>CM075872.1:25809193-27209193 GCA_038021265.1 Cyprinella venusta | reverse complement strand
GTGTGTTAAATGAGGGAGACATACACAATATGCAGAGCAGTGGGTCTCGAGGACCGGAGTTGAGAACCCATTTAAGGTAATAATGTTCCGTTTTTCTGCACAGAGAATACCAATCACAACTGACTAGGTCATCTGACCAATCACCGCAGATTAGCGTCACGCAAAGGCGGGTTTTGGTATAAGGACTCGCTAAAACGATTCATATGGGAGTCGGTGGGCAATTCAGGTAAAAATAAATGCATATTATAAGACAACAAAAGTGTTTTTTGTCATTGCATGCTTGTAAAACTGTTGGGGACTCCCAGAACAATATTAGGAACATTTTAAATGACATAATAGGTACTCTTTAAAAAATGTAGGCCTATATAAAAATAATATTCCCAACCTTACATAGGGGAAATTACATAAGAAAACTTGAGCGGGGTGTTATTTGATAATGATAACACTGATATTACAATAATAAATACAACTCATACGTGAAATTCAACGTAATAATAATTACATAAATAAATCTACAACACCATAATAAAACATTTGTTTTTGGTGAATATTATTGAATTATTATTATTCCAGGGCTCGAGACTAACGGCGTCCTATCGTCCTGGGGACGATAGAAAATGTGTTTAGGACGAACAGAAATATTCTCTAGGACCCCTACAGGACGAAAGACATTTTGTAGGTGTGTTCACAGGGCTTGAATTTTCGGCGCGGGTATAATCATTCCCGCAGGTCTCCTATGTATAATGCGGGATATTCCCGTTACCGTATCGTAATGCACGTGAGTGTTCAGCGGTCCCGCGTCTTCTCTTCTCTTCTCTCAAAATGTGTTGTGGGAAGGGAGGCAAGCATCCCAGGTAACACATAACGTTCCCCTAACATTAGTTTTTGGTTCCCGTTTGGTTATTTTTTTGGGAACCAAATAATAAGGTTAGGGGAATGTTCTTTTTAGGTTTTATTTTTATGTAACTATAAAACAACGTTCCCAGAACGATGCAGGGTGGTTATTTTTAAATAACCCAAAAATAACTCTAAAATAACGTTACCTTATGGTTATTTTTAAGTTATTATTTTGAAACCATAAAACAACATTCCCAGAACGTTGCTGGAAGGTTTTTTTTTAATAACCTCAAAACAACTTATAGAGAACGTTCCCTAATGGTTATTTTTAAGTTATATTCTTTCAACCATAAAACAACATTCCCAGAACGTTGATGGAAGGTTATTTTTGAATAACCTCAAAACAACTTATAGAGAAGGTTCCCTAATGGTTATTTAAGTTATATTCTTTCAACCATAAAACAACGTTCCCAGAACGTTGATGGAAGATTATTTTTGAATAACCTCAAAACAACTTATAGAGAACGTTCTCTAATGGTTATTTTTAAGTAATTATTTTGCAACCAATAAACAACGTTCTCAGAACGTTGCTGGAAGGTTATTTTTTGAATAACCTCAAAACAACCAGAACTAGAGAAAACTTCAGAATAATGTCCCAGAGCTCATTCATGAAGTTGTGGTACGGCATCAAGTTCAAGATCCGAATGGATATTGCAGTGGAACGTGGAACGTCCAACAAAATCAGAGACTTGGAGGTGGGTTATTAACATTATAACTTATTTGCCATAACACTATAGAGAAATAATTGCCCCAAAAATCTGAAATGTTTGGAATATATCACTGAACATTTATTTAACCAGCAAAAGTAGCCTATTTTTTTTACTTATTTATATTTTTTCATCTCTATTTTTGGTGTTTATTTTTAAATGAGACAAATCTGTTATTATTTTAATATCCAATATGTTATTAAACGATAATTAGTTATAGCAGGTTTAATTATTTATTTAAAAAAAATAAAAAATAAGCAAACATTATTGTATATACTGTATATAAGGTTAATATAATAAGCCCTATAAGCCTATTCAAACATTTTTTTTTATTATTTTTATTTTTTTGAGGGGATGGGATTGGGAATTCTGATTTGCATATATTGCCCAAATCACATTATAATCGCAATAAACACACTCAATGTGCTGGTTTATCCTTAAGGAAATCAACCAAAGAAAATATAATACGTGTAATCGCATATTTATATTAATTATTTACTGATAAAATTAATTAATAAACTGTTCTGAAGTTGACGAAAATAGACTAGCCTATTTATGAAACTGTTGTTAGGTATAATTAATAATAATAAGTACATTGACATTACATAAGCCCCACGTATTGCATTCCCACTGTTTTATAATTATGAGAAAAAATATGGGGACAGGTTTTTTTGCAGTCAGAATAGAGAAAAACACTCCATCAGTAAACCCCGGTGTATGGAATGCCAAAGCTGACTAAATTAAAAATAAATAAATACATAAATAAATGTACAAAGAAATGTAAAAAAGCAAAAATACATAAATAAATACATAAATAAATAAAGAAATGTAAAAAAGTGCAAATAAATGAGTATTTATATTATTTCCATATTTATGTATAATTGTATTTTTTCACACATTTATTTATTTATACATTTATTCATTTATTTATTTCAACTTTTATTTATTTCCACATTTATTTCAGTATTTATGTTTTTATGTCTACATTTATTTATTTCCACTTTTATTTATTTCCACATTTATTTATTCCAACATTTCTTTGTCCATATACTAATGAGGGGGGCGTGTTTTAACTCAGACATGAGCAATCGATCTCAGAGTGGCAGCGCTGAAGCTTTGAGGCCACAGTGACACCTTGTGGAATGTGACCAAACGAAACGCAAGTGCTATGTGGGCAATATCATATTTTAAGTCGTGGATATCACCCTAACTGTATGTAGGGTATGCTATATAGGGTTAACATGAATATGATAGCTGATAGCTTGTTTTTGGCTTGTGATTATTTACGATGAGACTCGCACACTAGCGCAGAACACGGAGAGAAACCAGCGCACATTTCACTGACTCCCACGCAAGCATATTGATCAATGAGTTTGACACGTCCGCGGTTACATTCGCGTTTCCTATTTATGCATAACAGGTGACAATTCAATGCTTAAAACGCAACCCATATTTAGATACTGCTCTTAGATAGATATTGATTAATCACAAGTCATCAGTTTTGAATTATTCTTAAATCAAACAAAAGTGGCTCATTTAAACGCAGTGAGCCACGCATCTCACGCCATGCATTGGAACACAGAAGCATCCTGCTCATTCAAACAGCACCGGTCGTGCCCGTGGTCGTGGTGATATTTCCCCCTGTAAATTGATTTTATATCTACCCAAACCTTATTAAATAGGTAGGCTGGGCTGCACATCATCATATATGTCAAGTTCTAATATTAATCGATAAACTACTCAGTTATAATAATAATAAGGCACTATGGCTGTTATCAGTAAAATCAAATTAACAAGTCATTAAAAGTCAAAATCTTAATACAGAATGCATGGCGTGAGAAGCGTAGTTGGCTGCGTTTGATTTTAGAATAATTCAAAATATGTCTTGTGATTAATCAGTATAAGAGCAGCATTTAAATATGGGTTGCGTTTTAAACATTTGAATTGTCATCTGTTATGCATAGGCTACTAAATTAGGAAACGCGGATGTAAATCGCGTATTGAATCGTGTTTCAAACTCATTGATCAATATGCTTGCGTCGGAGTCACTGTGCGCTGGTGTGCGAGTCTCATCGACAATAAACGCAAGCTATCAGCCCTATCCACCACGTTTAGGCCTAGGCCTACATTGTTATCCACCTTTTTCTGCTCTAAACAATGTGCGCTGCCATGACGACGATGCCGGTTGTCAACTTCCGGTTCGAGTCTGGTCTATGTTTTTTTGCCATGTGTTTTAGATTGTGTCATCCCCACACCAAACTAAATCGAAAAAAAACATTCATTAAATGTGATCTGATCACGTTATTTTTTATCAAATCACAGATAAAAACAAGATTAACGTTTTTCTTTGCTTCATAACTTCCAAAGGATAGCTGATGCATGCATCTCCCTAAAACATCCGACAGTTTCTATCACCCTGACTGCTTCAGAATACTTCAGAGTACTGTAAGGTTAGGCTGGTTAGTCCTTTGACTCCTGTCTACATCTGATTTCTAAGATGAATGGTCTATATATTTCTCAGGCCTGTGAGGTTAGGCATAACGTTATGCCGAGTTTCATTCATGAGACCAAAGTCCAGTTTGCGCGCTGTCGGCTCTGTCATGACCATCTATTGTTTATATATACTTCTTATTTATTAAAACCAGGCGATTGGTTAACGAAACATTGATTGAAATTAAGATACAATTAGTGAAAAAAGGACAGCAGGAAGTAGAAAACCGTAAAGTCAGTTGAATCCGCTATGAGTCATAAGAAATAGAACGGGCGCAGAAAAAGGTAGATATTAGTGGAATAGTGGATACTTTCATGCGCTTTCATGTCCAAGTATCTGCTATCAGACCTGTTCATGTGCTATGTGTGTTAACCCTATATAGACCATTTCAAAAGATGTAAACAACACTGGTCCAGAAGCACTTCCTGTTTCAGTTTGTAACTGTTTTCTTTATTTCACATGTAAAGAAAACTTTTTAAAGATGTTTGTTTAACTTTTCATACAGTTTTATATGTTCTGTTGGTTGTATTTTATCCCAGCTTTAATGTAGTGTTAAAAAACTAAAACAGGAAGTGCTTCTGGGCCAGTGTTGTTTACATCTTTTGAAATGGTCTATAGCCTACCCTACATACAGTTAGGGTGAAATACATGTTATACTGCCTGCACAGCTCTTGCGGTTCGTTTGGTCACACACCACCAGGTGTCACTGTGGCCTCAAAGCTTAAGAACTGCCACTCTGAGCTCGATTGCTGAGGTCTGAGTTAAAACACGCCCCCCTCATTAACATACGGAGAAAGAAATGTTGGAATAAATAAATGTGGAAATAATGAAATGTGGAAATAAATAAATATAGAAATAAATAAATGTGAAAATAAAGAAATGTAGACATAAAAACAAATACTGAAATAAATGTGGAAATAAATAAAAGTTTAAATAAATAAATGAATAAATGTATAAATAAATAAATAAATGTGTGAAAAAATACAATTATACATAAATATGGAAATAAAAGTATAAATACTTATTTATTTTCACTTTTTTTACATTTCTTTGTATATTTATTTATGTATTTATTTATGTATTTTTGCTTTTTTACATTTCGTTGTACATTTATTTATGTATTTATTTATTTCTAATTTAGTCAGCTTTGGCATTCCATAAAAGCCTAGAGTCCTACAGGCAGCCCGAAAATTATATTTTTCAAATAATTATTTATATAAATGGGAGTTTACAACAGTGACAACCACATTCTATAAACAAACACACACCACCCGTGTTTTTTCAGGGCTCGCAACTGTATTTTCATCCTTATACAACCTTGCTGTGTAAACAAAACAGGACTAGACAACTACTTTTTTGTAACATCATACAAGAGCCACTCCGCGCTGAATGTGGATTCAGTACCTTTTAATGTGGATATAATCAGCGTCTCAAATTTGCTTTTAGAGCAGTTTGCAACCACCAAAATTTATCGCCCACATTTATGCCAAACAATTGTTTTAATTTATGGTGTCTAGATCATACCTGTAAATACACATTTCAGCCAGTAAAGTTTTGATGCAATTTTCTTTTATTATTATTCTTGGTAACATTTTACAATAAGGTTCATTAGTTAACTACATTAGTTAACATTAACTAAGAATGAACAATACAACCTCAGCATTGGTTAATCTTTGTTAATGTTAATTTCAACATTTACTAATACTTTATTAAAATCTTGTTAACATTCGTTGATGCACTGTGAATTAACATAAAAAAATGAACAGCTGGATTTGTATTAACTAACGTTAACAAAGATGAACAAAAACAGTAACAAATATTGCTCATGGCTAGTTCATGTTAGTTAATACATTAACTAATTTTTAATAAAAGAACCTTATTTTAAAGTGCTACCTTATTTTATTATAGGAGGATCTTTTGTGACGTCATTGTTTACGTTTGTGGCGTTGCATCATGGGAATCGTCTGGCAAGAAACACCGCTAGATACCTGTAATTTGATTGTTTTGCACGTTTGGAGGAGGATTTAGAGAAAAGGATGGTTAACTCTTGCTGTGTGGTCGATTGTACGGCTTTTGGGGGGCCTGATAAAAAGTTTTTCATTTCATTTTAAACAAATAAATAAGAACACTGATCAATGAAGACTTACCCGGCTTTGCAGTGAGCAGTGATTATTTCTCCGTTCTGCGATCACCCACGGGAGATGTGAATCACGCTGTGACATTGGTCTAACCTCTGCTTTAACAGATTGATCTCATGAAATGGAACATGTATAACACGCCAATTCGTATTTCCAACACGCATAATCGCTTTTCAGTGTGTTTATGAACGCAATTGACTTAATGTTACATACTGTATATAAATATGACCTACCCCAACCCCGTACCTAAACCTACCCATCACTGTGTTTAATACCATTTAAGAGTCTTCCCCTACCATCCTAGGAAAAAAATATCGCTCCCCAGATGTAGATCTACATTTTGCTTCGTTTCGCTTCATTTAACGGCAGAGACAAACGCATAGCTCAAAATGCATAAAGATAACACGCCACGCGTGTATGTTTAAGCAAAAGTCATGATGTCATGTTGCTTTTAACACTATCACTGCTTTCTGTTTGGCAGAAAAGATCGGCCCAACTTTTCGAGAGACAAAATAATCATAGGCCTCCCGACTTTTAAAAGCCTTTAATCTTTCTTTAACCTTTCTTAATCTTTCTGCAGATTATAGTCGCCAAGACAAGGGCGAGTCGGACCGACGTTTTTTGACATCCCAAATCACATATGGGCTTTGAATAACTTCAATTTTGTCACCAATACTAATTTTGAGCTTCTCTCCAAACCTCCTCCGGTCGTCAGATATTAAAGTGCTTATATATTGTGGATTTTGCCTGCTAACTCTCTTGAAAGTGCTTGTCACGTCTTTACAGCCGGTCATTCTATTGTTTTCTTGCCACCCAACGACTCGCGCATACGTACAATGATGTCAACAAAGATCCTCCTATTGCCTCTGTATAATGCCTATAGACCATTTTGCGAGTAAACAACACTGGTCCAGAAGCACTTCCTGTTTCAGTTTTTTAACACTACATAAACGTTGGAATAAAATACAACCAACAGAATATATGCAACTGAATCAAAAAGTTAAACACACATCTTTAAGATATTTTCTTTACATTTGAAATAAAGAAAACATTTACAAACTGAAACAGGAAGTGTTTCTGGACAAGTGTTGTTTACATCTTGCAAAATGGTCTATAAGAATGTAGAGTTTATAAGTGCAGCACTGCTTTATGTATCTGCTATACCTAATGGCAAAGAGTGAATTTGCATATTTGAATTTGATGTCCTGGGAGCCTTTATGGGATAAGAGTGAAGGAGAGACAGGAAACGACAAAGGAAAAGACTTGGGCACATGATCAAGATAGAACCAAGCCGGTAATTGAACTTGGTAATGCTACTGAGAGACAAATTGGAGCCCTGCCCATGAGGCTATTGCTTCAACAAAATCGAAAAATTCAGGCAAATTCAGAATTTTATTATTTTTAAAAACCGAGAAAAACAACTACATATAACACTATATTGTATATTTATAGAAGATTATATTCAAAAGAAGCATCCTATCCCCATTGATAATTGATGTTATGACCTCTGATGCTTACTGCCTTTTTCTCTTTTCTAGTTCTTCATTATATCCCTCATGTCCTCTCTTTTTTATCTTGTTCTTCAGCTCAGTTTTCTCATCTTTCATTACAGGAACCTCTTCTCTCAGCTTCTGAAACTTCTTTAGATCAGCACAAAAAAGTACCTAAGAAACAAAAAGACGTCATCAATGTGAAAAAAAATATATACATATCATTATTCAATGAACGTTGTACAGTTTTACTCACAGACTGTGCCCAGCCAGCATAGGGACCCCAGACTTTTCTAAAGAAGTCACCTAGACAAATAGGATCAAAGATATAACTCATTTACTTCAGATTTAAAGTAAATTTTAACTTTTTCTACTTTTTTTTTTTTTTTTAAGAAAACGCGAGTGGAGTTTGTCAGTTCAGAACTCACAGGCACAAATTGCTAGACTATTGTGTGTGGTTGCAGGCAGAGTATATTATGGATACTAACCAATCTCTTTGTAGACTCTATCAGTCAAGGTCTTCTGGCTGTTACCGGCAGCAAAGTTGTAGTCACGTTTGGCGATCTGCCACACATGTGTGTCCACAGGAAGAGCCTCAAACTTGTCCAGTGACATCAGACATACACAGTCAGCCACCTGATCCCAAGCAAACATATATTTCAGGTTTAACTCTGATGTTTACAGATATGACAAATCTATGTGTTTAACAGCTAGAATGATCAGGAGGACAGTAAGGCTGAAATAAAATAAGCCCTTATGTACTTTGAGACCAACTCCAGGAAGAGTTCTCAGTGCATCTCTGGCCTGCAGGTAGGGGACGCTGCGGAGTGACTGGAGCCAGTCAGGGCCATGAGAGTTCACAATGATTTGTGAGCTCTGCAGCAGGAAACGAGCACGGTAGCCGAAACCCAAGTCTCGCAAACGCATCTCCACACTAGGGTCTGTCACATAAACAAACATTCAAATATTAAGCATTATCCTTTTCAGTGCTTGTTTAATTTTGGATTGTGGTGTGTCGATGATTTTGGTTTTTAAACACATTACTCTTATTAGTCTGTCTGGAATATATGATTGTGATGGTCAATATTGGCATTTAGCAGCCAAATATTTTTGCATAAGAATGCTAAACTATAGAAATAACTGTTGTCATGGGCAACCCATTTCTTACATACCGTATATGTGCTATTTTCACATCTCTCATTTAAGTCTATGATATTTCTTCTTATAAAATAGAATTATTTAAAGGGATAGTTCAAACAAGTTTTATCCCAAATCTTGAACAGATTTAATGTAGCTCTTTATTCATATATAAACATTAAATCAACACACAGAGCAAATCAAATGTGGTAAAAGGATACTCAACAGTACATGCTCGACGTGCGAGAACAAACCTCATTGGTTTTTGCGGAAGAATAAACCTCATGTGCATCAAGCAAGCACGTTTGAGTTTCTATTTATCATATTTGATGTGCTCTATGTACAGTATGTGCGTTGATCAATGTTTTATATTGAAAACAAAAACCTAAATCATATAAAGCGATCAAACTTGATTTAAACTGCCCAATTCATTTGGATTAAGTTTTCTTGCAGTTTATTCATTTTGAAGTTTTAGGTTAATGTAATTTTAATGAAGGGTCAGAAATTTCCTAAACAAAAGCTTTATGGATATGGAATGACATGAGGGTGAATTTGTATGTGAACTAACCATTAAACTCAAATCAACATTTCATGTCTATTCTTTTAATTATTTGGTATGTACCAGGGTCAGAAAAGAACAAGACATTGTGGAAAAAACTAAAATTACTGCAGAATATTATATTATATATTTAAAATGCAGGCCCCCATGAGTTTTGTTTTTCTTTTGTCTTTTAACAATTTTTTTTAATATTTAATTTAATAATATCTTATTGTAGGCTCAAAGACAATTTGCAAAAAAAAAAAAAAAGCATAATAATAATAATTTAAACAAACCGGTTTGCTACTTTACGATTATATAGTATGCATTTGGACCCGCTGCATTTGTACTTGCCCTTGGGATGATGTCTAATGGCAATTAAATATTCTACAAATCGCTATAGATTTACTTTCGTCCCTGAAGCAATACGGCCCTGTAATAAATCTATTATTATTACTATTATTTATAATAATAAGCGTTTAATATTAGGCACTATAAAACTAACATATATATATATATATATATATATATATATATTAGTTTTATAGTACCTAATATTAAACACTTATTATTATAAATAATTTCCTTGTCCTTTTCTTCCTTGTAGGCCTGAGACGAGAGTTCAAGAGATTTCCACGATGCATGCGCGAGAACTGCAATCTTCTTCTACTCCTTCTTGTTCAGTTCTCGCGCATGTGTCGTGGAAATCTCTTGAACTCTCGTCTCAGGCCTACAAGGAAGAAAAAGGATTAGTCGAATAAAGTTGTTATTTTTGTTGTTTTTTTAGCACAAAATGTATTCTCGTCGCTTGATAAGCTATAAAAAAATTTGTTTGGTTCCGGTTTCCGACCGACCCTGTCCAATTATGTGCGACCCAAATTTATTTTATGAGCTTGGGGAAGAAATAATAAAAATTAAATAAATACACGAATAAAAAAAAACTTTTAGTCGAACTATTTCACACATCGTTCGTCAAACTGAACTATAATACATATACAAGTCTTTGTTTTGTTTTTTTGTCATTTAGGACACTTTTATTCATAAATGCACGCATTCAAATGCATGCATTAGGCATGCGCACACCGCATGATAAATTGTAGTGTAACCTCCATCCGCCTCCCAAGTTTCATTAAAAATCATCCCAAATCCCAATCCCCTCTTCTGCTGTCTACCACTTCTTTCGCCATGTATTTGTTCGTTTATTTTATTATTTTATGCAATCGAAAACACTCTAACCTGCCGCGCTTCGTATCTCCAGAGCCCGGTCCGCTTGTCCAGGACAAATGGAATTTTGAAGGACAAGTAAAAGAGAATTTTACTTGCCCGAACGGACAAGTAGCCTGATTAGAACATCAATAACAAACAAAAAATAATAACTAGGGAATCACTAAACCGAGAGAATGATTCTGATTTTATTAAATTTATTGTAAGTTGCGATTTATTGTGGATAATAAATGTATTAGCCTACTGACGGTGAGGTTGTGCTGTTGATGCTCGCGCAGCCTCTCGAGGAGAAATCTACAAATATGAGCGCAGCACACACACACACACACACACACACACACACACACACTCAGTTAACAACATAGTGCCTATAAAACATCTAAATGTGGAGTTTCAATATTTTAACATGTGTTCCTCAAATAGCCTCAATTATTTTTCCTGAATACCATCACGATTGAAAATGTGACATTGATTTCCTACAACAGTTCAATAAACAATACAATTTTAGTCGCTAACATTTTAGATGCAATATTGGCTTTTTTTGTTCTGTTTCAGCAGGGAAAATAGTTCCAAACAAAAATCACAGAACCATGGCGAATCTCACAGGAACACTCATCCTGTTTTCATTACTGAATGAAAAGCATTTTGAACGAATCGGTTGAGTCAAACATTCAATGGCCCATTCATTAACATCTGTCTCATTCTTGAATGAATCAACCGTTTAAACTAATCGTTTGAATTAATGAATCAATGACTCATTAATACGGCCACCTGCCACCACCTATTGGCGGTTTAGTGTTATGTTTATAAGTAGCCTAGTATCTTTCCAATGTTTCTTACTGCCACTGAGGGAAAATTTTTTTTTTTAAATTCCTACCGACCCATGACCTAAACTGACAAACAACCGGAACCAAACTTTTTATTTTTTATGCCTAAACTTATAGTTGAGCCACTGTAGTCACATGGAATATTTAAACATTTTCTTCAATGACTTTCTGGGCCATCAAGTTTTAATCCCTTAGGGTGCATATGTGGTAGTGATACAGCTCTCAAATTTAATCAAAAATATCTTCATTTGTGTTCCGAAGATGAACAAAGCTCTTACAGGGTTGGTACAACATGGGGGTGGAAATTTAATGACTTAATTTTCATTTTTGGGTGAACTAACCCTTTAAGGACTAAATTCCATTTTGTCAGCTGCTTCATTCTGTTCAGTGTGATTTAGTCAGAGTAAACAGCTAAGTACAATTTATTTCTATATTGAATCCATATAAGACACTTCAATACTTGTATGGTAGAATTTGGTGGTAGCTCAAAAGGTATGAATCTGTAGTCCATTAGCTCCTTTCACTGCAGATATCTGTATTTGATTTCTAAGAGGCGAGTGGTGTTATATAGATAATATGAAATAAATATAAACATGATGAAAGCACCCCAACAACTAAAAACAGTGATTATAAAAACTACTTCATACAGAAAACTAACTTCGAGACCAGTGAAATATTTTTATATTGTGTTTAAATTGTACATTATTTAAAGCTGCTTTTGCATTTCACATTGATTTGAGTTTATTAGTAACAGCCATAATTGTTTTGATCACTGACAAAATGAAAAAAAAAATGCATGACAGTAGAGTGCTAGTACAACTACCTGTAAGATAGATGCCATGTCAGCAAGGCAGTTTTCATGGCATAAATTAAATTAGAAAAATACAACTATCATATAAATACAATAAAACCAAGTAAACAAGTCATATTATACTTTTTTTTTTTTTACTTCTACCTGTAAGTTCTTGCAGAGCGGGAAAATCATGATAGGCCACATCATCAACCTTGCAAAGGAGAGTCCCGAGTGTCTGACACAGTCTGTCAACCATGCCCTGAATCCGCAAGATGTGATTATTAGAGCTACAGATGAATGAGAAAAGACACTCTCTGGGATCTTGACGTAACAAACGCACTCCTGAGATATTCAAAAAGACAGACACATCCACACACATTAAAAAAAAATTTAAATTAAGAACTACAGTTCAAAAGATAGCACTCAATAGATTTTATGTAAGTCTATAGACAAAGTTTGTTTCTTGAAAAAAGTAAGTAGAATTTGGATGGTCATGTGATTTAAACATGTCTGGCCTGTGAAGCATTCTGCTTCCTGTAAAATAATCATTCTTCAGAAATCATTCTAATATATATATTAATTTATTGAAAATGCACATTTTGAACTTAAATTTGTAATTCAAGAATATTTTGGAATATAGACCTAAGATTGGTCTCGTTTTAAAGACGACATTTGGCAGATTTTTGTAGAAGTGAAATAAATTAAGGAAGTTATAGAAGTTTGAGTTTATGAAAATGTACAGTGTAAAAAATTATTTGTTCATATATTATAAAAAAAAATAATTTTTCAAAACCTGGGTGACTAAAACTGCAAAAAAAAAAGTGTTTAAAATTTTAGGTTGATATCTCAAAAAATTAGCTTTCAGTAAGATTTTGTTTGGATGCAGTACCAAACTTTTTCACTAGATGACAACCAGACTCCATTGCCCATATAAGGGTGCCTCCATAAATTGTATGAAAATTGTGGAAATAATGCTTCTGATCACTCAAAACCAGGGTTCCAGACTGCGACCAAATTGGTCGCATATGCGACCGTTTTTTGAGAATGTGCGAGTTAAAATTGTATGTGGTCGCATATGTGCGAGTGGACGCTCGCGCAACAGAACGCCGTTATATCAGCTGAGTGCTGCAGTCCGTAACTTACGTTCAAAATGAACGAGTAGGCTACATCATGAATCCATTTTCCAAACCGTGTTTTTGATTTATCCTGAATCACTACGATAGGCCTATAATAAGTGTTTATATTCGGACTATTTTATTGAGGTCGACTCAAATGCGGAGATGCCCAGTGCCATTAACGGAGAGAAGTAGCTCCGGCTACAATGTTCTTCCGCAAGACACGTGCAGTTTATTTATTGACGAGCGTAGACGTCACGCGCACATGGGGTGTAACGCGCTAATTACGATTTCAAGAATTAAGGCATATATTATAAAAATGAAAATGTCTCACGAAACAGCGTGCCCCTTCCTACGTTTTTCAGCGGTTAGATGAGAGTAATCGCTCGGGTGAGGAATAAGAAATTATTAAAATGCAGAAGGTAAGGAGTGTGAGTTCTGATTTTTGTTACAACTACAAACTTTGATGCCGAAAAATCTGTATTAGCTTATTATAATACTCTAATCTTTTAAAATGCAATGTATCCCTCATTTGAATGTTTAATGATTTTTAAAAGATAGAAAGATGATGCTGATAGATAGATAGATAGATAGATAGATAGATAGATAGATAGATAGATAGATAGATAGATAGATAGATAGATAGATAGATAGATAGATAGATAGATAGCTGCTCAAAACACATGTGGAAATGAAGTAGAGATCCTATTCAGAAGTAATATGAGACGTTTGGCAGATTTTGATATGAATTCAACCTCTAAGAAACACTTAAAGAGAACAAGTATGTGTGTTATAGCTTGCTGTTCTATTAGGGGTGTACGATATACTGTATATCATCTGCGATAATATTGTAATTGTCGATTTAACAATATGCAATCTGATATTATCGAGTATATCCCTCACTCACTCTCTCTCACACACACACACACACACACAGAATGCACGCATAATGCATTCTGTGTGTGTAATAAGAAGTTAAATTTAAGTGGCTTACATTTTAGACACCATATTACCTGTTTTTGCTTTGTTTCGAACTATTAATAAAGCCACAGCACTGTAATTGCGTCTGAGGGTGATTCTTTAACTATGGTACTTTTCTTGTCCATGGACAAAATAAAATCTAAAAAACATTTCTTCTTTTTTGTTTTTGTTAGACTTACTTCACCCTAAGGAGAACTTATAAAAAATGATCATGGCTCAATCATTCTATTTATTATATAATATGAGGCCTTTTATGCATGATTTTTACTGTTTTCCCCCTGTCCCTAAGTCAGACTTTGTACCTTCAACCTTTGCTTAATTCTAAATATCTAAATATTTCTAAATATTTAAATAATGTAGATTTTAAGTACAAATTATAAAATAATGTCTATTTCAATTATACATATTATATATTGCAATATTTATTCACATTTCCTTATATTTTTCATAAGTAGAAGAACCCCTGTCCCTTGGGTTCACTGTCATTTCCGCCACAATGTACAAAATAGAATCCTGGGATCATTGTTTTAGGTTTGAATACTTAGTAACCATAGCAATAGAAACTCCAGAGTGAACATATGGCTGGGTGAAAGGGTGACCTCTTTAGGGGGTAACAAAAAGAAGAAAAATCAAGGTAAATATGACTAAAACTGGGAATATGTTTATTGGCCGTCATTTCAAAACAGCTCATATTTCACATGGACGTAAATATAACTGGATAAAATTAATTTAATACTGTGTAATTTGTGTATATTTAATGCTAACTGTAAAACTAATATTAACAGGATAACATAGCATGATATTTTAGTGGAAAGGGGGGGGGGGGTGTCATTTCCACCACAGTCATTTCCACCACGGTGTTCATTGTAGTGGTAAAGACAGGTTGTGGTGGACATGACATTGTTCCTGCTAAACAGCAAATTATTTTGGGCTATAATATTAAAACGTTAATGTAAAAACAAACCACACAATTAATTAAGTTAAGGTAGTGAGAAATATTTTATTATTTATTATTGCTACAATATTTTGGTAAATTTAAGAACTTGGGCGTTTTCTTGGGCTGTCAGATAAAAATGCCTATATATATATATATATATATATATATATATATATACACTCTAAAAAAAAAGGTTCTTCAGGGGTTCTTTGCGGTGGTCATGGTGCTATATAGCACCACTAAGCCCAGTTTGGTTCTTCAGCGGTTTTTCAGTGGTTCTCTGGGGTGGTTAACATGCTCTATGGCACCTCTTATGGTTCTACGTAGCACCATACATATGAAAAGATAAGTGGCACTTAAAGTGGTTCCCCTATGATTACAAGCCAATGAACCACTTTTAGTGCTATTTAGCACCATTTTTTTTAGAGTGTATAGATATATAGATATATATAGATATATATATTATTCAATACAAATCATCGCACCCAACTTAAGGGAAGGTTTCTAGACAGATTGAGAAAACAACTGATACTGAAAAACTGTTTGTAGAAATGTTTTTATTTTCTGAAACTGTCTAGCTCAAACAGTACCATAGTTGAAGAATCACCCCTGAGCAACACATGCCCGCTTTTGAATGAATCAGTTGAATCTGTAAAACTTAATAAGGTTTGTAAGTTAACATTAGTTAATTAACATGAACTAACCACTACATTTGTAACTGTATTTATTCATCTTTGTTAACAAAAAATACTTACAGCTGTTGTTCATGTTAGTTTACTGTCCATTAACTAATACAACTTTTGATTTTAAGAATGTATTAGTAAATGTTGAAATTAACATCTAAACGCATTCACACTGAATAATGCGGATGCAGCTTCTGTTTCTCCTCTCCATTGCCCAAGATGGATTTTGTTGATATACTCATTTAATTTGATTGATAATAGCACAATTGTGTCTTATTATTTTAATTAAATTTGATACAATTTATGAAATTGACACAAAAGATGAATGCATGCATATAATTAGATTTGGATTAAATGGACTTTTAAAAAAAAAGGTAAAAATGCCCATAAAAGGTAAATACTAGGGATTCACCGAATTTCGGCCGTGAAAATTTTGGCAAAAAGAGAAAGAAGGTTGAAAATATGGCGCCCTGCCCCTCCTCTTCAGTGTTCAGTGATAAGGTTGTACTCTTGTGCAGCATGTTTTGTAACTTTGCAAGCGGCTTCGCTTCCAAAAATGCACAGTTTGAAGCAACTGCTCAGTTTTTCGATCCGTGTGTGCCCGTGTTCTGTCGCTCACGGCCCAAACGCTCCACTCATGCACTCACGATCACCATAAAAGCAAAGTCCACTCAAACAACTTGCCGAAATGAAATTCCTCTGGACTTGTTTCTAGTATAGGCGGTATAGCCATTTGCAGGGGGCCTCCGCAGATTTGCGCTACGTCCCTGATTTTATCAATATATGGAAAAGAGCATCGCGGAAATTCAGCATAACTGCATTTGTGTTGAAGACGAAATCATATGACAAGAAAAAATTATGACAGAATTTTCATTTTTGGGTGAACTATTCTGTTAATGAAGATATGTACCTGTGAAGATGTTTGCTATATGCTTAAAGTGTGGATCTGCGGTGCTCCAGTTCCTGTAGAGATCCCCTAATTTAACATCTAACTGGAAATAGTCCCTCAGAAGTTCCTCCTCTTTGTTGTCAGGTTCTGACAAAACTGTGCACATTCCCACTTCTTCCTGCTTTATGTCAATCATTTTTTTTGACCTCTTCCCCAATAACTGTTCCTCCTCTTCCACTTTTTGTTTCTGTCTGTTTTCTGTTCCTGGATTTTTTTGATGATTGTAAACATAGTACCATAAAGTATCCTCTGTTTGAGTAAGCGTCCACACTTTTCCCTGCATTACTCCTGTCCAGTGACCATCTGCAGTCTCACGCCATCTAAAAAGATAGACAATCATGAATGATTGAACATAGACATCATATGCTTAAAGAAGTTATCAAAAAAAAAAAATATATATATATATATATATATATATATATATATATATATATATATATATATATATACATTTTTTTGTACAGAATTGTACAGGATGGAATACTACTTTACTTACAGTGTGCTATATGGTATGATGCTTGATGCTTACCGTATTTTTAATACAGCCCATATTTACATATCAGTACTTAGCAGCTTGGTAGGAGTGTTGTTAATTATTTCACATGTGTCTTGTAGGCCAGTCAAAACACAATTTACACAGACATCTTAAAGGTACAGTATAAAAACAGCATGCTTAGGGTGAGAGACGGGTGTGAAATAAAAACTTAAGATTGGCTTGGGTATGAGAAACAATGACTAACATTATAAATGGACTGCAGTGAGTAAATAAAATGCTACAAAAACATGGAATAGCTGGGTTTCAGTCACATAATTATGATGACGCGTGAAATTCAGATGGAGGGCAGGGAGTGAAGAGCACAATGGACGAGACGGAGGAAAGTCCATACTGTACTTTACATGCTATTACAAGAGAATAATTAAAACAAAAAATCAAACATATGTTGGATGTGATCCTTATTTTATGAAGAGGAGCAATTTTTCAAATGAATTGAGGTTTTCGAGGCGGTAGATATCAGCACCTCATCTTACAGACATACTTTGACTTTACAAAGTTCGGAAAGTGGTACGTTACACACCTTTGACGAAGTGATCACTGCACACACAGGCATTTTTCCATTCGGCTCCCCCCGCACGCATACATAGGTTTGCAAGGCGTTTTTCCTGAGTTTTTCAGACAATTTCTTGCATTTTCCACCCTAATGAACAACAACTTTTGTTACATGATTAAAAACTCCACGTGGTTTGATCGATTTAAGTAACCATAAACAATGCAAATAGGCATTTTGAGTTTGTTATAGTGATTTCTAAATACAGCAAATTACTTCCTGCCCTTCATTTGCATTTCGCACCATGGCAATGCAGTGGCGTGACGTCATATGAAACCCAACTATTGGACCTATTTAAAATAAATGTTGAAACAGTAGAATATAGTTTACCTGAAGGTCTGACCACATCCCAGAGTGAGATCCAGCCGAAGCTCGGACTGTGGACATTTGAGTGACCGCCATGCCTTACAACCCACAGAGAGCAGAGCATGCTGGGACATTATGTAGCTTTGATTTTTACACCATCAGGACATATCAACTCACCTACTGTGATAACAAAATAGAAATAATAATAATAACAATAATTCAAGGAAAATAACATAAACTGACACAAACTAAAACATGCTATGAAAACACATATGGTTTGTACAGAAGGCAAAATAAATGTCTGTAGCGAACAAAGAGACACCCTATACTTGATATATCTTGTTCATGCTGTTTTCTATAAGCCAAAAGTAACAGAAACAATTATTTTTCACAAAAATTAGTAAACTTCACTCAGTACAACATTTTTGCAGTATTGAGCAGAAAATGTTGCCAGCATCACTGTGTCCTGTGGACAAGGGGCGCTCAAGCTGCATTCAGATCTCATTTTGTTGTTGTTGTTGTTGTTGTTTTCCTCAATACATATTGGAATGTCTACAATAAATTGCCTAAATTATGAATTCCAAGGATTGCTATCTGAGATACAAATCGAGACTCGTCCTAGTAAGCTCTAATAAACGATGTGATTGGTTTATCCTGCTCAGCCCTGAAAAGATCAATAACGATAGACTCACAACCCCGTTTTGATGTTTCAGCATCGGCAGAGCAGAGTTAAAATCGACCCTCCAATGTCAACAACAACAAAGGGAATGCGCTAGCATTCCCATTGACTCCCATTCATTTTGGCGTCACTTTGACAGCGAATAATTTCATCTGAGGCGTTTGAAGACCCTATTTGTCCTTTATTTATTTATAAAGAAAAACGACAATGTATAAAATGCTCCATTACCTTGTAGCTTATGATAGGACCCCGTAGAAGCAGTTTTAGTATACGTAGGCTAACGATTGCGTCATACCCACGCGACTCTCTGTCGCACAGTAGAGAATTACCGTATGGACAGGAGAAGAAGCTCGCGCGCAATCGGGGAAACGTTGCGGCAAAATGACAAAATAAAATCTAGCAGAATTGTCTCCTTCTCCTAGCTCATGGACAGCTCCTATTCACACTCTCCGCCTCTGCATGTTTCGGAAGGGAATGATTCAGATTTCTCATGCCACAGCACTAGAAAACAGACCGAAGGCGAAATAAATGTGCAAGAAATGGAAAATGCCCTGAAAAAAATGAAAGATGGGAAGTCACCTGGAATTGATGGGTTAACCTCAGAATTTTGTTTCTTTGGGAAGATATTAAAGAATTGTTATTGAATGCATTTATCGAATGTATACAATTAAGAAGGATGTCTTACTCCAACAATGAAAACTGGTATAATAACTCTACTACCAAAATCAAAAAAGATATAACAAATTTAGACAATCGGAGGCCTTGTAATATTAGCGCTAATATATGCAGAGAGGTTGAAAACAGTAATCGACAGAATCGTAGATGAAACTCAGTCTGCGTTTATAAAAAGGTAGAAGTATACATAATAATGTGAGATTAATATTGGACATGATGGATTACCGGTCTTTTCTGGAATCCGAAAGCCTTACTTTATTTATAGACTGACTATTTCAAAGCTTTCTATAGAGCACGATTTTTTATTTTCTACTTTAGAATATTTTGGATTCAACAAAAAATTTTGTTCAGTGATCAAAATGTTCTATACTGATATTTACAGTTATGTCTCCTTAAACCCAGGACTAACACCTAGAATGAATATAACTTGCGGAATAAGACAAGGATGTCCAATTAGTCCCAAGCTGTTCATTTTATGTACACAGCTACTAGCATATCTGATATTCAATCATCCAAATTTTTAGGGCATACATTTTTTTGAATACGAATTTCGCCTCAGTCAGTTTGCAGACAACACTGTCCTCTTCCTTAGGGATAAATTTATGGTTAGTACAATTTCAACTTTTTCCAAAGCTTCAGGTCTTCATTTAATTATAAAAAAGTGTGAAATGCTTGTGTTATTTGACTGTATAGATACAGAAATAATGTCAATCCCTGTTAAAAAAGAAGTTAAGTATCTTGGAGTTAAGATGGTCAAAGATGAAAAACAAAGAGAGGAAATTAATATGAAAGGAAAAATTGATTAAATACAAGTATCCTTAAACCATTGGCTTAGTAGAGATCTTTCCATTTTTGGGCGTAACTTATTGTCCAAGGCTGAAGGTATATCCAAACTTATTTATCCGTGTCAATCTCTTTACATTGCTCCAAAAAAATGTGAGGAAATTAACTCCATTATATATAAATTTATATGGAGAAATAAGACCTACTATGTTAAAAAAAATCTCGGTTGGTTAAAGAGTATAATGGGGGGGGGGGGGGGGTATCAAAACAGTGGACTTTGAGGCAATGTTAGGAACATTTAAAATAAAGTGGTTGAAAGAGTTTCTATTGAAGCCAGATTCGATATGGTTCCACATTCCAAAAAGTATTTTCAAGATGTTCAGGGGGTTAAACTTCTGAAATGTGACTTTGAAATTTCTAAAATACCTTTTAAATTATCTGAGTTTCACAAACAGGTTTTGCATTATAGGCTCTATGCACAGCTCCACTACTTCCTGAACTTCAGCCAGCTTCTTGTTTCCTGTCTGGCATTATTGGACACATTGATTAATTCAGGTGTGTTTGATCATTGTTGCCGTGACTACTGAGGTCAAGCACACCTGAATTAATCAAATTGTCCAATAATGGTATACAGGAAACAAGGAGCTGGCTGAAGTTCAGGAAGTAGTGCAGTTGTGCATAGAGCCTATTGGAAGATGGTATTTACCCATAACTTTACCCCTCACTGTGCCACCTTGTGGAATAATAGAGTAATTGTATCAAACAAAAAGTCTTTGTTCAACCAGCTGTGGTTTGAACAAGATATTATCTTTGTACATGACATTTTAGATATAAACGGTGAAATCCTACAGCTGCAAGATCTAAAAAACAAATTTAATAATATTCAATGTTCTCTTAAAGAATATAGACCTTATGCACCAGAGAAACGTGGGCGCCGTCATCCTTAGAAAATTGTCTTTGAACTTCCGGTTCTTTATATTTCTATGGCATCGCTGTTAGCTGGTGAAGTGGATTTACTTATTGTAGAGTTAACAAAAGTTATCATGAGCATTGTAATGTTTATCATAAGCATTCTAAAGCAGATGTCTTAACAAATGTCGAACGGGAATTTTTTTACGAGCAGTTCATTCACACCTATGCAAGATAGCTGTGAAAATACAGACCGGAAGGCAAAAGACAACGAGCAAAACGCTGAAAAGGGGCGGGGCTACATAAGGTCTATAGGACAATCTGTAAATCCATCCCAGTGAATTTGATACAGCAGATAAAAAACACAATTATTTTTTTAATGTCCAAATCAAGCTTCCAAACTTAACAATAGGGGAATTAAACTTGACGGACAAAGGTTATTTATATCATGATTATGAGGAAGATAAAACTTAAAATATTAGATAATCCAACAATTACATAAAAACATTGGAAATTTATAAAATGGCCAATTGCACCCAAAGTAAAAGAAATGCAATATAAAATGCTTAACAACTATCCGTCTGCGCAGGCACTGAGGGGTAGATTTGGTTTTGAAGTTGACCCTTGCGACTTTTGACATGAAGTGTTCCAAAGCTTAGGGTTGACAGTTTGTGCATAGATCCCAATGTAGACTGAGGAATAAACTGAGTCCTCACTCATGTCGGTTTCGCAAATGTAAACAAACACATGGGGATCACACTTGGAGGTTGGATCGTCTGAATATTACCTTTCTGCTCGTCTCCTCAGATCTTTTAACTTTTGTGCCATGCAGACCTTGATCTCAGTGCCTCCGATGCCTGGGTGCCTCTTTTTGACATATTCTGTAAGAAATGAGATTGATGATTACATTAAAATTTGAAAACAAGTTTGTCATGACATAACTGCTAGATTCAAACTGCTTTCCACGCTATGGCTGTCGCTGACGTGCTCAGCGCCATATAAAAACTATTGATAAAAGATATTCAGACATGCTTACCAATTATTAGCTGCACCTTTTGTAGGTCTAGGCTCTTTTTTCACCAACAACCCCTTTTTCCGTTCATGTTGCCATCTCTTTGAAAGAGAAGATGGAATCCATAAGAGTTCTGGTTAACATTTTGTAACCCTTACATCTTTGAACATGATCCAAACCAACTGGGTTCATTAAGTCAGTCACAGACTTGTTCTGCAAAGCAAAAAATGAAATTGAAAATTTTCATCAGGACAAAAACTGTGATCTTTTCAACGTTATTGCATATTAGATGAGATTTTCACGCTGGAGCTGTGAGTGTAAATTTTAGCATACAAGTATTTATTGTTTGTGCTCGAGTCTTGTTACTCTTTTACCTTCATAGGTATTCCAGAGTTTAGGGGTAAAATGCGAGAAATCTCCTTTAGTGGACTTTTATGCTGGGCACTACTCACTGATCTATATAAATGACTTGACTGCTCACGACGTCATGTAACCTGAAGTCACCATATTCTATTGAATTAATAGGAAATCATCTGACTTTAATGAGAAACATGACCTAACAAGTCAGTGTTTTTTATATTTGAATACTATGCATTTTTACAATGTAAATATCCTAAATATTTCTGATTATTATCAATGTTAAAAACAGTTATGCTGATTAATGCGTTTGTGTAAACCATTGTAACAGTTTAAACCATTTTTTCCCCTCCAGGATTCATTGTTAAATAGACCACATACATATGAAGGGTAGTTTACACTAATGTTCAAACATTTGGGGTCAATGATAGATTTAAAAATTAATAGAACAAATAAAAAGAAGAAATTCATATTTTTACTCAGCAATGATTCATTAACATTACATTAACAAATATATTCAAATAAATGCGGTTATTTAAACCTTTCTATTCATCAAATAATCCTGAAAAACACAAAAATATGAAGCAGTACAACTGTTTTCAACACTGATAATAATCATAAATGTTTTTTTATTTATTGAGCTTCCTTGGCTCACCTGTGTACAGTACTTCTCCGGCAGCAGCTTTCTTCAGAAATGTTGAAGTAGTGGAGCTTTCTCTCTGGTATTTCGTTACTACTGAAATCACAGAAAATTTAATCAAAATGTGTTTAACGTTACCATAGAGCTCCTGCAGCTGACGTCACGCAATCTAAACTCCGCCATTTTGGCAGGCAAATCAGGGGAGCGCCAGAGCGGCTGCGGTTGAATGATTTAAAGTTTATTTAAAATTTAAAAGCATAAAATTGCTAAATGACTTCGGGGAATGTTTAAACTGATTAACCCATTTAATCCCACCATAAAGATATAAAAGAATAAAAGAATAATTGTACAATAGTGTCAGATAGCCTATTATAATTATCCCATAAAACACAATGTTTCACACACTTTCCATAAACGGTTTTTAATTTTTTTATTTTATTGATTATTTCAATGGACAACTAATGACACATCATTAGGCTTTTTTCATGTCTGGGAAAAAATTTGGGAAGTCAAAAAAGACTTGAAGAGATCCCTTCGCAGTAATTAATTTTTCTATGACCCTCCAAAACGATTGTGAAAAAAGCATGACCCTCCCCGATAATTTATTGATTACTTCTGTACTGGTTTGCGCTGGCAAAGATCAGATAGCCTTTTTTATTTATTTATTTATTTTTTACAACTAACAAACGACTAAACTCCTGCTTTCTCATCATACTAAGGCTGTAACAATATCAAAATTTGGTTCGTATCATGATTTTTTTATTTTAGATTTTAAAAAAATAATAATACTAAAAAAATCACGTTTTTGGTGCTGATGCATGGTGCGTTCATGTAACAAGGGTGGCGCTCCAAAGTATCTAAAAGCTGCAGAGAACCGGCAAATGTAATGATTATGAATATGTCAAATATAGCAAGGAGACATTTGAATTGTTTATTATTAAACAAGGTTTTCTGTGTCAGTGTGTCGTCTTCAAGATATTAAGTTGATGATGCTGACTCGCGATCTTCACAGTAACGCACCAGAGAAATGCACATTTCATATGGATTATTACATGCAGAGATCATGTTTTTCGTTTTTAAATGTTCTGTTTTAAAAGTAGACATCACGCTTTCTATACATTTAGGCCTATGTTGTGAGGCAAATAGCCTACGTTTACGGTGAATTTATTTATGAGAGTCCAGTTCACGTGCCGGCATCTGTTTCTTTTCTATCGTCTTGTACATTTACGTCTTATTTATTTAATCAAGGCAATTGGTTGATTAAACATTAATTAAAATAAGATAGGAATTGTATAAGATTCTTATACAATTCCTATAATAAGATTAGGCTACTTTAAAGAAAGGGTGCTTTCTGAAGTCTCTGAAAGTTTTAAAGTCACTTTCGGTCTATAATGGAGAACTGTCATGTCCGTTACAGTTTTTTCCCCTCATAAATGCACGAAAAATAAAATAAATTAAAGCTGCAAGCAGCATTTAGCGGGGTTCAAGCAGCTAAGGCCTTTAAGCACCAAAGCATCAAAAGACATTGTCTTATGTAGCAAGCATTTAACCACTGAGATCATAGATGAAATAGACCATGTTTCCACATTTCAGGGTGATTTTTCATGATTTACCATGTTCCAGTATGATTTGCCATAGTTTCCATTGATTTACTATGTTCTAGCATGATTTATCATGATTTACCATGTTCCAATATGATTTACTACAGTTTACCATGATTTACCATGCACTAGGATGATGTATATTGCATGCTTACACACACACACACACACACACACACACACACACACACACACGTTTGGGTTATGTTATTGTGAAAAATCATGTCCTACCACCTACCTTTACCCTGATTTACCACATTGAGCATTGATGTGAAGTGTCAGTACAAATAAACTGATACAGTCTGACAAAATATGAATGTGTTATACTTAGGGGTGTGCCGGTTTCAGAATTGGTGATGACGGTTATGACTTGAGTCAAATGTGACGGTTCGTCACATAACCGTCGCTGTTTGGGGGGGGGGGGGTGTTGCGGAGGAAAAAGTCTTCCTCTTTAAAGCTATTAGAATTCCATTACTTATTTTATGTAATATTCTAATAATATTCCTATTATTAATCCTATTATTTTTCTATTATTAATATTTACGCCATTACACATACTTATGGATCGTCAATGCCACTATAGCCTGCTGTTGTCAATCCCCGCGCTATATACAGATGTAATGGAGTGCACGTCACCGAAAGTAAAAGATTTGAGCTGCATTATTGATCATCGGCTAGCCTAATTTCAAAATCAGCAAAGACAGCAATAAGGGAGAGCGGCAACAGCCCTGGTAATATCATGTCATTCCTTTAACTTATTTTTAATGAAGATGGTAGTGTTAAGCGTCTGTGACTTACTTTCACTTTGATTTGCGATAGATTGCGGCGCATTGGCTTGATAAATAGGGGCTCAGATCTGAGGTGATGTGATCGTCATATCGCGTCGGAAGTTCCGGGAGTCTCCCGCATATTGATAGCGTCTCCCTGATGGCCGCAAATTAGTTAAAGTCTCCCAGAATTTGCGCATCACATAGCCTACATAGCGCGCGGCGCGTGCATGGCAGAGATGAAGTGAACGAGACGAGACCTTGCAAATATGTGCCACGCGAAAGCTAGTCCCGCACTCTCCTATTGTTAATAAGAGAGATTGGTAGTGTTGGCATTTGTAACAAATACCGTTTTTCCGCATATTCTGCACACAAGCTCATCAAGATTTTCTGGTTTTCCGTTGCCATCTGGTTTAAACCCGAAACGTGCCCATATAAGCAATTTAACATTATTTTTCGCAACGAGATCCATCTGTTTTACCTTTATTCACGAAGTTCTCACGTGTAAAGTGACGGCTCCTGTATACTCCTGCAGCAGGCAGCGCGTCCTATGCACCACGCGATCACACGCTGTGCTTATGGGCACCAAAAATAGCCCCACCTCAGTGGTCTGTTGGATCGTTAATTGTCCTTTTTAATTAGTATTTAAACATTCTCTATGACGATTTTTTTTAAATAAATAAATATATATATTACACGGTTTTGGCGGTTATAGAGTTCTAATGACGGTTTTCAACTATAACCGTCGGTCTCACGGTTATATAATAACCGTCACACCCCTAGTTATAATAGTAATTGTCATTTGAATGCAAAAGCACACATGAAACGACTATTAAGAAAAAGAGTGGCATGTCTGCCATTCTGCATGTCTGTACACGCCGTCAAATGTCCAGTCATAAATGCCATTAACCCCAGTGACGGTTAAGTTTAGGGATGGGGTTGACATAAGTCATATCCTTTTTTTTACCTAGGATGGCAAGGGAACAGTCATAAATGCCATTAACCCCAGTGACGGTTAGGTTTAGGGACAGGGTTGAGGTAAGTCATATATTTATATAACGTTAAGTCAATGGCATTCATAAACACGCTGAAAAGCGATTATGCATCTTGATAGCACGCCAAAAATGGAAATATGAATTGGCGTGTCATACACACGCTACTTCATGAGATCAGTCTGGATCTTGAGAGTCCAGAGAATTGTACTGCACTGGTTTTAACATTATGATTTGATCAGAGATTGAAAACACTATTTACAGCCAATACTGGCAATTTACCATGAAATATATGGTTTTAAAGCTTTTTAACAGTTATAGCACCATCTATGGTCCGATCTCCATGAAACTGTGCATGCTTCTTCAGCATGTTCCGACACATATGCTCATCAATTTTTGTAAAGTTCTGTGCATTTATGAGCACTGTGCATTTATGAGCATTTCACATATTTCTTTGCAGTGTAATAATATAAAACTAATTAAAGAAAATGCTTTAAGCATTTGTTTGTTAGCCAATATTGAAAGATGATAAAAAGATAAAAAATGTGGTAACACTTTACAATAAGGTTCATTAGTTAACATTAGTAAATGCATTAACTAACATGAACTAATGATGAGCAATGCATTAGTTACAGTGTTTACTAATCTTGTTAATGTTAGTTAATACAAATACAGCTTTATGCATTCTTTATGCATAATTCTTTATGCATTCATGTTAGTTCACAGTTCATTAACCAATGTTAACTAATACAACCTTTGATTTTAATGACATATAAGTAAATGTTGGAATTAATATTAATTAAGATTAATAAATGCTGAAGAAGTATTGTTTACATATTGTACATGTTAACTAATGTAGTTAACTAATGAACCTTATTGTAAAGTGTTGCCAAAAATGTCTAAAGCTGCTTCTCCATCTAGTTGACAACAGAGCTATTACAGCTAACTTATACAATATGCCATGAATCTAGCATGGTTTACCATAGTCAGGGATGTAGTGGAGGCTAAACACACGTAAATGTCGTTTATACACCTCTTAATATTCGGAAATAGCGTTTACCCACCTCCAAAGTGCGTTTATCCACCCTCAATTGCGTTTATCCACCTCTAAATATCCTGCATGTAGTTCCTAAGACATTTTAAATTAAGCTTGTGTCGTTTTAGTTTCATATTGGTCATTATTAGATTCATAGGTTGTTAAACCTTAGACGAACTTTCATATTGCGCTGCATTACTGTCAATTATCTTCGTCCAAAAATTCATGCCCGACCCGGAAGAGACCCGTACACCGAACCGACCCGGACCCGTCGTTCATTTCAAAAGTTGGACCAGGTGTTCTCTGACAATTCATGCTACCCATCGAGATTTGCTACTTACCGGTTATGTGCATGTGCAGCGTCAGATATATTTTTTTCTTTTTTTACAAAAGGTACATTTTCCCGTTATATAATTTCCCTTTAAAAAAATGCTTACTACCATATGAATATTTGTACAGTCAGCCAGCTGAAAAGGAATAACTGAAATTTGGTACATTTTCCCGTTATAATAGGATATAATTTCCCTTTAAAAATGCTTACTACCATATGAATATTTGTACGATCAGCCAGCTGAAAAGGAATAACTGGAATTTTCAGTTACTATGAGGAAAGGTGTACTTTGACAAGTCAACGATGACTATTTTATGATAATTTTTACTTTTCACACCGTTTTAAAAGTAAAAATAGTCGTCTACAGTATACAGTAGCTTCTCATAACTTAGAATTGTATTATAATTGTATTTCATACGACTTTATTCGGCATATTCTGTCATCAATTCGCGCTACGGTAGCATTTTTCGACAAGGAAGCAAAAATCGACAGAACACCGGACCCGTACAGACCCGAGAAATGCCATAAATGTACTCCCCGGACCCGACCTGGACCCGTCTATTATTTGAAAACTGGACCCAAAACCGACAGGAAGACACAAACCCGACTGGACCCGATTGTCACATATTACACGAGTTGCGAAGAATAAAACTTTTTGTCTTACCTAATTTTAGTAGACGTCATCTCACTTCCTTGTAACGTTGCCTGACTGACTGATCCATTCCGATCCACCGACAAAAAGTTCTATATTTCTCTCGTTATTCCAAGCATTATCTCGTTATTCCTCATTATTTCAGCTTTAAAAGTCCACTTGATTTCACGGTGATGGATGACAAATGCAGCCTTGCACATATACATTCTGACTCGCATTAACTTAATAACTAAAAATAATAACTGTTTGCCCTTTTGAACTAATAACGATTGCTTGTTGCTTGTTAAGCTTGATCATATCTGTGCTCTCTGCTCTTCATTGAGTCAGAATCTGACCACCAAAACTTTAAGATTAAACAAGACGGTTTAATATGTTATTATAAACATTGGAGGAAATGCGCGGTTTGGCGGAAGCTCTGGTTGCCATAGAAACATGACACGCGCTTGAGAGCCTGTTCTCAGCGCGTGTTATATTAATGTTAACGGGTGCCATGTGAGTAGTATTTCGCCGTTAAGTCATATAGCGTCCTATATGACGCTAAAGGATGAGAATGCGTTGGTATTACACACAATGTTAAACAGACCCGGGACTCGAAGTAATAGATTCGGACCTGACCCAGACCCGGCTGATCATTTAAAATATAAACCCGAACCCGTACGGGCGAGTCAGAACATGAGTCAGAACACACTCAGTTAACAACATAGACTAGGGCCTACTGCCTATAAAAATCTAAACAGAATTTTTATAATTCTGACATATGTTAAAACAACCTCAATTATTTTTCCTGAACACCACCACGATTGAAATGTGACATTGATTTCCTACAACAGTTCAATAAACAGTAAAAATTAAATCACTTACATTTTAGATGCAATATTGGCTGTTTTTGTTCTGTTTCAGCAGCGAAAATAGTTCCAAACAATAATCACAGCAGAACCACGGCGCATGACACAGGAACAGTCAACGTGTTTTCATTACTGAATGATTCAGCATTTTCAATGAATCGATTGAGTCATAGATTCAAAGACCCATTCATAAACATCGGTCTCATTCTTGAATGATCAGCCGTTTGAACGAATCGTTTGAATGAATGAATCAATGACTCACTCATAAAGACGGTTACCTGCTACCACCTACTGGCGATTTAGTGTTAAATGTTTAAAAGTAATATCATTCTTTTCAAGTTTCTTATGTAAATTAAAATAAATTGCATAACATTATTTTATGCAATTGTAATTTTTCAGTGTATATGATTTAATTTGATCAGCCCCTAGGGTAACAGCCCATTCGAAATAAATGAATTTATTGATCAAATTTAACAATTTAAAATGAAAGATGAAGCATATATTTAATAATATTGGGTGAGGGGATGTCCTTTAAAGGTGCAGATATTAAAATGATGTGATTTAAATATCAAAGCTGATTGAACACTGATGAAAATATTGTTTCAGAATAAATCAACACACACACAATAAAAATAAAAAATCCGGTCAAGCAACTTTTTTACTCAGACAAATTAATGGAAGATTTAATTGTCCAAAGGACAAGCGTATTAAAAGGGTTAATGTCGAGGCTTCCCTAAAGCAATGTTATCAGGATACACATACACCGGTAGACAGTGGCCCACCTCACCTGGTGACCACGCTGTGGTCCACCAGAATTTATAGTTTACCCACCTCTTTTTTTACCACTACACCTCTGACCATAGTGTACATTAATTAACCATGTTCTAGCATGATTTATCATTATTTACCATGATTTACTATGTTCCAGTATGATTTACCATGTTCCTATAGATTTACAATAGTGATGATTTTTGATTGACTATTAGTAAGTAGAGTGACCAGAAGATGGCAGTAAAAGATAACTTATTTATTGTGAAAATCTGTTTTATGCGATATGAGCATTTCACATATTTCTTTGCAATGTAATATAAAACTAATTAAAGAAAATGCTTAAAGCATTTGTTTGTTAGCCAATGCTGAAAGCTGAGAAAAAGATTAAAAATGTTTATTGCTGCTGCTTCATCGTGTGGACAACGGTACTGTTAAAGCCTACTTATATAATATGCCGTGTTTTTCATATTTAATCTACACACACTCATTCAACAGACATTTTGAACAATGACTATTTTGAACAGCAGAGGGCAGTAAAACACCACTTATTGGCATAATAGACCATCATATTGATATCATTTTCACCTTTTAACTGTTCTACAGGCATATTTTGTCCGATATGTCTAAAAATGTTCATGATTATTTAGTGTAACATGTTGCGACTTGATTATTGAAGTGATCAACACTTTCAGGGACACTGAGAGTATTGTAAAACATGGCTTCAACACAGTACATGTTGAAGCCATCCTATTATAGCTATCCAAATGAACTAGTTCAACTTTTTCTTATAATCATTGATCTACAGAGTATGGTACTGCACTGGTTTTAACATTATGATATGATCAGAGAAGGAAAACACCATTTACAGTCAATAATGGCAATTTACCATAGGGAATACATTGTTTTAAACATTTTTAACAGTTATAGCGCCACCTATGGTCCGATCTCCATGAAACTTTGCATGCTTGTTAATGATGTTATGACACATATGCTGATCAATTTTTGTGAAGTTCTGAGTTTTCCTTTAGGATTTATAGGCTTTTGGGTGCATTTTTCACTCGCCCTTTTGTAAATTACCCTGTTATAGCAAAACAAATGACAAGTCTTAATATGAATTATACTTCAGCAGTGTGACAAAATTACTTTTTGAAACAGCAGAGGGCAGTAAAACATCATTTATTGACTTTATAAGCCATTACAGTATGTTCATGTAATGTTCACCTTTTCAGTTGTTATATGGGCATATGTTGTCCAATCTGTCTGAAAAAATTCATGATTGAAAATGTTCTCACTTGTTTTTAAGAAAATCTGAGCATTCATTGAATAGAAATAGGCTTTTGGGGACACTTGGTCAATGTCACATATTGAAGTGACCCTATTATAGCCATCGAAATGTAGAAGTTCAACCTTTTCTAATAATTATTGCTCTAGAGAGTCCAGATAATTGTACTGCACTGGTTTTGAACGTTAAGATATGAAAATTAGATGATCGTAGATAGAACACACCATTTACAGTCAATAATGGCAATTTACCATAGGGAATACATTGTTTTTAACATTTTCAACAGTTATAGCGCCACCTATGGTCCGATCTCCAGGAAACTTTGCATGCTTATTAATGATGTTATGACACATATGCTCACCAATTTTTGTGAAGTTCTGAGTTTTTATTCATGATTTATAGGCTTTTAAGTGTATTTTGACACACCCCTTTTTCTTAATATCCATTTAACACCATGCGCAAAATAAAAAAGTTCAACTTTTTTTTGATAATTATTGATCTAGAGAGTCCAAAGAATTATCCTAGACTGGTCTGGTTCCGATCGGGCGAAAAACCAGGGACTAGTTCGCAAAAGTAGGTTTTTAACATATTTGTGAATATTTAACGAACGATTTAATTGACATCAGTGGTTCTTGAGGCAAAGTTGTTTATCATGAGGAGATCTATCAATTGATATACATATTGTGGGGGGGTGTGCAATACCACGTGATTACAGAGCCATAAAACTCGTTAGCGCCAACTAGTGGCCGATTTCTTTCAAAATTCTTACAGACCTCTAGGGCCATGAGTCGAACATGCCCAACGAGTTTCGTTCTGATCGGCCTTCGTTAACCTTGTCTCAGAGGTGCTCAAACTTCATTGGCCAATGGCAGCCATGTTTTTTGAGATACGCCAATGTCCTCATACACATACATGGGTCCTTGGACCAAGACACTGCATACCAATTTTCAAGTCAATCGGACTAACGGTCACATGGTTATAGCCCTTTTTATGTTTTTTTCGTTTTATAGCGCCACCTAGCGTTCAATCGTCGCGATTTTTTTACTGTGACCTCAAATTGAACTCCTACACATGTATACCGAGTTTGGTGGAGATATCTCATTTACTTTTCGAGTTATAGCCATTTTGGTAAAATAGGCTCCTCCTACAACATTTATTTCGCACCCCCTAGCGACCCTGAATAAAAATTTCAACTTTTTTTCGATAATTATTGATCTTCAGACTCCATAGAACATGTCTGCACTGGTTTGGTTCCGATCGGGTAAAAAACCAGGGACTAGTTCGCAAAAGTAGTTTTTCAACAAAATTCAAAATGGCGGAAAAATTTGCATACCGGAAATGAAATCGGAGATATACGTTTTGTTCGTCAGGTGACCAGCTTTCCAATGATATAAGAAACTTGAGTGTACGACTTACGGTCTAGGAGTTATGAGCAGTTTCGCGCAATTGGTTGTTATAGCGCCACCTATGGGCCAATCGGGCTCATAATTTGATAACCTCTCCTCGATTTTTGTACTACCATCTGACAAAGTTTCAGAGCTCCAACACTTACGGTTTGGGCTGCACGATGCGTTTTACGGCAGAATAATAATAATAATTAAAGCTGCAAGCAGCATTTAGCGGGGTTCAAGCAGTTTAGGCCTTTGAGGCCTTTAAGCACAAAAGCATCAAAAGACATTAAGTTTTAAGTTTCAATGATTTTACATTTTTAACAATTATAGCGCCACCTATGGTCCGATCTACATGAAACTTTCCATGCTTTTTGAATAAGTTATGACACATGTACCCATCGATTTTTGTGAAGTTCTGAGTTTTCCTTTAGGATTTATAGGCTTTTGGGTGCATTTTGTCATGCCCCCTTTAGTAAATGACCATGTGAAAGCAAAACAAATGACAAAGTTCAACTTTTTTTGATAATTATTGATCTAGAGAGTCCAACGAATTGTCCTAGACTAGTCTGGTTCCAATCGGGCAAAAAAACAGGGACTAGTTCGCAAAAATAGGTTTTTAACATATTCGTGAATATTTAACAAACAATTTGATTGACAGCAATGGTTCTAGAGGCAAAGTTGTTCATCATGAGGAGATCTATGAAATGAAATTGCATTTCGTGGGGATGTGCGCAACACCACGTGATTACAGAGCCACAAAACTTGTTAGCGCCAACTAGTGGCCAATTTCTTTCAAAATTGTTACAGACCTTTAGGGCCATGAGTTGAACATGCCCATCGAGTTTCGTTGCGATCGGCCTTTGTTAACCTTGTTTCATAGATGCTCAATTTTTTACAGTCAATACTGGCAATTTACCATTGGAAACATATGGTTTTAAAGCTTTTTAACAGTTATAGTACCACCTATAGTCCGATCTCAATGAAACTTTGCATGCTTCTTTGGCATGTTATGACACATATGCTCATCAATGTTTGTGAAGTTCTGAGTTTTCATTTAGGATTTATAGGCTTTTGGGTGCATTTTTTCACGCCCCTTTTCTAAATAACCATTTAAGACCATGCACAAATTTAAAAAGTTCAACTTTTTTTGATAATTATTCATCTAGAGAGTCCAAAGAATTATCCTAGACTGGTCTGCTTCCGATCGGGCGAAAAACCAGGGACTAGTTCGCAAAAGTAGGTTTTTGACATATTTGTGATTATTTGATGAACGATTTGATTGACAGCAATGGTTCTAGAGGCAAAGTTGTTCATCATGAGGAAATCTATCAATTGATATGCATATTGGGGGGGGTGAGTACAACACCACGTGATTACAGAGCCATAAAACTCGTTAGCGCCAACTAGTGGCCGATTCCTTTCAAAATTCTTACAGAACTCTAGGGCCATGAGTCGAACATGCCCAACGAGTTTCGTTCCGATCGGCCTTCGTTAACCTTGTTTCATGGTGCTCAAATTCATTGGTTGATGGCGGCCATGTTTTTTGAGATACGCCAATGTCCTCATACACAAACATGGGGCCTTGGACCAAGACACTGCATACCAATTTTCAAGTCAATCGGACTAATGGTCACATGGTTATAGCCCTTTTTATGTTTTTTTAATTTATAGCGCCACCTAGCGTTCAATCGTTGCGGTTTTTTTACTGTGACCTCAAATTGAACTCCTACACATGAGTACCGAGTTTGGTGAAGATATCTCATTTACTTCTTGAGTTATAGCCATTTTAGTAAAGTAGGCTCCTCCCACAACGTTTATTTTGCGCCCCCTAGCGACGGTAAATAGAAATTTCAACATTTTTTCAATAATTATTGATCTTCAGACTCCAGAGAACATTTCTGCACTGGTTTGGTTCCAATCGGGCGAAAAACCAGGGACTAGTTTGCAAAAGTAGGTTTTTGACATATTTGTGAATATTTGATGAACAATTTGATTGACAGCAATGGTTCTAGAGGCAAAGTTGTTCATCATGAGGAGATCTATCAATTGATATGCATATTGGGGGGGTGTGTACAACACCACGTGATTACAGAGCCATAAAACTCATTAGCCCCAACTAGTGGCCGATTTCTTTCAAAATTCTTACAGACCTCTAGGGCCATGAGTCGAACATGCCCATCGAGTTTCGTTTCGATCGGCGTACGTTAACCTTGTTTCATGGGTGCTCAAACTTCATTGGTCGATGGCGGCCATGTTTTTTGAGATACGCCAATGTCCTCATACACTTACATGGGGCCTTGGACCAAGACAGTGCATACCAATTTTCAAGTCAATCGGAATAACGGTCAGGTAGTTATAAGTTTTTTTCATATTATAGCGCCACCTAGTGTTCAATTGTCGCTATTTTTTTACTGTGACCTCAAATTGAACTCATACACATGTGTACCGAGTTTGGTGAAAATATCTCATTTACTTCTCGAGTTATAGCCATTTTAGTAAAGTAGGCTCCTCCCACAGGGTTTATTTTGCGCCTCCTAGCGACCGTGAATAGATATTTCAACATTTTTTCAATAATTATTGATCTTCAGACTCCAGAGAACATTTCTGTACTGGTTTGGTTCCGATCGGGCGAAAAACCAGGGACTAGTTCGCAAAAGTAGTTTTTCGACAAAATTCAAAATGGCGGAAAAATTTTAATACCGGAAATGAAATCGGAGATATACGTTTTGTTCGTCAGGTGACCAGCTTTCCAATGATATAAGACACTTGAGTGTACGACATACGGTATAGGAGTTATGAGCAGTTTCGCGCAATTGGTTGTTATAGCGCCACCTATGGGCCAATCGGGCTCATAATTTGATAACCTCTCCTCGATTTTTGTACTACCATCTGACAAAGTTTCAGATCTGCAGCACTTACGGTTTGGTCTGCACGATGCGTTTTAGGGGAGAATAATAATAATAATAATAATAATTAAAGCTGCAAGCAGCATTTAGCGGGGTTCAAGCAGTTTAGGCCTTTGAGGCCTTTAAGCACAAAAGCATAAAAAGACGTTAAGTTTTAAGTTTCAATCATGGCAATTTACCATAGGGTATACATTGTTTTTACATTTTTAACAGTTATAGCGCCACCTATAGTCCGATCTCTATGAAACTTTGCAAGCTTGTTAATGATGTTATGACACATATGCCCATCAATTTTTGTGAAGTTCTGAGTTTTCCTTTAGGATTTATAGGCATTTGGGTGTATTTTTTTCACACCCTCTTTTGTAAATGACCCTGTTATAGCAAAAGAAATGACAAAGTTGAACTTTTTTTGATAATTATTGATGTAGAGAGTCCAAAGAATTGTCCTATACTGGTCTGGTTCCGATCGGGCGAAAAACCAGGGACTAGTTCGCAAAAGTAGGTTTTTAACATATTTGTGAATATTTAACGAACGATTTGATTGACAGCAATGGTTCTTGAGGCAAAGTTGTTCATCATGAGGAGATCTATCAATTGATATACATATTTTGGGTGTGTGTGCAAACCACGTGATTACAGAGCCATAAAACTCTTTAGCGCCAACTAGTGGCCGATTCCTTTCAAAATTCTTACAGACCTCTAGGGCCATGAGTCGAACATGCCCAACGAGTTTCGTTCCGATCGGCCTTCGTTAACCTTGTTTCATGGGTGCTCAAACTTCATTGGTCGATGGCGGCCATGTTTTTTGAGATACGCCAATGTCCTCATAGACATACATGGGGCATTGGACCAAGACACTGCATACCAATTTTCAAGTCAATCGGACTAACGGTCAGGTAGTTATACGTTTTTTTCATATTATAGCGCCACCTAGTGTTCAATTGTCGCAATTTTTTTACTGCGACCTCAAATTGAACTCATACACATGTGTACCGAGTTTGGTGAAAATATCTCATTTACTTCTCGAGTTATAGCCATTTTAGTAAAATAGGCTCCTCCCAGAACATTTATTTTGCTCCCCCTAGCGACCGGAAATAGAAATTTCAACATTTTTTTGATAATTATTGATCTTCAGAGTCCAGAGAACATTTCTGCACTGGTTTGGTTCCGATCGGGCAAAAAACCAGGGACTAGTTCGCAAAAGTAGTTTTTCGACAAAATTCAAAATGGCGGAAAATCTATCCAGACGGAAATGAAATCGGAGATATACGTTTTTTTCGTCAGGTGACCAGCTTTCCAATGATATAAGACACTTGAGTCTACGACTTACGGTCTAGGAGCTATGAGCTGTTTCGCGCAATTGATTATTATAGCGCCACCTATGGGCCAATCGGGCTCATAATTTGATAACCTCTCCTCGATTTTTGTACTACCATCTGACAAAGTTTCAGAGCTCCAGCACTTACGGTTTGGTCTGCACGACGCGTTTTACGGCAGAATAATAATAATAATAATAATAATTAAAGCTGCAAGCAGCATTTAGCGGGGTTCAAGCAGTTTAGGCCTTTGAGGCCTTTAAGCACAAAAGCATCAAAAGACATTAAGTTTTAAGTTTCAATCATGGCAATTTACCATAGGGTATACATTGTTTTTACATTTTTAACAATTATAGCGTCACCTATAGTCCGATCTCCATGAAACTTTCCATGCTTTTTGAAAAAGTTATGACACATGTACTCATCGATTTTTGTGAAGTTCTGATTTTTACTTTAGGATTTATAGGCTTTTGGGTGCCTTTTGTCATGCCCCCTTTAGTAAATGACCATGTGAAAGCAAAACAAATGACAAAGTTCAACTTTTTTTGATAATTATTGATCTAGAGAGTCCAAAGAATTGTCCTAGACTAGTCTGGTTCCAATCGGGCAAAAAACCAGGGACTAGTTCGCAAAAATAGGTTTTTAACATATTCGTGAATATTTAACGAACGATTTGAATGACAGCAATGGTTCTATTAGAAAAGTTGTTCATCATGAGGAGATCTATCAAATGATATGCATTTTGTGGGGATGTGAGCAACACCACGTGATTACAGAGCCATAAAACTCGTTAGCGCCAACTAGTGGCCGATTTCTTTCAAAATTCTTACAGACCTCTAGGGCCATGAGTCGAACGTGCCCAACGAGTTTCGTTCCGATCGGCCTTCGTTAACCTTGTTTCATAGGTGCTCAAATTTCAATAGCCGATGGCGGCCATGTTTTTCGAGATACACCAATGTCATCATACACATACATGGGGCCTTGGACCAAGACACTGCATACCAATTTTCAAGTCAATTGGACTAACGGTCAGGCAGATATATGTGTTTTTCATTACACACACACACACACACACACACACACACACAAGCACACACATTTTTGGGATATGTTATTGTGTTATTATATGTTATTATATGAACATTTCACGTATGTCAATTTAATTTAATAATATAAAACTAATTAAAGAATATGTTTAAAGCATTTGTTAGTTAGCCAATGCTGAAAGCTGATAAAAAGATTAAAAATGTCTAATGCTGCTGCTACATCTAGTGGACAACAGTGCTATTATCATCTACACAAACTCATTCTTCAGACATTTTGAAAAGGATCCAAAGTTACTCAATTGTCACTTCAACAGATGATTCATGCTTCATGCTTACACACACACACACACACACACACACACGTTTGGGATAGTTTATTTGTTATTTGGTCTATAACTATATACATTCACATATTTATTTGTAATCTAATGATATAAAATTATGTTAAAACCCTTAATTTCTTTTATCTACAACAGAATGAGTGTGTAGATTACACATTTTTTAAATTCAGGACCTAATGTGAGAGTTGTCATATTAATATTTGACTAAATGCTATTGCAAATGTTAAAATAGTGAATTAATAAAGTCATAGTATGAATTATAGTTAAGTAGTGTGACAATGACTATTTTGAACAGCAGAGGGCAATAAAACACCACTTATTGGCTTAATAGACCTTCATATTGATATCATTTTCACCCTTTTTAACTTTTATATAGGCATATTTTGTCCGATATGTCTGAAAATGTTCATGATTATTTAATGTAACGTGTTCTGACTTGTTCAGTGAAGAGATCCACGCTTTCAGGGACACTGAAACTGCAGTAATAGATGGCTTCAACACAGTATATGTTTAAGCCATCCTATTATAGCAATCCATATGAAGTAATTCAACTTTTTCTTATAATTATTGATCTAGAGAGTCCAAATAAACCATGTCCTACCACTCACTTTTACCTTGAATTACCACATTTAGCATTGATGTGAAATGAGTGAGTACAAATAAACTGATATACTTTCACAAAATATGAATGTGTTATAATAGTAATTGTTATTTAAGTCATTTTATGGTGTCTATATACATATAAATGCGAAAGCATATGTGACAAGACTTTTAATAATAAGATTGGCCAGCAGAGGGCAGTAGAAGCCTACTTATTGGCTCACTTTCATTTTGTTTCACCAGTAGTCTGCACTAAGCAAACCATTTTTTTGAATGTTAACTGCACAATGCATGTTTACACACACGCACACATACATGCATGCATACACACACACACACACACACACGTTTGGGATAGTTTATTTTTTTTGGTTTATAAGCATTTTCATTCACATTTATTTGTAATCTAATGATATAAAACAATGTGTGTCGTTTGTGTAAAAATAACGTGTGAAACTTGTGTCATTTTAGTTTCATATTGTTCATTATTAGATTCATAGGTTGTTAAACCTTAGACAAACTTTCATATTGCGCTGCATTACTGTCAGAGGTCTTCACGGGTCCAAAAATTCATGTCCGACCCGGAAGAGACCCGTAAAGTGCTACACCGAACCGACCCGGACCCGTAGTTCATTTCAAAAGTTGGACCCGTCCCGGACCCGTACAAACCCGAGAAATGCCATAAATGTACTGCCCGGACCCAACCTGGACCCGTCTATTATTTGAAAACTGGACCCGAAACCGACAGGAGGACACAAACCCGACTGGACCAGATTGTCACATATTATTTCACACGAGTTGCGAAGAATAAAACTTTTTGTCTTACCCAATTTTAGTAGCCGTCATCTCACTTCCTTGTAACGACAAAAAGTTCTATCCATGTTATTTCTCTCGTTATTCCAAGCTTAATCCACTCATTATTTCAGCTTTAAAAGTCCACTTGATTTCACGGTGATGGATGACAAATGCAGCCTTGCACATGTACATTCTGACTGGCATAATAACTTAATAACTAAAAATAATAACTGTTTGCCCTTTTGAAGTAATAACGATTGCTTGTTGCTTGTTCAGCTTGATCATATCTGTGCTCTCTGTTCTTCATTGAGTCAGAATCTGACCACCAATGCTTTAAGATTAAACAAGACGGTTTAATATATTATTATAAACATTGGATGAAATGCGCGGTTTGGCGGAAGCTCTGCTCTGGTTGCCATAGAAACATGACACGCGGTTGAGAGCCCGTTCTCACAGCATGTGTTATATTAACGTTAACCGGTGCCATGTGAGTAGGCTAGTATTTCGCCGTTTTGTCATATACCGTCCTATATGACGCTAAAGGATGAGAATGCGTTGTTATTACACACAATGTTAAACAGACCAGGGACCCGAAGTAATAGATTCGGACCTGACCCAGACCCGGCTGATCATTAAAAATATAGACCCGAACCCGTGGGTCGGGTCCCTGGCCGACGGAGGGGTCTCGGATGCACTGTGAAAACATCTACTGTCAATGTTGTTGACTATTACTGACGGTAAAGGTTGCCTAACGCTCGCGCAGCCTCTCGAGCAGAAATCTACACAAATGATCGCAGAACACACTCATTTAACAGCATAGACTACTGCCTATAAAAATCTAAACAGAGTTTTTATAATTCTGACATATGTATTTCAATTATTTTTCCTGAACACCACCACGATTGAAAATGTGACATTGATTTCCTACAACAGTTCAATAAACAGTAAAAATTAAATCACTTACATTTTAGATGCAATATTGGCTGTTTTTGTTCTGTTTCAGCAGCGAAAAGAGTTCCAAACAATAATCCCCAACCATGGCGCATGACACAGGAACACTCAACGTGTTTTCATTACTGAATGATTCAGCATTTTCAATGAATCGATTGAGTCATAGATTCAAAGACCCATTCATAAACATCGGTCTCGATCTTGAATGATCAGCCGTTTGAACGAATCGTTTGAATGAATGAATCAATGACTCAGTCATTAAGACGGTCGCCTCCTACCACCTACTGGCGATTTAGTGTTAAATGTTTAAAAGTAATATCATTCTTTCCAAGTTTCTTATGTAAATTAAAATAAATTTCATAACATTATTTTATGCAATTGTAATTTTTCAGTGTATATGATTTAATTTGATCAGCCCCTAGGGTAACAGCCCATTCGAAATAAATGAATTTATTGATCAAATTTAACAATTTAAAATGAAAGATGAAGCATATATTTAATAATATTGGGTGAGGGGATGTCCTTTAAAGGTGCAGATATTAAAATGATGTGATTTAAATATCAAAGCTGATTGAACACTGATGAAAATATTGTTTCAGAATAAATCAACACACACACAATAAAAATAAAAAATCCGGTCAAGCAACTTTTTTACTCAGACAAATTAATGGAAGATTTAATTGTCCAAAGGACAAGCGTATTAAAAGGGTTAATGTCGAGGCCTCCCTAAAGCAATGTTATCAGGATACACATACACCAGTAGACAGTGGCCCACCTCACCTGGTGACCACGCCGTGGTCCACCAGAATTTATAGTTTACCCACCTCTTTTTTTACCACTACACCTCTGACCATAGTGTACATTAATTAACCATGTTCTAGCATGATTTATCATTATTTACCATGATTTACTATGTTCCAATATGATTTACTATGTTCCTATAGATTTACAATAGTGATGATTTTTGATTGACTATTAGTAAGTAGAGTGACCAGAAGATGGCAGTAAAAGATAACTTATTTATTGTGAAAATCTGTTTTATGCGATATGAGCATTTCACATATTTCTTTGCAATGTAATATAAAACTAATTAAAGAAAATGCTTAAAGCATTTGTTTGTTAGCCAACGCTGAAAGCTGAGAAAAAGATTAAAAATGTTTATTGCTGCTGCTTCATCGTGTGGACAACGGTACTGTTAAAGCCTACTTTTACAATATGCCGTGTTTTTCATATTTAATCCACACACACTCATTCTACAGACATTTTGAACAATGACTATTTTGAACAGCAGAGGGCAGTAAAACACCACTTATTGGCATAATAGACCATCATATTGATATCATTTTCACCTTTTAACTGTTCTACAGGCATATTTTGTCCGATATGTCTGAAAATGTTCATGATTATTTAGTGTAACATGTTGTGACTTGATTATTGAAGTGATCAACACTTTCAGGGACACTGAGAGTATTGTAAAACATGGCTTCAACACAGTACATGTTGAAGCCATCCTATTATAGCCATCCAAATGAACTAGTTCAACTTTTTCTTATAATCATTGATCTATAGAGTACAGAGAATGGTACTGCACTGGTTTTAACATTATGATATGATCAGAGAAGGAAAACACCATTTACAGTCAATAATGGTTATTTACCATAGGGAATACATTGTTTTAAACATTTTTAACAGTTATAGCGCCACCTATGGTCCGATCTCCATGAAACTTTGCATGCTTGTTAATGATGTTATGACACATATGCTGATGCTTTTTGTGAAGTTCTGAGTTTTCCTTTAGGATTTATAGGCTTTTGTGTGCATTTTTCACTCGCCCTTTTGTAAATTACCCTGTTATAGCAAAACAAATGACAAGTCTTAATATGAATTATACTTCAGCAGTGTGACAAAATTACTTTTTGAAACAGCAGAGGGCAGTAAAACATCATTTATTGACTTTATAAGCCATTACAGTATGTTCATGTAATGTTCACATTTTCAGTTGTTATATGGGCATATGTTGTCCAATCTGTCTGAAAAATTTCATGATTGAAAATGTTCTCACTTGTTTTTAAGAAAATCTGAGCATTCATTGAATAGAAATAGGCTTTTGGGGACACTTGGTCAAGGTCACATATTGAAGTGACCCTATTATAGCCATCAAAATGTAGAAGTTCAACCTTTTCTAATAATTATTGCTCTAGAGAGTCCAGATAATTGTACTGCACTGGTTTTGAACGTTAAGATATGAAAATTAGATGATCTTAGATGGAACACACCATTTACAGTCAATAATGGCAATTTACCATAGGGAATACATTGTTTTTAACAATTTCAACAGTTATAGCGCCACCTATGGTCCGATCTCCAGGGAACTTTGCATGCTTATTAATGATGTTATGACACATATGCTCACCAATTTTTGTGAAGTTCTGAGTTTTTATTCATGATTTATAGGCTTATAAGTGTATTTTGACACACCGCTTTTTCTTAATAACCATTTAACACCATGCGCAAAACAAAAAAGTTCAACATTTTTTTGATAATTATTGATCTAGAGAGTCCAAAGAATTATCTTAGACTGGTCTGGTTCCGATCGGGCAAAAAACCAGGGACTAGTTCGTAAAAGTAGGTTTTTAACATATTCATGAATATTTAACGAACGATTTGATTGACAGCAATGGTTCTATTGGCAAAGTTATTCATCATGAGGAGATCTATCAATTGATATACATATTGTGGGGGTGTGTGCAATACCACGTGATTACAGAGCCATAAAACTCGTTAGCGCCAACTAGTGGCCGATTTCTTTCAAAATTCTTACAGACCTCTAGGGCCATGAGTCGAACATGCCCAACGAGTTTCGTTCCGATCAGCCTTCGTTAACCTTGTCTCAGAGGTGCTCAAACTTCATTGGCCAATGGCGGCCATGTTTTTTGAGATACACCAATGTCATCATACACATACATGGGGCCTTGGACCAAGACACTGTATACCAATTTTCAAGTCAATCGGACTAACGGTCAGGTGGTTATAGCCCTTTTTATGTTTTTTTCGTGTTATAGCGCCACCTAGTGTTCAATCATCGCTATTTTTTTACTGTGACCTCAAATTGAACTCCTACACATGTATACCGAGTTTGGTGAAGATATCTCATTTACTTCTCGAGTTATAGCCATTTTAGTAAAATAGGCTTTTCCTACAACGTTTATTTCGCGCCCCCTAGCGACCCTGAATAAAAATTTCAACTTTTTTTCGATAATTATTGATCTTCAGACTCCATAGAACATGTATGCACTGGTTTGGTTCCGATCGCGTAAAAAACCAGGGACTAGTTCGCAAAAGTAGGTTTTCAACAAAATTCAAAATGGCGGAAAAATTTGCATACCGGAAATGAATTCGGAGATATACGTTTTGTTCGTCAGGTGACCAGCTTTCCAATGATATAAGACACTTGAGTGTGCGACTTACGGTCTAGGAGTTATGAGCAGTTTCGCGCAATTGGTTGCTATAGCGCCACCTATGGGCCAATCGGGCTCATAATTTGATAACCTCTCCTCGATTTTTGTACTACCATCTGACAAAGTTTCAGAGCTCCAGCACTTACGGTTTGGGCTGCACGATGCGTTTTACGGCAGAATAATAATAATAATTAAAGCTGCAAGCAGCATTTATCGGGGTTCAAGCAGTTAAGGCCTTTAAGGCCTTTAAGCACAAAAGCATCAAAAGGCATTCAATTTTATTAAACATACATTTACACTGGCTGCCAGTTACATTTAGGATTGATTTTAAAGTATTATTACTGGTATATAAATCATTTAATGGGTTAGGACCTCAATATGTGGCAGATGTGCTCACTGAATATAAACCTAACAGATGATAAAAATAAATATAAGAAATGCTTTCACATACTCATACACCGACAGCAGTATCAGTCATACAAGGCTCACTCAGCCATCTTGCTCATGGACACCTCAACGCTTGTTAAGGTGGAACCGGGGATAGAACCACCAACCTTTCGGTTTGTAGACAACCAACATGAACCACTGAGCCTAAAACTCTCTGAACCCTAAACTCTTTGGATAAATTATTGTGATTATTGTTAAAATAGTGAATTGATAAATTCACTCACTGGCTAACATTATGATACGATCAGAGATGGAAAACACCATCTACAGCCAATACAGCTTTGGAAATGCATGGTTTTAAAGCTTTTTAACGGTGTCTTGCTCATGGACACCTCAACACTTGGTCAGGTGGAACCGGGGATCGAACCACCAACCTTTCGGTTTGTAGACAACCTAAATGAACCACTGAGCCACTGTCGCCCCTACCCTTTTTGGCTAAATTATTGTGATTATGTGATTATTGTTAAAATAGTGAATTGATAAATTCACTCACTGGCTAACATTATGATACGATCAGAGATGGAGAAGACCATTTACAGCCAATTCACCATTGGAAATGCATGATTTTAAAGCTTTTTAACGGTCTCTTGCTCATAGATACCTCAACAATTGGTCAGGTAGAACCGGGGAATGAACCACCAACCTTTCGGTTTGTAGACAACCTACATGAACCACTGAGCCACTGTCACCCCTACCCTTTTTGGCTAAATCATTGTGATTATGTGATTATTGTTAAAATAGTGAATTGATAAATTCACTCACTGGCTAACATTATGATACGATCAGAGATGGAAAACACCATTTACAGCCAATACAGGCAATTCACCATTGGAAATGCATGGTTTTAAAGCTTTTTAACGGTGTCTTGCTCATAGACACCTCAACACTTGGTCAGGTGGAACCGGGGATCGAACCACCAACCTTTCGGATTCATTCACCAACCTTCTCAAATTTCATTGGTTGATGGCAGCCATGTTTTTTGAGATATGACAATATCCTTTTAGACATACATGGAAACTTGCACCAAGACACTGCATACCAAATTTCAAGTCGATTGGACAAATGGTCAGATGGTTTTAGCCAATTATATGTTTATTTAATGTTATAGCGCCACCATGTGGTCAATCGATGCAGTCTTTTTACTGTGACCGCAAACTGTCCTCATACACATGTCTGTTGAGTTTGGTGAAGATATCTCATTTACTTCTTGAGTTATAGGCATTTTAGTAAAGTGGCATATTTTTGGCCTATTCTTTAAGCTCATAAGCACTCAAAGACATTAATTTAATTTAGTAAGGCCATTTACAGTCAAAATTGGCAATATACCATAGGGAATATCTGTTTTTTGAAGATTTTTAACATTTATAGCGCCACCTATTGTCCGATCTCCATAAAACTTGGCGTGACGGTTAATGATGTTATGGCACATATGCTCACCAATTTTCGTGAAGTTCTGAGTTTTTGTTTATGATTTATAAGCTTTTGAATTTATTTTGCCACGCCCATAATTTAAATGACACGTTTATGGCCAACCAGAGGCACAATTTCAACTTTTTTTTTGATAATTATTGATCTCGAGAGTGCAGAGAATTGTCCTAGACTGGTCTGGTTCCGATCACTCAAAAAACCTGGGACTAGTTCGCAAAAGTAGGTTTTTGACATATTCATGAATATTTAATGAACGATTTGATTGACAGCAGTGGTTCTTGAGGCAAAGTTGTTCATCATGAGGAGATCTATCAAATGATATACATATCGTGGTGATGCGCGCAACACCACGTGATTAAAGAGCCGTAAAACTCGTTAGCGCCAACTAGTGGCCGATTTTTTTCAAAATTCTTACAGACCTCTAGGGCCATGAGTCAAACATGCCAAACGAGTTTCGTTCCGATCGGCCTTCGTTAACCTTGTTTCATAGGTGCTCAAACTTCATAGGCCGATGGCGGCCATGTTTTTTGAGATACACCAATATCCTCATACACATACATGGCCCCTTGGACCAAGACACTACATACCAATTTTCAAGTCAATCGGACTAACGGTCACATGGTTATAGCCTTTTGTTTGTTTTTTTAATGTTATAGTGCCACCATGTGGCCAATCAATGCCGTTTTTTTACCGTGACCTTAAAATGTCCTCATACACAAGTGTTTCGAGTTTGGTGAAGATATCTCATTTACTTCTCGAGTTATAGCCATTTTTGTAAAAAAGGCTCCTCCCACAACTTTCAATTTGCGCCCCCTAGCAACCCTGAATACAAATTTCAACTTTTTTTGATAATTATTGATCTTCAGACTCCAGAGAACATCTCTGCACTGGTTTGGTTCCGATCGGGCCAAAATCCAGGGACTAGTTCGCAAAAGTAGTTTTTCAACAAAATTCAAAATGGCGGAAAAATTTCCCTACCGCAAAAGAAATCGGAGATATACGTTTTGTTCGTCAGGTATTCAGCTTTCCAATGATATAAGACACTTGACTCTACGACTTACGGTCTAGGAGTTATGAGAAGTTTTGCACAATTGGTTGCTATAGCGCCACCTATGGGCCAATCGGGCTCATAATTTGATAACCTCTCCTCGATTTTTGTACTACCATCTGACAAAGTTTCAACGCTCCAGCACTTACGGTTTGGGCTGCACGATGCGTTTTACGGCAGAAAAATAATAATAAAAATCCTTACAATTACAATAGGGTTTCAGCACTTCGTGCTTGAACCCCTAATAAAAATCCTTACAATTACAATAGGGTTTCAGCACTTCGTGCTTGAACCCCTAATAATAAAAATCAGTACAATTACAATAGGGTTTCAGCACTTCGTGCTTGAACCCCTAATAATAAAAATCAGTACAAAAACAATAGGGTTTCAGCACTTCGTGCTTGAACCCCTAATAAAAATCCTTACAATTACAATAGGGTTTCAGCACTTCGTGCTTGAACCCCTAATAAAAATATATGTTCTGTGGAGGCTGACTCTTCTTCCTCCTATAACCTACATTCAGGAAAACTATCAGTTACTTTATCAATACACATGAAAGCACCACGGGAGCATTATAGATCCACATAGATTATACATAGATTATGTATTTTTGAATTAAAGTGTGTTGTGAACTCTGTTGCCTTGAAACTAAAGCTGCCGTCATTCATTCACGTCCCGGTCTCTGACCGTCTTGCCTGCCAATATGGCGGTTTAAACAGAGTAGGTCACGTGACGTCCGGAGCTCTATAGAGCTTACGTTAGTTTCGGCCAATTGCTCCTGAAAGTCCTGAAACATCACCGATACGCTACGTTAATGTTTGTGTTAAATAAATTAGCTCACTTCCCAGTAAAAAACCTTACAAAACCTCTCATTTACACATAAGAGGTGATTAAAAGAAACTTTAATTACGTTAAATAAAAGTTCAACCGAGTTAACGTGGATGTTAGTTAGCCTTGCTAACGTTAACGTTACCTCTTTAGCCTTGCTAATGCTAATACCTCTAACGGACTTTTTCCGAAGTCTACACCATGTCGATAAAGTACATTTTTAACAGAATCGTGTCAATTACAAGTATGTCAAAAACAGTTGTGAGTATTATTCGTGTGCTTTTAGAGAGTAATCTTACCTTTAAAAAGCCGTGAAAAATTGAAACAATAGCGAGAGAGAGTTTTGTTGTTTACCAGTGGTCCTGCGCCGTTTCCATGGCAACTCTGCGCGCCGGCCGCTCCAGTGTGACTCGAAAGTTCACGTGCACGGCATGATTAAACCACGTCAAAATCATGCAGCATGCACGTAAATACATATGTACGATGTCCAGAAAGTGCTTTGTAAATAGAATATGAAAGCAGTATCCTATTGATTATATCAAATAACATTGTCGTTGAATATTCAACTGTAAACTTTCACAGAGAGCTTTATAGGTTATTAAATTAAACCTAAAAATAACCAGCAGGGAACGTTCCCGGAACGTTCTCTTTAGGTTACAAAATTAAACCTAAAAATAGCCTGCAGGGAACGTTTCCGGAACGTTCTCTGTAGGTTACAAAATTAAACCCAAAAATAACCTGCAGGGAACGTTCCCGGAACGTTCTCTTTAGGTTATAAAATTAAACCCAAAAATAACCTCCAGGGAACGTTCCCGGAACGTTCTCTTTAGGTTATAAAAATGAAACCTAAAAATAACCTGCAGGGAACGTTCTGGGAAGGTTCTCTTTAGGTTACAAAATTAAACCTAAAAATAACCTGCAGGGAACGTTCCCGGAACGTTCTCTTTAGGGTTATTAAAAAGAAAACCTACAGAGAACGTTCTTATTTGGTTCCCAAAAAAATAACCAAACGGGAACCATATGGGAACGTTAGGGGAACGTTCTGTGTTTACTGGGATATCCTGCTGAAAAGTTTTTGATCCTGTAACACATTATTTATTTGAAAACTATGCCTTATTTTATGTATTAATTTTTATTTTTATTTTTTTAATTGTCAATCTGCATATTGTTGATGCCTGGCCTGTTTTTTGATGTTGTCTCCACGAGAGTTTGTAATAAACTTGCTTGTAATAAAAATAAATAAATAAAAATATGGGCAAAAAATGCAAAAAAAAAAAAAAAAGACGGGTTGCCCCCGTCACATCTATTTAGTCAAGCTCAGTTTGAGTCTGCGCGTCAGGGACGGAAATGCTAAAAAATCGCCAAAAAAGGGCTTCAGTCGTCTCAATGGAGTTCCAATGAGATCGCTCTGTCCATTTCTTTTACTGTCTATGGCTGCCACCTATAGTCAATTCTTCTTCTTCTTCTTCTTCTTTGAGCTTATTGGCGGTTCCCATTCTTAAAAAGAGCATTACCCATCTACTGCAGGAATATATCAGAGACACTACTATATCACAACTACCAGAACAATCAGGACTCATGCTTTCAATGTTGCTGCGTGTTCAGCTCCTCCATTTACAGCCAAAGTCCATCATCTTCCAGAGCAGGATACTGATACTAATAATATTAATAGCTTCTCTATATTCTAAAGATCAAATTCGTTCTACTTAAAAACTTTATTATTAACCTACTCCCCTCAACTGAGTTTAAAACCATCTTTAACATTAATTGTTGATTATCTTTCAACTTAAATTCTTCAATCATTTTACTTCTTTCCTCAGAATATTTATTACACTTAATAAGTACATGCTCCACTGTTTCTCTGATTCCACACCATTCACATAATCCTGTAGGATGTTGAAGGAATACAAATTTATTAAATGTTTCATAAAGGTTTAACAGTATTTTCAACTGTAAAATGTATACAGTGTTTACCATTTTGAGGCCAATAAGATTAAGCCAAGCATTCCAGGTGTCACACATTAGCTTTTGTCTTTATGCGCTTCCTGGCCATTAAGTTCAAGATTCAGCTTTGCTTTTGTAATGGTAAAAGTGTGACCACGCTGGTCAGACTGATTAGATTAGCGTCTCTGGTAATCTGCTGAACCATTTACATTTGCTTTGTTTCAAGAGACTCCTCCTCAGTGTAGCTCCTCCAGATTAGCATCTCAAGGCACAGAAAACTGCTATGCTGATGAACTGAGGTGCCTGTTGAATCATATACATTTGCTTTTGTTTCAGTTTCTCCCCCTCAATGTGAACTCCTCCCCTCTAAATGTATAAATTGTAAGAGAATGTTTTTTCCTTAGTGAGACTATCTTTGAGATGACTACAGCGACGCAATAAAGAACTTCTGCGTGAGAGATACCTCAAAAGTCTCCTGGTCTCCTCAGTTGCTAACTTTTCTACAAGGAAAGAAAAGTTTACTACAATTTGGTGCCGTGACCCGGATAGAGCAATCTTACCTGAATCAAGAACTGCAACAAAAGATTTCAACAAAGAATCTTACCTGAATCCAGAACTGAAACTTCAAGCAACAAAAGATTTCAACAGAGAATCTCAACTGAATCTTGAAAACTTCAAGCAGAACAAGATCTCAAAGCGGACTGAGTTCCAGAACAAGATCTCAACAAAAAGAACTTTTCTGACTGAAGTCCAGACTGAATCTTTTCATCGCAACAACGATTCGGTGAGTTTTCACTCTATCAAAAGAACCGCTGAAGACCAGTACAAATTTAAGCCTCTGCGCCGTCAGAGAAAGAGTTATCAGACAGCTGTAGTGTTTGATTAACTAAAGTTATCCTTTAAAAGTTGTCTTTTAAAGATGAAAGGTATCCTCTGTTGTCAGGCAGGGAAGATTGACATTACATGTTAATATTTTGGGATCCTCTGAATAAGTCAGGGAAGATTTTGTTTAATGAAATAGTGCCTCTACGTTGCTAGAGAAGGTATCCTCTAAATTTAGGGAAGATTAACATTACGTGTTAATATTTGGTGATAACCTCTGTTCACAGAGAAGGATTAGCATTTTTTTTTGTGCTAGTTATTTTGGTCATCCTCTAAAAGTTAGGAAGGTGAAAGATCCTTTCCATTTTCTTTCAGGGAAGATTAGCGTAACATGCTAATAGTTAGTGTTGTTTGTTTTTTATTTTGTGGTGTTACCCTCTAAAAAGTTACTTTAGAGATGAAAGTTTGATCCTCTGTACAGGCAGGGAAGATTAGCATAAAGTGCTAGTAATATTGTGGATATCTTTTGGTCTACCAAAGAAGGTTTAACAATAGTCGATCTGTGTAGGTTTAGTTTAGGTTTTTGTGTGTGGTAAAGAATATCACAAAATGGTTAGGAAAAATGCTAGGTTGATTCCTACAACTGAGAAAAGTGGCCTTGCCACTCCATTGTGGTCAGATAGCGAATTCAAAACACTGTTAGGAGAACAAATGAACCTAATAGTTACTGAAAAAGTTAGGAAAGAACTAACACAGAAATATGAGATTCATCCTGACAAAACTTGGTCAGTAGATGAGTGTAAAAAAGTATTAGGAGCATGTATCAGAAAGAAAAACATGAAAGGCATAATCTGTTGCCATAGAGAGTATGGTTTAGCACTGGCTACACAACAGTCTGAGCAAAAGTCAGAGCTAGAGAAAGAGAACAAAGAACTACGGGCTAGAGTTTCCGCATTGACCAAGAAATTGAACCGCAGCAAAGATGCAGAAAAAACTGATGTGGAAATAGTAAGACAGCCTGATAACATCTACCCTGATTTACAAGCATTCTTTGAAAGTGATGTAGACATCCCATCAGTAACAGATAAGCATGTAAATTCAGTGAACGTGTGTGGGGCTAGAAAAAGATCGCAGGGAATTGAAGAGTCAGAAACTGTTCCTTCTAGTGCTTCTGTTGTTCAAATCCAAACTGTTGCCAAAACACTTGGACCTAGAGACATAGAGAGATTGTCACAGAGTTTGCCTTCAGCACGCACACAGTTTTCTGAATTTAGAAGAGCATTGATCAGTAAGATGCGTCTCTACGACATGTCGTTAACAGAAGTCACACAGTTAACCCCCTGGGGTCTGAGGTGTGTTTGGGGCCCTTGAGAAGTTTTGACATGCCCTGACATTTTTGCTTATTTCAGCTACTTACAACATACCATTGGCCAACATATAATTATGCTATATTCAGCACAAACACTGCTACAATAATACATGAGCAAAATAGATGTACATGTTTGCATTTTATAGAAAAAAAATATTATGCGTGGTAAGTTAGTTTTAGGAAAAAAATTGTCACTGCAATAAGGCCATTTAACAAATACTGAACAGTTGTTCACAAGACTTTTGACTCACTATTCTTGTAGGCTAGAATTTTTACTACAAAATGATGTGAAAATCATTCTGACCACACTTTCACAAACCACAATATAACAATTTAAATATTGCAAGTCAGTTTTTGTGTCAGCACTGCTGTATGCGTGGGAGTGTCAATGGCCATGAATATTAAGTGAGATTTACACCAGGGGAGACAAAAGACACTCCCCCAGCGGCTAATGGCCCATCAAGCTGCTGTGAGGCAGCCTGAACTAAGAATGAGAGGAGATTCAAAGGTTATGTTTTCTGTTTTATTGTAATTCCTCCATGTGGAGGAACTAAATATTGTGCCTCACAAGACCAGAGTGCTACATACATAAACATAGTACAGGTGAAAAGTTTGGACACATTCCTATTTTTAATATTTAAAAAAAATAATAATAATAATAAATTAAGAGTAACACAGTCACACATCTTTATGCCACTCTTGAAAACAGTTCCTTTTCAACTCAAGACATAAGTGAACATCACATGCCTGGCATTTCCATGGTGTTAATTGCGTTTTACCACGCACTGCTTTGCAATGAACACATGTCCGGCGACCAAGTGTGGCAACATTCCTTTCATCTGATGTCAGCTCAGCTCCTGGAACTGGTACATGGTCACTATTGGTCCGTTTTGGTGCAGTTTTCTGTGACACACCACAGAGCTCTGTGATCAGTTACTCCATAAACTCTTTATGTGACATGTTACCATGTAGCTCTTTGTGCACAATGAAAGAGTTGGTGGAAACAATGCCCAAGAAGTGTAGAAAAATCTTTCTGTACCACTTCATTGTTTTGTGTTGTGCAGTGTAGTACTGTAACAGCTGATCAGACAGGTCAACACCGCCCATGTTCTGATTGTATGCAGTCACAGGTGCAGGACATGGAAATGTCTTTGTCCTCCATGTATCTTGTGTTTTCACCCTCCTCTGCACAGTGTCTCCCGTATAAGCAGGATGGATGGTAGAACAGACAGATACCTCTCGAGTGTCCATCCACTTCACAAAAACAAGAGGTCCATCCCGAATCCACCTGATGGATCCTCTCCTCTGGCAGATTTTTTAGAGAGTGAATTAGCTGCATTCTTAGGGCAGTCCTTCCTGTTGTCCCTGTAAGTCCCACATGCACCAAACTTCATTGCAAACAAGTCTTTTAGGAGCTTTGGACTTGTGTAGAAATTGTCCATCGCACCGAGAACTGAACGACACCTGCGTGTCCCTCTGCGTGGTGCTGGCGAAGGAGAACGGGATGCTGAGACATTCCTGAGAAATTAAAATAAAATAAACTGTTAGCATTATCCAAAGTAAACTGATGGAAAAATAATGGGTATGGATAAAAAAAAAAAGTTTTTTGTAGTTTCACTCAAGAATGGGAACTTTTACATTATTAAAAGTAAACAAAATACAACTTTTACATTATTATTCTGTAAACACAAAAAGGCGAAATATCTATAGATGGGCCATACATGAAATAGCCTACTCAATGAACGGATAGTTCGTGAATGACACATCACTACATTTCAAACATTTACACCTGTATTCACGAGGCCATGATAGTGTCATAGGCTAACCGAACATTTATATCTGTTGATGGGCCATATGGGACGGAGAAATATTAATGGGCCGACGCGTCGCGTCACCGCGAGTAGGCTGTTGATGCACGCATTTAGTGGATGGCCCGTTTGCGAGCGCATTTCAAACATTTACACCTGTATTCACAAACATCTGTGCATAAGGCACGCCTAAGTTATTTACGCATGATATAGTGTCTAGGGTAACCAAAGCTGAACAATTATAGGCCAAGATATATTGTATTTAGACCTAATTACCGGAGCCTGAAATATATTTCTCTCAAACACATTAACATAAGCAGTTATTAGCAAACTAAATACATTATGAACAGTTATATATAAAAATGTATTGTATTTAGACAGGCTAGAGATCACATATTTTACCGGAGGCTGAAACATATTTAACGTAATCAGTAGGCTATATAACCTAAACATGTAATTGTTAACAAAATACATAACGCATAGTATTAGATAATATAATAGCCCAACAAATTTGTTTAGAGAGTAACAGGCTATATCACATTCAAAACATATACAAGCGTAGGCTAGGTAGCCTATACTATGCCCGAATGATGTGAGGCAATCTTTTCAAAATAGTCGGAAAATTCATATGAGCTCTATATGATCAGAAAATTAATTATACAACACTAAACAACTTACTCCGAAATGAAATCCTCGGCGGGGTCAACGCGTTCTTCAAAATGCAGCCGTTCGTCATCCGAGTTGCAGGAATCTTCCTCAGAGGAAAAGGTGAAATCTTCCTCGCTGTGTAGAATCATCTGAAGGACCTTTTCGGCGGAGTAGCGTGCCAAAAACTTTGTGTTGTTATGCCACTGATCGGTGGGCGTATGCTTTGCATAACATTAGATCTCCCATTTTACCATGTGAAAAGCGCTGGGGGTGTGGCGGTCTCAGCTAATTAAAGATAATGAACTGAGAACGAAAAAACTGTGCCTCTCCTTGGTTTCAAACGGATTACATAAACTGGAAATATTTATTTTTTTAATAAATTACTTCATTTAAAAGAAGAGAACACAAGCTTTAAAAAGACATATGTCTCGTGTCTCTGTGACAAGTATTGAGTGAGTAACAGTGTATTTTTCGGACGCGTTTTAGAATGGACTTCACTAAAAGAGAGAACGCAGAACGCGCATCATGTTTATTATTGTTTATTTGGCGAAAAACACAACACTTTGTTTTTATTGTGAGGTTCCACAAAAAAAATACACACTTCACAGGATCGAATGATGTATAACACTTATATGTAAGATAAAAATCAACAGAGTAATTTGAGTCTTTTTTGCACTGATAAGGAAAAAAGTGTGCTTATATCGCGGGCGATATGGTCGACCCCAGGGGGTTAATGTCTCAAATTCTGACTGAATCCGAATTCAACAGTTTTGAGTCTGCTGTTACCTCTGAACTACAACGTGCCAGTAGAAGTGATATGAGAGAAGGTGTTTTGAAAATCCTAAAGAATATCCTAGGACCCAAGATAGATTGGTCTAGAATTACTAACTGTGTACAAAAGAAAGACGAAACGGTGAATGAATATACTGAGAGGTTTTGTCAGTCAGCTGTAACGTACAGTGGAATAGTGGATGATTCTGAAAGTGTACTCGATGACAAAGGACCGCTTGTCCGCATCTGGTCAGATGGCCTTATAGTTGAATACAGAAAAGCTTTGCCATTTTTAGATCTGACTTGGTCTCACAGAACTCTAAGAAGTAATCTGGAAAGGTTGGCAGCATGGGAAAAAGATGCGGATGTTAAAGCCCAAGTCAGAGTAGCAGCAGCAGCTACGTTTAGCACAACCCAAACAGAAAGCAGGTGGCCTAAAAAAGAAGGCAAATGTCACTATTGTGGAAAAGTAGGGCATTGGGAGAAAGAATGTAGAAAGAAGTTGCAAGACACAAAAAGAAATGCCATGCATAATTCTGGTCCTCCTCAGCCTGCTTACAACCCTGACGCAGTTCCACAAATGTCCACTGAGACTTTAGGACAGCTCGTCCAGGCTCTTCTAAAAGCACAAAAAGACCAGGAAAAAAACTAATTGTTGGGGCTGTGAATAGTTACCTTTCACCTGTAATCCATCATAATGACCAAAGAATTTTTGTGAAAGGTAGCATACAGGAGAAAGAGGTTGATTTTTTGCTTGATACAGGTGCAGAATCTACAGTAATTCCTACAAAATTAGCTAAAAGTTTAAACATCCCATTCAAGAAAACCAAATTTACTTTAACTCGTGTAATAGGTGAAGATTCTGTTTTGTATGAAACCCCGCCCATTGAAATACAATTTGGCCCGAAAACTCTGACTACAAAATTGTTATGTGCTCCATTAAATACAGGTGCAATTTTAGGCATGGACCTCCTGAGACAAGTACATTTAACTTTGGACTTGTCCCCAGAATCCGCTAACATTCAAATTTCCTCAGCACAAATTTCTACCAGTGGGGAGATCCCTCCAGAATATGCTTTCTTACAGAATCATCCAATTTGGGCTAAAGACAAGGATGATTGTGGTTTGTTGACAGATGTAGAGCCAGTAAAATTAACAGGAACTGCACCTCCGGTCACCAAACAATATCCTATCAATAAGGAAGCTATTCAGGGGATCAAACCTATTGTAGAAAAATTGCTGACACAAGGAGTGCTAGTTAAAACCAACAGTCCATGTAATTCCCCCATATGGCCCATAAAGAAATCTAATGGGACATGGAGACTCACAATAGACTACAGAGTAGCCAATAAACATATTGATAAAATCACCCCCCTAGTGGCAGATCCATCTACAATCTGTAATGGTTTGCCATTGGAGTGTAAGATTTTTTCAGTAATTGATATGTCTAATGGATTCTTTTCTGTACCGTTGCATTCTGACAGCCAACCATGGTTAGCTTTCACAGTTGACTATGAGCAATATCAGTGGACACGTTTGCCACAGGGATTTCAAAACTCCCCAACTATATACCATCAGGCTGTCAGACGTGATTTGTGTGACCCAGAATGTCCGGTAAAACAGTCCACTATGATTCAATATGTTGATGATATTTTGATTGCCTCAACTGATCATGAGGTACATCAAACTGAATTGGCAGCATTGTTGGACTATTTGCATAAAAGAGGACACAAATGCAGCTTTCACAAAGCTCAAATTGCTAAACAGCAAGTCACATTTCTGGGTCAAACAATTGGTGCAGGGAACAGATCCATTACACAGGATAGAGCGGCTTCAGTCAAAACTATAGCTCCACCTAATACCATTAAAGCACTCCGATCATTTTTAGGAACAGCAGGTTACTGTAGACCGTGGATAGAAGAATATGCCTCAATTGCTCAGCCTCTTTACGACTTGTTGAAAGGTCATGGTAAAGATTCCGATACTGTTTGTATGGAAGATTTTCACCTCAAAGCGTTCAATGATTTGAAGAGAGCACTATGTCAAGCGCCAGCATTAGGAATAGCCCAACCTGATAGACCCTTTGTGCTTTATGTTCATGAACACTTAGGCTTTATGACTGCATGTCTAATGCAAGATCATGGGGGCAGTTTACGCCTAATTCATTATTATTCTGGCAAACTTGCCATAGTCGCTCAAGGTATGGGCCCATGCCTCAGAGCAGTGCAGGCAGTTCATCTAGCTCTTCAAGCTTCATCAGTAATGGTGTTAGGCCAAACTGTATATTTAAAATGCCCACATGCAGTGTCCGCACTAATGAATCAAGCAAAAGTCACCTCTGTAACCTCCTCCCGTTGGGGAAATTGGTTAGCCACTCTCACAGCCCCGAACATTGTTTTACAGCGTGCACCTGTCACGAACCCATCCTCATGTATGATGTCTGCAATGACTGAAGTTTTGTTAGAGGATGAAGGAGAAATGACTCACGATTGTGTTACGCTTACATACACACCTACGAGTGAAGTAAAAGAAACTCCCTTAGAGAATTCAGATTTAGAGTTGTTTGTTGACGGTTCAGCTCAAGTGATTGAAGGTAACAGACGAGCAGGTTATGCAGTAACGTCCACCACTGAAGTGTTTGCTTCAGGTCGTCTTCCAGATCATTTTTCGGCTCAAGCTGCAGAAATAGTAGCCTTAACAAGAGCATGCACGCTAGCTTCAGGATCAGTTGCAAATATTTACACAGATTCTAGGTATGCTTTTGGGGTAGTTCATGATTTTGGTGTCATTTGGCAAACCAGACAGTTTCTAACTTCTGCTGGATCCCCCATTAAGCATGCTGGATTAGTGAAAGATCTAATGTTTGCCATGAAACTTCCAAAAAATTAGCAGTAATCAAAGTGAAAGCACATCTCACAGCTAATACTACAGAAGCTAAAGGTAATTCTCTTGCAGATGTAGCGGCTAAACAAGCTTGTTTCTATGAAAAGGTACAAGTGTGTACTGGTAGTACAGCACAGAAAACAATTTTGCCTCCTGAATCAATAATTGATCTGTACAAGAGCGTTCCGCTGTTTGAAGCATGGACATGGTTAGACAAAGGAGCCACAGTGGATTCATCTGGTTGCTGGACCAAAGGGGGAAAGTATGTTGCTCCCGAATCACTGTTGCCATATTTGGCTCAACAAATACACAGTTTGGGGCACAGTGGTCCAGCAACGATGAACCACAGGTTCTCAAATCAATGGTGGAATCCAAAATTCAGAAATGTAGCCACAGAAACAGCCAAGAGGTGTGTTACATGTCAGAAAAATAATGATGTTCCAGCAGCCATTACACCAGCAGCACATACCCCAGCTCCACCAGGGCCATTTCGTCACCTGCAAGTTGATTACATTTCATTGCCTCGTTGTAAGGGAAAAACTGATGTTTTGGTAGTAATAGACAAATTCTCAAGATGGGTAGAAGCTTATCCAACAGGGCGTGCTACAGCTGCACATACGGCTAAATGTCTTGTCAATGATTTTATTCCCAGATGGGGATTGCCAGATTGCATTGATTCAGATCAAGGTACACATTTCACTGGACAGGTAGTCAAGGAAGTGGCTAAAATGTTGCAGATTAAGTGGAACCTTCACTGAACCCCTATAGGCCTCAAGCATCAGGACAGGTTGAACGTGCAAACAAAACAATCAAAAACAGGCTAAGCAAAATGCATCAGGAAGGAGTACCATGGGTCGAAGCGCTGCCAGCAGTATTGTGTAGTATGAGAGCGTCACCTAACAGAGCAGTAGGACTGAGCCCTCATGAGATTATTACTGGACGCCCAATGCAGATGCCAGGTGTGATTGATCTTAGAAATGCTGATGTGCACATTGCCTCAGATGCCCTGATAGCTTACTGTGAAAACCTCACAAAGGCAGTACAGAGTGCCAAAGAGAGAGTTGAGTCATGTTGGCAGACTCCACCAGAAGGTGGACACACAATTATTCCAGGTCAATGGGTCATGATTAAGTCATTCAGAAACAAGCCATTAGAACCTAAGTGGCAAGGACCACATCAAGTAATGTTGATTACAGCAGCTGCAGTATTGTGTCAAGGAAAAAAAAACCTGGACTCATGTGTCACACTGTAAGGTTGTTCCTCCACCGACAGGGGTAGGATAGGACACGAACAAGTGAGGAACCCAAGGGAAGAACCGAAATGCCATATGCGTCGGGGGTCACCCCTTGGGCGAAGATTCCCTCATAGGCTTTCCCCATCCACTTAGTCCATCATCACCTCACTTTGTTTCTTTAGGTGTCTGAACATAAGAAACAGGGAAAGAAGGAATAACCATAGCAGAACAACAATAGCAGACTCTGAAAAGTTTACAACCATAGTGTTTGAACCAATACTGCTCTCCTGTCTTTTGTTTTCCTTTTCTTCCTCTGTGCAGATACCACTTGATGGCTGTCCTGAGACCCATACACACCGACCTTTCACCTGTGTAAGAAGACACCATTTCCAGAAAAACAACGAGACCCACTGCCAGGCCAACTATCATCAAAGTAAAAAAAAAAAAAAAAAAAAAAACACAACGCAGAGAAAAAGACTTACGGAACCTTCAGTCATCCAACATGATCAAGATTGTCGTACTACTAACTATCCTGGACATCACACAGAGTGTGGACGTCAGAAACAACATATTCCTAGAACTCATGAATATGTCAAGAAACGCCTTGTTTGCGGGAAAGAATGTGTGCATGCCACACGCACCTTCAGTAGGAGCAGGAATCCCATGGGTGGCGCATCCTGTCTCCAAATGTGACACGTGCACCTTATTCGATCATCATAGCAGTGGATTATACAACAAGGACACATGCCACAACATAACACTTCCTCCAGTTTCTTCATGTTGCATTCCAGGACTACCATCCTGCAACCTAACTTCAACTACTCCCATCATGACAGATGTACTTCTGCCAATGATGTTCTACTGGTGCATGGAAAATTATGCTCCAGCATCGACTCCACTGGGTGAAATTCCTCGCGAACGCTGCAGATTTGTGATTGAAAGAGGAGAAGAAGAATCCCATGTGTATGTTCTAACAACCGAGGAGAAAGAGGAAAATGACTTAAAAAGTTGTCTCTACAGGAACCCATCCCTACCAAAATTTTTTGCCGTAAATCAGTTGTGTAGGATCCCTCCACCACCTGACACTTTTTGGTTATGTGGAACTTCTGTTTACAGCATTCTCCCCAGCCAGTTCAACGGAAGGTGCACGCTGGTTTATGTTCTACCAGCTATCAGAGAAAATACGCATTCCACCTCAAGCTCCCCACAGCTACAAAATTCAGCTCCCACCACAAACCAAGAAGATGGTTGCATTCCTGGACTCACTTGTGCACAAACATGGTGGTCAAGAACTCTTGGAGCATTAATACCGGCTTATGGTGTCATGCAGGCCTTGGATCAAGTCAGAAGCTTATCGAATTCTGTACAAAAATTGGCCAATGATACAGCATTAGCCCTGGGTAACATCACAAACACTCTTGCTTCACACAAGATAATGATCTTACAGAACAGAGTGGCCTTGGATTACATTCTAGCATCACAAGGAGGAGCCTGCACTATCATTGGACCTGAGTGCTGCACCGGGTTAATGGACCCCACAGAAAACTTGACCAAAATCCAACAAGACATTCTTGATCTTTCAACTAAATTAAAGAAGATGACTGAAGACGATTCGACATGGTTCGGAAACTTGATTGGTAAACCGTGGATGTGGATGAAGGAAATAGCAATTCTACTGTTGTTTCTCTTATTAGCGTACAATCTATGTGTCCACAGTATCAAGTGTTTCATCCAAAAAATGAATCACACCACTCACGAGAAAATCACCGTTCCAACCAGTAAAGACTATTATCCGTAAGAACTTCACGGACCCTAATTGCATGTTTTGTTTTCTGTGTCAGCATGCAATTACAGAAAAAGCAAACACAGAACATGCTGTGCCTGTAACTAGCACAAGTTACATGAATGAACTTTAAGTGTTTAAATTTGTACATAATGTGAGAGTTATTAATACTCTCAAAAGGGGGCACTGAAGGAATACAAATTTATTAAATGTTTCATAAAGGTTTAACAGTATTTTCAACTGTAAAATGTATACAGTGTTTACCATTTTGAGGCCAATAAGATTAAGCCAAGCATTCCAGGTGTCACACATTAGCTTTTGTCTTTATGCGCTTCCTGGCCATTAAGTTCAAGATTCAGCTTTGCTTTTGTAATGGTAAAAGTGTGACCACGCTGGTCAGACTGATTAGATTAGCGTCTCTGGTAATCTGCTGAACCATTTACATTTGCTTTGTTTCAAGAGACTCCTCCTCAGTGTAGCTCCTCCAGATTAGCATCTCAAGGCACAGAAAACTGCTATGCTGATGAACTGAGGTGCCTGTTGAATCATATACATTTGCTTTTGTTTCAGTTTCTCCCCCTCAATGTGAACTCCTCCCCTCTAAATGTATAAATTGTAAGAGAATGTTTTTTCCTTAGTGAGACTATCTTTGAGATGACTACAGCGACGCAATAAAGAACTTCTGCGTGAGAGATACCTCAAAAGTCTCCTGGTCTCCTCAGTTGCTAACTTTTCTACAAGGAAAGAAAAGTTTACTACAATGTTTTCCAATTATTTGCATTGTTGATAAATCCTGTATGTCCCTGTCTTAATCTAGAAATAATACAGTCTTCCTTCCTTCTCCCAATTGAATTCCTTCCTCTACCTACCAATGGTTGTATTAAATGTAAATGTCTACCTTTTTCCTCATTATCCCAATACGATTGCCAATTTTTATTCATCTCCCTTTTAATTATTGATTTCATTTCTAATTTACTACACCCAATTTGAATATCTATAGTTTCCTTTGCCATAGAGTGTTTTGCTAGTTTATCTACACCACTCCTGGTGTTTACCAGACACTCCAGTATGTGCCGGAATAAAAACTGAACTATGTTATTTTTTTTGTTGCATCATGAACAATATCTGTAATATTTCCAACACAATATCCTGTCTAGTATCTGATTTTTGAGCTTCTAGGCACATCAAGGCTGAACTTAAATCTGGGCTTATTAAAGTTTTATTTATCCCCATTTTACTTTAATTACTACCATAATTGCTAGTAGCTCTCCTGTAAACACTGATACATGGTCTGACACTCTTTCCCCTCTTGACACTTTCAATCTTGGAATGATATATGCTACCCCAACCTGTCCCTTCTGTGGATCCTTAGATGCATCCGTGAAAATTTTTATATATTGTTCATATTTAATACCAATATACTCTTTTGTCATCTCTGCTTCCGACATCCTCTGATCTTTATCTTGTTTTGATTCCAATAATAGATCTACATTTGGTTGAGGTAAAATCCATAATGGTGTTATTGGTAATATTACTGCTGGAATAACTCTATACTCATTTAATTTCATATTCTGAGGTAAATCCTTAATAATCCAACCAAAACTGTTAACTTTTCCTTTCCCATATTCCCAACATGTTTCCAGTATACCTTTTGTTGGATGACTATCCTTCTGCCCTTTTAGGTTTACCCAGTATGTCAGTATCAATTGTTTCCTTCTTAAGTGAATTGGTATCTCCCCTATCTCCACCTGTAAAGCTGAAACAGGAGAGGAAGGATAAGCTCCACAACATATTCTCAAAGCTTGTGATTGGATTTGTTTCAATTTTCCTAACTGTGACTTAGTTGCTGGTCCATATGTGATACAACCATAATCTAGTACTGCTCTCATCATTGTTGAATAAATTGTTTTTAATGCAACCCTATCAGCTCCCCATAGAATTCTCGTCCTGAAATACACCTCATTACATTTAAAATCTTCTTACATTTATCCTCCATCTTATTTATGTGTACATTCCATGTAATCTTTGTTTCAAACCACATACCAAAAAACCTTATCACTTTAACTTGTTCTATCTCTCTGTTGTATAAATTAATCTTTAGATCAATACTTGACCTTTTATTTGTAAAAATATATATATATATATATATTTGGTTTTCTCTACTGAGAATTTAAAACCCCATTTGTAAGACCATTCCTCTACATTTTTTAAAGCCGCTTGCATTTTATTAAAGGGGGGTTGACTGCTTTTTTTCTTTGCATGATTGTATTTATGGGGTGCAATATAACATGTATTCGTGATTTTACTTTTTTAAAAAATCTTATTTTTCATAAACTTCACCTTTATTGTCAGCCGTGTTCTCCTCTGTCCCCTGAACGAGCGGTCCACTTCCTGATTCTATGAAAACACTCCCTCAGAAACACGTAGTGGGCTCAGATTGGTTAGTTTGGGTCAGTGTGTTGTGATTGGCTAAACTGTCACTCACGTTGTCCAGAAGGTTTAACGGCCATTACCTTTACGGGCGAAATGTGCATGTCATGAGCTCCGGTCCAGATGTAAATATGTGTCGAACTGCAGTATCAGTTTCAGGCATAATCAGACCGAGAAAGCCGCCGCGATGAAGTCAAGCAGAACCTCACCACATACTACACCTCTTACTAAACGTTTCTGAATGATAATTTGCTACATTTTTTTTTAGCTTTATACACGTTTATTTTACACAATAGCATCTGACTGGCAACAATAGCAACTGTTAATAATGTCATACTCAAACAGCGTTGGCATGTTTACGTTCTTGATCAAATTGAAAATAATGTCATAAAGCATATGTACATGAAAAATACGTTTAAAACATTAGTACTTATAGAAAATTCAGGTCCATAATGTTTGTACGTGTTTGTCGTAGACACAAAATAACATAGGCTAACTAGTAGTGGCTATAAAGCCAGCGCTGGCATTTGAAAAAAATATAAAACACAAGGCTACGTCTGGAATTATACATGCAAATACATTTAACTAAGAGGTGTTCCTGGGAGGTTAAGGGGTAATCAGTTGAGAAGAGTTATAAGTTAGCACTTGCCTGTATTTGCTTGCATGTTTGTTCAATAATACAAAGAAGTAGTTGAAACCACAGACTCGTCTGGACGTTTGAATTATTTACATGGCGTCAGAAGCGTTTGACGGACACATTGCTTTTCCGAAAGATGGCCAAGTTTAATCCTCCGGAAAGTTTTGATCGTCCAAATGAATGGGCTGACTGGAAGCAACGTTTCCTGCGATTTCGTCTGGCAACTAAACTGAGTAAAGAGGACGGCGGAGTTCAGGTCAGTACGCTGATTTATGCCATGGGGCCTGAGGCTGAAAACATTTTCAAGTCTTACACCTTTGAAACGGAGGGGGATGAGAAGAAGATTGATGTTGTGTTGGGAAAATACGATGCATACTTCTATCCTAAACGTAACGTGATTCACGAGTGCACCTTCTTTCACCAGAGATCGTAGCGGCCCGGTGAGAAAGCTGAAATGTTTATCAGAGCCCTATATGAGTTATCATAACACTGTGACTTCTGTGTAAACAGAGACGAACACATCCGAGATCGCATATTTGTGGGCATTTTAGACAAGGAACTGTCTCGTAAATAGCAGCTAATGGCTGATCTTACACTTGCCCAAATCATTACAACTGTTCGCCAGTCCGAGGAGGTTGCACTCCAAGTTCACCTGCAGGGGGGAGTCACATGCAGCAGTACAGGAAATCTGCGGGAGAGGATTAGGCAGAGGAAAGCCCAAGTGGAAACCTAAAAAGAGAGAAAGTGATCAAGGAGACTCGAAATGTGGAAAATGTGGAAAATTTAAACACAGTGATCCAGAAAAGTACCCAGCCAGGAACTCTACATGCAACAAGTGTAAGAAGGTGGGTCACTGAGAAAAGAAATGTTACAGTAAATTCGTCAGAGATTTACTGTAACAGATTATAAATCAGAGATGTCATCAGCGGACAAAACGCGAACAATCTGGGCCTTGTGAAACGTGTCGAGGAGGTCCACACACCATTCGGTGAGCACGGAACTCTCAAAACCGAACCTGTTAAAATCCAGTTAAGAGATAATGCTGAGCCATACACAGTGCATACTGCTTGTCACGTCCCGTTGCCCCTAATGCAAAAAGTAAAAGAGGAATTAAAACGCATGGAGGAAAACGGGGTGATTTAGCCTGTGAACCGAGCCCACTGACTGGTGTGGGCCAATGGTGCCAGTTCCAATGAAAAATGGGAAGGTGCGCATCTGTGTTGATTTGAAGAGGTTAAATGAAGCTGTAAGGAGAGAGAGGTACGTTCTGCCTATTGCTGAGGAAATTACCGCTAAACTCAGTGGCACTACCATGTTCACTTCATTGGACGCTGCCTCTGGGTTTTGGCAGATACCTCTACACCCAGAAAGCCCCAGGTTAACCACCTTCATAACACCCTTTGGAAGATATGCATTTAAAAGACTCCCATTCGGAATCACGTGTGCTCCGGAAATCTTCCAGCGTAAAATGACAGAGACCCTCAACGGCCTGGAAAGCGTGGCTATCTTCATGGATAATGTCCTTGTGTATGGAGATACTCCAGAGCAGCAAGATCAACATCTCATCCAGGTGCTGGAAAGGATCGAGTTAGCCGGCCTGAAGCTAAGGAAAGAAAAATGTAAGTTTAGACAGCACCAGCTTCACTTCTTGGGCCATGTCATTGACAAATCTGACAAAGTCAAGGCAATTCGCGAGCTCCCTCCACCACAGAACGTGCAAGACCTAAAGCGGATTTTGGGCATGTTCAATTACTTGGGGAAATACATTCCAAATTTGTCTACAGTGTGTCAGCCACTTCTGACCTGTTAAAGTCCAAGTCAGTATGGACGTGGGAGCGCTATCAGCACGAGGCATTCCAGCGAATTAAAGACATCCTGTCCACATCCTGTCCCACAAGTTTTATGATGTGAACCGACCTACTGCTGTCTCAGCTGACGCCAGCAGTTATGGCATAGACGGAGTACTGCTGCAGCTACATGAAGGGGAATGGAAACCTGTGGCATACTGCTCACGTCGCCTGTCTGATGCCGAGACCAGATATGCACAGATTGAGAAGGAGTGTTTGGCGAGCGTCTGGGCCTGTGAGAAATTTGATAAATACCTGTGTGGCCTTGGTCACCGATCACAAACCTCTGGTGCCACTAATGAATCAGAAAGATCTGGACAACGTGCCAATACGGTGCCAAAGACTACTCATGAGACTTATGAGATTTAAACCGATAGCAGAATATGCACCCGGGAAGACCTTAACAGTGGCCGACACACTCTCACGGAGTCCACTACAGTGCATGGAAACGGAAACTGGCATTCATTCAGAAGTAGCATGCTATATAGCAGCCATTGTGGATGCCCTGCCTGCAACCCCACGCAGGCTTGAGGCAATAAAGACAGCTACAGCAGCTGACTGTAACCTACAGTTGGTGTTGCAGTACATAAAGTCAGGGTGGCCAGAGTACATAGGCCAGGTTCCAGCAGCAATCAGAGAGTATTTTCCCATGAAAGCGGAATTATCTGAATGCAATGGAATCGTCATTAGATGCAGCCGTATGGTAATTCCAGATGTGCTGAGAACAGACATCCTGAACCGAATACATGACGGACACCAGGGTCTGACAAAGTGTAGAGAGCGAGCACATGCGTCTGTATGGTGGCCCAGCATCTCATCAGCAATCCAGCAAAAGGTCCAGTCTTGTCAGGTATGCCGTGAGATAAAACCCAGCCAGCGGAAAGAACCTCTCATCTCTACCCCCCTTCCTGACCGGCCTTGGAAGAGACTTGCTATGTACCTGTGCGGTCATAACAAACACACTTACCTTGTCGTGTCAGATTGTTTTTCCTGTTTCTTGGAAATACTCCACCTGCCGACAACCACTGCCTCACAGGTAATCTTGAAGTTGAAGACAGTGGCCCTCATTTGTCAAAAGTGCGTACACCAAATTTCCAGCGTACACCTGGCGTACACCCAAAACCACGGTGACTTTGAGATTTATCAATATGGACGTTGGCGTACGGCACGCTCAAATCCTACACCAGCTCAGGAGGTGAGTATGCACGTTTTGAGATAGTGCGGAAATGCGCAGAAAAATGCTAACACCACAAAACGCACTGGCAAACTAAAATATATGATATATTATGACCCAGTGTAAAAAAAACAATAACATAGTAATTATAAACTTCAGTATTTATTTTTGTGCAACGTGGACTTCAATGTTTAATTTGTGAGACTTTACCAAGGCATTTTATTTGTAAGCATTCCTTCAGTTGCGAGCCTGTGGACTTTACCCTGCCGTTTCAGGGTAACCCCCGGCAGGTGCACACGGACTTGGTTCGGAAATGAAAGGCTTTCAATGATCAAAAAATAATTCAGACTGACAAAATAATAAAAAATACTTTCATCTTCTTTTACATATAGTTATAATACAAATAATAATAATAATAACAACGACATTCTTCTTCTAAATAACAAGCACCATTAATAATGTAAAGAAGGACTCGTTATTAAAATGTCTTGGTAACGGGGATCAGCCAATCAGCGCCTTTGTTTTGGAGTCACGGAGAAGACACCCGTTTTGCACGGACTGTTAGGTTTCGTTTTTGAGTTGGTAGTGAGAGTGGCCGGGAAGCCCATTGTAAAATGTTTCTGAGGAGAAAAGTTGTAATCTGCGCTGATATCCGTGCATGTGTGCGTTCAGAGACATGTGAGTACCCTGGTGAATATTTTACATATGTGTATTTTTCGTTTATTAGGGTATTTATGAGTGTTGTTTAATCTGAGGTACTCAGGTGAAATACCGTATTGTTAGCTTAAAGTTCGCTAACAGCACGTTAATGCCTATTATTATTAGTAATACACTATTATTGTGTTTATGTGTTCATCTGACACTGAATGTTTAGAGAATTACATTTTTGGTCGTTGTTGTTACTGAAAGGAAGCTGTTTAGTTTAATAAGGAGCTAATGTGGGCTGTTACATTATTTTGGTTATCTGATTCAAATAGCTAAAGATACTTGAAGGGAAGATTATGCTAAATAACATGTATTAGCTTTAATAATTGCATTCTGACAATACTGTTGTTTCGTGTATGCTTATTTTTTCTTTTCTTTATTGTTTGTTGTAGAACCACACACAAAACACATACAGTACATTTAAGAAGACAGACAATCATCTGTTGGCTGTCAATAAAACCCTTGAAGAGAGTCAGAGCATCCAGTTGCATTCTTATCGATGCACCACAGTGGTCACTTATCCCAACAAGCTACAGTTACAGTCCTAGCTATCAAAGACTTCGTGTCAAATTGGTCCTTCGAGCCGGATAGTGTGTGTGACTGCTGTGAAGGAGGATGTTTCCATATGGTAGAGGTGAGGCGACGCCACTTCCCAATACCCGTCCGAGACGTCAGACCCGTCCGCCAACCTGGTTTGCTGATTATGAAGTTTCCCTGCCTGTTGTGGAGGGACCCCCCCAGGCTGTAGCACTCTCTTCACAGGCCCCCTGTCAGATGCAGCCCCTCTTTCAGATGCAGGAGCCCTACTACGGTAGTGAGAGGATTGACCAGATGTCAAGCACTTCCCCGCTACTTGATCAGTGGAACCGGACTGGTGCTCGCTCTAAGTATTCCAGAGAGTCAGTGTTCTCCGGACCCCATTATGAGAGCACCCCAGCTAGACCACTGTCTCACAGAGTAACCCCAGGGGCTTCACCTGAAATATTAGATGAGCTGCAAAGGATAAGAGAGGAGAACCAAAGGCTTCAACTCATTGTAATGGGGATGCAAACACAGCTTAATCTAAGTAGGGGTCCAGATCCATCACAACATACTGCACTCTCCTCCACGGAGTACAGCCCGTACGCTCAGCCTTCAGAGCACGCTGCTGCCACTAGCTCATTAAGATCCACACCACAGGTTATGGCCCATAATACATTAGCACCTGTGGAGGTATCCAGTAAAATAGAAGCGGATGACGAAGACTGGCCCCTTCCCCCCCCTCCAGTGGCAGATGATGATGAGAAACCACAGCTACCCACTACCACACTGCCCACAGAGTTAGTGGTAGAGCTGATGACATGCCTTAAGAAGATGGGGATCACTCAGGAGCAGCTTCCTGAAATGTCAGCATCAGACAACAGTAAGCTGGTTGCATCTGGTCAGATAGTGAGGTCACACCAGCCGACAGAGCCACAAGACCGTCCACATATCGTACCTCATGTAATTCCTCCTGAGCCAGGCGCAGCTGATGGACAGAGACTTGAAGACTTTCACTCCCGTCGAGCAACAGAGTACATATATCGAGGTCCTCAACCCACCATCCCAGACTTTAGGAGAGGGGACCCACGTGAGTTTGCTAGGCTGAAGACCTCCCTGGAAAATCTCCTCCCCAAGGATGTTACGGAGAGGTTCAAATATCAGATTTTAGTTGACCATCTAAAATTTGAAGAAGCACTCCTCATTGCAGACTCATACACCAACTCTACCCAACCCTACACCGACACTATGGCCTCCTTAACAGAGCACTATGGGCAACCTCACCAGCTAGCATTAAGGCGGATTGCCGATCTGATGGAGGCACCTAACATCCGTAGTCAGGACATTGCTGCCTTTAAAGGATTTGCCCTTAGAGTGAGAGCCCTGGTTGGCATGCTCGATCAGCTTGGAGAGAAAGGCCATATTGAGCTTCAGTGTGGGTCCCATGTCACTAGGCTTATGTCCAAGCTCCCACAAGACATGCGGTCTGGGTTTCTGAGACACCTACAACCCCTCGGCATCCGTGTCCCTACGCTGTTAGACTTCGCTAGCTGGCTGGAGTTTGAGCTGCAGATTCAGGAGTATGGATATGAATCTCGACTCAGAGAGAACCCAGAAGGTAAAAGGGAGAGACGGAAGGACTCAAAGTATGGCAGGCCAACCACAGTCCTCCATGGAGCGGAACAGTCTTCAAGTGGCCTGACTGTCCCAGTATACCCATCCACCAGTGCCAATCCACAAGGCAAAGTCACTCTGCCCTGCCCATACTGTACCGATTCCGTGCATTACTTGAACCAGTGCAGTAAATTTTGCCAGCTAACAACTGAGCAACGGAGAGATTGGATCAAGAGAAACAGGCGGTGCTGGCGTTGTGGTCGCTGTCATCAGGCCGCACAGTGCAAACTAAAGGCCAGGTGCAAGAATTGTAATGGCAGACATCTGGAAGTTCTCCACGACCTTAATGTTAGGCCAGCCATAGTGACACCAGCCACGGAGAACACCTCCTGTTTAGTGAGTACTGCCAATGAAGTTCTCTACTTGGATAGGCAGTCTGGCTGCAGTCAGGTGCTCCTTAAGGTAACGAAGGTTGTGCTACGTAATGGAGACCAGGCCCTGGAGACCTATGCGATACTGGATGACGGGTCAGAGCGGACTATGTTACTTCCAGCCGCTGCTAAAGAGCTTAAACTTAAAGGGGAACCAGAGAGCCTCGCTTTAAGGACTGTGCGTCAGGATCTTAGAATTCTACAGGGTATGTCTGTCTCCTTCTCTATTTCTCCTGCCAGTCACCCCCAAAAATCCTACAAGATCCAGAGAGCCTTTACTGCCGATCAGTTGGGGCTGGCAGAGCACTCACAACCGGTGAAGACGCTCCAGCGCAAATATAAACACCTGAAAGGACTCCCCTTGCAAACATTGGAATGTGTTCATCCCATGGTCCTTATTGGGTCAGACTACATGCATCTGATCACGCCAGTGGAACCGGTTCGTATGGGTCCACCTGGAGGACCAGCCGCTGTAAAGACCAAGTTGGGCTGGACTATTCAGGGTCCAACCAAAATCCTCCGACAATATCTCCAGCCACAACAGTGTCTGCATATCGCCACACAGTCACCCTCTGCAGAGCTCCTTCATCATGTTGAGAAGCTATGGCAAATGGACGTATTGCCTTATAGGAGTGAGAAGATGGTGATTCGCTCAAAGCTCGATCAAGAGGCAGTTCGCATGCTGGAAACCAGGACAGTGAGGGTGGAAGTCGATGGAGTCAATCGCTACGCCACCCCCTTGCTTCGTGTAAAGAACATGCCCTGTCTCCGAACCTCCAAGGATGCTGTACTGGCGAGTTTGCGGAGCACCGAAAGACGTCTGATGAAAGACCCAATACGAGCATCAGCCTATGTAGCCGAGATCCTGAAATTGGAACAGGCAGGGTATGTGAAGAAGGTAACGGAAGAAGAGTTGAGTTTGTCGACAGAGTCCTGGTTCATACCTCACCACATGGTGAGTCATAATGGAAAAAACAGACTCGTATTCAACTGCTCCTTTGCATACAAGGGCTATAACCTGAATGAGCTTCTGTTACCAGGCCCCACATTGACCTCCAGCCTGTTAGGTGTCCTGCTGAGATTTCGGGAGCATTCTGTCGCTATAAGTAGTGACATAAAAGGCATGTTTCATCAGATCAGGTTGCTGCCAGGAGACAGATCCCTGCTTCGTTTTGTTTGGAGGAACCTGAACAAAGAGGTGCCACCCTGCACTTATGAGTGGCAGGTCCTCCCCTTCGGAACGACATGCAGCCCCTGCTGTGCAACGTTTGCACTACAGAAGCATGTGACTGATCATAGCCAGCCAGAGGAGGATGTCAGGGTGGCTGTTGAGCGTTATTTTTATGTGGATAACCACTTACAGAGCCTCTCATCCCCTACAGCAGCAAGACAGCTGGTTGACAAATTGAAGATGTTGTTAGCCTCAGGGGGTTTCGAGCTGCGTCAGTGGACTAGTAACGTCCCAGAAGTTATCAGTCACCTTCCAAAAGGGGCGAGATCCGAGAGCAGTGAGTTATGGTTCACAGAATCAATGGAGGATCCACAGACACTCTGGCATACAAGTGCAGCCTCACTGACCGTCCCACACCGACTATGAGGAACATCTATAGTACACTGGCACGTCTTTTTGATCCGCTAGGCTTTCTCGTTCCCTTCGTCACGCGGGCCAAAATCATTGTCCAGCAATTATGGAACAAAGAGAGAGAGTGGGATGACCCGTCACTGCCAGATGACGCCCTCAAGGCCTGGTTAACTTGGGAGAATGAGCTGCAGCACCTTCCAGAGATTGTCTTGCCACGATGCTATTCCAGCCCCCCTCTGGATCACCCAAGTTCTGTCAGGAGCCTCCACATATTCTGTGACGCATCTGAGAAAGCTTACGGATCAGTTGCGTACCTTCGTACGGAGGGTTCAGGTGGTAAAGTGGAGGTGGCCTTCCTGACTGCACGTTCGAGAGTGGCCCCTAAGCGCCAACAGTCAATACCACGATTAGAGCTATGTGCGGCGGTGACTGGAGCTCAGTTGGCCAAGTTGTTGCAGCGTGAACTCACCCTGGTACTTCATGAAGTGGTGCTCTGGACAGACTCCACCACAGTTCTTACGTGGCTTCAGTCAGACTCTTGCAGGTTTAAGGTGTTTGTGGGCACCAGGGTCTCCGAAATCCAGGAACTGACTGAGGCCCAAGCATGGAGGCACGTGGATTCTGAAAATAATCCCGCAGATGACATTACGCGCGGAAAGACACTGAAGGAGCTGGGAGGGGAGAGCCGGTGGAAGCACGGCCCACCATTTCTGCGCATGTCATCTGAGCATTGGCCTACTAAGCCTAAGGCTGAGCAGTTGGATGCCACAGAGCTTCGCAAGGCCACATTCTGCGGCTCTATCACCACCACCCCTCTTCTGCCCTTACTTGATGCCAGCCAATTCAATGGTTTCAGGGACATGTTAGAGGCAGTGGTGAGGTCCCGCCATGGGGCGGCAGGTAACCAGTCAACACCAACTGCACAAGACTATCGGGATTCTGAGAGAGATTTACTGAGGCAAGTCCAGTTAGACTGTTTCGGGGAGGACTTTCAACACCTCTCAGAAGGAAAACCTGTCCCTTCCACCAGCCGGTTGGTTACATTAGCCCCTGAATATGATGACCGAGTACAGCTGATCCGGGTTGGAGGCAGATTACGTCGCTGTGACTTGCTGGAGACAGAAACCATTCATCCGATAGTTCTGGACCCAGCTCACCAGGTGACTAAACTCATCATTCAAGATACTGACCGTGATCTCCGTCATCCAGGCTCAGAGCGACTCTTTGCAGAACTTCGCCGGCGGTACTGGATCCTTCGGGGAAGAGAAGCTGTGAAGCGGCACCAGCACTCCTGCCCTGATTGTCGGAGATGGAGAGCGAAGCCTGCCGTGCCACAAATGGCAGACTTACCTCTTGCACGCCTGCGGTTAATGAAACCACCTTTCTTCTCTACAGGAACGGATTGTTTCGGGCCCTTCATGGTCAAAATCGGACGCCGTAATGAGAAGCGTTGGGGTATATTATTTAAGTGCCTTACAACCCGAGCTATCTACATAGACGTCCTGACTAGTTTAGACCATGATTCCTTTCTGATGGCCCTCCGCAGATTCATCTCACGCAGGGGAAAACCCGCAGAGCTTCTGTCGGACCAGGGCACAAATTTCAGAGGAGGAGAGAGGGAAATCCACGAGTCTTTCAAGGCATTGCACCCCACTCTACAAGCAGAACTGGCCAAACATCAGATTGAGTTCAGATTCAACCCTCCAAGTGCGCCTCACTTTGGTGGTGCATGGGAGAGGGAAATCAAATCTCTCAAAGCTGCCCTGTATGCTACTATCCAGATGCAGACTGTGTCAGAAGAAGTCCTGCGCACGGTTCTGATCGAGATAGAGGGAATCCTAAACTCTAAGCCCTTGGGGTATGTATCCAGTGATGTTGCAGACCCTGACCCAGTAACCCCTAATCTGCTCGTGATGGGGCGGCCCGACCCATCGCTGCCTCAAGTGTTGTATCCAGAGTCCGAGCTGTTGAGCCGCCGCCGCTGGAGGCATACACAGGTCCTCGCTGACCAATTCTGGAGGACATTTATTAGGCACTATCTTCCTGCCCTGCAGACGCGCACCAAGTGGCAGAAAGAAGTGGCCCCACTACAATCTGGTTCTGTCGCCATGATTGTTGACCCACAACTTCCGAGGGCACTTTGGCCTATTGGCCGCATCACTAAGGTTATCCCAGGAGCAGATGGGAGGATAAGGACAGCGGAGATTCAGGTGAACAACAGAATTTATACCCGGCCAGTTGCCCGTCTTGTTCCACTTCCTGCCATACCTGAAACAGCACCTGAGACTAATAGTCCTTCTCTGGGACAGCAAATTTAACTGTGCAAAATTTGGGGGCGGCTGTAAAGAAGGACTCGTTATTAAAATGTCTTGGTAACGGGGATCAGCCAATCAGCGCCTTTGTTTTGGAGTCACGGAGAAGACACCCGTTTTGCACGGACTGTTAGGTTTCGTTTTTGAGTTGGTAGTGAGAGTGGCCGGGAAGCCCATTGTAAAATGTTTCTGAGGAGAAAAGTTGTAATCTGCGCTGATATCCGTGCATGTGTGCGTTCAGAGACATGTGAGTACCCTGGTGAATATTTTACATATGTGTATTTTTCGTTTATTAGGGTATTTATGAGTGTTGTTTAATCTGAGGTACTCAGGTGAAATACCGTATTGTTAGCTTAAAGTTCGCTAACAGCACGTTAATGCCTATTATTATTAGTAATACACTATTATTGTGTTTATGTGTTCATCTGACACTGAATGTTTAGAGAATTACATTTTTGGTCGTTGTTGTTACTGAAAGGAAGCTGTTTAGTTTAATAAGGAGCTAATGTGGGCTGTTACATTATTTTGGTTATCTGATTCAAATAGCTAAAGATACTTGAAGGGAAGATTATGCTAAATAACATGTATTAGCTTTAATAATTGCATTCTGACAATACTGTTGTTTCGTGTATGCTTATTTTTTCTTTTCTTTATTGTTTGTTGTAGAACCACACACAAAACACATACTGTACATTTAAGAAGACAGACAATCATCTGTTGGCTGTCAATAAAACCCTTGAAGAGAGTCAGAGCATCCAGTTGCATTCTTATCGATGCACCACAGTGGTCACTTATCCCAACAAGCTACAGTTACAGTCCTAGCTATCAAAGACTTCGTGTCAAATAATATAAATCATAATAATAAGAAGAAGAATATTGCAAATTGTCATGCAATTATTAATGTGAATGAATGGTAGTCTACATCACATCATCATCCTCACTATTGTACACCCCTATACATGTGAAGTGATTCTAAATTGAATGCTAATTCAAAAGACGTGTTGTAAAATAATGCATTGTGATAGGTCATTTCGGCATCACGTCAGAGAAGTTTCTCTTCTTTGCCGTCTTCTGTGTGTCCATGGCGTAAAATGAGGGCGTGGGGGGAGCGGAGACTTGAATATTTAGGGGCTTGTTATTCTAATGACGATCGTTTTCAGCCGCCGGATTTATCAAGGGAAACCCTCAATACCATGTTCAGTTGATGGAGTGCATGGAGCAAATGCTATTGCTGAGCTCTGGCGAATGCATTATAGAAAATTGTTTAATTGTGTACAGACTAAATGTTTTAAAGTAGAGGATGTTGACAATGTGGATACAATCAAATCTCATGAGGTTTCTAAAGCTATTAGGAATTTAACAGTTAATAAATCAACTGGCCTGGATTCTATCTCGGCTGAACATCTAAAAAATGCAAGCATAAGGTTATATACACTTCTTGCATTAGGCTTTACTGCCTTCATGATCAATGGCTTTCTTCCAGACTCAATGATGTCTGTGATGTTGATTCCTGTGATTAAGGATAAAGCAGGAAAAGTGGGTTCCTCAGACAACTATAGACCCATCGCCTTAGCTAATATATTATCAAAAGTTGTGGAATTAATTCTTCATGAGAGGATTAATGAATTAATTGTTTCTGCAGATAATCAATTTGGTTTTAAACCAAAACATGGTACGGACATGTGCATATATGTCCTGAAGGAATTACTAAGCAACTATAAGAGAAAAAATTCAACTGTTTTTATATGTTTTTTAGATGCATCTAAGGCATTCGATCGGGTGAATCATTGGAAATTATTTAGAAAATTGGATGCAGCAGGAGTCCCTAAATATATTGTCAGAATTCTATCATATTGGTATGCCCAACAGACCATGCAAGTGAAATGGGACACCTGTATGTCAGCACCTTTTCATATCAGTAATGGAGTAAGACAAGGGAGCATCTTATCCCCCATTTTATTAAATTTTTACATGAATGAGTTGTCATATAAATTAAACCAAGGTAAAACTGGATGTATGGTCGGTAGTACAGTGATGAACCATCTAATGTATGCAGATGATTGCGTGACTTTTAGCCCGAGCTCAGCTGGACTGCAGCATCTTCTTAATATATGTTCTGCGTTTGGGGTAGAACATGATGTAAAGTACAATGACTCTAAAAGTGTCATTATGATTTGCAGAACTGCAGAAGACAGACATTTAACTTTTCCTGTTTTTAGGCTCGCAGGTAATGTTCTTAATATCTGCAGTCAAGTGAAATATCTGGGTCATATTATTACAGATCAGCTTACAGATGACAATGAACAATAGGGAAATAGGGAAATCTATTTGTGATAATATGGCCCCCACCCCTGTATTAGAAGCATCGACTTCTGTAGTGTTTGAATTTTGTGATCGTTCCAGCAAACTTTTAATTTATTTCTGTTGTATATTTTTTTGTTTCTTTGTATATATTGTTGTTCATTTTCTGTATAGAATATGGAAAATAAATGTGTTTTTTTTTTGTTTTAAAATAATGTAACGAGTTTTGTAGCTAAGTGACGTCATTTCCACTTGTCTTCCAATCGCGTCTCGCTCAAAGTTCAGAACAGCTTTGGATTTGAGCGAGACAGGTAGGTGTAAATGAGCTCCGAAGTAAAGTGTCAATATATAATACATTAAGTTGAAATTTTGATCAATACCAGTGGATGACATGTTTAAATGCTTAGATAGGTCATGTAATATGTTTGGATGTCGTTATTTTTGTGTATAATTCAAGTTTTGTGTTAATGAGGCCTTATTGCGTTGTTTCAAATTGCCGCCCGCGTGCTATTTTGAACGGTGGGTTTCTACAGTTGTATAAATCTTAAAATATAGTTAAAAAGGGTGGATTATGATTCTATAATATCATGCAGTTATCCATATCAATGTATATCGTCTTTATTCGTCGGAAAAATGTGTATTTGTAGTTAATTGTGTCATTGATCTAGTGATGGCAGATGCAGTTATGGTGTTAATGGGGGCAGGGTTTTATTTTCTATCTTTTCGCACTTCTCACAGAGTCCAGAGACTACAGAACGGTGTGAGAGTGTGATGTTAACTCCTGTCCTGTCTTTAATAAAACTGCAGGTATGACATATTGTAACAAATAATTACCACTATACGATCGGATGTTACTGTGATGTTGGATTGAGACCTATTTTCATATATTTGCAAAGTATTAAGTAATATAAATATACATATAAATAAGAGATATATATATATATATATATATATATATATATATATATATATATATATTATATCAATTATCTGACTGAGTGTTTAATGTGTTTTATGTAATTTGTAATGCATGTTGTGAAAAGAAATCAAAGAAAAGAGACATTGTAGAAATGTTTATTGATGATTGTTGTTTAGAACAGCTTTGGATTTGAGCGAGACAGAGTCCAGAGACTACAGAACGGTGTGAGAGTGTGATGTTAACTCCTGTCCTGTCTTTAATAAAACTGCAGAATCCCCCTGAAGAGCCTGGTGTTGGTGATTCATTTGTGGTGCTGAGTGAAATCCGCTACAAATTTGGTGCCGTGACCCGGATTTCAAGAGATCAGCCATCGCAGATCGCCGGGAGAACTCTCCGCTGACATCACCTTTACGAAGAACCTTGGGGAGCAGATAAGCAGTTAAACTTAAACATGGACCGTTACAGTTACACACACACCAGATCACACGAAGAATTGCAAGATGCAGATACTGACCATCTGAATGTTACCCCTGTGAATGTTGTCCCAAGGTTACCAAGGGTTTCAACTGGGATGGGGCGGGGGGCATTATTGAATAGTATGCTAGAGCATGACATGATTGCTACCCCAGTGCACCCACCCACTAAGAACACAAGTCAGTCAGGTGTAAAAAGTGACTCACAGGGTGCTGTAGGAGGTGACCAACCGAACCAGTGGCAGACTATGGCAGACCTAATGAAGCAGTTAGGCAGTGAAATAGGTAACCAGATTGCAGCTAGCTTGTCATCTGCAGGACAGAATACCCAGAGAGAAAATGCCCAACAGTCTTCAGCTCAGCCACCTGACTGGTCAAAGCTCAACTTAGTCATTAAGCATCAGGATATCAAAGAACCTCCAACATTCAGAGGTGACAAAACTGACAGATGCACTGTAGGTGAATGGGAGGAGTTAATGCAGACATATTTGAACAAGAAGGGATTCAATGTGTCGGAACAAGGCCAGGAAATCCTTGATAGGCTGATGGGCCGTGCTAAAGATGTTGTGAGGACCAGCGTACGTAACAACCCCCTGATTAATTTGAGTAAAGACCCAGATGTTATCTTCTCTATTCTGAGACAACACTTTGGGGATGCGATTTCCTCGACTACCCCTTTAAGGGATTTCTACGAGACCTTACCCAGACGATCAGAAAGTGGGTTAGATTACTGGATCAGACTTAATAAGGCTGTAGACCTCGCTGACGAGTGCTTACAGAGGAGGGGAAAGAGAGTAGAAGACCCTGGTCATGAAGTTACGATGATGTTCGTTAGGCACTGCCCGGAACCTGCATTGTATACGGCCTTGCGGAGTAAACCACTGGAGAGTTGGACTGCTGGGGAGGTTCAAGCGCTGATAGACAGCCATCATAGAGATAAGCAGTCAGCCAGTGTTGAGAGAACATTACAAGCTGAAGAAAAGCCCTCTGGTGCCTGGTGTATGACGCAGCAGCAAGCTCCTGCCAGTAGTCAGTCCAGTGGTCTTGATCCAGATCTTCTTGGTAGAGCGGTTTCCCTATTAGAACAGATTTTCATTTCACAAAAGGGGCAAGAGCCAAAAGCAGTCCAAGTTAAAGCTTCGTCTGGAGGGCCAACTGCATATTCAGCTTCTTGTGGAGTTTGTAAGGCCCTTGATCACACGACAAAGATGCACTGTTTCAAAGAAGGATTGTGTTTCAGGTGCTATGAGACTGGACACAGAGGTTTTGAATGCCCCAAAAGAAAACCAGTCAAGCGAGAAACAACTAGGATGTCTTCTGATTCCGAGCGGCCTTTAAACTAGAAAGCCCACACTTTGAGGGGAACCGTGTGGGTGACAGCCAACCAAAATCCCCAGAGAATTCTGTTAATGTTCAGACCAAAATTGATGACAGTATGACTCAAAAGACAAGCAATAAGGGTGAAGCAAGTACCTTTGAGAATAGTTGGTCACATTTCGTTCCAGAGTCAATCTATACGAAAGTGAATGATGAAGATGATCTTTTCCGTGCACCCGCATTAGTCGAGGGAAAAGTAGAACTCTTAGCCCTTGTAGACAGTGGATCTGTAACCTGTACCCTGAGTGAATCAGCTGAGCTCATACTTCAGGATCACAGTCTTATTTGTGATAAGTCGAGAAAACCCACAAAGAAAGTGCTGACTGGATGTGGAGGTAACCAAACAAAGCCAAAATGTGAATATGAGCTAAATGTGGATTTGCTTGGATGCAAGATGACTGTGAACTTTTTAGTTGTTCCAGGTCAAGAGGATGACATGATAGTAGGCTCTAATGTTTTAAGACACGTGACTCAGCAGGTCAAGAATACAAAGTGGTATTGGGAGAAAATCTCACAGCCTGTTAAAGGAAACAGTAATGACCCTCTTCTCAGTCTACTCTCTAATGTCGACCGTTGGCACGGAGACAGGATGCCGAAAAGAGTTGGCACTGTATTGTTAAGACAGTGTGTGACACTGGAGCCACAACACGAACATATAGTCTGGGGAAGGTTGAAAGAAGAAGTTCCATTGTCTGTCGGGAGTACTGTGATGGTAGATTCCTCAACTTCTAAATCTTCACCGCGGAACATCATGATTGCTCGTAGTGTGTGTCCATTATGGGCTGATAAGTGGATTCCTGTAAAGGTGATAAACATGTTGGACCGACCGGTGGTGTTACGTCGGAACGCAAAGATTGCTCAGGTACATCCATGTCTTGCTCTTGAAGAGTTGGAGTTTATTAAGCACATGAGTTGTGAATCAAGAGAGGTCCTTCAAAATGTTGTTCAGGTCCACAAACCTAATGAAGAAGACAAGATGTTGCCAACAGACTGTGAAGCTGAGTTACGAGCGATAGGACTGACACAAATTGATATCGATTCCTGTGAAGTGGATGACTTCTGGAAAGGGAAACTGGCAGACCTCATTGTACGGTATGAGAGCATATTCTCCCGTGACAAGTTAGACTGTGGAGAAGTCAAGAATATTGTCCACAGGATACACCTGAAAGATGAGAAACCGTTCCGACTGCCTTATAGAAGGGTTCCACCGGCACACTACCACACGTTGAGGCAGACCTTGGATGAAATGGAGGCACGTGGTATCATCCGAAAGTCCAATAGCGAGTGGGCTTCACCTCTAGTCCTGGTCTGGAAGCCCTCAGGAGAATTGCGGATATGCACAGACTTCAGGTGGCTTAATCAAAGAACGGAGAAGGACGCATATCCACTGCCTCACCAAGCTGACGCTCTAGCATCCTTGGGAAATAACTGTTATTTCAGCACCATGGATTTAACATCTGGATTCTATAATATCCCAATCCATGAAGAGGATCGCAAGTATACAGCATGTACCACGCCAGTAGGTCTCTATGAGTACAACCGGATGGCTCAGGGATTATGCAACAGCCCCGCGACGTTCTCTCGAATGATGACAGCGATATTTGGAGACCAGAATTATCTGTCTCTCCTTTGCTACCTAGATGACTTACTGGTGTTTGGGAAGACTGAGGAGGAGTCACTCGATCGCCTTGAGATGGTATTTTCTCGGCTAAGAGAGCACAACCTTAAATTGTCCCAGAAGAAATGTTATTTCATGAGGAAGACTGTAAAGTTTCTAGGTCATATTGTATCCGAGAAGGGTATCGCAACTGACCCAGCAAAGATATCTGCGATCAGTGAGTTCAGGGTGGTGGATTTAATGGAGGAAGATGGGAAGACTCCATCACCAATGAAGATCAGATCTTTCCTTGGGATGGCAAACTATTATTCCCACTTCATAGAGGGCCTTTCAGCATTAGCCAAACCACTGTTTAAGCTGACCGCTGGGCAGAAGATCAGGAAAAAAGGTGGGAAAGATCGCTCCAGTTTTCCTAAGCCCAAACGGTTGAGCCCTGAAGACTGGACTGCGGAATGTGACCTTGCAGTGGAAAAGATCAAACAGTCGCTCACAGACACCGCTATTCTAGCACATCCAGACTTTAAGAGGCCATTCCTCTTGTCAACCGACGCATCTATGGATGGGTTAGGTGCAGTTTTGAGTCAGATACCGGAGGGAGAGAAGAAGCCCAGACCAGTAGCCTTCGCGAGCAAGACCCTGTCGAGGGCTCAGTCCCGTTATCCTGCTCATAGATTAGAGTTTTATGCTCTGAAGTGGGCAGTTTGCGAGAAGTTTGCTCACTGGTTGAAAGGGACTAAGTTCACAGTACTAACGGATAACAATCCTTTGACATATATCATGTCTAAGCCTAAGTTAGATGCCTGTGAACAAAGGTGGGTATCCAAGCTGGCCCCCTTTGACTTTGACTTAAAATACATACCTGGAACCCAGAACATTCCTGCTGATTTGTTGAGTCGACGTCCCTTTGCCAGAACTCTGGAAGTTTCTGAAGCCTTGGCGAGTAAAGCTCATCATGTAACCTCTGAGTTGGTTCAAGAAGCTTTTCGATTGTCTGTAAATGTACTCCATCAAAATTCTGAGGATAGTGTTCAGAGTGTCCAAGTTGGGAGTTTGAGCCAGATTGGAAGTGAAGGTGTGAAAGCTATTTTTGAGTCCTGTCTAGATTGGGAATCCAGCAGACCTGTCCGTGGTGTTCAGCTGACCTGTTGTCCCGGCAGTTTGGCTCATGGAGGAGTAGATACACTCCCAGTCTTTTCGGTGGAGGACATCCAGAGAAAACAGAGAGCTGACCCCACCATCGCCCGTGTGATATCCTTTGTTGACAGAAGAAGGAGACCATCACGAAGAGAGAGGGATAGTGAGTCTGCTCTTGTATTGAGACTGCTGAAACACTGGGAAAAGTTGGAAGTCAAGGATAATGTTCTTTACCGCAGATCCAAGGATAGGATGGGAAAAATCAGACACCAGCTTGTTCTTCCTCATTCTCTGAGAGCAGCTGCCTTGAGAGGGACTCATGATGATGCTGGTCATCAGGGACAAAGTAGGACTCTCCATCTGGTGCGTCAGAGATTCTTTTGGTCCGGTATGGATTCAGATGTCAAAAGATATGTCTATCACTGTAAGCGCTGTGTAGTCGGGAAGACCCAGGAGCCTGAGGCTAGAGCGCCTCTCGAATCTATCAAGACAAGTGTGCCACTGGAACTTGTATGTATAGATTTCTGGTCTGCAGAAGGGAGACATGGGGAAAACGTTGATGTTCTTGTGATAACGGACCATTTTACGAAGTTAGCCCATGCTTTCGCTTGCCCAAACCAGACAGCTAAAGTTGTGGCTCAGAAACTGTGGAATCAGTTTTTTTGCATATATGGTTTTCCGCAGAGGATACACTCAGACAAAGGGGCCAACTTTGAGAGTAAATTGATTGCTGAGTTGCTGTTGGTGTCCGGGGTCCGTAAGTCCCATACGACTCCTTACCACCCGATGGGAAATGGGCAGACAGAGAGATTCAACCGCACACTTGGAAATATGATTCGCTCCTTACCCCCTCGATTGAAAGAGAGGTGGCCTCAGATGATACAGACACTTACATTTTCCTACAACTGTACCACTCATGAGACGACAGGATTTGCACCGTTCTACTTGATGTTCGGTAGGGTGCCCAGGTTGCCTGTAGATGTCATGTTTGGGAATGCCTTGAGGAACGAGTATGTAGAGACATACGATGAGTATGTGGAGACTCTTCAGAAGGATCTTGGAGAAGCGATGAGGATTGCTCAAAAGAACGCCACAGGAGCACAAAAAAGGCAAGCAAAGGAGTACAACAAGAAATCCAAAGGTGTTTCCTTGGAAGTTGGAGATCGTGTCCTTCTGGTGAATAAAAAAGAGAAGGGAAAAAGGAAGTTAGCGGATGTGTGGGACTCAGTGGTTCATGTGGTGACATGGAAGGACCCAACGTTACACATCTACAGAGTTGAAGATCCAACCACAAAGAAGAGTAAAGTGGTTCACCGTAACTTCCTCTTACCTGTAAATTTTCTGCCCTTGGTGGAACCAGAAGTTGAGTCCACGATATTCTCCACAATCTCTGAGGAAGGAATAAGTGAGACAAAAGACCGAGAGCATAGATCTCTGTTGAGTTCTGAAAAGGAATCAAGGAGTTGCAGGATAGCTGCTTGGGTTTTGCAAGGCCAGAACACAAGATCGTCTCAACCTGTTGGAATGCATTCTGTTCAAGGACAGGGTATTCGGCAAGTCACAAAAGTTCATACTCCAGCTTCAACGGATCACATGAGTCATGGTGGTTCTTCGAGTACTGATGATGAGAGCAGATCCAGTGAATCGTCTAGTGACTGTGATACAGATGACCTCAAAGTAAATGAGAGGAGTGCAGATGATTTGAGTATTGTATCCGAGTCAGATCCGAGCAGGGAAGGCATTCATGGAGAAGATGGACCAGGAGGGTCAGTGAACAGTCACAGTCTTCGAGCAGAACCAGTGACCATGTCTGGAGAATGTAGCTTTGATAACAGATCTGATCATTGCTCAAAGTTTCAAGCCCCAAGTAATAGATCTGGAGTCACAATGAAAGCTTCCCAAAGAAAAGTTATAGGATCAGACAATACCCCAAAAGCAAATGAAGAAACTGTGAGAACCAGGTCAGGCAGGTTAGTGAAACCAGTGAAAAGACTGCTTGAGTGTATGAGCATGATAATAGCTGAGTCAAGTCAAAGAGATCCAGTGGCAGAATTGTTGAGAGTTCTTTCTAGTTTTGTGGGGAGTTAGATTATACTGTACAAATTTGTTTTCTTATTGAGAAGTGATTGGAATTGTGTAGAAGAAAAACTTTAAAGAGGATTTGAGAAGTACTTCATTGAGGAATGTATGGTCATATGTATAAGGGCATATTTCCCCCAAGCAAAATGTTTTGCTATTCGGTTGAATGACTAAAGTCTGGGTATTCCTCTTTAAGGAAAATTATCTCACCTAAGGCCTTAAAGTTTGCTGAAATTTAGGAGGGGAGAGTGTAGTGTTTGAATTTTGTGATCGTTCCAGCAAACTTTTAATTTATTTCTGTTGTATATTTTTTTGTTTCTTTGTATATATTGTTGTTCATTTTCTGTATAGAATATGGAAAATAAATGTGTTTTTTTTTTGTTTTAAAATAATGTAACGAGTTTTGTAGCTAAGTGACGTCATTTCCACTTGTCTTCCAATCGCGTCTCGCTCAAAGTTCAGAACAGCTTTGGATTTGAGCGAGACAGGTAGGTGTAAATGAGCTCCGAAGTAAAGTGTCAATATATAATACATTAAGTTGAAATTTTGATCAATACCAGTGGATGACATGTTTAAATGCTTAGATAGGTCATGTAATATGTTTGGATGTCGTTATTTTTGTGTATAATTCAAGTTTTGTGTTAATGAGGCCTTATTGCGTTGTTTCAAATTGCCGCCCGCGTGCTATTTTGAACGGTGGGTTTCTACAGTTGTATAAATCTTAAAATATAGTTAAAAAGGGTGGATTATGATTCTATAATATCATGCAGTTATCCATATCAATGTATATCGTCTTTATTCGTCGGAAAAATGTGTATTTGTAGTTAATTGTGTCATTGATCTAGTGATGGCAGATGCAGTTATGGTGTTAATGGGGGCAGGGTTTTATTTTCTATCTTTTCGGACTTCTCACAGAGTCCAGAGACTACAGAACGGTGTGAGAGTGTGATGTTAACTCCTGTCCTGTCTTTAATAAAACTGCAGGTATGACATATTGTAACAAATAATTACCACTATACGATCGGATGTTACTGTGATGTTGGATTGAGACCTATTTTCATATATTTGCAAAGTATTAAGTAATATAAATATACATATAAATAAGAGAATTTTATTATATATATATATATATATATATATATATATATATATATATATATTTATTATATCAATTATCTGACTGAGTGTTTAATGTGTTTTATGTAATTTGTAATGCATGTTGTGAAAAGAAATCAAAGAAAAGAGACATTGTAGAAATGTTTATTGATGATTGTTGTTTAGAACAGCTTTGGATTTGAGCGAGACAGAGTCCAGAGACTACAGAACGGTGTGAGAGTGTGATGTTAACTCCTGTCCTGTCTTTAATAAAACTGCAGAATCCCCCTGAAGAGCCTGGTGTTGGTGATTCATTTGTGGTGCTGAGTGAAATCCGCTACACTTCAACAATGAATTGTCGTTCAGGATCCGGATGATGCAGAATGGGTGCAGTAGTGAAACGTGTCTTCAGGTCATGAAAAGCTTGTTGTGCTTCGGGGTTCCATGATATGCGATGGCTGTGACGTTTGGTTAGGGCTGTTAAGGGAGCGGCTATGAGGCTGAAGTTCCTGATGAATCTCCGGTAGAAATTTGCAAATCCCAGGAATCTTTGCAGTTCTTTTATGGTTTGTGGTAATGGCCAGTCTACTACACCCTTAACCTTCTTCTCATCCATGGCGACCCCTTCTTGACTGATGATGTATCCCAGGAAAGAGATGCTGGTTTGATGGAATTCACACTTCTCCATTTTGGCGTAGAGATGAAACTGAATCAAACGTTGGAGTACAGAACGGACATGTAGAATGTGCTCTTCTAGTGAATTGGAGTAGATCAGGATGTCGTCAATGTATACAATCACCCACTTGTCCAGCATATCACAGAACACATCATTCATGAAGGCCTGGAAAACGGAAGGACTGTTGGACAAACCGAAAGGCATGACAAGATATTCATAGTGCCCACTAGTGGTGGAAAAGGCAGTTTTCCATTCATCACCCTCTCGTATGCGGATCAAATTGTAAGCGTTGCGTAGATCGAGCTTGGTGTAGTACTTGGCCTGACGGAGTTGTTCTAATGCAGCTGGAACCAGAGGTAGGGGATAGCGATATTTAACAGTGATATCATTTAAGCCTCGATAGTCAATGCAGGGTCTGAGACCTCCATTCTTTCTTTTTCACGAAAAAGAACCCGGCGGATGCTGGTGAGGTCGAGGGACGAATGAAGCCTTTAGCGAGTTCCTCTTCTATGTATTGCTTCATAGCGTCAGATTCAGGTTTAGACAGAGGAAAAACTCTTCCTTTAGGAGGAGTGGTACCAGGAATTAAGTCTATGGCACAATCCGTTGATCGATGTTCAGGAAGCTGCGCGGCCTTTTCCTTGCTGAAGGCCTCAATTAAATCCTCATAAACAGCAGGTAAATTCTCTGGTTCAGGCTCTGAAGTAACGGATTCTGGTTTGGAACACTTTACTCGGGTGACTTTGGACAGACAGTGATTGTTACAAGCCTCACCCCAGCGAACAATTTGACCCTCTCTCCAAGAGATGTGAGGATTGTGAGTTTGTAACCATGGGTGTCCCAGAATGATGGAGTGATGTGGAGCGTGAATGACATAAAACTGGATGTTTTCTGAGTGGAGAGACCCAACGTGCAACTGAACCTTTTCCGTGATGCTCTGTATTCTTCCTTCTCCGATGGGATGTCCATCTAGCGCCTCTACTGTCAGGGAAGAATGACACGGATGTAATTGGATGTTGCATTGTTTGGCGAATGTCTGTGATATGAAATTTCCTGCAGCTCCTGAGTCTATGAAAGCAGATGTGTCAAAGGATTGGTTTTGTACAATTAAACGAACTGGGAGTGAGAAACTGGTGGCAGAATTTTTGGCTTTCTCTCGAAAACTCTCTGAATGATTTCGGCTGAAAGGTCGGACAGGACAGGAGAGCTTCATGTGTCCGGATTGGCCGCAATACATGCAGAGCCGAAGTTGAAATCTGCGTTCTCGTTCTTCGGGAGTGATATGTGTGAATCCCAGCTGCATGGGTTCGAGATGGTTAGTGGCTATGAGTGAGGATTGGACTGGTACCCGAGATTTACGTCTGGATCACATAAGGTTGTCGACTTGAATGGCCAGAGCGATATATTCATTTAAGTTCTTTCCTTCATCACGACAGGCCAACTCGGACTGAAGCTCATTGGTAAGACCTCTCCTGAAAATAGTCTTCAAAGTATCCTCCACCCAGTTTGTTTGTGCAGCCAGCGTGCGAAAAGTGAGGGCATAATCAGCAGCGGTTTCCTTTCCCTGAGTGAGATTTAGAAGTTGATCGCCTGCATCCCCTTTCTCAGTCGTATGTTCAAATACTTGACGAAACTGTTGCGTAAACTCTTGAAATGTAGAGAAAGTATTGCCCTCCGGTCTCCAGATTGCCGTAGCCCAATCTAATGCTCTGCCGGTTAGCAGTGAACAAACAAAAGCAATGCGGCTCCCATGATTGGCGTATAATGCTGGTTGTTGTTCAATGAAGAGCGTACATTGTAATAGGAAACCCTTACATTTGGTTGGAGAACCATCAAATTTATCAGGGAAAGCGAGTCGTGGATTAACTGCTGTACTCACAGTAGCAGGAGAGACACTCTGTGGTGGTGGTGCAGCGAGCATGCTGGGAGCAGTGCAAACAGCGGTGCGAAGCTCCAGTATCCCCTGTACGAGCTGGTCCGTGATAGTAGTCAGGTGGCTGAGCTGCTGATGGTGTAAATCCAGACGAGAAGCTTGGGATGTGAGATTGGTGGTCAATTGCATGACGGCTGCTGGATTAGTTAGTGGCGAAGTCTTCTGTAATGACTCACGGTACACAGAGGAATCCATTTGCAGCTTTATTAATCAGTGTCGTACAGGCAGGGTCAAAACGAGGCAGACAGAGCAATGCAGGCAGAACAATAGGGAAATCCAGATAACAGGCAGAGTTCGGGGCAGGCAGCAATAAACACAATCCAAAGACAGTCCAAGATCAGGCCAGGCAGATATCACTCGTAGAATAATCAAACAGTCCAAAGTCAAAACCAGAAACAGGGAATAAACGCTCAGAAATGATCACCGGGGCAAATCAAGACTTCACACTGGTGTGGTGTGTGAAGGTGGCTTTTATGTGTGTGTGCAAATGGCGTGCAGGTGTGTGATGCAATCAGTCCCAGGTAAGAGGCATGATGGGAATTTGAGTTCAAAGCCAATGATCAATACTCCGGTGAAGGCTCCCTCTGGTGGCGGAGAGGAGGCGGAACGGGAGCTGTAACAAATCCAATTATACAATTTTCCTTGTGTAGATCACAATTTTCCTACAATTTAGATCACGTTTTGATCTAACTTTATCAACAATCCCTCCTTCCATAACATGTCATAAGCTTTTTCAACATCAAAGAAACCCGCTATTAGAGTTTCTTTATTTATCACTGCTTTCCTTATATCTGATTCCAATTTAACAATTGAGTCCATTGTACTCTTTCCATGTCTAAAACCATTTTGATATGGGGAAAAAAAATTATTCTTCTCCATGTAATACATTAAACAATCTGTAATCATTTTTTCCATAACTTTACCTATGTGATGTTAATGCTATATCGGTCTGTAGTTTAAAGGGATACTTGGATCTTTACCTGTTTTTTTAATGGGAATTATTACTGCTTCTTTCCATCTCTTAGGTAAAATCCCATCCTCCCATACATTATTATAAAACTCTAGGATAATTTTAAGAGATTCGTCACTTAACTTTTATAACATTACATAACTAATTCCATCCTGTCCAAGAGTTGAAGCTTTAGTGTTTTTAATGCCCTCTTTAATTCTGAATATGAAAAAGGTGCATCTAGAAAACTATTTGTTACTCTCTTTTTTCTAAAATAAATGGATGTTCTTTTAACAACTTCTCCCTCATTTCCTTACATTCATCATCAAATTATCCGAACTATTTATTTTTGAGAATTCTTTCCTAAACATTTCTTTTTCCTCATCACGTATTGCTATTTCTTCCCCAATACATAACTCAGGGTACTCATACTCTCTTCGAATACCACTCATCTTTTTAATCATATTCCATACTTCCTCAATTGGAGTATTTTTTTCCCAATTTCTTCACAATATGATCTCCAATACTTTTTCTTCATTTCCCTTATTGTTCTTCTGGTTTCTGCTTGAGCTTTTTTATATATTATCATGTTTCCCCAATTGTGAGTTTTCCTTAAAATTTTAAATGCTTTCTTTTTCCTTTTAACTGCTATTGCACACTCCTCGTTCCACCATGGAACTATTTTCCCCACCCTCTTTCCATTGCTTTTTGGAATGCATTCTCTAGCAGCATTCTGTATCACTGATATTAATTCTGTATATATTCTTTCAATTATTATTCTTTCATTCATCTTGATCATTTTTAAACCTTCCTCACATAATCTTCACACAACCTCACACAAATTTTTCCCAATCTGCTTTCCCATACTTCCATTTTCCTGTATTTCCTTTCTTTATCTTCCCTACCTCCTTATTTACAATCGAACTTAATATTGGGAAATGATCACTACCCACTGTACAATTTAATACCTCCCAATTAATTATTCCCCCTAATGCATTAGAAACAATAGTTAGATCTATTGCAGATTCCCTGCCTAAATTTACATCCATTCGTGTTTTTGTTCCATCATTTATACAAACCAAATTATTCCTTTCCATCACCTCTTCAATGACCATACCATTTGCATCTGTCAATAAACCTCCCCATAAAGTATTGTGGGCATTAAAATCCCCGCACCATATTACTCTACCTCCTCTTAATCGCTTTATCATTTCCATACACTTCTTGTGTTAATCTTTTACACGGATTATGAAAGTTAATTATAATGTAGCTTTTATTTCCAAACCATATTTCTACAACTATATATTCCATTGCTTCCCCTTTATCCAAAACTCTATAAGGTATTCCCTCTTTAACAAAATTAACACATCCTCCTCCTTTTCCTGCTTCCCTTCTATCTCTTCTAACACTTATGTATCCTTTTAAAACAAATTCTAGTGTAGGATTCAACCATGATTCTTGAATACATATTACATCTGGCTTATATATCCTTTAAACTCTTGACCATTAGGCTCCTGGCATTCCATTGTAAAATATTTAACATACTAACCAACCCCTAAATCCTGACTTGACTGAGATTCTGTATTAAGATTTCTCATTATATCTTCACATTCCAATCCCTTAATATCTAGAAATCTCTCCGCTGCCTTTACTATTACTACTATAATAGTTATAATAGTTACTACTATTACTATTATTTGTAACTTTTCTGTTCTCCTTTCTGTTTGCGCTGTACAGTTAAAGGGGGGGTTGACCGCAATTTCACTTTTTTCATTTTAAATAGTGTGTAATGTTCCTGTTGGTGCATGAACAGTATCTGCAAAGTTGCAGCGCTGAAAGTTCAGTGTAAGCAGAGATATCGTCTTTTAAAAATCAGGAAGTATATTGCCTACAAAAACGACTCGATTGGGACTACAGCTAGGTTATGGTAAGTCACTAACCAACACATTTGCATCAACCCCTCCCTCAGAATATGCAGAAAATGGCATGCACATATTTCTGAGGCACGTCGACTCGTCGAGTGTGTTGTTCACGCAGCTGTCAGGTCTTCTGTGTTTCGGGCTTCCCATGGACGCTATACACTCACCGGCCACTTTATTAGGTACACCTGTCCAACTGCTCGTTAACACTTAATTTCTAAGCAGCCAATCACATGGCGGCAACTCAGTGCATTTAGGCATATAGACATGGTCAAGACAATCTCCTGCAGTTCAAACCGAGCATCAGGTGATTTGAGTGACTTTGAACGTGGCATGATTGTTGGTGCCAGAAGGGCTGGTCTGAGTATTTCAGAAACTGCTAATCTACTGGGATTTTCACGCACAACCATCTCTAGGGTTTACAGAGAATGGTCCGAAAAAGAAAAAACATCCAGTGAGCGGCAGTTCTGTGGGCGGAAATGCCTTGTTGATGCCAGAGGTCAGAGGAGAATGGCCAGACTGGTTCGAGCTGATAGAAGGGCAACAGTGACTCAAATAACCACCCGTTACAACCAAGGTGGGCAGAAGAGCATATCTGAACGCACAGTACGTCGAACTTTGAGGCAGATGGGCTACAGCAGCAGAAGACCACACCGGGTGCCACTCCTTTCAGCTAAGAACAGGAAACTGAGGCTACAATTTGCACAAGCTCATCGAAATTGGACAATAGAAGATTGGAAAAACGTTGCCTGATGAGTCTCGATTTCTGCTGCGACATTCGGATGGTAGGGTCAGAATCCTGCCTTGTATCAACGGTTCAGGCTGGTGGTGGTGGTGTCATGGTGTGGGGTATATTTTCTTGGCACTCTTTGGGCCCCTTGGTACCAATTGAGCATCGTTGCAACGCCACAGCCTACCTGAGTATTGTTGCTGACCATGTCCATCCCTTTATGACCACAATGTACCCAACTTCTGATGGCTACTTTCAGCAGGATAATGCGCCATGTCATAAAGCTGGAATCATCTCAGACTGGTTTCTTGAACATGACAATGAGTTCGCTGTACTCAAATGGCCTCCACAGTCACCAGATCTCAATCCAATAGAGCATCTTTGGGATGTGGTGGAACGGGAGATTCGCATCATGGATGTGCAGCCGACAAATCTGCGGCAACTGTGTGATGCCATTATGTCAATATGGACCAAACTCCCTGAGGAATGCTTCCAGCTAGAGGTCTTCACAGGTCCAAAAATTCATGCCCGACCCGGAAGGGACCCGTAATATGCTACACCAAACCGACCCGGACCCGTCGTTCATTTTAAAAGTTGGACCCGGACCCATGCAGACCCGAGAAATGTCATAAATGTACTGCCCGGACCCGACCTGGACCCCTCTATTATTTGAAAACTGGACCCGAACCCGGCAGGAAGACAAAAACCCGACTGGACCCGATTGTCATATATTATTTCACACGATTTGCGAAAAATAAAATTTTTTGTCTTACCTAATTTTAGTAGCCGTCGTCTCACTTCCTTGTAACGTTACTGACTGATGCATTAATCCACCAACAAGAAAGTTCTATCCATGTTATTTCTCTCGTTATTCCAACCTTAATCCACTCATTATTTCGCTTTAAAAGTCCACTTGATGTCAGGGTGATGGATGACAAATGCAGCCTTGCACATGTATTCTGACTCGAGTTAACTCGCATAATAACTTTAACTGTTTTCCCTTTTGAATAGCGATTGATTGTTGCTTGCTCAGCTTGATCATATCTGTGCTCTCTGCTCTTCATTGAGTCTGAATCTGACCACCAAAACTTTAAGATTAAACAAGACGGTTCATTTGTATTATTATAAACATTGGAGAAAATGTAAAGCGCGGTTTGGCGGAAACTCTGCTCTGGTTGCCATAGAAACATGACACGTGCTTGAGATTCCGATTGCACGGGTTCCATCCCGTTCTCAGCGCGTGTTATATTAACGATAACGGGTGCCATATGAGTAGTATTTCGCCGTTTTGTCATAATTATAGTGTCCTATATGACGTTAAAAGATGAAAATGCGTTGGTATTACACACAATGTTAAACAGACCCGGGACCCGAAGTAATAGATTCGGGCCGACGGGTCTCGGGTGCACTGTGAAGACCTCTACTTCCAGCACCTTGTTGAATATGCCACGAAGAATTGAGGCAGTTCTGAAGGCAAAAGGGGGTCCAACCCGTTACTAGCATGGGGTACCTAATAAAGTGGCTGGTGAGTGTACTTCCTCAACAATGGATACAATTTATGTTTGATTATGTTCCTGAAAATGACGATCGTAATCTCTGTGCTGCGCATTTTACGGAAGACAGCTTCCAGAATCTCCACGAGTTCAATGCCGGATTCAACAAGAAACTGTTAGCTACTAAAACATGAAGCAGTTCCGACTTTAAAACAAGAGGCAGCAGTGTTGGGCCACGATCTGTAAGTAGGACTTCATCATTTTAAATGTATTTGCATGTATAATTCCAGAAGAAGCCTTGTGTTTTATTTTTTTCAAATGCCAGCGCTGGCTTTATAGCCACTACTAGTTAGCCTATGCTATTTTGTGTCTACGAAAAATGCGTACAAACATTATGGACCTGAATTTTCTATAAGTACTAATGTTTTAAACGTATTTTGCATGTATATATGCCTTATGACCTTATTTTCGATTTGATCAAGAACGTAAACATGCCAACGCTGTTTGAGTATGACATTAGTAGCCAGTCAGTTGCTATTGTTGCTTGCCAGTCAGATGCTATTGTGTAAAACAAACGTGTATAAAGTTAAAAAATGTAGCAAATTATAATTCAAAAACGTTTAGTAAGAGCCGTGTGTGGAGGTTCTGCTTGACTATCTTCATCGCGGGTTTCTCGGTCTGATTCTGCCTCAAACTGATACTGCAGTTCGACACATATTTACATCTGGACCGGAGCTCATTACAGACATGTTCCGCCCATAAAGGTAATGGGCGTTAACCTTCCGGACAACGTGAGCAACAGTTTAGCTGTTACATCTTATTACATCTTCTGGTACTCTACCTTCTTCTTCAATTCTTCTTGTTACCTTCATTTCTTTTTCCATGTTCCATTCTCTCAGTCTCCGTTTGCCTATCTCTATCTTTTACTATTTTCACAGCTTCGGCAAAAGTTCGATTGTTTCTTGACTTTTCCTGTTGCTCTTCCACAGTCTTTTTCCTCACCTCACAACCTCCATATGCCACATTGTGACTACCAACATTTTAATCCTACTCCTTCTCCACACTTCCCAAATTCATGTTCCCCTCCACATCTCGCACAAAACATTTTAGATTTACACACTGACGCAGTATGTCCATTTCTCTGACAATTATAACACCTCAAAGGAGGGGCTATATACTTCCTAATCGGATAACTAATATAACCCATCTTAATCTGATCTGGCACTTCTTTTCTTTCCAATTTTAGACGAACTGACAAGCTATCCATTCTTCTACCTTCTCTGTTCATTTGTAATCAGACTGCATCTATGACCTTTGCCCCTTCCAGATTCTATTTTAATTCCTCCATAGTAACTCCTAACGGAATTCCATTTATTACTCCATATACCCATGACTCTTGTCCTACAATCTTGTAATTCAATACCATCTGTTTCCCAACTGTCTTGATTTTTATGGCTTTATTCTTTTGCTCTCCATTCCTATATGCTATCATTAAAGCTCCATCTTGTAGCACTTTTGCGAAAGCTATCTCTCCTACCAGTTTTTTTTAGTTCATATGTCAATGTCAATGGATTAACTCCTGAAGCTCCAACCTCTCCTTTAAACCTCAATATTATCCTAAATTCATTCTTGTTATTACTTCCTTAATTCCTCCCCATCTTCCTCACTAGCTATTGAACTGCTTTCTGATCTTTCCTCCTTGCCCTTTTTCCTCTTTTTATTAACCCTTTCCCCTGTTTTGACATTTGTCCATCCTACCTCCATATCATCTTCCTTTTCACCTGTTTCTCCCATTCCTAGAGTCGCTGATCCATTCCCACTTCGATTTCCTCGATCCCTCTCATTCATATTTTTTTACTTATTTGAATTGGCCGCCATCGACTACTCGCGTTGTCAGTCCGCGTCCCATACAAACGTCCCGCACACTCCCTTCAATCTCACGCCCTCCTTTCACCTGTAGTCAATTAACTTGTCACTTCATAATTATATTCGTCTTTCCAGTCGAGTCCTCCTTAAAAATGTATAAAAATATTAAAAATATTTCCACCATTGATCACTATTCCCAATTTCTTGTAAATTATATTTCAACTTGTATTTCACATAAAATGTGCTCCCATTAACTCCCATTAAATGTAGTTTAATTAGGTGTCCCTCCTTCCACTGCATGACATATGCTTTCTTTCTCCACATCATACAATGCTGCTACAGTGTCTTTATTTACTTGCGCTTTCCTTATTTCCTCCGACAAACTTATCACAGAATTATGTTTCTTCCATTTCAAACCCGCTATGACATCTAGACATTTTATTTCTACTCTCCAAAAAATATATTATGCTAGTTTTCATTTATCAGGCATTCCATTATTTTACATATGCGATATGAAATTGGTCTGTTATTACCAGGATTACTTGCATCTTTTCCAGGCTTTCTTATCAGAATAATTACTGCCACTTTCCAGCTTTATGGTTGCCTTCCCTCCCCCTCCCAAACCTTGCTATCTAACTTCAATAATGTGAGCACTGTGTGCATCAAAATAAAGGTCTGGCGCGCCGTCAAAACAAAAGTCACAAAAACAAGCACAGCTTATGCCGCCTGCTGAGTTCATATGGCGGTATGAACCCAACCAGGAAAATGTTCCTAGGAGAACCATTATTTGTACCATCCTTCCTGATGGCTAGTTCCAAGTTCCTACTAAGTTCCAAGAACTACATTCCTAGAATTACCCGAAAGCGAAAGCCTCTATACTCTTGTTCATTTTATTGTGCCTTTACAAAAACACGGCTAGAAGTGTGGCACGGGTATTAGCAAACCAATCACCTTTGACTGGGGTATGTGCACCAACTAAAATTGAATCTGACGAGGGAAGCAATACAAGGAGGGTGTAAAATGCTAATCATCATGCGGAAGTACCACCGCCTTTTGCAGGTCACTAGAGATCTGCACTAAACAAATGTGTGAACGACACCACAACACAGCAAATGCGTGCAACACCGGAACAGGTGAACTAATTTCTGCCCACAGATCTGGCTGTAATGAGAGCAACTTGAAGTAAATCCATGGGCATCAACCCATTTGATCTCATGACAATATGAGTGTGAAAAAACTCTGATTAATCTCTAACGCTCATGATGTACAGCAGACTGTTGTAAGGATTTTCGGCAGGCAAATCAACCGTCCACCAAGGACGTGAAACTCATCATCTAAACATGTTCTCATTGTCTAAACGCCCCGCGTTCGTCTTAGTTTGTGTTTTAATGTTTGTAAATACATGTATCATTGTAACGTAGTAAATGCTTAGTAGTTACCTTATCAAATACAATTATGCTAATCTCTGACTGATTTATTGTCTGCTCATATTACGAGTCAATGTAATGTCGATCGAACGCTGCAAGCTTTACAGAACTAGAAATACCTAAAAGGTATGTTTTTATAGAGCAGGAAAGCTAATTCTTGTGGCCACAGAATTTGTTTTCCCAACTCTATAAATTAATTGAGCTATTTGATTTTGCCTGTCTTGTAAAACGTGGTTCTTGCAATTAATAACAATTAGTTTGTGGTTGATTGCAGAGACACACATGTATGCATATAGGTAAAATTGATATAAGCCTTCCTAAATGGGAGATTTATCAACATGTAGGACTGGTCTGATCCAAATCTGTACGAATAATTATTAATTATCAATTATTAATTATGACATGCAAATTCCCCCTTCGATCAGACCGCCTAGATTCCTTACAAATGGTGGAGAACGCTTAGCACATTTCAAACTTGTTTATGAGCAATCAATTTCAGTCAGATGTGTATATTGTTATTTAATATTGTTTATGTAATATTTAATATTACATGCGCGCATCGGAGTGAACGCTTGCGAACTCCCGATCTGACTGATCTGGGCACAAAGCCGCCTCAGTCAAAGAACATTTAACATGCTGCTAAATGGTCAACATTTCAGTCACTGTTAATTGTTAAAAGTAAACTGCAGTTTCCATAGTATTAAATTTGTTCTGGCACAGATGGAAGAGAAACCTCTGCGCATAAACAACACTTTTAATAATTTTAACTCCATTATCCGAACAACGTTCTTCAAACAATGTGAAGACAAGGTTTCAGTAAAACGATGCTCTTTTACTGTCCTTAAAAGGCCTTATATTATAATCGTTAGAGTAACGATAAGCTCCTGGTTGAAAAAACATTGACTTAGCTACTCAAATGTATAAAAACCGCATATTATCATAAGTGCTATTTGATATATGTCTATGGAGCAGGAAACAGACGAGTAATTCCTGTTGTCCTTCGCACAAAGCAGCGACGAAAACCTGCGAACGTGTTTTAAATAAATATAGCACAAAAAAAATCCAAAACTGAGAACATTCTAATCATTAACGCTAGTTGTGATAGATGTTATTTGGAATCTTGGAACAGACGAATAGTTCCTGTTCTCTTTTGCACAATGCAGCGACGAATCCTGCGAATAGTGCCTGTAAATCTAGAAAAATCCAAAACTGAAAACATTCTAATCATTATTGCTTAATCATTAAGTATTTCCTGTTTTTCTTTTGCACAGCGCAGCGAAAAAGAAAAAATCCTGCCAAATGTGCTTGTAAAATATAGTACCGGAAAAAAATCCGTTGAGATAAAAATTCCGTAATGTTTGGTGATTACACAGCAGGGAAGAGGTAACGCTCCCTGCCCTCTTAGTAAATCACAGGATAAGCCGGCTGGCTGTAATACTACTGCCAAACACTAGGGTGCGCCCTTGAGTGCTCTGCAGTATCAAATTACCACCATTGCCCTGGCTTTACCTCGCATGAGCGCAGTAACGCCCTCGTGTGGACACTGACAGCTAGGTCATTCTTTCCCCAAAATTCTCTGTTAGAAAAATCCTACTTTCTTACTGAATTTTGAACTAGTTTCTCTAACTTTCAATGCATGTGCAATTTACAGCCTCGTTGTAGTAACATGATTTTCCTTACCTTGACTGTGTGCACTTGTTTTGAATTTGGTTCAAACCCCCATTTGAATTTAAAATTCAGAATTAAGTCTTAACAGCTTCTGATGACCACTTAGGAGGAAAGCGCCCCCTTATGGCCGCCCCCTTTCTAAGTGACCATCACCTAACATCACTGTTCTGAATGGCTCTCTCTCCCAGTTGGGTTTGTTTTGGTTACTATCACTGATCCCTCACCGTAATCGTGATTGACAATGACCCAATACCCATTGGGTATTGTTTTATGACTTTATTTCAATATTTCCATTTCGAATTGTTTTAATAATTTTGATTTGCTTTTATTACGACTGTATCCTTACTAATCTAAAGGTTACTTAACCCCTATGCATCTGCTCAATTTGAATTGTGTTTAAATCAGTTTGAATGCAGTTCAAATCAAGCTCTCTGTCAGCCAGATTGACCAGTAGGAGGAAGGGACCCACACCCTTAGTGGCCAAAACATGCCACTACAGCTTGCTTCCTCCTGTGCTCATCATTGCTGCACTCTACCACTTTACGGAAGGAGGCTGGGTTATTCTGATAATTAACATTGTCATAATTTCCTTTTTGTTTATACCATAATTCTAGTAAAGCCGTTGCCTTTGATTTTTCTACAAAAATAGACACTCAATTTGATTTAGATAAAGGAGCTTTAATTCACATTGAAGTACACTTGTTCTTCATCCTGTTTTGTGTTTGCAAGTAGAAATCTCTCTTGTGCTGTGGTGATTTTGACAGTCATCTCTGCCTGGGGTCCAGCGAGCTGGTTCGTCTGATCTGCGTCACCATCGCTGACTGAGCGCAGGTCTCGGACTTTCCTGTATCTTTCCGTTGTTGCGGCCCGCAACACGATATCACCAATCTGGCACCGCCGGTTGGGTTCGAGGTCAGGTTGTTTGAGAGGGCGCACCTCAGTATTGGTGCACCGAAAGGCCCGGGACACTGCTGTCATGTGTTTGGGGCGATAGAAGGACGAACCATGATGCTGACTCCAACCAGAATGACCTCATTTCACCCCAGGCAAACTAGGAAAAAGTATTAAAACCCACTCACTTAATATTGGCCACAGAATCTAGAGATTCCCCTGATATTTGAAGTGGTTGGCTTCCTCCGCCTCTCCAAGCCACAAACCGCAGGCGTAGGCCTCCTCTTTCCCTTTCTGACACTTCTTGTGTACTATGAATGCCATTTCATTACAGATCTCCCCATCTTTGATGGTTGCATGTTACTCCAAACTCTGCTAGCTTGCCATTGCTCTGTTCTGTTGTGCTCTGTTCCTCTCAGTTCACCTAAAAGACAGAACCTCTCTGAGACACCAAGGAAAGCTGAAGAATAGTTTGACAACCAAGTCGTTAGCATCAACAAGTGACCCCTAAGCTAGTGCCCTGTCAAAAAAATCTTCATTCAGACCCATGATGACCTACTCAAATTGTCCCACCAAATGGTTTAACTGTCTGCATCAGTTAACCAAAATTTTCATACACGGCTTAGCCTGTATTATATAGCTCGTTAGACGTAGAACGAACTTGCATTGGTCTCTCTGTCTGTGTTGAGTTCCTCTCGCCCACAGTAAAGCCAGTATGTTCCGGTCCTACAGTCCCACAACCTGCTGGGACAACCTGGAGACGTGGCCGAGATTCATGACATCTCCATCCGTGCCCAAAGTCACCAGCGACTCAGAGCCCCGAGCCAGGAGCAGCTGACAAAGACTGGGCCAGACACGGCACAACCTCGCTTACTAGCTCACCGCACACGCATGCCTCCGCGAAAGGAGCCGCATCGCCCTGGAGCACAAGGTTGCAACGCCGGGGATGACAACGACTCCGAGCTACCGAAGGAAGTGGAAAGACTTCAAACTGCCCTGTCTAATTTTCTACACAGACTGAAGAAGAATAGTCAGAGAAAAGAACTGAAAAGAATTCAACGAGAAACTCCGACGAAGTGAAGACTCTTGCAAAGAGCAGAGACTGAACCGAAAAGAGATTCAAAAGCCACGCCCTGCGAAAGAAACGCGCAAGAGGCTCGTACGACCATTCACAAGCTTGGTCAGCAGAGACGAGATCTCGAACATGAACTTGATCCACAGAGTGACAACAACACTCTTGTAGACTGCAGCATGACCGGAAAGGGGAGGACACACACAACAAGCTTCCCCTGACCAGTCTGCACATCTCAGCCAACACACAAGAGCTGAAAAGGGGGGTGGAAAAGCCCGCCTGCCACAACATCTCTGACAATCTACAAGACATTGACTTTTCACCTGCTGTCCCCAACCGGTGAACACACGACACCGACATCCAGCAGGACAGACCCAGGAGGGCCTGTGCTACCACCACCGACTCCAAACGAGTTTGCTGTGGAACTTACAACGAACCTGTAACTGAGGAGGATGCCAGTTTCAAGAAACCTTTCCTCAAACCCGTCAGTCATTATGGTTCTCCTGGCCCCACGCAATACCCACTCAACGATGCGTGAAGGCCCACTCAGTAAGAATTTCTAAAACCCCAAATTATCCTGAACTGCAAACCCAGAAGACACACTGCACGAACAACGTGCAAGACTCTGCTAAAAGGTCCGTGATCCACACCGGACGTAGAACTTTTAAAAGTAGATGAAAATGTGTGCTCAAGGAGTTGCAAGACTCTGCGTTTGTAAAATTAGTATTTTACCAAGTTAAAGGAATCTGAGATAGACATGTAAGCCTCAACAGCCTACAGACTATGCACGACTCTTTTGAAACAAACAGTTTCTAGATGTTGTTTAAATCAGCACCGTTAAACATTAGGTTTCGTGACAGTGAAGAGTTACAAAAAAAAAACACCAACTCCAAATGAGGCATACTTTGCCTTGACGACAGAGTGTAGTAAAATCACCCGAGTTAAACAACTGTTAATCAACAGGCGTGCACTCGATCTTCGTGATCAAACTAAAACACAACGTGCAATACGCATTGTGATCGCTGACTTGTCTAAATGCAGTTAAAACAAATAGCTGAAATTGACGTTTCTACTTCAAAAGAAAAATTAGGCCTTAGACCCCCAACTGGTATCAGGAACTTCAGCATTAAAGCGTAAGTCTGTGTAACAAGCTTTGCATCCCAGCAGCTTTTAATCTGTACCGATATCTATTCCGCTTTGGTTAAAAAGGAATCCAAATCGTGGTATGACTAAACCTGTTTCTGACAAAAGAAGCTCAGGACAGAGTTATATGTATGTAGACCTGGGTGAAGCTCCCTTTCTACAAAGTAAAGGCCTTAATTTTATTGTTAGATTGATGTAATTCACCTAAATTTTAGCTGCATCTACAAGCAGAAAGCCACTAATTGATCAAAACAAGTAACTCGCGGAAAAGTCAGCATTCATGCATGAGAGAGACGTACTTAGATGTGCTTAGACAAGCTTTGACTTAGCCGCAAATCTATTTCCTTACTCTGTAAACAAATGGAACAAGACGAGCTTTGACTTGCAGTAAATCTATTTCCTTACTCGGTAAACAAATAGAAGACGTGTAAAGTAAAGAACAAAGTTCCATGTGAAAATTAGCAAATGCCAAAACACATTTGCGTTTTACTGGATGCAACCGAGTTCTTGAAAATCATAAAGTATAGGTGCCTCCGTTAAAACGCGCATGATGCATGTAAAATATACAGGCATTCTTCAGGTACTGTTGAATTGCTCTGACACGCTCTGGTTCCCATGACAACAACTTGTCACAGGAAGTGTTAGCTCTTAATGTCACTTTTGTAAACAAACCAGCCTGGGTGGCTAAGCTAACCTAGCTTAACATCAAGCTAACTTAGGCTAAGCTAACCTAACTCCCATCCAACGTAGGCTAAGCTGAATAACCTCCACAGTTAGCAGTTAGCTGCGTTTACGTGAACCCTAAATCATCGCTTGTGTTCCACAGGACAAAGTAGTCTAGAATACTTTCTCAACGCCAGTTAGGGTTTCTAATTAGTCATTTTTCTATGTTTACAATTCCTATTAACTAAAGTTCACCTTCACTGGGTTAGGAATTACTCCTTGCTAACCGTTGAAGATGAACCTCGCAGACACCTTGTTAATTAAACTCAAGTTTAACTACATGTAAACTGCGTAACCAACTACAGAAGAATTTGTATAACCATATGACTTTTCATCGGCATGTTGACTAAACCTTTGGAAAGACACGCATAATGTGGTTTTGAACGACCAACCGCTACAACCCATTATAGAGTGTCGATCAAAGCAAATCCAAAGTTTACCCACTAATGCCACTGAATAACTCTCGACTTCAGATCATTCCTGTGTTTTGATCAGTTTTATTTTCTTTTTGCTTTAATTTTGATTTTATTTTTCCTCATTAGTTATTTTATTCCGTTGACCTTGATAATAATAGCAAGCCGCTATTCCCTTAGGTCATTTATTGTAATTTTATTTCCTCTCTTGTCCGGGTGTGGTTCCATTTCCCATAGGACCCAGAAAGGAAATAGAGACACGCTTACTTGTTATTTTGGCTGAGTTCAACCAGTGCACTCGTTTTGTGACCCTGCAACACAAGTAATTTCAACAATTTACTAGGGCACTACTAGAGTCCTGAGGATCGATAATAAGCAGAATTTAAATAAGAAAGCTGTCCTTTTCCAGCTTCGTCGTTCACTTCGTCGAACCATAGTGAACCACCAGCTAAGTCCAGAGAAATAATTTAGTCATAAGAACCACCTTACGTCATTTATTTCATCTCGGCTATGTCCTTTCCCGGAAATACCCTAGGAACCACACAAAACTTAGCCCCCTAACACTCACAGCTAAGATAAGGACACAAGAGACATTTAGCTTTATGCTAAATACCTAACGAACCTAATTAGCAGTAGTTCTGAACTTTTAGGGCCATGCATTAATCACACGCAACAAGTGTGCCAGAATGCCACAAAAGCCCCTGCTTAACCTGACCTCAACCTTCCAAGGAACCGCTGCCCCAAACCACGGCATGGCCCCAAAACGGATTTAACAAAGCTAACCAGAGAGGTCCCGACATTCGCCCAGAACCCTGCATCAAACCATGACATGCAGATAAGACTTTCACTTGCAACGTGTCTAATCAACCTGACCGCATGAAACAGATTCTGCTTGATATGGATTACGTCCAGTCGTGAGGTGCACAGCTTCCTAGATCGTCAGACAGAGACTGTCAAAGTGGACTATAAGCTGTTGCAATAAGCTTTGATCACTTAACTCCCTGATCCAGAATCAGACCAAGGGTTATCAACGCCGTGGACATCAAGTGAGACCGACTTAAAACTCCACCGACTTCTGCAAGCCTACTTCGAAACGCAAACCACCAGGTATGAAAGGATGCCAGTTTCAGAACTTTGTTCCTTCAAAACCTGCATCCCAGAGTGAGTTATTCCGTAAGCACCCTGGCCTGTCCTGGTAGCATGCCTACCTCAGCTACGAGACTGGGCCCAGAAAGCTCACATTAAGCAAAGACTTTGTCCGAAAAGACTGTGTAAAAACCCTCAAACTAACCTGTCTCCGAGCACGACTCAGAGCTGCCTCTAGAAGGCACCCCACACATCACAAACACTTTCACTGAGAGTTAAACCGTTCCAGGCCAGCAGAGGGCAACCCAACAGTCATGGTGCTCATCTAACGCACCAGAGCAGGAGCTCTGAGCCACACCCCATCACCAAGAGACTCATGCCCAACCAGCCAAGAGCGGTACCCCTCTCATCACGCCCCTGGTAAGCACAAGTTTGAGGACACATCAGATAACAACAGTGCAGCCACACCACAGACGGCACAAATCCTGAAGGCGCTGAAAGAGTTTCTGCACAACTCCTCTCCAGAAGGACAAGCCAGACATCCTATGTCTCAGTGCAAGACCCAAACAGACACCCAGAACACTGCTCGTCAGCATCAGACCACAGAGCTCACTGCCACTTCACAAAGTGACAGCACCAAGCAGCCACCACAACTGACAGCTGCACAACCTGAGCATGACAGCCCGGTGTCCCACACAACACCAGCCCAGATGCCAGAACTTCTGGGAAACCTAAACAAAAAGGGGGTGGCACGAAAACTCCACATAGCCACCAACAGAGACAATGATTTGAGCCTTAAAGCCCTGCCAGACACTAGCTCAACCATCACGCTAATGTCAGCCCAACTCTTTGAAAGACTCAGTGCTAAAACTGAGAATCAAAACGAACTCTCAAATCCCAAACATGTGAGCTGAACGTGCAATCCTACAGCCAACACAACATTTGGCCCAAGACAGGTAGCTCCCGTTCACAATTGGTCCTTTGAGCCTGTAATAGACTTTAAACAACTGAATGCCTGAGCTCAAGTTCCAGAACCCCTCCCCCCCCCAGTCACACAGGTCAAGAGAACCTGACAGGCAGGTCACAGAGGCACAAGAACTCCCGCAGCCAGCCATGAAGGCACAGCCTCAGCACCAAATGGAGATGTGAACTTGCTACCCTGCACCTTTCACCCTACCAAAGACTTTGACTAACCAAATGAACTCTGAGAAAACCACCTCTCTACCCCTCCAACCACCCAAGCCTGTCGTCGAACCCAACTACGGCAGCTCACCTAGCACATGCTGCTAAACAGCCCAACACATGAAGTTTATGCACGTCGTGACACCACTTCGCCACGGCTCATGCTGCCACAGTGCAAAAAGGGGGTATGCCAGTGTATGCCCAGTCACGCACCATGTGGGCGGCACACCGCAGCCTCAGGGCATCTCAGCATCCTCAAAGGCATCAGACTGCCCCAGCCGACAGCCGCTGAATTCTTTCCTCCCTCTTCTCTCTCTCTCTCCCCTGTCTCTGTTACAGAATGCTGCTGTCGTCGTCTTCCTGTGCCTCCAGCCAACTAGAGGACAGCTGCAGTCGACCGTCGTACCGTCAGGTCCGACATCAGGCAGCATATGGTCGACTGCCACGCAAGCAGAGCTAAATGGACACCCACGCTGCTGCTGTCAGAACGCAGTCAAACACCGGCATGTCCAGCGACAAAACGAACTGAAATCCCACAGCCAAAAGGTAACTCACAACACAGAGTACCTCACCACAGACCATCGAGAAATTGAAAGGAACTGTGGTAAATCCGCGACACTCACAGCATTCTACTGAACCAGACAAGTGAACTCCATCGAGACAACTGTTTGCTGTCTGCCTGAATGACTTTGCTCAAAACTCAGCATCAAGCAGCCTTTGCTCCGGGACCCGAGCTACCCTGCTGCGACTGAGCCGGAGTCAAGTCCCTTCCTTTTCGAAACCCACGTTTTCACCCTAATTCCGGAACTGGAATTATGAACGGTGAAAGGGGGGAGGGCCCTGCCGAACTGAACTTGTTCCCAGTGACATAGCCCTCCCAGCTGTGTCTCAACTGCACACCTGTTGCACTGCATAACTGCCTCACCTGTTGTCCAATCCTGGACTGCAGCTGACTCTGCGCTGGTTACCGCTACGGTAATCAACCACATCCTGACACTTGACATTCACGCTGCACAAGAGGCTCACGGGATGCAAACCTCAACAGCCACCACGGGACCTGCCGGAAGAGGGTACCACACTGGACGCTGCGTCCAACCTCATCAAGCTGAGCCGAACCTCAGCTTAGCCACCACCTGCTACCTGACTTTCATGATTCAACTACCATCCGTCCATTGCGATGGGTGTCGTTCGATGGAAGTCCACGCAAGGACTTCATCTAACGAAAAGGGGGAGAGATGTAAGGATTTTCGGCAGGCAAATCAACCGTCCACCAAGGACGTGAACACCCCCCACACACACACACACACACACACCGAGACACACACTCATTCACTCACTCCAGTGAGTATCAAGTTACAAGACTTTGGAATGTCGCAAAACCTTTTTGAGCAAAGAGGTTGGCATTCCTTTTCGTGTTTTGAAGATATTTAACGAAATATATTCAATGTGTTTCTATGTATGTGTGTTTCCCATGTCACAGTAAAATAACTTGTTTGTTCACAGCATAAATAGAAATGAGAAATGCCTTGGATATGCATTTTATACCTAAGTGTCTACTCCGTTAATGTAAAATAATGTTCCTTGATATGTCCTTGATATGTCTAGAATGCTTATTGAATGAAACACTCGAATATGCATAGAGATGTAAAGTAAAGTGTATTTTTAATATGTTTTACTGACAATGAAGATCAAACGTTTTTTTTTACCATTAACCTCATGGAACATCCCCCCTCTCACGAGGAACAAAGAACCATAAAAGAAGGCTTCCCGCATGTCACATCCACTCTCCGATTGGCTCAAGCCGACAGGAAGGGGATGGATTTCTCCAAGGTGATAAATGTGAGAGCGCAGGTCCGCCCTCGCTCTCTTCTGAACTCTCCAGCGCTCGTTCAGCATGTGAACCTCATGGGAATCTGATCTGACCATGGGTCTGTTCTTTTGTTCGTCTAAAAGTCTCGTTTTTCCTCGAGTGGGCTACCAAGTTCGCCTCCCAGGAAAGGAAATGGACTTTGCCGAACCACTGTCTCGGGTAACGTCACCTCAATGACTTTAAGCCTTTCAAACACTCGCGCTGAATGCCAACGAACGCCACATGACTCTTCGCGGAACAAAGGAGTCACGCGCACGCAACCAAACATGCACGCGCCGGGACGGGCCGTGCAAAACGCCTCGGCCGCCCTTCTCGCTCCGGACGCCCGCACCAGCGCGTCCTTGTCTACCTTCAAAATGTAGTCCGCGTGTCGGCCCACGTGATCCGATCCCGGATCCTTTCTTTACCTTCTAGTCTAAAGTATGTCTTTGTATTCAACTCGTTTTACTTCCACAAAGTGAAATGAACTGAGCCGAACTATTCCTTTGGTAATTCACCGCAAAGGCTTCCAACCGCTGTTTCACAGACTCGCGCCTCGCACGTGACTCCCCACGGAACAAAAGAGCAGTGCACGCGCGCATCTAAACCATGCGGGCCTCACGCTCACGGAGGACAAAGGATCAGCCGCTTAAAACGCGGCTAGACCACGCAGGACGCCCAAGGAACGCAGCAACACATGAGGGCCCTTTTTCACATGCAAGTAAATTAGGGTTCCCCCTGTTTCAGAGCATTGACAATGTGTTTTCGTGTGTCTCAGAAAGTTGGACTGTGTTAGGTGAATATCCCCTTAACCGTCATGGGATCACCGGATTATGGTTGTTCAAAATGCATTACTTGTAAAAACCCATACTCTTACTTGATCTGGACAAACTCTGCATCATAAGAAAGGTTTAAGTCTCCTGCTTCGATATTTGACCACTGTTTATGATTAAACTTGTTTGTATTGATATTAATTTCTTGATTTATGTCAGCACTGCAAAATATTTTATCTGTAACGTTCGTTATTTTGAATAGAAATCATCACTCACAAACATTAATTCTCGTCTTCTCCGGTTTATTTGTGTTCAAATACATACAATATACAGCAACCGCCAGGTCTATTAGTCCAATGGTCCGCATATTTGTAGAAATGATTAATAATTGTCACATGCAAGTAAAATATTTTGTCATCAAGAATAACATTTCTATTCATTTTCCACTGAATTGTGCGATCTGAAGCGCTCAAACAGCGAACGGAGCGAGATGTGTATGTCTCTTCCTGATTTGACGTATTATTTGACCTCAGAGCACTGTCATTCGGCTGTACAGCTGTCAATCATCTGACGTTGTCCAGCGTGACCTCTTCTGCACAACGCGTCATGTGTACATTTCCTCATACTTGACATCCGTGATAACAAAGCGAACGCGATATCTCTTCATCTGAAATAGGAAGCTAATAAATGCACGATTGAAATATGATGTGATTTTTTTGTGATTTTCGTGCGATTTGGGGTTTTCATATGAATAAAGAATGTGTACAGAATGCAAATGCTAGGTAAGGCTAGCCCATAGCTTCATCTGAAATGCTAAATATAACATATTTCAAAATCTTTTCATGACTTGAATCCATTTTAATCCGCGACCGGAATATGATACAAATAGTCGATGTTGTTTTAAAGTGAACTTTGAATAAAAGTGTAATATTAATAAATTAAATTGTGTCATGTAGCTTGAGGCTACTTGTTGTGCTAACTGCTAGTGCACCTGCTATTCCTTTTCTTACAATGCATTTTTTTTAAATAATTCGCATCTGAAGTTCCAAGAATGTTTTTTTTTTATTTTTTTGTTTTCTAACTAGACTTAATAGGTGGATTATTCATGTAGGGTGGGATCAGAGAGGTTTAGATGGCCAAGCCATAATACAGGCTATAATGGCTGAATTCAAACAAAAGAATAATAAAAGAATAATGAAGATAAGTCTCATACCGGCAGAGGTGTGAATGTTTGGTCGATTTAATGAATAGAACATGAATGGGGCCTGCTCTCCTCGCCAGACATTTTTTTCAGAGAATATAAATGGGTGTTTACAGGGCAATAAAAACATTTGATTAGAATCATTAGCCTTCTATAAAACTTCCCCAAAGTCTCTTCTGAAATAGTCTCACATTAGGCTTCATAAAATGCATAATTTTAGAGATATCATCCTCAGATTTGAAATGAAGCATGAGCACAGTTGATGTCATGTTGCCACACTTGAGTTGTAGTTATAAGTTGCTATCTTTAATTCACACATTATTTTTTATACATTTAACAAATATGTTCTTAATATTTGGTGTTTTTGGTTTTATGCTTGATCTTATATATCTCAATATTAATAACAGTCTGGTAAATTTTGAGTCTTGAAATGTAAACTCTCAAGGGTTGGCTTTCTAAATATATGTTGGTTGTGTGTCTAATCAGAATTACCTATGAGCAGCAACCTTTTTATTTTGGGTATGTCATGTATGCGCCACTTCCCAAAATTGGGGCCGACTGGTAAGGGGATATAACCCTCTCTCTCTCTCTCTCCATGCTCTCTCACTCTCTCTCCTCAAACTCATCATCTAAACATGTTCTCATTGTCTAAACGCCCCGCGTTCGTCTTAGTTTGTGTTTTAATGTTTGTAAATACATGAATCATTGTAACGTAGTAAATGCTTAGTAGTTACCTTATTAAATACAATTATGCTAATCTCTGACTGATTTATTGTCTGCTCATATTACGAGTCAATGTAATGTCGATCGAACGCTGCAAGCTTTACGGAACTAGAAATACCTAAAAAGGTATGTTTTTATAGAGCAGGAAAGCTAATTCTTGTGGCCACAGAATTTGTTTTCCCAACTCTATAAATTAATTGAGCTATTTGATTTTGCCTGTCTTGTAAAACGTGGTCCTTGCAATTAATAACAATTAGTTTGTGGTTGATTGCAGAGACACACATGTATGCATATAGGTAAAATTGATATAAGCCTTCCTAAATGGGAGATTTATTAACATGTAGGACTGGTCTGATCCAAATCTGTATGAATAATTATTAATTATCAATTATTAATTATGACATGCAAATTCCCCCTTCGATCAGACCGCCTAGATTCCTTACATTGTGTAGGCCCAACTGCAGGCAGTTTTGAAATGCCACACACTGCACTGAACCCACATAAATAATTCAGACCTGGTCAATAAAACTTGGTTTCATGTGAGAACTGGAATTAAAATTGCAATGGACATGATAATGGAGCAAGTAAAAGAATTCCACATGTCTGAATTTGAAGTTGTTGAAAATATCTGAATTAACTGTGGTTCTCTCTGCATTTGTTTCTATCTCAGGTTTACTTCTGCAAATTCCTTGAAGGGTGAATGCTAGGATGGGCTGGATCAAAGCCAGGACAGCGGAATTTTCAGAACATAACCTGAGACTCTGGAGATGGGTGAAAAGATACTTCATGTATGCCCTCCCAGTATAGAACTGGAACTAAATTTGCAACACAATTGTCATAGATTAGATTTCACCCATCTCCCAGACATGAATACTAAACACACTCCTCCATCACTACATCTTCATCACCTGGAATAGATCAACTCTATCCAGGCTGAACACTACCCATCATAAGAGTATAAAGATGACATAGAGTCCAAAAGTGTAACAAACTGCCCTGATGGATCAGGGGTAATCAGGAAAGGGGCCGAAACAAAGCGGTCCTTCAGTTTGGCAAACGCTGCCTCAGCAGCGTCTGACCACCTAAACACAGTTCTGGGGGAGGTCAAGGCAATCTGAGGCGAGGCCAGTTGGCTGAAATTGCGAATAAAATGCCGGTAAAAATTGGTGAATCCCAGAAACCTCTGTAGGGCCTTACGAGAATCTGGGATTGGCCAATCTACCACAGCCTTAACCTTCTCAGGATCCATGCGAATTCCCTCAGACAACACAGTGTATCCTAGGAATGGAACAGACTGTGCATGAAAAACGCATTTCTCCACCTTGACAAAAAGCCCATTCTCTAGCAACCTCTAAAGCACTCGTCAGACGTGCTGCACGTGTTCCTGGAGAGAAGATGAAAATATCAGTATGTCATCCAGGTAGACATAAATGAACTGATCAAACATATCTCGCAGCACGTCATTGACGAGAGCCTGGAAGACTTCTGGAGAGTTGGACAGCCCGAAAGGCATGACCAAGTATTCAAAGTGCCCCCTAGGGGTGTTAAAAGCAGTCTTCCATTCATCCCCCTTTCTAATGCGGACCAAATGATAAGCATTACGTAGATCCAATTTCGTGAAGATAGACGCTCCCTGCAACCTCTCGAAGGCTGAAGACATCAACGGTAAAGGATAGGTATTCTTCACCGTGATGTTGTTTAACCCTTGGTAATCAATGCAAGGTCGCAGAGACCCGTCCCCAAGAAAAATAACCCTGTCCCCACTAGAGAAGAAGAATGACGGATGAACCTAGATGCTAGAGAATCAGAAATACATTTCTCCATAGCCTCCCTCTCTGAGACAGAAATTGAATATAACTTGCCTTTAGGCGGAGACTTACCTGACTTACCAGTAAATCTATAGCACAGTCATAGGGACGATGAGGAGGTAGAGAAGCAGCAAGAGACTTACTGAACACTTCCTTCAGGTCCAAGTACTCCACGGGGACGTTAGCTAAATCCACTGCCTCCTCCTGAAACACAGAGACAGCAACAGACGAACAGGCAGACACAAGACAGGACTCATGACATCTACCACTCCATTCTAACACTGATTTCTTTAGCCAGTTGATTTTGGGGTTGTGTTCAGTTAACCAGGGGTGTCCGAGAACAATGGGTGCAAGTGGTGAGTCCATGATGTAATGTGTTGAGTGTGATGGGTCCGGTGATGAGGGAGATGTTAGGAAGATCTTGACCATTGAGTGCTTGAACTGCTATTCTACTGTTGAGTGGTAGAAGGGGAATGTTAAATTTTTGAGCAAAACTATGGTCCATGAAGTTACCTTCTGCCCCAGAATCCACCAATGCCTGACAGTCGGGATTGTGGCCTGACCATCTTACGCCCATTTCACACATACTCCGTTTGCAGTGCGTATGCGGTCCGTATTTTTTCCGTACCCATTTTAACAGGTTAGAGCTTTCACAATGCACGCGGATCCAGTCCGTCAATCCGTTCCAGTTGCGGTGCGTATACGGCAGTGCAGAGATCGTTTCCGCACCAAGTCTATTTCTGCTGTGCTGCAAACGCAGAAATAAAGTGACAGCGCACGGTTCTTGGTCAAAATGAACTCAGATTGACCTGAAAATATAGTAGTTTCACCATAAATGCATTTAATTCACAGTAATCTCGCCATAAATGTATTTAATTAAGTACTACTTTTCATCTTTTTACTTTAAGACCAGGTTTTAAGCAAGAAAATCTTCAATTTACCTCAACAAGGACATAATGAACGACACTCATCTCATTGTAAAAGAAAAGGCATGAGAGTTTGCTTTTGTTTGTCAGTTTTAATTTATAATGTTTGCAATTTTAAAGGGGTGGTTGATTCCAGTTTCACTTTTTTGATTTTAAATAGTGTGTAATGTTGCTGATGGTGCATTAACAGTATCTGCAAAGTTGCAGCGCTGAAAGTTCAATGTAAGCAGAGATATCGTCTTTTAAAAACCAGGAAGTGTAAACGCCTACAAAAACGACTCGATTGGGACTACAACGGGTTATGGTACGTCACTAACCCGCACATTTGCATCAACCACTCCCTTCAGAATATGCAGGAAATGGCATGTGCATATTTCTGCAGCACGTCGAGTGAGTTGTGTTCACCCAGCTGTCAGGTCTTCTGTGTTTCAAGCTTCCCACGGATGCTATTCTTCATCAACAATGGATACAATTTATGTTTGATTATATTCCTGAAAGTGACGATCGTAATCTAGCTCTCTGTGCTGTGCATTTTATGGAAAGACAGCTTCCAGAATCTCCACGAGTTCAATGCAGCAAGAAACTGTTAATAAACAATTGAAGCAGATCCAACTTTAAAACCAGAGGCAGCAGTTGTTGGACCACAACCTGTAAGTAGGCTAAGACTTAATCGTTTTAAATGTATTTGCATGTATAATTCCAGACGTAACGTTAGCCTGTGTTTTATTTATTTATTTATTTATTTATTTCAAAATGCCAGCGCTGGCTTTATAGCCACTAGGCTACTAGTTATGCTAGTATTTTGTGTCTACGACAAACGCGTACAAACATTATGGACCTGAATTTTGTATAAGTACTAATGTTTTAAACGTATTTTTCATGTATATATGCTTTATGACGTTATTTTCGATTTGATCAAGAACGTAAACTTGCCAACGCTGTTTGTGCTTAACATTAATAGCCAGTCAGTTGCTATCGTTGCCAGTCAGATGCTATTGTGTAAAACAAACGTGTATATGGTTAAAAAAATATGGTAAATTATCATTCAGAAACGTTTAGTAAGAGCCGTGTGTGGTGTGGTTCTGTTTGACTCGCTTCATCGCGGCTTTCTCGGTCTGATTCTGCCTCACTGATACTGCAGTTCGACACCATTATTTACATCTGGACCGGAGCTGGCGTTTCCCCCGTTAAGGTAATAGGCGTTAACCTTCCGGACAACGTGAGCGACAGTTTAGCCAATCACAACACACCCGCCAAAACTAACCAATCTGAGCCCACGACATGTTTGTGAGGGAGTGTTTTCATAGAATCAGGAAGTAAACTGCTCGTTCAGGGGACAGAGGAGAGCGCAGCTGACGATAAAGGTGAAGTTTATGAAAAATAAGACTTTTTAAAAAAGAAAAACCACAAATACATGTTATATTGCACCCCATAAACACAATCATGCAAAGAAAAAGAGGAGTAAACCACCCCTTTAATATAAATAGTCAGATAACACTTAAGGACAAAACTGGTGACGCAGGGACAAGATGGTCAGGGTCCCGGTGATGAGTCCAGAAGTGAAGTGAAGTGAAGATCCAGGTGAGGTGATGAAATCCACGGCAGTGATAATCCCAGGGTACACGAACAACACACGAGCTGACACGCCGACAGGAAGGATCAAACACACACACTAAGGACTTCAAACAATGATCTGACAATGAGAGGATAAAACTGTGAGTATAAATAGGGAACTGAATGAGCTGCAGCTGGTGAGTGGATAATGATCAGCTGGAGTGCTGATCAGCTGGATCACTGATCAGCAGAAAGGAGTTGTAACGCCCACTCCCACACAATCAATCACACAGATAACAACAGAAACACGAGACAAGAAGGAATCAATGAATTTATGAACCGTGACAAAAAGTGTCACTTCAATAAAGATCTATTGCATCTAGTGCTCTAGTGCATCTTCACACTAACAGATCCAGATAGCTTCACAAAAAAAGGAGGTAAAGCTAGTCCCATGACATAGCATAAGCTATTCATTAACAACACTCTGCCAACTCTTGGGAAAATACTGTAATATAGCTAGATATGAATTGCTACCGTCTGAATTGCCACTGTAATACAGTGAAGAACACAATTCGCCTTTGGCTAAGCCACGCCCTAGAATGTAGATTGACCAATCACGGCGCAGCCAAGAATGAGCTCCCACAGAGGTCCAACACTTTTTCACAGGGCTCCATTGACTTTCAACACAGGCGTCTCATATTTTTCGTCTCAGCAGGCTATTACCGTCGTAGTTTTCTCAAAAATATGATTAAACATTGTGCCTGGGGCATTTGTAACACAGATACGCATTTCCCAGAGAGGTTGGAGGGGGGTGTCCGTTTTTTCCCTTCCCAAAACCGAAGTCAAATCCTGACAAGTGTCGTCTTTGGACTAAACTGTGTGGACGTCCTCAGTCAGCTAAACCCCTCAAAGATAAACAAGCACATCTTTTTTGCTTCTAACCTTACTGTGAAGTTGTACTAGTATACTAACTATACCATTTTATAATGTTTTAGGTTATGATTTCGGTTCTTATACCGGTTGTTGCTTGATACGCTAGCCTAGCGCACGCTGCTAATAAATACAACATTATACTCGTGTAGTCCATTTGCTTTGTAATAACGATTAATAGAGACATAGCCAGCAACAGTGTTATAGTCCATATTGTTAGTCCTGGCCTCCGTCTTGATTAGTCGGATATGTGATGGTTCATTTTTTGACTGTGACCGGTAACATTATGCTTTTGCCTCTATTTGGATGCCTTGTTCTTTCTTGCGTTTCACCTGTATGTCTTGAATATAGCCTTCAAATATTGCAGCCCCTTTTGCCTACTTCTATCGGACACATAATTTGCTGCTTTATAGAAGTTTGATAACATTTCAGCAGGAAGAGCTGTCACAGCATAAGCCACGTTGATACCAAACCAAAGCCCAGATTAAGTTAGACGGACGTAGCAACAGTAACTAAGGGGAGCGGGGCTTAGCCAAAGGTGAATTGAGTGTGGGGGGGTCTTTGTCCATTGTTGGCATCCATTGTTCAAAACAGGTCTAATCTGACCTTTGATCTATTATAGGCTTATACTGCAGCAAAGCAGTGATTGGTTACTGATCAGTAAAGCAATTGGTCTTTGCACATATGAGTGTGTGACCTGGTGAATGAGTGTAGCATTTTGATTGGTGTGTTTGGAAAAGGAAACCAAGTAAATTCCTGCTAGATGATTTGTGTTATAGGTAGAGAATCGTGTGGTTCTCACGATTCTGGTTCAACCAGACTCTCGTGCATATGAGAAACGATCACTTCTGTTGCGAATTCTCTCCCTTTAGAAATTGAGCGGGTGACGTTTTAAGTTGCGTCGTACGCAGATAACGTAGTGCAGCGTTCTCAGCACTTACGAACTAAGCGTAATTGCCTATTCACTAAGCCACCCGAGTTGAGCGATCATATCGTGCACGCGTTCATAGATAGATAGATAGATAGTACTTTATTGTCCGTGTACACGGAAATTTATCTTGCAATACAAGCTCCAACAATTATCTCACGCACAGCTAAAAACAGAAAACATACAGTCATCCATAAAAAGTATACAAAAGTACTTAAATCATATAAATAATATTATTATTCTGGGTACTCCGCCTTGCAAGAGTGTTCATCAATAGCTACAAGTGTATGGGGGGGGGGGGGGGGACTATCACTTCTTTCCCCTCATGCGTTGATTCAGCATCGATATTGACAGAGGAACAAATGAGTGTTTATATTTGTTCTTCCTGCACTCTGGGACCCTATAGCGTCTCCCAGAGGGCAGGAGTTGATACTCCGGATTCAGCACATGTGAACAATCCTGGGTGATTTTGTGAGCCCATCGTACAGTATGTACTTCATGACTGTCAATAAATGCCTTCTCAACCGACTGTCCCACCAATTTTGAACAAATTCCCAGGAGCCGAAAAATCCTGGCCTTCAAGTGAGCTGAGAGGCCCCCAAACCACACTGCGCCTCCATACTGCAGAATGCTTCGGATAGTAGACACAAAGAAAAGAGACAGGATTTCGCTACTCGCTCCAAATGACCTCAGTCTCCTTAAAAAATAAATTCTCTGCTGTACCTTGCTGCTGAGAAATGTGCAAGAGAAAGTTTATGACAACGTAAGTTTCCTTCGATGTATATTGTTAATATTGCAGTTGAAATACAATGTGACGATCTGTGCTGATTTAGATAATGTTTATTATGTTTAGCGATCTTCCTACGGTAATTTGATCCTGCTTAACGAGCAGATTATCCCGCTAGCATTGCGGCTCGGTTTGTTCATATTTACTAATTAATATTTTGAAATGATTTTCTCTGTCATTTAGTACTGCCAGTGCTATGAAGACCTTCAATTTCTATAACTTACATTCGGTGTTTTGCATTTAATTGCGTTATGCAGTTTATTGTAGATTCATATTAATAGGCCTATATTTCTTGATTTATAATATATTTCATGTATCTGTGCACTTTACAGAGATGTTTATATTTGAGTTTGTAATATCTTAAGTTGTTGAATAATTCAGTGAGTGAATATTTATTTCTGTTATGTTATTTATTTCAGAAATTACCATGTACCAGTATGGTCACTCTTGTGCATTAAACTCTCGAACTCTCTCTGATGACTCCAACTCCTTTACCAGAGTGCTGCAGCGGTCAATAGCATAGTCCACCAGTTTTCAGTGGGGCAATCCCCAATATATGGTCCTTCGAGCCGGAGCCATTGACTACTGCAGTGATGTCATCGGAAGAGCGATCTACCTCTTTCCCTCATGCTGAGATGTCAGGCAGACCCTCACGGCATCGTCGCACACCCAAACATCTGGAGGAGTATCTCCTTGACTACAGCCATCACCGACCTGCTCTTTCCTCCCCACTTACAGCAGAGGTGCCAGTGGAGCAGAGAGGAGCAGCAGCCGCAGTGGGCATATTTAGTCAATCACGACCAGACTCCAGCCAGGGTGAGCATCCAGCTACAAGCTCCACAGACTTATTAAGTATGAGTTCACTGAGGGAATTAATGAAGTCTATCTCTGAGAAGGAAAGAGATGAAGCTGCTGACATGGCTGCGCTTCAAAGCAAACTCAAGCAGTATGAAAAACGACAGCATCGGCGTCAGGAGCTGATGAAACATATCACATCATTCCTGATGGAAGAAGTTGATGAAGAGGTGCAAAGTGTAAAGCCTGCCACACCAACCCCGAGATCATCTCCAGGAAACTCACCTCATCCATCCCCCTTATCAAGTCATTCTTCCTGTTCATCACAGTCACCTGGCATTGAGTTACATACCAAAGGACGAGGACATGTGAGTGCCACACAAATACATGTAAACACACCTACTGTAGAGGCAGAGGACTTTAACCCTGGTTTCGTGCCAATACAGCCAGTTAATTCACTCCCTTTGTACTCACCACTTTCATCTGGTACATTACCTACCTCCGTGCCCCAACACCAACATGTTACAAGAACAGACACTTTGCCACTACTGCTTAATACACAGTTCTGCCCTTATGATGACGCGGGATCTGCATTTCAGCCTCAGGTGCAGCCACAGCTAGTAGCTCCCACGCCAACCTACCAGCATCCTGAAGTGCCTTACATCTGTACAACAGTGGCATCTTCTCCACGACAACCTGTTGCAGCACCACCGGCATTCAGTTTTTCAGTTCCTCATTATGCGACAATGCCTCCATTAGCGCCAGTGCCTCAAACCCTGCACAGTGCTTCAGTTCCTGCCATGAACATTCCTACTCTTGCAGGCACTTCTCTCCATCCATCCACTCTCCAGCCACTGAAGAGATCAGAATACTTGGTGCCTCATCGCCCTTTGCATGCTGCACCCCAGCCTAAGATTCCTGATTTTGTGAATGACAACGAAAGGGAATTCGCTAACCTCAAGTTAGCACTAGACAATCTTCTTGAACCTCATGCAGAGCTAGATGAGAAATACAAGTACCATATCTTGCTGGAGCACCTTAAACTGCCTGAGGCACAAATGATTGGCCAGTCCTGCCGCCATCATCCATACCCGTACTCCGCAGCTATGCAAGCTCTTCAGTTACAATATGGCCAACCCCATCAGCTGGCGCAGAGCGAAATAGCAGCAATCCTCACAGCACCAGAGGTAAAACCAAATGATGCACGCAGTTTTCAGAGTTTCGCTCTCCGTGTTCACCTCTTAGTAAGCATGCTGTTATCTTTGGAGGGACCCAGAGGGATGGAGTTGAACTGCTGCTCGCATGTGGATCGTTTGGTTGGTAAACTGCCAAAGTACTTAAGAGATGGTTTCATAGAGTTTCTCCAGCTACAAGGGAAGCTCAACTCCCTCAGTATTAACCCGTACAACCTACAAGACTTTGCAGGGTGGCTCCACGTCAAAGCTCAGCAACAGAGATTGTCTAGCAGGTTAGTGCAACGTTACCAGTATGAACGTGATCCCAGTGGATCAAAGGAGAAGAATGCATCTAAACCAAGAAGCCAAAGTACAGCCTTGTACCATGGTGCATCAGCCATGGAGGATACAGCATCCCCCGGTCCTAAGGTGTCTTGGAAGAAGACCCCCCTCAAGGTCAACTGCCTTTTCTGTGGCAGTAAAGAACACTACATCACCCGATGCAGTAGTATTAAAGAACAGTCAGTGTCTGATCTTTGTAAGTGGATTTCAGAGGGTAAGCGCTGCTGGAAATGTGCCCGTTCCCATGCGCCTAAGACCTGTAATCTGAAGAAACCCTGCAGTGACTGTGGTGGTATTCACCTTCAAGTGCTCCATGGTGTGGCTCGAAGTCGTGCAACCAATACATCATCAGCTACCTCAGAGAGCCGCATCTACCTTTTGCCATCCATTGCATCAGGCAGAGTTCTTCTGAAAGTGGTGCCTGTGCTTTTGCACCACGAAGCAAAGACAATAGAGACTTATGCTATATTAGATGATGGAGCACAGCGCACCATGATCCTACCTACTGCTGTCCAGCAGCTTCAGCTTAAAGGTGAACCTGAGACTCTAGCACTTCGTACAGTCCGTCCAGACACCACTCACCTTAATGGCTCAAAGGTCACCTTCGAAATCTCTCCAAGAGGTAAACCAGAGAAACGCTATCAAGTGTTTGGAGCATTCACGGCTTCCGGCATTGATCTGGTGGAACAGTCATACCCAGTTCAGGCTCTTCAGAGACGGTATGCTCATCTAAGAGGTGTTCCACTACAGCCCTTTCACAAGGTACGTCCACTGGTGCTCATAGGTTCAGACCAAGTTCATCTTATTACCGCTAAAGAGCCTATTCGTCAAGGCAGCAAAGGGGGACCCGTGGCAGTCTGTACAGCCCTTGGCTGGGCACTTCAAGGAGCGGAAATGAGTCTCACAGGCCAAGAACCAGTGCAACAGTGTTTCTTCATCTCCACTGACCACCCAGATGATCTTCTCTACAGAAATGTGGAGAGGTTATGGCAACTGGATGTGCTGCCTTTTCGTAACGAGAAATTGGTCGTCCGGTCTAGGCAAGACAAAGAGGCTATGCAGTTGCTTGCATCTGAAACTGAGCGAGTCAATGTTAAGGGAGTACAGCGTTACGCCACACCTCTTCTGTGGCACCCAGGGACTCCAGAGCTTAAGGGCTCCATGCAGTCCGTCCTTGCAAATCTGAGGAACACTGAGAGGAGACTCCAGAAGGACCCTGACAAGGCCTCAATCTATTCAGGAGAGATTGCCAAGCTCATAGAGGCGGGTTACGTAGTCAAGCTCAACCAGACGGATGCAACACAAACAGAGGCATGGTACCTGCCCCATCATCTCGTGAGTCATAACAATAAACATCGACTGGTGTTTGACTGTTCTTTCAGATACCATGGCCTGTCTTTGAACGACCAGCTCCTCCCAGGTCCCACACTTGGGCCATCGCTGTTAGGAGTACTCCTGAGATTCAGACAGCATCCTGTGGCAGTGAGCGCAGATATCAAGGGCATGTTCCATCAGGTCCATCTATTGCCGAAGGACAGACCCTTTCTTCGTTTCATTTGGAGAGATCTGCAGAGTGGAAACCTTCCAGATGTATACGAGTGGCAGGTTCTTCCATTCGGTACTACAAGCAGTCCATGCTGTGCCATCTTTGCTCTGCAACACCATGCTTGCAATTCTGAAGCCAAATATCCAGGGCTACAACGGCTAGTCCACCAAAGCTTCTACGTGGATAACTGCCTGACAAGCTTCCCTACTGTCTCGGAAGCCAAGCAAGCTGTGGACCAGTTGCGTAGCATGTTAGCAGAAGGAGGGTTCGACTTAAGACAGTGGGCTAGCAGTCATCCAGCGGTGGTAGCTCATCTACCGACAGAAGCCCGGTCATCAGCTACAGAGCAGTGGTTGGTGCAAAATCGTGTTGACCTTATGGAACCTACATTAGGCCTCAGGTGGAATTGTGCAGCTGATACCCTCGGCTATCATTATCGGCTCATTGAGCATGCAGAACTGACGATGAGAGCTGCTTACCAGGTGTTGGCGTCCCAATATGATCCACTGGGGTTCATATTGCCATTCACCACCAGAGCAAAGGTGATCATCCAACAGTTGTGGGCTAAAAAGAGAGACTGGGATGACCCCGATCTACCGCCAAACCTTAAGGCCACCTGGACTGACTGGGAAAGCGAGCTTAAACAACTCTCTACAGTTTCCATTCCTCGCTGTTACACGCCAGCCTCCACAACTGCAGCAGAACAGCACTGCTCCCTTCATGTGTTCTGCGACGCCTCTGAAAGAGCGTACGGAGCAGTGGCATATTTGGCCGTTGAAACCAGCGGTGACATTCATGTTTCCTTTGTAATGGCCAGATCACGGGTTGCTCCTAAGAGGCAGCAGTCTATACCCCGCCTGGAGCTTTGCGCTGCCTTAGCTGGAGCTCAGCTGGCCAAACTGGTGAGGGATGAGCTGACACTCTCCATCAGTCAGACAATTCTGTGGACAGACTCCATGACCGTGCTAGAGTGGATTCAGTCCGACTCTTGCCGGTACAAGGTGTTCGTTGGGACAAGAGTCACCGAGATCCAAGAATTGACAGACTACAGCTCTTGGAGGTATGTTAACACGCAGGATAATCCAGCTGACGACATAACGAGAGGCAAAACCCTTCAAAGTTTGTCCGAGCCCAGTCGGTGGAGTCAAGGGCCTCCATTCTTGAAACAAAGCCCAGAGCACTGGCCCAAAAGACCTGAAGTTGCACCGTCAGAAATAGTTTCTGAATTGAAAGGCCTAATGTGCTATTCTGTTATGGCAGTTGGTATGGAGTCCAACCTCCCCGATGTTACACAGTTCAAGACTTGGCGAGAGTTAGTAAGGGCAACTCTACAAGCCTGTCAAGGGGCGGCCACATCAAACAGTGAAATAATGACTAACAGAGAGGCGGAAGCTGTCTTGTTGAGGGCATGTCAGGCTCAGAGCTTCCCGGGAGAGGTAGCTGCCCTTAAAGCAAAGAAATGTATTCCTGCACACAGTCGATTAGTTAACCTCGCTCCAGAGTGGGACCCCCTGACCAACATGATACGAGTCGGGGGCCGTCTAAGAAGACTTGCAAACTCAGACCCAGAACAAATTCATCCCATTGTACTGGACCCAAGACATGCGGTAACAAAGCTCCTTATTCAAGAATTTGATGAGCGTCTGTTACATCCGGGAGCTGAGAGAGTCTATGCTGAGATACGTAGGCAGTATTGGGTTCTCAGAGGACGCCAGGCTATCAAGCACCATCAACTCCATTGTCAGCCCTGTCAGCGCTGGAGAGCGCAGCCAAAGGTACCTCAAATGGCAGATTTGCCACCAGAACGCCTCCGTCTACTCTGCCCACCCTTTTATTCAACGGGTGTTGACTGCTTTGGCCCGTACCTGGTCAAGATAGGAAGGAGAAATGAGAAACGCTGGGGGCTGATCTTCAAATGCCTCACAACCAGGGCAGTTCACATCGAGCTTCTTAATTCGATGGATGTCGATGCCTTCCTTCTTGCACTCCGCAGGCTCATTGCCAGAAGAGGACAACCTCGCGAGATCCGTTCTGATTGTGGCACCAACTTCCGCGGGGCAGAAAGAGAGCTACGGGAAGCCTTCTGCAGTATGGAGTCAGAACTCCAAATCCGTCTTGCAGACCACCAAATTGACTTTAAGCTTAACCCGCCCAGCGCTCCTCATTTTGGCGGAATATGGGAGCGCGAGGTCCGCTCTATAAAAAATGCTCTCCAGGTAGCCATGGGGAACCAAGCAGTCACAGAGGATGTTCTGTCCACAATTCTAGTGGAAGTGGAGGGGATTCTCAATTCGAAACCTCTGGGATATGCCTCGACAGATGTTGCCGACATCGATCCGATTACACCAAACCTTCTCCTTATGGGGCGGCGGGATGCCTCTCTCCCTCAGGTGGCGTATGCTCCAGGAGACATGGGGCGGCGGAGGTGGCGTCACTGTCAACACATGGCGGATCAATTCTGGATACAGTTCACCAAAAACTACTTGCCTACACTTCAGACAAGGCAGAAGTGGCATAAAGCTTCCGAAAACCTGGAGGTCGACTCTGTTGTACTGATTGTGGATCCGCAACTCCCTAGAGCTCAGTGGCCCATAGGCAGAGTTCGGAAGACATTGCCCAGCAGTGATGGATGTGTGCGAACTGTTGAAGTTGTCATTGACGGTAAAGCTTACATTAGACCAGTTGCACGCTTGATACAGTTGCCTGCTCTAGAAGGTAACACCACAGACAGTTAGAGAATTCTCTTGATTACCCAATTGCTGATCAATTGTGGGGGCGGCTGTTGCGAATTCTCTCCCTTTAGAAATTGAGCGGGTGACGTTTTAAGTTGCGTCGTACGCAGATAACGTAGTGCAGCGTTCTCAGCACTTACGAACTAAGCGTAATTGCCTATTCACTAAGCCACCCGAGTTGAGCGATCATATCGTGCACGCGTTCATGTGCAAGAGAAAGTTTATGACAACGTAAGTTTCCTTCGATGTATATTGTTAATATTGCAGTTGAAATACAATGTGACGATCTGTGCTGATTTAGATAATGTTTATTATGTTTAGCGATCTTCCTACGGTAATTTGATCCTGCTTAACGAGCAGATTATCCCGCTAGCATTGCGGCTCGGTTTGTTCATATTTACTAATTAATATTTTGAAATGATTTTCTCTGTCATTTAGTACTGCCAGTGCTATGAAGACCTTCAATTTCTATAACTTACATTCGGTGTTTTGCATTTAATTGCGTTATGCAGTTTATTGTAGATTCATATTAATAGGCCTATATTTCTTGATTTATAATATATTTCATGTATCTGTGCACTTTACAGAGATGTTTATATTTGAGTTTGTAATATCTTAAGTTGTTGAATAATTCAGTGAGTGAATATTTATTTCTGTTATGTTATTTATTTCAGAAATTACCATGTACCAGTATGGTCACTCTTGTGCATTAAACTCTCGAACTCTCTCTGATGACTCCAACTCCTTTACCAGAGTGCTGCAGCGGTCAATAGCATAGTCCACCAGTTTTCAGTGGGGCAATCCCCAATAACTTCCTTATAACAGCAGTGGGTGGCGGCGGCTCAATGGTTCATGTAGGTTGTCTACAAACTGTAGGGTTGGTGGTTCAATCCCCGGTTCCACCTGACCTAGTGATGAGCTGGATGGCGCCTTGCATGGTTGATACCGCCGTCGGTGTATGAATAAGTGAGTGAATGGGTGAATATGAGGCAAATGTAAAGTGCTTTGGTGGCCATTGGGTCTGTGAAAGTGCTGTATAAATGCAGTCCATTTACCATTTGTAAGCGGGTTCTCTGTTAAAGTTAAGAACTTTTGGATCTGCCCAGAGTCACTCAGGATCTGCCATAGCCAATCGCTAACATGTGGTCGTGAGTCGTGACGTATGTCATGCTCTGAAACGGCTGGAAACAACAAGTCCGAATGATCAGATGATTATGTTTACAATCAATCAATCAATCATTTATTTATAGAGCACATTTAAAACATAACCAAAGATGACCAAAGTGCTTTAAAAGGAATAAAAGAAACACAAATATAAAATACATACTTAAAACCTAACGAGACAAGAAGGCACTCAATAATACAGTATATATATATATATATATATATATATATATATATATATGCTTCGGCCCAGCAGCAGCAAAAGAACCCTCACCACATTTTTTACAGTTCTTTACAATAAGATTTCTGTCAACGAGAGCTGCAGGTTTTGTTAATCTAGGAACAATTATTAATTCGAAATTTATATTTAACGACAGTAATGTATTCATTCAACTGTCGAAGCTGGGTCTTATCTTTACAAATACGGGGACGCCGCTGTGGTCGTTTCTGATCTGCCGCAAATGCTGTACAGTGAATTATCTGTCTCTATCTGCAAATGTGTATTAAACAACAGTTTTTCAAATTATGTCTTGTTGTTTCTTAATTACCTTTGAAACTAGATCTGTGTCTGTCAAGAAGAGATGCTTTAATGAAAACACTGGTATGCTATTTATGAAGGCTATATCGTTAAAACCGAGCATTCTGCTGACTCTGTTGATTTTCTCCTTGATTCTTTTAACTCAAAAGTTAAGAGTGTCATTGATGATATTGCTCCTGTAAAAGTCAGGAAGAATTGTGGTAGACAAAAAGCACCTTGGAGAAACTCAACAGCTGTGCAAAATATGAAAAGACAATGCAGAAGAGCAGAACGCATGTGGCGGAAGACAAAACTTGTAGTCCACTACATCTACAAAGGCAGCATCCATGCTTTCAATAGGGAACTAGGCAAAGCTAGACAGACTTTCTTCTCAAATATTATAAACAGCAATATAAACAACATACACACTCCAGGGAACTACACTAACCTTTTCCACTGGTGGCACTGGTGCTACTAACTTTTTCAGTTACTGGCGCAAAACATGATTTGGTCGCGCAAATTATTTATAGTAAGCCGCTCAATGAATAATAAAGAAACTGTACTGCATTGGGGTGGAACGGTACAGAAGTCACGGTTGGGTCCATACCTTGGTTCAGACACTCAGACGGTTCAGTACAATTTCGGTACAATGGAGTGAAAAACAAAAATGCAGAAGGCATTTTTATAAATCTCTTGAGCCTCGTATTTTTAAGTTGTTTAAGTTTTATTACTAAAGGCATAGAACCAGTTTATTTGTAGTGCACTGACAATAGTTTTATATAATTAGTTTATTAATTAAATTAATAAAAAGACAAAATGACCTTGATATATGTTTGGTAATTGTACTTGAATGAATGTAAAATTAATTTGCTATTCAGATCAATATATTTGTTTTCCTTAATTTTAATTAACACTTTATTCTCATCTGAATTATAAATAAATGATTTCCGTATAAAACAATTACCATTAAAACACATTTGATTTTCTTTTGATTTTCAATGTAGAATCATGGACGCAGGACTGTTGGCAAACTGTGATGACAATAAAATGATAGCTTATAAATATATCTCTGGTTGTTGTTTCTGTTCCACAACATTTTGTATGTCATGTTTATGGTGTGATGAAGAGAGGGATATTTTTAGTAATTATTTAATAAAAAAATTATTTAATTATCTTCAGTGTGCAGTATTAGCCAATCGGGTGTCTTGACGCGAATCACGCGATTACGAATCAGCCTACATAGCACACAAAAAAAAACTAGTCTAAAAAACTGCTTGTGATCATAGTCGATGTCAATATCCGCGCTAAAAATATGTAAGGGTTAATGCCCGACGAGGTGTCCGTTGTCAGGTTTTAATGCGCGTCGGCCGGTTGCCTCCACCGAAGTCCATTAAAACCTGACAACGGACACCTCGGAGGGCATTAACCCGCTTATACCATGGTCACTTGCCAAATAAAACATTTTTGAAACATTAGTTTATATTTTAATTAGGCTAAAATTAAGTTTTTACAAATAATAACTTGCCTTGCTTGACTGTTTAGCAACCGGAGATATTTATAGTCCGCTTAGCTCGTATCCCTTCAGGTTCACAAATGCATTTTTTTTTTTCATGAAACACAAAGGTAGGCATAGTTTTTTTATTACACATAAAACAATTAATCAAACAACAATAAAAAAACAATTAGCTGAGCTCCAGCGATTTGCGCTTAACGTTATATATAACAAAGAGGGCAATAAATGAATCAGATCAAAGAGAGGATCATTTGCCTCAGGCTCCTTGAAACGCTGTAACGTTACTCTCCTCCTGCCTTGGTTGTCTGGACAGCTGCGTAAAACTCCCGCAGGGTCTCATTCAGGGGCGCGTTTCCCCGAAAGCATCGTTAGCCAACTATGGTCGCAAGTTACGTCGTTACCAATAGAGTTCAATGGAGCAGAGCAGCAGCGGTGTAATTTTCTCCGTTTTATTTACTTTTTTTTCTTTCTTCAGCAGCATACCAGTCGTCAAAGTTGCCATATTCTCCATAAATGTTAAAAGAAATAGCACGAAGTCGCTCATTGTTGTATTAGGCTATAATATCTAACGTTAGATGATAGAGCACGTGACTGCCTGTTGCTATGGTTACTCACAGCCGTTGTAGGCAGCGCATTTATTTATTAATTTCGAATGGTAAACAGGCAGTTTCGCCAGAACTACTTTACTAGGTGTCCATTGTCACTTTTTAACGGACACCCTGCAGCCAATCAGAATCGAGTATTCACCCAGACCATGGTATAAAATTAGTTAGCTCATGGCAGAGTTTATCAGCCGAACTCCAGGGCGCAAATCTACCTTTGGTGTACCAAAACGGTAGAGACGCGGTGTCTTACATCTCTGCATACTTTTTCCTGCTGCCATGCAGGCCCAGATGGTAGCCTATATGATTGTGATTAGCATGCCTATTATAAAGACACAAACCTTTTACTATCATGTCCATTGATATTAAATAATATGCGCGAGGAGGGAGAGAGAGAGCATGCAAGACAGCGCTTGTTTTGTGTGAAGACATGAAAGAAGTGTGCGCGCGGCCAGGGCGCGCGCTCTTCTGTCTCTCTCTCTCAGCTCATTTGCGCCCTGTCAAACGCATCAGTCATTCTACTCTACAACACTCGCCGATCAAAAAAGGCTTTGGTGGGACAAAAAATGGACGATCCGACAGGTTTTAGAAGATTAAATACAATATATACAATATACAAAATACAAAGAAAAAAAAAAAAAACGACCCGTCAAAATAGTCAGTGATACATTTGCGACCCATTAAAAATTAGGGTCGCAATGGGATTTCAAAAGGTCGCATGCGACCATTTTGGTCGCAGTGTAGTTCCCTGCACTCTTTTTGCTACTGTAGAGAGACTGACAACCCCCCCGAGCCAGATTCCCTTAGAAATGCTCTCAGAAAGGAAATGCAGTGAGTTTGCTTCTTTCTTCTCTGAGAAAATCAATAATATCAAAAAGGTGATCAGCACATCCCTGAGTTGCTCTGGGGTCAGGCAGATCAGACCACAACCTGAGAAAGTAGTCACTATGTCTGATTTCGAAGAAATTGATTGCAAAATTTTGGAAACCATACATCACCTTAAAACATCTACCTGCGCCCTTGACACACTTCCCACATCTTTTTTCAAAAATGTGTTAAACTGTTTAGAAGCAGATCTCCTAGAAGTGGTAAATGCCACACTTCGCTCTGGGAGTTTTCCAAACTCCCTGAAAACTGCAGTTGTCAAGCCCCTCCTGAAAAAGAGCTATCTGGATAAGACCATCTTAAGTAATTATAGACCGATCACAAATCTGCCTTTCAAGAACATTGAAAAAGTTGTCTTCAATCAGCTGAACAAATTCTTAAGCTCAAATGGATACTTTGACAATTTTCAATCTGGTTTCCGATCGCATCACAGCACAGAAACAGCGCTCATAAAGATTATAAACGATATTCGCTTAAATACTGATACAGGCAAATTATCCGTACTGGTACTACTCGACCTCAGTGCTGCATTTGACACTGTAGATCATGACATACTTCTTGACAGGTTGGAAAACTGGGTGGGGCTTTCTGGGATAGTCCTAAAATGGTTCAGGTCATACTTAGAAGGGAGAGGTTATTACGTGAGTATAGGAGAACATAAGTCTGAGTGGACATCCATGACTTGCGGTGTCCCTCAGGGCTCGATTCTGGGCCAAATAATGAGAAAGAACCAAATCGCTTACCACAGCTATGCAGACGACACACAGCTCTACTTAGCCCTATCGCCTAACGACTACAGCCCCATTGACTCCCTGTGCCAATGCATTGATGAAGTAAACAGTTGGATGTGTCAAAACTTTCTGCAGTTAACCCTTCTATTATCTTCATTTGTGTCTACACTCATTATCTTTGGGGTCTCCAGGGACCCCAGACAATAACATTTAATTTTGAAGCAGTATAATAATTTTTTTTTTACAAATGTAATTTTACTCTATTTATTAATGTTTTTATTCAACATTTGTGCAGTTTTTGGAGGATTTTTGAAATCTTTTACATTTCTATAAATTAATAAATAAATATTTATTTAAATAGGCTTTTTACAAAAAAACGGCATTGTATGTAAAATTCACTTTATGAAAGACCCAGATTTCTAATTATCATTCATGGAGATAACATGGATCGTTTAAAATGGTTTAATGAAAGATTTTTGACATTTTTGGAAAATGCACTTTTAAAATAAAAAAATATCACTTTAACCACTAGATGGCCATAGACCTCCACTATAAGCTATTTGCTATTTGACTAACCAAACTATATTTATTTCACAAGTTTTTCCAGTTGGATTCATATCTAAATATTATAAAATCACAATTATAACAACAAAAAAAACCTTTATTTTTTGTCCTGACAAAAGTTTTTCAATAATGTTACATTATGATTAGAATCAAACCTGAACATGATGTTACAAAGAGAAATATTGGAGTCTTTAGATTTGATCATTTATTTCAATTATCTGTTTTTAATATAATTATATGATTTTAAATCAATGTTTCAGTTACGAACTGTAAAAGAAAAAAAATTAACAGAAATGAACAGTTATATTACATGTTGAAAAAAACATGCAATGAACTGAACAGCAATAACAAATGAGAAAATAAAGCAGTAAAACAAATAAAATCGTTGTAATAAATAAAAGATTTCCTAAAAAAATGATTTTCAATTAATTTTTTTTTTTTGAACAATTAGGAACAAAAACTGGTGGTGCACTGGAGGTGTTTACTGTTTACTGGAGGTGTTGGTATTTGAAGTGTGTGTGTGTGTGTGTGTGTGTGTGTGTGTGTGTGTGTGTGTGTGTGCATTTTGGATGTTTTTTGCATTATTGGAAGTGTGCCACTTTATTTCTGTCTATGTGATCTGCGTTGTTTCTTCGTTGTTTCTGATTTTAATGATGAATTTTGTATATTTACTATGCGGGGTCTCCAGGGACCCCGAAGATAAAGAGTGCTGGCATTTTTTTCATGCTAATATAAAGACAGACATCATTCCAAAATATTTATTTTGGTAGATCATGACAGTGTAAAGAGCTGTAGAAAGTTTCATTCCATTTGGAAAAAGAGAACATTTTTTTAAAATTGACCAAAAGTCATTTGCGGGTCAAAAAGACCCCAAAGATAATAAGAGGGTTAAACAAAGACAAAACTGAAGTCATTGCGTTTGGAAACAAAGATGAAGTTCTCAAGGTGAATGCATACCTTGATGCTAGGGGGCTAACAACTAAAAATCAAGTCAGGAATCTTGGTGTGTCTCTAGAGTCAGACCTTAGTTTCAGTAGTCATGTCAAAGCAATAACTAAATCAGCATACTATCATCTGAAAAATATTTCAAGAATTAGATGCTTTGTTTCCAGTCAAGACTTAGAGAAACTTGTGCATGCTTTCATCACCAGCAGGGTGGATTACTGTAATTGCCTCGTCACTGGCCTTCCTAAAAAGACCATTAGACAGTTGCAGCTCATACAGAACACTGCTGCCAGGATTCTGAGCAGGACCAGAAAATATGAACACATCACACCAGTCCTCAGGTCTCTACACTGGCTCCTAGTTAAATTTAGGATTGATTTTAAAGTATTATTACTGGTATATAAATCATTCAATGGGTTAGGACCTCAATATATTGCAGATATGAACAGATCACTCAGATCACATCAGCTAGAAATACCAAGGGTTCACTCTAAGCATGGAGAGTCTGCTTTTAGCTATTATGCCAGCCGCAGCTGGAACCAGCTTCCAGAGATCAGGTGTGCTCCTACAGTAGTCACATTCAAATTCAGACTCAAAACACATCTGTTTAGCTGTGCATTTACTGAATGAGCACTGTGCCACTGTTTGTCCGACTGTTTTTACTGTACTTCATTTTATTTTTGATTCTAAACTGTTTTAATTATTTACTGTATTTTATTTTATTATTATGTTTTTTTTTTATTCTAAACTGTTTTAATTATTATGATTTCTTTTGAATATTTTAATTTCTTCCATGTAAAGCACTTTGAATTGCCACTGTGTATGAAATGTGCTATATAAATAAACTTGCCTTGGCTTGCCTACCTTAATTAATGGTGCAGTGTGAGATTTTTAGCGACATCTAGCTGTTCGGTTGCGAGTTTGCACTAAGGGCTCAGCCCACTGCTCACCCCTCCCTTTCGAAGAAGCTAAGGTGGCTAAAACGGGACAAACATCGTCATCTGAGACAGCAGAGACTAGCCAGAGTAAGCCAAGAGTGTGTAACATTGTCACTGTTTCTAAACCACAGTCCATTATAAACCACATCATGGATAAAGTTTACAAAGCCATAGTCAGGTGAGGATCAAGGGTCTTAATATATAATAAAATAATAGTAATCAGCTGATTGTCTCACAAACGTAACCAGCACATTTCTCCCCAGCAAACCCATAATACAGCAACTCAGCGAGAGAGAAGAAACACATGAAAATATGCAACTATATATTTTTTTTCTAACAGGGTAGTAAAAGTTTAGCTGGATAAATATGAGCTGTTACTGTGGCTGAGCTGGTTAAAGCGAAAAGCTTTGTTTAAACGTGACTGTCATGAGCTGGGTTTGTCCTTTTTCTCTCTCGCTTCGACCTTGCCTGTCTTTTCCCACCTGTTCCTCTTTTGCAATCAGCGTTCGCGCTGCTTCTCTGTTACACCTGTTCTCACTCTACTCTCATTACTTTCTCTCTACTTCTAGCGTTGGTTCTCCTGGCTCTTTGTCGGATTATTTCATGTGCTCGTGAGTAATGCCAGTGTGAGTTTCTGTCTTGTGAAGATTTACCTTGTATTGTCTTGTCTAGTCCGGAGGAGTTGCGCTCGCCTTGTGTACTCTCTGTCTGCCCTGTATTCCTGCGGCAGCGGGTGATCTTCTTCAGTCATCATCTCCCTGTGACTTTTGTGGACACTTGTAAGGACGGAGTTGCTGCTTGGTGAATTATCTGATCCTCGAGTTATTTCCAAGACAGAAGTCTTCTATGTTTGCTGTCCTCAGTTTTTCCAGTGCTGTGTCTTTGATCGACAGACTGCCTGTGTTTCTTTATTAAAGACTATTGCAAGAACCTGCCTTTGCACTTGGATCCTCTCTTTTGCAGTAACAGAATAATCCGACCAAGGATGGATCCAGCGAGGGCGGTCGAGTTGCAGGGGGCCATGCTCGGTAGACATGAGGAGGAGTTGTCGGCCTCCAGACATACGGTGGAGAATTTAGCGGCTCAAGTTTCTGATTTATCTGCCCGTCTACTTCACCTCCGTCATGAGTCGTCATCGCAGAATCGTCATTCCTCCGAACCAAGAATAAATAATCCTCCTTGCTATGCGGGTGAGCCCACTGAATGCAGAGCTTTCTTAACCCAATGTGAGGTGGTTTTTTCCCTTCAGCCTCAGACCTATGCGGAGGATCGCGCCCAGATTGCCTATGTGGTTTCTCTGCTGACTGGGCGGGCACGCGATTGGGGAACGGCCGCTTGGGAGGCACAGGATTCCTGCTGTGATCGCTACGATTCATTCAAGGAGGAGATGATCAAGATTTTCGATCGCTCTGTGTACGGACGCGAGGCCTCGCGCCTTCTGGCTGTGCTGCAGCAGGGGAAGAGATCTGTTGCTGATTTTGCCATCGAGTTCCGGACTCTGGCCACTACTTGTGGGTGGAACGAGCCGGCGTTAGTCGCTCGTTTTCTGGAGGGACTTAACATTGAGCTTAAGGAGGAGATTTATGCTCGTGAACCGCCCGCTCATCTTGATCAGTTGGTGGAGCTGGCTATTCGCCTGGATAAGTGCTTTGAGCAACGGCGACGCGTCCGAGGTTCCTCATCCAGAGTGCTTGAAGCCCCGCATTCAGCCTTTGATTGACCTGTTCCCAGACCAGAGCCCGAACCCATGCAGCTCAATCAATCAATCAAATTTTATTTGTATAGCGCCTTACAACAGCCAAAAGGTGCACAAGGCGCTTTCCAGTAAAAGCATCAATAGACAACAGAACAAAAGGGAAAAACAAAAACACAACACAAAAAATAAGCCAGAGTTGCAGATTACATGTTAAAAGCTTGTCTGAACAGATATGTTTTTAACTGTGATTTAAAAGCACCCAACACAGTGATGCTTCTTAGGAATGATGGTAAAGCGTTCCACAGTTTGGGGCCCTGGACAGCAAATGAACGGCCTCCAAACTTTTTATATTTAAATTTTGGAATGACCAGATAGGTTTGTTCAGATGAGCGCAAAGTCCTGGGTGGTTGATAAACTGATACTAAATCGGCGAGATAAACCGGGGCCAGACCATTGATAGCCTTGAACACAAAAAGTAGGATCTTATAATCCACCCTAAACCGTATCGGGAGCCAGTGGAGCGAGCGGAGGACGGGGGTGATGTGCGAACATTTGGAGGTGTTGGTGAGTAGACGTGCTGCCGCGTTCTGAACCAGTTGAAGCCGATTAAGAGATGATTGATTTAGTCCAATGTAAAGGGCATTACAGTAGTCTAACCTCGAGCTGATGAAGGCATGGATGAGTTTTTCAAAGTCAGCTCGGGACACGAATGGTTTGACCTTACTGAGAAGCCTAAGCTGGTAAAAGCTCGCCCTCACCACAGCACTAATCTGTTTGTCGTAATGCAAATTTTTGTCAAAAATAACACCCAAGTTACGTACAGTGGGAGCAAACTGAGGTGTAAGAGGACCAAAACTGAAAGAACTACTGGGAAAATCAGGGCTAAAAAGAATGTACTCCGTCTTTCCTTCATTCAAATGAAGGAAATTCTGGGAAAGCCACTGCTTAATGTCCCTAAGGCAGTCATAGATGGGGTCCATCGCAGAACGATTGTTCAGAATCACAGGAAGGTAGATCTGGAGGTCGTCTGCATAGAAGTGAAAGTGAACGTTATGATTGGAGATGAGTTGTCCAAGTGGCAGCATGTAGAGAGAGAACAGAACAGGACCGAGAATGGATCCTTGAGGCACACCGGATAACAGAGGGGCAGGTGAAGATGAGAAGTCGTCAAGCATTACTGAAAAAGTTCTATTAGTGAGATATGAAGAGAACCATTTGAGCACTGCACCCTGCAAACCAACAAGATGTTGAAGACGGGAGATGAGGATGGAATGATCCACAGTGTCAAATGCAGCGGTAAGGTCTAGTAGTACCAAAACCACAGAGCTTTTACTATCCAGAGCTCCAAGAATGTCATCATGGACCCTTAGTAGTGCAGATTCAGTGCTATGTCTGGACCTGAAACCGGACTGAAATTTATCATTAATGACATGCAGTTGTAGATGAGACTGAAGCTGGGAGAAAACAAGCTTCTCCATCAACTTAGACAGAAATGACAGATGAGAAATAGGTCGAAAATTGGACAGTATAGAAGGATCTAAGCTGGGTTTTTTGAGCAGTGGTCTTACAATAGCATGTTTGAGAGCAGTTGGAACAGTCCCCAAACTTAGACAGCTGTTCATGAAGGTGACGAGAAAAGGACCTACAATGTCAATAGCCTCTTTCAAAATCCTGGCAGGAATAGCGTCTAGAGGACAGGTGGTAGGCTTCAGCTCCTGAACAGCCATCTTGAGGTCCTCCAGAGTAACTGAATCAAAGTCCTCCAGCATGCATTGTGCCGCTCGGGAGGAAAAGACAACAGCAGGAGCATGTGTGATAGTTTGCCTAACAGATGAAACCTTGTCCAAAAAGTGTTGTTTGAATGCATTGCATGTTTTTTCTGATACATCATTTAAAACAACAGATACCGGATTAATCACAGAATTAACAGTGCTAAACAGGATACCAGGGCGGTGGCTATTACTATTGATGAGGTTAGAAAGGTATTGTCCTTTAGCTTCCTTCACAGCTCTCTGAAAGGTGGCAAGACTGTCTCTGAAAATCTCCAGTGACACCTGCAGCCCATCCTTCTTCCATTTACGCTCAGCCTGTCTACACTGGCGTCTGAGGGCCCAAGTTGAATCATTGAGCCAGGGGACCGATGGACCTTTGGTCGTCTTTACCTTGTAGGGCGCAACAGAGTCCATAATCTGGGAGCAGGTGGTGTGGAAGGAGGAGAGGAGAAGGTCTGGACATAGAGGCGTTGTCAGTTCAGCAGTGGAGACGAAATCGGAGACAGAGAAGGCAGCAACAAAGTTATCAACTGTGGATGGAGTAATAATGCGACGACGTAGGGGGGCAGTAGATGCGGGAGCAGGAGAAACAGAAGAGATGTCAAACCGTATGAGAGAGTGGTCAGAGATGGGAAAATCCAGAACCTCACAGGTTGACACTACCACCCCACGAGAGATAATAAGGTCAAGAGTATGGCCTAACCTATGAGTGGGACAGGATATGTACTGGGTGAGATCCAATGAATCTAAAAGTGCCTTAAAATCATTAGCATGTTTATCAGAGGGGCAACAGACATGAATGTTAAAATCCCCACAGATTAAAATATTATCAAACTTTGCCAGAAACTCTGTCAAAAACACTGAAAACTCATTTAAAAAATCCTTATTTAGTTTTGGTGGCCGGTAAATTACTGCACATAAGATGGGACAGGGTAGTATGAGCACAAATACTTGTAACTCAAAGCTGGAGTACCCTCTAGTGGACAGCTGGCGACATATCAAGGACTGTCTGTGTGTAGTAGCTATCCCCCCGCCCCTACCCGTTTGCCGCGGGGTGTTTAGGTAAAGATAGCCAGAGGGGAGGAGTTCCGAAAAGGCACTGACGTCACCTGGGGGAAGCCAGGTTTCGGTGAGGAAAAACAAATCCAGATTGTACGAGGAGATGACATCATTGAGGACAAATGTTTTGTTATTGAGGGATCTGGTGTTACATAATGCCATGCGAAACGTGGTCGCGTTGGCAGGCGGCGATGTCACATGAGGAATTGGACGGAGGTTTCTTTGGACGCAACCCCGGGTAATTGTTTTGACGCGGCGGGGGCACGGAAATGGAGCGTCAGTGTTGGAATTAACCGGCCGAAGCCATCGGTAGCATTCCCACGATCCTCTAGCACTGCCAATTCCTGATTGATTTCCAGTCCTCGACGGCAGAGAAACTAGGTGACTCCTCAGCCTGACATGTAACCCACTTCTCCGGCCGCGTCTTCTGCGACGCTTGCTGCCAGGTAGCAGACAGGTAGGTCGTCTCAGGTGAGAAGGAATAAGTGTCAATAGTGGCGGTGGAGGTTTGAAGGATTGGGCATTTAAAAGGTGATTAGTTGTAAACCGCAATTCCAGCAGCGTAGTGCGATCATAAACAATAATCGTCGAAACATTAGCAAATACAAACATGAAAAAACAGAGAAGCAAGTGGCAAGCCCAACATAGCGGCGCCATCTTTTAGCTGGGTGGCATCCGCCTTTCTCTTACTGAACGACAGCGACGTATTCAGAATCGTCTCTGTCTGTATTGTGGTGTGGCTGGCCACTTTGCCTCTTCGTGTCCGTTAAAAGCCAAAGCTCGCCAGTAGATCGGGGAGTACTGGCGAGCGCAACTGTTCTCTCCTCACCACCCAGGACTCGGACTACCTTCTCTGCTGTTCTTCGATGGGCCGGTTCTTCTGTTCCTTGCACAGCGCTCGTCGACTCTGGAGCGGAGGGGAGTTTCATCGATGAGAAGTGGGCTCGTGAGCATGACATCCCTCTAGTGGACTTAGAGGACACTACAACTGTCTTTGCCCTGGACGGTCGGGTGCTTTCCACTGTTCTCCGTGTCACTATCCCGGTGAGTCTCACGATTTCTGGGAATCATCAAGAGACAATTTCGTTTTTTGTTTTTCAGTCCCCTTTTACCCCCATTGTGTTAGGCCATTCTTGGCTAACTCGACATAACCCGCAGATTAACTGGGGGAAGGAAACTATTCTTTCTTGGAGTCTTGCCTGTCATGTCAATTGTTTGGTATCTGCAGTTCCTGCCGTCTCTTCTGTCTCTGTGTTTCAGGATGAGCCTGGTGATTTGACTGGAGTGCCTAAGGAGTACCTCGATCTGCGAGCGGTTTTCAGTCGTTCCCGGGCCACTTCTCTGCCTCCTCATCGACCATACGACTGCAGTATCGATCTCCTTCCGGGCACCATGCCACCTCGCGGAAGGCTATATTCCCTGTCTGCGCCGGAACGTGAGGCTCTGGAGAAAGATCTCACTGAGTCTCTTGCCGCTGGGATCATTGTCCCGTCGTCCTCTCCCGCCGGGGCGGGGTTCTTCTTCGTCAAGAAGAAGGATGGCTCTTTGCGCCCCTGCATTGATTATCGGGGGCTGAACGACATAACGGTCAAGAATCGGTATCCGTTGCCTCTTATGTCGTCAGCCTTCGAGATCTTGCAGGGGGCAAAGATCTTCACGAAGTTAGACCTGCGCAACGCGTACCATCTCGTGCGTATAAGGGAGGGAGACGAGTGGAAAACTGCGTTTAATACACCAGTTGGGCACTTTGAATACCGCGTTTTACCTTCGGGCTGGTCAACGCCCCCGCCGTGTTCAAAGCCTTGGTTAATGATGTCCTGCGGGACATGATTAACGTATTCGTGTTAGTTTATCTGGACGATATTTTAATTTTTTCACCCTCTCTCCAGGTGCACCTTCAACATGTGCGTCGCGTACTGCAACGTTTGCTTGAGAATCGCCTTTTTGTTAAGGCTGAGAAGTGTATGTTCCACTCACGATCGGTAACTTTCCTTGGATCGGTTGTTTCGGCTGAGGGGATCAGCATGGACCCCGACAAGGTTCGTGCAGTCATTGAATGGCCCATTCCGGACTCTCGCATCGCGCTTCAGCGATTTTTAGGGTTCGCTAATTTCTACCGTCGGTTTATCCGAAATTTTAGCCAGGTTGCCGCCCCGCTTACTGCACTCACCTCGACCAGGTCTCATTTTACCTGGTCCGAGGTGGCTCAGAAAGCGTTTGATCATCTCAAGAGGGTATTCACCTCCGCCCCAATTTTAATTACTCCGGATCCCACACGACAGTTCATTGTTGAGGTCGATGCTTCGGACGTAGGGGTGGGAGCTATACTTTCTCAACGTTCCGCGCGGGATGACAAGATTCATCCATGTGCTTTTTTTTCGCATCGCCTCACCCCCACGGAACGTAATTATGATGTCGGTAATCGGGAACTTTTGGCGATCCGTTTAGCTCTGGGGGAGTGGCGCCACTGGTTGGAGGGGGCCAGTGTTCCCTTCATTGTTTGGACCGATCACCGCAATCTAGAATACATTCGCTCCGCCAAGAGGTTTGTCACGGCCGGCTCGCAAGCCGTGACAACGAAGGAGACAACACGTTGGATACTTGCTCAAAAGAATAACATTTATTAAAGTAAGAATAATTAAATAAAACAAGGACAAAACGGAAAACAACAATAAAGACTTCAAAACGCAAATGGCATGAGGATGGAAGAGCACGCGCCGTCACAGCTGAAAGGAACTGCTTTTAACTGCCCGCATCAGCTCCAACACAGGTGCAACTCCTCAGTCAATGACGTCACTCACTCCAATTCCCTCCTGTAAACCAAACAGAAAGAACACACACAACACCCAAATATAACCCATACTGGGTTCATAACACCCTCCCCCTTAGAAAAGGGTTTACCTTTAAAAAACCCAACCTAAACCCTTCACCCGATACTCCGCACATTACTGTATAACACCAACTTCATCTTACCCCCAATTGTCCTCAGCAACCACGAACCTTTGTAGAAGCAATTTAAGAGAGTAAAAGGAAAGCAAGACAAAGCCTTGTTCATAAACAGTTAGAAAGAGTAAGGAACTCTAGACAATGCGTCTGCCACCACATTGTCAGTACCTTTGATGTGTCGAATTTCAAGGGCGTAGGACTGCAGGAAGAGGCACCAACGAGTCAAACGTTGATTTGGGCACCGCAAAGAGTGTAAATAAGTAAGTGGGTTGTGGTCAGTATATACGACCAAAGAATCTGACACGGATCCCACATACACTTCGAAATGATGCAGGGCCCAAATCAGCGCTAAGGCCTCTTTCTCAATTACTGAATAATTCAACTGATAAGAGGAAAACTTCTTCGAAAAATAACTCACAGAACGGGGAATCCCCTCATCGTCAGCTTGTAACAGTACAGCTCCCGCCCCTACGTTGCTAGCATCCACACACAACCTAAAAGGGCGATCAAATTTAGGAGCCGCTAACACAGGAGTAGAGGTAAGCAATGATTTAGCTGACTCAAAAGCTTCCTGACAGACCGAAGTCCAGATAAAATCAGCTTTGGCCTTCAGCAAATCAGTGAGTGGGGCTACCACCGTGGAAAAATTCCTACAAAATCCCCGGTAGTAACCCACTAACCCCAAAAAACGCATCAATTCCTTTTTGGTGGAAGGAGAAGGAAAAAGATCAATGGCCTCAACCTTGGCCCGAACTGGACGAACACAACCCTGTCCAACGACCTTACCCAAATAAGTCACAGTAGCCTTGGCAAACTCACATTTGGCTAAATTGACGGTCAAACCAGCCTCAACAAAACGGGAGAACAGATGTGCTATATGACTCATGTGCTGCTCCCATGAATCACTAAAAACCACCACATCATCTAAATAAACCGCGACTCCCTCCAATCCAGAAACGACCCTATTCATAAGTCGCTGAAACGTTGCAGGCGCATTTCTGAGACCAAAACTCATAACATTATAAGAATATAGCCCCTCAGATGTAATAAAGGAAGAGATCTCCTGAGCCCTTGGGGTCAACGGAACCTGCCAATAACCCTTGAGCAGATCGAACTTACTCACAAATTTTGCTGCCCCAACCCGATCAACACAATCCTCAAGACGAGGAAGTGGAAAGGAGTCTGGTTTCGTCACTTTATTTACCTTCCTATAATCGGTACAAAACCGGTAAGTTCCATCAGATTTACTTACAAGCAAGCAGGGGGATGCCCAGCTGGAAAATGATGGCCGTGCAATGTCATGATCCAGCAAATATTGAACTTCAGCGGCCAGATGTAAGAATTTATTTGGGGACACACGATAAAAATGCTGGCGAATGGGCACAGCATCCCCAACATCTATATCGTGCACTACCCAATGTGTACATGAAGGTACATCACCAAATAGAGAGTCGTGATGATTAATAAGAGCAATCAAGTCGGTACATTCACTCTCTGTTAAATGGATCAACATTTTATGCAAATTTTTCAGAGTCTCCGAATTTTTAAGATGTCCCAACAACACCGTATCCTCAGGAAAAGAAACCCCGTCATCAACTTCTCCCTCCAAAGGAACAGGTGAAGTACTCTCAACTACCAGTGCAGGTTTCACATCTGCTCTGGTCTCTAATGCTTTAGGAGAACGAAAATAATAGGGCTTCAGCAAATTAATGTGACACAATTGTTTTGACTTCCTTCTCTCCGGGGTGGCAATAAGATAGTTTAAGTCCGTAATTTGTTTCACCACTACGTACGGACCAGTAAACCGAGCTTGAAATAGTGAATAGAATAGAGTCGAATAGAATAGAATAGAATTGAATAGAGTCGCGGTTTATTTAGATGATGTGGTGGTTTTTAGTGATTCATGGGAGCAGCACATGAGTCATATAGCACATCTGTTCTCCCGTTTTGTTGAGGCTGGTTTGACCGTCAATTTAGCCAAATGTGAGTTTGCCAAGGCTACTGTGACTTATTTGGGTAAGGTCGTTGGACAGGGTTGTGTTCGTCCAGTTCGGGCCAAGGTTGAGGCCATTGATCTTTTTCCTTCTCCTTCCACCAAAAAGGAATTGATGCGTTTTTTGGGGTTAGTGGGTTACTACCGGGGATTTTGTAGGAATTTTTCCACGGTGGTAGCCCCACTCACTGATTTGCTGAAGGCCAAAGCTGATTTTATCTGGACTTCGGTCTGTCAGGAAGCTTTTGAGTCAGCTAAATCATTGCTTACCTCTGCTCCTGTGTTAGCGGCTCCTAAATTTGATCGCCCTTTTAGGTTGTGTGTGGATGCTAGCAACGTAGGGGCGGGAGCTGTACTGTTACAAGCTGACGATGAGGGGATTCCCCGTTCTGTGAGTTATTTTTCGAAGAAGTTTTCCTCTTATCAGTTGAATTATTCAGTAATTGAGAAAGAGGCCTTAGCGCTGATTTTACTACTTCTCTAATTGTACTATCCTTTAACCTCTTATCTCCAAGTTCAATTTTGTAATGATCCGCAATCTCGAATAACTGATCTTTTGTACACGAATCAAGCAAACTTCCAGAAGGAGAACTAATAAACTCTTTGACTAAATTAACGTTAGACATTTTTCCACCTAGAATTATAACTAGAAAAAAAATGTCTTTTTACAAACCAGAGCAGGAGGAATAAAATAGTTCCCTCTAAAAATTTAACTAACTCAACCCTAAAATCTTCATGTAGTTACTGGTGAGGGGTATTTTAAGCACCAACTCCCACTAGTACAAAGAAAAGCAACCAGCACGCTGGCGACTCACTCATACCATGGATATGCACCCGAGACAACTGCTCTACTCACGGTCGCCACACAAAAATAAAAAAAATTACCTCACATCCACTCGTTCCAAAAGGGAACGAGCAGCTAAACCTAACCAGGGAACACAAATATTGTTAAATATTCCTCCTACAACAGGATTTGTAAAAAAAACACTTACCTCAAGCTCCTACAAAACAGCATGAAACAGATACAGCACTCTACACACTCCGTTGTCAAAACAAATCCAACGCGCATTTCCTTCACCCGGCGAATCCGACCTCCCAAACAATAGCGTTCAAACAAACATTCTTCCAATTTTACGTTCAGTTAATGAACGTGTCAAGTTCATTACAAAATAACCGAACGCAACCAAAACGCTTTCAAATCAGGTCGACAAATAACAGGAATTTTTTTAAAAAATCTAACAAACGAGCGGACGAGCCCCCACTTGTCACGGCCGGCTCGCAAGCCGTGACAACGAAGGAGACAACACGTTGGATACTTGCTCAAAAGAATAACATTTATTAAAGTAAGAATAATTAAATAAAACAAGGACAAAACGGAAAACAACAATAAAGACTTCAAAACGCAAATGGCATGAGGATGGAAGAGCACGCGCCGTCACAGCTGAAAGGAACTGCTTTTAACTGCCCGCATCAGCTCCAACACAGGTGCAACTCCTCAGTCAATGACGTCACTCACTCCAATTCCCTCCTGTAAACCAAACAGAAAGAACACACACAACACCCAAATATAACCCATACTGGGTTCATAACAGGTTGAACGCTCGACAAGCTCGCTGGGCGCTATTCTTTGGTCGGTTCGAGTTTTCCATCTCCTACAGACCCGGCTCAAAGAATAGCAAGCCTGACGCTCTCTCACGTCAGTTCGGCTCGTCTGAGGGGGCTCCCTCCAAGGAGGGTATCCTACCACACCATTGCGTGGTCGGGTCTGTTGTCTGGGGAGTCGAGCGGGTTGTGAGAAGAGCACTTTCGCACGTCACAAGACCGCCTCGTGCTCCTGTGGGATCGTTGTTTGTCCCCGAAGCCGCCCGCTCAGCTGTTCTCCGGTGGGGTCATTCCTCCAAATTAGCCGTCCATCCTGGTATTAGAGGAACGCTGGCCAGCATTCGCCAAAGATTTTGGTGGCCCACTAGAGAGCGCGACATACGTCGTTTTGTTGCTTCATGTCCTGTCTGCGCTCAGTCCAAGTCGAATAATTCTCCGCCCGCGGGTTTCCTTAGACCGCTTCCTATTCCTTCTCGTCCGTGGTCGCACATCGCTCTGGACTTTGTGACCGGTCTTCCGTCATCTGCAGGGAACACAGTAATTTTGACAGTGGTAGATCGGTTTTCTAAGGCGGCTCACTTTATCCCACTTCCCAAATTACCGTCGGCTAGAGAGACTGCGCAGGTTATGGTCGATCACGTTTTTAAGATCCACGGGCTTCCTTTAGACGTCGTTTCGGATAGGGGTCCTCAATTTGCCTCCCAGTTTTGGGGGGAATTCTGTCGACTGATTGGGGCATCTTCCAGCCTGTCGTCAGGGTTCCACCCCCAGACCAACGGGCAAGCGGAGCGTACCAACCAGATTCTTGGTCGCATGTTGCGTTGTCTGACTTCTCAGAGTCCTGCTACCTGGTGCGACCAACTTTCCTGGGCTGAATACGCTCACAATTCACTACCATCGTCCGCCACGGGACTATCCCCATTTCATGCTTGCCTCGGTTACCAGCCTCCGTTGTTTTCTTCCCAGGAGACCGAGTCTTCCGTGCCTTCGGTGCAAGCTTTTATGCAGAGGTGTAGACGCACCTGGAGAAGGGTGAGATCAGCTCTGTGTCGTACCAGAACTCGTACTCGGCGGTCCGCTAATCGCCGGCGGGTTAAGGCTCCCAGATACGTTCGCGGTCAAAGGGTGTGGCTTTCCACCCAGAATTTACCACTTAAGGTTAGCTCCCGCAAACTCATGCCCCGTTTCATCGGGCCTTTTTCTATTATTAAGGTTCTCAGTCCGGCAGCTGTTACGCTCAGATTGTCGCGTCAGTTGCGTCGGGTTCATCCCGTGTTTCATGTTTCTTGTATCAAACCCGTTATTCGTACCCCCACCCGTCCTACCGTTTCCCCCCCTGCCCTTGACGAGGGGTCCTCTATTTACAGGGTACGGAGGTTGCTTGACGTTCGTCCTCGGGGGCGGGGCCACCAGTTTTTGGTGGATTGGGAGGGGTATGGTCCTGAGGAGAGGCGGTGGATCCCGGCCCAGGATATCCTGGACCGCTCGCTCATCGACGATTTCTACCGGTCTCGTCAGTCTCCTCCCTCGGGAGCGCCTGGAGGCGCTCATTGAGGGAGGGGTACTGTCATGAGCTGGGTTTGTCCTTTTTCTCTCTCGCTTCGACCTTGCCTGTCTTTTCCCACCTGTTCCTCTTTTGCAATCAGCCTTCGCGCTGCTTCTCTGTTACACCTGTTCTCACTCTACTCTCATTACTTTCTCTCTACTTCTAGCGTTGGTTCTCCTGGCTCTTTGTCGGATTATTTCATGTGCTCGTGAGTAATGCCAGTGTGAGTTTCTGTCTTGTGAAGATTTACCTTGTATTGTCTTGTCTAGTCCGGAGGAGTTGCGCTCGCCTTGTGTACTCTCTGTCTGCCCTGTATTCCTGCGGCAGCGGGTGATCTTCTTCAGTCATCATCTCCCTGTGACTTTTGTGGACACTTGTAAGGACGGAGTTGCTGCTTGGTGAATTATCTGATCCTTGAGTTATTTCCAAGACAGAAGTCTTCTATGTTTGCTGTCCTCAGTTTTTCCAGTGCTGTGTCTTTGATCGACAGACTGCCTGTGTTTCTTTATTAAAGACTATTGCAAGAACCTGCCTTTGCACTTGGATCCTCTCTTTTGCAGTAACAGTGACGCGTCCGCATGAGCCCAAAGGTGCGCGTGGCAAAAATGACATGATTGTAACAGCGCGCGCCCCTCCGCATCCTCCAGACATCATTTACTACTTTCTCTGATTTCAAAAACTCTTTGCGATCGGCTTAAAATGCTTCCAGGATCGATGGGTTGACGATTCCTGTAAAGTTACTGTTTTACGGTCAATGACAAGAGAACGAATCAGCAAACTTAACCAGTACATTTATCCCCACATAGCAAAGCCATAACACAGCGAGGGAGAAGAACTAAGTTACATGAAACAATCCAACTACATATTTTACACCACTGACAAGGGAAAAGTCACTACTCACGGTGTCTATGGCTAGCTTCTTGCTCTCTGCGACTTCTCTTTCAAGGTAGTGACGAAACGTGCTCTGTAGTGCTGTTTGTTCGCGTTCGGCTTTGGTAGACACAACATGACGACACAATATGTCGACCTTCATAGAAGGGGGTGGCCATGGTTATGTCACCGGGGTTAAGGCCACGACTACCACACTCCGGAGGAGCAGACACCAGAAGACACCAAGAGGCAGACAACAGAGGTGGATTCAAAAAAAAGCTATTTTTATTAAGTTTAAAAATAGAGGGTAAAAACAGGAGCAGGCAATGACTCTTCTCGTCGTCGGGCTCGCAGCACAGGCTGGTGGGACCAACAGTAACTTTTCTCGTCGTCAGGCTCGCTGCATAGGCTCGGGGATGCTGACTTCGCTCACAACTTAAATACAGAGGAAGGGCTGGGTAATGGCAGAAGGAATATTTAGTTCAGCAGCTCTGGATTACTTCAGCACAAACAGGAGAGCACGTAAGGATGTCAACATTAACTCTGTGTATTGTGCTCACAGGACTGAAATACAGCAGAGGGGGAATACTCAGTTCAGCAGCTTTGGAATACTTCAGCAAAGCCAGGAGAGCAGGTAAGGATATCAACATTGACTCTGTGTATTGTACTCGCAGGACTGGATAACAGCAGAAAGGAATACTCAGTTCAGCAGCTCTGGGATACTTCAACACAGACAGGAGAGCAGGTGAGGATGTCACATTAACTCTGTGTATTGTGCTCACAGGACTGAATAACAGCAGAGGGGAATACTCAGTTCAGCAGCTTTGGAATACTTCAGCACAGCCAGGAGAGCAGGTAAGGATGTCAACATTGACTCTGTGTATTGTACTCGCAGGACTGGATAACAGCAGAAGGGAATACTCAGTTCAGCAGCTCTGGAATACTTCAGCACAGCCAGGAGAGCAGGTAAGGATGTCAACATTGACTCTGTGTATTGTACTCGCAGGACTGGATAACAGCAGAAGGGAATACTCAGTGCAGCAGCTCTGGGATACCTCAACACAGACAGGGGAGCAGGTGAGGATGTCACATTAACTCTGTGTGTTGTGGTCACAGGACTGGATAACAGCAGAGGGGAATACTCAGTTCAGCAGCTTTGAAATACTTCAACACAGGCAGGAGAACAGGTGAGGATGTAAACATTAACTCTGGGTGTTGTACTCACAGGGCTGGATAACAGCAGAGGGGAATACTCAGTTCAGCAGCTTTGAAATGTTTCAACACAGGCAGGAGAACAGGTGAGGAGGTCAACATTTACTCTGGGTGTTGTACTCACAGGACTGGATAGCAGCAGAGGGGAATACTCAGTTCAGCGGCTTTAAAATACTTCAACACAGGCAGGAGAAACAGGTGAGGATGTAAACATTAACTCTGGGTGTTGTGCTCACAGGGCTGGATAACAGCAGAGGGGAATACTCAGTTCAGCAGCTTTGAAATACTTCAACACAGGCAGGAGAAACAGGTGAGGATGTAAACATTAACTCTGGGTGTTGTGCTCACAGGGCTGGATAACAGCAGAGGGGAATACTCAGTGCAGCAGCTTTGAAATACTTCAACATAGGCAAGAGAGCAGGTGAGGAGGTCAACATTTACTCTGGGTGTCGTACTCACAGGACTGGATAGCAGCAGAGGGGAATACTCAGTTCAGCAGCTTTGAAATACTTCAACACCAGCAGGAAAACAGTTCAGTTTGGAAGAATCTTAGGGTTAATGGGTCCATCTCATCCATCAGAGTCTCAAGAGAACACAGTTGTTTGATCTCACCACACTTGTGCATAAGTCACTCTTGGAAATCTTCACACGTGTTTACTTCACTCTTTCAGACACTGCAACTCACTCCACCATCACAGCGATTAATCAACTCGTCCCTCTTCTCTTCATAGGATGGATGATCCCAAGACTAATGATCTAGACAAAATGAACCGTGGATCAGCGATCTCCCCAAACGTCACAATTGCTGCTCTCCACTCTGTCCACAGAATGACACACACTGCCCACAAGCACAGGTTAGTCATGCACTGGTGACAACAAATCTTTTCATGTAGTTTTCTCCAGAAGGAAATCTTAACAGAGCACACTTAACTTCTTCTTGGTAATTCACACGAATCCTACAGCAGATGAGCATGCCTCGGGGGACCCCACATGGGACACCAATCCGGCCTTGAACTTCAGCTTTTCCACGCCTGCCGCCGCCCGCTGTCACTGCTGTACTCTGCTCGAGCACCGGTGCGAAGTTTCTCCCCGTACAAAAGAACAACCTCCTATGCTTAAAGCCTCTCTCTTTATACTCTTTCCTCCCGGCATGGGGTTCAATGAAGCGCTACTCATTGGTTTCAGCTGGCGCTCATTATAGTTGAATATGTTTACCAAAAAGCCGGCCCGGTGTTACCCGGCACTTCCTCCCCCTGGAAACGAATATATACATTTTTGGTTCCTAGTTGGTTCACCCGGTGACAGTTATGTAGAGAAATGCCTCATTCTAAGGTAATAAAACATTACGGTTTATTAATTAAGTTCTTTATACACCACTGAAAACATAGTTATGGATGTCATACTGCATTTCTGTTAATAGATCCTCAACCTTTTTTTCACATTGCACCTTTAATTAATTATGGTCTTCAAAGTAGCCTATGTATTTTCACATTTTTTATTTATGACATTCTTTTTTTTATTACAACAACTTAATGATTTACAACATGTAAAACTGACACACCAACCATGCTCCTGCACGAGTACACAAAGGGGCTCAAAGTGTTCTATTCATTACAAGAATCACTAAATTTACTGTTCGGAATCTGAGCTTCTTACATGACTCCTGAGAGCATCTTCAACAACAGTTTAGCAGCCAGGACTCAGGACTTCCGAACACCAGGCTAAAGCGTCTGTCCAAAATGTCACGGTCATCGTGCATGCTAAGCTGCCCAGCATGAACTCCAAACTTTTCTGCCTCCTTCACAGAGCCGGACAGTATTGGAGTACATTTACTTGAGTACAGTACTTAAGTACAATTTTGAGGGATCTGTACTTTACTCGAGTATCATTTTTGGGGAGTACTCATGACTTTACTCAAGTACATTTGAGAGGGAAATATTGTACTCTTTACTCCACTACATTTCTATTCATAACCATGAGTAAAAAGTAACTACTTAAAAAAAATGGAAATAAGAAAAATCTCGGAAACCCTCAATTTGTTGTTTCGCTCTCAAACGTGATTGGAACTATGTTTTCAGTGGTGTATAAAGAACTTACTTAATAAACCGTAATGTTTTTATTACCTTAGAACGAGACATTTATATCCACATAACCGCGGGCACCCCCTTCTATAAAGGTCGCCATATTGTGACGTCATCTTTCTACCGTACCCGAACGCAAACAAACAGCGTTACAGAACGCGTTTCTTCACTACATTGAAAGAGAAGCAGCAGAAAGCTTGAAGCTAGCCCTAAACTCCGTGTGTAGAGACTTTTCCCTTGTGAGTGGTGTAAAATATGTAGTTGGGATTGTTTCATGCAACTTAGTTCTCTCTCGCTGTGTTATGGGGGATAAATGTGCTGTTACGTTTGTGAGACCGCTGATTAGTACTCATGTCAATGACCGTAAAACAGTATGTTACAGGAATCACAAACCCGTCGATCTTGTAAAAGATCTAAGTCGATCGCGAAAAGTTTTCAAAATCAGAGAAAAAGCCTATTGTGTGTAGTAAATGGTGTCTATGGGATGCGGAGGTGTGCGCTGTTACAATCATGTCATTTTTGCCGCTCGCACCTTTGGACTCATTCGGACGCGTCTAGTGTAGTACTGTCCACAGTAACAGCTCATATTAACCAGCTCAACTTTTACTACCCTGTTAGAAAAAAATATATAGCTGCATAGTTTCATGGTTCTTCGCCCTCGCTGTATTATGGGTTTGCTACGTGGGGAAAAATTTGCTGCTGTGCTGGTTACGTTTGTGAGACAATCAGCTGATTACTATTATTATATTAAATTATATATTAAAAAACCCTTGATCCTCACCTGACTATGGCTTTGTAAACTTTATCCATGATGTGGTTTATAATGGAATGTGGTACAGAAACAATGACAATGTTACACACTCTTGTTTTACTCTGGCTATTCTCTGCTATCTCATCCGACGAGATGTTTGTCCCATTTTAGCAACCGTAGCTTCTTCGAAAGGGAGGGGTGAGCAGTGGGCTGAGCCCTTAGGGCAAACCTGGTGCAAACTTGCAACCGAACCGCTAGATGTCGCTAAAAATCCCACACTGCACCTTTAAGTAAAGCAAAATGGTAAAAAGATGAATATGACTTGATTTTACTTTAAATTCCTTTTACATTCTCCAAGGTATTGACATTAACATTTTTCATAACTCCATGTAGGACGTTTCTGTTCATCAATGTAAGCACTGTGGCAGTAGTATTGCAATATTTAGAAAATGTACTCTTGTACTCTTGATACTCAAGTACTCAAGTAAAAACAAGTACTTCAGTACTTTTACTCAAGTAGACATCTGACTGTAGTACTTTTACTTGTACTTGAGTAAAATTTAGCAAGGGGTATCTGTACTTTTACTCAAGTAATAAAGCTGTGTACTCTGTCCGCCTCTGCTCCTTCACTTGGTCCTTCGTTAGTGCAACAAGAAGGGAGACGACAACAACGTCGGCTTTACATCCCTATCGTTCGCCTTAGATTCTGTATATTCGGCAGTTTTCCAACAACAGACCGAATAGCTTTTCTCACGTCTTTCGCCGCTGCCATTACTGAACTCAAACTGACGCGCTACATCAACATCATCGTTCTCAGCCACTCCCTCTATTCGCTAATGGGCTATATGCACGCATAAGTTGTTCCGCATTTGATGCAAGGATGCTCGTCCATTTCCGGTTGTGTAGATTATAGCGGAGGACACCCAGAGAAAACGGGATTATGCCAGAGTCTTCAATATTTACTGTCCTCCCGTCTTTTAAACGAAACGTATATACGTTTAGATGTAATTTTATATATAGTTATGTTTATTTAATATAATTTTAAAAAGAAGCATAAACACAATGAGGGGTGTCTGTTTTATCTGTTTTTGTGACTAACGTTTCATTAGTATAACCATGGAGTATAAAATTCAATATAAATTCTCGCTATTGCATTGGTCTCTATCGGCGTAAGTTATCGAGCATCCTTACATCTTCACCGGAATTACCGCCGTGCATAGAGCCCATTGGTCCTACAAAAAATGATTTCTGGAAACCTAAGAATAAAAAGCATTCCCAGACATAGTACTGAAGGAAAATGAAATTGAGCGGAAGTGTGTAGGAGGGCGCAACCAGGCTACAACAACCATGCTATACGTTCAAAATTGCTTCAATCACCTTTCCTTCCCATATTCAGTTTGGAGTTCAGGAGACTGTCTTAACGCATTGAAGCAACTACCATGTGTTTGGTTGATTAGATAATGGGCTCTATGCACAACTGCACTACTTCCTGAACTTCAGCCAGCTCCTTGTTTCCTGTCTATCATTATTGGACAATTTGATTAATTCAGGTGTGCTTGACCTCAGTAGTCACGGCAACAATAATCAAACACACCTGAATTAATCAATGTGTCCAATAATGACAGACAGGAAACAAGAAGCTGGCTGAAGTTCAGGAAGTAGTGGAGCTGTGCATAGAGCCTAAACAGGTGATCCTAATAATCCTTTAGGTGAGTGTATATTCCATCATTTCCATCAGAAAGAAAGAAAGAAAGAAAGAAAGAAAGAAAGAAAGAAAGAAAGAAAGAAAGAAAGAAAGAAAGAAAGAAAGAAAGAAAGAAAGATGTGTGTAAACTTAGGATCAGTTTCCTCGCATTAACCCTAAATGTAAGGCAGAGCACTCTGTTTGTAAAAGTTATGAATCATATATAATCTGCAAAATAAATTTTTAAGAATAAGATTGATACTGATACATGGGAAATTGTTAAGTTTGGTTTGTTAATTAAGGATAAAAAGGTTATGACTGCTTTTCTTTTAATGTTCAACAACTATATGAACGCCAACCCAGAAGTTAGCATCACAGTCCCAAACATTTCATGACTAAATATGAATCTAATATTTATACACAGTGCACATTTTGCAGAGAATACGCAGAAAATATCTATAATTTATTTTGGCCATGTTTCTATTCTGAACAACTTTCGGAAATAATTGACAGATTTATTAAAGATAATATCCAGCAAGATACATATATAACTTTTAAATACTTAGTTTTTGGTTACTTTGATCCCAACCCTAAAAATAACGCTTGCTTTGTCAGAAATTGATCTTCTTTTCAAATTTTATATCCATAAATGTAAGTTAACCACCAACAAACCATTCTTTTCTGTGTTTCGGAGAGTTTAAAGGGGTGGTTTACTCCTCTTTTTCTTTGCATGATTGTGTTTATGGGGTGCAATATAACATGTATTCGTGGTTTTTCTTTTTTAAAAAGTCTTATTTTTCATAAACTTCACCTTTATCGTCAGCCGCGCTCTCCTCTGTCCCCTGAACGAGCGGTTTACTTCCTGATTCTATGAAAACACTCCCTCAGAAACACGTCGTGGGCTCAGATTGGTTAGTTTGGGCGGGTGTGTTGTGATTGGCTAAACTGTCGCTCACGTTGTCCGGAAGGTTAACGCCTATACCTTAACGGGGAAACGCCAGCTCCGGTCCAGATGTAAATAATGGTGTCGAACTGCAGTATCAGTTTGAGGCAGAATCAGACCGAGAAAGCCGCGATGAAGCGAGTCAAACAGAACCACACCACACACGGCTCTTACTAAACGTTTCTGAATGATAATTTGCCATATTTTTTTTAACCATATACACGTTTGTTTTACACAATAGCATCTGACTGGCAACGATAGCAACTGACTGGCTACTAATGTTAAGCACAAACAGTCGTTTTTGTAGGCGTTTACACTTCCTGGTTTTTAAAAGACGATATCTCTGCTTACATTGAACTTTCAGCGCTGCAACTTTGCAGATACTGTTAATGCACCATCAGCAACATTACACACTATTTAAAATCAAAAAAGTGAAACTGGAATCAACCACCCCTTTAAAATGAATCTTAATACAATTACACCTTCAGTAAATAAGAAAGCAAGTACAGCATCTTCAATTTGTAAGGTCTTAAATTTGTACACTGATGTATCTGATGTATTAATATCTAACCCTCATGTTATTTCTCTTTTTTATTTTTATATTTAGTTTTTTTTTTAGTTTTAGTGTTAACTTTCCTTTTCTCATTTGTATGGAGATTACATTTAAGATATTGTGGATACATTTTGTATACTGTAGGGCAGGCCGATACAAAGTTGTATGTCATCTCTGTATGTTTAACGAGGAAAAAAAATAAAGAAAAAAATAAAATAAAAAGACATTCAGTTACAGCTTACGTTAAAAAAATCATCAAAATCTCTAGACAAAAAAACAAAAAAACAAAAACAAATAATTTTTTGCAAAAATAATCACAAATGACCACAAATACAATCACCAGAAAAAAGGGATAACCTCAGGCAACGTACAGCACGGTCCAGACATAATAAATACATGTATCATACATCTATTTTTTATTTATTTATTTATTTATTTTATTCAACATTTATAGAAGCTTAAAATTTACATGAATTTATCATGTCGCCACGGTCGCTCAAGTTTAGCGTCATCCCCACCGCGCTTCCTATGGATGCAACAGACTAGAATCACACCGACGATTGGTGGAAGGATGGGTGAAAGTAAATCTGATTGGACAAATCTAAATCCACGCCTTCTGCATGACTGGAGGAAGTGTAAAGCAAAGACAGTAAAAACGGCGTGTGTGCAGGAAGGGAAATGGCGGACGCTGTGTCTATTTTCATGTCAATTGGCCTTAGTGAGCAGAAAGCTAAGGAAACCTTGAAAAATGAATTGCTCTCATCAACACTTAAAAAGGCCATCGAAGTGGTAATTTACATAACGAATTAATACGCGCCATGAATACTTGCTGTTGTGCGCTCTATAAAGTCATTAGCTATTTCATTACCTTTAAGAGGAATGTTTGAAAACGTTTCGTAATATTGCTGATGTTACTGTTGTGTTTGACAGGCTCAAGGGCTGCTTGGGTCCGCTGGCATTGATAAGTCTACAGGCACTCTGCTGTACAGTATGGTGACACGGCTTAAAGACACCCATCGACTTTCTTTCCTCACAGAATACATTATTACACGAAAAATAACCACGGAACTGCAGTTATCAGGTATCTGATTGTCTTTTATTATTGTCACTCTGTCATACATTTGTCATTGTTTTAAACTTTTTTAAAAATAAATAAGAAATTATTATGAATATAATAGTAGTAGGTATGTGAGTAAAATTTTCAACATGGTTAAATGTTAAAACTAGTTGATCAGATAGAAAGAGCTGGAAAAATCCTTTAAAATTATACCAAGACCATGTTTATGGGTTCAAGAATAACAAAATAAAGGCCATTTGAAACTAGGAAGTCGTCACTTTATTTGGTCCTTTGTTTTCCATTAAAATTAAAACAAAAGGTGTGACCGAATCATACAAATTATAAGGTTTTTTTTGCAATAACTTTTTTAATTACTGAGATATTTATCTGAATCTTTTAGGATAAGCTTTTGGCCATATCCTCTACATATTCTACTTCTGAAAAGTCAGATAATATAAAAAAAATAATATATAAAAATAAAAACATAAACACTAATTACACCAAATAATACTCTTTATCCGGACAGCACTTATAAAAACAGGTTACAAAGATTTAAAACTATTTGCAAATACAACAGCTCCATCGAACAAAACAACTTTTATAGCTTTACTATTTGACACAAGATAAATTATTTCGCACACATTCTAAAATATACAGACATCTACTACATGAAACAGTATGACTGCTTCACATTATTAACGTTATCTGTCCTTTGAAGCAGATTTTGCGGGTGGTAAAACTCCCGAGGTCGTCGATCAATTTCATTCACTTGTAGTTTAGCAATTAAACTAAATGTCCATTACAATTTCAAGAATGTTTTTACTCGCCTTCGGCAAAAACGACAACGATTTTAATAGCAACACACTTTGGCACTCTCACGCGGCCAGAAGTTCAACATGAAAGAAGGTGACTGAAAACGAGAAGGTATGTGTGGTTGTTCCGGTGTTGTTACCAATAAAAAAAACGGAAAATCCGCCATCAACAAACCAAAAGAAGCATTTTTTTCTGTAACACCGCACGCGTCTGAGGAAATCCGAAGTCGCGTCAACCGGAACAAAAATAGCAGCCGCGACAGCGGAGATAGGCGCGTACCTAATAATAGGAGTGATGCTGATATGAGCACCAATGTTTTGTAAAGTACAAAAAGGCAATTTAAAGAGAAAACTATTGCAGTGAACATTTGACACACAGAAGCATATGGCACTTGTCGACATGTTTAGTGGATGATAGTGGATAGGGGCATATGGCCACTGACATAGTCGCCAAACACGACACCCTCAAACACATGTCGTTCCAAGCCCGTAAGACCTCTGTTAATCTTCGGAACACAGTTTAAGATATTTTAGATTTAGTCTGAAAGCTTTCTGTCCCTTCATTCAATTTATATATGGTGTACTGTCCTTGTCCAGAAAGGAAATAAAGACATCATCAAAGTAGTCCATGTGACATCAGTGGGTTAGTTAAAATGTTTTGAAGCATTGAAAATACATTTTGGTCCAAAATAAATAACAAAAACTACGACTTTATTCAGCATTGTACTCTCTTCTGGTTCTGTTATCAATCCGCGTTCATTGACGCTGGTGACGTAAGATGCTGCTGACGTGTTATTTGGTGCGCCCAAGCTTCGTTTACAGTCTGAGGGAGATGCATGCTGTAAACAAAACAATCTTCATAAACATGTCTAATGATTTCGACACAGCGGAAGACTTGCATTTCTTTGCCCAGCCATATTTATTTGAACCCGAATACACGGACGCACCAGATAACATGTCAGCAGCGTCTTGCGTCAGCAGTGTCACTGTGGACTTGTGAACGCGGCTTGACAACAGAACCGGTAGACAATACAATGCTAAATAAAGTCGTAGTTTTTGTTATTGAACCAAAATGTATTTTCGATGATTCAGAACATTCTAAATAACCCACTGATGTAACACGGACTACTTTGATAATGTCTTTCTTTCCTTTCTGGACTAGGACAGTATACCGTACATTTTCGATGGAGGGACAGAAAGCTCTCGGACTAAATCTAAAATATCTTAATCCTTTACGTGTCATCCCCCTTTTTTGAATATACATGAAAATGCGTATTTTTAACTTAAATGGTTGTAATTCAAGAATGCTTTGGAGTATATAGACGTAAGATTGGTCTCGTTTTAAAGACTAGGGCTGTATTCAACCAAAGAAATCCTTAGTCGACCAAAGTCTTGTCCTGCGCAACGATTAGTCGACTAAAAAAAAAAACTGTGATATTTTGATTAAACATTTTTTAAACAATTTTCATTGAGCATTTATAAAACAACAATGAAAAAACATCACAAATAAATAAAACTATAATACAATTCTTTGAAAATTAAGTGATTTTTTTTTTTAACTGCAAAAAGTGAGGAGCTCTGTCCTAGGTCGATAGTAACAGTCACAATCGTGCACCTGACCACACCACACGCTGCAAAAAATATAACTGCTATCTGCCACATAATAAAAAATCCCAACAAAAGCTCTCGTTTATACAGGCTTTATATTCTTCTTTACTTTCAAAGCTATGGGTTAACTTTCGTCCTGACGATCAAGGTGTTTTAAACAACACACAAAAAAACCTAAATAACTGAAACAATCCTAATAATAGGCTGTATGACCGCGTATAGGTTTATTTTCGTTTTGTTGCATTATTTAGGCTATTTTCAAATGTGTGTACAAATAAAAAACGAAAACATTAAGAAAACACAATCTATTGAGTCAGCATGATAAAGCCGTTAAAAGGCTGCTCACGTCTTTTGCGCGCTCAAGTTCGATTTCAACTGTAGGCGCGCGACTTGCGCGCTCAAAATGGAGCAACGCGATCGCCTCCCTCCACAGTCTTGTCGTCTTTGTTTTAAAATGCAGCCAGACAAAAGATTTAGATTTCCTGGACATTTTGTCGACAAAAGCCAAAACAAGCAGCGTTCTAACTGAATGAATACAGCCCCTTACCGAGCGCGAGCAGCAGCGCAGCCAGCCACAGGTGCGGTTCCCGAGTGTATTATGTGTGTGCGCTAAACTGTGGCGTAGTTACAAAAATAGCCTAAATTAAAGCATTTTAAAGTTGGGGACAAAACATAGGCTAATTATATTTAGAATACAGTAATAAATAACTGCTTATAAAGGAATAAATATCAAGGAGTAAATCATTGAAAAATTCTTTCTATTTGATAAAAAAAAATGCAACTGGTCGACCAATAAGAATGTCAGTCGACCAAGACGGCATCGACCGATTAGTCGACTAAAGTTGACAGCCCTATTAAAGACATTTGGCAGATTTTTGTAGAAGTGAAATAAATAAGGAAAGTGAAAGAAAAAAGTTATAGAAGTTTGAGTTTATGAAAATATACAATGTAAAAAAAATAATTATTATTGAGCAAGCAGAGGACAGTGTCGATCGCGAGGATCAAGATATCATTGCGAACGCAGTTTCTGCCTTCTCTAATGCTTTCACCAATGCAGACACGATTATGTAAATACAGTAAGAGCTTTGTTGTGCAGTGTAACGTGCGTCATTGAATTCATAACGAGTTTGGCAAGTGTCCAGATAAACTCATGCTGTGTGGAAAGATTGTTCTTTGATCGCTTTCTGTATGTAATTTATTCACAATTTAAATACTTTTTTTTTCATCCTACTAAAAGAAACGATGTGAAGGTGATAATTTAGTCACTGGCTTGACTTACTGATGCATAAACGATATTGAACGATTTTGAGTGAAAGATTAACGTTACCTGTCTGAACTTGAACAACAATTGCACATCAGCTCAATCCGAGGCCAGCTCTTGGCGAGTTGAGGAAACAGTCAGTGAAATGTAGGGAAATTTCCAGAGAAAATAAAATTAACCCATTGTTTCTTCAGAGGCTCAGATGAAGGAACTAAAAAATACTTTTGTGTTTATGTGTACATCCAAACACTGAGAAATTGCCATGCTTCGACTGCGCAGTTCCGCCTGTCATTGAACATGGGCTGGCATTTGCAAATGTTTGGAGTTAATGATCCAGACTCTTGCGTCACAGTCTGTGTTATGTGGAGATTCGCCTGTTTTTCAGGGGTGTTTTTCAAATACGAGATTTAAGTAAGACAGAGAAAACAATGGTGTTTGAGACTCACTGTATGTCATGTCCTTGTCCTGAACTCTTTTTATTGTGCCTTTTTATTGTGTTTATTTTTTTATCTCAGTTATTGTTAACTGTGCCAACATAAATTCAAGTTCACATTCTAGGGCACCTTTAACTCACCCATCGATGCACTTGGGGGAAATTGTTTTGAAAACGTCCAATGTTGTAAAATGGCAACCGGAGTTATTCGACCCAGAGTCCGTGTGTTGCACAATTCCTGTCAGATCCAATATAGACGGCACAGCACCGTTCTTTACTCTTAATCGGTCTGCAAATCAAGTCTTGTTTACAAAACTATCCTCAGTGAAATGAAGCAAACAGACGATGATGTTTTACCTCATCAGCTGGAAGTCATTAAAAATAAAGTTTATCCATGCAGTTCTATTGGAATCCAGAGGAATATGTAGCGACTGTCTTCCACAACCAGGCACTGCACAATATTTTGTATTGCTCGGGTAGCTCGATACGGTTTGTCATCATGACTCATGAGGTAGGCCACTCAAAAAAATGATTCTTTAAACTTACTTAATTTAATTATGGACAGTGGTTCCACACAATAAAATTGCTTTTAATCAACATTAATGGAATTGTTTGAATCTATGTGAAATAGTAATGTTGAACCAAATCAATGGAATTGCTTCCCTGTAACTTAAGTCAGTTAAGTTAATTGAACATGAAGTGGTGTATTTAAAGCTGAAAATAGGTTACATAGGTTAAATAGGTTACATTCAACAAACACAAGGAGATTTGTTTCTAATAACTCATTTAAATTATGGACAGTGGTTCCATCTAATTAGTTCTTGTAACTTTAACTCAGTTGTATATATTAAAAGTTACTCCTTTTAAAGCAGCATTTATTTGTGTGTGTGATTGTCTTGTAGACTCTTAAAAAGACAAGATCTGTAACAAATTATCAAACTGTATTTGTTCAACAGATGCAATAAACAGTTTAACAGCCTGCTCACCCATACATTCAACTCTTTAAACTTGTGCAAATGTATTAAAATCAGAAAATATGACTTTTACACAGTTCAAAAAAAGTTGAAAGACTTCCTGGGTGTAAATTCAGTGTAAATTAAAACTCTATAAAATTTGGTAAAAGAAATACAACTTTTATTCTTTTTTTTTTTTTTAAATATTTACACAATAATAATCTCCACAACCAAAATCTTCAGATGGCAATGAGTCTAATGTCTAGACATCTTTCACAGAAAATAACAGATGCACCGAACACCAAATAGCAGCTTGAAACTAAGTTCAACAATTTTGAACATTGAAAAATACAAGTGTAACCTGCAATAGAAAATCAAAATATTGCCTTTTTAGCATTAACATTCTTGTATTCTAGGAACAGTCCTTAGAGTCATTACTCAAACACATCAGAGAAGAGCTTGGTCTTCAGTGTTTGTACTTTGTTGGATAACTTGTTGCCATCTAGCTCCAGAATTACTTTTTTGAAGGACTTCGAATGTGTACCTTAGTTCAGGATGGTAGCTCAGGTTCAGTCCAAAAATCAGTCCCAACAACATGGCTGCTGCATATGGGACACTGGTAAGGTCCTGAAGAACCTTTTGACCCTCCAATACCACTCCAAGATCTGCTGGGCAGGGCTTTCATGGGCTTCCATGTCTGTACCTTCACGTCTTATGACATAAATTCCCATCACAGTCTTCTGGATCGACTCCTCAATGCAGGCAATGTCGGTATCCTAGATGGGATATTTAAATAAAATAAAAGTAATCTTAAATTCCTGTGTATAAACTTTAACATAACATTAAGCATCCTTGAAAAAACAGCAACATTTTGAAAAGCACATACTCACCATATACTCCCAAACCAGACTGCTAGGGTCTTCGTTCAGGTATGCACAGAGAGATATGATTATGCATGCTCTCCTCACTTCAATGTCATCGGTCTAAAGATGCAAATAACAACAATCATCTATTATTACTTTAACCGATTATTTCCTTAAAGGGATAGTTCACTTTAAAATGAAAATTCTGTCATATACTCACCCTCATGTTGTTTCAAACTTGTATGATTTTCTTTCTTCTGCTGAACACAAAGGAAGATATTCTGAAGAATGTTGGTAACCAAACAGTTATCCAGTCCCATTGACTTCCATATGGACTTCCATTCTTCAGAATATCTTCCTTTGTGTTCAGCAGAAGAAACAAATTCATACAAGTTTGAAACAACATGAGTGTGAGTATATGACAGAATTTTCATCTTAAAGTGAACTATCCCTTTAAGGGTTTAAAGGCAAACAGTCAAGATGTACTTCAAACAAGCATTAGCCACTTTTCCAACGTTGTCAAGCGTTACTACCGTATATGGTTATATAAACCATACCAGCTGGGCAGGCACAGAATGGAACAGTAAAACAAAGAGAAAGGTTTGGTCCAACGGTGGAAAAGCAGCTGTTGAAAATGTCTTTAAATACGATTAACAAAATGTAACAACATCTGTAAGTTTACAGTAATACTTTGTATTTATTGTTTTTATCATGGTAATAAACCTTATCTTATTAAATCTGTGGGTTATTTTTATGTGCTCATGACCATAACCCCAAAACTCGGTGGCCAGTGAGAGAATAATGTGTTTTAATAAAAGTTTAGGTTTTGTTAAGTGCAGTTTTTCATACCTGTGTGGTGGGCACCAAGACGTTTTTAATTCTTTGTCAAATGACTCCTCCTCGGTTAGCAAACATCTTCGTTAGTTTTCCAGAGTATCCATCCAGCTTGGCAAAGAATGTTGACACCAATGGGATTGTCGTAATTCTATCAAATTCTGCACAAACCTACATACACATGAAAATTCATTTATTACAATACCCAATATAGTCTAACAGCAAATAAAATTCCAATAAAAAAACTTTCAATTAACTTCTGTTCTGAAAACATCCTATTCTGATATATATTCATATATCATAACATACAAAGAGATTTCAGAAGTTTTACCTTTCACTAAACATATTAAGATACAGGAAATTGCAATGGATGAAAGGTAAAACTTCTGAAATCTCTGTGTAAACAATGAGTGGCTTACACATGCAAGCGATCACTTCCGGCGCATGCGCAGACCGAAGCGACCGTGCCGTCAGATCAGTTTGACATGGCTGTGTTACACGAGGTAAAAACGATATAAATACTGTTTGTTTTCTCACACAAACCGCTCGTTTCGTGTCTTAGGCCATCAATGTGTACTTACATTTACGAGTCATTAAATCATGTTTAATTTGGACTTCTCTGTGCATGCTCTTTGAGGTGGTGACCATAGACCTCCATTATATGACTGACAGACAACAACGGTTTGACCTAAAAATATAGAAATTGAAAATACTGCGAAAACAAAGACACCTACATCTTGGATGCCCTTAAAGGTAAGCTAAAATATATCAAAAATTAATTTCAAAGTGAAATATCCCTTTAAGTAGGGGTGGGTCTCGTTCAGAATCTTTCGATACGGTTTTAAAATTAATTTCAACATCAATAAAAATACATTAAACACAAAGCTTTTATTTTCTACCTTAAAGGGATAGTTCACTTTGAAATTAATTTTTGATATGTTTGTAGGCATACAAGATGTAGGTGTCTTTGTTTCCGCAGTATTTTCAATTTTGATATTTTTAGGTCAAACCGTATTTATATCGTTTTTACCTCTGTAAAACCACATCCAAGTGATCTGAGGGCACGCGTTTCCTAATGTATGACGTGTGCGCGTTCTGGCTTAGTCTGCACAAGTGCCGGAAATGATCTCGGTTGTGTACAAGAGGTAAAAACGATATACATACTGTTCATTTTCTCACACAAACCACTCGTTTCGTGTCTTAGGCCATCAATGTGTACTTACGATAGGGAAACTGCTCCGCTCTTTGTCAATATGCAGAGAGGACAGATAAGCTTGCGCACTCAGATGCTTTTGGAACTGAAATTTGGCACCGAAAGACAATTTTTCGTTACTCATAGGATTGGAGTATTTTTTTCCATACCATAAAAGTATCAATGTTCAGTACCCAGCCCTACGTTTAAGTACATTTTTTATCCCCTTCCCTCACTAACTTCCCTCCATCTTGTTCGCGAGGATGCATGAAGGCCCTAAACCAGTGGTTCTTAATCCTCGTCTTGAGGATCCCCGCTCTGCACATTTTGTATGTTTCCTTTACCCGAGTTCAGTTCTTGGAGCTGATGATCTAAATCAGGTGTGTTAAATGAAGGACACACAAAATGTGCAGGGATTAAGAACCATTTTTAGGGATTAAGAATCCTAAAGGGTCAATCACTACACTTTCTGTCCCATTGACTTCTATTCATATACATCGTGGCGTGACCTTTTGGCTAAATTAAAAGAAGTATATTTTTGCAGTCAAGTTGAGTGGATTGTATATTTTCTACATTTTACATTACTAATTGTTATATGTTGAATTCATGTTTATAAAAAAAAAGGTGCGACTTAATTTCACGATCGATTAATGGCAGCATCAGCCATTAATCATCTGGAATCTGATATGGAACTGATTTATAATTTGTTTTCCTTAATTAAATTTAATAATTGATTTAATTTAAATAACATTCCAACTTTGTTTTTTCTCATCAATGGTCACTGTTTTCTACAGTGCATTGATTTAAACTGTCTGCTCACAACTAATACCCAATCAGTGCAATAATAAGTGCTTTAGCGTAACTATCATTGTGCCGAGCCGTGGGTTGTAACAAAGTTTGCAAAATTATTATTACTTATAAATCCTAAAAAGGAGCTTCACTTACCTTATCCAAAACGTTGTTTTCTCAATCAATAAAGTTGTGGCATTCCTTCATTTCACAAATTTAAGCAGTGATGAACTGGAAAAAAACAATGAAAAACATACTTTCATAAAAAAAGAACATCAAAAAACATGCCAAAATATAGGCTATCCATCTATGACAGGCTAATGTGGCCTTATTTTTGCTCGCTTCAGACAATTTGCTAGCTTAGATTAAAGCACTGGGAGGTTTTGTTATTAGACATTCTAAAACGCTTAATGTGTTTAATGTACTAATACGAACCATACAACATCATACTTATACAGCATACTATCCAGTATAAGCATACTTAATACTGAGAAATTAATAGATCAAATTCTGTAACGTTAACTTACCTATTAATAAACCACAGGCTGGCGTTATAAGCAGATTAACCCATAATATGAACTAAACGCGTTGCATTTACTGCGTTCATCTGTTTATCTGCAGATTGTAAGGTTTATCATATGTATAATTAGACTGCTTCATATGAGATCAATGTGTTAGCCACGTTAGACGTTTTAGATTAGAATGTCCCTTGATGGTCATTTCATTACGATACATCAACTGAAAACCATTTAGAATTCTAGTCAAATAATTTGTTCCACGAGCACAATCATATGAGCACAATAAGTATTAACGTTACACGACAGAGAATCATGCGTTTTACACAACCACAATTAAACTTGCATCTTTTTAATCGAATGCAATATACCGACATTAACACATTCAACCCAATATTTGATAGTTAAACAATATTAATACAATCATCACAGAACAGACTTAACAAAACACTTAAAGAAATTAAACACTTTGCATTCAGAATAAGTTTATAATGGACTTTTCTTACCTGACTGGTAGCTCTGACACCTCGTTGTCACCTCGGTCGCGCGCGCTATGGCGCTATCTTCTTCAAATACGTTGGAAATCGTCACATCCGTTTTTTTTTTAAATCGCGCAATAAATCCACTTACGTTTGTTTAACGCATGATAATTAACTATAGTGGGCCATTACACAACTTAAGTTACTTAAATGCAATGCAATAGTGTTTTGATGGGAAAATAAATATATATGGGTTATTTTAACAAAAAATATTTGGGTAGAACTAATAGTGGCCCAAAACCATTTTTTGGAGTGTATGTTATTTAGCTATGCGTGTAAAGCCCCGTTCACACTACACGCGACCAAGCGACGCGATACCATTCATTTCAATGGTGAGCGGGCGACTTCCGGCGACACGCGCAACAGCGACCGTTGGCGACTAGATGGGGCGTGTCAAGCGACAAGAGACAAGCGACAAAAGTTGAGAAATTTTTAACTTTATGCAAATGAAGAGCGATTTTTGCGAGCGACAACCAATAGGAGTGGAGCGTGATCCTTCTCCTCAGCCCCTGGGCCTCAGTGCACGCAAGTTAAAGTGCAACATGCAGGTTGATTTTATTTCTGAATTAATACTTTAAATTGTCTGCAGAGGTCTTTTAAAAACACTTATGTAAAAATTACTAATGAAATCTCATTTGATGTAGAGATTTTGATGAAAATGCGCTAGGCTCTGGAATAACGCCTTTCCAGCAAGCAACGCGTCATATGACGTGGCCCGAGGAAAACAAATCAGCTCGCGGCTGCTTTCTCATTGCTGGGTGTTGATGTAGTTAGAGCAGTAGCGAGAGACATATAGTTTTAGATCGAAGCCATAATGGTAAATTATTGTGTTTGTGGTTGTTGCACGAATTCCAGCCTGTCAGGACATCATATCCATCATTTTCCTTCAAGGAAGAACAAGGCTTTTTGGTCTTGGGTGCGTTATGTGCAGGTGAATAGAGCAGACTTCACTGCCGCGTCTGTTAACACACACACTCGGTCGTTTGTGGCGCACATTTCACTCGCTTTAAATGGTATCACAAACTGCATTTGAAAAGCATTATTTATTTGTTGTTATGGCATGATCATTAGTCAATGTGGATAGTGCTAACCAGCTTGGATGGTCTGCATAATCACTGTCAGCATAGAATATGAGAAGACAAAACGTTGCTGGCTTAAATAAAGACAATCTAAATAGATGTTTAATCAAGAACAAAGTGAAATGTATGTTTGCTAAAGCAGATTTATTGCAAAACACCAAGGTATAGCCATACAGTAGATGAATCAGCGTTAGCCGCGGTGCTAACTTACATGAACTCACTTGCCCTGTATTAGCCACTGGTTTTCTCGACACCACAACTCTAACGTTACTTCTTTCCTCTGCCCATTGCTCGTCTCCCGATCTCCCCCTGACTTCTATCTCGCCTAGAAGGCTCATAATTATTTGCCTGTGGGTCATCATAGGCATATTCGTCAACATCGGAGAACGCGGTTTCATCGTTCGCATCCATTGTAACCTGAGCCTGAACTTGAACAGACTGCCTCGCCAATCGTCACTTCCGGTTAGTGCGTTGTAGACGCGGGAGTTATTTTATCACAATTTTTCTCAAAATATCGTTAATGGCTAAATATATATTACTCCAGTTCAGAAAATCTTGTTGTTTTATCGTCAACTTACACTATGCTATATAGGGGTGTCCAACCTGCAAGTTGCACTTTAAAGCCCCATTGTGTATATACTCCATAATGTTATTGAAATCAATGTATACTAGATATAAATAACGTAGGCTATTACTGTATTGTACAACCTATTACAACAGTACTGTATACAGATGGACACACATTAATGTATTCTATGAAATATTCAGTATCTTGTATCTGTACACAGATATTAATATTGTATTGCAACATAGAATAAAATAGGCCCATACTATGCTTACTCATTGCATGATCATACTTTGTTATACATTTTCATAAAAGTAATATTTTTGTCACATTTGTGTGCTCATACATATATATCTGTTTAAAAAGAAACCAATTAAATGTATATATATTAAGGGTAAATTTCTTCAGCACAACACAAATAACATTTAGACGAATTTTGTCCATGTAGTAAGTCAGTTGGATCCAATACTTATTTCATGAAATTATTAAGTCTATCTATCTATCTATCTATCTATCTATCTATCTATCTATCTATCTATCTATCTATCTATCTATCTATCTATCTATCTATCTATCTATCTATCTATCTATCTATCTATCTATCTATCTATCTATCTATCTATCTATATATATATATATATATATATATACATATACATATACATATATAAAGTTTGTAGCCTTTCAAAGTGTGATTACCATAGTGCAGTCACTTATTATTCATGTTTTGCTGTTATGTATATTGGAAAGAAATGTTTATTGAGCATATCTTATAGTATAGGCATGCAGAATATAATTTAGTATTGAGAAGAGATGATGGAAACACACGGAAACATTGCTCTTTTATTTTAATGTGGGTGGCTCGGCGGAACCGTATATTGTCCTTGCAAATCGGGGGATCAACCCTCCGCAGCAGCACATCAAACTGGGTCCTGTCCAGCCTGAAGTACTGCTGGAACCGGACTTCATCCAGCCGCAGTTCCTGCAGCCGGTGGTACTCGCCGTGCTGTCTCCGAGCCCGAATGGTCTCGTGAACCCAGATAGACCGGCGTTTGCGCTTTTTGTGCCGTAGATAAACGGCCGCAACGAGAAAAATAGACTTCTGTGTCTCGTTCATCTTCAAGCTTCACTACAGACGTTTTTATGTACGGAGTATATTTATATTTAATATTTTCCCTCCAGAAATTGTGTTTTTTAGTGGCAAGAAAGCTGATTCGCTGTCTTTTGGATGTCCCACTAGCGACTAGTGAAGGAACGCCTACTAGCGACCTCATCGCCAGCGAATGGCGACTTGCAGCGACAAAGTCGCGTGTAGTGTGAACGGGGCTTAATGCGTGACTCGGTGGGCGGGGCTTAACCAGCCGTGGGGTGGTGTGTTATCCTCTTTTACGTCATAGTTCCCCACTTTGAAAAACGAGTCGTTTGCAGTGGCTGGTGTCAATAAAATCTTTTATTGGACTAACAAGTACGTTTTCAGTTTTGAAACTTACAGGATATTCTTATAATATGATGAACTCTTAGATGTCAAAAGCTCAAGGAAAATTTGATTTCTCAGTTCATCACCCCTTTAATCATTTAGTGCCCCCTATTGCCGGTAGGTGTCAGTATAAGTCAGGGGTGTGATTTTTCCGGATTAATCCGGAATTCCGGATTTTCCGACCTGAAAATGTGACCTACGTGAATCATGCAGATCTGTAAAAAAAAAAAAGAAAAAAAGAGGGGGACGGGTGTCGGCAGCCGGAGTGAAAAGGAGGGAATATGAGGACATAACCCATAACTGACTGACGTGCGTACAGAAAGTTCCTTTTAAAGTATCAACAAGGACGTATTTGCGACCTGCTCAATTTCGTATCTCAGTCGCTCTCGCGCTGGTATTGTCAGTTGACAAGAACATCACAGTTAGGTCACCAGGGCTGGGCGATATATCGATGTATTTCAAATTTGCGCTATGATCCTTGCTCGAAGCAAGCTGCTGACGGCTTTTGTAGAAATATATAGCAGCTATATTGTGCATTCTCTCAGTTGCAGTCCTGACACCTCCGTCTCAACAGCAGATTAGTGTACAACGCGACAAATACTCGCAATATTAACGCAGAGGAATGGCTACATCAGTTCAGCGAGTTCACAAAAGTTAATTTGCATGTGCTTTAAACCCTTGCCGGTTAAACATGTCATTCACTGCTGATGCGCTGTTCTGAGCGCGAACACCCGACGTGCACATGCACTAAAAGCTTGTCTAACAGCGCCTGGTTGCTGGACTAAGTTATCTTTCGAGTCTTATTTCGCTAATACTCTCAAATACACACAAGGTTTACATAAGAACATTTGGTTATGTCTAAACTCAAAGCAAACCGAGAAAATTGAGAGAAATCTGCTTGTCAAATGCTCCGTGTATATTAGACGTGTCGCGTACAGGTCTTAAAGTGACAGTAGCCCTAATAATAAAAATGCAGCCGCTTGTTCTTAAAGGGATAGTTGACCCCAAAATAAAAATTCTGTCATTATTTATTCCCTGTAATGTTGTTCCAACCCTGTATTAATTTATTTCTTGTGCTGAACAAAAAAGAAGATATTTTGAAGAATGTGGGTTACCAGACAGTTGCTGGTCCCCATTGACTTCCATAGGGAAAATTTTACTATTATTTAGTTACCCACAATTTTACTATTGTTTAAGCCCCGTTCACACTACACGCGACTTTGTCGCTGCAAGTCGCCATCCGCTGGCGATGAGGTCGCTAGTAGGCGTTCCCTCACTAGTCGCTAGTGGGACATCCAAAAGACAGCGAATCAGCTTTCTTGCCACTAAAAAACACAATTTCTGGAGGGAAAATACTAAATATAAATATACTCCGTACATAAAAACGTCTGTAATGAAGCTTGAAGATGAACGAGACACAGAAGTCGATTTTTCTCGTTGCGGCCGTTTATCTACGGCATAAAAAGCGCAAACGCCGGTCTATCTGGGTTCATGAGACCATTCGGGCTCGGAGACAGCACGGCGGGTACCACCGGCTGCAGGAACTGCGGCTGGATGAAGTCCGGTTCCAGCAGTACTTCAGGCTGGACAGGACCCAGTTTGATGTGCTGCTGCGGAGGGTTGGTCCCCCGATTTGCAAGGACAATATACGGTTCCGCCGAGCCACCCACATTAAAATAAAAGAGCAATGTTTCCGTGTGTTTCCATCATCTCTTCTCAATACTAAATTATATTCTGCATGCCTATACTAACAGCAAAACACATGAATAATAAGTGACTGCACTATATAGATAGATAGATAGATAGATAGATAGATAGATAGATAGATAGATAGATAGATAGATAGATAGATAGATAGATAGATAGACTTAATAATTTCATGAAATAAGTATTGGATCCAACTGACTTACTACATGGACAAAATTCTTCTAAATGTTATTTGTGTTGTGCTGAAGAAATTTACCCTTAATATATACATTTTAATTGGTTTCTTTTTAAACAGATAGGCTATGAGCACACAAATGTGACACAAATATTACTTTTATGAAAATGTATAACAAAGTATGATCATGCAATGAGTAAGTATGGGCCTATTTTTTTCTATGTTGCAATACAATATTAATATCTGTGTACAGATACAAGATACTGAATATTTCATAGAATACATTAATGTGTGTCCATCTGTATACAGTACTGATGTAATAGGTTGTACAATACAGTAATAGCCTACGTTATTTATATCTAGTATACATTGATTTCAACAATGGGGCTTTAACTTGCGTGCACTGAGGCCCAGGGGCTGAGGAGAAGGATCACGCTCCACTCCTATTGGTTGTCGCTCGCGAAAATCGCTCTTTATTTGCATAAAGTTAAAAATTTCTCAACTTTTGTCGCTTGTCTCTTGTCGCTTGACACGCCCCATCTAGTCGCCAACGGTCGCTGTCGCACGTGTCGCCGGAAGTCGCCCGCTCACCATTGAAATGAATGGTATCGCGTCGCTTGGTCGCGTGTAGTGTGAACGGGGCTTTAGTTACCCACATTCTTCCAAATAACTTAAACAAAAGAAATAAACTTATTCAGGTTTAAAACAACTTGAGAGAGTAAATAATGACAATTACAATTTTGGGGAGAACTATCTATTTAATGTTAATTAAACAAAAAAACACAGAGGAAATCACTCACTGCTCTTGACTGAGAACTTTAATAGTAGCTTTAATAATAATCAATGTATAATGTATACAGTGAAGACTATATTTGACTATATTTGATAGTTGATTGAACATTTGCTCTCGCTTTGTGGAAAAGAAATTGGGATATATATTGATCGGGGGGGCTGGGGGGTGCCGGTATATTTTCCTGCTTTTTTTTTCCTTAGCCAATCACATGCCTGGTGTAACACTTCATTTATTACGTTGCTACATCGACTTAATGTGACAACATTTTTTATTTATTATACATAATTCTAAAAAAAAATAATATTAAATAATATTCAAATACTAAAGCCACAGATGTGAATCTTGCGCTGGCTAGTGTTACACTTACTTAAACTGACACCTACCGGCATTCATCCGTCCAGCATCATGCAAAAATAAAGGTTTACTGTAATGAATGCGACTGTTAATGTGTTATTCACAGTTGACTCATGATGGATTTTATTTCTTTGCTGGAATGGGCAGTTTGTGACTTTGCGTGATAAACAAAGTAGCACTGGTATTTCAAAACATTCAGTGGCACATCCCACTCAAATACATGTGATGTGCCACAAACTGACAAAAATATGACCAACTTTAATGCTTGTAACCCTCAAACCATATTCACTTTATAGCCCTTAATCCTGTAATTGTGGACAAATGTGGGCACAGAGGACTCAGGTGTGATCCTAATTTTTATTTATTATAAATTTTATATCACTGTCTTCGATAAAGTTTTGTCTATCCATTTATGGTGTTTTCTATTTTGGGGGTATTTTTGAATTTATTTACTTCAAAAAGTACCATATTTCCTATGTAAATTATTTCTATGTAAATTAATTACTAGGTAGTTTTATTAAAAAAAAACAAAAAAACAAAAACAAAACTATATTAAAATATCATTCCAATAAGTTCTTAGAGCTAAAACCTAAAGATGAAGTGACTTTGCTGTCACCTGGTGTCCTATTTTGGCTTATTTTAGAATGCTCTTAATTACAGTTTTTCCCATTAATTTCTATGGGTGCCCATTCTTGACATACAAGATTAAGGAGTTTTTTTCACCCACTTAACATTGTGAAATTGAGTCAAAAAACTTGTGTGTGTTTAGGAGGCAAACTTAGGAAAAGTAGCCAAGTCTTGTACCGCTCAGATCAAGGGAAGTATTTTTTTTAAATAAATCAAAACTATTTTGCCCACATTTGTCCAGAATACGGTTTTAGGGTTAATTGACATTTAAAATATCACTAAATTAGGGTATTTATTTAGGATTTTGTGTCACAACTACATCAGTATAGCTGCTTTATTCATCTGTCAGTCACAGCTAGAGGTGTCACAACATACTGCGATATGTTCCGCGACTCTGTGTTAGTCAGGTGTCATGTCAGTCAGTGTTTGGCGACAATGTCAGTGGCACATGCTGCCACTATCCACTATCACACGCCAATGAAGACCGAATGTGCCACTAAGCATATTGAGATGTGCCATTGGCTTCTGTGTGCCAAATGCCATGTCACTTAATGTTAATACTGTCTCTCTTTTTTGCTGTTATTTTTTTCTCAGCGGCATTGGACTTTGTGAAAAGTCACCCTCAGGAACTTGTGGATCTGCGTGAGTTTGAGACTGCCTGTGGTGTGGGAGTGGTGGTCACACCTGAGCAGATAGAGGACGCAGTAAGGACGCTTTATTCACAAATGTTCACAAAAAGGTTTTCTGTGGTGTGAGTATAGACTAGATATTATAGGAGGAGAACAAATATGGCAATCAAATGTTTAAACTTACCTACTCATTTATTATTAATATTATTTTTAGAATATTATTAGTAGTAGTAGTAATATTATACATTTCATTGCAAATGGAATTATGGGAACTGTGTATTGACCCCCCCAAAAAATGTAAATACCTGAAAAACTTTTATTTTCATGATATGACAATTGAGATGCTTTTAAACAGTTGTAGAGGAGTTCCCATGCACCCTGGACACTTGTTTACTGCTTTTTTCCTTAATGGCAACATATGCCCCTTTTCACAAGCTGTAATTTGGTGTCCCCAGAATGTGTCTCAAATTTCAGCTCAAAATACCCCCCAGATCATTTATAATAGCTTGTCAAATTTGCCCCTTTTTTGGATGAGAGCGAAAACGCTTTTGTGTGCCCCTTTACGTTTTGTGTGTCCCTTTAAATGCAAATGAGTTGCTGCTCCCCTTCTCCCTTCAGAAAGCGGGCACTCTTTTACATAAGCTTCATATATATAGCTTAATTTGCAACTTTAATGGTGTGTTCACACCAGACACGAATAGAGTGTCTGGCACGAGTGATTTCAGTGTTAACCCCCTGGGGACCAAAAACGCGTCCCTGCGGTTTGATCATTTTTTTTCACACAGCTGCAGACCTGCCAACCTGTACGCATTTTGCGTATCGGTTACGCATTTTGAACTCAAAGTACGCTGATACGATCTGTCACTTTAAACTACGCAAAAACTTGCTGACCCGCTTTTTTTCACGCGCAGTCCTCAAATCAAGCAACAGTAAATGAATAAGAGTTTGACCAATCATAGCGCTGGGTTCATTTCTCAAAATAGCAAGCGGGGATGATTGACAGATGCGTAAGGCAATAAAGAATCCCGCTCGATCCCGCTTCCACTCCCGCGGCCCGCCGTCTGACTTGATTTGAGCGAGGACACGACAGTAGGCTACAGTCACGGTAAAGTTACTTCTGACTCCTGAAGTTAAACGGGCTGGGGTGGATGTGGAAAGTTGAAATATTGTATTGGGTTGATCTGGATTAGATTATCACACGGGAGTGATCGCATGGATTATATTTATATATCTCACTCAAAATACTCCGGCATTCATGGTAACTCAGATAAGAGGAAAACAACATTCAGCCATGCAAATTATTAAATGCTTAAGTAATGCTGAGCAATAAATCTTAATAAAATGAATTGTTATGGTTAAGTGATAATGAAAGTTCTGTGATTTCTGGATGACTAAGCGCGAGTCTGGAGAAACAGGCGTTTATTTACTCATTCTCATGATTGAGAAACGTAGGCTAGTCTGCATATTATGTGTTATAATAACTAAAGTAGGCATACCTAATGTATTTTGTATGAAAATTAGCACGTTCGTTACTTGCGGGTTAAAAAGTACAGTTGTATCATTGCAGCGCGAGCTCTCTCTCTCTCACAAACACTGACGCGCGCGCGGAGAGAAGATAACTGTAAAATGAAAATTGACGGGCTAAGTTTAAATTTGTATTATCCACCTGTTTTTAGAATTTGTAAAATGATGGACGTTTACTGTTAACAGACCTGATCCTATGTCGGATTCGTCTTAGTTGATATTCTTTTTAGAATAAGTGATTTGTTTTGCTATTATTGGACTCCTGTCTATTCATTGTCAACTATTTTCTATAAATATGTTTGTATTGGCTAACGTCTATTCAGTAATGCATGTTCTGTTTAAAATGTGCAATGTTCAAATGCAAAGACAGCATGTCAAAAGCCCTTTTTTTCTTTGAGATTTAGTATCATATTCGGGTATTGATAAATTACACACAATGTTACTGTTTTTTTGTTTTGTTTTTTACTGTTTTTTAGGGGTTTCTTAATTTTAGAATAGTTGACCATCACACATTATATACTGTATAATGCAATATTAATCATGAATAAAAAATGGTTTTGAGCAGTATTGAAACTTTGGACTTTAACTGTAAATTGCAGTGCAAGTGAAATTTTCTGATTTGGGTCGAATTAAAAAAAAACTTTAGGAGTCAACTAGAATTATGAAGATAGGCATACATGCGTATGCGTATACAAAGACATGTTTGTGTGTGTCTCTTGCATTCTCAAAAGATATGCCAATATATTACTCTATATATATTATGCCCAACCAGCCAAAATGACATCAAAGACCGTGGTAAAAATTTTTTTCCGCGTGAGTGCCGCCGTCAACAATAAATCAGTAAATTGCTACTCAAAAAAGTTTTTCAAGGTTGGCAGGTCTGCAGCTGCAACATAGACTTAAAATACTCCGTCATTGATGGTCATATAAATAAAATCGATACATGATTATAAACTATAGAGGGTCTTCTTTTTTTGTGTACACTCTTATTAATATCAAAACCTTGTGTTTTTGTAAAATAAATAAATTAAACAGGGTGCGCTTTCAGCTCACTCTGTCTCCGCAAAAATCTTTCTGAAACGCGTCCGAAAAAAGAGCTGTAGCTCATTAAATACTTGTCACAGACACACGAAAGATCTCTCTTTATGAAGCTGAGATTTTCTTCTTTTAATTGAAGTCATTTATATTAAAAGCAACTACTCTCAGTTGATGTAATCCATATGAAAAGAAAGAGATGTCAGGATTTTCCCTTTCACCTCATTACAGCAAATGAGGTGCTAATGTGACCGCGACCACTGGGAGCGCGTGCTATAGGCTCTATGCACGATTGCTTCCATATTTGTCTCAGCACGCCCACTTACTTCCGGTGCTGCGTCAGTCTATGGTCAGAAGCCGGTTTTGCGATAGGTGGAAATAGTGTCAAATTACACTTGCTGTTTATAAAAACGTCCTGCGGTTAACGTGAATGATGTTAACAACACTATGAGGCAGTTAGCTGTCACACAAGAGTAAAAAAGAGAAGTTATTTTAATTATATATTTCGAGCCAAATCAACAACTTTGAGTGTTAGTATTCTCTCATGTCGTACGAAATTCGACTAGCGAATCAGCGTTTCTAAAATCGTTGTCTCCGTTTCTGAGAAAACGGATTTTATTACAGTTTTGCCGCTATACACTTGGCCTGCAGAACGCGCTTCCGGAAGTAAAGACGCTGACTGAGATTCGTTCGAACACACGTCAGCAGGGTTCGCGCATAGAGGCAATTCAAATTCTAATGTTGAGGCAAGCCATGAAAACGCCCACATGGATAAAAACATACAGTTTATGCCCATATCGATTAAAACACAGTTTATTATGGATAACCTCGTCCTATTCTTTCGTCTTGCATGCGCAGTGAGGAGATCCTGGAAAAAAGTTACCTTATACTTTAATTTTGAGGAGCACGGATTCAGCTGATGCAGTAAGTCATTTATTATAAGTGCTTTGTTCTAATCGCGTTATTGAGTAGTGTCTACAAAGACTGTGTAAATATCAAATGCGCGTCTGATAGGAAAGAATAGACGAATTCACAGACGCGCGCGCCGTGCGTTAATTCACTTTCGCTTTCATTGGAACAATAATCTCATGTGACATCCTTACATTAGTAAGATAACATTATTTATCTGTACCTATAACCAAAAAGTGTGTTTAAATATGATTCGGGTGTGTGGACGGACGTACGAACGAACGTTCATTTAGTTAGAGACTGTTAGAGTTCTGCTCATATTATTTTTTTAGCCACACACCCGAATCATATTTAAACACACTTTTTGGTTAGAGTTTAAAACATCTTGATGTTTTAAACTCTAACTCTGAACCAATTCTACATGGCCCATATAATATTTGACCAGGATTTGTTTCCAGGTATGACAAAAAATGGGTTTTGACTTTCATTTATACTTTGATTTTATACATACATATACATGAAGAGCTCAGATGCAAAAGCCTCTAAGTGCCATTTGAATTTTTTCTAGAATGATCATTTTTATCAAGCTTGTATATATAACTTCAGTAATTTCACATAATGGCAATGAAGACTACCTATTAATTGTCATTTAAGTGAAATTACTGAACTTAACCCCCTGGGGACCAAAAACGCGCCCCCGCGTTTTGATCGTTTTTTTTCACACAGCTGCAACATAGACTTAAAATACTCCGTCATTGATGGTCATAAAAATAAAATCGATACATGATTATAAACTATAGAGGGTCTTCTTTTTTTATGTACACTCTTATTACTATCAAAACCTTGTGTTTTTGTAAAATAAATAAATTAAACATGGGTGCGCTTTCAGCTCACTCTGTCTCCGCAAAAATCTTTCTGAAACGCGTCCGAAAAAAGAGCTGTAACTCATTAAATACTTATCACAGACACACGAAAAATCTCTCTTTATGAAGCTGAGATTTTCTTCTTTTAATTTAAGTCATTTATATAAAAAGCAACTACTCTCAGTTGATGTAATCTGTATGAAAAGAAAGAGATGTCAGGATTTTCCCTTTCACCTCATTACAGCAAATGAGGTGCTAATGTAACCGCGCCCACTGGGAGCGCGTGCTATTCAAATTCTAATGTTGAGGCAAGCCATGAAAACGCCCACATGGATAAAAACATACAGTTTATGCCCATATCGATTAAAACACAGTTTATTACGGATAACCTCGTCCTATTCTTTAGTCTAGCATGCGCAGTGAGGAGATCCTGGAAAAAAGTTACCTTATAGTTTCATTTTGAGGAGCACGGATTCAGCTGATGCAGTAAGTCATTTATTATAAGTGCTTTGTTCGAATCGCGTTATTGAATAGTGTCCACAAAGACTGTTTAAATATCAAATGCGCGTCTGATAGGGAAGAATAGACGAATTCACTGACGCGCGCTGTGCGTTAATTCACTTTCGCTTTCATTTGAACAAGAATCTCATGAGACATCCTTACATTAGTAAGATAACATTATTTATCTGTACCTATAACCAAAAAGTGTGTTTAAATATGATTCGGGTGTGTGGACGGATGTACGAACGAACGTTCATTTAGTTAGACTGTTAGAGTTCTGCTCATATTATTTTATTAGCCACACACACGAATCATATTTAAACACACTTTTGGTTAGAGTTTAAAACATCTTGATGTTTGAAACTCTAACTCTGAACCAATTCTACATGGCCCATATAAAAATTGACCAGGATTTGTTTCCAGGTATGACAAAAAATGGGTTTTGACTTTCATTACTTTGATTTTATACATAGATGTATATATTTGAAGCGTTCAGATGCAAAAGCCTCTAAGTGCCATTTGAATTTTTTCTAGAATGATAATTTTTATCAAGCTTGTATATATAAGTTCAGTAATTTCACATAATGGCAATGAAGATTACCTATTAATTGTCATTTAAGTGAAATTACTGAACTTAAATATACAAGCTTGATAAAAATGATCATTCTAGAATAATTTAAAATGGAACTTAGAGGCTTTTGCATCTGACCTTCTGTTATATATATATATATATATATATATATATATATATATATATATATGTAGTCCTTTCATTTTTTTCTTGTCTGACTCACCTAAATGAAAGGCTCATTATTATGCATGTCTTTGTCTCTCAGGTGTGAATCACCTAATTATACATGATGAGGGCTGGCCTGTTCACGCCCATTCGCATATTGCCTTGGCAAACAAAAAAATCTTTTTCACAATATAACCCAATTCACAGTTTTATGTGAATGATTAGGGGGATGATTTTCAGATCATTGTGAAGAAAAAACCCTAGGCAACAACATCAATTAGTCAAAAGTCTTGTGGACGCATATTTAGTATGTGTTTTCTGGCCTTATTTCAGAAACTTTCATTTTTAGTTTTTACAATAACCACGCATAAACAATATTCTCTCAAAAATGCAAACATGTACAAACATGTTGCCCATATGTCATGGTTGCCCTGTTTCTGCTAAATATAGTGTAATTTCACCTGTGCCATTAATATGTTTATAAGCAGCTGAAAAAAACACAGATGTCAGGGCATGTCAGAACCTCTCAAGGACCCCAAATACACCTTGGTCCCCAGGGGGTTAAAGCTTACAAGCTTGATAAAAATGATCATTCTAGAAGAATTTAAAATGGAACTTAGAGGCTTTTGCATCTGACCTTCTGATAGGCCTCGTTTACACTGCATGGTTCAAGTGACCCAAATCCGATTTTTTCCTCTCATGTGGCACAGATCGGATATGACTAAGGAATGTGTAAGCAGGAAAAAAACGCATGGATTCCGATTTTCTCAGATCGGATACAGGCCTCATTCATATGTGGTAATATATCGGATATGAATCGGATATGTGCATTTGCGTGTGCCATGTAAGCAGACAAATCGGATATTCCCCAGTAAATGCGAGTCTTGCGTCATTAAAGCGTCATTAAAAACTGCGCGAGCCGCGCGATGGAAGAAAGTAGGGCTGCACGATTAATCGCACGATGTTGTTATGCGCATCTAATCAGTAAAGCCGGTTCCTTGATTAGTAGTAAATCACCTTCACCTGTTTTCAGATGGAGCGGCATTTACTACAAAGAGCCGTAGTTACCTGACCAGCTGAGCCAAATCGCGTTAAAATCGAGTACATATCGCCAACGATATTTAATGCGTTTTGGCTCAGCTGGTCAGTGATCTACGGCTCGTTGCAGTAAATGCCGCTCCATCTGAAAGCAGGTGAAGGTGATTTACTACTAATCAAGGAACCGGCTTTACTGATTAGATGCGCATAACAACATCGTGCGATTAATCGTGCAGCCCTAGAAGAAAGGATACACACAGTGGAGCAATGCGGAGGTTTCATGTCTTTTGAGTGTTTGGGGTGAAGAGTGCAGGCGAAAATGCAGGGTTGTTACAGAAATAAATCCGTATTTGAAGACAATTCACGACATACGAGGCTCCGTTTTAAGTGCTCGTGGCTACAGCCTCTCCTCTTTTTTTCTCCGCCGTACAAGACCAATGTTTTGATGACTTTTTTTGATGACTTATTGAAATATTGTGGAAAGAAAACAAAGGATAATTTTATTCGCATCTGCATCCGTTGAATTTCGTGCTGTTTTACTTAATTTCCCGGGTCAGAACGTCTGCATTTGGTAGTTTCAGAAGTATAGTGTAAATGCAAAAATCGGATGTGGGTCACTTTTAAAAGATTAAAAGGATATGGTCAGAAAATCGGATTTGGGCAGCAAGACCTGCAGTGTAAATGCAGCCATATACACTCACCGGCCACTTTATTAGGTACACCTGTCCAACTGCTCGTTAACACTTAATTTCTAAGCAGCCAATCACATGGCGGCAACTCAGTGCATTTAGGCATGTAGACATGGGCCGTTTCTCAAAACCAATAATGCAAAGAAGGGACTTGTGTTCTTGGGAAGAAAGCTCTTGCTAGTTGTTCTTGGAAGAACGAACTCACAAGGTGACGAGCACACAGAACGCTGCTGACAGTTTGAGACGATGCGTTCTTGCTGCTGGTATTGCGCAATAGTAACATTATCCCCGCACAGACGCCGTCTGCAGTGTCCAAACACAACGAGAATTATTATACAGCCAGGCTTTATCGCCCAGCCTAAGGGATTACTCTACATACTGTACACTACAATGTAAGGTATATTCATAACATTAAAGCAACACCTGTCTCATTTTAATTCTGGTTCTGTTGTTTGTTTGTGTACATCACTAGCCAACGGCGGGTAACAACGCCGGTATTATTCGGTAATATTCAGGTAACTTTTGACCTGCCTCTCTCTGCTTCCCGCTCCTTCCGCGAATGCCGAAATGAATTATGGGATATATCTGCCGTCAAGTTCACACAAGTTACCAACCGATGCATCCTCGGTAAAATGGGAGTGTCAAGAACACATCCGGGATTTTTAACCGTTCTTGCCTAAATGCAAACTTGTGTATTGGGACAGTACTTGGGCCGCGACTGATGACGTTTTACAAATCCACAAGAACACAAGTACAGACAAGAAGGCATATTGAGAAACGGCCATGGTCAAGACAATCTCCTGCAGTTCAAACCGAGCATCAGAATGGGGAAGAAAGGTGATTTGAGTGACTTTGAACGTGGCATGATTGTTGGTGCCAGAAGGGCTGGTCTGAGTATTTCAGAAACTGCTAATCTACTGGGATTTTCACGCACAACCATCTCTAGGGTTTACAGAGAATGGTCCGAAAAAGAAAAAACATCCAGTGAGAGGCAGTTCTGTGGGCGGAAATGCCTTGTTGATGCCAGAGGTCAGAGGAGAATGGCCAGACTGGTTCGAGCTGATAGAAGGGCAACAGTGACTCAAATAACCACCCGTTACAACCAAGGTGGGCAGAAGAGCATCTCTGAACGCACAGTACGTCGAACTTTGAGGCAGATGGGCTACAGCAGCAGAAGAACACACCGGGTGCCACTCCTTTCAGCTAAGAACAGGAAACTGAGGCTACAATTTGCACAAGCTCATCGAAATTGGACAATAGAAGATTGGAAAAACGTTGCCTGGTCTGATGAGTCTCGATTTCTGCTGCGACATTCGGATGGTAGGGTCAGAATTTGGCGTCTACAACATGAAAGCATGGATCCATCCTGCCTTGTATCAACGGTTCAGGCTGGTGGTGGTGGTGTCATGGTGTGGGGAATATTTTCTTGGCACTCTTTGGGCCCCTTGGTACCAATTGAGCATCGTTGCAACGCCACAGCCTACCTGAGTATTGTTGCTGACCATGTCCATCCCTTTATGACCACAATGTACCCAACTTCTGATGGCTACTTTCAGCAGGATAATGCGCCATGTCATAAAGCTGGAATCATCTCAGACTGGTTTCTTGAACATGACAATGAGTTCGCTGTACTCAAATGGCCTCCACAGTCACCAGATCTCAATCCAATAGAGCATCTTTGGGATGTGGTGGAAGGGAGATTCGCATCATGGATGTGCAGCCGACAAATCTGCGGCAACTGTGTGATGCCATCATGTCAATATGGACCAAACTCCCTGAGGAATGCTTCCAGCACCTTGTTGAATCTATGCCACGAAGAATTGAGGCAGTTCTGAAGGCAAAAGGGGGTCCAACCCGTTACTAGCATGGGGTACCTAATAAAGTGGCCGGTGAGTGTATATATTTGTATGTTGTCCTTTCATTTTTTTCTTGTCTGACTCACCTGAATGAAAGGCTCATTATTATGCATGTCTTTCTCTCTCAGGTGAGAATCACCTAATTATACATGATGGGGCTGGCCTGTTCACTCCCATTCGCATATTGCCTTGGCAAACAAAAAAATGTTTTTCTCAATATAACCCAATTCACAGTTTTATGTGAATGATTAGGGGGATATTTTCAGATCATTGTGAAGAAAAAACCCTAGGCAACAACATCAATCAGTCAAAAGTCTTGTGGACGCATATTTCACATGTGTTTTGTGGCCTTATTTCAGAAACTTTCATTTTTAGTTTTTACAATAACCACGCATAAACAAAATTCTCTCAAAATACAAACATGTACAAACATGTTGCCCATATGTCATGGTTGCCCTGTTTCTGCTAAATATAGTGTAATTTCACCTGTGCCATTAATATGTTTATAAGCAGCTGAAAAAAACACAGATGTCAGGGCATGTCAGAACCTCTCAAGGACCCCAAATACACCTTGGTCCCCAGGGGGTTAAGTCAATGCAAAGACGCGTTACGGGCATAAAAAAATTCCTGTGGCGTGAATCGGCATGCAAGTACGCGCGAATTGAGTGTCTGGCGCAAATTTAGCATCTGGTGCGTTACGCGCAAATAATAATAATAATAATTTGTTACATTTATATAGCGCTTTTCTCGGCACTCAAAGCGCTTTACATAGAGGGGGGAATCTCCTCAACCACCACCAGTGTGCAGCATCCACCTGGATGATGCGACGGCTGCCATAGTGCGCCAGAACGCTCACCACACACAAGCTTACTGGTGGAGAGGAGACAGTGATGAAGCCAATTGCTATATATGGGGATGATTAGGAGGCCATGATGGACAGAGGCCACTGGGCAAATTTGGCCAGGATGCTGGGGTTACACCCCTACTCTTTCGAAAGACATCCTGGGATTTTTAATGACCACAGAGAGTCAGGACCTCGGTTTAACGTCTCATCCGAAGGACGGTGCTCTTTGACAGTATAGTATCCCCATTACTATACTGGGGCATTAGGACCCACACAGACCACAGGGTGAGCACCCCCTGCTGGCCTCACTAACACCTCTTCCAGCAGCAACCTGGCTTTCTCAGAAGGTCTCCCATCCAGGTACTAACCAGGCTCAGCCTTGCTTAGCTTCAGTGGGCAACCAGTCTTGGGCTACAGGGTGATATGGCTGCTGTAATAATTAAACTAATAACTAAATAATTTTATTTAGTGTTTTTGTGTTAGAGGGAATTTGCTTCTGCCACCCGAGTTGAAAAATTTGAACTTTTCCGTTAATTTGCGCCGCGTTAACCAATCAGGAGCCTGCTTGCTGCCGTCACGTGGTGAAGTGATGTGATAAATGGGGACAGGCCCACTTTTCAGTTTATAATATTATTAGGGCTGTCAACTTAAGTCGTTTAGTTGACTAATCGGTCGATGCCGTCTTGGTCGACTGACATTCTTATTGGTCGACCTAGGGCTCTGCGACCATTTTGGTCGCACATGCGACTAGGGCTGAATGATTATGGAAAATAATCTAATTGCGATTTTTTTTTTTTTTAACCAATATTGCGATTGCGATTTAATATGCGATTTAAAAAAAAAGTTCTTTACCTTCTGTATTAGTCGACAAAGACAAGCAATAAATCATTTTACAGTAGGGATGAGAATCTTTAGGCAGCTCATGATCCGATCTACTTTTTTTCTTATTAATTAATCTTAATAACACTTAAAATATGTATTTAATTACATGTGTAAAAACACATACTTTAAAAAATAAATGTAAAAAACATTTAATTAAACCAATTACATGTTAAGAATTTTTAATAGGCTATATAAAATAATATAGCTTCAAACTATGAAAGCTAGTAAATAAAGAGAAACAAAAAAAGCATTACAAGCAATAAAAAAGAGTGGTCTCAATATTTAAAAGTAGGCTGTCTGAATGTTTATCATTCAAGAGGTGGAGTGATTTCCCCCTCAGTTTAGATATGATAAGCTGCATTCACACTAATGCACATATCTCTTTTAAAATTGTAACTGTGGTTTGTCCTGTTGGTTTAAGATATAACTGACCGTGTTTACATTAGTTTCGCGTGATAAAAGCATTTTGACATGCAGAGTCGCTCACAGCAACTCGCATGCATGAGCGCTCTTCACAAAGCGCGCGTTAGTATTTTAAAATGAAAGCAGCCTTCTCAGTGATTTTCATAGTTTTAATATATAAGCCAACTGCATTCCAAAAGACATATATAATGCCTCTGTGAAACATTTGTAAGGAAAATTCCAGCGGGAGAGAACGCGCACTGCAAGAGTAACGTTATAACATCAAGCAAAGCGGTAAAACCTGTTCAATGAAGCCCGCGAATGTCCTTGTCATTCGGTTCAACCCTGAACTTTATGAAATAACATTACTATGTTTCGGAAGGTTCGAGCGGTGTCGTGTGTGTGAGGAAGAGAGAGTGCGAGAGAGAGCGCGCGCGCGAGAGAGAGAGAGAGAGAATAGAAGCAAGTGGGTTCGTTTCTAAAGCTCGCGCAGCGTCGTCACGCATCTGTGTTTAAAAACTAAGCTCAGACTCGATTCTGAAATTCTCTGAATCGATCCAGGATTGTTAGGGAGAGAATAAATAACACAATATCACATACATAATAAACTATTCTTTTCTGAACGCCAGACCGCGTACGCGTAACGTGGCAAGCTACGTGATGCTTGATCTTGCAGACTGCTTTTTTCTCGAGTGTCACGTGACCAGTGTAATCGCAGCTCTTGCGATTACAAAATCGCGTTTCATCATATCGCGATTTTATCGCAAATGCAATTAATCGTTCAGCCCTACATGCGACCAAAATTTGTAAGGGTGCGACCAAAACTTTTCCTAGGTCGCACCACTGCACCTAACGTTCTCTTATGATCGCATCCTCTCAATTTCCACAAGCGAGTCTTTTGTTCTCTTTGCTTGCAAGTTTGGATCATATTGTGGTCAAACCAATCAGAGATAGAGATTGGGCTAGTCTTTGCTTCTGATTGGCTGTGGTTCAGCTATTCCTGTAGGACTAAAATGTTCCGTGCTGTGTGATACGAAATAAATTGCGACCTGAACGTTAACACCAAAGAATCAGTTACGGCAATCAGCAGCAGAAGAAACAGATAACGAAGAAACTTTTAAAAATGTAGGCTACTTTTTATGGCTAGGTAAAAATATCCTCATATTCAAAAACTAATTCTCCTTTTACGAACCCGTTGGGCTATGCTGTGGTCAGTTGATGAATGAATGGAAGATTGTAGCGTGCAACGCGCATCCCATCCAATACATCGCAATAATCTTTGTGCTTTGTTACTATTGATATGAAACAAAGTTTCAGATTTCAAATTAGGTCCGTTTTCTTACGAGATTCAAAAACATAAATAGTGTATTGACGCTGTGGTGTGAGATTGCTCTGGCTCAGCTTAAGTGAAGCAGCAGGAGCTTCTCTTCTCTTCTGCCTTAATAATACCAGTTACAGCGCAAAATAAACATGAATGAGCAAGAAAAGATAGAGTACAACTTATCGAAATCCGTATCTTTCACATGGAATTGCTCAATCAGTGTTTCAACCGTGGAAAGACGTCAGTAAAACGGTTGTAAACAATGTAATTTAACGTCACATTTACCTCAGAAAAAACATATCCAGTGACCATAACCTTGTTAGCTATAGCTAGAAAAATTAACTCTAGAGGTGCATTTTTTATGTTTTTCAATATTCAATCCATGTTGTTTTAATCCATTTTGTTTATATTTCATATAACTTTATTATTATAAAAATAAATAAAAGTGTAATTTAAGTGTTTGTATACAAATCAGGTCATTTTTTACCTTCAATATTATAGAAGGGTAATGAAACAGTGGACTACAACTGACTCCCAGTTTACAGCATCCTTGAGAATTGTGAAATTGGTGTCAATACCCTGCCCTAACTTGAACAATGTAAAAACAGCACTTTAATTTTTTTTAAGATTTATATTTTTATATACAGTATAATTGTGCTTAAAAAACAACAACAAAAAACTACATCTTATTCTTGTTTAAAAGCATTTACATATAAATATATGGTGTGTGATAAAAAGATGACCTTGAAATTGTGGCGTTAAAGGCAACGCGAGATGAGGAATTTGAGTGCACCTAAATTTTGTGCTGGTGCACCTAAATAAAAAAGTTAGGCGCACCAGTGCAACCAAGGCAAAAAGTTATTCTGGAGCCCTGCGAACAGTTGCTTTTTTTTTTTTTTTTTTTAACCAATAGAAAGAAATTTTCAATGATTTACTCCTTGATATTTATTCCTTTATAAGCAGTTATATTACTGTATTCTAAATATAATTATCCTATGTTTTATCCCCAACTTTAAATGCTTTAATTTAGGCGATTTTATAACAAGGCCACAGTTTAGCGCACACACATAACACTCGGTCCGCACCTGTGGCTGGCTGCGCTGCTGCTCCGCACTCAGTAAGGGATGTAGGTAGTTTAGCTGTATTCATTCAGTTAGAACGCTATTTGTTTTGGTTTTTATGTTTTTATACACTGTATGTTTTTATCTCGATGCGGCGTGGACGCACTTGGAAAAAAAAGAATGCGTCGCACCGCGACCGCGTTGCTTCCATTATGCGTGCGCCTACATTTGAAATCAAACTTGAGCGCGCAAAAGACTTGAGCAGGCACTTTAATGGCTTTATCATGCTGACTCAATTGATTGTGTTTTCTTGATATGTTTTTGTTTTTATTTGTACACTTTATGCATTTGAAAATAGCCTAAATAATATAACAAAATGAAAATAAATCTATATGTGGTCCTCCAATACAGACAGTTATTATTAGGATTGTTTTTTTTTATGCTATTTGGGTTTTTTGTGTGTTTGTTTTAAAATGCCTAGATTGGCTGGACGAAAGTTAACCCATAGCTTTGAAAGTAAAGAAGAATATACAGCCTATGTATAAACGAGAGCTTTTGTTAGGATTTTTCATTATGTGGCAGATAGCAGTTATATATATTTTTTTGTAGCGTGTGGTAAGGTGCGCGATTGTGACTGTCAGGACAGTGCTCCTCACTTTGCAGTTAAAAAAAATCACTTAATTTGCAAATAAATATTATTTTATATGTTTGGCCTCAATAGATTATTTTATATGTTTGGCCTCAATAAATTATTTTGTAATATGACAATGCCTGGTGTGGTTCTAATGCACAACAAAGGAAATATTTTATCTTATAAAAACTTAATTTAAATATATGAGACATATTAATTTCGTATGGAATGTTATTTTTTCTGTATCTAAATTATATGAAACATTATTATTCTAAAGAAAAGAGCACCAACATACTTTAATGCATAAGAACTTAGTTCGTGTTTGGACAGTATTGTATGAGAGTGAAAAAAATCACAGGACAGATTAATCACTTTTGGAGGCTGGCTCCATTTATCATCAAAACAAAAATAAATGACAGGTTAGGTGGGTGAGGGCGGGGGTGATCCTTGCTCCGTGGTGGGACAACAGGTCATCAAACTGGGCACAGGAAAGGAGAGAGTAACTCTGAAAGCGGTCGTCATCCAGGCACAGTTCCTGGAGCAAATGGTGAAAAACGCCAAACTGGGTTTGCCTCCAATGATCCCTTACACCACTGTTTTGCTCTCCTGGTTTCACCTCTGGATTTCAGGTGCAATGCGTGACACCAGAATTCTCCAGGTGCAGTCTCACGGTAGAGATCCGATTTTGCGACACGGCAGTCACTTGGTGTCGCGATGCCTCCCCACATTTGTACTCTGATGGGCGTTCCTCAAATTTACCACTATGCCAGTGGCCAGTCTAGAACAGGACCTGCGAGGGACTTCCCCCTTGTCTCCATATCCTCTACTTCTATTGGATAGTTGTGCCGCATTCAACGGAATTCATTTGCTTAAAGATGGGCATCCGTCAGCTTTTTGGGCAAAGATGGGCATCGGCCAGCTTTTTGACGCGCAACATTTTTCTTAATTAAGCGCCGCCTTCCCGGGATGCTTTGCGGGCGTGTTAAAGGGGTGGTTTAGTCCTCTTTTTCTTTGCATGATTGTGTTTATGGTGTGCAATATAACATGTATTCGTGGTTTTTCTTTTTAAAAAAGTCTTATTTTTCATAAACTTCACCTTTATCGTCAGCCGCGCTCTCCCCTGTCCCCTGAACGAGCGGTTTACTTCCTGATTCTATGAAAACACTCCCTCAGAAACACGTCGTGGGCTCAGATTGGTTCGTTTGGGCGGGTGTGTTGTGATTGGCTAAACTGTCGCTCACGTTGTCCGGAAGGTTAACGCCTATTACCTTACAGGGAAACGCCAGCTCCGGTCCAGATGTAAATAATGGTGTCGAACTGCAGTATCAGTGAGGCAGAATCAGACCGAGAAAGCCGCGATGAAGCGAGTCAAACAGAACCACACCACACACGGCTCTTACTAAACGTTTCTGAATGATAAGTTGACATATTTTTTAACCATATACACGTTTGTTTTACACAATAGCATCTGACTGGCAACGATAGCAACTGAGCAACTGACTGGCTACTAATGTTAAGCACAAACAGCGGTGGCAAGTTTACGTTCTTGATCAAATCGAAAATAACGTCATAAAGCATATATACATGAAAAATACGTTTAAAACATTAGTACTTATAAAAAATTCAGGTCCATAATGTTTGTACGCATTTGTCGTAGACACAAAATACTAGCATAACTAGTAGCCTAGTGGCTAAAGCCAGCGCTGGCATTTTGAAAAAATAAAACATAAATAAAACACAGGCTAACGTTACGTCTGGAATTATACATGCAAATACATTTAAAACGATTAAGTCTTAGCCTACTTACAGGTTGTGGTCCAACAACTGCTGCCTCTGGTTTTAAAGTTGGATCAGCTTCATTGTTTATTAACAGTTTCTTGCTGCATTGATCTCGTGGAGATTCTAGAAGCTGTCTTCCGTAAAATGCGCAGCACAAAGAGCTAGATTACGATCGTCACTTTCAGGAACATAATCAAACATAAATTGTATCCATTGTTGATGAAGTAGCATTCCGTGGGAAGCTTGAAACACAGAAGACCTGACAGCTGCGTGAACACAACTCACTCGACGTGCTGCAGAAATATGCACATGCCATTTCCTGCATATTCCGAAGGGAGTGTTTGATGCAAATGTGCTTGTTAGTGACGTACCATAACCCGTTGTAGTCCCAATCGAGTCGTTTTTGTAGGCGTTTACACTTCCTGGTTTTTAAAAGACGATATCTCTGCTTACATTGAACTTTCAGCGCTGCAACTTTGCAGATACTGTTAATGCACCATCAGCAACATTACACACTATTTAAAATCAAAAAAGTGAAACTGGAATCTACCACCCCTTTAAAGTCACGTGACGTCAACCATAGAACTAAAGCAGAGCGCGGTGCAGCGCGACAGATGTGTCGCACGGACAAGTGGATCCGCACCGTGAGGGTGCAGATCCACTTGCTCTATCCTAACATAGAGCTCATGGAGACAGAGGGAAGTCTCTTGAGGGTCCGTTGTTGTAGACTGGCCGCTGGCTCAAAACCCCACCCATAGCAGTAAACTTGAGGAATCCCATCAACATGGGGAAGTGTTGCGACAGTTGTATCGCAAAAGTGAATCTCTACCGTAACATTGTGTTCAGACCAGATGCGAATAGCTCGTCAAATTCACACCTACCGCATCTAGTTATATGCCTGAACACTCTCGTGACGTGCGAATGGATTCAAAGCGTTCAAGTGTACATCTAGACCCCGTTTACACCTGGTATTAAAATGCAATGTGTATCCAGATAAGTTGTCCGGATAATAAGTGTTCCGATCTTACCTTTGCGTTTACACCTTGTATTTTTAATGCGTTCTCGTTATCCACATTGAGTTCGGATCTCTGTTCTCCAGAGTGACACCTGTGCGTGAGCACTGAGGTGGCGGGATATCAGCTGTAGTTTGTTAACATGGCAGGTGTAGGATCGCTATTATGCGTTCACAACGGACGCGAATAGCGCGTCAGGCGCGACTGATTTCAATGTTAAGTCAATGCAAAGACGCGTTACACGCGTAAAAAATTCCTGCGGCGCGAATGAGAAGTTGTTCGACTACATCAGCGAGAAGTTGCGGCCTCTGCTGTCACGGAGAAATACTCTGTCGCCGGTGTCTGTGGAGAAAAGAGTTGCAGCTGCGCTTTATTATGCCACAGGGTCTGGACAATCTCTCGTCTTTGGGATAAGTACAGCAACTGTATGCCACGGATTCTACCAGGATGACGTTTGTAAGGCTGGGTACCGAAGTTCGGTACTTTTTAGGTACCGACCGAATTGCCTCGGTACAACCGAGTATCGAAACATGTCTTGTTTTTCGATACCAAATATCGGTACCTAAGTGGTTAATCTCGTCAACGTCAGTTAAAAAATAAGCACGCAGAATGATAGGCTGTGGCGGAAAACTAGTTAACGCGGCTCCTCAGAGACAGCTCGTCGCATGTGAGTGCATACCTGCCTTGAGTTTTGCTTGGCGTGAGATCTGTTTACGGGGGGGGGGGGGGGGGGGTCAATTAGTTTGCTACTAATTGATCACGAGTGGCCCAACAGATAGATCAATAGATAAACTCATCTATCAGGCATTTGACTGTCAACATCAAAGGGAGATTTCTCGGCAACCATCCCCAAAATAAGTTTTTTTTTCTTCTCACGATTCTTACTCACAAACTTTAAAAATAAAGCACTAATCAAAAAGTCTACAGATTTTATAACTAGCCCACATATGTGTGAGAAACAGCACTGTGTCATTAAAAAAAAATACCATAGAGAATGTTTAAATACTAAGATCAGCTTACGAGGGAAACAGGGAGGCTGCTTCTTGGAGATGAATGGGAGAGGTCTCTGCACCTTGAGGTCACTGCGTGCGCTGACATGGAGTAAAGCCTTGTTTATACTCGACGCGTCTGCACGGGCGCGGTAAAAATAGCGCGTTGGGTGCGCAAGACCGGCAAGACCTCACTTCAAGCTGTGTGCAAAGCTATTTTGTTACAGCGCGCGCCGAACCGCATCCGAGGACGATCGACTTCAAGCCGAATCTGTCCGAGCTTGTACGTCTCACACAATCAGGGTGTAAAAATAAGAGATTACGGGAAATACTAACATGGGAAGAAAGTAAAAGAGCTAAAATACGTGAGAAACCCGGAAAAACGGGGGGGTTGACACTTCAGCGTGAGAAATCGGGGGTGTGGCGTGTGAGCGTGTGAAACCAATCAAATCCGGGTGTCTCACAGCCAATGCGTGAGAGTTGGCAGCTATGTGAGTGTGTGCGTGCGTGTAAGCGTCCCAACCCAGATGGATAGAAAATATGTGGAAGTGATCCAAAGTGTACCTGTGTGCCAGACTCGATACCAGAAGCACGCGATGCAATATTTTCAACAGGATAATAGGCTTTATGCACAACTTACTTCCGCATTCTCTGTAAAACGGGTCTCATCGCTTCCGGTCCAGATCTTTTGTATGTGCTTCATGAAATTTTTTGCGGTTTTACTCAAGATAACTTAAAAGGAGCGATCAAAGATTAGCATAACCAATATCCCTCACATGTGCAGATTGATATTTAAACGTTTTATATTTTTTTATTCTTCACAGTAACGTTTAGATATTTAAATGGAACAAAACGCCAATAACAAAGTGAACTAGGTAGGTTAGCTGATTACCTTACAAATCCATAGATATCGTAGTCAGTTCTTACGGCCGTTAACGCTTTCTCTGACAAGCGGATGCGATGAGACCCGTTTTCCGGTTTGGTCACGTGACGCTCGACATAAAGCCTATTGCCGCCAAGACCAGTAACACGGTAAATCTGATAAGCGCACAGACACTTGTTGAGAGTACAAAGTCCATCTTCCACTGCAGGAACTGGAGCGCATCACAGATGAACCGACACTCAGCATATAGACATGAGAAATAGGTCTATAGACGGTCAAAAAATATGTGTACTTTTAAACAAAACAATTAGAAATGAATAGTTTGATTACCCTGATCCATATAACGTTTGGTGCCCGCATTCACTGCTGCAGGAATGACGAGTCAGCATCGCCATAATCATATTTGCTGCCAGCAGACTTATTAAACACTTGTTCATTAACCCCCTGGGGACCAAGGTGTATTTGGGGTCCTTGAGAGGTTCTGACATGCCCTGACATCTGTGTTTTTTTCAGCTGCTTATAAACATATTAATGGCACATGTGAAATTACACTATATTTAGCAGAAACAGGGCAACCATGACATATGGGCAACATGTTTGTACATGTTTGTATTTTTGAGAGAATATTGTTTATGCGTGGTTATTGTAAAAACTAAAAATGAAAGTTTCTGAAATAAGGCCACAAAACACATACTAAATATGCGTCCACAAGACTTTTGACTGATTGATGTTGTTGCCTAGGGTTTTTTCTTCACAATGATCTGAAAATCATCCCCCTAATCATTCACATAAAACTGTGAATTGGGTTATATTGTGAAAAACATTTTTTGTTTGCCAAGGCAATATGCGAATGGGCGTGAACAGGCCAGCCCCATCAGATGCAAAAGCCTCTAAGTTCCATTTTAAATTCTTCAAGAATGATAATTTTTATCAAGCTTGTAAGCTTTAAGTTCAGTAATTTCACTTAAATGACAATTAATAGGTAGTCTTCAATGCCATTATGTGAAATTACTGAAGTTATATATACAAGCTTGATAAAAATGATCATTCTAGAAAAAATTCAAATGGCACTTAGATGCTTTTGCATCTGAGCTCTTCATATATATGTATGTATAAAATCAAAGTATAAATGAAAGTCAAAACCCATTTTTTGTCATACCTGGAAACAAATCCTGGTCAAATATTATATGGGCCATGTAGAATTGGCTCAGAGTTAAAGTTTAAAACATCAAGATGTTTTAAACTCTAACCAAAAGGTGTGTTTAAATATGATTCGGGTGTGTGGCTAAGAAAATAATATGAGCAGAACTCTAACAGTCTAACTATATGAACGTTCGTTCGTACGTCTGTCCACACACCCGAATCATATTTAAACACACTTTTTGGTTATAGGTACAGATAAATGTTATCTTACTAATGTAAGGATGTCTCATGAGATTCTTGTTCCAATGAAAGCGAAAGTGAATTAACGCACAGCGCGCGCGTCTGTGAATTCGTCTATTCTTTTGTATCAGACGCGCATTTAATATTTACACAGTCATGGTAGACACTACTCAATAACGCGATAAGAACAAAGCACTTAAATGACTTACTGCATCAGCTGAATCCGTGCTCCTCAAAACGAAAGTATAAGGTAACTTTTTTCCAGAATCTCCTCACTGCACAGCAAGACGAAAGAATAGGACGTGGTTATCCGTAATAAACTGTATGTTTTTTATCCATGTGGGCGTTTTCATGGCTTGCCTCAACATTAGAATTTGAATAGCACGCGCTCCCAGTGGGCGCGGTCACATTAGCACCTCATTTGCTGTAATGAGGTGAAAGGGAAAATCCTGACATCTCTTTCTATTCATACAGATTACATCAACTGAGAGTAGTTGCTTTTTATATAAATGACTTAAATTTAAAGAAGAAAATCTCAGCTTCATAAAGAGAGATCTTTCGTGTGTCTGTGACAAGTATTTAATGAGTTACAGCTCTTTTTTCGGATGCGTTTCAGAAAGATTTTTGCGGAGACAGAGTGAGCTGAAAGCGCACCCTGTTTAATTTATTTATTTTACAAAAACACAAGGTTTTGATATTAATAAGAGTGTACACAAAAAAAGAAGACCCTCTATAGTTTATAATCGATTTTATTTATATGACCATCAATGACGGAGTCTATGTTGCAGCTGTGTGAAAAAAAACGATCAAACCGCGGGGACGCGTTTTTGGTCCCCAGGGGGTTAATAAACGATTAAAAATATATCATTGCTGTTGTTTACCGACATATAATCATTAGGCTTCTTTTGCCAGTGCTTTGCGTCAAGCTTACGTGTGCTGTGTGCGAGGCATATATCCTGCCCCCCAGTAGCCTATATTTAATTTAATTCACATTTATTTGTATAGCATTTTTCACAATATCGTTTCAAAGCAGCTTTACAGAAAATCCATGTTTCTAAATTACAATTTGATTGATGATCTGTTATTATCAGAAGTGACAGTGTAATGCATTTCAATTAATTTTCATTCAGTTTCATTGTTGAACAATGCATTAAGATAAGGCAGAAAGAATCATGTTGTTAAATTATTAGGAAACATAGAAAACTTTAGCATTGGTGCTTTTTTACATACTCAAAATATGAGTGAGTCAACAACTGAAAAATAAAATAAAAATGTAGGTAATATTATATTGATAAAACTGGTTACCTAATATTGGTATCGAAAAAGGTATCGTCCAGGAACCGGTATCGAAGTCAAGGTATCGGTATCGAACATTTTGTTACGATACCCAGCCCTAGACGTTTGGCAGGTAAGAATACGATCACGTCGTACGGATTGCGTTTACACCTAGTAAAGATCCGAACACAATGCGAGCCAGACTACCTCCAGATGTGGTCAGGCAGATCCGATCACAATCCGATCACAACGCGTTTACACCTTGCATTAACATGAGTTTTTTATTATCCAGATAACTTATCTGGATACAGATCGCATTTTAATACCAGGTGTAAACGGGGTCCTAGATGCAGTATGCACAAATTTGACGTGATATTCGCGTCTGGTGTGAACAAACTGTTCGACTGCACCTGGAGAATTCTGAATGTTTAGTAGATACATTTATGTAGTTGTGTAGTTACATTGATTAATCTCATAGACTCGCATGTACTTTCATGTTTAACTTTTACACGTTGACACCGTTCCTTGAGGTCTTTTTGTGACAGCTGTGGCATGTTTTGGTCAAATAGTGTTCTATGTTCGTCTGTGCAGCAACAACAGGACAGTTTGCATGCTTTGATTAAACTTTTGTCATTGCGTTAGAACTGGTTACAATGTTGTCACTTGCGAAAGCCAAATATTGCCGCCGTGGGTGAAAACCATGGGGCGATTAAGTGGCGGTAATATTATAATAAGATCCCCTTCCCACATCAGAAGGGGAGCTAAATCTGGTTTAGTTTTTGACATTCTTGCAGCGAAAGGGTTACTAGGGATGTCAACGATTAATCGACATTCAATTAATTGTCGATAACACGTTTAATCAATAAAACTTATCGATCATTGATTAAGCAGGATCATGCTCATGCGTGCTGCTCAACCGCGAAAAATGTAAGCAAGCACGCCGGTGTGGTCGCACGCACGTCAAGTGTTTAGTCTGATAGATTTTATATTTTCATTTACATTGTGACGGTGTATCAGAATTAATCCACTCTGTCTGTGTCTGCAAAGGAGTGTGTCAAATGGCCCATACAGATGAATGGCCCATACAGATGTATGGCTCACAGAAACTGATTGGTGTGAATGACAAAGACTCAGAGAGGATTAACAACTTAGATAGATCTCCTGTGGGAGGTCCTTACAGGTTTCTATTGTTTGTAGCCCATTGAATTCATGTATAAAGTTCTGTCTCACAGACAGATCTTTGGGTTAAGATTGTTGAAGGGCGACATGAAAACATCGCTGCTGAAGAACTGCTACACTACAAACCTTCAATAAATTCTTCTCCCCACAAGAACTCTGGTCAAGCTTACTTACTGTATATTATGTATTGGAGAAATCCAATACATTGGCGAGCCACTGAAACCACTGCTCAGCATCACCAAAATCTAACAAGTCCCACTGAATGACACACCGGATTTACACACACCGGAGTTGTTTGGGACTAGTATTTTACACCTTCATCATGACTATAAGTTTGCGTGTGCATTCTCAGCCTTTTGTTTTGTGCACATGTAAGTTGTAATAGTTTATTTTGTGTATGCCTATCTATATCTGATTTATCTCATATTGGATGCATTTGGTCAAGAATTGACGTGATCTTTTGCACGGTCAGCTCAAACGACAGTGCACGACTAATAATAACTATTGGGACTGTCATATTACACAATATTATAAAGAGAACAATATTGTAATAAAACATTGTGAATTATTTGGGTTTAGATGCCATGTCGCATTGTTCCAGGAAGAGCACGTCCACCGCAAGATCTTGTGAGAATTAGAGCATTATGAGAACATTCACGTCATTATGTGCAGATATAATATTGTAATATGTTTATTTTGTATATATCTGATTAATATCAAATAGGATGCGTTTCTTTGAGTTAAATAAGTGCTAACAAAGTGCTCAACGGTTATTCATTCAGCGCGCGCCGCACAAGCAGAATGCACGACTAATAATAACGATCGTTAATTTGGGACCGTCATATTACATAACATGAGAACACTATTTTATTAACCCTCTGGGGTTGTTTGTTTAACAGTCACACTTGGGGTGTTCGGGTCCAAATGGACACAAAGGGCAGGATTCATATTAAAAAAAAAATCATATTTTTTTTTAACTTGTTTTTTATAAAAAAAAATTCTATTTTTGTGTTTTGAGAATTTTATGATTTATAATTAATATTTATGCAATAATTATGACCCATTTTTTCCCATTGAACATAGTAGTTTTTTTTTTTAATCAAAGCTGTATTACATTTTAGAGTGAAGCCTAGGCCTCATGAAAGCAATTTTTGAAAAAAGATAGATGTCATCTGGTAGACACACTGAGCATTTTTATCAAGCAATAACACATTTTTACCACTATAGTGGATTTACAGTACAGCTCTCTGTAGAAAGGCTTGGGGATTCTAGTGATTTTTGCAAATATATACCAATTTCTTTTCAGGTTGTTGATTTTTAAAATATATAAACAGATTCTCAAAGACTATTTTTGTCTTGTTTCTTTGTTTGTTTGGTTGGTTGGTTTAGATGGTAATTTGAAGTGCCAGTTTTAATTTATTATACAATCAAATCTGAACATTGCATTGGGAAAAGAACAAATGGAAAGCATTGTGTTACCCAATGTTTAATTCTAACTTATTCTAACTTACAATTCTTATTCTAAATGCAATTCTTTCTGTCATAACATATTTTTTATTAATCTTTCACAAGAAACATTTTGAATTCAATGAACAGTATTCAATGAACAGTAACTGGTAACATCCAATAATGATCAAAAAACTAAAATAACAGTAAAAGTATAATTATCATCAAACAATGAAAAATAGAAAAATAAAAAAAGTATTTTAAATATCATAACGATATATTTAAATTATTTGCATACTATTTACATAGGCCATTCTATGAACAGTAACTCAAAATTGGCACAGGTGCTGCAATAGGCCTGGAGGTTACTAGGGTAGAACTCCATCCTTTGATCTAATCTCTCTCTCTCTGTGTGTGTGTGTGTGTGTGTGTGTGTGTGTGTGTGTGTGGCAACAGATGCTGTGATTGGCTTCTTGTTTTCATAAACAGGTACTGCAATAGGCCTGGATGTTACTAGGATAGAATTTCATCCTTAGAAATTACTCCAGTGTCTCTCCTTTATTTGATTTATTGATTTTATTTCACATATTTTCACATTTCTGTTACAGTTTCACATTTCCCTATGTGTGTTTGTGTGTGCGAGTGTGTCTATTTTACAGTCTCATGCTTTCATTGCTGTGCACTTTATGTCTTACAATGATGAATACTTGCTTTTATTTGAAACATTTCCCAAAATTAGCTTTCATTTGTGTTTTCACTCTTGATGTTTTAGAGATTCACCCCTTCACCATTGAGTCATTTTTTTCTACATTCTGGCTGATTTGTATATTGTATGCACAAAAAAACTGTTTTCATATTTTTGACAATTTCCCATTCATTTCCAATGGGGGTCCCATTCATTACCGAAGGTCCTGAGTGTGATAAAAAATGTTTTACAACCACTTAGACTATTCAAATAGACTATTCTATTTGAATAGTCTGTGTTTTCATATTGCATAATGTGTGTTTTCATATTTTTGACAATTTCCCAAGCATTTCCTATGGGGGTCCATTTGAACCCGAAGATCCTGAGTGTGACTATTTTTTTTACAACCACTTAGAATGTTCACATCCTTTCCCCAATTTTTTTTGTGTGTTCACATACCTAATACAATAAAAGTCACCTAGTTTTGTAACATTCTGATGAAGCTGTGATTTTTTTAAAAAAAAAAATTCAAAACAGAGTGCGAAAGTGTATAAAAGTGTGTGTGTGTGGCTGTGTTTGTTTTGCACTCTTGATGTTTTATAGATTCACCCCTTCACTGTTGTGTGCTTTTTTATGGATTGTGGCTGATTTGTAGATTGTACGCACCAAAAAACTATTTTTTTCACATTTTTGCCAATTTCCCATTAATTTCCTATGGAGGTCCATTTGGACTCGAACACCCCAAGTGTGACTATTTTTTTTTTTTTTACAACCACTTAGACTATTCACATCCTGTCTCCAATTTTTCCGCTGTTCATATACCAAATACCAACAAAGTCACCAAATTTCGAACCATTCCGAAGAAGCTGTGATTTTTTAACATTTTTTTTATTTGAATGCTTAGGGTCCGTTTGGGCCGAACAACCCCAGAGGGTTAAATGGTTGTGAATTCATTGGGTTTAGTTGTTATTTTCAGTGCATTGTTCCAGCACGTCAACAACTGTCACACATTCTGACAAGCACGCATCTGAGATGGTGTTGGTGACACATTGTATTTGTCGTTATATTTATATATTAAATCATTAATTTAATTTATCGACCGTATCAAAACATTTTACAATCCTACTAACCCTGCCTTTATTTAGATTAAAAGCCATTCTTATTAATTTGGTGAGGAACATAGCTTTTTGAGCAGCATTGACACTGTAATGCTGTTTGCCATTAGTCCTAACAATTAATTGGTCATTAATTTAAACGACGATCGATCGTGGGAATTTGTGAAAATTGACATCCCTAAGGGTTACCAAAACAAAGTTACTAGGTTGTCACTTTTCAAGATTTCTGGGTTGGTAAAAGCATTGAGGGACCCGATTATAGCTAAACATGGAAAAAGTCAGATTTTCATGATATATTCCCTTTAACTATCCACTCCAGCTTATTAGCATTTAATCAGAAGTGTTTTTATCAAAAGATTACGATGATGAGAAAAATCAGGTTCATCCAAATGACTGGTAGTAGTTTTAACTAGTTAAATACCATTATTAAAGTAGAACATTATTAAAGACAAGTAGACAGTCAGTAATAAAAAATGAACAAATAATCAAATTACAAGCAAAAGCGCAAATAAATAAAACAACAAAGATACACATGAAATAAACAGTGCTTTTCAGTTTTTTCAGGTAGGTCTAACAACAGTAGTTTTCAGGTACAAAAATGTAATAATGTAAGCAAATGTAAAATTACTCTGCAGTCTTCACTAGGGTTGTTCAATCCGGGCATCTTTAAAAGCTGGAAACTTTCCATGGGATTTTGCAAAATTGAAGGTTAGCCTATAACAGTGAACAACATAAATGTTATTTGAAAAAAAAAAGTCTTGCAGAATAATCTTGGTTAAAACAACCAGATTTAGTGCAATTTCAGTTGAATTTCTACACCCTGCACATTCCTCAATCACATGCACACAGCACATTACCTACTTCAGGGCAATTGATACGGAAGTAAAATAATGCTAAATGTTTTTGACTCAAAAAAGCTTTTTGAATTGCAATACACTCACCGGCCACTTTATTAGGTACACCTGTCCAACTGCTCGTTAACACTTAATTTCTAAGCAGCCAATCACATGGCGGCAACTCAGTGCATTTAGGCATGTAGACATGGTCAAGACAATCTCCTGCAGTTCAAACCGAGCATCAGTATGGGGAAGAAAGGTGATTTGAGTGACTTTGAACGTGGCATGATTGTTGGTGCCAGAAGGGCTGGTCTGAGTATTTCAGAAACTGCTAATCTACTGGGATTTTCACGCACAACCATCTCTAGGGTTTACAGAGAATGGTCCGAAAAAGAAAAAACATCCAGTGAGCGGCAGTTCTGTGGGCGGAAATGCCTTGTTGATGCCAGAGGTCAGAGGAGAATGGCCAGACTGGTTCGAGCTGATAGAAGGGCAACAGTGACTCAAATAACCACCCGTTACAACCAAGGTGGGCAGAAGAGCATCTCTGAACGCACAGTACGTCGAACTTTGAGGCAGATGGGCTACAGCAGCAGAAGACCACACCGGGTGCCACTCCTTTCAGCTAAGAACAGGAAACTGAGGCTACAATTTGCACAAGCTCATCGAAATTGGACAATAGAAGATTGGAAAAACGTTGCCTGGTCTGATGAGTCTCGATTTCTGCTGCGACATTCGGATGGTAGGGTCAGAATTTGGCGTCTACAACATGAAAGCATGGATCCATCCTGCCTTGTATCAACGGTTCAGGCTGGTGGTGGTGGTGTCATGGTGTGGGGAATATTTTCTTGGCACTCTTTGGGCCCCTTGGTACCAATTGAGCATCGTTGCAACGCCACAGCCTACCTGAGTATTGTTGCTGACCATGTCCATCCCTTTATGACCACAATGTACCCAACTTCTGATGGCTACTTTCAGCAGGATAATGCGCCATTTCATAAAGCTGGAATCATCTCAGACTGGTTTCTTGAACATGACAATGAGTTCGCTGTACTCAAATGGCCTCCACAGTCACCAGATCTCAATCCAATAGAGCATCTTTGGGATGTGGTGGAACGGGAGATTCGCATCATGGATGTGCAGCCGACAAATCTGCGGCAACTGTGTGATGCCATCATGTCAATATTGACCAAACTCCCTGAGGAATGCTTCCAGCACCTTGTTGAATCTATGTCATGAAGAATTGAGGCAGTTCTGAAGGCAAAAGGGGGTCCAACCCGTTACTAGCATGGGGTACCTAATAAAGTGGCCGGTGAGTGTAATTGAACAAATATGGTAATATTATTATGGGCTAAAATTCAGCATGGTTGTATATTTAAGCTGTGACTGTTTCAATTTTTGACATTTTATATAGGTAGATGCTGTTAAACGCACACAAACAATCTTCTGTTTACAATTAAGTTTTCACTGTTATATGTTTCACTGGTATATGGAAGCAGCTTTCTCTACCATGAACAAGATATTCTATGTTCAATGTTATTCTCCGATGCGGATGTACATCATATCACAGTCCTGCAAAGATGACAGAAAATTTACTTGCATTTGCTGTCCTGCTGAAACAGTTTCGTTTTAGAATAGTGAGCGAGTGCAACCTGGATGCATCAGTGATATTTAGCTAAATAAAATAATCCTGCCAGAAGAATTGCGTGAAAACTTTATTATGTCTTATTCTGCCTCTATCATCACAGTGAGCTTTTATGAGGGTTTATTCCTTCAATGTAAGGTGAATTTAGTTTTTTCAGATGTTTCAGTTTGGACAAGAAATTTTTGGAAAATGCTTGAAAGGAGAGCACTTTGAAACAAAAATATCTTTTTCAAATGTATTTGGATTAATCTAGACATAGCCTGAGCAAACATTTAGGTAAGATGATTTAAAAAAATAAAAACACAGGGTCTAAAAATGACCCTCCCCACACACGTTTTAATGTTTTTTAAAGAAGACTCTTATGTCATCAAGCCTTCATTTATTTGATCAAAAATACAGGGGAAAAAATTATATTGTGAAATGTGATTACAATTTAAAATAATGGTTTTATATTTTAACACACTTTAAAATATCATTTATTTCTGTGATGCAAAGCTGAATTTTCATCCAGTCTTCGGTGTCACATGATCCTCCAGAGATCATTCTAAAAGCCATTCTAAAAGCTTCAGGCTGTTTTATTAATGTTGCAAACAGTTGTGCTGCTTAATGTTTTTATAACTTCGTCTATACAGGCGACGCCATCTTTGGAAAACAGAGATTCTGTTTCCAGAATCTGTTTCCGCCAGCTTTGCAAAGATGGCACCACCTGTATACTTGAAGTGGACTGTCTTTATAAAGTATCTTCTTATTAAACGGTCTGTACACTTACAAAGTTCTCAATGCTTTGTTTTGTATTTAGGGACCTACATTGTGTTACTGTGTTAGTGTGGGGCTATTTTGAGCCTTGTTAGTGGTATTAACTAGCGATTTCTTTTTACTTATATGCTCCCATTTACTAGCATTATATCCTAAACAGTTTTTGGAGATAAAACTCTTTACATTCGATTATCATGAAAACAAATCTCAGAGAACGTTTGACCAGATACCAATGTTTTATTAGTCCAAAGGTTGATTTTGCACCAGAGTTCTCATTTAAGCTATTTTTATAGTATGTTTTATAGCAAATAAAATCTTTATAGCATCATAGAATATTTATCCGCCATTGACCTAATAACTATTCCACAGGTGGAACTAATAATCAATAAACACAAAGATCAGCTTTTGGCAGAGAGATACCGCTTCAACATGGGAATACTCTTGGGTGAGGCAGCATGTCATATTTCATATGAGTACAGTCATGTGTTGTCCTGGTGACGAATAGTGTCTGTGCTCTTCAGGTGAGGCCAGAACGGCTCTCAAATGGGCTGATGGAAAGATTGTCAAGAATGAAGTGGATATGCAGGTTTGTGTCACATTTTTACTACCTTGCTCTGATCAGTCTAAATCATTGTTAATGTATGTGCTCTGAATATTTCTGTTGGCTTTTAGGTATTGCACCTTCTGGGTCCAAAAACTGAGGCAGATCTGGAGAAAAAGCCCAAGGTATCTTATTGTTTCACCCCTTTTCCACTGAAACTGTGCTGGTGAGGATCTGGTGCACATCAGAGGGTTCGGTGAACATGTCTCATTACTTGGGATGTCAATTTTCACAAATTCCCATAATCATTTAAATTTAGGTCCATACGTTAAAAAAGCGTATTTTTGTCATTTTGCGATGCAATTATTTTGGAACATTCAATATAACCCGCAAATAAAGTACATTTACTTTGTTACATTTACTTTGTATTTTTGGGGAAATATTTACTTTTAAGTGTAGATTTTAATGTGGGTACTTTTACTTTAACTCGAGTACATTTCTAATGAAAAAAGATGTACTTTTACTTTGTTACATTAAGCACCGTTACTTTATTTTAATGCGATGATAAGTTAAATGCGTAGTTTATTCCAAGGACGCTGTATTTATTTGTTTTTCTGGGCATGAGCGATGCTCAATTCACAAATTAATTAATATTTTGTGTCAATTCTGTTCAAAGACTTAATTAAATAAGTTGGCAGAACTGTCTAAATCAGTTCACGAATCGATTTTTAATGCATGCACTGAATCATCTGAAGCGTTTTCACACTTGGACTCGTAAAAGGAAATTTTAAGAACATCAAGCATTGGATGAACTGGCCATGGACCTACAGTAGTGTCAAGTGAAAGTAAATCTGCGAATGGATTATTTTGTTTGCCAGCAAAGAAAATCTTTTATTAGTTTAAAGCTGCCGTCGGTAACCCTGGCTGATTGAGTGGATTTGGCAACATTTTGAATGTTTACAACTCGTATGGCCCTCCCCCACTATCAACGGATACCCTCCCACAGAGTTTGTGCGCAAGTGCGTGCACACCAGGTTTTCTGTGAACGCGACCGTCTCATCAGCATTCATCAACAGTTCAACACCATGGATTATTTTGAGGTATGCTGTCCTGGCTAATATACCAATATGCAATTGCTAACGTCATTTATACTCTAAATGAGCTTACTTGGTTTGTTAGTGTTCCGCAATCACTCTTCCTTACTGCGCGAACTTCAGGCGTGTGCATGTGATTGTAACGTGAGCGAGGGGTGGCGTGTGCCCGATCTGTGACTGACAGTCAGATCTCACACCCCCCTGCGCTGATTTGACACAGTGAACAGGGAGCACAGGATTTTTGCAAAACAAATAACACGCTCCAGGTGGAGTTAGAAGCTCGGGTTTTTTTCTAAAATCACTTTATTTATGTTGTTCTGTCGGATTATAGTGTCGATTTCACTGAATATGATCAAAAAAATGTTGCCGACGGCAGCTTTAACATCTTTGTATGCTGTTTGTGAATGAATGATTCCAGTGGATGATGCATTCAATTTCACTCCATTCATGTAATAAATTTTATAACCAAACAGATTATTAGCCCATACCACGATACAACTACTACTACTACAATATAAAGTTTGACATTACTAGTTTCTTTATATACCTAAATTTATACATTAAATAAGCCATTGTTCACAGTTTATGAAACATATATGGAAGAAAGAGGCCGCACTTTGCATAGACAGTTTATTTTACTGTGTAGCAACCCAGGCTCATTGGAAATACGTTACTCTGCCTACGTTTTTGCAAAACCTGAAATACGTACCTCCAGGTACGTTTCCCTGCACTTTTCGGGTGAAATGTCCACTAGAGACGCAAGATGCGTGTTTATAATACGTAGGTATTAATACGTTATTTTCAAAGATATAAAACGTACTTTTTTGTACGTTTGGATAGATGCTGAAACGTATAGTATGGATATATTTGCAACATTTAAACATAACATTATTACGTTTTTACAAAACGTTAACTGTTTACGTATGTTTCATATCATAACGATATCTGTATACTTTCACTTTTAAAGATAAATGTAACAAGATCCTTTAATCGTACTCCCAAAATCTAAACATATCCATTTTATACAGAATATAAAAAGGATAAAACGTAAGTTAACGGACAGAAATGTGTAGGTAAATGAGTTTTAGTATTAAAATATATTTTGAGCCACTAATCTTAATCCTATCCCTAAACCTAACCATTCCTTAAAACTACGTAGGCTAACACAATTATGAAGAAAAGAAAAACATAACAGACAGACAAGTAAACATTTCACAATAATTTATTTATTTTGAAAATGTCAAAACCGGTAACGTTAACATTACCAAAAGTCGTTCACATGATGATGCGTTGCAGTCGCAGTCCTCTGGCAGTATTCAGGGGTGTGATTTTTCCGGATTAATCCGGAATTCCGGATTTTCCGACCTGAAAATGTGACCTACGTGAATCATGCAGATCTGTAAAAAAAAAAAGAAAAAAAGAGGGGGACGGGTGTCGGCAGCCGGAGTGAAAAGGAGGGAATATGAGGACATAACCCATAACTGACTGACGTGCGTACAGAAAGTTCCTTTTAAAGTATCAACAAGGACGTATTTGCGACCTGCTCAATTTCGTATCTCAGTCGCTCTCGCGCTGGTATTGTCAGTTGACAAGAACATCACAGTTAGGTCACCAGGGCTGGGCGATATATCGATGTATTTCAAATTTGCGCTATGATCCTTGCTCGAAGCAAGCTGCTGACGGCTTTTGTAGAAATATATAGCAGCTATATTGTGCATTCTCTCAGTTGCAGTCCTGACACCTCCGTCTCAACAGCAGATTAGTGTACAACGCGACAAATACTCGCAATATTAACGCAGAGGAATGGCTACATCAGTTCAGCGAGTTCACAAAAGTTAATTTGCATGTGCTTTAAACCCTTGCCGGTTAAACATGTCATTCACTGCTGATGCGCTGTTCTGAGCGCGAACACCCGACGTGCACATGCACTAATATGGAAAGCCTTTAGGGCCAAATACACGCGAATTTTAACGCGTATTTCACGTGTATTTTACGTGTATTTTACGTGTATTTTACGCGTATTTTACGCGTGAAATACGCGTTGATTATGTCACGCGTATTTCACGCGTAAAATACGCGTAAAATACACGTAAAATACACGTAAAATACACGTGAAATACGCGTTAAAAATTAGTATGAACGGGTCGGTGTCATTGGCTGCTGAAGACTTAGGTCTAACCATTTCTGTGAGCTTAGAGGGGTGTACCTTTCATAGACTAGTCTACCACCAGTTTACATTCTATATTCAGTTTTTTTTTTGTGTAACCTATATGAATAATAGGCTATATTTAAATAGCAGTTTTATGACAATTTAGATAAAAATAAAATTAACTTGTTTTTCTCCTCTCATGCCTTTTTGTAAATAAGCACATTATTGGAGATTTTAGCTTTAACATCAAAGCATTAACGTGTGTGGGGAATTCAGTTACAGTGGAGGTAACCAATGCAGGTTTATGATCACTGCAGGTTTAAGATACAGACCACTGTTATCAATATCTGTCTTTGGAAAACAACGTAAGCTTTTGTTGTGCTTACACTGACAGCTATAGCAAGCAGGGGGCGCTTATTCAAACCTTTTTATTCTGAAATTGGGCACTCAGACAAATTGTAATTAGGTATACAGGTGATATTATCAAGGAATTTAATGACTTAATGTATTTAAATATGTTATTTAAGGCTTTTAGGATTAGAATGGAAGCTTGTGCTCAGGTCAGGTATGGACAATTACCTAACTGTAATTAGGTATACACGTGATATTATCAATTTAAAGAAATTTAATGGCTTAACATATATTTAAGGCTTTCAGGATTAGAATGGGAGCTTGTGCTCAGGTCAGCACAGGTGTAAGAACTTGATTTGGCTTTCCTGACAGCAGAAGTATTTTACTGCTACCACAATTAAATATCCTCCTATTTCCTTTTCTTGTAGCCCAAAGAAAATAGATAGATTGCATTTTTATGAACAAATATTTTTTTACCAAAATTGCCCCCTTTTGCAGTGTAAGCACAACAAAAGCTTACGTTGTTTTCCAAAGACAGATATTGATAACAGTGGTCTGTATCTTAAACCTGCAGTGATCATAAACCTGCATTGGTTACCTCCACTGTAACTGAATTCCCCACACACGTTAATGCTTTGATGTTAAAGCTAAAATCTCCAATAATGTGCTTCTTTACAAAAAGGCATGAGAGGAGAAAAACAAGTTAATTTTATTTTTATCTAAATTGTCATAAAACTGCTATTTAAATATAGCCTATTATTCATATAGGTTACACAAAAAAAAAAACTGAATATAGAATGTAAACTGGTGGTAGACTAGTCTATGAAAGGTACACCCCTCTAAGCTCACAGAAATGGTTAGACCTAAGTCTTCAGCAGCCAATGACACCGACCCGTTCATACTAATTTTTAACGCGTATTTCACGTGTATTTTACGTGTATTTTACGTGTATTTTACGTGTATTTTACGCGTATTTTACGCGTGAAATACGCGTGACATAATCAACGCGTATTTCACGCGTAAAATACGCGTAAAATACACGTAAAATACACGTAAAATACACGTGAAATACGCGTTAAAATTCGCGTGTATTTGGCCCTAAAGGCTTTCCATACACTAAAAGCTTGTCTAACAGCGCCTGGTTGCTGGACTAAGTTATCTTTCGAGTCTTATTTCGCTAATACTCTCAAATACACACAAGGTTTACATAAGAACATTTGGTTATGTCTAAACTCAAAGCAAACCGAGAAAATTGAGAGAAATCTGCTTGTCAAATGCTCCGTGTATATTAGACGTGTCGCGTACAGGTCTTAAAGTGACAGTAGCCCTAATAATAAAAATGCAGCCGCTTGTTCTTAAAGGGATAGTTGACCCCAAAATAAAAATTCTGTCATTATTTATTCCCTGTAATGTTGTTCCAACCCTGTATTAATTTATTTCTTGTGCTGAACAAAAAAGAAGATATTTTGAAGAATGTGGGTTACCAGACAGTTGCTGGTCCCCATTGACTTCCATAGGGAAAATTTTACTATTATTTAGTTACCCACAATTTTACTATTGTTTAGTTACCCACATTCTTCCAAATAACTTAAACAAAAGAAATAAACTTATTCAGGTTTAAAACAACTTGAGAGAGTAAATAATGACAATTACAATTTTGGGGAGAACTATCTATTTAATGTTAATTAAACAAAAAAACACAGAGGAAATCACTCACTGCTCTTGACTGAGAACTTTAATAGTAGCTTTAATAATAATCAATGTATAATGTATACAGTGAAGACTATATTTGACTATATTTGATAGTTGATTGAACATTTGCTCTCGCTTTGTGGAAAAGAAATTGGGATATATATTGATCGGGGGGGCTGGGGGTGCCGGTATATTTTCCTGCTTTTTTTTTCCTTAGCCAATCACATGCCTGAGTATTATAGTAGTTGTGTATGAGGTACAGATCAGAATTAAAGTTATTAATGCTATGAAAATGTTAATCTGATTTCGGTTCGCTCTCTGAAGGCACGCACTCTTCTCCATTTCAAATTTACTACACCGACTGAAACACGGCATGTCGCAATCTGTGACGAATCAGGCGAGAGCCAATGAGCGTTTGATATCACTGCCGTAAAACCTGTCGTAACGCTTCTTGAAGGCGCATTATTAGGGCCCAAGCCCTGAAAGGGCGAAGGCCCTATTGTTTTCCTTAGGATTATTTTTTTTTTTTTTTTTTTTTTTTTTTTTTTTTTTTCTAACGACTATCCGGGCACTTTTGGGGCCCTTAACATGCTCAAAAACTCTTGAAACTTTGCACACGGGTCAGAACCCGCGGCCATCAGAGCCGGGCTGAAGCTGGTACCCGGGCGTGGCAGGGCGGCTCGTCAGCGCCCCCTGGAACAGGGTCTGAACACTTTGTCCATAAATCAAACACGCTTGCATGTAATAATATGAAACTCGGTACACATGTCGATCTCATCGTTTCATATATTCATCGCACTTTTACTTTTTACCCCAGCCCAACAGGAAGTCAGATATTTACGTTTTTTTTTTAAATGCTTGCAATGGAATTTAATGTACTCCTCCTAGAGCATTCATCCGCATGGAACGAAACTCGGTCAGCCTGAAGTCAAGACATAGACGATCAAAAATTGCGAGGGGATTTTTGATATCTCGAACGGTTTGGCTGTGGCGAGGAAACAAAATTATGGTGAGAAACGTGAAACAGGAAGTGTGTCCTAACTTCAGCATACATTAACTGATCTTGATGAAACTTCAGGAGTGTGTTCGCCGTAAGAGGACGATCACATGGATGTGACTATTGTGTGTCAAAGTTATAGCGCCACCAACTGGCAGCAGGAAGTGTGTCACTTTCAAAATGCTTTGAAATCACCCTCTTATTTTAACCCGATTTGCTTCAAACTTCATCTGTATAATGTAAACATACGGCAGATGTAGACCTGTGAATGGATTCTTAATATCTTTGAAACTGTTGCCGTGGTGACGCATCAAACTTTACCATTCTTTTAGGATGCTTTTTAAGACCCTTAGCATGCTTCAAATTGCATGAAACTCCTCAGACACATCACATTTATTAGCCAGTAGACATGTGCAAAGTTTCAGAAACAGGCGTGGCGAGGGCTCAGTAGCGCCACCTTTTGACAAAAGTTGGGTTGTTAGTTTTATCTACAGTTACAAAAATCAGTATGTATATTGTACTCCTCGAGCCGGACAACTTTCTAATTGACACTCTTTAACTAGGACCCACAGAAAGTAAGATATGTTTGTTTGAATCTGGTCATGCTCCCTTTGAGCCTACATCTCTGTCTCTCTCTGTGTGTGTGTTAGTAGGGGGAGGGGCTTAACTTAACCATTTCAGTGCTGTGTGTTTTTTTCTGCTGTGTAATTTCTTAATACATTTCTTAAGCCTGGTATGTTTTAAATAAGTTTTTATTTTAATTTTTATAAGTGAATGCATAATATAACCAGTTAAATTGTAGTGCATTGACAATAGTTTTATAAAATTAGTTTATTAATTAAATTAACTTGGTCCATAAACTTGGTCCAGCTGCGAGACTGACAGGTCTGACTGTCTGACACTGGCCAATCGGAATCAAGAGCGGAGAAGCGGCCGCTCCCATAGGCAGTATAGTATCTCCCCGCCCTGTGGAGGCATTCCGCAGGTCTCGTGAAGTTTCTCGCCGGTCTCGTCTCTGAGACCCCTACACCTGGTATTAAAATGCGATCTGTATCCAGATAAGTTATCCGGATAATAAAAAAGAAATATCAATGCAAGGTATTACGTCGTGATCGGATTGTGATCGATTTGCCTGACCATCTGGAGGTAGTCTGGCTCGCATTGTGTTCGGATCTTTACGTGTAAACGCAATCTGGTTGTTGATATCACACATGTATATTTTACTCCTCCCAAAAATGCTAAAAAATAAACGAGTGAGAGCGTTTACAGGCTGTTATAGTCAGACATGTCGGCGCTACTGCGACACGCATCACCACCGCAGATAAGCAGCAGCTGAGCGTCAAACCAACGTGCAAACATTGCAAATAAAAGTGAAAGTAAGTCAGAGACGCTTAATCATCTACACAATCATCTTCAAGTAAAGAAAGAAATGATCTCTTGACTCTTACAAGGGCTGTTGCCACTCTCTCTTATTGATGTCTATTGATGAAATTAGCTGATGATCAATAAAATGCATGCTAATATCTGTAATAAACAACCGACAAAATTACTGTATGATGGTGTAAATAAAGAATCAGTCCAGCATCGCCATGTCAGTGTGTATTGATTCATCATTGTCTCTTCATAGTTTGCAGAGACATTTAATAAACTGAGCGTATTTGATAAACTGAGCGTAGCCTATTCATCTGTCAGTATAACCTCATTCTTTTTAATGATCAGAAGAACGCGTATCGACTACCGTTACAGTACAATATGTCCTAACTACACACGACGCCGCGACACGCGATAAAAGGTATCTTTTCCATGTAAATCAGAGTTTTTGTCCTAACCAGACGCGACGGCGACATGCGAAGTTTTTTCTAATTTAGAAACGGTTCCTATTTCTGCGATGTCGCGGCTGACAGAATGAAGAAATTACACTGGTTATGAGTACACATTATTTATTTTTAGTTAAAAATAGGTCACTGTGCCACAAGCCATAACGGATAATTTACCTCAGATTTTGAAAGCATGTAATATTATAGTGTTCAAAATGAATTCTATGCAAACATACGACTGTATTTCATAACAACGACAATAACTTGAGGCAGATGCCACCAAATGTGTTAAAATAAATGAATTATTTGCTGGACTTAAGTGAAAAGGATAGCCATTTAACACCAGAACTCCCAAGGCGGTCATTTTGACCGTTTTTAAAATTTACAGTGTAATAACTTATTTGTTAAAATAGAATCAATGTGGCTGTAGGACTCTGACTTTTCCTAAATATGTGTATATTTTATTCTGGCACTGTTATTTTATTACAATCACAAAACACAAAACAGTTGCGTCCTATTTCTACCTAGAATGGCCATGGCGGTCATTTTGACCGCACGCATTATAAATATCATAAGTCCGCTATATTTCCCGCGATCAACACGCACATATTGTAGAAGTGCACAAATGAGCAAGTTTCGCGTCCATCACGCAACTGGCAAGCGAATTTCGCTCCGACAACATGAAATCAAAAGCCACTCAACTGGTGCGAGAGTCGGGTAGGCGGTCCGGGACGAAGATGATGAAGGCAGTGCCAGGAGAAACTGCAAAAATTAAATCAAGGAGTCATGTGCCAAATGTCACAAAGTAGTGTGAGGGACTGAAGCTGCACGCGAAGCGGTGTTTTCCTATGTGTGTGTGCGTAACGTCAGTGAATGAATATTGGGGTTTCCACCGTTCAAATGAGCCCACATCTTTATTATCATCTATCTTAACATTGTATATCTATTTATTTTTAGATTTCACATTGATTGTATTTGTATAACAGGGCTGTAGGCTACTGTATGAAGCTTTGACGTTTCCTAGATTTTTTGCATGTCTATTCACGTGGAGAGTGCGGTGAAAAAATATTTTTGACGCAAAACTTTCCTCGGCAGCACCTGTCGGGAAATATTTTTGTATTGGCTTTATAATATGATATAATATTTTGCTTGTTTTAAGGGCGATGGCATTATAACATGACAACAGGAATTATAAGTGTCACTGGAAAACTTAAAGAGAAAGGTTCAAATGCAGATATGACATGACGAAAATGACGTTCAGTACAGCCAAATGAACGTTAAAGTTTGAACGGTCAGAATGACCGCTATGGTCGTTGTAGTAGTTATGGAATTCCGGTAGTTCTAGTGTTAATGACCATAGCACATAGTTGATGTGAAAAAAGGAGTATTTTGCATATAAATATGCACATAAATACATATTTTTTAAATTTGTCTCCCTGAAAGTGCCTGGCAGAAGCCTATACTGTCTGTGTCATAAATGTGAACATAATATTATCTACTGTCTGTGTCATAAATGTGAACATAATATTGTAACAGAATATTCTTATGCTATATTATATAAACTATATTTCATGAGGTGAAACATCACTGCCAGGAGCTACAGAATATATATTTCTGTAGGTCCTCACCGTGATGTTGCACTTCATGAAATATATGTAGCCTAAGAATATTCTATTAAAATATTAAGTGGCACATAAATTCAGACCAGTTATTTACAATAAAGCCTTATAAAATCATTTCCATTCCCTTTGTTTATTATTTTAATAGTTTTTTCTTGGTTTTGATAGTAAATAAAATCTAATCAGTAATTTTACATGCAGATTAATGCACGTATAGATTAATGCACGTGTGTGTGTGTTTGCATAGTGGGCCGGTCTGGATGAAGTGTCCAGGGCTGATTTTTTTGTCCCAGTCCAGTCCTGAATGGCAATATTCACATTACTTTCAGTTTATTGCTCGAAAGTACAAAAATATTTGAGTGAAATGTAGGCTATAGTAAACCCTAAGATTATTATTTGTGACATTAGAACAAAATATGTGGATATAAAAACATGTATATAGGCTAAAGAACTAAATGAACGATCTCTATTTTCTAATTTCACGACGTCCACACAAGACCAGGCTTGGGAGGGTTACTTTAAAAAATGTATTCCGATACAGTTACAAATTATTTCATAAAAAAGGGTCCCACTTTATATTAATTGGCTTTAAGTACTTTATACTTTTTCAAAAAGTAACTACAATCTGATTACTTTTTTTGATGTAACTCACTGTAATAATATACAGTTACTGGATTTTTGTTTCCTGATTACATAATGCTGTTACATGTATTCTGTTGCTCCCACAAGACATTAGTCTGAATATTTTCCTGTATGAACAAAATGGAGTTTCCATTGTTCACACACAAACACACACAGAGTTCGATCGCGCCTCTCTCGTGACTGTGTGTGCGTGTCATGTGTTCTAGGCTGTGTGCATGCTTCTGAAGCTGCTCAGAAAATAATAAAATGCCATGCAGAGGACTAATGCAAAATGTGTGGGAAAATCCATTTGATTGTAGTTTAAGTGAGAAATAATTTCAGTGCTCTGGTCAATAGCTGTAGAGTGAAAACTGGTGAATGCAGTATACAGCTTTCACAGAAAGAGAATGATGTGAGCACGTACGATTGGCAGTGAATCTTTTATGCGGACAAAATAGCTCAATAAGAGTAACAAAATACATGTGGAAAAAATCACATCGTAATGTTTTAAAGAAGAGTGGTTTGATTAAAGTGGTGTAAAAATACCCGATCCGGCAAAGATGGCAGTATCGGAGCTGATAACGATCCTGAGTATCGGATCGGCGCATCCCTACATACTATAATGTAAACACAGTACAGATGTAGACCTTGATGTACACCTGACCTTTCAGAAGGTTGCTCATGCATACTTTGTGGTTAAAATGTGCCCTCGATCCGCACTTTTGCAGAGCCTTCACTGCTGCAAGCTCTTCAGCACACTTCTTTTTGACAGTCAAAGCGGGGGTTACGTTTTTGCACGTCATGTAGAATAACCCTAAAAGCACCAAGGGTGCGGTGCCACCGGCTTTATATATATATATATATATATATATATATATATATATATAAATATAGCTGCGAGCAGCGATTGCGGGCCAAAGCCGGCGGTACCGCCATCCCGGTGCCTTTAGGTAACTAAAGGCACCGGGGTTGCGGTGCCACCGGCTTGGGCCCGCAATCGCTGCTCGCAGCTATATTTTGAATTTGAATTCATCACCAGCGCAGATTTGACGTCGTTTTTGCGGTGACGGTCGCTGCTGATAAATGAAGATAAAGATAAAGATCAATGGATAAAAGGCTGAATTTGGATCTGTTTCTTGCAAACAACGTATGGATTCTAGGATTTGGTTTACATCAAGCTAATAAAATGTATGTATTTTGTGAATGTATCAGTATGTTGTGTTTTATTGGAGAAAATGCTTTTTGTGTAAACACTAAATACTACAAAATGGTTAAACAAGGTATTTTTAAGGTTAAAAGTGTATTCCTTTTTAACAACACACAGGCTAAGAATGCACAAACAGAGCGAAATGTTAATATTTATGAGTAACGTTGGCCTATTATAATAATAAATGCGACTGAAAACTTAATTGATAAGACAGTTGAATGCAATAATAGAGTCAAAACATTAATGCCACGATTATGAATAAATAGTGAAGAAACCTGATTTGGATGTAGCAGCTATTATGTTCAGGACAAACGCAATAGCACTGTAATAGAAAACAATTACACTTAGCGCATCTAGTGGACATTTCACCCGAAAAGTGCAGGGAAATGTACCAGGAGGTACGTATTTCAGGTTTTGCAAAAACGTAGGCAGAGTAACGTATTTCCAATGAGCCTAGGTTCATTTCATAAACTGTGAATGAATGGAGGTTGGAGCAGGCTTCACTCAATAGTTACACTTCAATTTATTTTAAGAGTGCTGGCCTAATAATTAGAGTACATATATGGAAGAGAGAGGTCGCACTTTGAATAGACAGTTTATTTTACACAATAAACTAATTTATGTGTTTTGCGCAGTGGCGTGGGAACTTGTATATGTCTTTGAATGCCTTTGTCTGTTTAAACATGCTTGCAGAAATTTGCAAACATTTGATTACATGTTTTGGAGAACAGACAGAAAAAGATCTATCAATGTGCATTTGATCGTTGTTTGTGTTCAGATATTCAGTAGTGGTCATGAGCGTGAACACATGTGAAGAGTTTTAACTCTTTCCTCTATGTGTCAATGGTTCCCTTTACACGCCTTTAAATGCACAACTCTGTAGAATGACTTCGACATTGATTAATAATCCAAATGTAGTTTTATAAGTTACTATTATAAAAAACAGAGGCCGGGCAATGATTTTTGGGCTTCAGGAGCCAGAAATAATGCTTGTTTCTTCTGTTTTGTGGTAAAGATAGCCTAATTATGATGATAATACTAATTTAAATGACAAATTTATATATATATAACAACTTATTTGACGAATTAATATATATAACAACTTATATAGATAGATAGATAGATAGATAGATAGATAGATAGATAGATAGATAGATAGATAGATAGAACGATTCATAGATAGATATATATATAGAACGATACATAGTTAGATACATAGATAGATACTTAGATTGATGCGTGTTTATAGGCCTATATATGATCTTACACTGAATACTTTTTAACTCTTACTCAATTAACTGTTAAGATTATTCATTTTACTTTGAGTAAATATTTCTAAGTACTTTACTTTTACTTGAGTATAGTTTTTAGACACTCTACCAACCTCTGCCTTCAAGCATTGGAAACTTTTAGTGGACTGAAACTTAACTAAAGTGGATGATCTGCAGAATCAGTTCTTTAGTATTATCTTCTGCTGGGTTCCAGGCCATGTTGAACTTTCAGGAAATGAGCGAGCTGATCCAGCTGCTAAGGAAGCTCTTAAGCAGGAAGTTAATGAATGTCAAATTCCTCCTTCGTATAATCGTTTATGTGATAAGTGTGTAGTGAACTTTTTCTTCCAAAGTGGAGAAAAATCCAAAGCACAGACCAGGAGACGTTGAGTTATCTTTCACGCAGAAGGTCTTTATTGCGTTGCTGTAGTCATCTCAAAAATCTGACTAAGGGAACGTTTACATTGCAATTTATACATTTAGGGGGAGGGATTTATACATTTAAGGGGAGGTATTTACATTGAGGTAGCGCAAACTCGTATACAGGTTTAGGAAACTGAGAGTGATAACTCATTCAAAACGCTGAGACTCAAGAACAGGAATGCCAGGACACTCTCTTGCTGAGACAAAAGCTCACGAGAGTCCCCAAGAGTTTCAGTAATCTGATTAATTTAAAATACAATAGGCTCTATGCACAACTGCACTACTTTCTGAACTTCAGCCAGCTCCTTGTTTCCTGTATACCATTATTGGACAATTTGATTAATTCAGGTGTGCTTGACCTCAGTAGTCACGGCAACAATAATCAAACACACCTGAATTAATCAATGTGTCCAATAATGCCAGATAGGAAACAAGAAGCTGGCTGAAGTTCAGGAAGTAGTGGAGCTGTGCATAGAGCCTATAGAGAGAAACAGGTCTGGTGGTTGAATGGACAGAAACTGTACAGGACAGGATTCTTGTGCTCAACAGCTGAATACTAAATTAAATCTACAGAACTTTCTCAGTTTAGTTTATACTATTTTATTTGAACCTAAATTATACATTTAATAAATTTGCTTTCCTTCAAGTGGCAAGAGTGGAACACATGCAAGAATAATAAGCTATATGAAATTTATCTGGAAATTTCAAACAGACGTTTAATCACTCTTAACTAGATCTGATCAAGTGAAACTTGGTAAGGTTTTGAATTTGTTATCATATGTATAATATGACTTTGTTTGCTTTTTTTTTTTTTGTAATTACATTTTTGTCATGAAAATAGCCTGACATGGTATTAAATAATATAATCTATCTATCTATTACAGATAATTAGTTATTTCAACTATGCAGCAGTGTAATGTGCTGCGATCTTTTTTTCTTTTATCTCAGGCAGCCAAAACAAAAGCTGCAGAGAAGGATGTGAAGATTGAGCAGGTTTCTGAAGTAAACGGTAAGACACAGAAAGCTATGATACTTTTTTTTACTGCTTTAATGTTATGCATCTTTAGTTTTTTGTTAGTGAAATGCTGCTTCAGTAATACTAGGGGCTAGGGTTAGGCAGTATGACAATATATATTGTGGCGATGATATGAAGTTTCTATTGATAGAGGTTTCTTCAATCGTCTTGGAGACGTTGCCACAGTTCTTTTAGAAAAAGAAATGTGACACTACAGTAAAAGCTACCATTAATTGTCTTAAAACCATTTTTTGCTGAAAATCCTAAGGCCGATACTTTGGACAGTACTGTGTATCAGTGAATCAGCTCAATGAGAGAATGAGGCTGAACTAGGCTGAGACATCCAAAGGAAATTGTTTGTATTGTTGTTGCTTGTTTATAACAATTGTTTATAATTGCTGTGATCTTTGGGATTTATTGCACAGCTTCAATGTGCTTCTAGTATCAGTCACTTCCAGTTATTTTAGGTGTACAAAAACAGTCTGGTATGCTGCTTGATACTGATATATTATCTATCTAGCTAGCTAGCTAGTCCCTAAAACGGCTCAGGGAATGAAAGGACACAACATAAAGTTTTTTTTATTATTATTTGTATATACTGTATGTCCCAGGGTTAGTTAGCCTTATAGTAACAGTAATGTAATTAAGATGCTGGAGCAACATACCACGAAAACACAAGGAGGTTTAATTCACATGAATGAATATATTTATTCATTACCACCAGGTGCACAAATGAGAGAGAAAATAATCCAATTGCCGTACCCAGGGAGTAGGAGTCTGAGCGGGGCTTAAAGGTGTATTGCGCAACATTTCATTTTAAAAATAGCCGTTTTCTAACCCATACATGCTTAAACAATCGCCTGATGGGCTGAATGAGCCCTTCCCTGATCACTGTGATCGCCTCTATAATCCTGTACAGTGAAATATATAAGAGGGATTCGGGCTCGAATCTGAGACTGGGCGTGACGTCATGCGCGTTCACGCTTGCCTAGCTATGTCTGGCAGGTTCGTGTGGCTATTCGCCGCCGTTCTCCGTATCAGAGAAGACAACTCGAGCGACACAACTCTATAGTCAACTTTCCAGAAAAGAAGACGATGGATTCAAAGGAGCTGTTGTTTACACCTGGTCACTTCATGCGTTTTCTGTGATCGGATCGGATCTATTCTATCGTGAAAAGACCAGGGTGTAAATGCCCTCCGAAACGCATTTTAGACGGATTTGAGTCCGATCGCTCAAACCACTTGAGGACGTGGTCTGGGCCGCATTCCAGACGAAACTGGACAAGTGTAAATGCATCTGGTTGTTGAAACCAGGCTATATGTCATGTTATTTTAGTCATATATGACAACATGCATCACCTCAGATGAGCAGCTGAGCTGATCCCCTATATTCATCAAGCCAGTGCGCCGCAATCTATCGCAAATCAAAAGTGAAAGTAAGTCGGAGACGTTTAACACTACCATCTTCATTAAAAGTAAAGAAATGAAATGATCTTACCAGGCCTGTTGCCGATCTCTCTTATTGCTGTGTTTGCTGATTTTGAAATTAGCCGATGATTAATAAAATGCTGCTCATATCTGTTCGGTGACGGTGACGTGCACTTCATTAAATCTGTATATAGCGCGGAAAGAGACCGGCTTGTAGTTTGTTCCAAACCCCAACGCAAACTCCACGTGAGACAAAGAAAATAAAACTTCTGTCTGTCCAGTGCCAGGATTCGGCATAAGACGAGAGTCAACATCGGGAAGGCTTTCAACAAACGGAAAGATCTCCGGTCTGCTCTAGGGCTCAAACGGGTCCTATACAAAGTGATAACTGAACGGGTTTCCATAATAATTCAATCATAAGTGGATACAGTAAGCACATGAAGATAGATGGAAACAAAAAACGAAGTTTTCTACTACCCCCGTTTCCTCCTCTCACACACATAAGTGTGTAATTTACTCGAATGCCTTTCCTTTCATATATTTTAAATGACTTGCAGATTTATTACTGTATTACCTCATTATGACTGTAACAAAAGATGTGTGCCGCACAGTGTGCGGCTGATGCTCCTTTGGTTATGAACAGCTTGTGCAAACTTGCGTGTGGGTGTGTGTGTGTGGGTGTGTGTTCAGGGCCTGAAGTTAACTTTTTCGGCCACCGGCCACTGTGGCAGGTGGATTTAAAAATTCACCTGCCACGGAGACTTTTTACCAGCCATTTTTTTTTTTTTTTTTACGTGAAAACCCCCCCCCCCCCGGGAATTTCACAATATTGTTCTTTAACTTGTATACACATTTAAGTGCTGTCAAGTAATAATAACTCTAAGAACATACATTTTTAAAAAAAAAAAATCTTTTTATTCATTGATTTTGACAGACACACACACACAACATATATATATATATATATAAGTATAGGCTATAATACAGTATATACTCAACAGATAGACCTACCGCAGTCCAATGTGGCAGGTAGATTGACAGTGTTACCCGCCAATAGCAAAATTTACCCGCATTTGGCAAGTGGTCGGGTGTTAATTTCAGGCCCTGTGTGTATTTCAGGCCCTGTGTGTGTTCTTCCATGAACACGCACAGCTCTGGCTGCAGTTTCGCTGGTCGCCAGAGGGGGCGTAGTTCTGCAAAAACTCAGATACTTGCGTTTAGCTCCTTTAAAGCAAAGAAATAATCAAAACAAAACCCACATTCTAACTTCCCATCCCCACTAAACTACAACACCAAAGAAAAAGAAAAACAAAATCGACGGCGCTCAACACGCCCTCGCTACCCTACTCTACATAAAAACTCAAACTCAAAAATAGCACCCGCTCCTTACCTGGTGTTTTAACAGCGTGTTTCCCTAGGTGTTGTAATGGAAGTCACGTGACATGCTTTCCTGACTACTACTCCCGGGCCGGGCGTAAAACAAGATAAACAGTGATCAAAAAAAGAAACATAATAACTCAAGTTCTCAATGTAATGCAAAATAAACATAAAGAAAATATTAAACTCCAAGGTATTAACCTTCAGTAACAAAAACAAAAGAAAACAAATGAGGCACGCCAATATCACGGCGTGACCCGAAACCGCTACAGCTCCCCTTTCTTTCTTTCTTTCTTTCTTTCTTTCTTTCTCTCTCTCTCTCTCTCTCTCTCTCTCTCTCTCTCTCTCTCTCTCTCTCTCTCTCTCTCTCTCTCACACATTCAAATTCAAAATTTGCTTTATTGGCATGACTGTACATCATACAATATTGCCAAAGCTTGTAATACATAGAATAATTATAAAGACATCAACATAGTAAAATAATATAGCATTTTAAATTGATTGTCAAATTAACAGTGTAAAATAAATAAATAAAATAGAACAGTTTCTGAACATTTAAAAAAAAAATAAAAATTCTGTGAAGAGTTTAGAAAAACAATGTGTATGAGTGTGTGTGTGTTGGCGCATCACTGATTGGTCGTCGACTCTCTTTTTGTGACAAGCATCAATATATCTGGCTGCTAGTGTGATACAATCTCTTTTTTCACCTAATAGATGTTGTAATTGTGTTTTGTTATTGTGTACTCACACTAGGCACGGTTGCCATGAACCGGGCCCGAGTACGATTGTCCCCCCTCCCCACTCCCCCTCTGGCCTGCACTCACATAGGGTTTCAGCATCCGTGCCGGAGCACGCTTACGTCATCATTATGGTGCGACGGTTTCCATAGGTTTCGGGATAAACAAGAAGAGCGGCGCTCTCTGAACACTTTGGAGTCCATCGCTCTGTTTTCTTTGTGGATAATTTTATGTCGTTTGGTCCACGGTGGTCCACAACCCTCTCACAGCCTGTTGTTAAACAGATGTGTCGCCTTTGTGGCGCGAAAATTTTCACGTAATCGTGCTGCTCGTATGAGGAGGTTTGCAAGGTACCAGCTGAAGTGCAGAAAGGACTTTGCAGCTTTGATTACGGACTACAGTTCCTAAAAACCATGACTTCACACGTCCTGTTCCGTGCTCCAGCACGGTTAGTGCTCACACTGCATGCGAACCGCGCCCGAGTCCAACTGAACCGTGCTCTGGCCCACCTCTTCCAAGCGGGCCAGGGCCGGCTAGTCGAGCCGCGCCCGGGCACGGTTCGGAGCACTCACACTAGTCAAACGAACCGCGCTTTGGTGGTCAAACGCGCTCGGGCACGGTTCAAACTGCTAGTGTGAGTACACCCTTAATTGCATGAAGTTAGGGCAAAGTATTTCAAATTTTATGTAAAAAGTCCCTCTAATGTCCTCATAGTTGGGGCAGCTGGTGAGGAAGTGCTCTCTCTCTCTCTCTCTCCCGGTCCACGTCAGTCTTTTATAGTAAGGACGCCCATCCCGTTCCACGTCGCAATGATGACAGACAGCCAGTAGCACCGCCCTGAGAGATGATAGCGGAGAAAGTGAAAGCAAAACAACAACAAAAGAACCACATATCCTCAGAGAACGTAACATCCCCACCCTAAAAAAACCAAACATGATGCAACATTATGTTTGTTACAAATTCCACAAGGAAGGGGGAAAAAAAAACTTTTCGATGTTATAATTTTAGACAAATAAAGCCCACCTCATTAACCTTTGATTCTGGTTATACATTCGGCACAAAAAGGTTAGGGGATTATGATCGGTGTAAACAATCAAAATTCTTCAAAATTCAAAATTCTGGAGTGCCAACAGCAAAGCTAATGCCTCCTTCTCAATAGTTGAGTAGTTGATTTGGTGCTTATTGAATTTCTTGGAAAAGTAACAAATGGGATGATCTACTCCATCTGCACTCTCCTGGAGAAGCACTGCACCCGCGCCGTACGCACTCGCGTCAACCTCAAGCTTAAACGGCACCGTGAAATTAGGCGCTGTAAGAAATTATAGTCTGCTCAGATCAAACTTCCACTCCAATATAGATTATATTGAAATGTTCCTTCACTTAAAAGAGCTTATTTATTATAGAATCAATTCCTAACAATCTTAAAAGAATCACAGTCACGTTCATCACCTATAGCCTAGGAAGGACAGCAGGTATCCAAGAACCATCTTGATTAGGGGTCTTCAAATAGATGTTATCATCTTAAACATTTGGCCATTCTAAGTTTTGAATAACAAAGGCATAGACACGGAGGCACCAGTTGTATCGTTCTCTTCAATTTACATTTAAAGACAAGACAGCGTGGAGTTTCAGCGTGGAGTTTCAGCTCCACGCTGAAAGAGACGACGAACTTGATTGTCTTGATTTACATGTAAGAGAAAGCTTCATTTACATGTTGAGGGGGAAGACGGATGTAATACTGTATAAAATGTTTGCGCTGGGATGAGTTCAGGGTTCATTCTGACGCCGGTGAACCCAAGGTGCTTTGTGTGGCTTGCCACTGCTATGCTGTAAATAAACTTCATTTATGAGATCTTCGACGTCCACTTCATTTTTTTCTTACACTGGCGAGCCACCCTTCCAGGAGGTTTCCAACAAAAAGTGGGAAAAAGGTAAGAAAAAGCTGTTTTCTTTCATCTAAATGTTGTTTTGTCAGGAAACCCCTTGTTTTAAAAAATCTAGAAGAGGAAAAATCTAAGGACAGAAGAGAATTGTGTTTATTCAGTCTTAGCAGGAGGAGTTGTTAAGCCCATTCTGTACGATTTTGTTTAAGATTCTAACGGAACTGAATCAACCCGAAGTAATGTGGTGACAGAGTTGTATTAGAATTGTTGTTTCTAAAGTAATTGAAACAAAGTGCTTAAGTGTAAAGTTTCTAAAGTAACTGAAACTTGGGATCGGTCTCTTATAATTCTGTTGAGATTCTAAAGTAAGTGAATAAACCCGAAGTAGTGTGGTGGCAGAATTATATTAGATTTGTTGTTTCTAAAGTATCTGAAACAATTGTGTGTGTTTCTAACGTATATGAAACTGTTGGTGAAGTTGTTATAATTCTGAGGAAATTCTAAAGTAATTGAATAGACCTGACGCAGTGTGGTCACAGAATTATTTCACAACTATTGCGTGTTAGGAGGAGTTGTTAAGCCTATTCTGTACGATTTTGTTTAAGATTCTAACGGAATTGAATCAGCCCGAAGCAGTGTGGCGGCACAGTTGTGTCGGAATTGTTGTTTCTAAAGTAATTGAAACAAAGTGCTTAAGTGTAAAGTTTCTAAAGTAACTGAAACTTGGTGTTGGCCTCTTATACGTAATTCTGTTGAGATTCTAAAGTAAGTGAATAAACCCGAAGTAGTGTGGTGGCAGAATTAGCCTATATTAGATCAGTTGTTTCTAAAGCATCCGAAACAAAAGTGTGCAGCCTTGAAACCGATTGTGAAGTCGTAATAATTTTGAAAAAATTCTAAAGTAATTGAATAGACCCGACGCAGTGTGGTCACAGAATTATTTCACAACGACTATGTTTTATAGTGTTGTAGATTAGTGAGTCTGACACCGTGGCTGTGTGAAATTTAAAACAAAAATCCGAAGCAGTGTGGTTTTGCCCGACGTGTGGCAGTGTTTTAAATTTTATAAATGTTGTTTAAGCCTAAAAGTTCTGTGGATAAGTCAACTGTTTTAAGAAAATAACATAAAACCCGACGTAGTGTGGTTTTGTCCGACGTACTGTGACAGTGTTATTTTTTTTAACTGTTTTGTCCAGTGAAATTTATGGTAGACTGTGGCCATGGTTAAGTTAAGCCTCAGGTAATGTGGCTATTTTGTTAATTTGCATCTGAAGTACTTGGAGCTGTGAATAATTAGACAAATGGTAGTTATTTAAAATCAGACTATAGGAATAACTAATAGATCACGAGATTGTCTACTGTGAAGTCTGATAATCCATTGAAAATGGAAGAAATGATTGTGAAATACATCGCTAAACACGGTTCTCAGTGAATGTTTGATGGAATTGAGAATATTGTTGATAAGCCGTACAAGTGGGCGATCTGTAAGTTTGAAAATTATCCCAAAATGCCTAAGAACAAAAATGGGAAAATTGCTAATGCTCTTCAAGCGCTTTTTGCTTCATACAAAGTAACTAGGAGGAGAGTAGATGAGTTAGAGGCTGAAAATGAGCGACTCAGTGTTGGGGTAATTTCTACAAAAAATTACCTGGCTAGTGAAACAATATGGAAAGAAGAAAAGGTCAAGATGCAGAATGAGATCGCACTTCTTAGAACTAACAATAGTATGCTTAAATCGTCTGTGGAAACATTGTCCAAAAATTTGGAGGAAGCAAAGGCAGCTTGTCAGTTTGTGATAAAGAGTGACACAACTGAGAAAAACCATTGTAAGACATTGTTAGGTGTCAGATTGTGTAACCCAGTTCCAGAAATGCCAGATTTGCAGGAAGACAGAGCTGAGGGTTGGGAAAAAGATTCTCAGTCATTCAGTAGCCAATACTCAGACTGTAGCGTCAGATTTCCCATGGCACCAGTACATACTACAACGACTATGCGTGCTAGTGAAGGAAGAGAAGAACCAATGACCTCTACCATAGTCCGAGGATTTAATCCAACTGAACTAGAAGCTATGATAAAGAATATTGGTAAATTTGATCCTGCCAAACAAGATCCACTAGATTTTCTGAGAAACTTGGAGGAATATGCTGAAGTGTACAATTTAACAGATGGTGATGTGTGTGTTGTGTTAAGAATGTGCTTGCCTGACACTTTGTCTGGAGCCTTAACTCAGAATGTAAAGGACAGAAATGCTAATAAGTCAGAGAGGAAAAAGGCACTGCTTGAGGTCTTAGGTGTGATGTCAGTTAATTGGGATAGAATATCTGAGATGCGTATGAGGAAAGGGGAGCATCCAGCAGCATTTTCAGAACGATTATTGGAGATGTTTAAAACTTTCGGTGGCAATCCTGATATTACTAAGAATGATGTCAGTTTCAAGACTGCCTTGATTAACAAATGTGACCCACTCACCCGGTCTGCTGTGACAATGCTGGTGACACCACTCTCTGAGTACAATGACATTATTGGTAAAATGACACAGTTTTACAACAATAATGCTAACGCAAATAGTCAAATGAAAACTGTCAAATCTAGACATCCAGTTGCTGCTGTTGGCAGGAGAGAATGTTCTAGTACACGGTCTAAAGGTTTCCATCATAGACCAAGGAGATTTGCAAGAATAAATTCAGAAGGTGTTATTATTTGCTATGCATGTGGAAAAGAAAGGAAGATCAGGAAGTTGTTTGTTTTGCTTGTGGACTGATGGGGCACAAGGCAAGAAGGTCACTTGTCGCTTGTCACACAAAAGAAAGATGGGCTACCATGGTTTGCTTAAGAAAATAGGCAATTTAGAAACCCAGTTGGAAATGTTGAAAGGAAATAAAGAAGTGATTCACACCTTGTCCAACGAATCACCGCATGAGCAACAGGACTGTAGCTTAGTCACAAGCAGATGCTGATGCAGATTACAATTAGGTTTATGATAGTAACATGTTTTAGAAAAGGGTTTACTATCAAAAGGGGAGTGATTCTTTATGATTTATAAACATGTTTTATTTGCATTGCTATGTAGTTGTTTATAACACATTGTTTTAATGGCATTATGTTTAGAAATAATTTTTTTTAAAACGTTACCGATGTTTGATGTTCTAAGATTAAACTTCTGTGAATTTGATGTTTGAATGTGAAAAGATGATTGTGGGGGAAAGGGGGGCAACCTCTTCTTTTGATCAGTGTTTCAGATATAAGCATCGAGATGTTTGCCTGAAACATGTAACATCCTGGAGAAAGATGACATGGTCGTTTGAAAGACGAGAAGGAAGTAGAACCAGTGGAGCCAGGGGATTCTCTCAAGAAAAGAACAGAGTACAGAGATTTCCAGACCTACAAGATCCAGAAATCCAGGCCTAAAATATCTAGAAACCCTGAGACCCACCATGCTTTGGATGGAACTGATGAAGAGGCACAGACTCGAACAACACCAGTGACTGCTTCTTATGCAAAGACTTATGGTCCATGTGGAAAAGAATGGTCAATGAGAAGAAACGAGAAGAGAGAAAACCTTTTCAGAGTTAAGGTCGGACAGTCTTTGCACATAGATGGAAAACTTTAAGGTCGGACAGTCTTTGCACATAGATGGAAAACAAGTGGGCAGAGGACATACCCACTCTAAGAAATGCACAAAGACTGAACATGTAGAGACAAGTATATGCATACTCATTTGCATTAGAAATATTGTTGTCAAGTGGATGCACACATGTGGATAAAGGATGTCCACACTGAGAAAATGAAAAACCACACACACACACACATACACATACACTATATTGTCTATTGATTGTTGTTTGTTTGAGTTATCAGAGCTGTAGCAAAATGCAAACATCACTGATACACATTGAATACACATTCTCTGATCAATATTGGACGTTCCAGTTGGATGTGATGGTTCTTGATTACCTCTCTAAAACCCAAATATTTAAAAAAATAATAATAATATTTTTTCTTAACACAAGCTATGATAAGTCTGCTCAAGTGAAGTAGAGCTGTAACCAGTGTGCATGAGGTGTCATTCCTATGACGGGTAAGATTCTCCGATGGCCATAGGGGGGCAACCTAAGCCAGGGTGGCACCGCCACTGGGCACCTGCCCACCAGGAAAGGGAGGTGTTATTTAGGAAAAGGGAGTGGATGTGATGCTACTTGTGGCCAAGAGCATCAAACGGGGGATTGTAAGAAATTATATTCTGCTCTGATCAAACTTCCACTCCAATATAGATTATATTGAAATGTTCCTTCACTTAAAAGAGCTTATTTATCATAGAATCAATTCCTAACAATCTTAAAAGAATCACAGTCACGTTCATCACCTATAGCCTGGGAAGGACAGCAGGTATCCAAGAACCATCTTGATTAGGGGTCTGCAAATAGATGTTATCACCTTAAACATTTGGCCATTCTAAGTTTTGAATAACAAAGGCATAGACACGGAGGCACCAGTTGTATCGTTCTCTTCAATTTACATTTAAAGACAGAGTTTCAGCTCCACGCTGAAAGAGACGACGAACTTGATTGTCTTGATTTACATGTAAGAGAAAGCTTCATTTACATGTTGAGGGGGAAGACGGATGTAATACTGTATAAAATGTTTGCGCTGGGATGAGTTCAGGGTTCATTCTGACGCCGGTGAACCCAAGGTGCTTCGTGTCCCTTTCCACTGCTATGCTGTAAATAAACTTCATTTTTGAGATCTTCGACGTCCACTTCATTTTTTCTTACAGCGCAGACAACACCGGTGCACAAAACTTTTAGCTGGTCTTTGGAAAGTCAACAAGCTTTTGAGAATATTAAGGCATATATTCTCAAAAGCTTGTTGACTTTCCAAAGACCAGCTAAAAGTTTTTACAGGACTAAGCAGATCCGTTAAAGGACGAGCCACAGAGGAGAAATTTTTACAGAAAGTTCTGTAGTACCCTGCCATCCCGAGAAAACGCCGCAATTCACGTCTTGTCGAAGGTGCGGGAAACTCAAGAATGGCTAGAATTTTAGCTTCCACAGGACGAACTTGACCTACCTGCCTTCCCAAATATCTGACAGTGGCTTTGCCAAATTCACACTTGGTCCGATTCAAGGTCAATGAAGCTTTTTCAAGGGGTTGGAACACTGTTCCCAACAGGGATAAATGTTCAGACCAACTCGTCGAATACACCAACAAGTCGTCTAAGTAAACACTGCAGTTTGAAATGCCGGCAAGTACAGTATTTACTAATCTTTGAAAAGTGGCCAGGGCATTTCGTAATCCGAATGCCATAACCCGGTACTGCATGAATGAATCAGGCGTTTTATATATATATATATATATATATATATATTCTAATTTATTATCATAATTGTACACTGTTTTGTACTGCAAATAGTATTCATATTTTTTCACTTTGTTCTATTTATTTGCCTGAAGTTAGTGTATCAAGTTTCACTCAGTCACAGGAAATGGCTTACTTTAAGGTCGATATTCGATCCGTGTGTTTTGGTCACAGTGACTGCAATGTCATTGTCTAATATAACTCTTCTCTCTATGTAATGTTACTCAAACATCAAAAGACAAAGAGAAAATCACTCTGAATAACTTTAGTAGCTTTAATACGAATCAATGTATATTAAATTCATACAATGAAGACTACAGTGTTTTAGTGTTAAATAAACCTAACTTAAACTTAATTTACTGAATAAATCTGTTGAAAAAAATTAACTGATCTTGAACTTTTGTCAAAGTATGCTCACCCTCTTTCTTATGTGGTATGATTTATTTATATTATGCTGTTGTGAAAGAAAAGCCCTAACTTAAATTTTTAAACATTGGAAGTTAATTTTCCTATGCCATTTGTGCTATGTACAAAATGTATACCTTCAATCATGTGGTGATTTCTTATTTGCTTGATGGACAATACAAAAATATCACATGGGCTTATATCACAGGTTTGTAAATCCCTACAAATGCCTCAACAAAACTACTTGTCTTGTCTATTTGATACAGATTTTTGTGTTATTCTTGCTGCAGTGGTTCAAGTCATATCTTGCTGATAGAACTTACTCTGTGATGATCAATGATCTCTCTTCTTCTCTAGCACCATTTTCCTCTGGTGTGCCACAGGGTTCTATCCTTGGCCCAGTTTTATTTTCATTGTATATGCTCCCCTTAGGTTCTGTGATATCCCGGCATGATGTCTCTTTCCATCTGTATGCAGATGACGTACAAATCTATCTGTCAGTTGCCCAGAACTCCCCAGACATACAGTCCATTCAGACATGTCTGGATGATGTTAAACATTGGCTATCACAAAATTTGCTCTGTCTAAATGATTCAAAGACTGAATTTATCTTATTTGATGCCTCTAGCCCAACAAAGGCAGCTCCTGATCTGGCACCCCTGACCACCCACCTCAGTTTTGTAGTCAGGAATCTTGGGGTGTTTTTGGACAGTAGTCTGAAGTTCGATAAACAGATAGACTCTGTGATCAGGACAAGCTTCTTCCAGCTCCGTCGATTGGCCAAAGTTAAACCATTCCTTAGCCGTAGTGACCTCGAGAAAACAATCCACGCTTTTATTAGTTCACGCTTGGATTACTGCAATGCCCTCTACATCGGGTTAAACCAGGCCTCACTGCACCGTCTACAGCTTGTCCAGAACGCAGCGGCAAGGTTTCTTACCAACTCCCGTAAATATGCACACTGGTGGTGGTTGAGGAGATTCCCCCCCCCTCCTATGTAAAGCGCTTTGAGTGCCGAGAAAAGCGCTATATAAATGTAACGAATTATTATTATTATTATTCCTGGTTCTGGTTAGAACTCAAGCTGCTGCGTTTTGTACCAGCTGTAGTTTGTCAGTTTTGTAGTTTGGGCAGCGACCCAGTAGGACATTAGGTACAATAAAATACTCTTGATGTCATGAATGCATTAACTAATTTTTCCGCATTTGTCAATGAGTGCATATGATGTAATTTAGAGATATTTTTAAGATGGAAAAATGCGGTTTTACAGAATCTAGACATGAGAATTTCAAATGAAAAATTGGCATCAAAGAGCGCACCCAGGTTCCTAACCGACGACGAAGATTTAACAGAGCAGCCATCAAGAGTTAGACAGTATTCTATTCTAGGTTATTATGTGTGGACTTTTTTTGTCCAATAATCAATGTCATTCCAAACCTGCATAACCTTTTCTTCTGTAACCAAAGTTTTGGTTAACCAAAGTTTTGGTTAACATAGACTGCTATTTTATGGACAACAAAAGGATTTCTCAGATCATTTATTGTTGTTCTTTTTTGTTTTAATCTTTGGATGAACTATCCCTTCAAAGGAGGATGTACCTAGCACCCTAACGTATTTTCTTCTTAAAATGTAAATGTCTATTTTATATTTCTGTTTTTCTATCTAGGTGAAGGAAAAACAGAGGGGAAATCATTGATGGAGCAGCTGAGAGGAGAGGCGCTGAAGTTCCATAAGCCAGGTGAGAGTTTTGACATATCGGTGACCAGTTAACTACTTAGGGTGCTACTCATTCATTATTTGTGTATCCCCTCTTTCTTTCTGCGCTTTTTTTCTTCTTTTCTAACTCCACCCCCCTTAGCATGCAAGGGAAGAATGCAAGGAAAGAAAATGAGGTTGGAGAAATCGAAGTTGGGCTGCACCAACGAATTTGATTTTAGTTGTGTCTGCTCTGTGAACGGAAACATCAACCAGTCACGTTGCTTTACAGTAGCCGAATAACCCATTTCTATTAACAAACTGCTCATGTAGAATAATGGAGGACCAACGAATTTGATTTTAGTTGTGTCTGCTCTGTGAATGGAAACATCAACCAGTCACGTTCCGTTACAGTAACCGAATAACCCATTTCTATTAACAAACTGCTCATGTAGAATAATGGAGTACAGAGTGAGTTGCTGCTGGAAAGGTAGGCTACATGATCCAAGTTATCCGAAACATCTATTTTTTGTTAGAAATTAAGTGTAGATTTAGAAAGTGTAATGTAGAAATATGTGTAGCATGAGTAATCATATTTATGAGAGCAGTAACAGTAAATGCACTATTGCTGGAGTAGCCCATGAAGATGAGTGAATGTTTGTGTTCTTCATATCTCATACAACTTAAGATTTTTTTTTAATTGCCCATTTTATTTTCTGCTTTAAAATGGTAAGCAATTGGTTGATTTTAGGTGTTGAACGTATTTTAACCTTTCTTCTAATAATGTACAGTAGGGCTGCAACAACTAATCGATAAAATCGATTATAATCGATTATGAAAATCGTTGTCAACGAATGCCGTTATCGATTAGTTGGTCTAATTACGTCACGGGAATTGTTTACATGCGACATGCGCTTCTTACATGCGTCTTCATGAGGCACAAATGCAAGTTCTCTCCCTCGCTGCTCTACCCTGCAGCGCGCGCGCAACACGGACGGTTTGGAGCACATTATCTTCTCTCTTGCATGCACGCTCTTGATTCCATGAGTTTGAACTAATTTGCGGGCATCAGGGACCCGCTATCAATATGCCGCAAAAATCACTCACCTTTTGGCGAAATTCGCTGTTTTGAAACCAGAATAGGTGAGCTACGTTAATCGTGTATGCTTTATACTATATGAAGCCATATACTATAGTATAATGTGAGATAGAAACGTATATTTAAGTCATTAAATTCAAGTTGAGGTAAGCTTTTCCCTCCATTGCGGCTGTCAGTCATTCTCCATTTGGTGTTCAAACAGTGTGTCGCGTTCAGTTACGACAGTCAACACGATGAAACTCTTTCCAAGATGATTCAATTTTAATATTATTATAATTGATCCGTAGATAAAGGTCTATGGTTCGCATAAAATGACTATCTTGCTAGACTTTTATTGCTGTAACTTGATCACTTTCTCCTAGAGTAGAATCAGCGCACTATAACTGTTCTTCACGTGCACAGTAGCCTAACTGAAATTTAAAACTGTTAAAAGAAAAGGCTGAATAAACTATTGCATAGATACACACTATGCATCGATATGTCTTTCTCTTTCCTTGGTGCTTCTTCTAACTTTTCAATGCGGACTCGAAGAGCTGCGCGCCGCCCTGTAAGTAAGTAACTAAGTAAAGTTTATTTATAGAGCAATTTTCACAGATAAAAATCACAAAGTGCTTTACAGAGTGCAGCCAGAAAATAAAACAGTATACAATCAGTAAAATTACAACGTTTAAAACATATAAAAAGCCCAAAATAAAACCCAGTTAACTAAATGCTTGTCTAAATAAAAGTGTCTTAAGATGCCTTTTAAAAATATAGCTGCGAGCAGCGATTGCGGGCCCAAGCCGGTGGCACCGCAACCCCGGTGCCTTTAGTATAAAGCCTGTGGCACCGCCACCTTGGTGCTTTTAGGGTTATTCTACATGACGTGCAAAAACATAACCCCCGCTTTGACTGTCAAAAAGAAGTGTGCTGAAGAGCTTGCATCAGTGAAGGCTCTGCAAAAGTGCACATTGAGGGCACATTTTAACCACAAAGTATGCATGAGCAACCTTCTGAAAGGTCAGGTGTACATCCAGGTCTACATCTGTACTGTGTTTACATTATAGTATTTAGGGATGCACCGATCCGATACTCAGGATCGGTATCAGCTCCGATACTGCCATCTTTGCCGGATCCGGTATATTTACACCACTTAATCAAACCACTCTTCTTTAAAACATTATGATGTGATTTTTTTCACATGTATTTTATTACTCTTATTGAGCTATTTTGTCCACACACAGGACTCACTGCCAATCGTACGTGCTCACATCATTCTCTTTCTGTGAAAGCTGTATACTGCACTCACCAGTTTTCATTCTACAGCTATTGACCAGAGCACTGAAATTGTTTCTCACTTAAACTACAATCAAATGGATTTTCTCACACATTTTGCGTTAGTCCTCCGCATGGCATTTTATTATTTTCTGCGCAGCTTCAAAAGTGCATGCACACAGCCACAAGCACACACAGTCACGAGAGAGGCGCGATCGAACTCTCTGTGTGTTTGTGTGTGAACAATGGAAACTCCATTTTGTTCATACAGGAAAATATTCAGACTAATGTCTTGTGGGAGCAACAGAATACATGTAACGGCATTATGTAATCAGGATACAAAAATCCAGTGAGTTACATCAAAAAAAGTAGTAATCAGATTGTAGTTACATTTTGAAAAAGTATATAGTACTTAAAGCCATTTAATATAAAGTGGGACCCTTTTTTATGAAATAATTTGTAACTGTATTGGAATACATTTTTAAAGTAACCCTCCCAAGCCTGGTCTTGTGTGCACGTCCGTTACTTTCACTTTTTAAGTTAGCGATTTTTAAGGCACCAATCCTACTGTATTACCTAATGTGTGAATATTGATCCAATAGTTCTACCTAATTTTGAACACAAGAGGGCAGTATAGCACTATGAATGATTTTTTCTCTTTTGACTAAACCATTCTGGCTGTTTTTAAACTTAAACATAATTCTTAAATTTAAAAAAAGAATAAAATGGCTATAGTTCCAATATTGGTATAGTTTTATACAGTGTTGGGGTAGTTACTCAAAAAAGTAATTAGTTACTAGTTACTTCTGTAAATTGTAATGAGATTACTTTACTAGTTACTGCGTTGGAAAAGTAACTTCACTACTTATTACTTTACTTTCCCGTTTCTTAATTTACCGTGTAGCCTACATGGACAAACATCATATCAGTTTTTGCCCTATCATCTTTTATTGTAAAAATGTATACAAAATGACATGAAAGAACAATATCCCTGTCTGCACAAATAAATATGCCGCACTGTAAAATTCACAAACAAAATGGGGTTCAAAATTCAAAATTTTAAAATGGTGTTTATCACAGAAGTTTCAAAACAGGCTGGGAGAATAAAACTCTTCTCCTGAGAACAAAACCAGCTTTTTATTCGACTCATGGTAATAATAATAATTAAAAAAAATAAATGATGTCAATAAAAAATAATAAAATAAACAGGGCTGGGTAAAAATATCGATTCATCAATGCATTGCAATTCTTTGCTTCTCAATTCAATATCGATTCATCAAATCCTATGAATCGATTCAGTCATCCAGGCCAGTGGCGGCGCTGTGGGTTACACTCTAGTGAGAGCGTTCAGCATTGTACAAGACGCGCTTTAGCAAAACAGCGCGATGACGGGCAGCAGCTGCACTCCGTTCAAGCCTGATTCAAGCCTGCCCCACTAACATTAAAAGCCGACGTTAGGGCTCATTTTGGATTCCACTGTAAGCCGGGAACTATGGAAGCTTGTTTCCGCCACAGAATGGAAAATAAAATGTAATTGCGACTTTTTATCTCACAATTCTGTTTTTTTTTCTAACAATTGGGAGTTTACGTCTCGCAATTCTGACTTTATTTCTCAGAATTGCGAGATATAAAGTCAAAATTGCGGGATATAAAGTCACAATTGCGGGATATAAAGTCAGAATTGTGGGATATAAAATCGCAATTGCGTGTTATAAAGTCAGAAATGCATGATAAGGTAAGAATTGTGAGATACACACTATTCTGAGAGGGAAAAAGGTTGGTCTTTTTTCCCCTGATAACTCGCAGTTGCTGTTAAGAGTGATCAGCTGTTAAGTGTTATTGTTTACAAAATTATAATTATAATATTAGACTTTTTTGAGTATCCACATTTTGTGCTTCTGTTTACATTTCTTTTATAACTTGAATGTATAGAAAGAAAGAAATATACTTTCTACTACTTAGATACAAGCACTTTAGAGGTGTTGTTAAAGCACTGTACAGTGCTTGTCACAGTTGTGTTTGTATTCAACACATACAATATTGTACAGTTTATTCTGATGAATAAACCATGACAGAAAACAAACATGCTGGGGTCAATTTGTTCTTTAACATTGGTAATACTGCGCACATTATTTAAAAATATACTCAGGCACTTAATTACTTGTGTATTTACTTATTATTGAATCGATATCGAAGCTAATAAATCAATATTGAATCAAATCGAAGCCTCAAGAATTGAAATCGAATCGAATTGTGAAATGCCTAACAATACCCAGCCCTAAAAATAAAGGTCACTTTATCCCATAAAATTCTTAATCCTAATTTAAAATGTATTTTTCTAAACCTGGGGGATTAGCCTAATGGTCGACAGGGGAAGCATGTCTTCTACAATGAACCCTGCAACAATCCTGTTCATTTCGTTTTGTGTTATCCAAGACTTTCGAGCCTTGTTTTTACTTGACGCGTCCGAACGAGCGGAAAGGTGCGCGCGGCAAACAGCGCACGCGATGCCGCATCCGAGGATGAACGACAAGAAGCCGAACCTGCACCAAACATGTAGCCTACATCTCCGCAACGGCACCCAGTTTGCGCATCTAAATCAGTTATTTATGTTTACAAAATGAGCCTAAGATCCATGTTTTATAAAATGTCCACGAAACTTAATGAAATGTTTAGTGAAATTAGAAAATAGAGATCGTTCATTTAGTTCTTTAGCCTATATACATGTTTTTAAATCCACATATTTTGTTCTAATGTCACAAATAATAATCTTAGGGTTTACTATAGCCTACATTTCACTCAAATATTTTTGTGCTTTCGAGCAATAAACTGAAAGTAATGTGAATATTGCCATTTGCCGAAACCCGTCTCTCTCTCTCCACTTCCCTCTCTCCTTCACTCAAATCGGTCTCTATGGCAACGGCGCGCACGCACCACTAGACGGAACTCTCCACACAGGCAAACACGGCTTGGGTAACGCAGGAAAGCGCGTTCCTTTAGTATCAAAGTAGTGTAGTTACCAATATTTTAAGTGTAATACGTTACTTTACTTACCCAAAAAAGTAATATCGTTACTGTAATTCGTTACTTTGTAACTCGTTACCCCCAACACTGGTCTTATAGAAAATAAATGGTGAATAATAAACTTTTTAGAAGATATGAGACGTTTCCTGATTCTTTTTTTGACATACAGTAGGTAGACAACCAGAATGTGGTTTTTACCGCCGCAGCTTTGCCGCGGCGGTAAAAGTTGAGGTGTATTTGCTGCCTTTGGCCGCTAAGAGGCGCTACAATCACAGACTTTGAAAAGTGTCCGTTTTTTGTGTAATCTTCAGCTGCGCCGCGGCTCTTTCAGAGCGATTGAAAGATGGTAGCAGATTAATTCAAGTGAAACGTAGTTAAATTAATTAATTAATCAATCACAATACTGAAATTAAATTGAAAAAAATAATGAAACCTTAAAACATTGCAGTCGAAATATATTAGGCTACATCAATGAGGATTTGCAATCGGATACGCTAAGACAATACCTCAATAGTTCAATACATGTCTACGGATAGCTGAGTGGTTAAAGTATCAGCCTCAACCTCATAGATCTCCAAACGACATGAGATTGAACCTCACTACTTGCTTTTGGCCGACAGATTTTATGTTTTACCGTTCTTGAAGCTTTAATAGGTAGCTGTTTATTAGCGAGTTTATTTACTGGTTATTTACTTAAAGTGTCCGACATAATTTGCCACTTCTCATTGAGAGCTGAGTTCGCAGATAAATTTTAGGTTAACACTATAGCCTGTAGCTACTTGGGGACGGGTGGGACATGTCCCCACCACTTTTTGTCAGGTTCGATATTGTCCGCACCATTTTTGAAATCTTAGCTAACAGCATTCGTTTCATTCGTTTGAGGCGATCTAGCGCTAAAATGTGTTGTCTTCCGTTGTGGAGGTTTTCTGCAATCCGTTGTGGAGGTTTCATTCGTTCCGGTGAAATCACAAATCAAACTCACGGACTCACGGATTTGTGGCTCGTCCCCGAGAATGCGCCGCATGATTCAACCAGGCCTCCTGTTTAGATGCGGGATGCATTGTTTTTAAAAGGACTTCACATAGAAAAAAATACAAATAAATAAATATAGCCTAACACAAAGTTATAGGCCTATAAAAAATAAAACATTCATAAATTGTTTTATGACTAACATATTCCTGTCTTGAGTGAACTCATTTAAAGTTATAAACGCAAATCCTAATAATAATAATAATGCTATATTTCCTAATATTATATGCTATTATTATTAGCCTACATTTAGGCTACATTTTTAGCTAGACGCTTTTATAAAAAAATAAATAAATAAACAAAGCAATTCGTCAAATGTCAGTCATAATACAGGTTAGACAATAATAAAACAGGGCTGAGATTATCACAAATAAACAAAAGATTTTGACTCATAGGCTATCCAAGTTTGTGCACAAAAAATAAATAACATTGACTTTTTGGGTTTATTAAACATTTAAAATATTCGCAAATTAATATGAAAAAAAAAATAGATTTTACTTTCTAAAAACTATATTTTACCCGCAGTGCTAAATGAGAAGAGCATGTCTCGGGAACCATAGAGAGAGATTTAGGTGATTTATAGGCTAATCATAATAAATGTGTCTGAAAAATAACGACGTTTTCTTGTTATTGTGAGTTTACATAAATAAAAGTAGTTGCAAATAATGTATAATGTATTATGTATTTTTTTTCGTATGACCAGAAATGCTAGATTATTTTAAATTGTTCCACTGTTGATAGGAACATGCAAGAGTTTGCGGCCGCGGCAGTGACATGCAGTGCGCGCTTCACACAAACAGTTGGATATGCGTTAAAAACCTGTTTGTTTGTTAGAATCTTAGCCCATTATTATTGTCTAAGACTGACATTTGACGAATTGCTTTGTGGATAAAAGCGTCTTCTAAATAGGCCTATGATTTGATAGCTATATTATTTGCGTTTATTACTATGAATGAGTTTACCGAAGACAGTAATATAACATAAAATAATTTATAACTTATAACCAAACCTTTTACAGTTTTTGAACTGTTATTATTATCTTATTTATTTTTTCGCTTATTATAGTACTGAGCTTTTTCCTCTAAATTTTTACTTTAAAGATAAAAGTATCCTAAATGTATTATTTATTTTTTTTAAATGCAAGAAATTATCTTTAAAAAAAAAAGGATTTTAAAAACAATGCAATGCATCCCGCATCTAAACAGGAGGCCTGGTTGAATCATGCGGCACACTCTGAATCATGCGGATTGCGAAAGCGTGGGCACGGTTTATGAATTTGTGGGTACAGATTGCAAAAACTGAGGGCACGGTTTACAAATCTGAGAGAACGGGGAACTCGTACGGATTAGGTACGGTTTATTAATCCGTTGTGATAAAGTGCAGTTGTTTCTAACGTTAGTGTTTTGGAGCAATTGAATGCCTTCAAACAAAAGCTACCGAGGAATCGTCAAGAAAGACCAGTTTTAAAGTTTTACAAAAATTAAACCACGTTCAATTTGTAGCCTATAGACTATATTGTTCTTGAATTGTTCGAAGAAAAAACGACATAGTAAAAACGCCAGCCTGATCTCAGGAGCGCTGCTTTGATTAGGTACGCTCATTGCGTTTAAAAAAACCGTGGCGCTCCCATTGAAAACAATTGAAAACATTACGCCAGGCGTGTGGGAAAACGCTTTGGTGGACACACAGCCTTTCAAGTGGGGGAGGGCGCATATTTGCATTTGAATGTTGTGTTACATTCTAAAACATTTAACGTGTGACGCACACACACAACTGCACATGCACACATTGGGCTTACATTCTGTTTGACTGTGTTATTGTTGCAAACATGCTGCTCTAAACTCTAGTAAACTTTTCTGTCGGTGTTAGCAGCAAAGTTAAAGTTGATGATGCTGACTCGCCATCTTCGCAGTGAACGCGCATAGGCCTAAACGCATGTGGCTACTTCGAATTAGCCTATACGCAGAGAGTTGCCAATTTGTTTTCGTTTTTAATTGTTTTGTTTAAAAGTAGACATTTAAAGCTGTCTGTGAGGCAAGCATCGAGGTGTTTCGGTTCTTATATGAGACGCGCTCCAGTTAACACGCGCGCTGTGTTTAGGTTCATGAGACGCGCTCCAGTTAATACGCGCGCCTCTATATGTCACTTCTAATGTATTAATCCAGTCAATTTGTTGATGAAATATTTTTTTAAAATGAAGATACAATTTATCCGAAACGAAATTTACAAGCTTTCTACAAAACAAAACTTAATTGGTGGTCAAAATCATGTCTGACCCACTCCAAATATTTTCCGATATATTGAAATGGATTTATAGCGTTTTGGAAAAGAACTCCTCATATTTTTTATTTTATTTCTTTATTTCTTTATTTTTATTTTATTTTTTTTTACGGAACTGCTTTTGAAATTACGATTGGTATTATTATAGATGTAAAGAAGTCATTCTGTTGGATACTATTTTATTCCTTCCTTAGTGTAAAATGGAAATATATATTTTTTTCATAAATTAAGCACAAAAAAAACACTAGATGGTGTAACAGTTTTAGAACTAGACAAATCGTTCTTCATAAATAGGCCTACCTAAATATAAAATTTAACTACTTCTATCCATGATAAATCAAGCTTCGAACCCATGTCATTATCATGTTCTATCCGTAAGTTCTACCACTCGGCCATGTGTTCACTTACGGAATGAGCAGGACGTTTTGTTGTTAAACTATTGTGAGCTTAAGCCTACATTACATGAAAACATAGGCCTACACCTTTTACAGTTTTAAAAGATGATTTTATTAGGCTATTTGTTGTTTAAACGTGCGTGTTGCATATTTTAAAAAATACACACACACACACATATTTGATATTGTCTATTTAGGCGAATTATAGCATTGATTACTGTGGAGGGGGAAATAGGTACCCCACCGGCAAATCGCAACTTGCTTAGCTTGGCCTATTTTTTGTTTTTGTTTTTTTTTTAATCTACATGGATTTTTTTTTTTAACATAACTGCTTTTGAAAATGTAAATTCAGACAATCTGTTGGAAGAGATTTGTTCCTTAATGTAAAAAAGAAATGCAAGGTAATTTAAATACATGTTTATGCGGGATTTGAAACAGTGTCATCAAAATGCTTGTACCAAAGTTCTACCACTCGACCACGACTTTTCACACTGACAAACGCCCAGAAGTTCGGTTGTTCAGCAGTCAGTGTACGCACGCGAGAGAAGCGCTCTTCAGTCTTCGCATTCCTCAATAGCGTCATTGAAAGCAGCGCTTTATTTTCGCTGCCTATGTTAACTTTTGATGCATAAAATGTTCTCCTATAGCCTAAAAGTGTATATTCTAGTTAAAGCTATATTCTATTTAAAATGTAGACTACTTTTACATAATTACGTTTTGCTTTCGCTAAATGTCCCTTTGCGCCACCTGGTGGTCATTTCGCCACCAACTTTGAAATACGGCTGGTTTATTTTTGGCGCTGTAGATTTACCGCGGCACTTGTCGCGGCGGTAAACGACATTCTGGTTGTCCACCTACTGTAATCCCTCGCCATTCGATATCCGTTCACAATTTAGTATCTTTAATATATTTTCATAATTTTGAAAAAGTTTGGTGGGAATAATTAAAAAATTACTTAAGAGGGGGGGGGGGGGGGGGATAAAAATGTAAAGGCTGGTTTTGCAAAACATTCACATACAGACCGAAACAACCGACTTCCTGTTGGGCTGGCTTAAAGTTGTTTGGGCTAATGAGATCTATAAGCGTACCGAGTTTCATATTATTACATGCAAGTGTGTTTGATTTATGGACCCAATTTTCAGACCAAGTTTATGGACCAAGTTAATTTAATTAATGAACTAATTATATAAAACTATTGTCAATGCACTACAATTAAACTGGCTATATGCCTTTACTTATAAAAATTTAAAATAAAAACGTATTTAAAAAATCCCAGGCTTAAGAAATGTATTTTCTTTATGCTGGCCAGACACACAGCAGTGGAATGGTTAACCCCCCTCCCCCTGCAAACACACACACACACACACACACACACACACACACACACACAGACAGGCAAAGGCTCAGACATTGGCTCAGAGGGAGTATGACTACATTCAAACAAAAATATCTGACTTTTTGTGGGTCCTAGCTATTGAGTGTGAATTAGAAAGTTGTCTGGCTCGAGGAGTACAATATACAAACCGATTTTTGTTACTGTAGATAAAACTAACAACCCCACTTTTGTCAAAAGGTGGCGCTACTGAGCCCTCACCACGCCCGTTTCTGAAACTTTACATGTGTCTACTGGCTAATAAATGTGATGTGTCTGTCGAGTTTCATGCAATTTCAAGCATGCTAAGAGTCTCAAAGGCATCCTAAAAGAATGGTAAAGTTTAATGCGTTAACACGGAAACAGTTTCAAAGATATCAAGAATCCATTCACAGGTCTTCATCTGCCGTGTATTTACATTATACAGATGAAGATTGAAGCAAATCGGGTTAAAATAAGAGGGTGATTTCAAAGCATTTTGAAAGTGACACTTCCTGCTGCCAGTTGGTGGCGCTATAACTTTGACTCACAATAGTCACATCCATGTGTTTGTCCTCTTACAGCGAACACACTCCTGAAGTTTCATCAAGATCGGTTGATGTATGCTGAAGTTATGACACACTTCCTGTTTCACGTTTCTCGCCATAATTTTGTTTCCTCGCCACAGCCAAACCGTTCGAGATATCAAAAATCCCCTCGCAATTTTTGATCCTCTATGTCTTGACTTCAGGCTGACCGAGTTTCGTTCCATGTGGATGAATGCTCTAGGAGGAGTATATTAATTTCCATTGCATGCGTTTTAAAAACAACCGTAAATATCTGACTTCCTGTTGGGCTGGGGTAAAAAGTAAAAGTGCTATGTATATATGAAACAATGAGATCGACATGTGTACCGAGTTTCATATTATTACATGCAAGCGTGTTTGATTTATGGACAAATTGTTCAGACCCTGTTTCAGGGGGCGCTGACGAGCCGCCCTGCCACGCCCGGGTACCAGCTTCAGCCCGGCTCTGATGGCCGCGGGTTCTGACCCGTGTGCAAAGTTTCAAGAGTTTTTGAGCATGTTAAGGGCCCCAAAAGTGCCTGAATAGTCATTAGAAAAAAAAATAAATAAATATAGCTGCGAGCAGCGATTGCGGGCCCAAGCCGGTGGCACCGCAACCCCGGTGCCTTTAGTTACCTAAAGGCACCGGGATGGCGGTACCGCCGGCTTTGGCCCGCAATCGCTGCTCGCAGCTATATTTATATATATATATATATATATATATATACACTCACCGGCCACTTTATTAGGTACCCCATGCTAGTAACGGGTTGGACCCACTTTTGCCTTCAGAACTGCCTCAATTCTTCGTGGCATAGATTCAACAAGGTGCTGGAAGCATTCCTCAGGGAGTTTGGTCCATATTGACATGATGGCATCACACAGTTGCCGCAGATTTGTCGGCTGCACATCCATGATGCGAATCTCCCGTTCCACCACATCCCAAAGATGCTCTATTGGATTGCGATCTGGTGACTGTGGAGGCCATTTGAGTACAGCGAACTCATTGTCATGTTCAAGAAACCAGTCTGAGATGATTCCAGCTTTATGACATGGCGCATTATCCTGCTGAAAGTAGCCATCAGAAGTTGGGTACATTGTGGTCATAAAGGGATGGACATGGTCAGCAACAATACTCAGGTAGGCTGTGGCGTTGCAACGATGCTCAATTGGTACCAAGGGGCCCAAAGAGTGCCAAGAAAATATTCCCCACACCATGACACCAACACCACCAGCCGGAACCGTTGATACAAGGCAGGATGGATCCATGCTTTCATGTTGTAGACACCAAATTCTGACCCTACCATCCGAATGTCGCAGCAGAAATCGAGACTCATCAGACCAGGCAACGTTTTTCCAATCTTCTATTGTCCAATTTCGATGAGCTTGTGCAAATTGTAGCCTCAGTTTCCTGTTCTTAGCTGAAAGGAGTGGCACCCGGTGTGGTCTTCTGCTGCTGTAGCCCATCTGCCTCAAAGTTCGACGTACTGTGCGTTCAGATATGCTCTTCTGCCCACCTTGGTTGTAACGGGTGGTTATTTGAGTCACTGTGGCTCTTCTATCAGCTCGAACCAGTCTGGCCGTTCTCCTCTGACCTCTGGCATCAACAAGGCTTTTCCGCCCAAAGAACTGCCGCTCACTGGATGCTTTTTCTTTTTCGGACCATTCTCTGTAAACCCTAGAGATGGTTGTGCGTGAATATCCCAGTAGATTAGCAGTTTCTGAAATACTCAGACCAGCCCTTCTGGCAACAACAATCATGCCACGTTCAAAGTCACTCAAATCACCTTTCTTCCCCATACTGATGCTCGGTTTGAACTGCAGGAGATTGTCTTGACCATGTCTACATGCCTAAATGCACTGAGTTGCCGCCATGTGATTGGCTGCTTAGAAATTAAGTGTTAACGAGCAGTTTGACAGGTGTACCTAATAAAGTGGCCGGTGAGTGTATATATATATATATAAAGCCGGTGGCACCGCACCCTTGGTGCTTTTAGGGTTATTCTACATGACGTGCAAAAACGTAACCCCCGCTTTGACTGTCAAAAAGAAGTGTGCTGAAGAGCTTGCAGCAGTGAAGGCTCTGCAAAAGTGCGGATCGAGGGCACATTTTAACCACAAAGTATGCATGAGCAACCTTCTGAAAGGTCAGGTGTACATCAAGGTCTACATCTGTACTGTGTTTACATTATAGTATGTAGGGATGCGCCGATCCGATACTCAGGATCGTTATCAGCACTGCCAATCGTACGTGCTCACATCATTCTCTTTCTGTGAAAGCTGTATACTGCATTCACCAGTTTTCACTCTACACCTATTGACCAGAGCACTGAAATTATTTCTCACTTAAACTACAATCAAATGGATTTTCCCACACATTTTGCATTAGTCCTCTGCATGGCATTTTATTATTTTCTGAGCAGCTTCAGAAGTGCATGCACACAGCCTAGAACACATGACACGCACACACAGTCACGAGAGAGGCGCGATCGAACTCTGTGTGTGTTTGTGTGTGAACAATGGAAACTCCATTTTGTTCATACAGGAAAATATTCAGACTAATGTCTTGTGGGAGCAACAGAATACATGTAACAGCATTATGTAATCAGGAAACAAAAATCCAGTAACTGTATATTATTACAGTGAGTTACATCAAAAAAAGTAATCAGATTGTAGTTACTTTTTGAAAAAGTATAAAGTACTTAAAGCCAATTAATATAAAGTGGGACCCTTTTTTATGAAATAATTTGTAACTGTATCGGAATACATTTTTTAAAGTAACCCTCCCAAGCCTGGTCTTGTGTGGACGTCGTGAAATTAGAAAATAGAGATCGTTCATTTAGTTCTTTAGCCTATATACATGTTTTTATATCCACATATTTTGTTCTAATGTCACAAATAATAATTTTAGGGTTTACTATAGCCTACATTTCACTCAAATATTTTTGTACTTTCGAGCAATAAACTGAAAGTAATGTGAATATTGCCATTCAGGGCTGGACTGGGACAAAAAATCAGCCCTGGACACTTCATCCAGACCGGCCCACTATGCAAACACACACACACGTGCATTAATCTATACGTGCATTAATCTGCATGTAAAATTACTGATTAGATTTCATTTACTATCAAAACCAAGAAAAAACTATTAAAATAATAAACAAATGGAATGGAAATGATTTTATAAAGGCTTTATTGTAAATAACTGGTCTGAATTTATGTGCCACTTAATATTTTAATAGAATATTCTTAGGCTATACTACATATATTTCATGAAGTGCAACATCACGGTGAGGACCTACAAATATATATTCTGTAGCTCCTGGCAGTGATGTTTCACCTCATGAAATATAGTTTATATAATATAGCATAAGAATATTCTGTTACAATATTATGTTCACATTTATGACACAGACAGTAGATAATATTATGTTCACATTTATGACACAGACAGTATAGGCTTCTGCCAGGCACTTTCAGGGAGACAAATTGAAAAAATATGTATTTATGTGCATATTTATATGCAAAATACTCCTTTTTTCACATCAACTATGTGCTATGGTCATTAAATGGCTATCCTTTTCACTTAAGTCCAGCAAATAATTCATTTATTTTAACACATTTGGTGGCATCTGCCTCAAGTTATTGTCGTTGTTATGAAATACAGTCGTATGTTTGCATAGAATTCATTTTGAACACTATAATATTACATGCTTTCAAAATCTGAGGTAAATTATCCGTTATGGCTTGTGGCACAGTGACCTATTTTTAACTAAAAATAAATAATGTGTACTCATAACCAGTGTAATTTCTTCATTCTGTCAGCCGCGACATCGCAGAAATAGGAACCGTTTCTAAATTAGAAACTTCGCATGTCGCCGTCGCGTCTGGTTAGGACAAAAACTCTGATTTACATGGAAAAGATACCTTTTATCGCGTGTCGCGGCGTCGTGTGTAGTTAGGACATATTGTAGCTACTGTAACGGTAGTCGATACGCGTTCTTCTGATCATTAAAAAGAATGAGGTTATATTGACAGATGAATAGGCTACGCTCAGTTTATCAAATACGCTCAGTTTATTAAATGTCTCTTGCAAACTATGAAGAGACAATGATGAATCAATACACACTGACATGGCGATGCTGGACTGATTCTTTATTTACACCATCATACAGTAATTTTGTCGGTTGTTTATTACAGATATTAGCATTTTATTGATCATCAGCTAATTTCATCAATAGACATCAATAAGAGAGAGTGGCAACAGCCCTGGTAAGAGTCAAGAGATCATTTCTTTCTTTACTTGAAGATGATTGTGTAGATGATTAAGCGTCTCTGACTTACTTTCACTTTTATTTGCGATGTTTGCACGTTGGTTTGACGCTCAGCTGCTGCTCATCTGCGGCGGTGATGCGTGTCGCAGTAGCGCCGTCATGTCTGACTATAACAGCCTGTAAACGCTCTCACTCGTTTATTTTTTAGCATTTTTGGGAGGAGTAAAATATACATGTGTGATATCAACAACCAGATTGCGTTTACACGTAAAGATCCGAACACAATGCGAGCCAGACTACCTCCAGATGGTCAGGCAAATCGATCACAATCCGATCACAACGTAATACCTTGCATTGATATTTCTTTTTTATTATCCGGATAACTTATCTGGATACTGATCGCATTTTAATACCAGGTGTAGGGGTCTCAGAGACGAGACCGGCGAGAAACTTCACGAGACCGGCGGAATGCCTCCACAGGGCGGGGAGATACTATACTGCCTATGGGAGCGGCCGCTTCTCCGCTCTTGATTCCGATTGGCCAGTGTCAGACAGTCAGACCTGTCAGTCTCGCAGCTGGACCAAGTTTATGGACCAAGTTAATTTAATTAATAAACTAATTATATAAAACTATTGTCAATGCACTACAATTTAACTGGTTATATTATGCCTTCACTTATAAAAATTAAAATAAAAACTTATTTAAAACATACCAGGCTTAAGAAATGTATTAAGAAATTACACAGCAGAAAAAAACACACAGCACTGAAATGGTTAAGTTAAGCCCCTCCCCCTACTAACACACACACAGAGAGAGACAGAGATGTAGGCTCAAAGGGAGCATGACCAGATTCAAACAAACATATCTTACTTTCTGTGGGTCCTAGTTAAAGAGTGTCAATTAGAAAGTTGTCCGGCTCGAGGAGTACAATATACATACTGATTTTTGTAACTGTAGATAAAACTAACAACCCAACTTTTGTCAAAAGGTGGCGCTACTGAGCCCTCACCACGCCCGTTTCTGAAACTTTGCACATGTCTACTGGCTAATAAATGTGATGTGTCTGAGGAGTTTCATGCAATTTGAAGCATGCTAAGGGTCTCAAAAGCATCCTAAAAGAATGGTAAAGTTTGATGCGTCACCATGGCAACAGTTTCAAAGATATTAAGAATCCATTCACAGGTCTACATCTGCCGTATGTTTACATTATACAGATGAAGTTTGAAGCAAATCGGGTTAAAATAAGAGGGTGATTTCAAAGCATTTTGAAAGTGACACACTTCCTGCTGCCAGTTGGTGGCGCTATAACTTTGACACACAATAGTCACATCCATGTGATCGTCCTCTTACGGCGAACACACTCCTGAAGTTTCATCAAGATCGGTTGATGTATGCTGAAGTTAGGACACACTTCCTGTTTCACGTTTCTCACCATAATTTTGTTTCCTCGCCACAGCCAAACCGTTCGAGATATCAAAAATCCCCTCGCAATTTTTGATCGTCTATGTCTTGACTTCAGGCTGACCGAGTTTCGTTCCATGCGGATGAATGCTCTAGGAGGAGTACATTAAATTCCATTGCAAGCGTTTTAAAAACAACCGTAAATATCTGACTTCCTGTTGGGCTGGGGTAAAAAGTAAAAGTGCGATGAATATATGAAACGATGAGATTGACATGTGTACCGAGTTTCATATTATTACATGCAAGCGTGTTTGATTTATGGACAAAGTGTTCAGACCCTGTTCCAGGGGGCGCTGACGAGCCGCCCTGCCGCGCCCGGGTACCAGCTTCAGCCCGGCTCTGATGGCCGCGGGTTCTGACCTGTGTGCAAAGTTTCAAGAGTTTTTGAGCATGTTAAGGGCCCCAAAAGTGCCCGGATAGTCGTTAGAAAAAAAAAAAAAAAAAAAATATATAGCTGCGAGCAGCGATTGCGGGCCCAAGCCGGTGGCACCGCCACCCCGGTGCCTTTAGTTACCTAAAGGCACCGGGATGGCGGTACCGCCGGCTTTGGCCCGCAATCGCTGCTCGCAGCTATATTTATATATATATATATATATATATATATATATATATAAAGCCGGTGGCACCGCACCCTTGGTGCTTTTAGGTAGGGCTGCACGATGTATCACTTTAACATCGATATCGCGATGTGCGAATCCACGATAGTCACATCGCAAGGATGTGCGATGTCACTCATAGGGATCGTAGTTCCGTGATTCGTGATTAGTAGGCTAAGTGCCAGCAGCTTCCCGGCCCGTAAGGCTTGTGATTCGCGGATTAAATGCAAAGTTTAACCATCATAGTGTGAGAGCTTATCAATTTGCAAGTCCTGTCAGTTTAAACATCAAGCGCAAGAAGACTGGAACTTGCGCGCTATTTTCTGTCAGTCTTACTAAAGCGCATTTTTGTCCCGCCAAAGCTTGACCGGTGAATGATGTAGATGAGTGATGCAGATGACGATGAGTGACTTCTGTGCTCGTTTAAATGAGAGAGTGAAAGTCCCGGTTGGTCGCGCGTGTATTCTCACCGTCTTCAAACTGTCTTGATCTCTCTGCCGCCCTCGCGCATATCAATGATTTGAGTTGACAAATTTCTTTGAGAATACATGACGGTAAATGGTCGGAAGACAAGTTTTTTGGTCGGAAGACGCGTCCGATTCGCGAACTAATGACTCATTTGAACCGATTCACTTTAATGAATGGTTAAAACAACTGATCTATTCAACACTGAACTCAAGATACATAAATCGGAAACGCTTTACAATAAGGTTACATTTATTAAAGTCTAGTAAACTACATTAATAATAGTAATTCATATAGCACTTTTCTCTCAACTCAAAGTGCTTTATATAGGGGGAAGGGGACTCTCCTCAACCACCACTAATGTTCTGCATCCCGTTAACATAACCTGTTAACAACATTAGTAAACATTCAATTAATATTAGTTTCTATGCGGATTTACTCCATGACAAAACCATCCCAGTCATTCTAGAATGATTCATTCTTTCCAAATAGAGCTATTCATCTGGGGAAATTGTTCTAATATCGCAATATATATCGTGGAAATATAAAATATCGCAATGCCATTTTTTACCAATATCGTGCAGCCCTACTTTTAGGGTTATTCTACATGACGTGCAAAAACGTAACCCCCGCTTTGACTGTCAAAAAGAAGTGTGCTGAAGAGCTTGCAGCAGTGAAGGCTCTGCAAAAGTGCGGATCGAGGGCACATTTTAACCACAAAGTATGCATGAGCAACCTTCTGAAAGGTCAGGTGTACATCCAGGTCTACATCTGTACTGTGTTTACATTATAGTATGTAGGGATGCGCCGATCCGATACTCAGGATCGTTATCAGCTCCGATACTGCCATCTTTGCCGGATCGGGTATTTACACCACTTTAATCAAACCACTCTTCTTTAAAACATTACGATGTGATTTTTTCCACATGTATTTTGTTACTCTTATTGAGCTATTTTGTCCGCTTAAAAGATTCACTGCCAATCGTACGTGCTCACATCATTCTCTTTCTGTGAAAGCTGTATACTGCATTCACCAGTTTTCACTCTACAGCTATTGACCAGAGCACTGAAATTATTTCTCACTTAAACTACAATCAAATGGATTTTCCCACACATTTTGCATTAGTCCTCTGCATGGCATTTTATTATTTTCTGAGCAGCTTCAGAAGTGCATGCACACAGCCTAGAACACATGACACGCACACACAGTCACGAGAGAGGCGCGATCGAACTCTGTGTGTGTTTATGTGTGAACAATGGAAACTCCATTTTGTTCATACAGGAAAATATTCAGACTAATGTCTTGTGGGAGCAACAGAATACATGTAACAGCATTATGTAATCAGGAAACAAAAATCCAGTAACTGTATATTATTACAGTGAGTTACATCAAAAAAAGTAATCAGATTGTAGTTACTTTTTGAAAAAGTATAAAGTACTTAAAGCCAATTAATATAAAGTGGGACCCTTTTTTATGAAATAATTTGTAACTGTATCGGAATACATTTTTTAAAGTAACCCTCCCAAGCCTGGTCTTGTGTGGACGTCGTGAAATTAGAAAATAGAGATCGTTCATTTAGTTCTTTAGCCTATATACATGTTTTTATATCCACATATTTTGTTCTAATGTCACAAATAATAATCTTAGGGTTTACTATAGCCTACATTTCACTCAAATATTTTTGTACTTTCGAGCAATAAACTGAAAGTAATGTGAATATTGCCATTCAGGGCTGGACTGGGACAAAAAATCAGCCCTGGACACTTCATCCAGACCGGCCCACTATGCAAACACACACACACGTGCATTAATCTATACGTGCATTAATCTGCATGTAAAATTACTGATTAGATTTTATTTACTATCAAAACCAAGAAAAAACTATTAAAATAATAAACAAAGGGAATGGAAATGATTTTATAGGGCTTTATTGTAAATAACTGGTCTGAATTTATGTGCCACTTAATATTTTAATAGAATATTCTTAGGCTATACTACATATATTTCATGAAGTGCAACATCACGGTGAGGACCTACAGAAATATATATTCTGTAGCTCCTGGCAGTGATGTTTCACCTCATGAAATATAGTTTATATAATATAGCATAAGAATATTCTGTTACAATATTATGTTCACATTTATGACACAGACAGTAGATAATATTATGTTCACATTTATGACACAGACAGTATAGGCTTCTGCCAGGCACTTTCAGGGAGACAAATTGAAAAAATATGTATTTATGTGCATATTTATATGCAAAATACTCCTTTTTTCACATCAACTATGTGCTATGGTCATTAAATGGCTATCCTTTTCACTTAAGTCCAGCAAATAATTCATTTATTTTAACACATTTGGTGGCATCTGCCTCAAGTTATTGTCGTTGTTATGAAATACAGTCGTATGTTTGCATAGAATTCATTTTGAACACTATAATATTACATGCTTTCAAAATCTGAGGTAAATTATCCGTTATGGCTTGTGGCACAGTGACCTATTTTTAACTAAAAATAAATAATGTGTACTCATAACCAGTGTAATTTCTTCATTCTGTCAGCCGCGACATCGCAGAAATAGGAACGGTTTCTAAATTAGAAACTTCGCATGTCGCCGTCGCGTCTGGTTAGGACAAAAACTCTGATTTACATGGAAAAGATACCTTTTATCGCGTGTCGCGGCGTCGTGTGTAGTTAGGACATATTGTACTGTAACGGTAGTCGATACGCGTTCTTCTGATCATTAAAAAGAATGAGGTTATATTGACAGATGAATAGGCTACGCTCAGTTTATCAAATACGCTCAGTTTATTAAATGTCTCTTGCAAACTATGAAGAGACAATGATGAATCAATACACACTGACATGGCGATGCTGGACTGATTCTTTATTTACACCATCATACAGTAATTTTGTCGGTTGTTTATTACAGATATTAGCATGCATTTTATTGATCATCAGCTAATTTCATCAATAGACATCAATAAGAGAGAGTGGCAACAGCCCTTGTAAGAGTCAAGAGATCATTTCTTTCTTTACTTGAAGATGATTGTGTAGATGATTAAGCGTCTCTGACTTACTTTCACTTTTATTTGCGATGTTTGCACGTTGGTTTGACGCCCAGCTGCTGCTTATCTGCGGTGGTGATGCGTGTCGCTTAGCGCCGTCATGTCTGACTATAACAGCCTGTAAACGCTCTCACTCGTTTATTTTTTAGCATTTTTGGGAGGAGTAAAATATACATGTGTGATATCAACAACCAGATTGCGTTTACACGTAAAGATCCGAACACAATGCGAGCCAGACTACCTCCAGATGGTCAGGCAAATCGATCACAATCCGATCACAACGTAATACCTTGCATTGATATTTCTTTTTTATTATCCGGATAACTTATCTGGATACAGATCGCATTTTAATACCAGGTGTAGGGGTCTCAGAGACGAGACCGGCGAGAAACTTCACGAGACCAGCGGAATGCCTCCACAGGGCGGGGAGATAGGCTACTATACTGCCTATGGGAGCGGCCGCTTCTCCGCTCTTGATTCCGATTGGCCAGTGTCAGACAGTCAGACCTGTCAGTCTCGCAGCTGGACCAAGTTTATGGACCAAGTTAATTTAATTAATAAACTAATTATATAAAACTATTGTCAATGCACTACAATTTAACTGGTTATATTATGCCTTCACTTATAAAAATTAAAATAAAAACTTATTTAAAACATACCAGGCTTAAGAAATGTATTAAGAAATTACACAGCAGAAAAAAACACACAGCACTGAAATGGTTAAGTTAAGCCCCTCCCCCTACTAACACACACACAGAGAGAGACAGAGATGTAGGCTCAAAGGGAGCATGACCAGATTCAAACAAACATATCTTACTTTCTGTGGGTCCTAGTTAAAGAGTGTCAATTAGAAAGTTGTCCGGCTCGAGGAGTACAATATACATACTGATTTTTGTAACTGTAGATAAAACTAACAACCCAACTTTTGTCAAAAGGTGGCGCTACTGAGCCCTCACCACGCCCGTTTCTGAAACTTTGCACATGTCTACTGGCTAATAAATGTGATGTGTCTGAGGAGTTTCATGCAATTTGAAGCATGCTAAGGGTCTCAAAAGCATCCTAAAAGAATGGTAAAGTTTGATGCGTCACCACGGCAACAGTTTCAAAGATATTAAGAATCCATTCACAGGTCTACATCTGCCGTATGTTTACATTATACAGATGAAGTTTGAAGCAAATCGGGTTAAAATAAGAGGGTGATTTCAAAGCATTTTGAAAGTGACACACTTCCTGCTGCCAGTTGGTGGCGCTATAACTTTGACACACAATAGTCACATCCATGTGATCGTCCTCTTACGGCGAACACACTCCTGAAGTTTCATCAAGATCAGTTAATGTATGCTGAAGTTAGGACACACTTCCTGTTTCACGTTTCTCACCATAATTTTGTTTCCTCGCCACAGCCAAACCGTTCGAGATATCAAAAATCCCCTCGCAATTTTTGATCGTCTATGTCTTGACTTCAGGCTGACCGAGTTTCGTTCCATGCGGATGAATGCTCTAGGAGGAGTACATTAAATTCCATTGCAAGCATTTTAAAAACAACCGTAAATATCTGACTTCCTGTTGGGCTGGGGTAAAAAGTAAAAGTGCGATGAATATATGAAACGATGAGATTGACATGTGTACCGAGTTTCATATTATTACATGCAAGCGTGTTTGATTTATGGACAAAGTGTTCAGACCCTGTTCCAGGGGGCGCTGACGAGCCGCCCTGCCACGCCCGGGTACCAGCTTCAGCCCGGCTCTGATGGCCGCGGGTTCTGACCTGTGTGCAAAGTTTCAAGAGTTTTTGAGCATGTTAAGGGCCCCAAAAGTGCCCGGATAGTCGTTAGAAAAAAAAAAAAAAATAATCCTAAGGAAAACAATAGGGCCTTCGCCCTTTCAGGGCTTGGGCCCTAAATAATCCTAAGGAAAACAATAGGGCCTTCGCCCTTTCAGGGCTTGGGCCCTAACAATAGGGCCTTCGCCCTTTCAGGGCTTGGGCCCTAAAAAAAATAATAATCCTAAGGAAAACAATAGGGCCTTCGCCCTTTCAGGGCTTGGGCCCTAATAATAATCGCAAGGAAAACAATAGGGCCTTCGCCCTTTCAGGGCTTGGGCCCTAATAATAATCCTAAGGAAAACAATAGGGCCTTCGCCCTTTCAGGGCTTGGGCCCTAAAAATAATCGCAAGGAAAACAATAGGGCCTTCGCCCTTTCAGGGCTTGGGCCCTAATAATAATCGCAAGGAAAACAATAGGGCCTTCGCCCTTTCAGGGCTTGGGCCCTAATAATAATCCTAAGGAAAACAATAGGGCCTTCGCCCTTTCAGGGCTTGGGCCCTAAAAATAATCCTAAGGAAAACAATAGGGCCTTCGCCCTTTCAGGGCTTGGGCCCTAAAAAAAAATAATCCTAAGGAAAACAATAGGGCCTTCGCCCTTTCAGGGCTTGGGCCCTAAAAAAAATAATCCTAAGGAAAACAATAGGGCCTTCGCCCTTTCAGGGCTTGGGCCCTAATAATCGCAAGGAAAACAATAGGGCCTTCGCCCTTTCAGGGCTTGGACCCTAAAAAAATAATCGCAAGGAAAACAATAGGGCCTTCGCCCTTTCAGGGCTTGGGCCCTAATAATCGATCGAGTCAGTCACACGGAGGAACAAAGGCAAGGCGTTCCACAGACTGGGGGCTACAACCCTGTGACTCCGTGTTGCTTCAAGCGCATCATTCAGCGCTCGCGTCTTTCATGATCATGTCATAATACTTTTGCGCAATGAAAGCTTATTAATGGCCTTTCTTGTTCTGTCCCATCTATTATTTATGTTGCTGCCTCACTAAACAGCTGTGCTATACATTTAAAACAGCTGTGCAACAGATTTTTACGTTATTTTACAATACAAAGAGTAATGTGTAACGTTTTACCAAATTTAGTGCTACACTTCTTGTCTCTTATTTGTTTCCCACTAAGGAATGCTTTTTTCACTAAATGTTCAGATTTTATACAATTATTGTGCACTTGTGATTTTTCTAGGCTAAGTTTTGCTGAGTTATCCACTAATCTAGTTTGCAATAGCATTTTTGTCATAGGTTATGGTCACATATATATATATATATATATATATTTTTTTTAATTTGTTTTTTTTTCTTTATAATGAAGTTGCCTGTATTAAGTAGATTGTTTAACACACAAAAGAGTGATTATCAGATCACCAAGGCCTCATCCTGCTTGCCACAACCCTGATTTAGGGTTTTGTTTAGCTATAATAAACAAAAAAAATAAATATATATTTTTTGTCCGATTAATCGATTATCAAAATAATCTTTAGTTGCTGCCCTAATGTACAGCATATTCACTATATTTGTTTTTGTAGGCTTTAAAGGGTTAGTTCACCCAAAAATGAAAATTCTGTCAGTATTTAATCACTCTCATGTTGTTCCAAACCTCTGTGTGTTTATTTGTTCTGCTGAACACAAAGGAAGAAATTTGGAAGAATGTTTTAATCAAACAGATCTCATTCCCCATTGACTACCATAGTAGGAAAAAATACATACTATGGTAGTCAATGGGGAATGAGATCTGTTTGATTAAAACATTCTTCCAAATATCTTCCTTTGTGTTCAGCAGAACAAATAAACACATAAAGGTTTGGAACAACATGAGGGTGAGTAAATACTGACAGAATTTTCATTTTTGGGTGAACTAACCCTTTAAGAAACAAAACCACACCATGTGTGAGGACAGCACTGAGTATAATGTAGAATAATATTATTTAAAATAATGAGTACAAATTTAAATATTTAATTTTAATATTTGTGGGGGTTTTTTCTTCATCCGATTAATCTGAAAAATAATCGACAGATTAATCGATTACCATAATGATTTTTTGCAGCCCTTTATCGAAATAAAGCTTATTTGTAAATTCTTGATTACTTGAGGCTCACTTCAAAGTGTCATCAGCTGCGTATAAAGTATCTGCCCTTATGTTGTTGAAGTTTGGTTATTTAAGAAATTCATAATAAATATTAATGAATCTAGATGCCATTTTGAAATATCTGAGATCTCACAGGTTAGATGATAGAGGAACGAGGAAGCATCCATTTGAGTATTGAGAAGAACCCATAGACTTTGGACAAAGCCTCAATATGCACAGCTTAACCCAATGTAACATCAGGGGAATATTTTTTTTTTTTATGGCTAGAAGTGAATCATGTTTTTTTTTTTTTGTTTGTTTCCTCTCTAGGGGAGAATTACAAGACGGAGGGTTATGTTGTAACACCCAACACCATGCATTTGCTGAAGAAGCATATGGAAGTCACCGGAGGACAGGTATAACCTGAATTCAATTTTTGTCTTTTTAATTAGTGGCTCTGAAGTGTGCACAATAAGATCAGGAAGATTAAGTAACTAAACTGAGTATTTTCTGCTTAAATCAAATTTTTCTCTTTGTAGGTCCGCACCCGTTTCCCCCCTGAGCCTAATGGTATTCTGCATATTGGTCATGCTAAAGCAATTAACTTCAATTTTGGTTTTGCCAAGGTATACATGCACACACATACTCTCACATTAATAATTTTGCGTAACAAAAAAATTCCTTTCTGACTTTGTGTTTGTGTGAAGGCCAATAATGGCATCTGTTTTCTGCGGTATGATGACACAAACCCTGAGAAAGAGGAGGAGAAGTACTTCACTGCCATCAAAGACATGGTGGAGTGGCTTGGTAAGTATTAAGATCTTACTTGGCTGATGCAATCACAAGCTGATTGCTGAGACTGAGCAGTTCACTCAAACATGAATATTGTCATCTCTGTCTTGTGGTTCTAATCCCGTGTAATGTCATTTTTTTGTTGAAAGTTGAGTACCTAACCTCACTTGTGGTCTGTTTTTTTTTTTCAAGTGGTTGCTCATTTTCACAGATGTTGCATCAAAAGAGAAAGTTAACACTTGTTATAACAGTGTCTGCTTGCTATAGACCTTATTCAGAGCAGCGCCATGACAGTTTTGAGAGTGAGGCTGTGAGGGATAGACTTACCGTGTTTCCAATGGCATCCGCTCTAAAAAGCTGAATAAAGCTAAAATTACTGACGATTTTTTCACAGCTTACATTGTCGGGAGTTTTTTGTCAACTGAAATTTCTTGAAAAGATATTTTTCCAGTGTTTCATAAACAGAGCAATCTGAAAACACTTTAAATAACAGTACGGCCCATTGAAGAGATGTATGTCTATCCCTCACAGCCTCGCTTTCATTCTCATTAAAAATCAAAGATGGCGCTGCCGTGAATAAGGCGTATGCATTATGAATTGAATTTAAACGCATTTTAGAGTAGAAAAAGTTAAAGAAAGGGCTTTGTGTTAAAGCTGCAATAGGGAGTTTTGAGAAAATGTTGACTTAGCCTAAAAATATGAACAAGCACAACTTACAGGTCCCACCCCCTTGCTGCCTGCTGTGCTACAGCCCTCCCTCCACAGCTTCCCCCCACAGCGGATTCTGCCGCTAGTAAGCAGGGTAGTAAGCAGGGCCAGCGTTGACGGCGGATAAACAGTTAGGCACATTCACTAGTAGGGACGAAGCATCAACAATATGCTTTACATTGAAGGCCTGTCCATACTTTGACTACAAACTTGGTCCTCAAATCATTTATGTATTTTGCATTACATATAATGTAACTTTATAACCTTGCACCCTTTCTATAAGTTATAATTAGGGGCGTCATGATTCTCCAAATCGTTGATTCGGTTACATTTTCGACTCTAAGGTCACGGTTCGATTCTCGAGGTGCTTCCGCTCCTTTTTGAGAGATACGAGACCGGTGCATCTCACAAGTGTCGTTCATTATCACTCATGCTACCGGCCTTGCGCAGCTCTCATCCCTCGGCCTCGTCCTGCTCGCCACAACATTATTTCAGGATCATGACAAGCCAGTGAATTAGCAGGTTTCAATTGTTGCTTTGCACAGTGCATGTCATTTTATCTACATGTTAATCGGCTAGAGTTTTGACACCTAGTCAATGGGGTCTGTCTAATTCTTTTTTTGTTTCGCTTGTTTGTCGTCATCTGTCTATTTCCTTTTACCTGTCTTTGTTTTATTACCAGGTACCACCCGAGAAATTGTCAATTTAGGCTGTTTCTCCGCCATTAGCACAGCTGCAGCACACCGGCAATCTTTAGTTTGGTTTGAACGACGGTACACGCTTTGCAAGAGAGGGGTGTGATCAGCTTTTACACGAGTGTGATTGACAGTGCTAAGACCTTTCTGCTGGCTCTGATTGGTTGTTTCTGACCGGGAGCGGTGTATTTCTGCAAATAGCAATAGGACCACTGGGAGGAGCCAGAGGAGCTTGATTTTTTTTTTTTTTTTCCCCCACAGATTATCTGTCACATATTCTACTGTCAGGACATAATGACAGTTTTAACAAACATGTCAAAAAATATATATATATATATATATATATATTTTTACAAAAGTTACCTACAGTGGCTTTAAGTGAAATTACACAAATTTTTCAAATGTGCACTTTTCTATTGACGAGCATTTTTCATGCATGTGTATATGTGTGTGTGTATATATATATATATTTGTTTGTTTGTTTTTCTTCTCTCAGGGTACAGACCATACTCTGTCACGCACGCCTCTGATAACTTCCAGCTTCTCTACGATCTTGCTGTTGATCTCATTCGCAGGTGAGATTACAAACCTTATGTCTCAGGGCTCTATGCTTATAGAACTAGTGCACCTAATTTAAAATAAAAATTTAATGTATGAGCACAATTGAAGTACAGTATGTTAATGTAAAGAAATCAAAGCTTAGAAATAACAAAAAAATTCAGGAATAAGTGTGAGATATGGAAATTACTTTTTCTGATCAACCAAATTTATTATTACTCTGAGACAATGAAAACACCTGATTATGAACACCTGATTATAAAACAAACACACGCCTTAAATGCTCTTTAACCGCAGGATATATAGTGAAAATACAACTTTTATTTTTTCATGTTTGCAAAATGGAATTTAGATTTACAAATGCTGAATTATATTGTGATTCGTGTGCCAATTAAAATGTTCAGGCACATCAGTCTGAAGTGATTATTCCGCCAGGCGGGACAAAATATCGATAGGGCGATATGTAGTTGTCCTTATCTGTACGAGAATCGATACACTTGTGCCAAATATCGATGTTTTAATTGAGAAAATAAGGTGCTCTAAATAGATTTCCCTGCTCCCTGTTTTACTACTTAATGGCTCCTCAAGTGTTGATTATTGTAGCCAATCATAGATATATGTTGAGTACATGAACATTGTGGGCCAATCAGAGGTGTTTAAGAATCCACGCAACAGCGATCAAAATGCTAGGAGGAATTGCTGGTATCGTCACATTTTAAAAAAAAATTTAAATACCCAAGTTTGTACCTTTTAACAACCATATCCTAAGTATATTTTAAAGATAACTCCGGCGAAAAATGAACCTTTGGTCTAATAAAACATCGGAACCTAGTCAAGTGTTCTCTGAGATTTGTTTTCATGATAATCTAATGAAAAGAAGCCATCTTTGGAAATAGTCTCGATAAGTCAAACCACAAACGTCGTGCTGAGTGAGCTGAACTGTATGAAGTTCAGCGAACTTCTGAACTGTATGAACGGTGTTCGGGGATCGACTTCGAAACTATTTTCTAAGATGGCTCCTGCTGTGTATACATGAAGTGAACTGTCTTTATAATGTATCTTCTTATTAAACGGTCTGTACACTTACAAAGTTCTCAATGCTTCGTTTTGCATGTATGGAGCCTCATTATGTTACTGCGTTAGTGTGGGGCAATTTTGAGCCTTGTTAGTGGTATAAACTAGCGATTTCTTTTTACTTAGTCAATGCCCCCATTACTAGCATTATACGCTAAACAGTTTTTAGAGATAAAACTCTTTACATTCGATTATCATGAAAACAAATCTCAGAGAACGATTGACTAGGTACCGATGTTTTTTTAGACCAAAGGTTCATTGTTCGCTGGAGTTGTCCTTTAAGGAAGCTGGTAAACACTTAGATGTTCCCAGGTTTAAATAAAAGTACATTTTGAAATGTACCAGGTTTATAAAACAAGTTGGTAAGCAGGTAAATGTGTCAATTTACACACAAAAAAAAGTTTAACCTTTTAAATTGTACAAGCATAAAATGTTTAATTTACTTAAAATGTAAAGTTTAATTTACACACTGAAACTTTTTGTGCTGTTTTCTAACAGTTTGGACCCTCTTTGCACACCTTTTCAATAGAATCGCCATTGGCTAGTACATTTTTTTTTAGTTTACTCGCCAGACTGATATAGAATTTTTATATATACAGTCGTGCTCAGAATTAATGGGACCCCTGGTAAATATGATAAAAATTTGCTGTAAAAAAATAAATCTGCATTGTTTATCCTTCTGGGGCCGTATTCACAAAGAATTTTAAGGCTAAAAGTAGCTCCTAACTGGCAAATTTAGGAGCAACTCCTAAAAATAATGGGCGCGTCACTCTTATCTTTAGGACTCCTAATTTTTTTCACTAAGAGTAATTCACGAAGCATTTTAGCCCTAAAAGTAGCACCTAAGTCTGGGACAGCTTAAAAGAAGTCGAGAGGACTCCTAACTCACTAAGACCTATTCACAAAGGATTGTAGCGACACCAGCGTCTCTCGCAGTTGTCTGGGGTCCGCGACACAAGCGGGAATGCTGCATTCATCTGCAAACAAATCCTCTCCCATGTCTCATGCTTAGTTTTGCTTGATATCCCAGTGCCGATTTTCACTTTTATTATGTTTTTTTTTTTTTCTATCACCAACTGGGCCAGCAGCAGATCCTGCGTCCAGTTGGGCTTTCTTTCCATTTTGGCGAGTTCATAATCCGTCATTCAACTATTACATTACTTCAATAGGAGCAACATTTCATTGCTTTAGTCTAGTTAGGCTAAAAGAATGTCAATTAACCAAGCAAGTGATAATGCAAGTGTCGTTTTTCATTATTAGGCAAGTGAAGGTTTTCATTATTGTATTAGGCACCATTCACATATAGTGCCTAAAAACGTAAGGTGCGCTGCGTTCTCCCGGTTGTTGCGCTCCGGTTGGTTCTTGTCACATGACCTACGTTGCGCACCATACGGACGCGCTTAAAAAAACTGGCCCCTATACCCCGCCCCTACATTTAAAATAACGAATTTGAGCGCGCAAAAGACGCGATATGTTAACACTGCATGCCCTTAGGCTACCTTGAATGATTTCATTCATGACTTTTCTCTCTCTTCCTTTTTATAATTACACTTCACTGGGGGCTGCACAAACATGTCATTATATAGCCTATGCATTTCGAAGACATTACTTTTTTTCATATATTATTATGTTGTGTAGGACACAGACATATTTAGATGTCGTAATTCCATGATTTGTTGCTGTGTTATGTTACGCACGGTTTCGCATGATGGCCCTGTCATCTAACAACCAATCACCGTGATCATTGCGAGGAAGCTCGTGCATGAGAATTGACGTTATCCATAGCAACGAAGACTCACTCTTAGTTTAGGAGTTGTCATTTTTCCTTACTAAGAGTAGGTCTGAAAGGCGTTGTGAATAACTTTTAAAGGGTACCTATTTTGGGTTTTTGAAAATTGCCCTTCATGTAGTGTTTAACATAGATCTAAGTGAACGAAAACGTCCTGCAAAGTTTTAAACATGAAAGTTCATCGTATACAAAGTTATTGTCTCTCAAAAACAAGAGTCGACTCTGAGTCGCTGATATGAATCGTTCGAAAAACGATGCTTTTCCTTTGTCTGGTTGACGTCAACTTGACAAGTTATTTGAATAAGAAACGCCCACTTATTGCGCTCGGAGACGCTAGGGAAAACCGGAGCTCCAGGGGTGGCGGGCAAATCTGAAACTGGCCCAGGACGGGCCACCCTGCCTGGGCTGGCCAGGGAGGTCTGAGAGCATGGAGGTTTGGACCCACCGCACCTTTTTGGACTTTGCACCTTTTCTCGTTTTTCGAGATCTGGGCTTCGGAAAACAATCATGTCGACGAGACGCTGTGTTTTGAAGTGCGACGCAAAAGCGAACTTTTTTAACCTGCCAAGTGAGGAGTATTTGAAGACTAAGTGGCTGCAGTTCATATATACAAGTACTGCTATACCACACAAGTATAGCCCAAACCTTGTTCTGTGTTTGCGTCATTTTGAAGATGATTGCTTCACAAACCTAAACGCTATAAAGTATGGATTCGCGAGCCGGCTCTATCCTAACGAGCTGAGGATCTGAGGTGTGTTAAATGAGGGAGACATACACAATATGCAGAGCAGTGAGTCGTGAGGACTGGAGTTGAGAACCCATTTAAGGTAATAGGAGTTCCGTTTTTTTGCACAAAGAATACCAATCACAACTGACTAGGTCATCTGACCAATCACCGCAGATTAGCGTCACGCAAAGGCGGGTTTTGGACAAAGGACTCGCTAAAACGATTCATATGGGAGTCGGTGGGCAATTCAGGTAAAAATAAATGCATATTATAAGACAACAAAAGTGTTTTTTGTCATTGCATGCTTGTAAAATTGTTGTTGGGGACTCCCAGAACAATATTAGGAATATTTTAAATGCCATAATAGGTACTCTTTAAGAGAAAACTCCTAGCTAAAATATTTTAGTGTGATTTAGGAGTACTCCTAGTGGTAAGATAAAATTCTTTGTGAATACGGCCCCTGATCTCTCATTCAAAATATTGTCAAAAATCTAACCTTAAATTTAAGTAAAAGAATTGAGAGTGGGGTGATATAACATTATGAAATAAATGTCTATTAAAATATATTCTTATCGAATTTCTTGGTTACAGAAAGTAAACTATCAAACCTTCTTTTTAGCGCCTTCTCTACTTGTACTTAACTCAATAGCTGCTAACGTTATTCATCAAATAGTCTGTTTAGCCTTTCACTATAAATGTTCTACTGTCTATATTATAAAATACACAACCAAGCAAAGAAAAAATGCTTGTAATTAAGACTGTAACATTGACTTGCCTGTTGAGGAGAAAGCAGGAGAAAGTATCTCTTTTTAAATCTTTCTCCTTCATTAGCTCTTTCCACCTGGAAAAAAGCTATCCCCATTTACACTTGTTTTTTGTACTCTGCGGTCACGTTTCCTTTTTCGTTCAATTTGGGACTTTGGCGACGAGTATTTCTTCTCCTGTGGCTCAGCATACGTATGATCCGCCATAGAAAATAAAATTGCAATTCAGCTTTTAAAATTGCAATTCAGCTTCAGCTTTTTAAAATTGCCGGGTGTAGACCTCCAATGGTTTAGACAAGCGCCTTTCACTGCTCTGCTCGTCTAGTTCTGCTGCTTCAGTCACGTGATGGTGGCTCTGAACGAAACCGCGTTGTGGAAACACGTTTGCTTAGTACTTTTTTGATCCTTTCTGCTATTATACTTTTTCAAGATGGCGGAATGACATGGAAGCCTCCGTGGACTTACCTGTCCCATGTATATAAAGATAAAATTCTTCGTTTACAAGGTTAAGTCAGATAATTGGATAATTATTAAAAGATAATATATATGTGTAGCAAGGTTCAGGGAAGAAGGAGGCAGGAACCCGGATATCAATCAAAATAAAACTTTATTTAAATGAAATAAACAAACAAAATACCTGAGGAACTGCTGGCTACCCAAATAAAACATAATTACCGGCCAGCAGCCCCTTGTGTACGACTGCTGGCTTACCAAAATAAAATAAAACACAAGCACAACAAAAGCAGGCCTGTTCCTCTCTCTATCATCCACTCCGTCACTCCCCTTTATGCTTCCACTCCTCCGTGAGAGATGCGATACCGGTGTGCTGCTCATTAGCAATCGCACCACACGTCTAACTATAAATGCAGTCTTCACAGGAAAAATCCAAATCTGAAACTAAGCACAGATATTCAGTCCTATTTATTATTCGAATAATCAATGTAATCAGACACACCAGGGCAACAAAACACACTTGTCAGTCACATCTGGAATTTCTTTTGGTCACATGAGCACTGGGTGGGTTTAAACAAAATGTGCTATCTTCTAAGTTTTCTTCTAAGTGTATCAGATCCATATGTAAATATCTGGAAAAAAAGCTGAAATGTTGATCTTTTGTCTCATTAATTTTTTTTTTACGTCAAACCCAAATGTATTCAGTCTACAGAAAATCTACAGAATCAATGTTCTAATACTTTTGGAGGGTGTGTGTGTGTTCTGAATGTGGTCTATATTAATGACTACTGAATCCTTTTTGTTTGTTTGTAAGGGGTCATGCGTATGTGTGCCACCAGCATGGAGAGGAGCTTAAGGGTCACAACGTCCCTCCCTCCCCATGGAGAGAGCGACCCGTGGGCGAGTCTTTGGTTTTGTTTGAGAGGATGAGGAAGGGCATGTTTGCAGAAGGGGAAGCCACTCTCAGGATGAAGATGGTCATGGAAGATGGGAAAATGGACCCTGTAGCGTACCGGATCAAATACATGCCACATCACAGGACAGGAGACGCATGGTAAGATACTTTGTTTTGCTCACATGGTGTGGTTTTGTTTCTTAAAGTTTTAGTTCACCCAAAAATGAAAATTCTGTCAGTATTTACTCACCCTCATGTTGTTCCAAACCTCTATGTGTTTATTTGTTCTGCTGAACACAAAGGAAGATATTTGGAAGAATGTTTTAATCAAACAGATCTCTATGGTAGTCAATGGGGAATGAGATCTGTTTGATTAAAACATTCTTCCAAATATCTTCCTTTGTGTTCAGTAGAACAAATAAACACATAGAGGTTTGGAACAACATGAGGGTGAGTAAATACTGACAGAATTTTCATTTTTGGGTGAACTAACCCTTTAAAGGGTAATTCCACCGGTGGAGACATGATTATGTATTAAAAGTGAGTCATATATGTTGTAGAATAGTATCATAAATTTCTAATTTGGGTCCTTCTTGGCTGATAAAAGGCAGAAAATGACTTTTAGTGCTTGTGGATTGTAGACAATAATCCCCATAGTGCATTGCAATGCTCAGCTCCGCAGGCCACTCCCACTACTCCGACCATCAATGTAGACTAGAGTTGAGCTCCACTCTACGCTACCGCCTGGAAATCATTTCGCACAATGAAATCAATTAATGCGCGCTATTATAATATGACAACGTAAGAGCGTCAAGGAGATTGGAGTCAGTCAATGGATTGGCGTGATTCTATATGGGCTTCAGACAGTTGGCACACTTACTCTGACGTGTAGTTTTACACGTGAAATGCAGCCAAACCTTGGAGGACTTTGTCTTCGGCATCTTCATTAATCCCCTTGCTATCAGACGTTCCGGGAGTCTCCCGCATATTCATAATGACTCCCTGATGCCCGCAAATTAGTTAAAATCTCCCGGAATCTAGAGCGAGTGAGTGAGCAAGCGAGCGAGCATGAGAGTGCATGCGAGACAGATCAGACTGTGCTCCAAACCGTAAGGTGTGCACATGAGGTAGAGAGCGAGAGACTTTGCGTGTGCGCCTCATGACACAGAAACTCAAATACCGAAATTTTAATTATTATTTGGTCTGGTTATTACCGTTTATGTCGGAACTGGATCCCTACTGGCTCTGCGTTTCGTTACCCAACCCTATCCATATTGCATCCGTCTGCGTATTCAGTACCTTCGTCCATATTTTCAAAAGGTTTCTGCAAGTGAAATCCATGGTAAAATCAAACGCACTGGCACTGATCTGTGATAGGTCTGTTAGAGCATTAGGTCCAACCCCCTATGGGCGGATTTGAAAGGGTGGGATCTAGAGCTTGTAGTGTTTACAGAAACCCCTCCCCCACTTAAACTTCCTTCTACAATGACGTAAAATGACGATTTTTGCGTCATTGTAGGACGAAGTGAAAAAGGTAAATACCGGATTTCTCTCCTCAGGGGAAAATGAGAGAGTGTTGCATGACCATTCAATTGTATGACTGGATTTATAACAATAGAAATCTTAATGCAAATGGGTGGAGTGTCCTTTTAATTTTATGCTACTCTGTTCTTGTGTACAGGTGCATATACCCCACGTATGATTACACGCACTGTCTGTGTGACTCCATTGAGCACATCACACACTCACTGTGCACCAAAGAGTTTCAGGCCAGGTATGTCACTCAACATTCAGGTAGGGCTGGGTATTGACAAAGATTACATGATTCTTTTCTATTTCAATTCACAAGCTTTTGAATTCTCTTTGATACTTTTTTTTTTTTTTTTTTTTTTTTTTTTGAAAGTTGAGGATTTGATTTGGTATCAACAAAAGCACCAAGAGGGATCCAGTAACACTTGTGTAATAATCAGCAATCAAATAGTTGTATTGTAGCATAGGTCATAGTTCAGGGAAGGTGGTGGTGGGAACCAGCAAACAGTTAACACTTCTAATGAAAAAATAAAACTTAAACAAGGAAACTCGCTCCGCTCCCACAGCTCTCGACCCTGCCCTGCTTCACCATGAATACAAATATTTAAATTGCACACAAGACTATTTTTATATTTATTGATAGACTTGTTTCTACACCAATTAGATAACTTAACAGATAACTTTTGTTTTATTCAAACATTTATCAACAGATTTAAAAATATCATAATTAGGGCTGAAACGATTCCTCGAGTTACTCGAGTTACTCGATTACAAAAATTCCTCGAGGCAAAAAATCTGCCTCGAAGCCTCGTTAAATTCCTATGACGCGCACAATATGCGCACTCGGGGATCTGATTGTTTCACGCGGACCGTTGTTCAGGAAGCACACCATAGCGCATGATAAATTTGACTTGATAAATGGCAGAGGATGTTTGAAAGAAGAAAGTTTGGGATCATTATATGTTTATAAAGGAAGAGAACAAGATGCAATGTGTCTACTGCAAAGTATACCTGCCAGGGCTGCCAACTCTCACGCATTCAGCGTGAGACTCGCGCAATTGAGCTCTCACTCACGCGATACCCCCGATTTCTCACGCTGAAGTGTCAATCCCTTCAGTCAAATGCTTGAAAGATGAGTTTGCCTAAAGATCTACCTGTTGAGCCACTCGCGATCGACTAGTTTTACCGCCGCATATTAATTCGCAAGTTAAAATATCCTGTAATCTAGTAGTGGGAGCGCGCATCCGAGATGTTGAGCTCCTCCGCGGCTCGCGCACGACGACAGAGAAGCGAGCGCGTGAACCCATGTCTCTCTCACGCGCCAGTCAAACCAATTGCGGCAATTCATCATGCTTAAACTTTTATGTAGTCACGCAAGGAACAAATATTGTGAGACACACACACACACACTCTGATGTTTGTCTTGAGATTACAGTTGAAAAAGTCTGATTCTTATTTATAATTGTTTTATTCCCATTTATTTTTTTTTAAATTGTATATATTTGTGTACCTGTTTGGGTAGATATTTTATATTAATTTATTTGTGTTTCCAGGTGGGTAATTTGCAGAAGGTGCAATCCTTTTTTTTTGTAATGTTGTATTAAGAAGACAAAACTGGGAAGGCCAAAATGGGCTTTACTATTTAAGTTTGTATTCAAAGTTGTACATGTTATGGGCTACATGTGACAGGTTTTACAGTAAATTGTTTTAACTGTAGGCCTACTGTTATATAATTGTTGGCACTGGCACTTATAAACACTAAATGGGTAAAAATTGAAATAATTAGTTGTGGAGCCAAATGTTGGAGTTGCAATAAATACCTCTATTTTTTTAAAGAAACAAAAGGCAAACACCTTATCATTTTAGTAATACATTATTTGTTTTGGTTGCTTAAAAACACACATAAACAAATTATCCGATTACTCGATTAATCGATCGATTAAGTGCTAGATTAATCGATTACAAAAAGAATCGATAGCTGCAGCCCTAATCATAATATGTAATAGTGCTCTCCTGTAGGGCTGTAACGATACGCAATATAAAATCAAAATCGTTATACTCGGGTCCACAAACTGGTATCGTGATGTGAGAAGGCAGAATCATGACACACTCCTTCCATTAGAATTATTTGAAGAATAAGATTATAAAATAAGATTATAAAACACATAGACCTACACCACAAAACTAGTTGAGGATAAATTATTTAAAATTTTGCAATTAATGGATTGCGTTATGGATATGAAATTTGCAGCCAAAACTTGAAATATAAATTCTCAGAAAATGCAATACCATAAATTGACACTATATATCCATAACCTACTTCCTTCACCCCCTGGGGTCCAAGGTGTTTTTGGGGTCCTTCAGATGTTCTGACATGCCCTGACATTTGTGCTTTTTTCAGTTGCTTATAAACATATTAATGGCACAGGTGAAATTACAATATATTTGGCACAAACAAGGCTACCATAATATGTGAGCAACATGTATGTACATTAGGGGTGGGAAAAAAATCGATACTGCAATATATTGTTGTGCTCTCTGTTGCAATAAATAATCGATACACTAACGCCCAATATCGATATTTTATTACAACACGCAATTATTAATTTACCCGTTGTCAGTGTCACTGTCACTACCCAATATCTACCATTCTGTTTGCAGGGGGCGCTGTTCGAGTAAATAGGGGTAAAGTGGCGCAAACAGTGGCCGGTGAAGAACACAAGTTAACTAACAACAAGAGAAGCGAGAAGAATGGCGGAAAACAATAAAAAACTAATCAAAGACCCACCCGCTAGTTTCCACTCTAAAGTGTGGAGACACTTAGGGCCCTATGATTTCCGCGAATCACGGAATCTCGGATGGAATCGCGGAATGCGTGTTCTTTCAGTATTTCCCCACTCTGCCTCCGTCTCTCACGCGTCTCTCTCACATACACACACACACAACGTGCACACCGCGTCTGAGGCACCGGACTGGAGAAAAGCGAAGCGAACTCCGTGAGCGAAACTGGGCGAGAGAGAGACAGAGTGTGACTTTATTTAAACTTATATAAACTAATATAATTTATATTACTGGACAGTTTAAAGCTCATAACCATATTTTGTTGTTACTTGTCTTGAAGAGTGCAGTGTTATGTTGCATCACGCAGTATTCGTCCTGAAAAGGATACTGAGTAAATGTCTATATTACCTTAATAAATTTAAGGTCATTCCTAATTTATTTGTATTTTTTAATACATTTTAATCATTAACTTTAAAAAGCACACTCTTTTTACGACTAAAATAACAGCCAAGAGTAAAAAAAAACCCTAATTCCCAAAAATTAAAACTGAAAAGACGGAATTTGGGAAAAAATAAAACGGATTTCATAGGGCGCTGTAGCAAATGCAACATTTAATAAAATACATAAAATGTATTAAAGGGGGCCGGAACGGCCAATTTAGCTCAAAGGGAAAGATTCATTGATTTGCAATGAATCTATGGAACCGAATCACTGAACCGAGCAAATGACTCGTTTAGAGTTCATTTGAACGTGCCGTAATTCCTCTTAGCAAGGTAACTTTAGATCGAACAGTACAAGACATTAAATGTGCAAACACAACACCAAGGCAATTATCTTTTCAAATATATGACTTTAATAGTTATCCTAAACACAAATCTAAAGTCTAAACAAAATCACACACACACACATTCATACAATGGCGAAAAGGGAAAGAGAATGAGTTGGGAAGAGTGAGAGAGAAAGTTTCAACTTTCTATGTGCACATAAGACATAACTGCAAGAACCAACAAGCGTTAATTTAAACCTTCGTTTCTTAGCTAGGTTATTTAATTTACATTAAAGGCACCAGTTCAGCTAAACGTCTGGAGTACTTGCGCTTGTCTTTGCGGGGCTCAGGGAATTCCTTTGTTGCGTTGCGGGGGTTCCCGGCCGGGTCCGTTGCGTGATGGTCTTTGAAGTGCAGGGATGGAAGTTCTGAGCTTGCCGGTCACGTGTGACTGGCGACCGAATCAAAAGTCTTTGCAGTTCGAAGCGCGTTGCAGGAAGATGTTTAAAAACGAAACTTGCAGCAAACTTAACTTTGAACCGAGACTTTTACGAAAAAGAAAATAAAGGAAAGAGATGAAAATAAAACGAGTCGGAGATGGCTTGAATTAGCTGAATTAACCCGAATCTTGATGGGTTGTTGTCTGCTGGTCTACGCGTGCAAACACGCTCTTTGTTGTCTTCAGAGATAAGCATGAACACTCTCTGATTGTTCTAGAGAGAGGCACGAACTTAACAGTTACAAACTGAACGAACGGAAATCAAACCGAACAGAACATAACTAAAAACTTGAGAAAAACTTAACATGAGGTCCTTTGTTCGGATCTTTAACTTAAATCTCAGTCCAACCTCTTAGAAACTTCTGGCCAATGAAACCTTAGCTTCACTTCTGAGGTGGATCTCTTCTTATCATAATTTATGGATGGTCTGTGAGCTGGTCTCCAGCACTTAGCAGAGAGACAAGAGAACACAGTTTAAGATTATATATTATAATCATAAAACAAAGCCTTTTAGACAGATTTCAATCAAGCCATCTTTTGAATTAAGAGAATACGGTTCGTTTAAGACTAAACATGAGGTTCTCATTCACACTTCTTCTAATAGTTATAACATATAGGTATAACAATTACAAGAGTTAATGGTTAACAACGATTACATGAAATGTGATCTAAGCATTAACAACAACACACATATTTTGCAGAAGCAATAATACTTACGTTTGATTAAGTCCAAGGATTGTTCTGAAGTGAGTTTATGTGTTGTATGTGTGAGATCTCAGATCTCACCCGTGAGGTCAACTTGTGTGTTAAGCTCGTGGGGGAAGAGAAAAGATGTTCTGCAGAACATCTTTGTCAGAGGATCAAAGGAGTATCCCTTTCTGTGGCGATCTGTTGCTATCTGCAGGGCAATAAAAGTCATACTCTGAGGGGGGGAGATTGGCCCCCGAGCAGACAATTTGGCGCCATTCTGTGAATGGAATGTGAGCTTCAGGAACTGAAGACCTGGGTCACATTTGAATTACTTCCATGAGAGATGAATTTGATTATTCTGTGTTTGATTCGCCTCAATTCTCTACAGCGCTAAGACACTTCGGGTTTTACGAGACAGTCGACGGAAAGGCAAATGCATATTTCTTTGCACAATGTTGGAAATGTTGGCATTAATAAATGCATAAAATTTCCTTATTTCCTTTTCCCTTCTTTTTCTTTCCTGTCACATATATCGTGATGTATCGTTGATGAAATTTCTTCCAATATATTGAATATTGTAGATATCGCGAATCGTGATATTGTCATATCGTGGACCACATATCGCCACAGAATTGAATCGTGAGGTACCTGTATCGTCCCACCCCTAATGTACATGTTTGTATTTTTGAGAGAATATTGTTTATGCATGGTTATTGAAAAAACTTAAAATGAAAGTTTCTGAAATAAGGCCACAAAACACATAAGAAATGTGTCCACATTACTTATGACCAATGGATGTTGTTTCCTAGAGTTTTTTCTTCACAATAATCTGAAAATCATCCTGCCTAATCGTTCACATAAAACTGTGAATTGGGTTATATTGTGAAAAACATTTTTTGTTTGCTAAGGCAATATGCGAATGGGCGTGAACAGTCCCTGCCCCATCATGTATAATTAGGTGATTCTCACTTGAGAGAGACACTTTTCATCGAATTACAAAATATATACGACTTACATTGAGCTGTTGAACTAAAAGGATTCCTCAAAATAGGGTTTCTTGCATACGGCTCAGTTGAGCAAACACTCAAAGCCATGCCAATACCTCGAGATATATATCCAGCTGCAGACCCGCAGCACCACCAGTTTAAAGAGCAACTTGCAGGTTGGACACCCCTATATAGCATTGTGTAAGTTGACGATAAAACAACAAGATTTTCTGAACTGGAGTAATATATATTTAGCCATTAACGATATTTTGAGAAAAATTGTGATAAAATAACTCCCGCGTCTACGACGCACTAACCGGAAGTGACGATTGGCGAGGCAGTCTGTTCAAGTTCAGGCTCAGGTTACAATGGATGCGAATGACGAAACCGCGTTCTGCAATGTTGACGAATATGCCTATGATGACCCACAGGCAAATAATTATGAGCCTTCTAGGCGAGATAGAAGTCAGGGGGAGATCGGGAGACAAACAATGGGCAGAGGAAAGAAGTAACGTTAGAGTTGTGGTGTCGAGAAAACCAGTGGCTAATATAGGGCAAGTGAGTTCATGTAAGTTAGCACCGCGGCTAACGCTGATTCATCTACTGTATGGCTATACCTTGGTGTTTTGCAATAAATCTGCTTTAGCAAACATACATTTGACTTTGTTCTTGATTAAACATCTATTTAGATTGACTTAATTTAAGCCAGCAACATTTTGTCTTCTCAAATTCTACGCTGACAGTGATTATGCAGTCCATCCAAGCTGGTTAGCACTATCCACATTGATCATGCCATAACAACAAATAAATAATGCTTTTCAAATGCAGTTTGTGATACAATTTACAGCGAGTGAAATGTGAGCCACAAACGACCGAGTGTGTGTGGTAACAGACGCGGCAGTGAAGCAGGGATGGAAATTAACTTTTTTGTCCACCGGCCACTGTGGCTGGTGGATTTCAAAATCTACTAGCCACTCAATGTTTTTACCAGCCACTTTCTCGTTTTTTCTCGCTTTTCTCGACAATGCGTAACTGCATGTGAAAATTAATACTACAAGATCTACAATACTACTTAACCAGTTTATTTCATCTCAAGTCTCAATGAAATACTGACATTTTCTCTTTCTCTTGCTCTTCCTCTCCTGTTCCCCTCCTCTGCTCTTCCATCTTCAAAAGACTTCCATGTTTTTTTTTATTTTTATAAAACACCATATTACCCACACTAAATAAAAACACGTTTAAAGGACAAGTTCGGTATTTTACAATTAAAGCCCTGTTTTAAGATCGTCCCTGATGAAATAGAATAGTTAAGATTGTTTTTGAGACAAATGCTCCTGTCACGAGAATTTTTGGATTGTGTGTTAGTACCCCCCCACCTTTATAATGAAAGCATAGGTGCACTCGAACAATCATTCATCAAAACGCATAAAACTTTAGTTTACAAAGACGTGAAACTCACCGAGTGGTCTAGGGTGTTCACTGATATGCTCACACAAAAATCGCTGCAAAAGATGCTTTCCAACAGGTTTTATCATAGTTTTTGTCCAAGTCCATGTTTCTTCCTGTTTTCGTTTGAAGTCCACAGTAGTCAATTGTCGAGTTTGCGTGCGCGATCCTTAGTTATCTAGTTACCAATGATCGCGCAAGTGATCAAGTGATCCTTGCTAATGCAAGGGCTAGGAATCAAAGAATTCTTTGCTAATACTTCCTCATCATCGTGGAGAGCGCAGTTCGCACCGCTTTCTCCTTTCCACAAGCGCGTGCTCTTCCGTGGCGTCTGTCGTTGCTATGCAACAATGAACTTGCGCGCCTCTAACGAGCGCGCTGTGTCACTTTTATGAGTAGCAGCTAGATGCGGAAATAGCGCGCGGGTATGTTCACGCGGCTGGCTCTTTACCACCGCCTATGTTTACCACACAAGAGAGCTTTTCTTCCCTTATCGAGCCTCGACGGAAGAAACGCGCGCGTGTTGAAGGTGCGCCTCCTCTTAAAGTGTCCACCGTCCGGGTGAAACAGTATGCTATTTTTATTCACCCGCCACGGTGGCTGGTAGGTGAAGTTAATTTACCCGCCACAACTCAAAATCACCCGCATTTGGCTGGTGGCGGGTGCTAATTTCCATCCCTGCAGTGAAGTCTGCTCTATTCACCTGCACATAACGCACCCAAGACCAAAAAGCCTTGTTTTTCCTTGAAGGAAAATGATGGATATGATGTCCTGACAGGCTGGAATTCGTGCAACAACCACAAACACAATAATTTACCATTATGGCTTCGATCTAAAACTATATGTCTCCCACTACTGCTCTAACTACATCAACACCCAGCAATGAGAAAGCGGCCGCGAGCTCATTTGTTTTCCTCGGGCTACGTCATATGACGCGTTGCTTGCTGGAAAGGCGTATTCCAGAGCCTAGCGCATTTTCATCAAAATCTCTACATCAAATGAGATTTCATTAGTAATTTTTACATAAGTGTTTTTAAAAGACCTCTGCAGACAATTTAAAGTCTTAATTCAGAAATAAAATCAACCTGCATGTTGCTCTTTAAGAACCCCAGTTGCAGAACCCCAGCGCCAGAACCGGAAGTGAGGGAGGGGCGGAATTATTCCGCCTGAATTATTCCGCCTGAAAGGGCGAAGGCCCTATTGTTTTCCTTAGGATTATTTATTAGGGCCCAAGCCCTGAAAGGGCGAAGGCCCTATTGTTTTCCTTGCGATTATTTATTAGGGCCCAAGCCCTGAAAGGGCGAAGGCCCTATTGTTTTCCTTGCGATTATTTTATTTTATTTTATTTATTTATTAGGGCCCAAGCCCTGAAAGGGCGAAGGCCCTATTGTTTTCCTTGCGATTATTTTTATTTTTAGGGCCCAAGCCCTGAAAGGGCGAAGGCCCTATTGTTTTCCTTAGGATTATTAGGGCCCAAGCCCTGAAAGGGCGAAGGCCCTATTGTTTTCCTTAGGATTATTATTATTATTATTAGGGCCCAAGCCCTGAAAGGGTGAAGGCCCTATTGTTTTCCTTTGGATTATTATGGCCCAAGCCCTGAAAGGGCGAAGGCCCTATTGTTTTCCTTAGGATTATTATTAGGGCCCAAGCCCTGAAAGGGCGAAGGCCCTATTGTTAGGGCCCAAGCCCTGAAAGGGCGAAGGCCCTATTGTTTTCCTTAGGATTATTATTTTTTTTTTTTTCTAACGACTATCCGGGCACTTTTGGGGCCCTTAACATGCTCAAAAACTCTTGAAACTTTGCACACAGGTCAGAACCCGCGGCCATCAGAGCCGGGCTGAAGCTGGTACACGGGCGCGGCAGGGCGGCTCGTCAGCGCCCCCTGGAACAGGGTCTGAACACTTTGTCCATAAATCAAACACGCTTGCATGTAATAATATGAAACTCGGTACACATGTCAATCTCATCGTTTCATATATTCATCGCACTTTTACTTTTTACCCCAGCCCAACAGGAAGTCAGATATTTACGGTTGTTTTTAAAACGCTTGCAATGGAATTTAATGTACTCCTCCTAGAGCATTCATCCGCATGGAACGAAACTCGGTCAGCCTGAAGTCAAGACATAGACGATCAAAAATTGCGAGGGGATTTTTGATATCTCGAACGGTTTGGCTGTGGCGAGGAAACAAAATTATGGTGAGAAACGTGAAACAGGAAGTGTGTCCTAACTTCAGCATACATTAACCGATCTTGATGAAACTTCAGGAGTGTGTTCGCCGTAAGAGGACGATCACATGGATGTGACTATTGTGTGTCAAAGTTATAGTGCCACCAACTGGCAGCAGGAAGTGTGTCACTTTCAAAATGCTTTGAAATCACCCTCTTATTTTAACCCGATTTGCTTCAAACTTCATCTGTATAATGTAAACATACGGCAGATGTAGACCTGTGAATGGATTCTTGATATCTTTGAAACTGTTGCCATGGCGACGCATCAAACTTTACCATTCTTTTAGGATGCTTTTGAGACCCTTAGCATGCTTCAAATTGCATGAAACTCATCAGACACATCACATTTATTAGCCAGTAGACATGTGCAAAGTTTCAGAAACGGGCGTGGTGAGGGCTCAGTAGCGTCACCTTTTGACAAAAGTGGGGTTGTTAGTTTTATCTACAGTTACAAAAATCAGTATGTATATTGTACTCCTCGAGCCGGACAACTTTCTAATTGACACTCATTAGCTAGGACCCACAGAAAGTCAGATATGTTTGTTTGAATCTGGTCATGCTCTCTTTGAGCCTACATCTCTGTCTTTGTCTGTGTGCTTGCCTGTCTGTGTGTGTGCATGCCTCTGTGTGTGTGTGCAGGGGGAGGGGGCTTAACCGCAGCTTTTCACTGCTGTGTGTCTCGCCTGCAGAAAAAGAAAATACATTTCTTAAGCCTGGTATGTTTTAAATAAGTTTTTTTTATAAGTAAAGGCATATAACCAGTTTAATTGTAGTGCATTGACAATAGTTTTATATAATTAGTTTATTAATTAAATTAACTTGGTCCATAAACTTGATCTGAAAATTTGGTTCATAAATCAAACACACTTGCATGTAATAATATGAAACTTGGTACACATATAGATCTCATCGGTTCATATATACTTCACACTCTTACTTTTTACCCCAGCCCAACAGGAAGTCGGCTATTTAGGGTTGTTTAAATCGATGATTTTGTGTGTGTGGGGTGGAGGGGGGGGGGGGTAGGTATGATTACTATTAAAGAGTTCGCATATTCACTTTTTTTTTTAAATATTTAGCTATTAGATCTATTTAATTGCTTCAGTTGGTTTTCATATTATAATAATATATTATGTACACAAATTGAAGCATTTGAACTGATATACTATAATATCACTTCAAATACTTCAATTCGTTTTTTTATATTATATTAGGCCTCTTTTTTATTATATTATAAGCCTGAATAAAGAATCTAACAAAGGTATTGTTTAGGTTATATTAGGCCTATATTTTATTATATTTTAAGGCTAAATAAAGTACCTCACAAGGGTTGTTTAGGGCTCATTGCCAATAAAAGTTTGAAACCCCTTGCAAAAATATTGGAAATTCATAAGCAACAAACAACCATTTAACTTTGATGGTTTAATGCTTCCTGTACACAATTCATTGACTGTACAAAAACACTTTATTGTTTTCCCAAACCATCTCAGTGTAACAGCTTACTTTTCTTTCTTACTATATTCTTTTATTGTAAAGAATTGAACTGTCCTGCAAAAGATTTTGTAAATTATTTTTCATAGTATTTATTGGTAAAGACTGTACAGTTTACAGCACTGGAAAAAAATATCAGATAACCTAAAATGTGCTTCATTTAGTGCCTTCTTAATTAACTGCTTGTTTTCCACAAATATGATTTAATACCAATATGTTACATTAAGGGTCAAATAAAATATAAATGGCATATTCAAGTTAAAAGTTACAACTGAATGTTGAAAACATTGTGTTTCTACATATGATGTACAGGTCAGGTATAAAGAATATTTTTGCTCAGGTGGTGAAAAAATAGAAAAAAAATTAGAGGGAACATTGAACTGTGTTCACGATCATATAGGCCCTGTCCCAAATGGCACACTTCATATGAATTTTCAGTGTTGTGTACTTATGTAATGTGTCCGTTAAATCCATGAATGTCTGTAGGGTGTCTCATTTTTCATTTTAGGTTTCAAAAGGTTGCTCACGCATACATTTTGGTTGATAAGTGTCCTCGATGCGCACTTTTGCAGAGCCCACACTGTTGCAAGCTGTACGGCACACTTATTTTCGACAGTCAAAGCAGTGTTACGTTTGTGCACAATAACCCTAAAGGCACCAGGTTGGCGGTGCCACTGGCTATATATATATATATATATATAAATATAGCTGCGAGCAGCGATGAAGGGCCAAAGGCAGTGGTACCGCCACCCCGGAGCCTTTAGGTAACTAAAGGCACCAGGGTTGCGGTGCCACTGGCTTGGGCCCGCAATCGCTGCTCACAGCTATATTTATTATTATTATTATTTTTCTTACGACTATTCGGGCACTTTTGGGGCCCTTAACATGCTCGAAAACTCTTGAAACTGCACACGGGTCAGAACCTGTGGCCATCAGAGTCGGGCTGAAGATGGTACCCGGGCGTGGCAGGGGGGCTCGTCAGCGCCCCCTGGAACGGGGTCCGAACACTTGGTCCATAACTCAAACATCGTTGAATGTAATGATATGAAACTCGGTACACATGTTGATCTCATCGTTTCATATATACTTCGCACTTTTACTTTATACCCCAGCCCAACAGGAAGTCGGCTATTTAGGGTTCTTTGTAAAACACACGCAATGGTATTTGAAATACTCCTCCTAGAGCTTTGATCCAAATTCGACGAAACTTGGTCAGTGTGAAGTCAAGACATTGAGGATGAAAGCTTTTGTGGGGATTTTTGATATCTCGAACGGTTTGGCCGTGGCGAGGAAACGAAATCATGGCGAGAAACGTGAAAAAGGAAGTGTCATAACTTCAGCATACATTAACTGATCTTGATGAAACTTCAGCAGTGTGTTCGCTGTAAGAGGACGATCACATGGATGTGACTATTGTGAGTCAAAGTTATTGCGCCACCAACTGGTAGCAGGAAGTGTGTCACTTTCAAAATGCTTTGAAATCACCCTTTTATTTTTACCCGATTTGCTTCAAACTTCATCTGTATAATGTAAACATACGGAAGATGAAGACCTGTGAATGGACTCTTGATATCTTTGAAACTGTTGCCGTGGCGACGCATCAAACTTTACCATTCTTTTAGGATGCTTTTGAGACCCTTAGCATGCTTCAAATTGCATGAAACTCATCAGACACATCACATTTATTAGCCAGTAGACATGTGCAAAGTTTCAGAAACGGGCGTGGTGAGGGCTCAGTAGCGCCACCTTTTGACAAAAGTGGGGTTGTTAGTTTTATCTACAGTTACATAAATCAGTATGTATATTGTACTCCTTGAGCCGGACAACTTTCCAATTGACACTCATTAGCTAGGACCCACAGAAAGTCAGATATGTTTGAATCTGGTCATGCTCTCTTTGAGCCTACATCTCTGTCTTTGTCTGTGTGTTTGCCTGTCTGTGTGTGTGCATGTCTGTGTGTGTGTGGGGGAGGGGGCTTAACCATTTCACTGCTGTGTGTCTCGCCTGCAGAAAAAGAAAATACATTTATTAAGCCTGGTATGTTTTAAATAAGTTTTTTTTATAAGTAAAGGCATATAACCAGTTTAATTGTAGTGCATTGACAATAGTTTTATATAATTAGTTTATTAATTAAATTAACTTGGTCTATAAACTTGATCTGAAAATTTGGTCCATAAATCAAACACACTTGCATGTAATAATATGAAACTTGGTACACATATAGATCTCATCGGTTCATATATACTTCACACTCTTACTTTTTACCCCATCCCAACAGGAAGTCGGCTATTTATGGTTGTTTAAATCGATGATTTTGTGTGTGGGGGGGTGGGGGGGGGTAGGTATGATTACTAGGTATGATTACTATTAAAGAGTTCGCATATTCACTTTTCTTGAAAATATTTAGCTATTAGATCTATTTAATTGCTTCAGTTGGTTTTCATATTATAATAATATATTATGTACACAAATTGATATATAATATCACTTCAAATACTTCAATTCGTTTTTTATATTATATTAGGCCTCTTTTGTATTATATTATGAGCCTGAATAAATAATCTAACAAAGGTATTGTTTAGGTTATATTAGGCCTATATTTTATTATATTTTATTTTGTTGTGTACTTATGTAATGTGTCAGTTAAAGCCATGAATGTCTGTAGGGTGTCTCATTTTTCATTTTAACCCTTTCACGCGTACGATCACACCGGTGTGATCAGTCTTGGCTGGTCCCTGGAGCGTACGATCACACCGGTGTGATTAGAACGTTCAGTGCATCACGTCAGCAACTGCTAAATTCAAACTTGCTCTTGCGCGTTGGCTGGCGCTCAGCCAGAGACAGACGCACTTAGTGCTGTCATATATCACAACTATTGAGTGTTTTCAACCACATAATGTTTATTTTAGGTTTCAGACACTTAAATACACATATGTACTAGCAAAACAATGATTTTGAGTTTATAAAATACACACAGCTGTCTATGGAAGAGGCAATAATAATCGACACATTTTATTCATATCAAATACACATGTGTAAGTAGCTTAACATTTGACCCTATTCTTCTCCCAGTTCACCAGCCACTTACTTTCATGTATTTCGTGAGAAGTGGATGAATTGACGTTATAAATCCAACAGATCCGATTCTCTGAACTGAAAAAGAAACTAAAATGGCGCCGCCCATTGTGCATACAGCTCAACTAACGCGATCGTTATAAAGATGTCTAAGCCACAAAACCCATCCACTTGCACATATCGGAATATCAGTGTTTCATGATATTGCTAATAAATTTTTGAATATTTTTAATAAAAAAGGAAAAATGACATAAAAGCAGATCATCATTCATTCCGCGCTCTGTTCTGGGTGTGCTGTCACGTGACAAGCAATGACGCGTCACCATGGAAACATTAAAGTGGCAAGTTCTAAATAACGGTCGTCTTAAAAAAACTCACGCTGGGGGGTCAGTTAGAATATTTTAAACTTGCGTGTGAAAGGGTTAAGTTTCAGAAGGTTGCTCACGCATAGATTTTGGTTGATAAGTGTCCTCGATGCACACTTTTGCAGAGCCCACACTGTTGCAAGCTCTACGGCACACTTCTTTTCGACAGTCAAAGCAGTGTTACGTTTGTGCACAATAACCCTAAAGGCACCAGGGTGGCGGTGCCACCGGCTATATATATATATATATATATATATATATATATATATATATATATATGTATATATATATAAATATAGCTGCGAGCAGCGATGAAGGGCTTATAGATCTCATTAGCCCAAACAACTTTAAGCCAGCCCAACAGGAAGTCGGTTGTTTCGGTTTGTATGTGAATGTTTTGCAAAACCAGCCTTTACATTTTTATTTCCCCCCTCTTAAGTAATTTTTAATTATTCCCACCAAACTTCAAAATTATGAAAATATATTAAAGATACTAAATTGTGAACGGATATCGAATGGCGAGGGATTATGTCAAAAAAAGAATCAGGAAACGTCTCATATCATCTAAAAATTTTATTATTCACCATTTATTTTCTAAAAGACCAGTGTTGGGGGTAACGAGTTACAAAGTAACGAATTACAGTAACGATATTACTTTTTTGGGTAACTAAGTAAAGTAACGCATTACACTGAAAATATTGGTAACTGAACGCGCTTTCCTGCTCTACCCAAGCCGTGTTTGCCTGTGTGGAGAGTTCCGTCTAGTGGTGCGTGCGCGCCGTTGCCATAGAGACCGATTTGAGTGAAGGAGAGAGGGAAGTGGAGAGAGAGAGACGGGTTTCAGCAAATAGAGAGCCTAAGTCCCGCCCCTTCACTTCCGGCTCATGGGACCTTATTTCGGAAAAAATATGAATGGTAGTCAATGGGGAGAGACAACTTATCTTTTTATTCCGTCTGAACTGTGCCCTGAATTACACATATGATTTGTTTGTCAATTTAAAAGAAGAATCTGAAAGTCAAAAACGTCGCAGTTTGTCATACAACAGAAGAGTAACATTTAGTTTTATGTGAAAATCGCTCTATGAACTACATCTCCCGGGAAGAGAAACGAGATCCGCTGCTCGTGTGTGTGCAGTCTGGTACAAAACACTCAGGTAGGACGGCGTAACGTTACGATTATAACGTAAGACTGTAGAAACAATGACAGACAGCCTCACTAAAGTTAGCTACATTCATTGAGAGAAAATGTGCGCCTTTGGGGTTTGTAGTCTTTGTAATTACGTATTTTCACAGTCTTATACCTCAACGATTTTACATCAAACTGCGACTTTCTTTACTTTAAAATGTATCTTTTAAATTGACAAACATCATATGTGTAATTCAGGGCACAATTCAAACCAGATCAAAATATTTGTTGTCTCTTGCCATTGACTACCATTCAATATTTTTCCGAAGTAAGGTCCCATGGTGGTCGACCGGAAGGGGAGGGACTTAGGCTCTCTATGGCAATATTCACATTACTTTCAGTTTATTGCTTGAAAGCACAAAAATATTTGAGTGAAATGTAGGCTATAGTAAACCCTAAGATTATTATTTTTGACATTAGAACAAAATATGTGGATATAAAAACATGTATATAGGCTAAAGAACTAAATGAACGATCTCTATTTTCTAATTTCACTAAACATTTCATTAAGTTTCGTGGACATTTTATAAAACATGGATCTTAGGCTCATTTTGTAAACATAAATAGCTGATTTAGATGCGCAAACTGGGTGCCGTTGCGGAGATGTAGGCTACATGTTCGGTGCAGGTTCGGCTTCTTGTCGTTCATCCTCGTATGCGGCATCGCGTGCGCTGTTTGCCGCGCGCACCTTTCCGCTCGTTCGGACGCGTCAAGTAAAAACAAGGCTCGAAAGTCTTGAATAACACAAAACGAAATGAACAGGATTGTTGCAGGGTTCATTGTAGAAGACATGCTTCCCCTGTCGACCATTAATCCCCCAGGTTTAGAAAAATACATTTTAAATTAGGATTAAGAATTTTATGGGATAAAGTGACCTTTATTTTATTATTTTTCATTGACATCTTTTTTTTTTTTAATTATTATTATTACCATGAGTCGAATAAAAAGCTGGTTTTGTTCTCAGGAGAAGAGTTTTATTCTGCCAGCCTGTTTTGAAACTTCTCTGTTAAACACCATTTTAAAATTTTGAATTTTGAACCCCATTTTGTTTGCGAATTTTACAGTGCGGCATATTTATTTATGCAGACAGGGATATTGTTCTTTCATGTCATTTTGTATATAATTTTACAATAAAGTGATGATAGGGCAAAAACTGATATGATGTTTGTCCATGTAAGCTACACGGTAAATTAAGAAACGGGAAAGTAAAGTAATAAGTAGTGAAGTTACTTTTCCAACGCAGTAACTAGTAAAGTAATCTCATTACAATTTACAGAAGTAACAAGTAACTAGTAACTAATTACTTTTTTGAGTAACTACCCCAACACTGTATAAGACTATACCAATATTGGAACTATAGCCATTTTATTCCTTTTTTAAATTTAAGAATTATGTTTAAGTTTAAAAACAGCCAGAATGGTTTAGTCAAAAGAGAAAAAAAAATCATTCATAGTGCTATACTGCCCTCTTGTGTTCAAAATTAGGTAGAACTATTGGATCAATATCCACACATTGATTAGGTAATACAGTAGGATTGGGGCCTTAAAAATCGCTAACTTAAAAAGTGAAAGTAACGGACGTGCACACAAGACCAGGCTTGGGAGGGTTACTTTAAAAATGTATTCCGATACAGTTACAAATTATTTCATAAAAAAGGGTCCCACTTTATATTAAATGGCTTTAAGTACTATATACTTTTTCAAAAAGTAACTACAATCTGATTACTACTTTTTTTGATGTAACTCACTGGATTTTTGTATCCTGATTACATAATGCCGTTACATGTATTCTGTTGCTCCCACAAGACATTAGTCTGAATATTTTCCTGTATGAACAAAATGGAGTTTCCATTGTTCACACACAAACACACACAGAGTTTGATCGCACCTCTCTCGTGACTGAGTGTGCGTGTCATGTGTTCTAGGCTGTGTGCATGCACTTCTGAAGCTGCACAGAAAATAATAAAATGCCATGCGGAGGACTAACGCAAAATGTGTGAGAAAATCCATTTGATTGTAGTTTAAGTGAGAAATAATTTCAGTGCTCTGGTCAACAGCTGTAGAGTGAAAACTGGTGAGTGCAGTATACAGCTTTCACAGAAAGAGAATGATGTGAGCACGTACGATTGGCAGTGAGTCCTGTGTGTGGACAAAATAGCTCAATAAGAGTAATAAAATACATGTGAAAAAATCACATCATAATGTTTTAAAGAAGAGTGGTTTGATTAAAGTGGTTTAAATATACCCGATCCGGCAAAGATGGCAGTATCGGAGCTGATACCGATCCTGAGTATCAGATCGGCGCATCCCTAAATACTATAATGTAAACACAGTACAGATGTAGACCTGGATGTACACCTGACCTTTCAGAAGGTTGCTCACGCATACTTTGTGGTTAAAATGTGCCCTCAATGTGCACTTTTGCAGAGCCTTCACTGATGCAAGCTCTTCAGCACACTGCTTTTTGACAGTCAAAGCGGGGGTTATGTTTTTGCACGTCATGTAGAATAACCCTAAAAGCACCAAGGTGGCGGTGCCACCGGCTTTATATATATATATATATATATATATATATATATATATATATATATATATATATATATATATATATATATGAAGAGTTCAGATGCAAAAGCCTCTAAGTGCCATTTGAAATTTTCTTCTATAATGATAATTTTTATCAAGCTAGTATATTTAAGTTCAGTGATTTCACTTAAATGGCAATGATGATTCCCTATTAATTGTTATTTAAGTGAAATTACTGAACTTAAATATACAAGTTTGATAAAAATCATCATTAAAGAAGAAAATTTCAAATGGCATTTAGAGGCTTTTGCATCTGGACTCTTCATATATATATATATATATATATATATATATAATATAGCTGCGAGCAGCGATTGCAGGCCAAAGCCGCCGGTACCGCCATCCCGGTGCCTTTAGGTAACTAGAGGCACCGGGGTTGCGGTGCCACCGGCTTGGGCCCGCAATCGCTGCTCGCAGCTATATTTATTATTACATTATAATTATTTTAGCAAGAATGTAAGGACAAAACGGGCCTGAGAGGGAGTTCCTCATTTGATACATTGTAAGTTAAATTTATACAAGATTGTTGTGATAAAACAGGCCTAGCTTGAGTTGAATTGGTCATTTTGTATAGATTTTTAACAAAACAAAATCGAATTTTGACATTATTTTACACGAAAAATGCATGCTGCACATGTTCTTGTGAAAAAGTATATTTTATAAAAAAAATACCCATGCGTTTTTTTAAACAATCAAAATCATCTTACAACTACATATCTTCAATATCAAAACAATTTAAGATTTTTTGTAAACACAATAAATAAATAGAACAAAATATCACAGAGGTCTAATGAGTTATCAAATTGTGTATAATTTTGAAAACCTCCAATGCTTGTTTTGTTTTATATCTTTCAAAGCTTTACTTTCAATAGCTTTACTATTATACAAAGTTAACTCCTTCATAAAAACCAAAAACAAAGGTCTTACCTTCCTAAATCTACACGTATGTATAAACTGCTTAGCTAAAATTATTAAACTGTTGTACATTAAAATGGCCATAAGTTTCAAGTATTATTTTTTCACCATCATGATCAGGAAGTAACTCATAATACAATGAAACGAATAACTGAAACTATATACAATTATATTACACAAAATCAATGTTTTAAAATGCTTTTTGTACTGTAATATAGTATCATAACATGCATACGTAGAGAGTAGGACGTTTCTTGTTCAATAAAAGCTGTTTCATGTGTAAAGTACCCTCCAAATTGCGTTAGGTGGCGTTATAGATACAGTCGATTGGTCTGGGAACGCCCCCGGGAACGCCCCGTCACGTGATGTGAATTTAGTCCGTGGGGGAAAACATTGGCTTGGCGCTCATTGAAATACATACGACAATCATGCCGAAGAGTTGCTATGTCGTTTTCTGTACCACCAATAAACTAACAAATTATAAATTGAAGTTCTACATCCTTTCTTACATACAGAACCGGATAGGAGGACAAAATGGCAAAATTAATCATATCTTATTAGATTACTTTGTGAGTAGATCCCTGTGTACTCATACTAGGCAGTGGGCCAGATTTGTCTGAAGTTATATCCCTTACGAAAAAGAACTATAGTAATCCTATGGCTATTAGTATTCTATAATAGTGTATAATACTTCTGTGATGTTCTTTAATACAGTAGGTGGACAATCAGAATGTCGTTTACCGCTGCGGCAAGTGCCCACCGCGGGCCGCGGCAAAAATAAACCAGCCGTATTTCAAAGTCTGTTTCGAAATGACCACCAGGTGGCGCAAAGGGACATTTGGCGAAAGCAAAACGTAATTATGTAAAAGTAGCCTACATTTTAAATAGAATAGCTTTAACTAGAATATAAACTTTTATTGCAGAACATTTTATTAATCAAAAGTTAAAATAGGCCTATCTCGCAGTCAGCGAAAATAAATTGGGTGCTTTCAATGACGCTATTGAGGAATGAGAGACTGAAGAGCGCTTCTCTCTCGCGTGCGCACACTGACTGCTGAACTACCGAACTTCTGGGCTTTTCTCAGTGAGAAAAGTTGTGGTCGAGTGGTAGAACGTTGGTTCAATCATTTTGATGACACTGTTTCAAATCCCGCATAAACATAAAATTACCTTATAGTCCAGGAAAAGTAGCGTTTTACGACAGACTAATTGTAAAAGAATTTTTTTCAGCATAGATCATTTCTATGAGGTGTCCAGAACAACATACTAAAAGTCCTAAGAAATCCTAGTTGAGGAAATATGTTTAATTCGCATCAATCCGAGATGTGTGCCAGTAAGGCCAGACAACAATACACCCCAATGGGGCTATTTTTTTCCTTTACTCCTATCAAAATAAAACTTTATACAATGAAAGTATCCATGAAAAGTAACAAATTTTGTATTACAAGTTTCTTTGAAAATGAATTTTATTATGCAAATGAGCTATACACTAATCGAATATGCCCAAAATACACCCTAGGCTTAATTTTTTACTTTATTCCTACCACAATAAAACTTTACAAAGTAAAAGTATACAGGAAAAGTAACTTTTTTTGTATTACAAGTTTCTTTTGAAATTAATTTGAATATGCACATGAGCTCTACACTTATTGAATATGTCATAATTTGCATAGGCAGAAACACCCTTCATATGTATGACAAATCGGCCCAATCTTCATCCAATTATCCTACTGCCAATGGGTGATGGCAATGCTGCTTTTAGACTGGCCTCTAACCTGAAAACTGCCTGGCTTGGTTGGTAGTACCTGCCAGGGGTATAACCCCCGCCGGTATAGTCTTCAGGGGTCACAGAGGGACACAAGCCTCAGGGGAGGGTTGGGTGTTTTTTATTTTATGTTTTCTCTTATTTTATTTTATCCTCGAACCCCTTCTCTGTGGCTCTTGGTTCTGGCATCCCCAAATCAGTTCCCGGTTTGTTCTTTGCTTAGTTCTTCCCCTCTGGGTCATATTCATCTGATAGATAAGGCAACTGTGAGTTTGTGCATGCAGCTAGTACTACGACATTCTCTGCAAATGGCAGTGCAAGGGAGTCCATGTTTTTTGCATGTTCTTCTCTTTGTGCCACAGTCTTTCTTGCAACTACAGTGGACTACATCTAGTATTTCTGGTGGTGCCACAGGCTGATCGGTCATTACTGGCAAAACTCCCCCATCCAAAACATGCCACCCCCCGTCTTTTGGGTCCATACGTTCACTTCCCCCTTTCCACACCATCATTTGGTAAAAGACCCGAAGACTGGAACTTTGCAGATGTTGACGTTGGAGGGAGAGTTTGAGGTTCCACTGGAGATGAGTTCGGGGTCACTTTTCAGTCACTATTCAGAATATAGGTGGGCCCACGGGTCGGCACATTCCCAGGATGGGCCAGCTGCGTCCATCCATTGTTTCGTCCATGGTTTGGTCTCTTATCTAAATCTGACCATGGAGTTGACTTTGGCGGAAAGCTGAAGGTGATTGCTGATATCAGACCACGTCTCATTGAGAATGAAACATTGTCTAGAAACCATGCATTTTCTTGTGTTTGAGGGGTGGTTTATGAATGCCCGGAGCCGTATTATTGAGTGCTACGAATGTCTATCAAATGCGTCTGTACGTAGCTCATAGCCAATCGGGTCAATGATACCAGATGACGTATGTAGAACGGCAGAAAATTAGACATGGAAAAAGACGATGGGTCAGAGATTTACGAGATTTAAAGTAAAACTTCAAATAATAGCGAGTCCCAAATAGTCTGTCTCTTTTACACGCCTGTTGTGGCTGCAGGTTTGGGTAAATAAAAGCCAGTCTCAAATACCCCTTTTCCACCGAAAAAAGAACTGGTTCGGAACTGGTGCTGGTTCAAAGTTGGTTCGGAGCTGGTTCAACTTGCGAACCCGTTCAGAACCTGTTTGCTTTTCCACTGACTAGAGCGCCCAGGGAACGACGTCGTTACGTCACTGTCTACGTCGCTTGCAAGTACATTGCTTTGGGATTATCTCTAACTCGTGTACCGAGAAGACTTTAAAAACAATTGAAATATGTAAGTCTTTTAATCTTTTCGTTTGATATGTAATCTTTTCTGATAAGTTATGTACCCCTGTCTTGTGTTTTTTTTCATTTATTTGTTCTATATCGTGACTGTTTTCTTCTTTGCTTATGTTTCAAAAAATAAATAAATAAATTAAACGCTTGCGTGTTTCTGCAGTTTCTCCTGGCTTTGCGATGGTCAGAAAATATGTTTAAAAGAACCGAGAAGAACGCATCTAAACCCGCCCCGTAAACATGACGTGCTAAAAGAACGGTTCTAGTCCAGCAAAGAGTTGGTGCCGCTTTGGAACCAGTTCTCGCGGCCGCGAACCGGTTCTTTGGCTGTCGAAACACAAACTGGTTCGCGCGCAGGCACCGGCTCCGAACCGGCTCTCAAAATGCTTTGGTGGAAAAGGGGCTAAATAGAGGTCAGGTCTGTTTTTTTAGTTTCGGGTTGTTAATCTTCTAAAACTGTCAGATCATCCGCTTTTTGGCGTCTGCCAAAGCAAATTTTTGTCCCGCCAAAGACTATTTTGATCGGTGAGTGATGTAGAATAGAAGCTGCTGCACTTAATAGGGCACATAAGGAGCAGAGAAAGCGCACCGGACACACGCGCGCACTCTCATGTCTTCAAACAACACGAGCGCTGTCTTGCTCTCTCTCCCTCGCGCATAATCAAATCAATTGACACGATAGTAAAAGGTTGGAAGACCGCAGTTTCAGGAGGAGCATTTGGAGATTTTTAGAGATTATAGACTCAATGAACAACATCTCAACACTAAATTATAAAGGCCGGTTTCATATAGACGCCTGTCTCCAATACAAGCCGGTGCAGTTCGATGATTTGGGAAAATAAGAGCCCGGGCTATTATTTTAAGTTTTACAGTATGTATGTATACACAAAGACTGTATCAAAAGGTAACTTCACAGTCCACTGCCAAGATGGTTCCATAGAGATGCACAAACTGCTTCGGTGTTGCATAGACATCGTCATCGTCTTGCCGCTCCCTCCCCGTTCTGTGATTGGTTCCCTAGCTCAGGCGAAAATTTGGTTCATGGTGTCCAGGCTGCTTAGCAGCGTGAATAAAATCGCACTGTGGCAAGACACCATGGGGAAACCCAGGCTAGGCGCTTGCACAATCCAATCACGTTTGAGAGGGAAACAACAAATTGAGGGTTTCCGAGATTTTTCTTATTTTCATTTTTTTAGAAGTAGTAATGGGTGCTCACGGTTATGGATAGAAATGTAGTGGGAGTAAAGAGTACAATATTTCCCTCTCAATTGTACTTGAGTAAAGTCAAGAGTACTCCCCAAAAATGATCCTCGAGTAAAGTCCCTCAAAATTGTACTTAAGTACTGTACTAAGGTAAATGTACTCTGATACTGTCCGGCTCTGCTAACTACATACATTTTTGTTTTACAAGATAACTTGTAAAACAAAAAGGTTACTTTTCATGTATACTTTCACTGTGATTGTTCTGTGAGGTTTAATTGTGAGTTTTATAGGAGTAAAGGGGGAAAAAAGCCCATTAGGGTGTATTTTGGGCATATTCGATTAGTAAATTGCTCATTTTCATATTCAAATTCATTTTCAAAGAAACTTCTAATACAAAATGTTTTACTTTTCTTGTAGACTTTCATTGTGTAAAGTTTTATTGTGGCAGGAGTAAAGGAAAAAAATAAGCCTATTTGGGTTTTGTGCATAGTGTATAGCTCATTTGCAATATAAAATTCATTTTCAAAGAAACTTGTAATACAAAATTTGTTACTTTTCATGGATACTTTCATTGTATAAAGTTTTATTTTGATAGGAGTAAAGGAAAAAAATAGCCCCATTGGGGTGTATTGTTGTCTGGCCTTACTGGCACACATCTCGGATTGATGCGAATTAAACATATTTCCTCAAGGATTTCTTAGGACTTTTAGTATGTTGTTCTGGACACCTCATAGAAATGATCTATGCTGAAAAAAATTCTTTTACAATTAGTTCTATTTTTAGCTCCAAAATGGGCTACTTTGCCTGGACTATTACATTTCCATTTTACATTAAGGAACAAATCTCTTACAACAGATTGACTGAATTTACATCTTCAAAAGCAGTTATGTTAAAAAAAAGAAAATAAAACTTAATGGGATTCCATGTAGATAAAAAAAAAAAACATAACCAAGCTAAGCAAGTTGCGATTTGCCGGTGGGGTATTTCCCCCCCTCCATAGTAATCAATGCTATAATTAGCTTCAATTGACAATTTCAAATATGTATATAGGCCTATATATTTTTTTTAAATATGCAACACGCACGTTTAAACAACAATAAAATCTGAACCAGCGCTTCTGCTCCTGTATTGAGACATAGGCCTATGCTCTTTTCAGTTTCAGTTGCCTTAATACATTGTTCACACGGCGGTGCTCACTTGAATTTATTTATTTTCTCATAACAGCTAAAATAAAATCATCTTTTAAAACTGTAAATGGTCTCCTTTTTCATGTTAAGTAGCCCAGGCATACATTCACAATAGGTTTACGACAAAACGTTTTCTTGCTCATTAGAGCGAACACACACTGCAAAAATAAATGTTTTTCTCCTCCTTCAGCGTGGGTGAAGACATGGCTAAAAGAGCCATGGGTGATGAGTGGTAAAACATCGATCGGCCTACGGTTCTACCACTACAAAGCAATGGGTTTGAAGTCCGATCAAACATGTACTGTTGTAGTTATATTTTATTTAGGTTATTAATGCAGAAAAATTTGTTCTAAAACTCTGTTATACCATTTAGTTTTTTTTTGTTTTTTTTTTTTTTTTGCTTATAGGCAATTTATAAAATAAAATTACCATGCATTTCCATTTTACACTAAGGAACAAATCTCTTCCAACAGATTGACTGAATTTACATCTTCAAAAGCAGTTATGTAAAAAAATATAGAAAATAAAGCTTAAAATAAAACATGTAGAATTAAAAAAAAAAAAAAAACATAACCAAGCTAAGATTTGCCGGTGGGGTATTTCCCCCTCCACAGTAATCAATGCTATAATAATAAAAAATACATTATACATAATACATTATTTGCAACTACTTTTATTTGTGTAAACTCACAATAACAAGGAAACGTTGTGTATTTGTAAAATAAAATAAAACAATCGCGCTTTCATGATCTCCGGAGCGCGTCTCTAACTGAAACAAAAGCCTATTGAAAATGTCCACTTTTAAACGAACAAATTCGAATCGAAAGCAAACGTCTGATTATACAATCTGAAAGGTGCATCTCTCTAAAGGTGCATCCGCTTTACAGCGGAGATGGAGTTATAGCCCGACACTAGAAAACTGTTTATTTACGCAACAAAAATCCATCGTTATTTTTCAGACACATTTACTATGATTAGGCCTAGCTTATAAATCACCTATAAATCATCTTTCTCTCTATGGTTCCCGAGACATACTCTTCTCATTTAGCACTGCGGGCAAAATATAGTTTTTAGAAAGTAAAATCTATTTTTTCCCATATTAATTTGTGAATATATTAAATGTTTAATAAAGGCAAAAAGTCAATGTTATTTATTTTTTGTGCACAAACATTGGATATGTGTCAAAATCTTGTGTTTATTTGTGATAATCTCAGCCTTGTATTATTATTGTCTAACCTGTATTATGACAGACATTTGACGCTTTGCTTTGTTTATTTTTTTTGATAGAAGCGTCTAATATCTAAATATGTAGCCTAAAATATAATAATAATAGCCTAATTATTATTATTAGGCTTATTATTTGCGTTTATAACTTTAAATTAGTTCACTTAAGACTGGAATATGTTAATCATAAAACAATTTATGAATTATTATTTTTATAGGCCTATAACTTTGTGTTTGTGTTATATTTATTTTTTTGGAATGTGAAGTCCTTTTAAAAACAATGCATCCCTCATCTAGGAGGCAATTCATGCGGCACACTCTGGGGAACGAGACACAAATTGCGAAAGCGTGAGCACGGTTTATGAATTTGTGGGTACAGATTGCAAAAACTGAGGGCACGGTTTACAAATCTGAGAGCACGGATCAGGAACTCATGGGTACGGTTTATTAATCCGTGGGCACGAATTTACAAATGCCTCTCAGTTGTGTGTGTGCGCCACACGTTAAATGTTTTTAGAATGTAACACAACATTCAAATGCAAATATGCGCCCTCCCCCACTTGAAAGGCCTGTGTCCACCAAAGCGTTTTTTCCACACGCCTGGCGTATGTTTTCAATTGTTTTCAATGGAAGCGCCGCGTTTTTTAAACATCATGAGTGTACTCAAGTCAGCTCCTGATTAGGCTGGTGTTTTTATGTCGTTTTTTCTTCGAACAATTCAAGAACAATATGTAGGCTACAAATTGAACATGGTTTATTTTTTGTAAAACTTTAAAACTGGCCTTTAATTTTCTTGACGATTTCTCGGTAGCTTTTGTTTGAAGGCATTCAATTGCTCCAAAAACACTAACTTTAGTAACATTACTGCACTTTATCACAACCGGGTGCGCTCAGAAAATATCTGTAAAAAATAGGCTAGGCCTAAAGACATTCATTTGCCTAACATGCCAGATGGTAGGCTAACTAATTAACGTTAAAGTTATGTTAACAGCTTATTTGACATTTAGAAAAACATAATTTTCGGGTTTTACCACTAGTGTCAGAATATCCACACACCTGAAATCCAACTTCAAAACACAAAAAAACACAAACCCCCCCCCCCCCGCCCCCCCCCCCCCCCCCCCCCCAAAAAAAACCCGCAAGCTTAGACAAAAAAACAAAGACAAATACGGAAAAATGGAAAAATCCTTCAATCTACGGTGTATTTAAATAAATAGGCTAAATATAGCTTATATAAGTCGGCTACATTTTAAATAAATTAATCTGAGAGGACACGTGCCCCGAGGTTTGAATAGGCACCTCTGATCGTTTCATAATGTTTTTCTCACCTTTGATTAACACGCAACCCCATTCACAATTCACAGCCATGAAAAACAAAAGGCTAGCTAGTGCCACATAACTTTATCAGAACTTCTTTTACAAATTAAACTGTCGTCAGACCATGAACACTCTTCATTTAACAGTTCCAGGATGAGGAACACACGAAAATAATAATAAGGCTACTAATTTTATTGTTGTTCAATATGAATTTAAACGGTTTTCTGCTTTTAATTATTATTTATCACATTATACAATGTTTTAATCATTCCACTATTGTTGACAGAAATCGTTTGGATGAAAACAGACCCCCAGGCCATATCAGCAGAAAAACAGCATTTTTTTTTTAATAAACAGATAGTAAACTTACATTTTAAAATGCAGCAATTGCTGCTGTTTTGCACAATATCCCGAGTCCGACTTTAATGCGACTTGTTTATTTTTGCCTTAAAATTATTTTAAAATGATGCAATTTCTGCTGTTTTGCACAATATCCTGCAATATCCTGACTTTAATGCGACTTGTTTATTTTTGCCTTAAACTTACATTTTAAAATGCAGCAATTGCTGCTGTTTTGCACAATATCCCGCAATGTCCCGAGTCCGACTTTAATGCGACTTGTTTATTTTTGCCTTAAAATTATTTTAAAATGCAGAAATTGCTGCTGTTTTGCACAGTATCCCGCAATATCCCGACTTTAATGCGACTTGTTTATTTTTGCCTTAAACTTACATTTTAAAATGCAGCAATTGCTGCTGTTTTGCACAATATCCCGCAATGTCTCGACTTTAATTGGACTTGTTTATTTTTTGCCGCGGTAGGTATTTCGGCATGCTTAAACCATAGACTTAAACACAAATGCAGTAACATGGTTTAGTAGCCTAACTGCAAGCCCTGAAAATGTTTTAATTTTATGATCATTTGGTTTAATTTAATACATCTACTAACAAATTAAAATTATAACACAAAGTAAAAGACAAGTATAACCTATTGAAATGGCCTTTCTAAATTAGAAAAACTGGGCACACAGCCTAATGTTGAAGTGTGCCTACTTAAATTTGATGGAATAATAGAGGCCTTTTTTTACTTCACATTTATTTCATTTGAATTTACTTTTTTCAGCATTGTGATTATGAATTCGTTTAGCTACATTCATGGGCGTCAGTTTGGTTTGAAATGAGGAAGGGCATTTTCAAAAGTGCTGGGTACAATGAAGCATTCATTCTTATTTCTCTTTCGCGAAGGTCATGTCTCCAAAGACGATTTCCTGTAGCTTACTGATGTAAATGAATAAAATATATACAAAGATGTGATGCCTGACCGACAAGGTTATGGTTCTTTGGTTTTAATTGGCCGTATGAGATCTAATATGTTTTCAATGTGGTGAATTTTAACGTGAATAAATACACAGATTCGCCTATTCTGCGTATGTGCAGTAATGGTCCAGTGGCAGAATTTTTGCCAAGCGTGTTGGAGGTTCTGGGATCTAATTCGCACTCATATATTTTTTTCCCCCTCATCAAAACCGTATGTGTCTTGATATACTACCACTGAAAAATATTCTCGGTTTAGATGAGGGTAAAAAAACAAATTGTACGAGTGCCGATTAGAAGCCAGAGAAGCAGGGACACGTTGTGTGTAGCCTATTTTGATTTGTGATTTCACTGAAACGAATGAAACCTCCACAACGGATTGCAGTGCGCGTCCGAGTGAACACAACACATTTCAGCACTAGATCGCCTCTAATTTAACAAACTATAGATTTAAAATCTTTGTTTCCCCTTGTTATTTAATTTAATGAAAAGACACCAGTCATTCTGCCAATATATGTTATTTATTTTACCAATTTATATATTGTACGAGTGCCGATTAGAAGCCAGAGAAGCAGGGACACGTTGTGTGTAGCCTATTTTGATTTGTGATTTCACTGAAACGAATGAAACCTCCACAACGGATTGCAGTGCGCGTCCGAGTGAACACAACACATTTCAGCACTAGATCGCCTCTAATTTAACAAACTATAGATTTAAAATCTTTGTTTCCCCTTGTTATTTAATTTAATGAAAAGACACCAGTCATTCTGCCAATATATGTTATTTATTTTACCAATTTATATAAGACATAAGGGAGAGAGAGTATAATGGACCCGCAAAGTTCTTCCTTCTTGCTTCTCTGTATTTCTCTCTCAGTACATATAGGCTGACAAAAAAAACCTAACTACATTACCAGAGAAACATGTGGTTCCCATTAACGTTGGAATGTATATTCTGCTCGGTGGAAAAACACAGTATACATTAACTTCCCCCAAAGTCTCCCAAAGTCTCTCACATACAGTATGTATTCAGAAATGTATAAATTCATAAAAATGTAGATTATAAAAGATTATGAAATGATTATGAAAAGATTAAAAAATATATATGAAAAGTATAAAACACATGCATAGTACTAATGATTATAATTATTAATAAAAACAATAAAATACTAAAAACAACATTAAATGATGAGATTGTGAATCTTCAAAACGAATGAAACGAATGCTGTTAGCTAAGATTTCAAAAGTGGACCCTGGCAAAAAGTAGCCTATAGCGGTTACAGTGTTGATCTTGAATTTTTCTGCGACCTCGGCTCTCAATGAGAAGTGGCAAATTATGTCGGACACTTTAAGTAAATAAACAGTTAATAAACTCGCTAATAAACAGCTACCTATTTAAGCTTCAAGAATGGTAAAACATAAAAGCTTTCGGCCGACAGCATGTAACGAGGTTCGATCTTGCGTCGTTAGGAGGTCTGTGAGGTTGAGGATGACGCGTTAACCACACAGCTATAGAGAGCCTAAGTCCCTCCCCTTCCGGTCGACCACCATGGGACCTAACTTCGAAAAAATATTGAATGGGAGTCAATGGCAAGAGACAACAAATATTTTGATCTGGTTTGAATTGTGCCCTGAATTACACATATGATGTTTGTCAATTTAAAAGATACATTTTAAAGTAAAGAAAGTCGCAGTTTGATGTAAAACCGTTGAGGTATAAGACTGTGAAAATACGTAATTACAAAGACTACAAACCCCAAAGGCGCACATTTTCTCTCAATGAATAAAGCTAACTTTACTGAGGCCTTCTGTCATTATTTCTACGGTCTTACGTTATAATCGTAACGTTACGCCGTCCTACCTGAGTGTTTTGTACCAGACTGCACGCACACGAGCAGCGGATCTCGTTTCTCTTCCCGGGAGATGTAGTTCACAGAGCGATTTTCACATAAAACTAAATGTTACTCTTCTGCTGTATGACAAACTGCGACGTTTTTGACTTTGAGAATCATCTTTTAAATTGACAAACATCATATGTGTAATTCAGGGCACAGTTCAGACGGAATAAAAAGATAAGTTGTCTCTCCCCATTGACTTCCATTCATATTTTTTCCGAAATAAGGTCCCATGAGCCGGAAGCGAAGGGGCGGGACTTAGGCTCTCTATTGTTACACTGCTAATGAATCATTATCTTATACGTTTCTAAAGCCTCATTGATGTAGCCTAATGTGTTTCGACTGCAATGTTGTAAGGTTTCATTATTTTTTCAATTTAATTTCAGTATTGTTATTAATTAATTAATTTAACTACGTTTCACTTGAATTATTCTGCTACCATCTTTCAATCGCTCTGAAAGAGCCGCGGTGCAGCTGTAGATTACACAAAAAACGGACACTTTTCAAAGTCTGAGATTGTAGCGCCTCTTAGCGGCCAAAGGCAGCAAATACACCTCAACTTTTGAAAAACCACATTCTGGTTGTCTACCTACTGTATCTCTATAGACCTTTCTCACAACTTCCGTATTTGTGAGCGGAAATACGCAATTGTCGTGGTAATCTTCTTCCGCTCCATTCATAACAGATAGCGCCGCAGGCAACTTGTAAGAGTTTGTTGCGTACCAGTCTTTTTTGTTATTCCCAAAAGCAGCCATATCTGTCATTTTCATTCCTTCCCTCGTCAGTTCCCTGTGGATGAAGTTCGACGGAAATGGATTCAGGCAATCTGGCGGGATGTTATTGATCCTATGATCTTCTGTACTTATCATGTCACCATTCACTAAGCCGTCATTGTTTATGTTTATTTTTTATGTTTTATGATTTTATGTTTTATGATGTTTATGTTTTATGATTTGTGTATTTTGAGGTAACGTTAGTTCATGTTCAACTTTATTAAGATATTTGTATCCAGCGTAACAAAGACATAAAAATATACCTCACAATATAAAACAAGATAAATAATAACACACAACAGTGGGCTACATATAAATTTAAAATATTATCATATATACCATTCTGAGTATTTAACAATCTGACTGTACAAGGGATAAATTAATATTTGTATAAATTGTTCTTCATCTTTGATCGTTCTATAGCAAGAGCAGTGCAAAAAATTCACTAACGTTACCTAAGAGGATAATTGTTGAATAAAACTGACAGACTTCTTTCTGGTATTCACATCAAAATGCAGTTTATTGTAAATAATAGTCCCTAAATATTAATAACTTTCCACACACTTCACCTTCTTACCTTTAATGAGCGTAGCTATATTGGGAAGAATGAGCTTCAGTTCTGAAATCAATAGTCATATCTTTGGTCTTAGATACATCAGCTGCAGACAAGCATCACCACAGCATTTTACAAAGTCATCAACAACTGGACCATATGACAAGTTTACAATTTCTCGAAGTTTTGAAGACTCTCTGATCAATTTTCTCTTCCATGGGTAGGTTTTTCTAATGTGTTGACAGTTGACGGGAACTCTGCTTCCACGACGATTACGTATTTCCGTTTTTTGTGAAAAAGGTCTATACAGTAGGTGGACAACCAGAATGTCGTTTGCCGACCGCGGCAAAAATAAACCAGCCGTTATTTCAAAGTTGGTGGCGAAATGACCACCAGGTGGCGCAAAGGGACATTTAGCGAAAGCAAAACGTAATTATGTAAAAGTAGTCTACATTTTAAATAGAATATAGCTTTAACTAGAATATAAACTTTTAGGCTATAGGAGAACATTTTATGCATCAAAAGTTAAAATAGGCAGCGAAAATAAAGTGCTGCTTTCAATGACGCTATTGAGGAATGCGAAGACTGAAGAGCACTTCTCTCGCTTGCGCACCCTGACTGCTAAACAACCGAACTTCTGGGCGTTTGTCAGTGTGAAAAGTCATGGTCGAGTGGTAGAACTTTGGTACAAGCATTTTGATGACATTGTTTCAAATCCCGCATAAACATGTATTAAAATTACCTTGCATTTCTTTTTTACATTAAAGGGGACATATCATGCAAAATCCACTTTTTAAGCCCTTTAATGCATTTTGTTGTATATTTGGAGTGTTAAGTACAGAAAAGATGAAATTATTCTCTTCAGGTGCTTCGTTTATATCTTTCTCTTCTGTTTTGGTCATATTTTTCAACCTGTTCAGATTTTTCTTTTTTCTATGACGTTTTTTGAACAATAACGTCACAGGATTTGTAGCGGAACTGCCAAATAAGGACATCGACTACCGGTCCAACACTTCGAGCAATCCGCCATTATTATTTCTCGCTCCGATTTTGTAGTCCAAGCTCAATGATGCAGAAGTTACGAGAGGGCAAGTCAAAATGTTCGGTTGTTGGATGTAGTGACCTGAAGCACTTCAAGGATTCCCACTTCAACAACCTCCGCCAGTATAAAGAATGGTTTGCCGATCGACTTCGTCTGAATGAGGGGTAAATTCCTTCTATCATTTAGCTGCTGTGTTTGCTGATGCTTTTCTAAACATAAGTTATCATATTATCATCAATACAGATTTTTAGTGGTAAGATTAGACTGTAGTCATTTATCTTGTCAGTGTGCTTGTTTTAACAAGAGAAATAGTCGACTTTCACTAATAACACTACATAGTTAACTTAACTTTACATACCACTGCATCCATATGAAGACGTTCTGCAGGTTCGTCGTCGTCTTTTTCAAATCGCTCGCTCTGGCTCGAATATGTATCGCTTGATGGACAAGTCTTCCGTTGTTGACATTTTGTTGACGTGTGAATAAAAATGTTCTTTGAAACTATAGTAATCGTATATCTCTTATCAAACTACAATAATGGCCGAATGCGGGGAGTTGAACCGAACGTGAACTCAGCGACCTGGAGAGCGGGCGGAGAAAGACGCAACTCCTTTTTATTTAAAGGGGACGCTTCGAAACGGGTTGCTCACAGAAGCACATCAGAAAAGAGGTAGAAAAGGGGCCTGTTGAGCTATAATAATGTGGAATTCAGACCCAAGCATTGCAGTTATGCTTTATATAGACCACTAATGTTGATTTATAAGTAAAATTTAATGATTTAAAAGCATGATATGTACCCTTTAAGGAACAAATCTCTTCCAACAGATTGACTGAATTTACATCTTCAAAAGCAGTTATGTTAAAAAAAATCCATGTAGATTTAAATAAACAAAAAAACAAAATATAGGCCAAGCTAAGCAAGTTGCGATTTGCCGGTGGGGTATTTCCCCCTCCACAGTAATCAATGCTATAATTCGCCTAAATAGACAATATCAAATATATTTTTTTAAATATGCAACACTCACGTTTAAACAACAAATAGCCTAATAAAATCATCTTTTAAAACTGTAAAAGGTGTAGGCCGTTTTCATGTAATGTAGGCTTACACTCACAATAGTTTAACGACAAAACGTCCTGCTCATATCGTAAGTGAACACATGGCAGAGTGGCAGAACTTATGGTTAGAACATAATAATGACATGGGTTCGAAGCTTGATTTAACATGGAGAACTGTAGTTAAATTTTATATTTAGGTAGGCCTATTTATGAAGAAAGATTTGTCTAGTTCTAAAACTGTTACATAATTTAGGGTTTTTTTTTGTGCTTGTATTTATGAAAAATATATATATTTCCATTTTACACTAAGGAAAGAACAAAATAGTATCCAACAGAATGACTTCTTTACATCTATAATAATACCAATCGTAATTTCAAAAGCAGTTCCGTAGAAATAAATAAATAAATAATAAATAAAAATAAATTTAAAAATTATATATATGAGGAGTTCTTTTCCAAAACGCTATAAATCCATTTCAATATATCGGAAAATATTTGGAGTCAGACATGATTTTGACCACCAATTAAGTTTTGTTTTGTAGAAAGCTTGTAAATTTCGTTTCGGATAAATTGTATCTTCATTTTAATAAATGTTTCATCAACAAATTGACTGGATTAATAGCCTATATTAGAAGTGACACAGAGGCGCGCGTATTAACTGGAGCGCGTCTCATGAACCGAAACACGGCGCGCGTGTTAACTGGAGCTTATAGAGAGCCTAAGTCCCGCCCCTTCGCTTCCGGCTCATGGGACCTTATTTCGGAAAAAATATGAATGGCAGTCAATGGGGAGAGACAACTTATCTTTTTATTCCGTCTGAACTGTGCCCTGAATTACACATATGATGTTTGTCAATTTAAAAGATGATTCTCAAAGTCAAAAACGTTGCAGTTTGTCATACAGCAGAAGAGTAACATTTAGTTTTATGTGAAAATCGCTCTGTGAACTACATCTCCCGGGAAGAGAAACGAGATCCGCTGCTCGTGTGCGTGCAGTCTGGTACAAAACACTCAGGTAGGACGGCGTAACGTTACGATTATAACGTAAGACCGTAGAAATAATGACAGACAGCCTCAGTAAAGTTAGCTTTATTCATTGAGAGAAAATGTGTGCCTTTGGGGTTTGTAGTCTTTGTAATTACGTATTTTCACAGTCTTATACCTCAACGGTTTTACATCAAACTGCGACTTTCTTTACTTTAAAATGTATATTTTAAATTGACAAACATCATATGTGTAATTCAGGGCACAATTCAAACCAGATCAAAATATTTGTTGTCTCTTGCCATTGACTCCCATTCAATATTTTTTCGAAGTTAGGTCCCATGGTGGTCGACCGGAAGGGGAGGGACTTAGGCTCTCTATACCATGGTCTGGGTGAATACTCGATTCTGATTGGCTGCAGGGTGTCCGTTAAAAAGTGATATAGGACACCTAGTAAAGTAGTTCTGGTGAAACTGCCTGTTTACTGTGGTGGAAAATTTTAAACTGAATATTAAGCTAACCATGTTTTAACATTTGACCTCATTTAACCAGCTAAATCTCTGATACAATGTCCAAAGACATTCTGTACTTCAGATGAATGTATGTGTGTCAAATACCTGACTGTGTGTATAAATAACAAATATGGGAAATGGAACTAGACAGATGACTAAGATAGAATCATTAAAACAAAGTCTCCTCTACCCAGTAACAAAACAGTCTACCTATGAAGAACCAATGAAATGAATGTCATTACGCCATACCTCCCTATTGTATAAAAGCGGTTGTATCAGTGTCTTCGGGGGGATTCTCAATGGAATTTGTCTGAGATCCACCGGCCTTGTTTTTACTTGGGAAGTTCTCTGAGTATTGCTCGAGAACTCTCCTGGCCGTAATTAAAAGCATTGAAAGGACATTTGCTGGAGTCTGTCTGTTATTTAAGCTGCGCAGCAAGAAGCTAGTTAGAATTATTAGTACCCAGCCAGACGTCGACTGTAGACGCGCTGAGGTTAAAGGATTAGTACCCAGCCAGACGTCGACTGTAGACGCGCTGAGGTAATAGGATTAGTACCCAGCCAGACGTCGACTGTAGACGCGCTGAGGTAATAGGGTAGGTTTATAGCTCAGCCAGACGTCGACTGTAGACGCGTTGAGGGAAAAGTATAAGACTTGGCCAACTAGAGTGAGTATTAGTGTAGAGTAGTCAGGTTCAGGGAAAAAAGAATCTATCACATTACCATTCGAAATTAATAAATAAATGCGCTGCCTACAACAGCTGTGAGTAACCATAGCAACAGGCAGTCACATGCTCATCTGCCTAATACAACAATGAGCGACTTTGTGCTATTTCTTTTAACATTTATGGAGAATATGGCAACTACGAATATGGCAAATACGACTGGTATGCTGCTGAAGAAAGAAAAAATGTAAATAAAACGGAGAAAATTACACCGCTGCTGCTCTGCTCCATTGAACTCTATTGGTAACGACAGAACTTGCGACCATAGTTGGCTAACGACGTTTTCGGGAAACGCACCCCTGAATGAGACCCTGCGGGAGTTTTACGCAGCTGTCTAGACAACCAAGGCAGGAGAAGGCTGAACGTTACAGCGTTTCAAGCCTAAGGAGCCTGAGGCCCTCTCTTTGATCTGATTAATTTATTGCCCTCTATAAAGTTAAGCGCAAATCGCTGGAGCTCAGAGCTAATTGTTTTTTTTTATTGTTGTTTGATTAATTGTTTTATGTGTAATAAAAAAAACTATGCCTACCTTTGTGTTTCATGAAAAAAAATGCATTTGTGAACCTGAAGGGATACGAGCTAAGCGGACTATATCTCCGGTTGCAAAATAAACAGTCAGGCAAGGCAAGTTATTATTTGTAAAAACTAGATTTAGCCTATTTAAAATATAAACTAATGTTTTAAAAATGTTTTATTTGGCAAGTGACCATGGTATAAGCTGGTTAATGCCCTCCGAGGTGTCCGTTGTCAGGTTTAATGGACTTCGGCGGAGGCAACCGTCCTCCGCTGCGCGTCGGCCGGTTTACGCCTCGCCGTCGTCCATTAAAACCTGACAGCGGACACCTCGACGGGCATTAACCCTTACGCGTCTCATATATGAACCGAAACACCGTGATGCTTGCCTCACAGACAGCTTTAAATGTCTACTTTTAAACAAAACAATTAAAAACGAAATCAAATTGGCAACTCTCTGCGTATAGGCTAATTCGAAGTAGCCATACGTTTAGGCCTATGCCCATCCACTGCGAAGATGGCGAATCAGCATCATCAACTTTAACTTTGCTGCTGACACCGACAGAAAACACTAGTTTACTAGAGTTGCAGCATGTTTGCAACAATAACACAAACAGAATGTAAGCCCAATGTGTGCATGTGCAGTTGTGTGTGTGCATCACACGTTAAATGTTTTAGAATGTAACACAACATTCAAATGCAAATGCGCCCTCCCCCACTTGAAAGGCCGTGTGTCCACCAAAGCGACGCCTGGCGTAGTTATGTTTTCAATTGTTTTCAATGGGAGCGCCACGGTTTTTTTAAATGCAATGAGCGTACCTAATCAAAGCAGCTCCTGAGATTGAGCTGGCGTTTTTAGTATGTCGTTTTTTCTTCGAACAATTCAAGAACAACATAGGCTATAGGCTACAAATTGAACGTGGTTTATTTTTTGTAAAACTTTTAAAACTGGCCTTTCTTGACGATTCCTCGGTAGCTTTTGTTTGAAGGCATTCAATTGCTCCAAAAACACTAACGTTAGAAACAACTGCACTTTGTCAAAACGGATTAATAAACCGTACCCACGAGTTCCTAATCTGTGCTCTCAGATTTGTAAACCGTGCCCTCAGTTTTTCCAATCTGTACCCACAAATTCATAAACCGTGCCCACGTTTTCGCAATCCGATTCAGAGTGTGCCGTAGCTATAATTCAACCAGGCCTCCTGTTTAGATGCGAGATGCATTGCATTGTTTTTAAAATCCTTTTTTAAAAAGGATAATTTCTTGCATTTAAAAATAAATAAATAATACATTTAGGATACTTTTATCTTTAAAGTAAAATTTTAGAGGAAAAAGCTCAGTACTATAATAAGCGAAAAAAATAAATAAAAATAACACAGTTCAAAAACTGTAAAAGGTTTGGTTAAGTTATAAATTATTTTATGTTAAATATATTACTGTCTTCGGTAAACTCATTCATAGTAATAAACGCAAATAATAATTAGCTATCAAATCAAAATGCATTTAGGATACATAGGCCTATTTAGAAGACGCTTTTATCCACAAAAAAAAAGAACAAAGCAATTCGTCAAATGTCAGTCTTAGACAATAATAATGGGCTAAGATTCTAACAAACAAACACAGGTTTTTAACGCATATCCAACTGTTTGTGTGAAGCGCGCACTGCATGTCACTGCCGCGGCCGCAAATTCTTGCATGTTCCTATCAACAGTGGAACAATTTAAAATAATCTAGCATTTCTGGTCATACGGAAAAAAATGCATAATACATTATTTGCAACTACTTTTATTTGTGTAAACTCACAATAACAAGAAAACGTCGTTATTTTTCAGACACATTTATTATGATTAGCCTATAAATCACCTCTCTCTATGGTTCCCGAGACATGCTCTTCTCATTTAGCACTGCGGGTAAAATACAGTTTTTAGAAAGTAAAATCTATTTTTTTTTTTCATATTAATTTGCGAATATTTTAAATGTTTAATAAAGGCAAAAAGTCAATGGGTCTCATTCATGAAACATTCGTAAATATACGAGTAAATATGAGAGTGATTTGCGCGTAAAGAGAACTTCCCGAAAACTCTTCTCCTGATTCACAAATACTTCGTAAATGTCAGATGTGATAGTAAAATGTGTGTATGTGCTAATGAATTCCAACCAATCGTAAATGGGATGCGCGTGCACGTTCATTCTCAATTATACCATTAATCAGGCCCATTATATCCGACTGACATCTATGCATATAATAACATGAATGCGAATGAAAAAGAAAGATTTCTCGGATGCAGAAATTGAAGTTTTATTATCACAAGTTCATACAAAACGCCACATTTTATTTTCAAGCGTAGCCTACATAGTGGCTCATCAGGTCCTAAAAAAGGAAGCAATTGGCAGCATATTACAGATGCAGTTAATGGAGTTTCATCTGTTAATTGAACAGTCCCAGAAGTGAGAAAAAAATGGTTTGACATTAAGCTTGACAGCAAAAAACGAATTAGTTGACTTCGGAAAAATCATATTCAAACTGGAGAAGGACCACCATCGATCACCAGATCTGCTATTACTGACTCTCATAATAAAAGTAAAAAGAAAAACCGTATGTAATTACTATATAAAATATTTTTTTTCAAAATGCTGTTTAAATATGTACCCGATAAGGTGAATTAAAATGCAGCCTTATTAATGACCAAAACGTTCGGATGTTAAGCGCACCATTTACGCGTGGCTGGGAGCAGGTGTAGATTTCTTGCGTACATTTGGAAAATACGAAAATTTTAATGAATCCGAAAATTTACTCCAGAACCATTTTACACACGATTTACACACAAATTCGTTCTGCTCGTGTTTCATGAATGAGACCCAGTGTTATTTATTGCTATTTATTACGAATTGCTTTGTTTATTTAGCCTATTTTTTTTTTTTTTGATAAAAGCGTCTAATCTAAATATGTAGCCTAAATGTAATAATAATAGCATATTATTATTAAGGTTATTATTTGCGTTTATAACTTTAAATGAGTTCACTTAAGACAGGAATATGTTAGTCATAAAACAATTTATGAATGTTTTATTTTTTATAGGCCTATAACTTTGTGTTTGTGTTAGGCTATATTTATTTATTTTTATTTTTTTTCTATGTGAAGTCCTTTTAAAAACAATGCATCCCGCATCTAAGCCTGGTTGAATCATGCGGCACATTCTCGGGAACGAGCCACAAATCCGTGAGTCCGTGAGTTTGATTTGTGATATCACCGGAACGAATGAAACCTCCACAACTGATTGCAGCGCGCGTCCGATTGAAGACAACACATTTCAGCGCTAGATAGCCTCGAACGAATGAAACGAATGAAACAAATGCTGTTAGCTAAGATTTCAAAAATGGTGCGGAAAATATCGAACCTGACAAAAAGTGGTGGGGACATGTCCCACCCGTCCCCAAGTAGCTACAGGCTACAGTGTTAACCTAAAATTTATCTGCGACCTCAGCTCTCAATGAGAAGTTGCAAATTATGTCGGACAATTTAAGTAAATAAACAGTTAATAAACTCGCTAATAAACAGCTAACTATTTAAGCTTCAAGAACGGTAAAACATAAAATCTGTCGACCAAAAGCATGTAATGAGGTTCGATCTCGCGTCGTGTGGTGGTCTATGAGGTAGTGGCTGATGCGTTAACCACACAGCTATCGTTAGACTGTTACTGAGATCTTGTCTTAGGCTATACGATTGCAAATCCTCATTGATGTAGCCTAATATGTTTCGACTGCAATGTTTTAAGGTTTCATTATTTTTTTCCAATTTAATTTCAGTATTGTGATTAAGTAATTAATTTAACTACGTTTCACTTGAATTAATCTACTACCATCTTTCAATCGCTCTGAAAGAGCCGCGGCGCAGCTGAAGATTACACAAAAAACGGACACTTTTCAAAGTCTGTGATTGTAGCGCCTCTTAGCGGCCAAAGGCAGCAAACACACCTCAACTTTTACCGCCGCGGCAAAACTGCAGCGGTAAAAAACCAAGGGGCAACCTCCCCGTCTCTCTCTTGAAGCCGACACGGAAGTGACTTAAACTGCAATTCATCGAGGCGCCGCATGAGGCTGGCTGCAAAAGTGAGTCAAATCTATATTTCCCCCATGTTATGTCTAACTTCACAGCAGAAAATAACATGTTTACAGCCTGGTGGCAAATAGTTTTTTGGTCTGTGTTGCTAATTTTGCCCTTCATGAAGACTGTGAGGGGGGTGATTTTTTTTATAACGCATTCGTTTAAATTATATTTAAGCCTTATAGTTCTGCATAATTAAGGGCGTGGCCACTTGAGTGACAGGTGGATTGCCGCTGCTCTGTCACTGCTAGTCGTTTGTCTGCTGTCTGTTAGCGTCACCCTCAGCTGTGTTTGTGCTTTTTCCGGGATTATTTCATACAATTTAATACACCTTCGCCCGTGCACGCCGTTGGATTCCGTCGTGTTGAGTATGGAGAGAACGACCGTGAGCGCTGTATTTCCAGTTGTTTCCCTCACGTGGACCAATGGATGTCTGATGATTTCAGCGCGTTCTCTCCGTCCATGCAATAGATGCACACCCTTGAATGAGCGCGGATTTTTAGTGCATACTTGAACTTTTGAGGTAATATCTTTGGTGTAACCCATCTGAGAAACTGGTGGCCAAAATCAGATTGTAAAATGGACTGAATAAAGCTCTTTACGAACTTAACGTGAGATGCCGACTGGTGTGCTTGAATCACGGTCACATGCACAAGCTTAGAGCAATATTGTAAGTAACTAATACATTTTTAACTAGCAGAATAATAATGCCTCACTATACACATACTAGTTGACTGCTTGTATGTTGTGAGAAATCTGTTATGTACTTGTATACATGCTCTTAACTAATTACCCCTTGTGATATTAATAAAGTTGATAAAAAGATAAAGTAAATAGTCTCACTTTTAGTTACGTCTTAACTATTGTAATATTTCAAGGGACAAAAACATGAACTTTAACCATTGGATTTACTTTTTCAATCGGCTGTCACTTTGACGGCAATAGCAAAGCATTAGTACCTCAGCTCCACCCGCGTCCCGCCTCTTTGCCCATTTTAATTTATCCGGTAGTGACGAGAGGTGACGCACTGCCAAGATGGCGACTGCCGGCCCCGCCCACTTTAGGCTGCAAAAACGCTCTTCAGAAACCTATGGGTGACGTCACGGATACTACGTCCATATTTTTTTACAGTCTATGTAAAAAACACATTCTGGTTGTCTACCTACTGTACTTCTAGGCTATGTCCCAAAATACTATAGTATTCCTATAGGATTGACGTTACTATAATATTTTGTCCTAAAATACTACAAGATTCCTTTAGTTGTTTTTCATAAAGGATATGTCTCATTCACATTAGCGTTATCAGCTGAAGGTTATCAGACTGCAGTCTCTGAGAATTCGGATAACTGTCAGCAAGTCCCTCTGCAAATTTGTAGCTACTACTGATCACTGTTTTACAAAAGGATTAATAGTTTGGAGTGAAACATACGTACAATTGGTAAGTGACATGGTTTTATGTCTTACCTGGAGATTCAACCAGATATAATAGTCTGGAAACGACACCTCCGGCCATTTGGTTGGGTCATTGACCCAGTTTTTAATTAAATAAGGGCAATCATAACCTATTACAGTTCATTTTGCAATGTACCATTGCCGGTCGGCAGGCATAAATGACTCGCAATATGACATTTTTGTCATTCAAATACATAGGATGGTCGCGCTGCTTTTCCCCACGCCGACCACGCCCCCCAACTGACACGTTGCCGACTGTATGTACTAGGTTTCAAACATAAGCTCCGCCCCTCACTTACGTTCTTGGCGCTGGTGTTGGTTAGAACGTAACTCCGCCCCTTACTTCCGGTTCTGGCGCTGGGGTTCTGAAACTGGTGTGTCTGCAACTGGATACTATAGAGGTGCGTTCCATTCGACCGTTAGTGAACTGCGAAGTGGACTTCACAGGGTATTTCGCCATCTTAAGTGAGATTCCAATCCGAAGGGAACGAACATGTTCAGTTGGAAGGGCACTGCAAACGGCGTAGGGAATAGAGAGCCTAAGTTCCGCCTCTTCGCTTCCGGCTCATGGGACCTTATTTCGGAAAAAATATGAATGGAAGTCAATGGGGAGAGACAACTTATCTTTTTATTCCGTCTAAACTGTGCCCTAAATTACACATATGATGTTTGTCAATTTAAAAGATGATTCTCAAAGTCAAAAACGTCACAGTTTGTCATACAACAGAAGAGTAACGTTTAGTTTTATGTGAAAATCGCTCTGTGAACTACATCTCCCGGGAAGCGAAACGAGATCCGCTGCTCGTGTGTGTGCAGTCTGGTTCAAAACACTCTGGTAGGACGGCGTAACGTTACGATTATAACGTAAGACTGTAGAAGCAATGACAGACAGTCTCAGTAAAGTTAGCTTCAGTCATTGAGAGAAAATGTGCGCCTTTGGGGTTTGTAGTCTTTGTAATTACGTATTTTCACAGTCTTATACCTCAACGCTTTTACATCAAACTGCGACTTTCTTTACTTTAAAATGTATCTTTTAAATTGGCAAACATCATATGTGTAATTGAGGGCACAGTTCAGACGGAATAAAAAAATAAGTTGTCACTCGCCATTGACTACCATTCAATATTTTTCCGAAGTTAGGTCCCATGGTGGCCGACCGGAAGGGGCGGGACTTAGGCTCTCTATAAGTGAACATCGATACATAACTTCACAGGAAGTGGAGAGCGGAATCACCCAACTGTCATTGCGCGTCACGTCATCACCAGTCAGAGCGGTCGTAAATAACGATGGAGGAGTTTATGTTTGTGTGTAAGTATGCATACATTTTGTCATTATTATACTAAGTATTTTTTAACGGTTATTGGGGTGAATATTTACATATGCTATTTTTTGTATGTCCTTGGGACTTTATAAACGATTACCACAACCATTTACTTCAGAATTTACCTTATCATATTTTTATTTATTATTGTACAGGTGCTGGTCAACGAATTAGAATTATTTGAAATAGTGCAATCATGAAATTCTTTGAATGCATTTTTTGTGCAGAAAGCAAATCAGGTGTTCACCTGTCCTACTCGTTAGACTAATCACAGAACTCGTTATCTGGAAAACAATTTGCTCAGCTGAGCTTTCCAAAAGGCCCATTTGGGCCATTTAACTGTGACACTGTTGTTTTATTGAATTAGAATAATGGTGAAAGCGTTTCATTGAATTAGAATAAATGCTCAAATTTTTGTTTTCTGTGAAGAGTGTTCACTGTGCAGTATAAAGTCAGGGTTGAGTAGAATTTCTAAGTTGTAAAATCAATCATGGGTAAGCAGCGCGACCTCTCAACCGGAATAGTGGCTCAAATTCAAGCCCTTCGCCAACAAGGCTTGACCCAAACTAAAATTGCTGAGCAGCTCGGCATCAGCCAGTCTTCCGTCTGCAAAGCTCTCAAGAAAAACTGCAGCAAGCGCACCAACTGTTCCGGCGTCCGAAAAACTTCTGCTCGCGACAACAAGCAGCTGAGAAAGATCGCAGTCAGCAACCGGTTCAAGTCCACTTCCGAGCTCACCGACTTGTGGAACAAGCAGACCGGCGCTGACGTCTCCAGATCAACCACTTACCGTCGTCTGCGCGAACTCGGCTTCAAATCTCGCGTTCCAGCAGTAAAACCGATGCTGAACAAGAAACAAATGGTGAAACGGCTGAAGTGGGCCAAAGAACACGGCGAGTGGACTGCTGAAGACTGGCAGAAAGTGGTCTTCAGTGACGAATCACGCTTCTGCATCTCCTTCGGTGACCAAGGTCCTCGTGTCTGGCGTCGTGGTGGCGAAACCTACAACCACGAGTGCGTGAAAAGATCCGTCAAGTTTCCCCAGAGCGTTATGGTCTGGGGATGCATGTCCGCTCGAGGTGTAGGGAAACTCTGCTTCCTCAAGAAGACTGTCAATGCTGCCGTATATCAAGATGTTCTGGAAACGTTCCTGATTCCGACTGTTGAGGAACAGTTCGGCGAAGAAGACTTCATATTTCAACAGGATCTTGCACCGGCTCATGCGGCAAAGTCGACCAAAGATTGGTTCACTAAAAAACAGCTTGAAGTTTTGGCATGGCCGGCCAACTCGCCTGACCTCAATGTCATTGAAAGCCTTTGGGCCATCGTCAAGCGGAAAATTCGCAACAGAAAGCCTACTACGCTGGACCAACTGAAGCAGAACATCGCCACTGCCTGGGAAGCTGTGAGTGCGGAAACTTGCGACAAGCTGGTCAAATCGATGCCGCGGAGACTTCAGGCAGTCATACAAGCCAAAGGGGCAGCCACAAAATACTGAGAAAGTGATGATTGTAATTATAATAAAAATTATTGCAATTCAATGAAACGGTTTCTCCATTATTCTAATTCAATAAAACAACAGTGTCACAGTTAAATGGCCTAAATGGGCCTTTTGGAAAGCTCAGCTGAGCAAATTTTTTTCCAGATAACGAGTTCTGTGATTAGTCTAACGAGTAGGACAGGTGCGGTGAACACCTGATTTGCTTTCTGCACAAAAAATGCATTCAAAGAATTTCATGATTGCACTATTTCAAATAATTCTAATTCGTTGACCAGCACCTGTATATTATATACAGTATATATTTTAAATGTGATATTAAATTCAATTGAAATATTAATGTAAGCCTATATCTATTTGTTTTATTATCATAATCTGCGGAACCCCATACGTTAACTTAACTGATGACGTTTGCAGGGCATTCCAAATGAGCGGTATTGTCAGCGAAGTCCACTTCAACTGATGTACCGTGTTCAGGGAGTAGGGAGCAGTGAACACTGCGTAGGGACCCTGTCGAATGGAACGCAGCATAGAATACCTCTCTAAACACTCTTACTTGTCTCGCTTAAAAGGATAGCCCTACCCAAAGAAACCTCTATAGCTCCCCCTTGAGGCAGGGAGTAGAATTACAGCACAAGAAATGTAACATTCTTTCAGAACTGTTACAAAGAGAAATCTTTCGTGTCTCTGTGACAAGTATTTACTGAGTTACAGTTCATTTTTCAGAACACGTTTCAGAAAGATTTGCTAAAAGAGTGAGCTGAAAGCACGCCCTGTTTATTTTATTCATTTTACAAAAACACAAGGTTTTGATGTTAATAAGAGTGCACACAAAAAAGACCCTTTATAGTTTATAATCATGTATTGCTTTTATTTATATGACCATTAATGACGGAGTATTTTAAGTCTATACTGCAGCTAAGTGACTATATTTAAGACAAGAGAACTTCTGCAGTTCGCCTTAGAGAATTTGTCTCCTATACAACTTATCTCACGTCTGGGGTCCCCCAGGGCTCCATTTTGGGGCCTATGTTGTTCACCTTTTATTTACTGCCCCTGGTCATATCTTTAGGAAATTTGGAATCTCGTTTCATGTCTATGTGGATGACACACAAATTTACCTGAAAAGAAAAGACACTTGCACTTTTGCACCTTTACTCCAGTCTGGAGAAATTTAAAGCTTGGATGTTTAATTCTATCAAATGATTTAAGGAAAGGCTATAAATTAGGGATGCACCGATATGAACATTTTGGCCGATACCGATAACCGATAATTCTTTACATTTGAAAGCCGATAACAGATATATTGGCCGATAACTCAAAAATAATTTTTTATATACTTTGATAGCCTGTATACACAATTAAAAGCCTTCTCTCAAACTCTTGTAACATATACTACAGTATAACCTAGTTTGAACCAGTGTAAGATTCCTTAACTTTTAAAATTAATTTTACTCTGGGCAACTTTCTTTATTAAAATATGGTAACACTATAATAAGGTTTAATTTTGTTAGCATTAGTTAGCATGAACCAACAATTTTATAAGACATTTTTAAGAAAGTGTTCTATCTAACATTAGTCAATGCATTGTGAACTTACATGAACACTCATATTTTATTAACTAACAATTAAGGCTATTGCTAGTTATTGTATTAACAAATAAGACCTTATTGTAAAGTGTTTTCAAAAAATCTATTGCCTAACAAAAAATAAAATAGCCTACCTAAATATTGCAAACAAGTCATTAGATAGGCTGACATTGGGCTGCATATAAAGAAACAACATGCATGTGCCATGGATCAATAAAATGGAATTGCCTCTGCACGGACAATAAGGAAATTATTTTATTTTAATCAAACCATATCATTGATGAAAATAATATGAGAACAAAATAATATTAGTTGTTAATTATAACACAATGTTTTTGAAAAAAATAAACAATTAAACAATTTTAATATTACAGTAGGCTAGCCTAATAGTAAACATCTTTAATAGCATTAGGCCTACTGTTTCAAATGACATTGCCATATGAGCTGCGTGAGTTGAAGCTGAAGAGAAGGAATGTTAACCTGAATCGTTTTGCTAGAAGGTTAATCAACTCGACGGTTGCTGAAGAATGCAAACCCAAAGAATTTACTAATTTATTACAATGGTGAATATAATTATATGACAGTGCAAATCATAGCTTTTAATGTTTTGCATTGTTTAATCTGCGCGCGCTGAAGCTGAAGAGAACGCGCACCGGAGTACTGAAGAACTTTTCTAGGTTTCTAGGTTTAAATCCATGAAACGCATGATATGTTATATTTATATTACGACTTATCTGCACAAAAGGATGTGAATGCACAATCAAACTTGTGCTGGTCATAATGTGAAGCTAATCCCTGTTCTGGACGCGCTATTCCACAACAACGTGCTGAAACGGCAACTTAACCCAGAGAATTCACAACGTTTTATTACAATAGTGTTCTCATTACAATGGCATGTATATGACAGTCCCAGTTATAGTTATAAAAGTGCATTGCTGTTTGAGCTGCGCGCACGCTATAAAGATGATCACCGGTACAATGAAGCGCGCGTCGTTCATTATCTCAACCAAATGCATCCTATATTAGAATAATAAGATATATAGGCCTATATACACAAAATAAACATATTACAACTTACAATGGAACAGATGTTGCGAATGCTCAAGACAACTTGACTGTGCTTGTCATGAAGGCTAAATCCACAGACGCGCCTCTTTCCGCCACAATGCGCTCGTCGCGCTGAAACACTGGCGAACAAGAATTCATAACATTCCTTTGCAGGCTGTGTTTTTATTATAATGCTATGAAGCCTATGTGACAGATTTGTGATGCACATGTTGCACTGAACTGTATCTTCCTTTTCGAAGTGAATCCAATCATTCAGAACCATCATGGCGAACAGCGCGTGTCTCTCAGCTGAAGTAAATAATCTTTTTATCTATCGGCTTTGTTATATCGGCCCAATTTTCTTATCGGATCAATAACGATAACATCAAAGAAGACCATTTATCGGCCGATATCGATATGTGGTCGATATATTGTGCATCCCTACTATAAATATTCATCTCCAACATCCTCACACGCAACATACTAGCTGAGACGAGTCCTTTATGTGTACAGATGTGGCGTAATGACACAAAGACATGCTCGAATTTAGCGCGGAAATCTACCAATACCACTGGAATTAAAAACATTATTACAAGCTTACCGTTTTGAATCGAGCTAAGGCAAGCAAATAGTTTTAAACACTGACTAGTTATGTCTTGTCTCAAATATGTATTTTGGATCATATTTAATCCAAATTAAGCTAGACTGCAGGTTTAAAGTGATTGGACTAATTTGTAGGCTACTTCACATGGGCACATAACCAATCTGTTGGAGGCAGAATTCCTGCTGGTTGGTAGGGGATCAAATACTTATTTCACTCAATCAAATGCTAATCAATTTATATCCTATATATAATGAGTTTTTTTCTGGATTTTTGGTTGATATTCTATCTGTTAAAATAAACCTATCATCATTCTTCATTTCCCTTCATTTCTTAGTAAGTGGGTAAACATACAAAATCATCAGGGGATCAAATTATTAATTTCTCCACTATACAGAGTATCTAGTTAATAGCTTTCACATAACGACTGTTACCATATTGTGTAGTTTAGTACAACTGGATCACTGTATTAACCAATCAGCATTCATGGCTTCTAACTATCCTTAGAAACTTATTTTTTTAAGAAGTTGAAATCAAGCTCAGAATAATAACACCATGCTTTCTTTGTGTGCATATATCTAAGGCTACAGTATGTATGTATTACATGATGGTTTTTGTCTCTTTCAGACGATCATCTTATTACTGGTTGTGTAATGCTCTGGATGTGTACTGTCCGGTGCAGTGGGAATATGGCAGACTCAACCTTACTTATACTGTTGTTTCCAAGAGAAAGATCATCAAACTGGTGGAAACAGGAGTTGTTAGGTAACATGCACATACTTTTTTTACATTTATAAATAATAATACTTTTCTTTTCTTTTTTTTTCTTTAATTATTATTTTTATTTTATTTTTTTGGTCATCCTGTGTTGTATGTTTCAGAGATTGGGATGATCCACGACTCTTCACCCTCACAGCTCTCAGGAGACGTGGATTCCCTCCACTAGCTATCAACAATTTCTGTGCCCGGGTGAGAAAAATGGAGCAACATTGTATGATTATAAGTAGTCAAATCAAGATACTTGAAAGATTGAATGGAAGCAGGAGCTAATGATCACTACAAGAGATGTTACGTATGCAGGCCACGGAAGTGGGACTGGAATCCCTGACAACTCGTTTAGTCTGTTCAGATTTGATTCCTTTTATTGGGAGACAATAACTTTATTTATCATGTACTTTCGACTTTACAATTTTCCAGTCTGTTTGCGTTCACAGATTCTAGCGATTCTAGCTCAAATTAAGGGAATATAATTGTAATAACTGATCATAAATATGATCAGGAATCGCATACACAGATTAAAATTACCCGAAAAGAGGATACGTTGCCAATGTATCTGTATGGACAACTACATACAACGGATTATAATCAATTATCCATACAGGTAGGCAAAAATAGATCAATTGCATAAATCAATAATCAATCACAACAAATTATAATTAAAAAATATGTCAATTGTCTAGAATATATCGATTCTAATGATAACCCCTATGGAATTAATTTATTATCGAATAATCTGTTCATCCAGCAAACTGATCGTGCAATGTTTCATCAACCCTCAAGAGAAGTTATCCTTATAGACTTGCAAGAAAGGCTATCTTTCTGGCCTTGAAAAATAACTTTCCTGTTTTATAAAATAATAATTAAAGTATCAACAAATTGTAAAGCTTGTAGCTTATATATGCAAAGAGAGAGATGTCAGTCTTTTTCCTTTCACCTAATTATAGCGTATGACGTGTTAATAGGACCTCGCCCACTGAGAGCATGTGCTATTCAAATGCTAATGTTGAGGCAAGCCATTAAAAACGCCCATATATCAGCTGGATAAAACATCCAGTTTATCACAAATCTAACCTTTACCGAGACAAAGACGGATTAATCGTGCAGCCCTGCTAATGTGTTATAGTGTTGTTATAAATGTGGTGTGCTGTATCGTGGAATTCCTAATAAGTCTTGCATCTTACACCAAACTGTCAAACAGAAAAACTAATTGGCCGATTCTGATAATTAAAAAAAAATCCTGATGGTTTGCCTTTGGTTGTTTTATCTGTTGCTGATATATTGCTTTACCACTACTAGAAACATGTTCTCTGCTATTGACATCTGTTTTTATTTATTTTTTTAGGTGGGTGTGACTGTTGCCCAGACCACCATGGAGCCACACCTGTTGGAGTCGTGTGTAAGGGAGGTCCTTAATGACACCGCCCCTCGTGCCATGGCCATACTCGAGCCCCTGAAAGTCACAATCACTAACCTACCAACTAATGCACAGGTACAAAATGCAGCATGAATGTTTGTTACATATAAGGCATAATATACAGTAGAGGTGTCCATGGTTAACTGGTTAACCGATTAACCATTTAAAATTGCATAACCGAGTGAAACCTTTTTGCTCGGTTAAGTGGCGTCAATGCATATTTGTACAAAACTTTTGCGTTTTTTTTTCCTGAATGTCGATAAAAAAATATTGTGAAATGACTAGCGTTTCCATTAACGATGTTATGCGAGTAAAACATCTTTTTTTTCTTTCGCGATAAGTCATTGCCAAAAATAATTGCAACGGACATTGGTAGTCTATAGGCTATCACAGCCACCGCACTAGACATTAGTATTATTAATGAAAGGAGATGTGGTGTGTTATCCAAGCATTAAAGGCAGGGAAAGACACAGAGTTCCTGTGTGTTTCTCCCTCATTTCTGCTCCGAGGTCTGGATTGTGGCATTTCTTTGAGGCTTTGTCTAGTAGGCTATTCCTTGTATCTTTTATGAATTTAAAAAAAGAACTCTGCCTCGTATTATGTCCAAATGGTCAGTGTACTTTTGTGTTCATTCGTTTCCCCTTATTTAATCCGTTGGCCCATTGCAAAACGAAAAATTAACGGTTGTTGTATTTTGTAAAATGCAAAGTTGAACACCAAAATGCTCAGTTGAACTGTAGGCCTACGCCAAATGCTGAGCAAAAGTTTATAAGCTACATATCGGCGTATTTTCAGATATTTGTTTGATTTTTTGCCCCTTTAAACATTTAAAATATTTGACAAATTAATATGGGGAAAAAATATATATTTTACTGGTTTTCTGAGGCCAGAGTAGAACCTGGAAATGATTTTTTCCCCGCAGTGCTGAATGAGAAGAGCCGTAACCACAGCCTACAGAAAGGGGATTTATAGGTGATTTATAGGCTATAATAAATGTGTCTGATAATAAAATAACGAGGCATTAATTGTTTATTAATAAACTATTGTTTTTTTAAATCAGTTTCGGCTAAAAACAAATTTCCATCTCCGGATGCACCTTTAGAGAGAAATACATAATTAGCTAGGCTACATAATTATATAATCAGAAGGTATTGGCTTTCGATTCGAATTTGTTCATTTTAAATTGGACATTTAAAGCTTAGTCTACAAAGGATATAACCTCTGTAGACTAAAGCTTTAAATGTCCAAATTAAAACGAACAAATTCGAATGCGGTGGCTGTTTCAGTTAGGGCTGTGCTCAAAATATCGATACAACGATATCGTCATGAACTCCTGGCGATGCGCGTATCGATGCAGCAGCTGCCGTATCGATACTGTTGTGCTTTTGAATGAAGCCAATTCAGGGCTCGAATTTCGTGGCGGGTATTGCGTCGCGGGTATTCGTCGCGGGAATTGTATTGCAAACTTTGATTCACTTAAGCTTTTATTTTGTATTATAAAATCAAATCAGTAGTTGGAAAACGTGAGACGCAATTTCAGCAACAGCACAAGTTTAATGGTGCTGCTGCATCTGCTCTCTCGTCTCCCAAACGGCTGCTCAAGGCAAGCATCCAGCGCTGCAGCAGGTGAAACTACACACTCGCATTTAGGAGTCGGGACATGAGGGAATATTCACTTAGCATTAGTTAATCAGGCCAGCATTGCATCGTGACTAAAGTTTACCATTTGCGCGTCTTAAGTCTTACCAGTTTAAACATTCAAACAACGTTAAAATGTTCAGTACTTGCGGGCTCTCTGAGAGTTGGTTTTCGCTGCGTGCATTAAAGGCCAATTTATACTTCTGCGTCAGGTGCGCGCAGTAGGTACGGCGTAGCCTACGCACAGACGCGTCCCATACCGCGTACCCTTCGCCGTTGCCTGACGCGCACCTCTTCAAAAATGTAACTACACGTCGCGACGACGCGGACCGCAAGATCGGTGATTGGTCGGCTTGGTAGCATCGCATTTCCTCCTACGCATTTCCGCACGTACCTTCTCACGCATTTACACACGCACCATCTCCTCCGACGTCTTCACTCATTTCTGCCTTTCAGTTTTAGTAATTTCACTAAAATGAACTGTTTTTCCACCCCAATAAGCTCCAACTCCAACATGATCCACTCTCTTTCAGTCGCTATTGCTTGTAGTAACCTAGCCGCGAGGAATCTAAACACAGTGGAACATTAAAACCCTCCGCCGCCTACTAGCGTTTCGGAGAAGTACTGCAGAGCAACCAAGACCTGAACGCAGAAGTATAAATGCTCACAACGGCGTCGCCTACGTGCGAAGCCAACGCCGTACACTACGGCGTACCCTCAACGCAGAAGTATAAATTGGCCTTTAGAGAGTAAAGCCGCCGCACACACAGCTCGTGAGATTATATCGCTTTAACAGACTAAACACGCAAAATTGTCAAATTTCGGTCTTGGTAAGTATCCTCTAAACACAGTTGGTTATTATGGTTATAAGCATTAGCGTTTTGAGATATTCTGCTGTCACTCTCTTCACCTTGAGCATGTCAATCAATTGTTGTTTCTGCATAAAAATCTGAAAATGTAATCATTTAAAATGATTTCAACAAAGAAGAAATGACTTTGTTTGGTGCACATTTGAACACTTAAGACCAAATTGCTAATTACTAGGTGTTGAGAAAGCAAAGTTAAATTTAAGTTGTTATCTTTTTTGCTTTTATGGAATGTTTTAAGTTTTGTTTAGTCATTGAGCAGTGTAGACATGCTTCAGTGTCACTATAATTGTCATTTCAGGTATTTAGGCAGACTTTAAAAGCAGAAGGAAGAGCCACTCTCAGCATTTTTATATAACTAATTTTTTATGGCAAAAAAAATAAATATTAGTTTTTATATTTTATATTATATTTAATAGTTTTTCAGTTATCACAACTGTTGTAGCACTGTTACTAAACTCAGCTCAATTAAATTCCAAATTGATCCGTATCGTGATACATATCGTATCGTGGCTTTAGTATCGTGATGCGTATCGTATCGTGACATTGTTGGTGATACACAGCCTTCAGTTCTTGCGCTCCAGTTCACGGAAATCATGAAGCGCGCCTGATTGTTAAAGCACAATGTTTTCTTGTTATTGTGAGTTTACGCAAATTAATGTATTTGCGAATAATGTAGTATTATTTTCTGTATGACCAGAAATGAAAGAGTATTTTAAGTTGTTTCCACTGAAAGAACTGCAATGAAACTGCAAGTGTTCACATGGGCATCTTGCAGCCATCAGTGCGCGCTCCACAATAAGCACACACACTGGATATGCATAAAAATATTGTGTTTTTTGTGCTTTGTTCCTTTTTTGGATAAAGGCGTCTTCTACATATGCAGCCTAATAAAATGTTACAATAATGATGATGAGGATTATTATCAGGGCTTGACATTAACTTTTTTGCTCACTAGCCAATGTGGCTAGTGGTTTTCCAAAGTTACTAGCCACGCAGCACTTTTACTAGCCACATTTTTGTTTTTGGAAAATTAGGTTTTATATGGTTAAAGTTGACAATGGGGCTTAAAACTAGCTAAAATGTGCTAATATTATCATTAGCTCTGATAAGGTTGTAAAGCTCCTTTTTTTGAAAACACTTATATAAAGATAAACACATAAAATAGCTTCTTATTGCATATAATAAAAGTGCCTTTTATTATAAGCAGTAAAATACTGTAATACAGAGTAAAACAATTATCGAGCAACGAGCAAAGAATACATTTTTTTTCTAAGAAAAAATCCACAACTAAGGCAACAGGATTAAAACTTTATATAGGCCTATTTGACAGTTTTGGGGACTTTGAGTTTGTAAAGTTTTTTATTGAGCATATATATATCTTATACAGTTTTTGATCCACAATACTGGAGAGGCTCAAATATTTTTAAATAACTGTACATAGACAAAGACAAAAACAGACAAAGCGGAAGTAGAATAAAGTTTTGTAGCAGAAAGTACAATAATAATTTATATGAATGAAGTAAAAGGAAATAAGTGTTTATACAGATACTGATTGTAAGGAATCTATAAAGGGTTGCCAGATCTTATAATAATTATATTAATATTATATTAATATTAATATTATTATATATAATAATTATATTCAACTGGAGATCCACCTGAAACATAGACATACAGGTCTTTATTTTCCAGATTATTCCCAAAAACGCATCTCTCCTGCTTTCTTTCATGGCATGATACATTTTTTTAAAACATAGAATTAACTCTGGAAAGATAGTTGTGATATGACGTGATATAAGGGCAGCCCTACGTGTCCCTTAATCATGAAGATTATTTTTTCTATATATCGGCCACGCACACTCACGAACTGACTGAACGCTGTGTTGATGTGTGTGCATGCGACCAGTCACGTGATGATCGTTTGACAAAAAGTCTGGATATCATATTCCGTTCAAGAGGATTCACGAACGGACCAATGAGCAAACACTAGACTGTGTGGAGGTAGTACTCATGGGAGTTGTAGTGTCATAGTGATAAATAGCAATTTGTTTGTTATGTCAGATGTATTTTGACAAGACTAACGTTACAATTTTTCAACATGCCAAAGTGGCTAGTGGGAGTGTCTGTGTTACCCGCCACGCATGAAATCCACCCGCATTTGGCAGGTTGGCGGGTGTTAATGTCAAGCCCTGATTATTATTATTATTTGCGGACACAGAGTTTTTGCGAAATGGACGTATTTCAGTATTTTCAATTGGCAATTTCAGTTTGAAGGGTGATTGAAACGTGCCTACTTTAACTGCTCTGTTACCACTGCGTTTTATTTCTATAAATTAATTTAGTTTCAAATGGGGTCCAACTAGTTATTAAAGGTGTTAAAAATTAACTCTGTATCTCGAGGTTGCGGTTAACCAAGTATTAACCGATAAGGGCCTCGGTTAATGAAAAACTTGAAAACGTGCAGCCCTAATATACAGCTAGCCAGTCATTATTAGGGCTGGGTATCGTGACAAAATGTTTGATACGGATACCTTGACTTCCATACTGGTTCCTGAACGATACCTTTTTCGATACCAATTTTATGTAACCAGTTTAAACAATATAATATTACCTAAAAAAATTTTATTTTTCAGTTTGTTGACTTTTTCACACTCATATATTGAGTATGTAAAAAAAGTACCAATGCTAAAGTTTGCTGTTTCCTAATAATTTAACAGGTATTCTTTACTTCAATTAGCTCATTGTTTCTGCCTTATCTTAAAGGGGTCATGAACTAGCTTTTTAAATTGTATTATATTGTTTTCTGAGGTGAACTTATGACGTTCGTTTGGTTTTTACATTCAAAAACATCAAAATGAATAACTAATAAGCTATTTTCTACCCTAGTTGAGCCTAGCTCAGAAACACACAGATTTTATGGGCGTTTCGCACTGAAGACTTGGATGTAAATGCCCACTACTGTGAGTGGATAACAGTTTTGCATATTATAATGAGTTTTTCAACTTACCTCGTCGGTGTTTGTGGGGTAAACAGTTTTGAAAACATCCAATGTTGTAAAATGCCGACCAGAATGATTTGCCCATACATGCTTGACCCAGAGTCCGTGTGTTGCACAATTCCTGTCAGATCCAATACAGACGCCACAGCACCGTTCTTTTCTCTCAATCGGTCTGCAAATCCAGTCTTGTTTACACAACAATCCTCAGTGAAATGAAGCGAACACACAGACAATGTTTTACCTCATCTGCTGGAACGTCATTAAAAATAAAGTTTATCCATGCAGTCCTATTGGAATCCAGAGGAAGCATATGCAGCGTCTTCTTCCACAACCAGGCACTGCACAATATTCTGTATTGCTCAGTAGCTCGATCCGGTTTGTCATCACGAGGTAGGCTTATGTTATTTAGCTCAGGGGTTCTCAACTCCAGTCCTCACGACCCACTGCTCTGCATATTGTGTATGTCTCCCTTATTTAACACACCTGATTCAGATCCTCAGCTCGTTAGGATAGACTCTAGTGCTGTGTCCGAAATCACCCATTACTCACCATATAGTGGACTATATAGTGAGCTCGCCATTTTGTAGTACTGTCCAAATGTATAGTGATGATTATTATACCCTATATAGTCCACTCAGTGTATCCCAGAATGCATTTTGAAAAGTAGTGTACAACCGATGGTCACTAACCTAAGCCCTACATACCATCATGCATTGCACTGATCGTAAAAATAAGTTATAATAATGTGTGGAGTAGCGCATTATAGCAAAAACGGCCAGAAATCACTTTTAGTTTTAAAATTTTGGAGAAATAAGCTCAATATAATGTAAAGTATTTATTTTAAAAAATATATTTAGCCCAGAGCCGGCTCGGCACCAGGTGACAGAAGATGTAATCAACGGCGCCGAGAGACGACCGAGTAGTGTCCGAAAGTGTTGTTCTATTATGCTGGTGAGCTCACTATATAGTGCTCTGCTCTCTCCCCCATATATAGGGGGTAGGGAGTAGGGGTTTGAGTGGAGATTTCGGACACAGCATATGTCAGTACTAAGGAGCTAAGGATCTGAATCAGGTGTGTTAAATAAGGGAGACATACACAATATGCAGAGCAATGAGTCGCGAGGACTGTAGTTGAGAACCCCTGATTTAGGCCCTGTTTACACGAGAACGCTCACGTGTGAAAACGTAAAAATATTTTATCGGATGTGCCTTTCGTTTACACGGCGACGGCGTTTTTGAGGCTTAAAAACGCAAAAAAGTGAAACCACCCTCCAGAGTGGAAATCTTAAAAACGCTCCACCGTCGCGTTCCCGTGTAAACGGTAAAAACGCAAAAGTCTGCTTGACTGTGAAGTTTGTACGCAGGCGCGTGCACTTGGTGTTGCTGTAGTATGCACTCCTAGCTGCCTGAAGTGCATACTACATTGAATTTCACATACTTTTGCGTCACCGTTTGCACGCGGAATTCCCCACACAAAACGCTCGTCTAAACGCAGAATAAAAAAGATGCCGCACCGCCACTTTTGCGTTTTCTCTTCAGAATCGTTTCCGTGTAAACATAGCCTTAGCTTATGCGTGTAATGCGCGAATCGGTGGGCGGGGCTTAACCGGCCATGTTGAAGAAGGAGTTGATCTTCGTCTGCAGGGGTGGTGTTTTATCCTCTTTGTCGTCATACGCCTTATTCACGGCAGCGCCATCTTTGATTTTTAATGAGAATGAAAGCGAGGCTGTGAGGGATAGACTTGCATCTCGTCAATGGGCTGTACTGTTATTTAATGTGTTTTCGGATTGTTCTGCTCATGAAACACTGGAAAAATATTTTTCCAAGAAATGTCAGTTGACAAGAAACTCCCAACAATGTAAGCTGTGGAAAACTATAAGTAATCTAGCCGCTTTATTCAGCTTTTTACAGCGGATGCCATTGGAAACACGGTGGGTGCTTCTCAATATCCCTCCTCGTCTCCTCGCTCCTCCGTCCTCCCTCCTATGACCCGGAAACCGATCGAGCTCAGCCATCTTGAAGGACATCTCAATTCTCTAATTGCACAGTGAGGAGTCGAGGATCGAGGAGATAGGAGGCTTCCTGAGGAGTCATAAGCGAGGATACACAGGTGCATCCTACGCGGAACTGTTATATTGACTAAACGTGACGCACGTGCAAATTCTCCTCCCCCTTCACATCGGTCTCAATCATTTTAATTTATACTTTACCATTGCAGTTTATATAAACCACACATCTCAGATATTTCAACAGTATAGCCTATCGTTATTATTATTTATTATGAATTTATTAAATAACCAAACTTCAACAACATAAGGGCAGATCCTTTTAGCGCTGCTGATGACACTGTGGAGTGACACTCGAGTGATCAAGTATTCCAATGTATATAAAAAAGCTTTAATTCGATTCCTCTGTCCTCCTTTCCTTTCCTCGCTTCATTCCCTCGCGTCCTACAGGGGGTGGAGCTGAGACGCAAGGAAAGGAAGCAAGGAAAGGAAACGAGGATGCACAAATAAGAAATGAGAAGCACCCGGTAAGTCTATCCCTCACAGCCTCACTTTCATACCTGTCATGGCGCTGCTCTGAATAAGGTCTATAGTTCCCCACTTTTAAAAATGAGTCTTTGCTGGAGCTGGTGTCAATAAAAGCTTATAATGGACTAACAAGAACGTTTTCAGTTCTGAAACTTACAGGATATTCTTATAATATCGTGACCTCTTAGATGTCAAAAGCTCAAAGAAAATTTGATTTCTCAGTTTATCACCCCTTTAATGCATTGTTTAACAATGAAACTGAATGAAAATTAATTGAAATGCATTACACCGTCACCTCTGATAACAGATCATCACTCTAAATTGTAATTTATGTAATTAAAGAAACATGAATTTTCTGTAAAGCTGCTTTGAAACAATATGTATTGTGAAAATTGCTATACAAATAAATGTGAATTAAATTAAATATAGGCTACTGGGGGGCGGGATTTATGCCTCGTGCTCAGCACACATGAAGCTTGCCGCAAAGCACTGGCAACAGTAGCCTAATGATTATGGATGTGTCGGGAAACAACAGCAAGAATATATTTTAATTGTTTATTAATGAACAAGTGTTTAATAAGTCTGCTGGCAACAAATATGATTATGGCGATGCTGACTCGTCATTCCTGCAGTAGTGAATGCACGCGCCTATATGGATTAGGTAACGTTAATCAAACTATTTATTAGGCGTTCAAGCACGAAGTGCTGAAACGCTATTGTTATTGTTAATTTACCATATAATGCAACATTCTCCATGTAAAACTGATCGTGCAGGACGAACCCTAAGTCCTAGAGACTTGAAACTTTGTGGGCTGGTAGTACTCTCACCGCCTACAGCGTCACCAAGGCACACCCCGATCGGCCTCACGAGGGCGCTACAGCGGGCAAAAGTACGAAATGGCTCATAACTCCTCAACCGTCGGGCGTAGGCTCAAGTGTCTTACATCGTTGGAATCCTTGGCTCCAGACGGACAAGATGTATGCCTCGGATTGGCTCGTCACCCTGGGTACATTTTCAGGTATTTTGTGTTTTTCGTAAAACCTACTTTTGCAAACTAGTCCTAGGTTTTTGGCCCGGCCGGAACCAAACCAATGTGGCAAGATTCTCTGGAGTCTGAATGTCAATAATTATCAAAAAAAAGTAGAAATTTGGGTTCACGGTCCCTAAGGGCCGCCAAAACGTCCCAAGTGGGAGGAGCCCCTTTTACGAAATCGCCTATAACTCGTCAACGGAACGAGATATTTGCACCAAACTCAACGGACCTGTGTTACCCCTTTTCCACCAAAAAAAGAACTGGTTCGGAACTGGTGCTGGTTCAAAGTTGGTTCGGATCTGGTTCAACTTGCGAACCCGTTTAGAACCTGTTTGCTTTTCCACTGACTAGAGCGCCCAGAGAACGACGTCGTTACGTCACTGTTTACGTCGCTTGCAAGTACATTGTTTGGGATTATCTCAACTCGTGTACTGAGAAAACTTTAAAAACAATTGAAATATGTAAGTCTTTTTATCTTTTTGTTTGATATGTAATCTTTTCTGATAAGTTATGTTCCCCTGTCTTGTCTTTTTTTTCTTTCCATTTATTTGTTCTATATCGTGACTATCATTTTATATCGTTTTCTTCTTTGCTTATGTTTCAAAAAATAAATAAATAAAACGCTTGCGTGTTTCTGCAGTTTCTCCTGGCTTTGCGATGGTCAGAAAATATGTTTAAAAGAACCGAGAAGAACGCATCTAAACCCGCCCCATAAACATGACATGCTAAAAGAACAGTTCTAGTCCAGCAAAGAGTTGGTACCGCTTTGGAACCAGTTCTCGCAGCCGCGAACCGGTTCTTTGGCTGTCGAAACACAAAGAACTGGTTCGCGCGCAGGCACCGGCTCCGAACCGGCTCTCAAAATGCTTTGGTGGAAAAGGGGCTTGTGAGAGCTCATTCTGTGGTCGTGTTAAAAACGACGGGGCGACTGGCTAATTGGTGGCGCTATAACTGTTAAAAAGGTGCCAAAATGATGTATTTCTATGGCAAATCCTATGAAATGGATGAAAGCGGCCCTCTACCTGCCTGATTTGCATAAACCTCACAAAATCTGCCGTGCGCATGCGTCACCTGACCCTTTAGAGGCCTGGAAACTTTTATGGATGTCGGTCCTCCGGTGGCCCTTTAAAGGGGGGGTTGACTGCTTTTTTTCTTTGCATGATTGTGTTTATGGGGTGCAATATAACATGTATTCGTGGTTTTTCATTTTTAAAAAGTCTTATTTTTCATAAACTTCACGTTTGTTGTCAGCCGCGCTCTCCTCTGTCCTCGAACAAGCGGTTGACTTCCTGAGTCTATGAAACCACTCCCTCAGAAACACGTCGTGGGCTCAGATTGGTTAGCTTGGTCCGGTGTGTTGTGATTGGCTAAACTGTCGCTTACGTTGTCCGGAAAGTTAACGCCCATTACCTTTATGGGCACGTCATGAGCTCCGTTCCAGATGTAAATATGCGTCAAACTGCAGTATCACTATATGACCCAGAATCAGACCGAGAAAGCCGCGATGAAGCGAGTCAAACAGAACCACACCACACACGGCTCTTAATAAACGTTTCTGAATGATAATTTGCTACATTTTTTTTAACTTTATACACATATTTTTAACACAATAGCATCTGACTGGCAACAATAGCAACTGACTGGCTACAAATGTTATACTCAAACAGCGGTGGCAAGTTCACGTTCTTGATCAAATCGAAAATAACGTCATAAAACGTATATACATGAAAAATACATTTACAACATTAGCACTTATACAAAATTCATGTTTGTACGTGTTTGTCGTAGACACAAAATAGCATAACTAATAGCCTAGTGGCAATAAAGCCAGCGCTGGCATTTGAAAAAAACTAAAACACAAGCCTACGTCTGGAATTATACATGCAAATACATTTAAAATGGTTAAGTCTCAGCCTACTTACAGGTTACGATCGTCATTTTCAGGAACATAATCAAACATAAATTGTATCCATTGTTGACGAAGTACAGCCGTCCGTGGGAAGTTCGAAGACATAAGACCTGACAGCTGCGTGAACAACACACTCGACAAGCTGCTGGAGCTGCTGAAATATGGCCATGCCCTTTTCTGCTTATTCCGGAGGGAGTGGTTGATGAAAATGTGTGGGTTAGGGATGTACCATAACCCAGCTGTGGTCCCAATCCAGTCGTTTTTGTAGGCAATATACTTCCTGATTTTTAAAAGACGATATTTCTGCTTACGCTGAACTTTCAGCACTGCAACTTTGCAGATACTGTTCATGCACCAACAGCAAAATTACACACTATTTAAAATGAAAAAAGTGAAATCGCAGTCAACCTCCCCTTTAACTGTTATAAAGGGGGAAAATGCTCCATAAAATCATATACAGAATGAAATTTAAATGACTGAAAAATGGTCTGCTCTGCTCAGAACTTCACCAAATTAGCTGAGCATGTGCACCATATTATTCTAAGGAAGCGTGCAAAGTTTTATGGCGATCAGGCCATCGGTGGAGGTGGCGCAGTTTAAAAGGTAAAAAATAAAACACCACATTTCCATGAGTGGAAGGGCAAAAAAGCAACTCTCCACTCCAAAGCACATGTTAAAAAGCTTGATACATTTTTGAAACGCAGCAGCGCAAGCTCAAGTCTGTAGAACCAAAGGTTTTTTTATAGGCATTTTTAGTCCCTTTTTAGCCCCCTATTATTAGGGGTTCAAGCACGAAGTGCTGAAACCCTTTTGTTATTGTTAATTTACCCATAATGCAACATTCTCTATGTAAAACTGATAGTGCAGGATGAACCTTAAGTCCTAGAAACTTGAAACTTTGTGGGCTGGTAGTACTCTCACCACCTACAGCAGGGGTTCTTAACCTTTTTGATGTCGGGGCCCAAATTTTACAGGCCAAAGTGGCCCAGGGCCCATTCAAATGTTAGCACTGTATTGGTTTATTGATCTCACCCTTAGTTTGATTTTTATTCAATAACTAAATGAAATCCACTTACAGTTTAACAGTTTATTATTCACCTGTATGTTAATCTGCACATACAACGAGATGCAAACAAACACACAACAATTCATAGAACAAAAATTCAATTCATAGAAGAACAAATCAATCAGCACCAATTACAAATATAAATGCTTAAGTCAAGCATATTAACACAAATCAGATTTGACAAATTTTAATTACAAAAAAAATAAAAAATGTATTTAAATAAAATAAATAACAAAAAAATAAAATATGTTGCTAAAATAAATAAATTCAGAATAATATTTTTCAAATCAAACAAATAAATTGTAATTGAAAATTGAAATAAAGTGCAAAAGATAAAATATTGCTCTATAAACTCATCTTTAAAACTTTATAAACATATCACATTCTACAAAAATCTACATTTTTGTATTGCAGAACCTGAAAAGTTGCTCTGAACAAATGAACAATAACAGTCACAGGTAACAGTCCAATCTGAGCAAGCTACAACTTGCTTATTTCCTTTTTATGTTCCCCTCTTAATGGGACACTTGGGCCTGCTTCACAGACATTATCAGATCCAGCCTGGGTGGAATGGGGGAAAGGCTCACTCTCAGAGTAGCCTGCAGTGTTGCTTTGAGTCTGTTTCGGGCCTTGGTCTTAGTTGTGGCCACAATGGAGAATCCTGATTCACACAGGTATGTAGTTGTGAATGGGAGGAGTAGTTTCACAGCCCTCAGTGCTAGACATGGGTACTCTTTTGAGACAGCAATCCAGAAGGAGCCCAGATCCAGTTTGCCCCTCTGCAACTTTAAAGTACTGTCAGTGGCTACTTCCAGAAGCTGGGATTCCAGATGCGAGGGCAAAGCAACATCATTTTTAATGGGATCCACAGAAAATGGGTCCACAATCCACATGTGTCCCTCTCTGGGATCCTCAGGAAAGTAGTCATCAAATTTCACTGCCAGTTGTGAGAGGTGCTGTGAGACTAAGTCACTAATTTTCACCTGGGGGGAGTTTTCCAAAATGTCAGACAAAAGGGGAAACATGTCCATCCTTTCTTCCTCAGCCCTCTTAATCCACAAAGCAAGTTTCCTTTTAAAAGCTTGAACTTTATCTGCAACAAAAAATATGTTGCTATTTCTCCCTTGAAGTGAGATATTCAGCTGGTTCAGCTGTGAAAAAATGTCACAGAGGTAGGCAAGTTTAGCTGTGAACTGTTCATTGGCATAATAATGTGCAAAAGGAGAATTTCTCTCAGTGAGAAAAGACAGGACCTCATTCCTCAGTTCAAACAAACGCTTAAGGACAAGTCCTCTTGAGAGCCATCTCACCTCACTGTGATAGAGCAGCTGGACATGATCTGCTTCCAAGCCTTCACAAAGTTTGGCAAAACATCTGGAGTTCACGGCATTATTTTTAATGAAGTTTATGGTTTTCACACTTACATCCATCACCTCATGTAACTCTGGTGACATTTTTTTGCTGCTAGGCTCTCGCGGTGAAGAAAACAGTGGGTCCATTTAGCTTCTGGGGCACGATCAAGTATCTGCCTGACAACACCGTGATGCCTGCCTGTCATTGACGCAGCACCATCGCTGCACACCCCAACACAGTTCTGCCAGTCTAGGCCGTTCTCTTTGAAGTAGTCATCCATGCAGCGGAAACATTCCTGAGCCGTAGTCCGTGTGGGTAGCTCTCCACAAAACAGTATATCTTCGTGCAAACTACTGTCCCAGCGATAGCGAACAAAAACCAGTAGCAGTGCAGCATTTGTGACATCAGTAGATTCGTCTAGTTGCAAAGAGAAAAATGGGCTGCTTTTTATTCTTTCTAGCAACTGATTGTGTATGTCTGTGGCCATGTCCGCGATCCGGTGACTAACAGTGTCGTTTGAAGCCGCCTTTCCACTGCACACGACAAACGACCGCCGTCGTACCGGAAGTCATTCATTTCCAATGGAGAGTCGTACGGGAGCTGCGGGGAGTTCCGATCATATGCGTATGCGGAAAATTCGGATCCGATTTAAGCTTTGGATCCGTTGAAATATCTGAACTTCTGCGGCTAAACCGTATGCGACCGGGCAACCGGATGTGATGTATTCTAATACAAACTATGAGCGCGAGGCTAGAATTACAAATATTTTAACTCTTTAATGTTTTTCTGTAAACGCTCTTCTTGTAAAATATTGGTTATAATTAACTATAGCAGAAAAAAATATTTTATAATTATTAAATCAATATGTATATTGATTAGCTCTATAAAATCTACTATGTTTTTATTTGAGATGTATTGAGGGTCATTTGTTTTGTGTAGATATGCATTACATTCATTAAAATCATTAATTTTACCATCGTGAATATCCAAGGGTAACGGTTGCTTCACGACCAATTTCAAAGTTCCGTGCGACTGTCGTGTGCAGTGGAAAGGCGGCTTGAGAGTGGGATGGTTCGCAGCTTTTTTGCAGCAGCCTCTCCAAGCATTTCACTGCACATATCCACAGCGGCGGGTAAAACTAACTCCTCTGCTATCGTGAATGCTTTCTTAGTCTGCGCCACTCGTCTGGCTACGAGGTAGCTGGCTTTCAAAGCACATTTAGAATTTCCAGTCAGTGACAAAACAGACCTTTTCTGCAGCTGAAGCCCACTTTCCTTTCTCTTGAAAAATTCCACAGACTTTCCCACAAGCGATGGATGTTTTGTTTCTAGATGCCGCTTTAGTTTCGAAGGCTTCAGTGCTTCATTGGACAGCAAAAGCCCACACTCCACACACTGGGCTCTCGGCTCTGTCTCATAACCTCCATTCACAAATCCGTACTTAATGAAGTCGGGATTGTATTTGCGGCAAAATCTTGACTTTTGGGTCGGGTTGGCGCAACTTTGGCCTCCTATTTTCCGCTTTAAAAACTTCTCCATAACTTTTAATCATAGCTTTTGCTACAGGCTACGCTCCGCTTGACTTGAGTGTCTTCTTCTGCTTGTTATTGGCACTTGGAAAACAACTAACTGAGGCATTACTGCCACTAGTGGTTGGGAGTATTGTAACTGTCTCATGGATAACATTGGTTTTTCTGGATAACACGTTTTGTCCCGCGGCCCTCGCGGCCCACAGGGACGGCCTTCCGGGTGACGCTTGGGCCGCGGCCCTATGGTTAAGAATAGGTGACCTACAGCGTCACCAAGGCACGCCCCGATCGGCCTCACGAGGGCGCTACAGCGGGCAAAAGTACGAAATGGCTCATAACTCCTCAACCGTTGGGCGTAGGCTCTCGTTGAAATCCTTTGCTCCAGCCGGACAAAATGCATGCCTCGGATTGGCGTTTTTTTGAAAGACATACTTTTGAGAAAAACTGTTTTTGGCCCGATCTGAACCAAACTACTGCAGAAATGTTCTCTGGAGTCTGACTGTCTATAATCATCAAAAAAAAAAATTACAATTTCAATTGTCGGTCGCTAAGGGGAAGCTAAATATTTGATGGCACCAGAGCCACTTTTACTAAAATGGTTATAACTTGTGAAAGGAATTAAATATTTTCGCTAAATTTGGGACACGTGTTCATGAGCTCATTTTGAGGTCACATGAAAAAAATTGTGACGATTGGCCACTTAGTGGCGCTATAACAGGGGAAAAAGTCATGAAAAAGGCTATTACCGCACCCAACCATTAGTTGAATAAAAATTGGCATGCAGTCTGTTTATCCAGGGTACCTTGATAGTCTGTGAGAACATTGGCGTATCTCAAAAAACTCACTATACATCATCGGCACAATGCCCTGAAGGAGTCTGAGAATTTTGAAACATGCCAGGTTTTGCCTTATGGTTTTTGTAACGGTATTATTTAGAGCTTTAAAACTTAAAAAAAAAAAGTTGTTATCTTCAAAGGCGTTAGTTCGATCAAGACAAAAAAAAGGCAATTTGAAAACAAGCAAATAGCTTTAGCGATTGACATAATGCCCAAAAGTAAATAAGTTTCTAAACTTCTAAACAAAATGAAATATTTACAACTTATTTGACATATATATTGCACACTCTGAGGACTACTAAAAAAAAGTGGTGCAAGGTGCTATAACTGTCAAAAAAGATTTTAATTATATTTTCCAAAGTAAATTGCCTGTATTGGCTGTAAATGGTAAAAGCCTTCTCTTCCTGGGGTCCCAACAATCAAATACAAACACTACATTTAATCAAAAACAATAAAAAGTTAGGTCATTGAACCTATCATTCATTCCAAATATCAAAATCAACAATTTATCATATATAGTGCTATTAAATATTCCTTAAAATATTTTTTTTAACTAATTTTCCTCATTAAAAAATGTGTAATATCAATGGTAAAACCTTCCATAGTTTCATTCTTCTATACATTACAGTCCGATGTGTTGTAGTGGTTTTCGAATCAGGAAATAAAAAAAACATCTCTTTTATGCATGCCAGAGGGCTGTTTCACAAAAGTAGAAGTTAAAAATTCAGGATAAGAGATAAAGCTGGGCTTGACCTAGTGTGATCAGTGCATCCTGGCTTTATCAGTTTCATAAAGGCCAAACCAGGCTCAGGAGGAGCGGCTATGTCAAGCCAGGTGTAAGTAATTCAGATAAGTGGGTGTCAACAGCTTTCTTCAAGAGACCACACAGTCCATCACAGATTCATTGATACTACAATGGATAAGTTGCGTGCGCCATGATACTTCACACCAAATGTGCAACATCTTTTAATGAAGACTTACGAGGAATTGAAGCACATCATACTCAGAAAAAGGAAACACTGTCGCTATTATAAAGGAGCGGGAAAGGGCATGGCAAACAATAGCGGATCGACTGAATGCACTAAAAACGTCATAATTATACATTCAAGGAGTTACTTGTCATTTGCTCAAATGCACAACTGTAAACTTAAAAATGAACAGTGGAAGTCAATGTTGTAACATGTGAATCTGACAGCTGATTAATTTGTTACTCTTATTTTTTTTACACATCCTATCAGCATTTATACAGAGAAACATGACTGGACCAAAGAGGACCTGGCAACAGGTCAAGATCAAATATAAGAACATTTTGCAGACTGGTAAGTGTCTGATAAAATATTGGGACCCAACAGTCTGCACAGGTAGCGGATGCCATCCCCAGACAAAACTTTTGCTTCTTTATCAAATTTAATAGACCATTAAATAACAAATTTAAATAACCATTTCTCTAATTCCCTCATCACATACAATAGCCTATTAAAGACCTATCTGTCAAACTTAGAACAACAGCAGTCTTCAAAAACACAATTGAACAGTAACAATGCCCATATGGATAATTATTATTATAATGAAAAGGAAGGCTTACTGCGCTTCTGAAAAATGCCAAATGATCCGGTGCAACCAGGGCAGGACAAGACCAGACAGAAAGGGAGAATCACTGGTACTTAAATCTTCTTGGTAACAAATTTATTAGAGGTGCAAAACTTGACTAATGTTTCGATGTAAAACTACATCTTTATCAGAGTCCTTATTTTTATTATAGTTAATAATGGTAGGCTACCATCATAATGTTACAATAATGAATACATAGATGACAAAACGGAATAACTGACAAAACACATTGGTTTCTGATCGGTGTGACCGCTGACTGAACAGATAAGGCACCAGGATTGACTAAGCCTGGCTGTTAGCCTGGTCTGGAGCAGGCTAGCTGCACAGAATAAATCGCCATGTTAACTTGTGCTACTGCTTTCGTGAAACCGAGTGACGGCTTAATTCAGCTAGGATATCTGGAAAATCCCGGCTTTATCTGCTATCTTGGTTTTGTGAAACAGCCTTCTGGTGTTAAAACATGAGTAGCACTACTATACAAAAATTAAGAGTACAGGAAATAAGGAATTCTAGACACAGAAATAGTTCTTATAAAACAAAGCAGAGACAATCTTTCACCAGTAGGCTACATTCTTATTCTTACATTTTTTTTTTGTCTTAATGCACTCGACCAAACCACTAGGCTATAATCTAAGCTAGAACCAGAAATGTTTTATGTTTTAGAAATACAGTTGTAACCCGGGTATCCCAGGCCACCAGTAAATGACTTGAGAGTTGGAAAAAGTTAAAAAGAAAGAATTAAAGTTTTCTACAAAGAAACGTGATTCATCCTATCACTGATTGTGGTGCATTGACTGACACCCCTGAGAGCCAACAGTAGCGGGCCAGCGGCATATTCATTAGACCCGCCCACAGTTTGCGCCGGCGCTGCAGTCAGTCAGCATGAACAGATGAGGGAATCAGATGAGAACAGGTCAGACGAGGCCGAGCACAAGGAGCATTTCTCCAGAAACTCCTTTCACTAAATCATTATCGAACGGGAACTGTGATTGTGTGTACTTGGAAACTTTGGATGCGTCAGGCTGGTGTGTCGTCAGAGAGAAAATTTCAGAAATTATTTGATTTAAAATGAGTTGAGTAGGCCACACTCACAGACCGAGGTGAACTAGTTAGCCAATGGAAAAGCTACCAAGTGTACACAAATCTTAAAACTGAATCCTTTGATTTTCAAACTTTGAACAACTGAGTTGGTTTATTAATGAACGTTGTTCAACTGAATCTATTTATCTTTCCAACATTTTCCATCTACTACTGAAAGTCAAGGTGGATTATTGGGAGGAATTCTGAATCATTGGGTCTCATTCATGAAACATTCGTAAATATACGAGTAAATATGAGAGTGATTTGCGCGTAAAGAGAACTTCCCGAAAACTCTTCTCCTGATTCACAAATACTTCGTAAATGTCAGATGTGATAGTAAAACGTGTGTGTGTGCTAATGAATTCCAACCAATCGTAAATGGGATGCGCGTGCACGTTCATTCTCAATTATACCATTAATCAGGCCCATTATATCCGACTGACATCTATATGCATATAATAACATGAATGCGAATGAAAAAGAAAGATTTCTCGGATGCAGAAATTGAAGTTTAATTATCACAAGTTCATTCAAAACGCCACATTTTATTTTCAAGCGTAGCCTACATCGTGGCGCATCAGGTCCTAAAAAAGGAAGCAATTGGCAGCATATTACAGATGCAGTTAATGGAGTTTCATCTGTTAATCGGACAGTCCCAGAAGTGAGAAAAAAATGGTTTGACATTAAGCTTGACAGCAAAAAAACGAATTAGTTGACTTCGGAAAAATCGTATTCAAACTGGAGAAGGACCGCCATCGATCACCAGCTCTGCTATTACTGGCTCTCATAATAAAAGTAAAAAGAAAAGCCGTATGTAATTACTATATAAAATATTTTTTTTCAAAATGCTGTTTAAATATGTACCCGATAAGGTGAATTAAAATGCAGCCTTATTAATGAGCAAAACGTTCGGATGTTAAGCGCAGCATTTACGCGTGGCTGGGAGCAGGTGTAGATTTCTTGCGTACCAACTAACATTTGGAAAATACGAACATTTTAATGAATCCGAAAATTTACTCCAGAACCATTTTACACACGATTTACACACAAATTCGTTCTGCTCGTGTTTCATGAATGAGACCCATTGTGTTTTGAGTCAAATCCAATATCTGATTACATTTCTTTTTGTACATCTGTTACAGAATGTATATTTTGTTTTATTATTAAAAGTTATTTGAGTCAAGGTGAAAGAAACAGATGCAGTATTGGGTTTGAGAGTTTTTATTTTTCTTCACAAATTTTATGAAATGGAAATTCATCCCAATCATTCATCCCAAAAGAAACGGTAGGGTGTAACGGTTCACAAAATCCACGGTTTGGTGTATAGGATTTTGTATACGATACACTGGTGTCACAGTTCAGTTTGTTTTATATACAACAAAAAGAAAGAAATGCCAAAGAAATTTTCTTTCATTTTTTTTCTTTTTAAATTAAAACATCATAAAACATCATTTTTTTTACTTGTCTTTGAGCAAAGATGGAGCTATACTTGACTCTTCTTAGGATCATATAAAACAAAAACAGCTCCTTGAAAAAAAAATGGAATGTAATATTGTAATAGTTATAAACTATGGTTTAATTTTTTATTTCTGATTAATATTTTAGGGTGGCAATTTTATTCATAATGTCGATATAAAACCGACGTAACGTAACTTGAAAGCATTGTAGCCTAACTTACTAATCCTGCCAAACTTCCATGGTTATATTTAGTGTTACTACAGTAAATCCATGGTGTTGCTGATCTGTGGACACTGGATAGTTCATTCAAGGCACAATGTTTCTTCCTGGTTTCCACATCAGTGCTGTTTGATCCATAAATAATGGAGACATGTGAATGCTTCTCACCACATTCTTCACTGCATTTTTAATAGGTGCATGTTTGTCCACCAAAGGATACAATAAACTTCCAAATGCTGAGAATGCATTATCAAGATGAACTTACTTATAAATATCAATCCAACCTATTTTATTTACTTTTGTACAAAATGATTCTTTACTGAATCTCTTATATGATGTTTAATAAATTACCTTTGGTTTCCTCCATTTTCTAAGTGTTTACATTCTTGCAAAATAAAACTTATTGTCTTTAAATTTGTTTGTGCTTAAAGGGCTTAAATGTTAAATGTTTGAACCCCGATAAATGCTGCTTGCAGCTTTAAATTCTAATTGTTTTTTTTTTTAAAGTAGAAATATTTTGACCGTCTATATAGGGCTGGGCGATATGGCCAAAAAAATTATCACAATAATTTTTTTTATATCAGTCGATATCGATAATTATCACGATATGTCAAATCTTTATTTCTTTCAAGTTTAAAGGCAGATTTTTGCTCCTAAGTGAAAGTTGTATTAACCAGAGTGTAAATTGTGGTTTTAAACTACTCTTTATTGTCAGAACATATCATGACTAACACTTGCCAAACAGGTGAACATTTCACAAATATGAGGTAGAACATTCAAACATTTTCCTTAAAATAAATATCTCAATAGAAAAATATTTCTTCAGCACAGTTTACAGTGCAGGCTGCAATATTAAAATTACATGTTTTGTCTCAAAATGCATATTTGACAGTGAGTTGACAGTCAATCTGCATCCTAACTCAAGCTAATACTAAGCTAATGTAAAATTTATGTTCATTAACAAAAACAGTAACATCTGTTTTTGTTTGTTTGTTTGTTTTTTAGGGCCCAAGCCCTGAAAGGGCGAAGGCCCTATTGTTTTCCTTAGGATTATTATTATTAGGGCCCAAGCCCTGAAAGGGCGAAGGCCCTATTGTTTTCCTTAGGATTATTAGGGCCCAAGCCCTGAAAGGGCGAAGGCCCTATTGTTTTCCTTAGGATTATTATTATTATTATTATTATTATTATTATTTATACGACTATTTGGGCACTTTTGGGGCCCTTAACGTGCTCGAAAACTCTTGAAACTTTGCACACGGGTCAGAACCCGCTGCCATTAGGGCCGGGCTGAAGATGGTACCCGGGCGTGGCAGGGGGGCTCGACAGCGCCACCTGGAAAGGGGTCCGAACACTTGGTCCATAAATCAAACACGCTTGTATGTACTAATATGAAACTCGGTACACATGTTGATCTCATCATTTCATATATACGTCGCACTTTTACTTTTTACCCCAGCCCAACAGGAAGTCGGTTATTTAAGGTTCTTTGTAAAACACTTGCAATGGAATTTTTAATACTCCTCCTAGAGCTCTTATCCAAATTCTACGAAACTCAGTCAGCGTGAAGTCAAGACATTGAGGATGAAAGTTTGCGAGGGGATTTTTGATATCTCGAACGGTTTGGCCGTGGCGAGGAAATGAAATCATGGCAAAAAATGTGAAACAGGAAGTGTGTCATAACTTCAGCATACATCAACCGATCGTGATGAAACTTCAGGAGTGTGTTCGCTGTAAGAGGACGATCACATGGATGTGACTATTGTGTGTCAAAGTTATAGCGCCACCAACTGGCAGCAGAAAGTGTGTCATTTTCAAAATGCTTTGAAATCACCCTCTTATTTTAATCCAATTTGCTTCAAACTTCATCTGTATAATGTAAACATACGGCAGATGTAGACCTGTGAATGGATTCTTGATATCTTTGAAACTGTTGCCGTGGCGACGCATCAAACTTTCCAATTCTTTTAGGATGCTTTTGAGACCCTTAGCATGCTTCAAATTGCATGAAACTCATCAGACACATCACATTTAATAGCCAGTAGACATGTGCAAAGTTTCAGAAACAGGCGTGGTGAGGGCTCAGTAGCGCCACCTTTTGACAAAAGTGGGGTTGTTAGTTTTATCTACAGTTACAAAAATCAGTATGTATATTGTACTCCTCAAGCCGGACAACTTTCTAATTCACACTCAATAGCTAGGACCCACAGAAAGTCAGATATTTTAGTTTGAATATAGTCATACTCCCTCTGAGCATATGTCTGAGCCTTTGCCTGTCTCTCTCTCTCTCTCTCTCTCTGTGTGTGTGTGTGTGTGTGTGTGTGTGTGTGTGTGTGTGTGTGTTAGCAGGGGGAGGGGGCTTAATTAACCATTTAACTGCTGTGTGTCTGGCCAGCATAAATAAAATACATTTCTTAAGCCTGGGATTTTTGAAATAAGTTTTTATTTTATTTTTTTATAAGTAAAGGCACATAGCCAGTTTAATTGTAGTGCAGTGACAATAGTTTTATATAATTAGTTCATTAATTAAATTAACTTGGTCCATTAACTTGGTCTGAAAATTGGGTCCATAAATCAAACACACTTGCATATAATAATATTAAACTCGGTACACTTATAGATCTCATTAGCCCAAGCAACTTTAAGCCAGCAAAACAGGAAGTCGGTTGTTTCAGTCTGTAGCTATGTGAATGTTTTGCAAAACCAGCCTTTACATTTTTATTTCCCCCCTCTTAAGTAATTTTTAATTATTCCCACACCAAACTTCTTCAAAATTATGAAAATATATTAAAGATACTAAGGCATGTACTGGCCATCGGGACTACCGGGAGATTCCTGGTGGGCCGCGGTCTGCTTGGGCCATGAAGCTGACGCGAGCTGCGAGACTGACAGGTCTGACTGTCTGACACTGGCCAATCGGAATCAAGTTCAGATTCTAGACTTGAGAAGCGGCCGCTTACACCGTGTCCTAACTACACACGACGCCGCGACACGCGATAAAAGGTATCTTTTCCATGTTAATAAATCAGAGTTTTTGTCCTAACCATACGCGACGGCGACATGCGAAGTTTCTAATTTAGAAACGGTTCCTATTTCTGCGACGTCGCGGCTGACAGAATGAAGAAATTACACTGGTTATAGTGGCGGAGCCAGAGGGGGGTCCGGGGTGGCACTGGACACCCCTGACATGCGATTGGCCACCCCGGGTGCCACCCCAAAATTGTATTGGCAGTTGCTGATGCTGATTAAAAAAAAAACGTTCATCAGCACGCGCGTATTTTTCAAATTCATACAGACGAGCAGCAGAAGAGAGATGGTTGCAAGTCAGGAGACTTCAACTTCACAGAAGAAACATCATATTTGAAGGAAGTTTTAGTATCAGGGTTGTTTACTCCGAATACATTAATACACGCATATAGGCTACCATGCGACTTTTTTTGATTATCATTCTGGGTGCGTTTCCCAAAAGCATCGTTGGCCAACTATGGTCGCAAGTTCGGTCGTTATCTGCATAGTTCAACGACAACGATATTTTTGTTAGCTAACTAAAAGTGTTCGAAGAATTTGTAAAATTGTTCTTTTTACCTGGGTGCAAAGACAGCTGGAAAATGAATTAAACGTGTAGAATACTTTCCAAGCCATTACATTGAGTATTATAAATTCAGACGTTTGAAAAAATAAGATTAGGCCTATCTATTAAAATCTGACACTGAGCAATTTTTCACACACATATATATATATATATATATATATATATATATATATATATATATATATATATATATATATATTAGGGGTGTAACGGTACATGTATTCGTATTGAACCGTTTCGGTTCGAGGCTTCCGGTTCGGTACGCATACAAACCGAACGATTGCTTGGACCATTTTTCCTGCCGGCAAAATTCGCGCTGACGCGGCTAACACATCGTTGCGCAAATGTAATGAAAGCACAACGAAACTGCGCTACTCATTATGTGCTTCACGGATCGTTTATCAGTTCGGACCAGCGCGAGCCGATCTCGATCAAGCAAGACTGTTACCACACCGCGCTAAGAGATCCGGTAAAGAAAACATTTGAATTCGCCACTGAGGTAATAACATCGCTGCGAGATCTAGTGAGATGCATTCACATTTCTCCGTTATTAACCGTAGATCTCTATTAGATCAAACAGCGCTGTCATGGAAACCAGGAGAAACATTGTGCCGTGAATAAACTAGTAATACTTTACGTCCACAGACCAGCAACAGACCATGGATTTAATATAGTAACGCTAACTGGAACCAGTTTGGCTGGAATGGTGAAATGCTCAAGTACTTCACACATCTTTTTCCAGCACTTCAAAATTCAAATATTATATAAATAAATATATATTTAAATGTGATTTTTAATGTGATGACCAAAACATTATTTGTCCATCCTTCAAAGATGACCCCCATTTATAAACCTGAAAGTTTCAAGATCCAGGAAAACTAACATTTATTTAAAAATATTTTTTCTTTAAACAAATAGGAAATTTCTCTGGCATTTCGTTCTTTTTGCTGTATCGAAAACGTACCGAACCGTGACTGTAAAACCGAGGTACGTACCGAACCGTGATTTTTGTGTACCGTTACACCCCTAATATATATATATATATATATATATATCATTCTCAATAATGCGTGAGAGTTGGCAGCCCTGCATTATGCCCTAAAAGGCAAAGCGCAGTAGCCTACATATTTGGTCAAAAATGAGTTAAGACTTGTAATGGGCTTTATGACATGTCTGTCTTGTGAAAAAATATCTGGGTTAAATTATGTCCCGTTTCGGAGATGCATTAACGTAGACTCACTATATTCCGGACGTCACGGTATTCCGGACACTTGACATTTTTTCGCAAATTTTATAAATAAACACTTTCAGGTCACGGCATATATATATCCGTGTCATCTTTGCCTCCTCCTCTTTCGATTCCGACCAACTTTATGCTTCCAGAGCCAGTCGTTTCAAAGCAATCAACGCGATTTTATAACGTACACCTGTTCAGAAAATGATGAGGGGAAGGTTTTCCGGCAGGACAAATGGACGAGGGGATAATATACCTCAATAGAAAACGGCTCTTAAAACACGATTACCCACCAGAAAATGACGAAAAAAAACATTCTTATGGTCTTATAAAATTTTATGAGTTACAGTTTGAAAATATTTGTAGGGATTAAAAAAATAATAGTATTTAAAATTCTTAAATATAACTTTAGAATATAATGCTCAAATGAGCAATTGTCGATTAAATGATTATACAACAAAATTATGGAGATTAATATGATTACTTTACCAACTTATAGTCGTTAAAATGTATGCGTTTTACATTAGAAATGACTGTCCGAAACACAGTGAGTAGAAATTTTCAGGTGTCCGGAACACCATGAGTCCTCATGGTAATCCGGACACTGCGTCTCTCGGCAGTTTTTTAAGGATTTTCTCTAAAATGATTTGCTCAAAATGTGTCGAACAAACTTTGAAACGTATGGAAGGCGTGTGCCCAGAGACAGACGAGCAATCATGTAAATCTTTCAGCGGGTTGATATCTTAAAAGGACGTTTTACAAAGTGCAAAGTGTCCGGAATACAGTGAGTTGATGACAGGTTAAGTCACATCGGAATTCTCAGTATTGAGTCGAGCACGATCCCTCAACATGGATGAGTTTGTGAAACATTTTGCCAGTTCTTATCAGAACCACGGAATTATGTTTTTTTTTTTTTTTTTTGTAAATAAACAGCAGTTCAAAACAGACACATGCTACTGTATCTTATCTCCTTGGTGCTTCAGTTTTGTTTTCTGCTAATATTTTGGATGTTCAACAATTATAGTTACAAACAGAGTGACCCAATTCCTTCCACTGTGTGTGTGTGTACGTGTACCCCCCAAAATAGCAGTGGCCACCCCCTGGCCACCCCATGTATAAAACTCTAGTTCCGCCACTGATGAGTACACATTATTTATTTTTAGTTAAAAATAGGTCACTGTGCCACAAGCCATAACGGATAATTTACCTCAGATTTTGAAAGCATTATAGTGTTCAAAATGAATTATGCAAACATACGACTGTACTTCATAACAACGACAATAACTGGCAGATGCCACCAAATGTGTTAAAATAAATGAATTATTTGCTGGACTTAAGTGAAAAGGAAAGCCATTTAATGACCATAGCACATAGGCTAGTTGACGTGAAAAAAGGAGTATTTTGCATATAGGCTAAATATGCACATATATACATATTTTTTCGATTTGTATCCCTGAAAGTGCCTGGCAGAAGCCTACTGTCTGTGTCATAAATGTGAACATAATATTATCTACTGTCTGTGTCATAAATGTGAACATAAACTAATATGATGAGGTGAAACATCACTGCCAGGAGCTACAGAATAGGGGAGCGCGGGGATAAATGTAGGCCTAGCGGGGTTAAATGTAACACGGACATTTTACATAGTTTGTCAGTATCTAGCCGGCTGTCTTTCCGCTCTTTTTCTCTTGCTGCCAGAAGTCGGTCTCCCGCGAATTTGCGGAACGTTTTGATTATATTTCGTGAAGATAATGGACAAAGAGTGTTTTGACATCATGAAAGTAAATTTTTTCATCGTAGATTTTTTTCTGTTTCCGGATGTATACGCGTCCAAATCTAACTTTATATTGCCTTTATCACTGTCTTGTTGGCTCAAACACAGCACCGTTTTGAAACATGTCAGTAATTCCTAGCGACTGTTAGCTAGGTTTAAAATATGTAATACACAGCGGGGTTATAGTTGTAACACAGTGTTCCAACTGCTGCCACAATGATAATCAAATGAAAACGGAGCCACACAACTTTTCAGGTTTGAGTATACATTTAACTTTGTTGGACTTTCACAAACAATGTTGTAATTTAAAATGTTTAAAATTTAGTGCACTATGAATGATAGCTTATTTATTTATTAAAAATATGGCCTGTTTTTAATGTAATAAACCATTTAATATTTTATTCTAAGCTCATTTGTATTATTATTAATGTTATTATTATTAATAATAATAATTGTACATGCAGCTGCCACACAAATCTAATTTAATTGCAATTACAATATTTATATGTTTATTTTATTTTATTTATTATTATTTATTGCAAAACCGTGCAGCCCTTTTCTACGTCTCTAGCTATGATATTGATCCATAACAAAAGGATGATTGGATGAGGAATTAAAAATGTTATTATTCACCATTTATTTTCTATAAGACCAGTGTTGGGGGTAACGAGTTACAAACGAGTTTGGGTAAGTAAAGTAACGCATTACACTAAAAATATTGTTAACTACACTACTTTACTATACTAAAGGAACGCGCTTTCCTGCGTTACCCAAGCCGTGTTTGCCTGTGTGGAGAGTTCCGTCTAGTGGTGCGTGCGCGCCGTTGCCATAGAGACCGATTTGAGTGAGAGAGAGAGGGAAGTGGAGAGAGAGAGACGGGTTTCAACAAATGGCAATATTCACATTACTTTCAGTTTATTGCTCGAAAGGACAAAAATATTTGAGTGAAATGTAGGCTATAGTAAATCCTAAGATTATTATTTGTGACATTAGAACAAAATATGTGGATATAAAAACATGTATATAGGCTAGGCTAAAGAACTAAATGAACGATCTCTATTTTCTAATTTCACTAAACATTTCATTAAGTTTCGTGGACATTTTATAAAACATGGATCTTAGGCTCATTTTGTAAACATAAATAACTGATTTAGATGCGCAAACTGGGTGCCGTTGCAGAGATGTAGGCTCCATGTTCGGTGCAGGTTCGGCTTCTTGTCGTTCATCCTCGGATGCGGCATCGCGTGCGCTGTTTGCCGCGCGCACCTTTCCGCTCGTTCGGACGCGTCAAGTAAAAACAAGGCTCGAAAGTCTTGGAAAACGAAATGAACAGGATTGTTGCAGGGTTCATTGTAGAAGACATGCTTCCCCTGTCGACCATTAATTCCCCAGGTTTAGAAAAATACATTTTAAATTAGGATTAAGAATTTTATGGGATAAAGTGACCTTTATTTTATTATTTTTCATTGACATCTTTTATTTTTTTTAATTATTATTATTATTACCATGAGTCGAATAAAAAGCTGGTTTTGTTCTCAGGAGAAGAGTTTTATTCTCCCAGCCTGTTTTGAAACTTCTGTGATAAACACCATTTTAAAATTTTGAATTTTGAACCCCATTTTGTTTGTGAATTTTACAGTGCGGCATATTTATTTGTGCAGACAGGGATATTGTTCTTTCATGTCATTTTGTATACATTTTTACAATAAAGTGATGATAGGGCAAAAACTGATATGATGTTTGTCCATGTAGGCTACACGGTAAATTAAGAAACAGGAAAGTAAAGTAATAAGTAGTGAAGTTATTTTTCCAACGCAGTAACTAGTAAAGTAATCTCATTACAATTTACAGAAGTAACTAGTAACTAATTACTTTTTTGAGTAACTACCCCAACACTGTATAAGACTATACCAATATTGGAACTATAGCCATTTTATTCCTTTTTTTAATTTAAGAATTATGTTTAAAAAGTTTAAAAACAGACAGAATGGTTTAGTCAAAAAAGAAAAAAATCATTCATAGTGCTATACTGCCCTCTTGTGTTCAAAATTAGGTAGAACTATTGGATCAATATCCACACATTAATACAGTTGGCAATACAGTATAATAGGTAATACAGTAGGATTGGGGCCTTAAAAATCGCTAACTTAAAAAGTGAAATTAACGGACGTGCACACAAGACCAGGCTTGGAAGGGTTACTTTAAAAATGTATTCCGATACAGTTACAAATTATTTCATAAAAAAGGGTCCCACTTTATATTAAATGGCATTAAGTACTATATACTTTTTCAAAAAGTAACTACAATCTGATTACTACTTTTTTTGATGTAACTCACTAGATTTTTGTATCCTGATTACATAATGCCGTTGCATGGATTCTGTTGCTCTCACAAGACATTAGTCTGAATATTTTCCTGTATGAACAAAAAGGAGTTTCCATTGTTCGCACACAAACACACATTCGATCGCGCCTCTCTCGTGACTGTGTGTGCGTGTCATGTGTTCTAGGCTGTGTGCATGCACTTCTGAAGCTGCGCAGAAAATAATAAAATGCCATGCGGAGGACTAACGCAAAATGTGTGAGAAAATCCATTTGATTGTAGTTTAAGTGAGAAATAATTTCAGTGCTCTGGTCAATAGCTGTAGAGTGAAAACTGGTGAGTGCAGTATACAGCTTTCACAGAAAGAGAATGATGTGAGCACGTACAATTGGCAGTGAGTCCTGTGTGTGGACAAAATAGCTCAATAAGAGTAATAAAATACATGTGAAATAAATCACATCATAATGTTTTAAAGAAGAGTGGTTTGATTAAAGTGGTGTAAATATACCCGATCCGGCAAAGATGGCAGTATCGGAGCTGATACCGATCCTGAGTATCGGATCGGCGCATTCCTAAATACTATAATGTAAACACAGTACAGATGTAGATAGACCTGGATGTACACCTGACCTTTCAGAAGGTTGCTCACGTATACTTTGTGGTTAAAATGTGCCCTCAATGTGCACTTTTGCAGAGCCTTCACTGATGCAAGCTCTTCAGCACACTTCTTTTTGACAGTCAAAGCGGGGGTTATGTTTTTGCATGTCAAGTAGAATAACCCTAAAAGCGCCAAGGTGGCGGTGCCACCGGCTTTATATATATATATATATATATATATATATATATATATATATATATATATATATATATATATAAATATAGCTGCGAGCAGCGATTGCGGGCCAAAGCCGGCGGTACCGCCATCCCGGTGCCTTTAGGTAACTAAAGGCACCGGGGTTGCGGTGCCACCGGCTTGTTATTAGGGCCCAAGCCCTGAAAGGGCGAAGGCCCTATTGTTTTCCTTAGGATTATTTTTTTTTTTTTTTTTTTTTTTTTTTTTTTTTTTTTTTTTTTTCTAACGACTATCCGGGCACTTTCGGGGCCCTTAACATGCTCAAAAACTCTTGAAACTTTGCACACGGGTCAGAACCCGCGGCCATCAGAGCCGGGCTGAAGCTGGTACACGGGCGCGGCAGGGCGGCTCGTCAGCGCCCCCTGGAACGGGGTCTGAACACTTTGTCCATAAATCAAACACGCTTGCATGTAATAATATGAAACTCGGTACACATGTCGATCTCATCGTTTCATATATACATCGCGCTTTTACTTTTTACCCCAGCCCAACAGGAAGTCAGATATTTACGGTTGTTTTTAAAACGCGTGCAATGGAATTTAATGTACTCGTCCTAGAGCATTCATCCCCATGGAACGAAACTCGGTCAGCCTGAAGTCAAGACATAGAGGATCAAAAATTGCGAGGGGATTTTTGATATCTCGAACGGTTTGGCTGTGGCGAGGAAACAAAATTATGGTGAGAAACGTGAAACAGGAAGTGTGTCCTAACTTCAGCATACATCAACCGATCTTGATGAAACTTCAGGAGTGTGTTCGCTGTAAGAGGACGATCACTAGGATGTGACTATTGTGTGTCAAAGTTATAGCGCCACCAACTGGCAGCAGGAAGTGTGTCACTTTCAAAATGCTTTGAAATCACCCTCTTATTTTAACCCGATTTGCTTCAAACTTCATCTGTATAATGTAAACATACGGCAGATGTAGACCTGTGAATGGATTATTGATGTCTTTGAAACTGTTGCCGTGGCGACGCATCAAACTTTACCATTCTTTTAGGATGCTTTTGAGACCCTTAGCATGCTTCAAATTGCATGAAACTCATCAGACACATCACATTTATTAGCCAGTAGACATGTGCAAAGTTTCAGAAACGGGCGTGGTGAGGGCTCAGTAGCGCCACCTTTTGACAAAAGTTGGGTTGTTAGTTTTATCTACAGTTACAAAAATCGGTATGTATATTGTACTCCTCGAGCCGGACAACTTTCTAATTGACACTCATTACCTAGGACCCACAGAAAGTAAGATATGTTTGTTTGAATCTGGTCATGCTCCCTTTGAACCTACATCTCTGTCTCTGTCTGTGTGTGTGTTAGTAGGGGAGGGGCTTAACCATTTCACTGCTGTGTGTTTTTTGCTGTGTAATTTCTTAATACATTTCTTAAGCCTGGTATGTTTTAAATAAGTTTTTATTTTAATTTTTATAAGTGAAGGCATAATATAACCCGTTAAATTGTAGTGCATTGACAATAGTTTTATATAATTAGTTTATTAATTAAATTAACTTGGTCCATAAACTTGATCTGAAAATTGGGTCCATAAATCAAACACACTTGCATATAATAATATTAAACTCGGTACACTTATAGATCTCATTAGCCCAAACAACTTTAAGCCAGCCCAACAGGATGTCGGTTGTTTCGGTCACTGTATGTGAATGTTTTGCAAAACCAGCCTTTACATTTTTATTTCCCCCCTCTTAAGTAATTTTTAATTATTCCCACACCAAACTTCTTCAAAATTATGAAAATATATTAAAGATACTAAATCAGGCATATGTACTGGCCATCGGGACTACCGGGAGATTCTCGGTGGGCCGCGGTCTGGTTTGGCCGGCGGCCCGGCGCGTTATGTATTTTGTTTTTAAATCATTAATAATTTTAAATATATTCTATCATAAGTATTTGTTAAATCATCCAATTCCGGACTTATGCGTCTCTCTCATGAAGCCGCATGAAGCGGACGCGAGCTGAGAGACTGACAGGTCTGACTGTCTGACACTGGCCAATCGGAATCAAGAGCGGAGAAGCGGCCGCTCCCATAGGCAGTATCTCCCCGCCCTGTGGAGGCTTTCCGCCGTTCTCGTGAAGTTTCTCGCCGGTCTAGTCTCTGAGACCCCTACACCTGGTATTAAAATGCGATCTGTATCCAGATAAGTTATCCGGATAATAAAAAAAGAAATGTTAATGCAAGGTATTACGTTGTGATCGGATTGTGATCGATATGCCTGACCATCTGGAGGTAGGCTAGTCTGGCTCGCATTGTGTTCGGATCTTTACGTGTAAACGCAATCTGGTTGTTGATATCACACATGTATATTTTACTCCTCCCAAAAATGCTAAAACATAAACGAGTGAGAGCGTTTACAGGCTATGTTATAGTCAGAAATGACGGCGCTGCGACACGCATCACCGCCGCAGATGAGCAGCAGCTGAGCGTCAAACTAACTGCAAACATCGCAAATAAAAGTGAAAGTAAGTCATAGACGCTTAATCATCTACACATTCATCTTCAAGTAAAGAAAGAAATGATCTCTTGACTCTTACCAGGGCTGTTGCCACTCTCTCTTATTGATATCTATTGATGAAATTAGCTGATGATCAATAAAATGCATGCTAATATCTGTAATAAACAACCGACAAAATTACTGTATGATGGTGTAAATAAAGAATCAGTCCAGCATCGCCATGTCAGTGTGTATTGATTCATCATTCCCAGCAAGCAATTTTACGTCCAAAAGACGTCTAATAGCCGTCAAAACATAGCCCAGACGTCTAGGCTAAATCAAGGCTAAATTTGGGCTGTCAGTGAAAATCTAATAGACGTCTAACCATAGCCCAAGAATAGACATCTAACCATAGCCCAAGAACAGACTATGGTCAACAATTAGACGGCTATTGAACGACTACATTTATACGTCTAATAGGCAGTGCATATGGGTCTAGGCTAAAACAAGGCTAAATTTGGGCTGTCAGTGAAAATCTAATAGACGTCTAAATGTAGCCCAAGAATAGACTAGTCATCAATTAGACAACTATTAAACGACTACATATACATGCAATAGACAACAAAATGGTTAAAAGATTCTTTTCACTCAAATATAACAGGTTCACATAAATAACAAGCCATTCCAAAAATATATATATATATATATATATATAAAAGGCTTTATTTAGCAAAAGAACAACATTACGTAACTTCAAAACATAAAAATTACCACACCAATATTAAAATTAAAAATATAAAATTATTTTAACATGAACAACTTAAGATAGGCTAATAAAATAGAAAACTCTGTTGCTGCTGGGAAGTTGGTCATCACAGCATCTGCCAAATAAGAATAAAATAATTAGCACAAGAAAAGCATTGTTGAAAGTACATGTACGTTTTGTGTGTGTGTGTGTGTGTGTGTGTGTGTGTGTGTGTGTTCTTGTGTTCTGTTTAGGTTTTAATGCACATCGGAGCTATTTGCATTATTGATATACTGGCGGAGACTTTTTAGATTTGCTTATTTTATATAGCCAATCATTTGTATTTTTATGCTGTATTATAAAATTAATTTGAAAGTTTCAAACTTGAATTAATGAAGGCATTTTGAATGAAACTTCATCTTACTTTGCTTGTACAATAACAAATATTATTCTACTCTATTTGCTTATGCTCTCCAACAAGCCAATGTTCAGACAAATTCAATTTTATAATTTATATCAATGATGGACTTTGTCAAAGACGAGAGATTTAGTGAGGAAATGCTATTTTTATATCACAATGATCTAAAGAAAAGAGCCAAATATAATTGTGGCTTTCATAACACTTTATAATAGATTGCATGTGTTTCATGTTTACAGCTTTGGATTCAGTAACGTTAGGCCTACACGTGCATGTACCATGACACACCCGCTAAAATGTCACGATTCCAACAACACATGATAACAAATAATTTATCTAAAAAATTAACACGTCAAAATGAAAACACATATGCTTAAAAGACAAAAGTGGGAATGTATTTTACCTGTTGTCGTCGACCGTCAGCTGAATGCAATGCTCTGCCTCGTTTAAAATATTTGAGAATGGTCGATCGGCGATCGCGTGACCGGTGATCTGTGCTATCAAGACTCGCGTTGTCAGCAGTCATGTCTCAGTAGGGCTGTTGCCATCTAGCGGTTGATAAATGTAATTGCATTTTTATTTAATTTAAAATGAAAAACAGTCAAATAAAACCATAGATTTTTAATTAATGTGTGACTGTGACAGCAAACATGAAGCTGCGTGGGTGAAAAACAAGAAAACAATTTTAAGATTTATTTTGGCAATAGCCTACTAATCGCTGGTCTAAATCAGGGCTATAGCCAAGCCGTTAAACGTAGACCACTGATAGCCTCGATTTCGCCAGTGGGCTAAAAGCAGACTGCACATAGCCCATCCAATTCAGAGGATCGTGACTACAAATCGACCATGTCATGATATGACACTGGCACCTTGTAGATATGTTTACCAATGCGAACATGATGGGATATCAACTATCTCATGCGTTGCCTGCCCAACAATTCATTAAAACGACAATTAATCAGTTTCGACTAGAAGTGGGCTATAAATAGCCGGACAGACTATACGAGCTAGATCGCGTCTTCACACAGCCTACACATAGAAAATGTCAAAGAAATCAAACCAAACACCTTGTAATCACAGTTGACTTTACTTACATGATGGAATATAATACATTTTGCAAGTTATTTTGGAAAAAATACATTTAGCCATGATTCAATGTTATTTTGGCTAGAAGTGGGTTACACATAGCCGGACTATATCGGGTCTCTATTTAACCTAGACGGTGAAATGATGGCTATTGCTTGCTGGGTTGTCTCTTCATAGTTTGCAAGAGACATTTAATAAACTGAGCGTATTTGATAAACTGAGCGTAGCCTATTCATCTATCAATATATATAGGCTAACCTCATTCTTTTAATGAACGGAAGAACGCTTATCGACCACCGTTACAGTACAATATGCACGTATGTCCATTTAAACTCGATTTTGGGTCAAATATGGATTATATCATGACACTGGCAAGAATATGGTTACATTTAAAGATGTTGTGCCAAGCATGAGAATGCTACGTTCAGCTGCTTTTGAAATAACATGTTTTTTTTCACTTCCTGAAAAGTAACCGTTTTGGACATACTTGAGTTTCATCGGGCAGCGACGATATATTAAAGATACTAAATCAGGCATGTACTGGCCATCGGGACTACCGGGAGATTCCCGGTGGGCCGCGGTCTGGTTGGGCCGGCGGCCCGGCGCGTTATGTATTTTGTTTTTAAATCATTATTAATTGTAAATATATTCTATCGTAAGTATATTGTTAAATTGTCCAATTCCGGACTTATGCGTCTCTCTCATGAAGCCGCATGAAGCTGACGCGAGCTGAGAGACTGACAGGTCTGACTGTCTGACACTGGCCAATCAAAAATCAAGTTCAGATTCTAGACCTGAGAAGCGGCCGCTTACACCGTGTCCTAACTACACACGATGCCGCGACACGCGATAAAAGGTATCTTTTCCATGTAAATCAGAGTTTTTGTCCTAACCAGACGCGACGGCGACATGCGAAGTTTCTAATTTAGAAACGGTTCCTATTTCTGCGACGTCGCGGCTGACAGAATGAAGAAATTACACTGGTTATGAGTAGCTACACATTATTTATTTTTAGTTAAAAATAGGTCACTGTGCCACAAGCCATAACGGATAATTTACCTCAGATTTTGAAAGCATGTAATATTATCGTGTTCAAAATGAATTCTATGCAAACATACGACTGTATTTCATAACAACGCTAACTTGAGGCAGATGCCACCAAATGTGTTAAATAAATGAATTATTTGCTGGACTTAAGTGAAAAGGATAGCCATTTAATGACCATAGCACATAGTTGATGTGAAAAAGGAGTATTTTGCATATAAATATGCACATAAATACATATTTTTTCAATTTGTATCCCTGAAAGTGCCTGGCAGAAGCCTATACTGTCTGTGTCATAAATGTGAACATAATATTATCTACCGTCTGTGTCATAAATGTGAACATGATATTGTAACAGAATATTCTTATGCTATATTATATAAACTATATTTCATGAGGTGAAACATCACTGCCAGGAGCTACAGAATATATATTTCTGTAGGTCCTCACCGTGATGTTGTACTTCATGAAATATACGTAGTATAGCCTAAGAATATTCTATTAGAATATTAAGTGACACATAAACAAGCTCTTCGGCACACTTCTTTTTGACAGTCAAAGCGGGGGTTATGTTTTTGCACGTCATGTAGAATAACCCTAAAAGCACCAAGGTGGCGGTGCCACCGGCTTTATATATATATATATATATATATATATATATATATATATATATATAAATATAGCTGCGAGCAGCGATTGCGGGCCCAAGCCGGCGGTACCGCCATCCCGGTGCCTTTAGGTAACTAAAGGCACCGGGGTTGCGGTGCCACCGGCTTGGGCCCGCAATCGCTGCTCGCAGCTATATTTATTATTATTATTATTATTTATACGACTATTTGGGCACTTTTGGGGCCCTTAACTTGCTCGAAAACTCTTGAAACTTTGCACACGGGTCAGAACCCGCGGCCATTAGGGCCGGGCTGAAGATGGTACCCGGGCGTGGCAGGGGGGCTCGACAGCGCCACCTGGAAAGGGGTCCGAACACTTGGTCCATAAATCAAACACGCTTGTATGTACTAATATGAAACTCGGTACACATGTTGATCTCATCATTTCATATATACGTCGCACTTTTACTTTTTACCCCAGTCCAACAGGAAGTCGGTTATTTAAGGTTCTTTGTAAAACACTTGCAATGGAATTTTTAATACTCCTCCTAGAGCTCTTATCCAAATTCTACGAAACTCAGTCAGCGTGAAGTCAAGACATTGAGGATGAAAGTTTGCGAGGGGATTTTTGATATCTCGAACGGTTTGGCCGTGGCGAGGAAATGAAATCATGGCGAGAAACGTGAAACAGGAAGTGTGTCATAACTTCAGCATACATCAACCGATCTTGATGAAACTTCAGGAGTGCGTTCGATGTAAGAGGCCGATCACATGGATGTGACTATTGTGTGTCAAAGTTATAGCGCCACCAACTGGCAGCAGGAAGTGTGTCACTTTCAAAATGCTTTAAAATCACCCTCTTATTTTAACCCGATTTGCTTCAAACTTCATCTGTATAATGTAAACATAGGGCAGATGAAGACGTGTGAATGGATTCTTGATACCTTTGAAACTGTTGCCGTGGCGATGCATCAAACTTTACCATTCTTTTAGGATGCTTTTGAGACCCTTAGCATGCTTCAAATTGCATGAAACTCATCAGACACATCACATTTATTAGCCATTAGACATGTGCAAAGTTTCAGAAACGGGCGTGGTGAGGGCTCAGTAGCGCCACCTTTTGACAAAAGTGGGGTTGTTAGTTTTATCTACAGTTACAAAAATCAGTATGTATATTGTACTCCTCAAGCCGGACAACTTTCTAATTCACACTCAATAGCTAGGACCCACAGAAAGTCAGATATTTTAGTTTGAATGTAGTCATACTCCCTCTGAGCATATATCTGAGCCTTTGCCTGTCTCTCTCTCTCTCTCTCTCTCTCTGTGTGTGTGTGTGTGTGTGTGTGTTAGCAGGGGGAGGGGGCTTAATTAACCATTTAACTGCTGTGTGTCTGGCCAGCATAAATAAAATACATTTCTTAAGCCTGGGATTTTTTAAATAAGTTTTTATTTTATTTTTTTATAAGTAAAGGCACATAGCCAGTTTAATTGTAGTGCATTGACAATAGTTTTATATAATTAGTTCATTAATTAAATTAACTTGGTCCATTAACTTGGTCTGAAAATTGGGTCCATAAATCAAACACACTTGCATATAATAATATTAAACTCGGTACACTTATAGATCTCATTAGCCCAAGCAACTTTAAGCCAGCAAAACAAAGTCAGTTGTTTCAGTCTGTATGTGAATGTTTTGCAAAACCAGCCTTTACATTTTTATTTCCCCCCTCTTAAGTAATTTTTAATTATTCCCACACCAAACTTCTTCAAAATTATGAAAATATATTAAAGATACTAAGGCATGTACTGGCCATCGGGACTACCGGGAGATTCCTGTTGGGCCGCGGTCTGGTTGGGCCGGCGGCCCGGCGCGTTATGTATTTTGTTTTTAAATCATTATTAATTGTAAATATATTCTATCGTAAGTATATTGTTAAATTGTCCAGAACAGGTGTTCTGAAAATTCATGCTACCCATCGAGATTTGCTACTGTTATGCGCATGTGCAGCGTCAGATATTTTTTTCTTTTTTTTACAAAAGGTACATTTTCCCGTTATAATATATAATTTCCGTTTAAAAAATGCTTACTACCATATGAATATTTGTACGGTCAGCCACATGAAAAGGAATAACTGAAATTTTCAGTTACTATGAGGAAAGGTGTACTTTGACAAGTCAACGATGAATATTTTATGATAATTTTTAATTTTTACACCGTTTTAAAAGTAAAAAATAGTCGTCTACAGTATACAGTAGCTTCTCATAACTTAGAATTGTATTACAATTGTATTTCATACGACTTTAATCGGCATTCTGTCATCAATTCGCGCTACGGTAGCATTTTTTGACAAGGAAGCAAAATTCGACAGAACACCGGACTTATGCATCTCTCTCATGAAGCCGCATGAAGCTGACGCGAGCTGCGAGACTGACAGGTCAATCGGAATCAAGTTCAGATTCTAGACTTGAGAAGCGGCCGCTTACACCGTGTCCTAACTACACACGACGCCGCGACACGCGATAAAAGGTATCTTTTCCATGTTAATAAATCAGAGTTTTTGTCCTAACCATACGCGACGGCGACATGCGTTTCCTATTTCTGCGACGTCGCGGCTGACAAAATGAAGAAATTACACTGGTTATGAGTACACATTATTTATTTTTAGTTAAAAATAGGTCACTGTGCCACAAGCCATAACGGATAATTTACCTCAGATTTTGATAGTGTTCAAAATGAATTATGCAAACATACGACTGTACTTCATAACAACGACAATAACTGGCAGATGCCACCAAATGTGTTAAAATAAATGAATTTTTTGCTGGACTTAAGTGAAAAGGAAAGCCATTTAATGACCATAGCACATAGTTGACGTGAAAAAAGGAGTATTTTGCATATAAATATGCACATATAGCCTATACATATTTTTTCGATTTGTATCCCTGAAAGTGCCTGGCAGAAGCCTATATCTACTGTCTGTGTCATAAATGTGAACATAATATTATCTACTGTCTGTGTCATAAATGTGAACATAAACTATATTTCATGAGGTGAAACATCACTGCCAGGAGCTACAGAATAGGGGAGCGTGGGGATAAATGTAGGCCTAACGCGGGGTTAAATGTAACACGGACATTTTACATAGTTTGTCAGTATCTAGACTAGCCGGCTGTCTTTCCGCTCTTTTTCTCTTGCTGCCAGAAGACGGTCTCCCGCGAATTTGCGGAACGTTTTGATTATATTTCGTGAAGATAATGGACAAAGAGTGTTTTGACATCATGAAAGTAAATTTTTTCATCGTAGATTTTTTTCTGTTTCCGGGTTGGATGTATACGCGTCCAAATCTAACTTTATATTGCCTTAATCACTGTCTTGTTGGCTCAAACACAGCACCGTTTTAAAACATGTCAGTAATTCCTAGCGACTGTTAGCTAGGTTTAAAATATGTAATACACAGCGGGGTTAGTTGTAACACAGTGTTCCAACTGCTGCCACAATGATAATCAAATGAAAACGGAGCCACACAACTTTTCAGGTTTGAGTATACATTTAACTTTGTTGGACTTTCACAAACAATGTTGTAATTTAAAATGTTTAAAATTTAGTGCACTATGAATGATAGCTTATTTATTAATTAAAAATATGGCCTGTTTTTAATGTAATAAACCATTTAAATTTTTATTCTAAGCTCATTTGTATTATTATTAATATTATTATTATTATTAATAATAATTGTACATGCAGCTGCCACACAAATCTAATTTAATTGCAATTACAATATTTATATGTTTATTTTATTTTATTTATTATTATTTATTGCAAAACCGTGCAGCCCTTTTCTACGTCTCTAGCTATGATATTGATCCATAACAAAAGGATGATTGGATGAGGAATTAAAAATGTTATTATTCACCATTTATTTTCTATAAGACCAGTGTTGGGGGTAACGAGTTACAAACGAGTTTGGGTAAGTAAAGTAACGCATTACACTGAAAATATTGGTAACTACACTACTTTACTATACTAAAGGAACGCGCTTTCCTGCGTTAGGCCTACCCAAGCCGTGTTTGCCTGTGTGGAGAGTTCCGTCTAGCGGTGCGTGCGCGCCGTTGCCATAGAGACCGATTTGAGTGAGAGAGAGAGGGAAGTGGAGAGAGAGAGATGGGTTTAAACAAATGGCAATATTCACATTACTTTCAGTTTATTGCTCGAAAGCACAAAAATATTTGAGTGAAATGTAGGCTATAGTAAATCCTAAGATTATTATTTGTGACATTAGCAGTGGTGGAAAGTAACTAATTACAAATACTTTCGTTACAGTACTTGAGTAGATTTTTTCATTTTTTCTACTTTCTTGAGTATAATTAAATTGTGGTACTTTTACTCTTACTTGAGTAAAATAAAAATAAAGTATTCAACTTCGCTACATTTATATTTCATAAAAAGTACAAAGTACTTTTACAAAGGTGTCGAATGCCGACGGAGCAACAGCTGAGATTTGACAGACACATTTCATAACCACTGCGGTGGAGCCCTGCGCTTCAGACAATAACAGACATATCTGAAGCACTTCAGCCAATAATAGACAGGTCTGACTCGGGCGCAAAACCAATCAAAACCTCCAGTTTGGCTGGGGGGCGGGGCGTTCACACCGCGCTTTGACGTTTCAATCACTGGCGCTCGTGTTTTAATCTAGCGCTAACGTTTCAATATGTCAGTGAATGTGAGTATTCTGCTCATATTTAATTATGGCAACTACTGAAATGGGTCACACCATTGATAATACCAGAGCACTGAGCAGTTGAAGTAAATAAAAAAGCTCGGCTCATAACATGGACGCGGTTTGCAATGGACAGAGCAAGAATGTAAGTGTCTAAAATACATGCACACAGTTCAATTAATGGTAAAGCTCTCCCTGTTTAACAATACACTTTTTACAAAGCTGAAAAAACAGTGAAATGTGATCGCATGATTGATCTGTCTATCAGATGCATGTAAAAGCGTAGTTCGTTCCTATAGCAACAGTGGGCTCGCAGTCACAGCACATTTTCGGTTGGCTACGATGAAAAAAAGATCATTTAATTTAACATGATAATCATACCACAGATTTTTTTTTTGTTTTTTTTTTTTTACTATTTTTAATCATACTGTTTATATTGTTTTTCATACTTTTTTTATCGGACCTCTCAATTAACCTTCTTTGCTTTCAATTATGAATGATTCGAATCAAAACATTCAAATGATCTTACCCACACTTACTTTTCAAAATTAGTAATAAAAAATTGCTCTTGACAACAGAGAAAGCTTGTAGTCTATATGTGGAGCACTTTTATCATTGATGGATGCACTTTTTTTGGGCTTCAAATTTTCTACAGTCATTCACTGCCATTACAAAGTTTGGAAGAGCCAGGCCAAATTTTAATTTAACTGTGATTGTATTCGACGGAACGCAGAAAGTCATATCTTCTAAGATGACTTGAGGGAGAGTAAATCGTGGGCTAATTTTAATTTTTGGGTGAACTATTCTTTTGAAAATACCTGACAGTTTGATGAACTCAGATATATTATAGCTATGTGTTTGTTTTCTTGTTTCATCAGTCAAAACATCACTATTTGCAAGTTATTATGTCCATATAAGACATTTCCTGAAATGTGTAAATTTAATACTTCTATGCATCAGTACTGGGCCTTCAGTATGAATGAAACAGATGACATGAGAGTTTTTTGCGCTCCAATTTCGCTACCATCTCCCCATTTTGGGTAAAAATAGAAAAATACTAAAGTACTTTGTAACGCAGTTACTTGAGTAGTTTTTAAGCAAACTACTTATTTACTCTTACTTGAGTCATATTATATTTCAGTACTTCTACTTGTACTCAAGTAAATTTTTACTTAAGTAGCAATACTTTTACTTAAGTACAATTTGTCAGTACTCTTTCCACCACTGGACATTAGAACAAAATATGTGGATATAAAAACATGTATATAGGCTAGGCTAAAGAACTAAATGAACGATCTCTATTTTCTAATTTCACTAAACATTTCATTAAGTTTCGTGGACATTTTATAAAACATGGATCTTAGGCTCATTTTGTAAACATAAATAACTGATTTAGATGCGCAAACTGGGTGCCGTTGCGGAGATGTAGGGTCCATGTTCGGTGCAGGTTCGGCTTCTTGTCGTTCATCCTCGGATGCGGCATCGCGTGCGCTGTTTGCCGCGCGCACCTTTCCGCTCTTTCGGACGCGTCAAGTAAAAACAAGGCTCGAAAGTCTTGGAAAACGAAATGAACAGGATTGTTGCAGGGTTCATTGTAGACGACATGCTTCCCCTGTTGACCATTAATTGCCCAGGTTTAGAAAAATACATTTTAAATTAGGATTAAGCGTTTTATGGGATAAAGTGACCTTTATTTTATTATTTTTCATTGACATCTTTTATTTTTTTAAATTATTATTATTACCATGAGTCGAATAAAAAGCTGGTTTTGTTCTCAGGAGAAGAGTTCTCCCAGCCTGTTTTGAAACTTCTGTGATAAACACCATTTTAAAATTTTGAATTTTGAACCCCATTTTGTTTGTGAATTTTACAGTGCGGCATATTTATTTGTGCAGACAGGGATATTGTTCTTTCATGTCATTTTGTATACATTTTTACAATAAAGTGATGATAGGGCAAAAACTGATATGATGTTTGTCCATGTAGGCTACACGGTAAATTAAGAAACAGGAAAGTAAAGTAATAAGTAGTGAAGTTATTTTTCCAACGCAGTAACTAGTAAAGTAATCTCATTACAATTTACAGAAGTAACTAATTACTTTTTTGAGTAACTACCCCAACACTGTATAAGACTATACCAATATTGAAACTATAGCCATTTTATTCCTTTTTTTAATTTAAGAATTATGTTTAAGTTTAAAAACAGACAGAATGGTTTAGTCAAAAAAGAAAAAAATTATTCATAGTGCTATACTGCCCTCTTGTGTTCAAAATTAGGTAGAACTATTGGATCAATATCCACACATTAATACAGTTGGCAATACAGTATAATAGGTAATACAGTAGGATTGGGGCCTTAAAAATCGCTAACTTAAAAAGTGAAATTAACGGACGTGCACACAAGACCAGGCTTGGGAGGGTTACTTTAAAAATGTATTCCGATACAGTTACAAATTATTTCATAAAAAAAGGGTCCCACTTTATATTAAATGGCTTTAAGTACTATATACTTTTTCAAAAAGTAACTACAATCTGATTACTACTTTTTTTGATGTAACTCACTAGATTTTTGTATCCTGATTACATAATGCCGTTGCATGTATTCTGTTGCTCCCACAAGACATTAGTCTGAATATTTTCCTGTATGAACAAAAAAGGAGTTTCCATTGTTCGCACACAGACACACATTCGATCGCGCCTCTCTCGTGACTGTGTGTGCGCGTCATGTGTTCTAGGCTGTGTGCATGCACTTCTGAAGCTGTGCAGAAAATAATAAAATGCCATGCGGAGGACTAACGCAAAATGTGTGAGAAAATCCATTTGATTGTAGTTTAAGTGAGAAATAATTTCAGTGCTCTGGTCAATAGCTGTAGAGTGAAAACTGGTGAGTGCAGTATACAGCTTTCACAGAGAATGATGTGAGCACGTACGATTGGCAGTGAGTCCTGTGTGTGGACAAAATAGCTCAATAAGAGTAATAAAATACATGTGAAAAAAATCACATCATAATGTTTTAAAGAAGAGTGGTTTGATTAAAGTGGTGTAAATATACCCGATCCGGCAAAGATGGCAGTATCGGAGCTGATACCGATCCTGAGTATCGGATCGGCGCATTCCTAAATACTAAAATGTAAACACAGTACAGATGTAGACCTGGATGTACACCTGACCTTTCAGAAGGTTGCTCACGCATACTTTGTGGTTAAAATGTGCCCTCAATGTGCACTTTTGCAGAGCCTTCACTGATGCAAGCTCTTCAGCACACTTCTTTTTGACAGTCAAAGCGGGGGTTATGTTTTTGCATGTCAAGTAGAATAACCCTAAAAGCACCAAGGTGGCGGTGCCACCGGCTTTATATATATATATATATATATATATAAATATAGCTGCGAGCAGCGATTGCGGGCCAAAGTCGGCGGTACCGCCATCCCGGTGCCTTTAGGTAACTAAAGGCACCGGGGTTGCGGTGCCACCGGCTTGGGCCCGCAATCGCTGCTCGCAGCTATATTTATATATATATATATATATATATATATATTTAGGGCCCAAGCCCTGAAAGGGCGAAGGCCCTATTGTTTTCCTTAGGATTATTAGGGCCCAAGCCCTGAAAGGGCGAAGGCCCTATTGTTTTCCTTAGGATTATTATTATTATTATTATTATTATTATTATTATTATTTATACGACTATTTGGGCACTTTTGGGGCCCTTAACGTGCTCGAAAACTCTTGAAACTTTGCACACGGGTCAGAACCCGCTGCCATTAGGGCCGGGCTGAAGATGGTACCCGGGCGTGGCAGGGGGGCTCGACAGCGCCACCTGGAAAGGGGTCCGAACACTTGGTCCATAAATCAAACACGCTTGTATGTACTAATATGAAACTCGGTACACATGTTGATCTCATCATTTCATATATACGTCGCACTTTTACTTTTTACCCCAGCCCAACAGGAAGTCGGTTATTTAAGGTTCTTTGTAAAACACTTGCAATGGAATTTTTAATACTCCTCCTGGAGCTCTTATCCAAATTCTACGAAACTCAGTCAGCGTGAAGTCAAGACATTGAGGATGAAAGTTTGCGAGGGGATTTTTGATATCTCGAACGGTTTGGCCGTGGCGAGGAAATGAAATCATGGCAAAAAATGTGAAACAGGAAGTGTGTCATAACTTCAGCATACATCAACCGATCGTGATGAAACTTCAGGAGTGTGTTCGCTGTAAGAGAACGATCACATGGATGTGACTATTGTGTGTCAAAGTTATAGCGCCACCAACTGGCAGCAGAAAGTGTGTCATTTTCAAAATGCTTTGAAATCACCCTCTTATTTTAATCCAATTTGCTTCAAACTTCATCTGTATAATGTAAACATACGGCAGATGTAGACCTGTGAATGGATTCTTGATATCTTTGAAACTGTTGCCGTGGCGACGCATCAAACTTTCCAATTCTTTTAGGATGCTTTTGAGACCCTTAGCATGCTTCAAATTGCATGAAACTCATCAGACACATCACATTTAATAGCCAGTAGACATGTGCAAAGTTTCAGAAACGGGCGTGGTGAGGGCTCAGTAGCGCCACCTTTTGACAAAAGTGGGGTTGTTAGTTTTATCTACAGTTACAAAAATCAGTATGTATATTGTACTCCTCAAGCCGGACAACTTTCTAATTCACACTCAATAGCTAGGACCCACAGAAAGTCAGATATTTTAGTTTGAATGTAGTCATACTCCCTCTGAGCATATGTCTGAGCCTTTGCCTGTCTCTCTCTCTCTCTCTGTGTGTGTGTGTGTGTGTGTGTGTGTGTTAGCAGGGGGAGGGGGCTTAATTAACCATTTAACTGCTGTGTGTCTGGCCAGCATAAATAAAATACATTTCTTAAGCCTGGGATTTTTTAAATAAGTTTTTATTTTATTTTTTTATAAGTAAAGGCACATAGCCAGTTTAATTGTAGTGCATTGACAATAGTTTTATATAATTAGTTCATTAATTAAATTAACTTGGTCCATTAACTTGGTCTGAAAATTGGGTCCATAAATCAAACACACTTGCATATAATAATATTAAACTCGGTACACTTATAGATCTCATTAGCCCAAGCAACTTTAAGCCAGCAAAACAGGAAGTCGGTTGTTTCAGTCTGTAGCTATGTGAATGTTTTGCAAAACCAGCCTTTACATTTTTATTTCCCCCCTCTTAAGTAATTTTTAATTATTCCCACACCAAACTTCTTCAAAATTATGACAATATATTAAAGATACTAAGGCATGTACTGGCCATCGGGACTACCGGGAGATTTCTGGTGGGCCGCGGTCTGCTTGGGCCATGAAGCTGACGCGAGCTGCGAGACTGACAGGTCTGACTGTCTGACACTGGCCAATCGGAATCAAGTTCAGATTCTAGACTTGAGAAGCGGCCGCTTACACCGTGTCCTAACTACACACGACGCCGCGACACGCGATAAAAGGTATCTTTTCCATGTTAATAAATCAGAGTTTTTGTCCTAACCATACGCGACGGCGACATGCGAAGTTTCTAATTTAGAAACGGTTCCTATTTCTGCGACGTCGCGGCTGACAGAATGAAGAAATTACACTGGTTATGAGTACACATTATTTATTTTTAGTTAAAAATAGGTCACTGTGCCACAAGCCATAACGGATAATTTACCTCAGATTTTGAAAGCATTATAGTGTTCAAAATGAATTATGCAAACATACGACTGTACTTCATAACAACGACAATAACTGGCAGATGCCACCAAATGTGTTAAAATAAATGAATTATTTGCTGGACTTAAGTGAAAAGGAAAGCCATTTAATGACCATAGCACATAGTTGACGTGAAAAAAGGAGTATTTTGCATATAGGCTAAATATGCACATATATACATATTTTTTCGATTTGTATCCCTGAAAGTGCCTGGCAGAAGCCTACTTTCTGTGTCATAAATGTGAACATAATATTATCTACTGTCTGTGTCATAAATGTGAACATAAACTAATATGATGAGGTGAAACATCACTGCCAGGAGCTACAGAATAGGGGAGCGCGGGGATAAATGTAGGCCTAGCGGGGTTAAATGTAACACGGACATTTTACATAGTTTGTCAGTATCTAGCCGGCTGTCTTTCCGCTCTTTTTCTCTTGCTGCCAGAAGTCGGTCTCCCGCGAATTTGCGGAACGTTTTGATTATATTTCGTGAAGATAATGGACAAAGAGTGTTTTGACATCATGAAAGTAATTTTTTTCATCGTAGATTTTTTTCTGTTTCCGGATGTATGCGCGTCCAAATCTAACTTTATATTGCCTTTATCACTGTCTTGTTGGCTCAAACACAGCACCGTTTTGAAACATGTCAGTAATTCCTAGCGACTGTTAGCTAGGTTTAAAATATGTAATACACAGCGGGGTTATAGTTGTAACACAGTGTTCCAACTGCTGCCACAATGATAATCAAATGAAAACGAGCCACACAACTTTTCAGGTTTGAGTATACATTTAACTTTGTTGGACTTTCACAAACAATGTTATAATTTAAAATGTTTAAAATTTAGTGCACTATGAATGATAGCTTATTTATTTATTAAAAATATGGCCTGTTTTTAATGTAATAAACCATTTAATATTTTATTCTAAGCTCATTTGTATTATTATTAATGTTATTATTATTAATAATAATAATTGTACATGCAGCTGCCACACAAATCTAATTTAATTGCAATTACAATATTTATATGTTTATTTTATTTTATTTATTATTATTTATTGCAAAACCGTGCAGCCCTTTTCTACGTCTCTAGCTATGATATTGATCCATAACAAAAGGATGATTGGATGAGGAATTAAAAATGTTATTATTCACCATTTATTTTCTATAAGACCAGTGTTGGGGGTAACGAGTTACAAACGAGTTTGGGTAAGTAAAGTAACGCATTACACTAAAAATATTGGTAACTACACTACTTTAATATACTAAAGGAACGCGCTTTCCTGCGTTACCCAAGCCGTGTTTGCCTGTGTGGAGAATTCCGTCTAGTGGTGCGTGCGCGCCGTTGCCATAGAGACCGATTTGAGTGAGAGAGAGAGGGAAGTGGAGAGAGAGAGACCCAACAAATGGCAATATTCACATTACTTTCAGTTTATTGCTCGAAAGCACAAAAATATTTGAGTGAAATGTAGGCTACAGTAAAGCCTAAGATTATTATTTGTGACATTAGAACAAAATATGTGGATATAAAAACATGTATATAGGCTGAAGAACTAAATGAACGATCTCTATTTTCTAATTTCACTAAACATTTCATTAAGTTTCGTGGACATTTTATAAAACATGGATCTTAGGTTCATTTTGTAAACATAAATAACTGATTTAGATGCGCAAACTGGGTGCCATTGCAGAGATGTAGGCTACATGTTCGGTGGAAGGTTCGGCTTCTTGTCGTTCATCCTCGGATGCGGCATCACGTGCGCTGTTTGCCGCGCGCACCTTTCCGCTCGTTCGGACGCGTCAAGTAAAAACAAGGTTCGAAAGTCTTGGAAAACGAAATGAACAGGATTGTTGCAGGGTTCATTGTAGAAGACATGCTTCCCCTGTCGACCATTAATCCCCCAGGTTTAGAAAAATACATTTTAAATTTGGATTAAGAATTTTATGGGATAAAGTGACCTTTATTTTATTATTTTTCATTGACATCTTTTATTTTTTTTTTATTATTATTATTACCATGAGTCGAATAAAAAGCTGTTTTTGTTCTCAGGAGAAGAGTTTTATTCTCCCAGCCTGTTTTGAAACTTCTGTGATAAACACCATTTTAAAATTTTGAATTTTGAACCCCATTTTGTTTGTGAATTTTACAGTGCGGCATATTTATTTGTGCAGACAAGGATATTGTTCTTTCATGTCATTTTGTATACATTTTTACAATAAAGTGATGATAGGGCAAAAACTGATATGATGTTTGTCCATGTAGGCTACACGGTAAATTAAGAAACAGGAAAGTAAAGTAATAAGTAGTGAAGTTATTTTTCCAACGCAGTAACTAGTAAAGTAATCTCATTACAATTTACAGAAGTAACTAGTAACTAATTACTTTTTTGAGTAACTACCCCAACACTGTATAAGACTATACCAATATTGGAACTATAGCCATTTTATTCCTTTTTTTTAATTTAAGAATTATATTTAAGTTTAAAAACAGACAGAATGGTTTAGTCAAAAAAGAAAAAAATCATTCATAGTGCTATACTGCCCTCTTGTGTTCAAAATTAGGTAGACCTATTGGATCAATATCCACACATTAATACAGTTGGCAATACAGTATAATAGGTAATACAGTAGGATTGGGGCCTTAAAAATCGCTAACTTAAAAAGTGAAAGTAACGGACGTCCACACAAGACCAGGCTTGGGAGGGTTACTTTAAAAATGTATTCCGATACAGTTACAAATTATTTCATAAAAAAAGGGTCCCACTTTATATTAAATGGCTTTAAGTACTATATACTTTTTCAAAAAGCAACTACAATCTGATTACTACTTTTTTTGATGTAACTCACTAGATTTTTGTATCCTGATTACATAATGCCGTTGCATGTATTCTGTTGCTCCCACAAGACATTAGTCTGAATATTTTCCTGTATGAACAAAAAGGAGTTTCCATTGTTCGCACACAAATACACATTCGATTGCGCCTCTCTCGTGACTGTGTGTGCGTGTCATGTGTTCTAGGCTGTGTGCATGCACTTCTGAAGCTGCGCAGAAAATAATAAAATGCCATGCGGAGGACTAACGCAAAATGTGTGAGAAAATGCATTTGATTGTAGTTTAAGTGAGAAATAATTTCAGTGCTCTGGTCAACAGCTGTAGAGTGAAAACTGGTGAGTGCAGTATACAGCTTTCACAGAAAGAGAATGATGTGAGCACGTACGATTGGCAGTGAGTCCTGTGTGTGGACAAAATAGCTCAATAAGAGTAATAAAATACATGTGAAAAAAATCACATCATAATGTTTTAAAGAAGAGTGGTTTGATTAAAGTGGTGTAAATATACCCGATCCGGCAAAGATGGCAGTATCGGAGCTGATACCGATCCTGAGTATCGGATCGGCGCATTCCTAAATACTATAATGTAAACACAGTACAGATGTAGACCTGGATGTACACCTGACCTTTCAGAAGGTTGCTCACGCATGCTTTGTGGTTAAAATGTGCCCTCAATGTGCACTTTTGCAGAGCCTTCACTGATGCAAGCTCTTCAGCACACTTCTTTTTGACAGTCAAAGCGGGGGTTATGTTTTTGCATGTCAAGTATAATAACCCTAAAAGCACCAAGGTGGCGGTGCCACCGGCTTTATATATATATATATATATAAATATAGCTGCGAGCAGCGATTGCGGGCCAAAGCCGGCGGTACCGCCATCCCGGTGCCTTTAGGTAACTAAAGGCACCGGGGTTGCGGTGCCACCGGCTTGGGCCCGCAATCGCTGCTCGCAGCTATATTTATTATTATTATTATTATTTATACGACTATTTGGGCACTTTTGGGGCCCTTAACTTGCTCGAAAACTCTTGAAACTTTGCACACGGGTCAGAACCCGCGGCCATTAGGGCCGGGCTGAAGATGGTACCCGGGCGTGGTAGGGGGGCTCGACAGCGCCACCTGGAAAGGGGTCCGAACACTTGGTCCATAAATCAAACACGCTTGTATGTACTAATATGAAACTCGGTACACATGTTGATCTCATCATTTCATATATACGTCACACTTTTACTTTTTACCCCAGCCCAACAGGAAGTCGGTTATTTAAGGTTCTTTGTAAAACACTTGCAATGGAATTTTTAATACTCCTCCTAGAGCTCTTATCCAAATTCTACGAAACTCAGTCAGCGTGAAGTCAAGACATTGAGGATGAAAGTTTGCGAGGGGATTTTTGATATCTCGAACGGTTTGGCCGTGGCGAGGAAATGAAATCATGGCGAGAAACGTGAAACAGGAAGTGTGTCATAACTTCAGCATACATCAACCGATCTTGATGAAACTTCAGGAGTGCGTTCGATGTAAGAGGCCGATCACATGGATGTGACTATTGTGTGTCAAAGTTATAGCGCCACCAACTGGCAGCAGGAAGTGTGTCACTTTCAAAATGCTTTAAAATCACCCTCTTATTTTAACCCGATTTGCTTCAAACTTCATCTGTATAATGTAAACATAGGGCAGATGAAGACGTGTGAATGGATTCTTGATACCTTTGAAACTGTTGCCGTGGCGATGCATCAAACTTTACCATTCTTTTAGGATGCTTTTGAGACCCTTAGCATGCTTCAAATTGCATGAAACTCATCAGACACATCACATTTATTAGCCATTAGACATGTGCAAAGTTTCAGAAACGGGCGTGGTGAGGGCTCAGTAGCGCCACCTTTTGACAAAAGTGGGGTTGTTAGTTTTATCTACAGTTACAAAAATCAGTATGTATATTGTACTCCTCAAGCCGGACAACTTTCTAATTCACACTCAATAGCTAGGACCCACAGAAAGTCAGATATTTTAGTTTGAATGTAGTCATACTCCCTCTGAGCATATATCTGAGCCTTTGCCTGTCTCTCTCTCTCTCTCTCTCTCTCTGTGTGTGTGTGTGTGTGTGTGTGTGTGTGTGTGTGTGTGTGTGTGTGTGTTAGCAGGGGGAGGGGGCTTAATTAACCATTTAACTGCTGTGTGTCTGGCCAGCATAAATAAAATACATTTCTTAAGCCTGGGATTTTTTAAATAAGTTTTTATTTTATTTTTTTATAAGTAAAGGCACATAGCCAGTTTAATTGTAGTGCATTGACAATAGTTTTATATAATTAGTTCATTAATTAAATTAACTTGGTCCATTAACTTGGTCTGAAAATTGGGTCCATAAATCAAACACACTTGCATATAATAATATTAAACTCGGTACACTTATAGATCTCATTAGCCCAAGCAACTTTAAGCCAGCAAAACAAAGTCAGTTGTTTCAGTCTGTATGTGAATGTTTTGCAAAACCAGCCTTTACATTTTTATTTCCCCCCTCTTAAGCATGGCCGTGGGAACTAGGGGTGCTGAGGGTGCTGCAGCACCCCCTGGCGACAGCTGTTTCACTACATTGAAATTTAATATGACGTGACTTTAAATAACTTTTTGTTTTTCAGCATGTTTTTTAAGAACACCTTCTACCTTTATAAAACGACTCAAACGATTATTTCATTTTTATATGTTGTCGAATATAGTTGTATAGAAATTAATAGGCCTATAGGCTGCCTATCATAAGGCAAAAGTCGATCTCGCATAGAGTGAGTGATGACACTGGTTGAGGTCCAGCATCTCAAAATTGATTTGACACTCATTTTATGCATGTGAAAAAAACTAAATAGACTATAGATGTCTTGATTAAAGCATTCTTTGGCATTAAGGGCTGTTCACAAAGAACGAGTTTTTCCATTACCCTCTGCTACTGTTCCAATGATTTTCACTGTGAACGCGCACGTAACTGTTGCGCTCGCGTCTCGCGAACGAAACCTCATTCTCAAAACGCGGCACTCAAGTTAAAATAAGTTCAACAAAAATGCACTTCGAGACCTTGCATTACACAAAATTCGCCTGTATGTGCTGAATGAAAGTAATTGTAATGGTCTAGTGGTAGAATATTAGACTAACGTGCAAGAGTATCTGAGTTCTAATTCACACTCGCATAGTTATTTTTCCCCCTCATTAAAACCGATTATGTGTTTATCAGTTGTTGTCAAGCAGGGACATGACAAAATGTTTGAATGCATTTTACTCTGTGGTTTCACCAGCACGAATAGAGATTTCTCCGCAACTGATCAAGCTCGTGCGCGTGTGAAGATGTTCCGCAGCGCGAGCCACAAGAGAACACTTTATCAGCACTGAGTCAACGAGTACTTTGATCACTTGATATAAAAAAATCAACACATTTGATTTCAGCGTGCTATTTCTCCTCTTATTTAACAAATGAATGCTCTGCTAGACTAGTTAACCGGATATGTTTTATTTATTTGTATTGGTAGCCTACATCCGTACCGCGAGATGTTCAAAAGTGCTGGGGAAAATATCGACCCTGGCAAAAAGTGGTGGGGAAATTCCCAAATAATAATTATTAATAATTATAATAATAATATTTAAAAAAATTGTTGTTTTTTTGCGTCAAAATATTTCTCAAACGGCAGTGCCCCCCACTGATGACCCACTGCCCCTCCAGTAGATCTGCTCTGGCGCCGACTCTGTCAAGCCACGCCCATTAAGCCCCGCCCCCAGCACCCCCATGATAAAATATGTTCCCACGGCCATGCTCTTAAGTAATTTTTAATTATTCCCACACCAAACTTCTTCAAAATTATGAAAATATATTAAAGATACTAAGGCATGTACTGGCCATCGGGACTACCGGGAGATTCCTGTTGGGCCGCGGTCTGGTTGGGCCGGCGGCCCGGCGCGTTATGTATTTTGTTTTTAAATCATTATTAATTGTAAATATATTCTATCGTAAGTATATTGTTAAATTGTCCAGAACAGGTGTTCTGAAAATTCATGCTACCCATCGAGATTTGCTACTGTTATGCGCATGTGCAGCGTCAGATATTTTTTTCTTTTTTTTACAAAAGGTACATTTTCCCGTTATAATATATAATTTCCGTTTAAAAAATGCTTACTACCATATGAATATTTGTACGGTCAGCCACATGAAAAGGAATAACTGAAATTTTCAGTTACTATGAGGAAAGGTGTACTTTGACAAGTCAACGATGAATATTTTATGATAATTTTTAATTTTTACACCGTTTTAAAAGTAAAAAATAGTCGTCTACAGTATACAGTAGCTTCTCATAACTTAGAATTGTATTACAATTGTATTTCATACGACTTTAATCGGCATTCTGTCATCAATTCGCGCTACGGTAGCATTTTTTGACAAGGAAGCAAAATTCGACAGAACACCGGACTTATGCATCTCTCTCATGAAGCTGACGCGAGCTGCGAGACTGACAGGTCAATCGGAATCAAGTTCAGATTCTAGACTTGAGAAGCGGCCGCTTACACCGTGTCCTAACTACACACGACGCCGCGACACGCGATAAAAGGTATCTTTTCCATGTTAATAAATCAGAGTTTTTGTCCTAACCATACGCGACGGCGACATGCGTTTCCTATTTCTGCGACGTCGCGGCTGACAAAATGAAGAAATTACACTGGTTATGAGTACACATTATTTATTTTTAGTTAAAAATAGGTCACTGTGCCACAAGCCATAACGGATAATTTACCTCAGATTTTGATAGTGTTCAAAATGAATTATGCAAACATACGACATAACAACGACAATAACTGGCAGATGCCACCAAATGTGTTAAAATAAATGAATTTTTTGCTGGACTTAAGTGAAAAGGAAAGCCATTTAATGACCATAGCACATAGTTGACGTGAAAAAAGGAGTATTTTGCATATAAATATGCACATATAGCCTATACATATTTTTTCGATTTGTATCCCTGAAAGTGCCTGGCAGAAGCCTATATCTACTGTCTGTGTCATAAATGTGAACATAATATTATCTACTGTCTGTGTCATAAATGTGAACATAAACTATATTTCATGAGGTGAAACATCACTGCCAGGAGCTACAGAATAGGGGAGCGTGGGGATAAATGTAGGCCTAACGCGGGGTTAAATGTAACACGGACATTTTACATAGTTTGTCAGTATCTAGCCGGCTGTCTTTCCGCTCTTTTTCTCTTGCTGCCAGAAGACGGTCTCCCGCGAATTTGCGGAACGTTTTGATTATATTTCGTGAAGATAATGGACAAAGAGTGTTTTGACATCATGAAAGTAAATTTTTTCATCGTAGATTTTTTTCTGTTTCCGGGTTGGATGTATACGCGTCCAAATCTTACTTTATATTGCCTTAATCACTGTCTTGTTGGCTCAAACACAGCACCGTTTTAAAACATGTCAGTAATTCCTAGCGACTGTTAGCTAGGTTTAAAATATGTAATACACAGCGGGGTTAGTTGTAACACAGTGTTCCAACTGCTGCCACAATGATAATCAAATGAAAACGGAGCCACACAACTTTTCAGGTTTGAGTATACATTTAACTTTGTTGGACTTTCACAAACAATGTTGTAATTTAAAATGTTTAAAATTTAGTGCACTATGAATGATAGCTTATTTATTAATTAAAAATATGGCCTGTTTTTAATGTAATAAACCATTTAAATTTTTATTCTAAGCTCATTTGTATTATTATTAATATTATTATTATTAATAATAATAATTGTACATGCAGCTGCCACACAAATCTAATTTAATTGCAATTACAATATTTATATGTTTATTTTATTTTATTTATTATTATTTATTGCAAAACCGTGCAGCCCTTTTCTACGTCTCTAGCTATGATATTGATCCATAACAAAAGGATGATTGGATGAGGAATTAAAAATGTTATTATTCACCATTTATTTTCTATAAGACCAGTGTTGGGGGTAACGAGTTACAAACGAGTTTGGGTAAGTAAAGTAACGCATTACACTGAAAATATTGGTAACTACACTACTTTACTATACTAAAGGAACGCGCTTTCCTGCGTTAGGCCTACCCAAGCCGTGTTTGCCTGTGTGGAGAGTTCCGTCTAGCGGTGCGTGCGCGCCGTTGCCATAGAGACCGATTTGAGTGAGAGAGAGAGGGAAGTGGAGAGAGAGAGATGGGTTTAAACAAATGGCAATATTCACATTACTTTCAGTTTATTGCTCGAAAGCACAAAAATATTTGAGTGAAATGTAGGCTATAGTAAATCCTAAGATTATTATTTGTGACATTAGCAGTGGTGGAAAGTAACTAATTACAAATACTTTCGTTACAGTACTTGAGTAGATTTTTTCATTTTTTCTACTTTCTTGAGTATAATTAAATTGTGGTACTTTTACTCTTACTTGAGTAAAATAAAAATAAAGTATTCAACTTCGCTACATTTATATTTCATAAAAAGTACAAAGTACTTTTACAAAGGTGCCGAATGCCGACGGAGCAACAGCTGAGATTTGACAGACACATTTCATAACCACTGCGGTGGAGCCCTGCGCTTCAGACAATAACAGACATATCTGAAGCACTTCAGCCAATAATAGACAGGTCTGACTCGGGCGCAAAACCAATCAAAACCTCCAGTTTGGCTGGGGGGCGGGGCGTTCACACCGCGCTTTGACGTTTCAATCACTGGCGCTCGTGTTTTATTCTAGCGCTAACGTTTCAATATGTCAGTGAATGTGAGTATTCTGCTCATATTTAATTATGGCAACTACTGAAATGGGTCACACCATTGATAATACCAGAGCACTGAGCAGTTGAAGTAAATAAAAAAGCTCGGCTCATAACATGGACGCGGTTTGCAATGGACAGAGCAAGAATGTAAGTGTCTAAAATACATGCACACAGTTCAATTAATGGTAAAGCTCTCCCTGTTTAACAATACACTTTTATACAAAGCTGAAAAAACAGTGAAATGTGATCGCATGATTGATCTGTCTATCAGATGCATGTAAAAGCGTAGTTCGTTCCTATAGCAACAGTGGGCTCGCAGTCACAGCACATTTTCGGTTGGCTACGATGAAAAAAAGATCATTTAATTTAACATGATAATCATACCCCAGATTTTTTTTTTGTTTTTTTTTTTTACTATTTTTAATCATACTGTTTATATTGTTTTTCATACTTTTTTTATCGGACCTCTCAATTAACCTTCTTTGCTTTCAATTATGAATGATTCGAATCAAAACATTCAAATGATCTTACCCACACTTACTTTTCAAAATTAGTAATAAAAAATTGCTCTTGACAACAGAGAAAGCTTGTAGTCTATATGTGGAGCACTTTTATCATTGATGGATGCACTTTTTTTGGGCTTCAAATTTTCTACAGTCATTCACTGCCATTACAAAGTTTGGAAGAGCCAGGCCAAATTTTAATTTAACTGTGATTGTATTCGACGGAACGCAGAAAGTCATATCTTCTAAGATGACTTGAGGGAGAGTAAATCGTGGGCTAATTTTAATTTTTGGGTGAACTATTCTTTTGAAAATACCTGACAGTTTGATGAACTCAGATATATTATAGCTATGTGTTTGTTTTCTTGTTTCATCAGTCAAAACATCACTATTTGCAAGTTATTATGTCCATATAAGACATTTCCTGAAATGTGTAAATTTAATACTTCTATGCATCAGTACTGGGCCTTCAGTATGAATGAAACAGATGACATGAGAGTTTTTTGCGCTCCAATTTCGCTACCATCTCCCCATTTTGGGTAAAAATAGAAAAATACTAAAGTACTTTGTAACGCAGTTACTTGAGTAGTTTTTAAGCAAACTACTTATTTACTCTTACTTGAGTCATATTATATTTCAGTACTTCTACTTGTACTCAAGTAAATTTTTACTTAAGTAGCAATACTTTTACTTAAGTACAATTTGTCAGTACTCTTTCCACCACTGGACATTAGAACAAAATATGTGGATATAAAAACATGTATATAGGCTAGGCTAAAGAACTAAATGAACGATCTCTATTTTCTAATTTCACTAAACATTTCATTAAGTTTCGTGGACATTTTATAAAACATGGATCTTAGGCTCATTTTGTAAACATAAATAACTGATTTAGATGCGCAAACTGGGTGCCGTTGCGGAGATGTAGGGTCCATGTTCGGTGCAGGTTCGGCTTCTTGTCGTTCATCCTCGGATGCGGCATCGCGTGCGCTGTTTGCCGCGCGCACCTTTCCGCTCTTTCGGACGCGTCAAGTAAAAACAAGGCTCGAAAGTCTTGGAAAACGAAATGAACAGGATTGTTGCAGGGTTCATTGTAGACGACATGCTTCCCCTGTTGACCATTAATTGCCCAGGTTTAGAAAAATACATTTTAAATTAGGATTAAGCATTTTATGGGATAAAGTGACCTTTATTTTATTATTTTTCATTGACATCTTTTATTTTTTTAAATTATTATTATTACCATGAGTCGAATAAAAAGCTGGTTTTGTTCTCAGGAGAAGAGTTCTCCCAGCCTGTTTTGAAACTTCTGTGATAAACACCATTTTAAAATTTTGAATTTTGAACCCCATTTTGTTTGTGAATTTTACAGTGCGGCATATTTATTTGTGCAGACAGGGATATTGTTCTTTCATGTCATTTTGTATACATTTTTACAATAAAGTGATGATAGGGCAAAAACTGATATGATGTTTGTCCATGTAGGCTACACGGTAAATTAAGAAACAGGAAAGTAAAGTAATAAGTAGTGAAGTTATTTTTCCAACGCAGTAACTAGTAAAGTAATCTCATTACAATTTACAGAAGTAACTAGTAACTAATTACTTTTTTGAGTAACTACCCCAACACGGTGTAAGACTATACCAATATTGGAACTATAGCCATTTTATTCCTTTTTTTAATTTAAGAATTATGTTTAAGTTTAAAAACAGACAGAATGGTTTAGTCAAAAAAGAAAAAAATCATTCATAGTGCTATACTGCCCTCTTGTGTTCAAAATTAGGTAGAACTTTTGGATCAATATCCACACATTAATACAGTTGGCAATACAGTATAATAGGTAATACAGTAGGATTGGGGCCTTAAAAATCGCTAACTTAAAAAGTGAAATTAACGGACGTGCACACAAGACCAGGCTTGGGAGGGTTACTTTAAAAATGTATTCCGATACAGTTACAAATTATTTCATAAAAAAAGGGTCCCACTTTATATTAAATGGCTTTAAGTACTATATACTTTTTCAAAAAGTAACTACAATCTGATTACTACTTTTTTTGATGTAACTCACTAGATTTTTGTATCCTGATTACATAATGCCGTTGCATGTATTCTGTTGCTCCCACAAGATATTAGTCTGAATATTTTCCTGTATGAACAAAAAGGAGTTTCCATTGTTCGCACACAAACACACATTCGATCGCGCCTCTCTCGTGACTGTGTGTGCGTGTCATGTGTTCTAGGCTGTGTGCATGCACTTCTGAAGCTGCGCAGAAAATAATAAAATGCCATGCGGAGGACTAACGCAAAATGTGTGAGAAAATCCATTTGATTGTAGTTTAAGTGAGAAATAATTTCAGTGCTCTGGTCAATAGCTGTAGAGTGAAAACTGGTGAGTGCAGTATACAGCTTTCACAGAAAGAGAATGATGTGAGCACGTACGATTGGCAGTGAGTCCTGTGTGTGGACAAAATAGCTCAATAAGAGTAATAAAATACATGTGAAAAAAATCACATCATAATGTTTTAAAGAAGAGTGGTTTGATTAAAGTGGTGTAAATATACCCGATCCGGCAAAGATGGCAGTATCGGAGCTGATACCGATCCTGAGTATCGGATCGGCGCATTCCTAAATACTATAATGTAAACACAGTACAGATGTAGACCTGGATGTACACCTGACCTTTCAGAAGGTTGCTCACGCATACTTTGTGGTTAAAATGTGCCCTCAATGTGCACTTTTGCAGAGCCTTCACTGATGCAAGCTCTTCAGCACACTTCTTTTTGACAGTCAAAGCGGGGGTTATGTTTTTGCATGTCAAGTAGAACAACCCTAAAAGCACCAAGGTGGCGGTGCCACCGGCTTTATATATATATATATATATATATATATATATATATATATATATATATATAAATATAGCTGCGAGCAGCGATTGCGGGCCCAAGCCGGCGGTACCGCCATCCCGGTGCCTTTAGGTAACTAAAGGCACCAGGGTTGCGGTGCCACCGGCTTGGGCCCGCAATCGCTGCTCGCAGCTATACTTATTATTATTATTATTATTTATACGACTATTTGGGCACTTTTGGGGCCCTTAACGTGCTCGAAAACTCTTGAAACTTTGCACACGGGTCAGAACCCGCCGCCATTAGGGCCGGGCTGAAGATGGTACCCGGGCGTGGCAGGGGGGCTCGACAGCGCCACCTGGAAAGGGGTCCGAACACTTGGTCCATAAATCGAACACGCTTGTATGTAATAATATGAAACTCGGTACACATGTTGATCTCATCATTTCATATATACGTCGCACTTTTACTTTTTACCCCAGCCCAACAGGAAGTCGGTTTTTTAAGGTTCTTTATAAAACACTTGCAATGGAATTTTTAATACTCCTCCTAGAGCTCTTATCCAAATTCTACGAAACTCAGTCAGCGTGAAGTCAAGACATTGAGGATGAAAGTTTGCGAGGGGATTTTTGATATCTCGAACGGTTTGGCCGTGGCGAGGAAATTAAATCATGGCAAAAAATGTGAAACAGGAAGTGTGTCATAAGTTCAGCATACATCAACCGATCGTGATGAAACTTCAGGAGTGTGTTCGCTGTAAGAGGACGATCACATGGATGTGACTATTGTGTGTCAAAGTTATAGCGCCACCAACTGGCAGCAGAAAGTGTGTCATTTTCAAAATGCTTTGAAATCACCCTCTTATTTTAATCCAAATTGCTTCAAACTTCATCTGTATAATGTAAACATACGGCAGATGTAGACCTGTGAATGGATTCTTGATATCATTGAAACTGTTGCCGTGGCGACGCATCAAACTTTCCAATTCTTTTAGGATGCTTTTGAGACCCTTAGCATGCTTCAAATTGCATGAAACTCATCAGACACATCACATTTAATAGCCAGTAGACATGTGCAAAGTTTCAGAAACGGGCGTGGTGAGGGCTCAGTAGCGCCACCTTTTGACAAAAGTGGGGTTGTTAGTTTTATCTACAGTTACAAAAATCAGTATGTATATTGTACTCCTCAAGCCGGACAACTTTCTAATTCACACTCAATAGCTAGGACCCACAGAAAGTCAGATATTTTAGTTTGAATGTAGTCATACTCCCTCTGAGCATATGTCTGAGCATTTGCCTGTCTCTCTCTCTGTGTGTGTGTGTGTGTGTGTGTGTGTGTGTGTGTGTGTTAGCAGGGGGAGGGGGCTTAATTAACCATTTAACTGCTGTGTGTCTGGCCAGCATAAATAAAATACATTTCTTAAGCCTGGGATTTTTTAAATAAGTTTTTATTTTATTTTTTTATAAGTAAAGGCACATAGCCAGTTTAATTGTAGTGCATTGACAATAGTTTTATATAATTAGTTCATTAATTAAATTAACTTGGTCCATTAACTTGGTCTGAAAATTGGGTCCATAAATCAAACACACTTGCATATAATAATATTAAACTCGGTACACTTATAGATCTCATTAGCCCAAGCAACTTTAAGCCAGCAAAACAGGAAGTCGGTTGTTTCAGTCTGTATGTGAATGTTTTGCAAAACCAGCCTTTACATTTTTATTTCCCCCCTCTTAAGTAATTTTTAATTATTCCCACACCAAACTTCTTCAAAATTATGAAAATATATTAAAGATACTAAGGCATGTACTGGCCATCCGGGAGATTCCTGGTGGGCCGCGGTCTGGTTGGGCCGGCGGCCCGGCGCGTTTTGTATTTTGTTTTTAAATCATTATTAATTGTAAATATATTCTATCGTAAGTATATTGTCAAATTGTCCAATTCCGGACTTATGCGTCTCTCTCATGAAGCCGCATGAAGCTGACGCGAGCTGCGAGACTGACAGGTCTGACTGTCGGACACTGGCCAATCGGAATCAAGTTCAGATTCTAGACTTGAGAAGCGGCCGCTTACACCGTGTCCTAACTACACACGACGCCGCGACACGCGATAAAAGGTATCTTTTCCATGTTAATAAATCAGAGTTTTTGTAACCATACGCGACGGCGACATGCGAAGTTTCTAATTTAGAAACGGTTCCTATTTCTGCGACGTCGCGGCTGACAGAATGAAGAAATTAGGCTACACTGGTTATGAGTACACATTATTTATTTTTAGTTAAAAATAGGTCACTGTGCCACAAGCCATAACGGATAATTTACCTCAGATTTTGAAAGCATTATAGTGTTCAAAATGAATTATGCATACAACTGTACTTCATAACAACGACAATAACTGGCAGATGCCACCAAATGTGTAAAAATAAATGAATTATTTGCTGGACTTAAGTGAAAAGGAAAGCCATTTAATGACCATAGCACATAGTTGACGTGAAAAAAGGAGTATTTTGCATATAAATATGCACATATAGACTATACATATTTTTTCGATTTGTATCCCTGAAAGTGCCTGGCAGAAGCCTATATCTACTGTCTGTGTCATAAATGTGAACATAATATTATCTACTGTCTGTGTCATAAATGTGAACATAAACTATATTTCATGAGGTGAAACATCACTGCCAGGAGCTACAGAATAGGGGAGCGCGGGGATAAATGTAGGCCTAACGCGGGGTTAAATGTAACACGGACTTTTTACATAGTTTGTCAGTATCTAGCCGGCTGTCTTTCCGCTCTTTTTCTCTTGCTGCCAGAAGACGGTCTCCCGCGAATTTGCGGAACGTTTTGATTATATTTCGTGAAGATAATGGACAAAGAGTGTTTTGACATCATGAAATAAATTTTTTTTATCGTAGATTTTTTTCTGTTTCCGGGTTGGATGTATACGCGTCCAAATCTAACTTTATATTGCCTTAATCACTGTCTTGTTGGCTCAAACACAGCACCGTTTTGAAACATGTCAGTATTTCCTAGCGACTGTTAGCTAGGTTTAAAATATGTAATACACAGCGGGGTTAGTTGTAACCTAGTGTTCCAACTGCTGCCACAAAAATGAAAACGGAGCCAAACAACTTTTCAGGTTTGAGTATACATTTAACTTTGTTGGACTTTCACAAACAATGTTGTAATTTAAAATGTTTAAAATTTAGTGCACTATGAATGATAGCTTATTTATTTATTAAAAATATGGCCTGTTTTAATGTAATAAACCATTTAAATTTTTATTCTAAGCTCATTTGTATTATTATTAATGTTATTATTATTAATAATAATAATTGTACATGCAGCTGCCACACAAATCTAATTTAATTGCAATTACAATATTTATATGTTTATTTTATTTTATTTATTATTATTTATTGCAAAACCGTGCAGCCCTTTTCTACGTCTCTAGGTATGATATTGATCCATAACAAAAGGATGATTGGATGAGGAATTAAAAATGTTATTATTCACCATTTATTTTCTATAAGACCAGTGTTGGGGGTAACGAGTTACAAACGAGTTTGGGTGAGTAAAGTAACGCATTACACTGAAAATATTGGTAACTACACTACTTTACTATACTAAAGGAACGCGCTTTCCTGCGTTACCCAAGCCGTGTTTGCCTGTGTGGAGAGTTCCGTCTAGTGGTGCGTGCGCGCCGTTGCCATAGAGACCGATTTGAGTGAGAGAGAGCGAGAGAGAGAGAGAGGGAAGTGGAGAGAGAGAGACGGGTTTCAACAAATGGCAATATTCACATTACTTTCAGTTTATTGCTCGAAAGCACAAAAATATTTGAGTGAAATATAGGCTATAGTAAATCCTAAGATTATTATTTGTGACATTAGAACAAAATATGTGGATATAAAAACATGTATATAGGCTAGGCTAAAGAACTAAATGAACGATCTCTATTTTCTAATTTCACTAAACATTTCATTAAGTTTCGTGGACATTTTATAAAACATGGATCTTAGGCTCATTTTGTAAACATAAATAACTGATTTAGATGCGCAAACTGGGTGCCGTTGCGGAGATGTAGGCTCCATGTTCGGTGCAGGTTCGGCTTCTTGTCGTTCATCCTCGGATGCGGCATCGCGTGCGCTGTTTGCCGCGCGCACCTTTCCGCTCGTTCGGACGCGTCAAGTAAAAACAAGGCTCGAAAGTCTTGGAAAACGAAATGAACAGGATTGTTGCAAGGTTCATTGTAGAAGACATGCTTCCACCGTCGACCATTAATTCCCCAGGTTTAGAAAAATACATTTTATATTAGGATTAAGAATTTTATGGGATAAAGTGACCTTTATTTTATTATTTTTCATTGACATCTTTTATTTTTTTTAATTATTATTATTACCATGAGTCGAATAAAAAGCTGGTTTTGTTCTCAGGAGAAGAGTTTTATTCTCCCAGCCTGTTATGAAACTTCTGTGATAAACACCATTTTAAAATTTTGAATTTTGAACCCCATTTTGTTTGTGAATTTTACAGTGCGGCATATTTATTTGTGCAGACAGGGATATTGTTCTTTCATGTCATTTTGTATACATTTTTACAATAAAGTGATGATAGGGCAAAAACTGATATGATGTTTGTCCATGTAGGCTACACGGTAAATTAAGAAACAGGAAAGTAAAGTAATAAGTAGTGAAGTTATTTTTCCAACGCAGTAACTAGTAAAGTAATCTCATTACAATTTACAGAAGTAACTAGTAACTAATTATTTTTTGAGTAACTACCCCAACACTGTATAAGACTATACCAATATTGGAACTATAGACATTTTATTCCTTTTTTTAATTTAAGAATTATGTTTAAGTTTAAAAACAGACAGAATGGTTTAGTCAAAAAAGAAAAAAATCATTCATAGTGCTATACTGCCCTCTTGTGTTCAAAATTAGGTAGAACTATTGGATCAATATCCACACATTAATACAGTTGGCAATACAGTATAATAGGTAATACAGTAGGATTGGGGCCTTAAAAATCGCTAACTTAAAAAGTGAAATTAACGGACGTGCACACAAGACCAGGCTTGGGAGGGTTACTTTAAAAATGTATTCCGATACAGTTACAAATTATTTCATAAAAAAAGGGTCCCACTTTATATTAAATGGCTTTAAGTACTATATACTTTTTCAAAAAGTAACTACAATCTGATTACTACTTTTTTTTATGTAACTCACTAGATTTTTGTATCCTGATTACATAATGCCGTTGCATGTATTCTGTTGCTCCCACAAGACATTAGTCTGAATATTTTCCTGTATGAACAAAAAGGAGTTTCCATTGTTTGCACACAAACACACATTCGATCGCGCCTCTCTCGTGACTGTGTGTGCGTGTCATGTGTTCTAGGCTGTGTGCATGTACTTCTGAAGCTGCGCAGAAAATAATAAAATGCCATGCGGAGGACTAACGCAAAATGTGTGAGAAAATCCATTTGATTGTAGTTTAAGTGAGAAATAATTTCAGTGCTCTGGTCAATAGCTGTAGAGTAAAAACTGGTGAGTGCAGTATACAGCTTTCACAGAAAGAGAATGATATGAGCACGTACGATTGGCAGTGAGTCCTGTGTGTGCACAAAATAGCTCAATAAGAGTAATAAAATACATGTGAAAAAAATCACATCATAATGTTTTAAAGAAGAGTGGTTTGATTAAAGTGGTGTAAATATACCCGATCCGGCAAAGATGGCAGTATCGGAGCTGATACCGATCCTGAGTATCGGATCAGCGCATTCCTAAATACCATAATGTAAACACAGTACAGATGTAGACCTGGATGTACACCTGACCTTTCAGAAGGTTGCTCACGCATACTTTGTGGTTAAAATGTGCCCTCAATGTGCACTTTTGCAGAGCCTTCACTGATGCAAGCTCTTCAGCACACTTCTTTTTGACAGTCAAAGCGGGGGTTATGTTTTTGCATGTCAAGTAGAATAACCCTAAAAGCACCAAGGTGGCGGTGCCACCGGCTTTATATAATATATATATATATATATATATATATATATATATAAATATAGCTGCGAGCAGCGATTGCGGGCCAAAGCCGGCGGTACCGCCATCCCGGTGCCTTTAGGTAACTAAAGGCACCGGGGTTGCGGTGCCACCGGCTTGGGCCCGCAATCGCTGCTCGCAGCTATATTTATATTTTGTTTTTGTTTTTTTTAAATCTAACAACCACATTTTTATTTGGTAAAATGTAATATTCTGACTGAGTTGTATTAAAATTAACCATTGGTCATCCAGTCTCATGCATTTAGATGATGATAACCACAGATAAATCCAGGTATAGCCTATAACTTAGCACCTCACTATCATGGCAAAATGTAACTTTGTTTTCTGTGGTATTTGTATGAAAACAGTGGCCTAACAGTTAAATACATTATTAAATGCTGTACTTATATTCCATAAGACATTTAATGCATTGTCTACATTAATAATATTATACAATTAAATATGTATATCCCACATTTCATGGTGCAGTTAATATTACTAGGCCCACCTTACAGTAAATCCATGGTAGGCTAAATGGATTCAGTATCAATTCAGATTCTGACTGGATCGTTGCACGCAGTGTTTCTCCTTTTTGTCAGCGGCGTTTCATCTGCCCTAAACTGGTTTAAACTTGACATCTGTGTTCTTCGCTGAACTAAAGCGCTTCCCGCTGGATGTCTTGAGCGAGACGATCAAAGCAATAGGCTTTATGCACAACTTACTTCCGCATTCTCTGTAAAACGGGTCTCATCGCTTCCGGTCCAGATCTTTTGTATGTGCTTCATGAAATTTTTTGCGGTTTTAATCAAGATAACTTAAAAGGAGCGATCAAAGATTAGCATAACCAATATCCCTCACATGTGAAGATTGATATTTAAACGTTTTATATTTTTTATTCTTCACAGTAACGTTTAGATATTTAAATGGAATAAAACGCCAATAACAAAGTGAAATAGGTAGGTTAGCTGATTACCTCACAAATCCATAGATATCGTAGTCAGTACTTACGGCCGTTAACACTTTCTCTGACAAGCGGATGCGATGAGACCCGTTTTCCGGTTTGGTCACGTGACGCTCGACATAAAGCCTATCGCGTCTGCTGTAGCGAGCTCGCGCTGGGCTCACTGCCGTTTGGACTTTGACCCGAGCGGATAAATGCTCCGTGTGGCGCGCGGTTCAAATGAGTTTTGTTCCGCTTTTGGTGCATAAACATTATCGAAGGTTTATCGACCTCTTGATATCGTTTTATCGAAAAAAATTATATCGCGATAATTATCGTTTTATCGCCCAGCCCTACGTCTATAGGTCTATTTCTCATGTCTATGAGGCAAGTATCCTATATGTTGAGTGTCAGTTCATCTGTGACGCGCTCCGGTTCTTGCAGTCGAAGACTGATAAACTTTGTACTCTCAAGTGTCTGTGCGCTTATCAGATTTACTGTGTTTTACTGGTCTTGGCGGCAATTATCTTGTTGAAAATATTGCATTGCGTGGTTCTGGCATTGAGTCTGGCACATAGGTACAGTACACTGTGGATCATTTCCATGTATTTTCTATCCATCTGGGTTGGGACGCTTACACGCACGCACGCACACACACACACACACACACACACACACACACACACACACACACACACACACTCACTCACGTGTGACGAGCTACTTCTCTGAGCAGCTGTGTAAACTAGTGTTTTCCGCCACAGCCAATCTTGCTGCATGCTTATTATTTCACTGACGTTGACGAGATTAACCACTAAGGTACCAAAATTTGTAGGGCTGTCAACTTTATTCGTTTAGTCGACTAACGGTCGATGCCGTCTTGGTCGACTGACATTCTTATTGGTCGACTAGTTGCATTTTTTATTTTTTTTTTACCATTAGAAAGAAATGTTCAATGATTTACTCCTTGATATTTATTCCTTTATAAGCAGTTATATATTACTGTATTCTAAATATAATTAGCTTATGTTTTATCCCCAACTTTAAATGCTTTAATTTAGGCTATTTTTAACAGCACCACAGTTTAGCGCACACACATAGAACACTCGATCCACACCTGTGGCTGGCTGCACGCTCAGTAAGGGATATAGCTGTATTCATTCAGTTAGAACACTACTTATTTTGGTTTTTATGTTTTTATACACTATATATTTCTATCTCGATGTGGCGTGGACGCTCTTGGAAAAAAAATAGTGCGTCGCACCGCGACCGCGTTGCTTCCATTATGCGCGTGCCTACATTTGAAATCGAACTTGAGCGCGCAAAAGACGTGAGCAGTCCCTTTATCGGCTTTATCATGCTGACTCAATAGATTGTGTTTTCTTGATTTGTTTTTGTTTGTATACTTTACGCATTTGAAAATAGTGTAACAAAACGAAAATAAATCTATATGTGGTCCTACAAAACAGCTTGTTATTATTAGGATTGTTTTTAGGCTATTTGGGTTTTTTGTGTGTTTGTTTTAAAATGTCTAGATCGGCTGGATGAAAGTTAACACATAGCTTTGAAAGTAAAGAAGAATATACAGCCTGTGTATAAAAGAGAGCTTTTGTTAGGATTTTTCATTATGTGGCAGATAGCAGTTATATTTTTTGTAGCGTGTGGTGTGATCAGGTGTGGGATTGTGACTGTCAGGACAGTGCTCCTCACTTTGCAGTTAAAAAATCACTTAATTTGCAAAGAATTGTATTATTATTATTATAGTGTTATACTGTATATTTTTGATGTTTTTTCGTTGTTGTTTTATAAATGCTCCATGAAAATTGCTCAAATGTTCAATCAAAAGATCAAAAAAGATTTGGTCGACTAATCATTGCGCCGCCCTAGAAATTTGGTACCTTAAAACAAGACATGTTTCGATACTCGGTAGTTACGAGGCAATTCGGTCTGTACCTAAAAAGTACCAAACTCGGTACCCAGCCCTAGTCATTATTACAAAAAAAATAAAAATCAGTTATAAATCACCCTTTATTTTGTAATAATTACATGCTGACACAAGCTTTTATTGCTAATTACAGCCAGTTGATCCTTTTCGCACAATAAAAATTAGTGCCGTCAAACGATTAAAATATTTAATCGCATTAATTTCATAGTTAACTTGCTGTTAATCGCAATTAATCACACATTTTTATCTATTCTAAATGTCTCCTTGATTTCTTTTTGTCCCATTATTTTTTTTCTCATTTGAATGCTCTTATCAACATGGAAAAGTGGATTGGTTTGCTTTGCGCCAGTGCTGTGTTGAAAAAATCAATTCACCAAATCTGAATCGATTTTCATATTAATTTCTAAAGATCGATCCGTAGCTCAGAGAATCGATTTATTAATAGGCCTACATTTTCCCAAATTCCCTGTGAACTTTAACTTGCCGCGAGTGATCCCTATGTGCGCATTGAAAGCTTTCACTCAGTGCGCACATTGTTACGACAATGGACTTTGATTCATTAAACCGTTCATTCAACGAACACGTTCAAAAAAGCAGATTCATTAAAATAGATGTAATGAAACAATTTCAAGGTGTTAATTATTTTTAACTTTGAATTCCACTAAAAGCTCAGCTGAGCAGCAATGCGTTGCATGGGCAAATGGCATTGATTCAATGCGTGACTCACTGATTTTATTTCCCCGTGGTTTCCTTATGCTGTGGTATGCTGATCAGCGCTGCTGCTGACGCGCATTTATGGTAAATACCCGTAACGTGAACATTAAAAGGATGATTCGACAACTATTTTGCGTTCCTTTGACACTTTCACGGCATTCAATACACATGCATGAAGTTCAAAACAAGAAGGGTATAGCCTTATAAAAAACGTTAATATCACGGTTCATGCGGTTACTTGCAATCCTCCTGCTGATATACCTCTGCGTCCTCTGTCGTCTACACCAGTGCAAGTTAGTGAAAGCAGTTGTATTAACACGGAAGGGGGATTGTTCTTTACAACAATCAATAGGCTACTACATTAATTTGCAGTTGAATGTCTATAATAAATTATTACAGGACTGTAGTTATGCAACATTTGATACTATTATTATTAATAATAGGGTAACACTTTATTTGAAGGGGTGTGCATAAGACTGACATGACACTGTCATAAACATAACATAACACCTGTCATGAACATGAAGGAGTCTTTATGAATGTTTATGACTGTTGTCATTAAGTGTCATTCGGTAAATTATGACACTTTTAGTGCAAAGTTGACATTGTTTAAATTGTCTTTGTTATGACAACTTGACATTAACAAAGACAAAAATGTATTTTTATGACAACTTGACATTAACAAAGACACAAATGTCTTTTTTATGACAACTTGACATTAACAAAGACAAAAAAATGTCTTGATTATGACAACTTGACATTAACAAAGACAGAAATGTCTTTGTCATGACAACTTGACATTAACCAAGAAATCATAACCTGTCAACCTGACATCTTTATAACTAGTCCAACGTGTTCCACTTTACTTGAGGTAAGGGGAAATATTAATGACACTGTTTTTTGACAGCATTTGACAGTGTAATAACCCTTAATGACATCTTTATAACTAGTACAATGTGTTCCACTTTACTTAAGGAAAAGTAAAATATTCATGACAGAGTTATGGTGTCATGACGGACAAAGTCAAAACCAAACACATATGACAGGGTAATGTAATGTTAACGCAAAGCTAAATAACTTCTTTAAGTTTGATAATTAGACCTGTTATGACATATTTGTGACAGGTTATGATTTCTTGGTTAATGTCAAGTTGTCATAACAGACATTTCTGTCTGTGTTAATGTCAAGTAATCAAGACATTTTTGTCTTGGTTAATGTCAAGTTGTCATAACAGACATTTTAAACAATGTCATCTTTGCATTAGAAGTGTCATAATTTACCGAATGACACTTAATGACAACAGTCATAAACATTCATAAAGACTCCTTCATGTTCATGACAGGTGTTATGTCATGTTTATGACAGTGTCATGTCAGTCTTATGCACACCCCTTCAAATAAAGTGTTACCCAAATATCTAAATCTCGAAGATCGGATCGGATCGAATCGAATAATGATAATCGATTCAAGATCTTGAGAATCGGAATCGAATCGATTCTTGAAATTTTAATCGAAACACAGCTCTACTTTGTGCAAATGTTTTTTTTTTATTTTGAAACAACGCTGGCATTTACTGTGTTCAAATTCACACTAGAATTCACACTTCTCTCACTGTCCATCAATAAAAGGGTAAAAGAAATACTGATGAGGTCCTGATATTGACGAGGGGGCGGGAAAACATCGGCTCGCAAGCCTAAACAAGTGTGTGCGGCGTGCCTGTTGTTTTGTTTACGGTCTAGCTAGATCCGCTTGCGCTTTGGTCGAAGAAGCAACAAAATGTCGTCCCGCGTCGCAAGCCATTGAAATTAATGGGTTTCATAGCAGAGTGCGCATGCCACTTCCTATTGCAGGGGCATGTGAAAGAAAACTACAAAGTTTGCGAGGCAAAAAAGACCATTAATCACACGATTTAAAAAAAATTAACGCTGTTTAAAAGCGGTTTGCGTTAACGCCGTTAATAACACGTTTAACTGACAGCACTGATAAAAATGGTTTATTTTGTAATAATGATAAGCTTGCACAAGCTTTTCTTGCTGATTTACAGCCAGTATATTATCGCACAATAAAATTAAGTTTTAGTATAGAGTTTTAGTTTTAGAAAGGAAATAATTTGCACAGATTCCAATCCTGAAAATCCTTACAAGGTCTTGCTCAGCTGAGTTTTAGCAAAGACTACTATAACACAATTCGCATCACTCATATTGTTTTGAATGGAGAAAAGATTAACTCTCAATATGCAGGGTTTGTACGGGTGCTTGACATCCTTGAAAATGCTTGATTTCTGATGTTGTCTTTTCAAGGTTTGAAAAGTGCTTGAAATTGTAACCATTTCTTTCTCAAAAAATACCTATTTGACCGAATATTTTGTTTATTAAATGGAGCAATAAATCTTTTGCTGTGGCCCGAGCACGATAGTTCCCGGTGCCCCCCCACAGTGTTGGTCTGGTTTCACACTATTGAATCCTGGGGCCCGTTTCACAAAGATAGATTTTGACTATGGCTTAAAGTTTAGATATAGTAGATAGTCAGACTTCAGACAGACCTCTAAATCAGACCGTTGCACAAAGCACTTAAGACTCTGACTCTGAAGTAGGACTACACTGCAATGCATTCTAGGTAAAATAAGACACTTTTCAAAACAAAAAACATGGCGTTTCGAGAAAGCGTATTCAACCACTCAGTGCAGTTTACCCCAGAAGAAAATATGTTTGGTGGAGGAGTATAACAGTTACAAGGACATTTAGCAGAGAATGTAGTAACAAGAAATATTTTATTTGGGAAAAGATTGCTCAACAGTTAACAGTGTTAATCCAGCCATTGAATGGAGCGTTAAACATAGTACAAGATGCCAAAAAAGGGGAGGAGGACCCCAAGAGGAACGTAAAGACACTGAAATGGTGATGTATTTGGTGGACAGTCGCCTGTGTTTTCTGTTGGCTGAGTCTTAGACCCAAGTTAGCCTGGGGAAAAGGCATCTAATTGTTTTGGTCTAAATTAAGTCATTCTGTGAAACAGTCTATGAGCAAATTTTAGACTTGTCTAACACTATAGACCGGTCTAAAATAGCTCTGTGAAACAGGTGACTGGTGCGTTTGCGTGCATCTTAAGTCATCACAAACGTGCACGACGCATGATAGAAATCAGAATTAATCAGAATGTTTTTATTAATTTTGTGCTATTTTGCACAGCTGAGTGAACTACAAAGGTTTACTGTGTGTCGCATTTGGCTTTCTGCTGATTGCAAACACATTCTTGAAGAGACAGTGGACTTCCACTAATTTGTTGACCTGAGTCCACGCGCTATGTTTGTGCGATTACACCGCAGACTCACTCTCGCTTGTATCCAAGGTAAATCATCAACACTATCATCCTGTGTTTTATTTATCTAAATACAAAATAATAAGCTTAAATGCATTCATGTGCAATGCACTTTAGTTATTGCGCACCGAGTCTGTGATGCTTTCACATTGATGCGAATCGCAGCACGGTTCGAGTGCAGCCGAAGTCACAGCACCTCCTCCAGGTAGTCTCGGGTTCAGTACTCCAGTGCGCATCCGCATGACAGCACTCACATTAACTGTTTTTCATGCCGTTTCTGAACTAATCTGCCATTGTGAAAGCTCCCTAGACCAACTGAAGTAGTCTCTTGTTCACATTTCTTCCTATTTGTTTACGCTAGTAACTGTTGGCTTGGAATTCGCAGGATTTGCAGCGTAAAATGCACACTTAGCAGGAATTCCGTTTTGTCAAAAGCGACCCACCCTTAGAGTCGCTGTGGAGTACTTGTATTTAATGTTACTGTCGTAAATACCACACAAGCAGATCGTCTCTGCCATAGACTGGTCTCTGCACTCACAGCCTGATACCCCTTTGAAGTTGTTATATTAAGGTGCAAATCTTGCATAGAGTGCATTTGTTTGCATTTAATAAGAGATCTAGCACTAAAATGTGTTTTTGAACTCAAGCTTGAGCGCTCGTGTTCCGCTGCTATCAATGTCATGGATACATACTGTTTCTTGTTGCTGCTCGCGCAATCTTCACTCGGACGTGCTCTTCGATCTTATCACAGTTGCGGGACTCTATTCATTCCGGTGAAATCACAAAATAAAAATGCACAAAAATGTGTCCCTGCTTGATATAGACTGTAACCACTGATGAACATATTCAGTTTTGATGAGAGGGAAAAAAAAACTTAACCTGCAACCTCTGACATGCAGTCAAACTAAACTTCCGGATTGATTAATTTATTTATGGGTTGAGCAGATCGCGTTTTCTTTGTCCATCGTCGAGTATCACATCAGAAAAGGGCGCAAGTGTCTTCATGCTTCATTTTGTGGTGGATGTGTGTGACTCCGTTGCCGTAAATCATGTTGTGATTCTTGCGAGATTTGACTGGGGTGCTCCTCTCAAGGCGTCAGCGGCGTCCCTCCACCCCAGCGGCGTATAAGTTTGTTTACCACCAAAATGACTTTGAAGCTGTTATATTAAAGGGGACATATCATGCAACATCCACTTTTTTAGCCCTTAAATGCATTTTGTTGTATATTTTGAGTGTTTATAAGTACAGAAAAGATGAAATTATTCTCTTCAGGTGCTTCTTTATATCTTTATATTCTGTTTTGGTTATATTTTTCAACCTGTTCAGATTTTTTGGTTCTCTATTACGTTTTTTTGAACAATTACGTCACAGTATTTGTAGCGTAACTGACAAATAAGGACTACTGGCCCAACACTTCAAGCAATCCACCATTATTATGTCTTGCTCCGATTTTGTAGTCCAAGCTCAATGATGCAGAATTTACGAGAGGGCAAGTCAAAATGTTCGGTTGTTGGATGTAGTGACCCGAAGCACTTCAAGGATTCCAACTTCAACAACCTCCGCCAGTATAAAGAAGGGTTTGCCGATCAACTTCGACTGAATGAGGGGTAAATTCCTTCTATCATTTATCACAATAAAAACAATCTGTATCACAATACAGATTTTTAGTGGTAAGATTAGACTAGTCAATTATCTTGTCAGTGTGCTTGTTTTAACAAGAGAAATAATCGACTTTCCCTTATAAAACAAAACAGTTAACTTACATACCACTGCATCCATATGAAGACGTTGTTCTGCAGATTCGTTGTTGTCTTTTTCAAATCGCTCGCTCTAGCTCGAGTATGTAAGGCATGATGGACAAGTCTTCCGTTGTTGACACAGGGCGTCCGCGGGGTTTTAAAAAGTATTAAAAAGTGATAAATCAAAATTGTCAAATTTAAGGCCATTAAAAGTGTTAAATGTAGTCCGAGAGGTATTATTTTTAAAAAATTAGGTATTATTTTTTTCAGACTATCAGGTGTCCTATTCTGTGTTTGCGTTTGTCCGTTTAAATATGGGCTTTAGCTTATCTGGGCACAATCAAAGGTCTTTCGTCTCTGTCTATGTTTGATGCTGACGCCATATTCAATGGTCGATCGACATCATCTGTGAACAAGTGATCACCCAGATTTAGACCTATATTGTTTTTACGTAAAGCGTTCACAGGAAAATTTGCTTTATGTCTATATTGCTTTTATTTCCCTGGTGTCGAAATCAGGCAAACATAAATGTCAGGCAACACGATTCCCGGCTGCATGTCAATATCCACGGATCACTGGATCTTTAGTGAGTTGTAAGGAACACTATATTGAATCCAACATTTAGTTTAAATTGATAAAATTATTCGTTTTAGTCGCATTTTCAAAGTTTCCCCTATTAAATTCTGCCACGCAGCAGATCTTTTGCCATTTTTATGTTATAAATGTCAAAATCTTTGTAAATAATAGAAAGGTTGCTGCTGATTAACACTTAATTCAGTGTCGTGATGGTTTTCAAAAAAATTCTGAAGGTAGTAAAAAAGGTATTAAAAAGTAGTAAATTTAACTTAAGGAATACTGTATATACCCTGTGACATTTTGTTAACCTGTGAATAAAAATGTTCTTTGAAGTTATAGTAATTGTATATTTCTAATCAAACTACAAAAATGGTCGAACGGGGGGAGTTGAACCGACCGTGAACTCAGCGACCTGGAGAGCGGGTGGGGTATGACGCGTCTCCTTTTTATTTAAAGCTGCAGTAGGGAGTTTTGAAAAAATGTTGAGTTAGCCTGAAAATTTGAACAAGCACAACTTACAGGTCCAACCCCCTTGCTCTCTGCTGCGCTACAGCCCTCCCCCACAGCTACTCCCTCGCAGAGGAGCCTGTTGTGAACGCGCAGGCTAGTAAGCAGAGACACCAATGATGGCGGATAATATGTTATATGGCACATTCACTGGTAGGGACGAAACATCAACAATATGCTTTACATTGACTAAGGCCTGCCCATACTTTGATTACAAACTTGGTCCTCAAATCATTACATATTTGCAATACATGTAATGGAAATTTATAACGTTGCACCTTTCTATAACAAGTTATAATAAATAGCCAGTAAGATAATATAACGATAACGTAACTTATGTTATATAATTCAAGTAATTATTCTAGCAATATGTACGCCTAATGCTAGATAAGGTTTGCTAGTAGGCATGTATTTGTGACGAGTTCAGTAGTTTTGGCAAAAAAAAGCCGGGAACCGGCGAACATCCAACAAGTTTAATAAACAAATACAAAATTAAAGTATAAGCCAGCAGCCTCTCACGGACAACACACAAAACAGAATATAAAAATAACAACATGAAATCAAACCTGTTCCTCTCTCCACTGTCGTCGCGATCCTCCTTTATGATCCGCTCCTCCGTGAGAGAGGCGAGACAGAACGTTGTGTCAGGTGTCTGTCATTACCACTCACGCCACCGGCCTCACACCACTCTTATGTCCCTGTCCCTCGGCCTCAATATTATATCGCCACAATATTATTTCAGCAACATGACGAGCCAGTGGTTTCAATTGTTGCTTTGCACAGTGCGTGACATTTTATCTTGTAATGCGGCTAAAGTTTTGACATCGAGTCAATGGGCTCTGTCTGATTCTTTCTTTTTCGCTTGTTTGTCTTCATTTTACCCTTCTTTTGTTTTATGAGCAGGTTCCACTCGAGAAATTGTCAGTTTAGGTTGTTTCTCCACCATTAGCACAGCTGCAGCACACCGCAATCTTGAGTTTGGTTTGAATGACAGCGCGCTGTGTAAGAGCGCTCTCTTGTGATCTGCGTGTACATGAGCGTGGTTGACACTGCTAAGACACTCCTCCTGGCTCTGATTGGTTGTTTCTGACTGGAGCGTTGTATTTCTGAAAATAGCAATAGGACCACTGGGAGAAGCCAGAGGAGCTTGATTTATTTCACAGATCATCTATCTCATAGTTGTACGAATTGAGGCGAACCAAACACAAATTAATCAAATTAATCTCTCATGGGATTAATTCAAAAAATGATTCAGCACTCCGGATCTGGACACCACATTCCAAAGTCCCAAGACGGCTCCAATTGTCTGCTCTGGTTAAGTAAACCCCCCCTCAGAGAGACTCTTTATGGCCATAGACCCAAAATATGGGCACTAAACAGGAAGAACGTGTCAATATGTTAATGTTTTACCAAGACAAAACGGCTCAAGAAATGGTGAAGCAAGAGGCTTGACAACAAAGGTCCTTTGATCCCCCGAAAGAGATGTTACGCAGACCTCTTCCCCCACGAGTTGAACATACCACGACCTCACTGTTGACCTCACACATAAAATCATATAAACTCACCCCAGAACAATTCTCAAGGGACTCATAATCAAACTACATAAGTTTGTGTTTCTACAATTCATATGTTGGTGTATTAAGCTTATATCACATATTAATCATGTAATTGTTGTTAACTATTAACTCTTGTAATTGTTATACAACTAATAGACGTGTGAGTGAATGAAAGAGTATCGTGCTTCCTATCAAAAGAATATTATTCTCTTAATTCAAAAGATGGCTTGATTGAAATCTGTGTAAAATGTTTTGTTTTATGATTAGAATAATCCATAAGGTTAAACTGTGGTCTCTTGTTTCTCTGCTAAATGCTGGAGGCCAGGCAGCTCACAGGTCAGGCATAATTTATGATCAGCAGAAGTAGATCCACCTCCTAAAATTGTGCCATTTTCTCATTGGTCAGAATTTTCACTGGGAGGTTGGACTAAAGTAAGTTAAAGATCCGAACAAAGGAACGAGACCTCATGTTCGTGTTCAGCTCGAGTTCGTTCAGTTTTGTAACCGTTAAGTTCGTGCCTCTCTCTAAAACCAGCAAGAGAGTGTTCTGTTCGTGCTTCTCTCTGAAAACAACAAAGAGCGTGTTAGCACGCTTCTACATCGACTAGACCAAATTCGACCAGCAGACAAATAACCCATCAAGATCGAGGTTAAAACAACTCATTCAAGCCATCTAACTCGGCTCACTTTCATTTCTTTCCTTTATTTTCTTTTTCATAAAAGTCTCGGTTCAAAGTTAAGTTTGCTGCAAAGTTCGTTTAGACGTCTTTCCTGCAACGCGTTTCGAATTGAAAAAGACTCTCATTCGCTTGCTAACCACACATGTGACCGGCAGCGAAACTTCCATCCAGGCACTTCAAAGACAACCAGCCACGCGGACCCAGGAAACCCCCCCCCATCAACGCAACACGACAAAAGGGAATTCCCTAAGCCACATAGACAAGCAAGTACTCCAGACTCTAACTGAACTGGTGCTTTAATGTAAATTGAATAACCTCTCTAAGAAACGATGGTTTGAATTAATTATTGGTGGTCCATTCCAGGTTACGTCTTATAAAGTGCATAGAGAGTCTTTTTCTCTCATTCCCGTTCCAACTCATTCTTTCTCGCTCTCTTTTCCTCTGCGCCTTGTACTATTCGATCTAAAGTTACCTTGCTAAGACATAGTGTTTCACTATAGATTGGGTATTTATATTCTTGCAAAGGTTATAATTACGGCCCGTTCAAATTAACTCTAAACGAGTCATTTGCTCGGTTCAAATAGTGAGTCGGTTAACCCCCTGGGGACCAAGGTGTATTTGGGGTCCTTGAGAGGTTCTGACATGCCCTGACATCTGTGTTTTTTTCAGCTGCTTATAAACATATTAATGGCACAGGTGAAATTACACTATATTTAGCAGAAACAGGGCAACCATGACATATGGGCAACATGTTTGTACATGTTTGCATTTTTGAGAGAATATTGTTTATGCGTGGTTATTGTCAAAACTAAAAATGAAAGTTTCTGAAATAAGGCCAGAAAACACATACTAAATATGCGTCCACAAGACTTTTGACTAATTGATGTTGTTGCCTAGGGTTTTTTCTTCATAATGATCTGAAAATCATCCCCCTAATCATTCACATAAAACTGTGAATTGGGTTATATTGTGAAAAACATTTTTTTGTTTGCCAAGGCAATATGCGAATGGGCGTGAACAGGCCTGCCCCATCATGTATAATTAGGTGATTCACACCTGAGAGAGACAAAGACATGCATAATAATGAGCCTTTCATTCAGGTGAGTCAGACAAGAAAAAAATGAAAGGACAATATATATATATATATATATATATATATATATATATATATATATATATATATATATATATATATAAACAGAAGGTCAGATGCAAAAGCCTCTAAGTTCCATTTTAAATTCTTCTAGAATGATCATTTTTATCAAGCTTGTATATTTAAGTTCAGTAATTTCAATTAAATGACAATTAATAGGTAATCTTCATTGCCATTATGTGAAATTACTGAACTTATATATACAAGCTTGATAAAAATGATCATTCTAGAAAAAATTCAAATGGCACTTGGAGGCTTTTGCATCTGAACGCTTCAAATATATACATGTATGTATAAAATCAAAGTATAAATGAAAGTCAAAACCCATTTTTTGTCATACCTGGAAACAAATCCTGGTCAATTTTTATATGGGCCATGTAGAATTGGTTCAAGATGTTTTAAACTCTAACCAAAAGTGTGTTTAAATATGATTCGTGTGTGTGGCTAATAAAATAATATGAGCAGAACTCTAACAGTCTAACTAAATGAACGTTCGTTCGTACATCCGTCCACACACCCGAATCATATTTAAACACACTTTTTGGTTATAGGTACAGATAAATAATGTTATCTTACTAATGTAAGGATGTCTCATGAGATTCTTGTTCAAATGAAAGCGAAAGTGATTTAACGCACAGCGCGCGTCAGTGAATTCGTCTATTCTTCCCTATCAGACGCGCATTTGATATTTACACAGTCTTTGTGGACACTATTCAATAACGCGATTCGAACAAAGCACTTATAATAAATGACTTACTGCATCAGCTGAATCCGTGCGTGCTCCTCAAAATGAAACTATAAGGTAACTTTTTTTCCAGGATCTCCTCACTGCGATGAGGGCGTTTTCATGGCTTGCTTCAACATTAGAATTTGAATAGCACGCGCTCCAGTGGGTGCGGTTACATTAGCACCTCATTTGCTGTAATGAGGTGAAAGGGAAAATCCTGACATCTCTTTCTTTTCATACAGATTACATCAACTGAGAGTAGTTGCTTTTTATATAAATGACTTAAATTAAAAGAAGAAAATCTCAGCTTCATAAAGAGAGATCTTTCATGTGTCTGTGACAAGTATTTAATGAGTTACAGCTCTTTTTCGGACGCGTTTCAGAAAGATTTTTGCGGAGACAGAGTGAGCTGAAAGCGCACCCTGTTTAATTTATTTATTTAAAAAAAACACAAGGTTTTGATATTAATAAGAGTGTACAGAAAAAAAGAAGACCCTCTATAGTTTATAATCATGTATCGATTTTATTTATATGACCATCAATGACGGAGTATTTTAAGTCTATGTTGCAGCTGTGTGGAAAAAAAACGATCAAAACGCGGGGGCGCGTTTTTGGTCCCCAGGGGGTTAAGATTCATTGTAAATCAATGAATCATCCCCTTTGAGCTAAATTGGTCTTGAGGCCCCCTTAGATACATTTTATGTATATTATTAAATGTTGCATTTGCTACATAGTCTACTGTCAGGACATAATGACAGTTTTAACAAATATGTAAAAAAAATATTTGTTTACAAGTTACCTGCTGCAACTTTAAAGGGGCTGCTTTAAAACGATTTGCTCACAGACGCACATAAGAAAAGGGGTAGAAAAGGTGCCTGTGGAGCTATAATAATGAGGAATTCAGACCCAAGCATTGCAGTTATGCTTTATATAGACCACAAATGTATTTTTTATATGTAAAAATGAATGATTTAAAAGCTTGCAATACTTGCATAGTGTGCCTTAATGCTAGCGTAACAAGTTATTGTTTAAGAAAAGGGTATCGGATCGGTGCACAGATAGTACACAGATACTGATGCCAGAATTTTTATTAGTATCGGCGGCATTTCCGATACTAGTATCAAAGATGGGTGGTGTTTATGATCATAGTGGGCCAGTCATGGCCAAAATGCCAGGGCTCTTTTTTTTTCTTTTTTTCCCAGTCCAGCCCAGGGTGAAGTCACTGCAGCTGCCGTTATAAGCTCCGATTCCTATAGAAGCAGACGCCCACTTCCACTTAGTGCTGGGCAGTTTGACCAAAAAATTTATATCACGTTTTTATTTTTTTTATTTATTTTTTTTTAAATTATAAGTCTTATTTTTCATAAACTTCATCTTTATTGTAAGCCGCGCTTTCCTCTGTCCTCGAACGACCGGTCGACTTCCTGAGTCTAGGAAACCACTCCCTCAGAAACAGGCAGTAGGCTCAGATTGGTTGGCCCGGTGTGTTGGGATTGGCTAAACTGTCACTCACGTTGTCCGGTTAACGCCCATTCCCTTTATGGGCGAATCGTGCATGTCATGAGCTCCGGTCCAGATGTAAATGTGTTGAACTGCAGTATCAGTTTGAGGCAGAATCAGACTGAGAAAACCGTGATGAAGAGAGTCAAACAGAACCTCACCACACACGGCTCTTACTAAACGTTTCTGAATGATAATTTGCTACATTTTTTAACTTTATACACGTTTGTTTTACACAATAGCATCTGAGTGGCAACAATAGCAACTGACTGGCTACTAATGTTATACTCAAACAGCTTTGGCAAGTTTATGTTCTTGATCAAATCGAAAATAACGTCATAAAACATATACATGAAAAATACATTTACAACATTAGTACTTATACAACATTCAGGTCTATGATGTTTGTATGCGTTTGTCGTAGACACAAAATAGTATAACAAGTAGCCATAAAGCCAGCGCTGGCATTTGAAAAAAATAAAACACAAGGTGTCTGGAATTATACATGCAAATACATTTAAGCTGCTGGGTGAACATAAAGCCCGGAACACACCAAGCCGACGGTCGGCCGTCTGGTAGATTTTGTGCGTCGGCAAACTAAGTTTCCTCGGTGTGATACGCACGGTTCTGTGCCGTTGGCTAAAAATAGCCCTCGTCGGCTTTATTTCGCCCGATTCAACATGTTGAATCGGCGTCGGGCCGTTGGGGAAAGAGAGAATCTGATTGGCTGTTCAGCTTAGTGAAAGAGTCAGTGCACGAGAATAAAAGCAAAACCGCAAGCAAAGAAGTCAAAACGGTAAAGATAGAAGGCTGTTCTTATGTTACGTCTTCTTACCTGAGTGTTCCTTGGCGAACATTTCAATATTAACATGAGTGGAGTGGAATAAAGAAAGTGTTTAGCAGGACTGGTAAGCACGTGCTGCTTTGTTTACATTATGTGTATCTGCAGCCGCAGCATCGGTTTTCCTTTTTGAATGACGAATATAGACTAATATATCTGCAGAAATAGACAGTTGGCTCATTATACGCAGGCACAAAACGCACATTCTAGCTGACGGTCGCCTGTAGTTCTCTAGGTGTGTTCAAGTGCAGCTTTTTACCTCGATGAGAGGGGACGAGAGGCGACAACACAGTTGGCTTTCATCAGCGCTAGTTCGTTGGTGTGTTCCGGGCTTTACACACTCGACGTGCCGCAGAAATATGCGCATGCCCTTTTCTGCATATTCCGGAGGGAGGGGTTGATGTAAATGTGTGGGTTAGTGACGCCTAAAACCCAGCTGTAGTCCCAATCCAGTTGTTTTTGTAGGCAATATAATTCCTGATTTTTAAAAGACAATATCTCTGCTTACACTAAACTTTCAGCGCTGCAACTTTCCAGATACTGTTCATGCACCAACAGCAACATTACACACTATTTAAAATGAAAAAAGTGAAATCGCAGTCAACCCCCCCCCCCCCCCCCCTTTAAAGGTGCCCTCTGGCATTTAAAATCAAATCATGCACTACCAAATGGAGGCAGTATACCTCCAGAAATACCTCCGCGGCCGCGCGCACTCTCATGTCTTCAAACAACACGGGCGAGCGAGCGCTGTGTTGCTCTGTCTCCCTCGTGCATATTAATCAAATCAATTGACACGATAGTAAAAGGTTGGAAGACCGCAGTTTCACGTGGAGCATTTGGAGATTTTTACAGATTAGAGACTAAATGAACAACATCTCAATACTAAATTATAAAGGCCATCTCATAGACAAGTCGGTGCATGTCGACGATATGGGAAAATTAAAGCCCAGGCTATTATTTCTAGTTTTATGGTATTCGTTTTGTTCATATTACATTTTTATCATTAGTTTTAATTAATTTGACAGACAGCATTCCCTGATGTGGACCAAGCTAGCGTCTTTCAGAGCTGCCAACTCTCACAACACTTTTCACACACTCTCACGCCACACATCAATTTTGTCATGCACAGAAAAGGACACGGAGACCGATCTCAGCTCTCAGATTCTGTTAATTTTATTACGCAATTCAAACAATAAATACAGTTTTGGCGCTTTACACGACAGATCCCTAACGCCCGTGAACCGATCATCTATACTAGCTAATGGTAAAAGAACACGGACACTGTTGAAAGATACAGTATGTTACAACTTACCAAAATATATTCCTCATACATAATATCGACCTGTCATTTTTTTAACTCTTCCCTGAACTGAAATGTAGTAGTGGGGTGTATTTTCCACACGACTGACATCAGGTTCAAGCTGGTTCAAGTACACACAAGCTGCACGACTTACTCGTGTACTGCAGTTTGGCTGGTGGTTATGTTGCTCGCCCACATACCGCCTCCCATGGCCGAAACTGGTATTACGACATCTGCCGGGCTGGGGCTAGTAATTTAGCATGCTAATTCAGGTTAATATCTCGGCAGCACTATAACTTGTCATTTTTGTAATGACATCATCAACCTTATTTCTTCTCATTCTTTTGATGCGTGTAGCTCATTTTTGGGATTTTTTTGAACCTCAATTTTTACATAGGGCACCTTTAGAATACAATGTTTATATAATGGGAGAATTGAACGTTCTAATGACGTTTGAATGATGTTCTTATAGTCAAGCAAGAATGTTAATATAACATTTATATAACAGGAGAACTGAGCGTTCTTATAACGTTTTGAATAACGTTCTTATAACCAAGAAATAACATTAATACAACATCTAAAAAACTGGACGTTTTGAATGTTCCTAAAATATTCAGAAATAACGTTTTTATAACTTAATGAGAACGTTATGAAAACGTTCTTATAACCTACAATTGTTATCTGGGGAAGAGGATAGATTCGCGATTGCACTAAACACGTTTTATCTGAGAGCGCACATGGCACTTTATATTCCACGCACGAGCAGAGAGATTCGCACTCGCGCTTTATAGGAATGTACTATTTACCCACGTGCCCGTTATGACGTTTGCTGCTTGCTGCTTTATCTACGTTGCTGTTAATCCTGGTGCTTTGACCCATCTCCTGTTTTTTTGTTTGTTTGTTGACACCCCAGTTATATAATAAACTGCACATGGATCTCAACCCGAATTCATTTGAGTCTCCGCACAGACTGGCTGATGGTACATTATCATGATTATGATGTGGCTACTTGCCAAATAATAAATAACAGATGGAAATTAAATAATTTGTTTAACTCTCTAGTTTAACTAAAAGCTTGCATAAAAAAACAGTCCATTAATAAATAGAAAATATCTCTTGCAAAAATAAAACAAAAAGCACTGCAATGTTACAGTATTCATTTATGTAAAAACAAAAAAAATTTAAATGATAATGGTTATGAACTAATTAATTACCTCGCATCAATTTAGCATCAATGTGTCCTTTTTTCTGTGACACGCACTCTTATAACGGCAGTGCATCACTCATCTGTTTTCCCCCCCATTCAGAAGGAGCTTCGTGTCCCAGACTTCCCAGCCAATGAAGCCAAGGGCAACCACGTGGTTTCCTTCTCAAAGACCATCTTTATTGAGCAGAGTGACTTTAGAGAGGTGTTTTTAAGATCATTTCATATAAGGATCTGTTTTGAATTGAACCATCTTCCCATATATGCAGCGGTGAGCATTTTTGCTGTTTTGTGTTTGCTGTAGGTAATGGAGAAGGGCTACAAGCGCCTGACTCCAGATCAGCCGGTAGGCTTGAGACATGCAGGATACGTCATCTCTGTACAGCGCGTCATCAAGGTGAATCACCCACTCACTTTACGCACATGATCCACTAAGTTTGCTTTTTTTAATTTATTTTTTTTATTTGCATATGTTTTTGTTGAGAATAGTTTTGGTAAATAAGCTCATTGATCAAAAGGCATGTAGAAGTTTGTGTACAACAGGCTTCTCAGCAAAGTTTTGATCATGTTAATAATTTAGAGGCCTTAGAAATTTGCATATCAAATATAATACAGTAGGCTTTGTAGAGTTAAATGTCTTTTCTCTTGTCAGGATAACTGTGGTAAAGTGTGTGAGCTAGAGGTGACATGTGTCAGCTCAGACTCTGGGGAGAAACCCAAAGCATTCATTCATTGGGTGAGCGAGCCACTGCGGTGTGAAGTGCGCCTGTATGAAAGCCTGTAAGTTTCCTTGTGTGCTGACAAACTAAAGGTTTTTATTTCATCTTAATATTTCATGTCTTACGTCTTTTTTACAGACTGTGTATGTTTTACCCTCACTCTCATGTGTTTGTCTGTAGATTTCTCCATAAACACCCAGAGGACCCAGCTGAAGTTCCTGCTGGATTCCTGAGTGACATTAACCCTGTAAGGCAATACATTATATAGGATAAACTACAATTTTTAAATAAAGTTTGTTTACAACAAATTAAAATGTGCAATGCAACAAAGTGCAAACTGTAAGAGACAGCTTCCCGGACAGAGTTTAAATTAAGCCAGGAGTAGGCCTTAATCTAGAATAGTCAATCGTGGCTTGAAAAATGGCTTTCTGAAAAAGATTAAGTACAGATTACTAACACCTGGATTATAGGGTCTGAACTAAATAAATAAGATTAATTTAAAACCAACTGTGCTGTTCTGGGACTAGGCTTAATCTCTGTCCTGGAAACCGCCCTTAAGTGATTACCTAACCACCACTAATAATTTTGTGCTATGCAACTGCATAAAATGAATGCAATAATATAGACATTTTGGTTACAATTATTAAGAGACATTTTGAAAAAGGACTGGTTGCTTATAATTATTATTATTATTTGTTGTCATTGCTAGAATTCCTTAACAGTGATTGAAAGTGCCTTGGTGGATCGTTCCGTGGGCAAGGCCAAAGTGTTTGATAAATTTCAGTTTGAAAGAGTGGGTTATTTTTCCCTGGACCCCGATAGCACATCTGAAAAGGTATTTCCAGAAACATTAAATTGTCAAAAAGATAAACATACAGTAGAGGAAAACACTTGTCTCATCTGTCACCTCTTCCTCCCCAGCTGGTGTTCAACAGAACCGTTACTCTCAAGGAGGACCGAGGAAAGATATGATTGGGGCTACAAGAAAAAAGTTGTTCTTTGATATCAACCATGCATCACAAAGCAGTTTTCAATTTAAAACCAATTCAAATAATCTGGGGAATTCTTTGTATTCCATTCATACTATGAAAAGGCTCTTTTTACTCTCAGGTGCCAAGATATTTTGTACAACCTATTCATTCTGCTGGGGTTTGTCATCTACGAAATAAACAATTTCATTTAAGATTTTGACTTGTGAATACATGTAAATGTGTTTGATGCAAATGCATCTTTGTAATTCAATCGCACAAATCCCATAAAACCCGAAGTTGTCAATTAATAGAAAAATGACTTTGGGATAGTTTCTAACATGGTAAATGTATTTCCATTTGAATGAACCTTTTTTGGAAGATCAAGCTTTCCAGTGGACTACCAACAAATACATTTAATTTTGCAAGGGGGAATTGTATTAATATCCTTAACCACTTAACGCCCACTGTCGCAAATATGCAACAAACCGTTTGACTCAGTCAACCAGCCGAGATAACGTCTACATTACCCCAATGCCAGTTAGAGCATATTCGCTACGAACCTAGGACCTTCGACAAGCACTTGTTTCAAAGTGACGGACTTATTTCCTGTTTACGCACAAGGATTACTCCGGTCAGGAACATTTGCAACATACCAAATTGACCATTATGCCTGCTGTTGCAGATGTGCAACATACCAAATTGACCCCAAATTGACCATTATGCCTGCTGTTTCAGATTTGCAACATACCAAATTGACCATTAATGCCCGCTGTTACAGATTTGCAACATACCAAATTGACCATTATGCCCGCTGTTGCAGATTTGTAACATACCAAAATTTCGATTTATTTGTTGTGCAAAAGTGAAATTGATAATCTCAACATTATTTACCATCTACTTAAAGGCAAAAACACACATAAAACATTTTTTTATATACAGCTATATGAATTCAGACGTTAAGGGGTTAAACAGAATACCAGATTAGGGTTAGTGCATTTCCAATTCATAAAATGTTTACGGTTCCCAAATGATGTCCTAGTTTCAGTGAATTACCAAAATATTATTTTGTTGTGATGATATTTGACAGCAATGCAATATAAAATATTTTAATCACAGATATATTGGTATTAATCATGATCTTACAGGTTTATTGAGTACTTTACAAAGGCAAGTATTAGACCTATAACTACACATTTGTAGTGCCCGAAATAACAAGCTATTTGTACATTGTCTATAAAGCAAAACTATTCTATTATACCATACCATTCATGGGACAAAACCCATGAATTTACAAATAATTGACAAGTGATATTTTGTCATCATCATCAAAAAAAAAACAAACATTTAGAAATGGCAAAATGATGCATAATATTTTTTGTCCATGTGAATAAAGAGTAAGATTGGACCATTTGTCATGTTTTATAAATAATGAAACCACATTAAACTGGCCACCACAGACAGCTTGTTGCAGTACTGGATCTGAATAAAACTAAAGTGGTGTACACACAATAATAAAGATCATTGCCCAAAAAAAAAAAAAAAAAAAAAACAAGTTGCATTGGTCAGGAAAATTAGGATATTAGGAACAAATTTTCTCTTTATATAAGGTTGTTAACCTTAAAGGTAACCATAACATTAGGTGTCTGGACACCTTTAAAAATATGGAAGTCATTATAAGCGAACATGAAACGGCTTTAGCAGCCCAATTTACTTCCATAATGTGACACTGTAGAGTTAAACATTCAATGATAAAAAAGGTAGGGTGGAAGTTCCATAAGGGTGAAAAGTGTGTTTCATCCCCACACATAAGAATAATATCAATAAGTCAATAAGTCGTTATATTGTAATTAAATATACAAACAAACATTTCCTCTTCTAGAACAACATGCACTGATGAATTGTGCACAAGAAGACCAGAAATATAAAGTAGATGATTTCATGATGTTCACTGTAAAGCCCAGCTTCTTAAGGCTTATTAATTTAATATCCTCTAGACAGTAGTTGGACCTTCGCACAAACCAAAAGCTGGTGGTGGTGTGTTGGGGACTGTCTTCTCAAGGGAGTTATTTTCCTGCAAACAGAATGTGAGAATTTGGGGAGTGTTGTTGGATTTGCTGTTGCAGTATGGGTGCTCTCTTCTTGAGCTCTTTGGGGGTCTGCCAACAGCTCTACGTCCAGCCAGAGCCCCTTTCCTCCGTGGACCTGCAGCAGGTTCTACACTGATCTGATTGATTGTCTGCGTGGCCTTACCAAAACAAAAAAGTGATGACTGCAGAGCACTGTCAGTCTTTATTTGAAAGAAATTGGACACAAATGCTCTTATAGGTGGTGTAAAACTTGCATCCTCGTTTAGCTTCTTTTTTAGCATCCCAAAAATCTCCTCGAGCTGTCCATCCAAAGACCCGACGACTTCTTCAGCTCCGCCTTAACAGATAGATACAATGATAATGACTGTTGTCTGTTAACAGGATTAGTCTTATTAAAGTGATAGTTCACCCTCCAAAACATTGTTTTGCCATCATTTTAATCTTATGTTGTCCCTAACCTGTACGAGTTTCGTTCTTCTGTTGAATAATAATGAAAATATTTTGAAGAATGTTAGTAATCAGACAGTTGATGGTAACAATTGACTTCCATTAGTATTTTTTTCCTACTATGGAAGTCAATGGCTGCTGAAATCGTCAACTGTCTGGTTACTAACATTCTATAAGTTCAAAATATCGCCTTTTATGTTCAACAGAAAGTAAAAAACTCATACATACAGGTTTGGAAGAGAGTAAATGATGACAGAATTTTTGACTGAACTATCCCTTTAATGTAAAATGTGTTCACCCAAAAAATTCAGTAATTACTCACCATCTTGTTATTCAAATCCCTCAAGACTTTTGTTCATATTCAGAACACAAATTAAGATATTTTTTATTAAAGTAACACCAGGTAGTTTTTGATCTCGGGGTCCCCCAACAGTTTGACAACCATGATAGCCCTTAACACTGTAGGAGGAGGTCACATGCAGGTGTTCTGCTTGCGTCGTGTGTGAAATGTCTTCATCCCAGGTACTGTGGCATATTACAATATCAAAGCTACAATAAATGAATCTCCAAGTTTTATAAATCGATTTGCATTACAGCTTGAGGCAAGAAAAATAAACGAATATCACAGACAAGTTAGGTATCCTAAAATATGATTTTGTACATCTTATATATTTCCTTGCAAGAATGTAGCCCCTACCAAATTTGTACACGCCATTTAGTTAAAACACCAGTTAACTTTATTTTAAAGATAAACGGAGGATAAGATAGCTTCCGTAACATAGTAAGGCAGAAAAAACCAAAGAGATAGTATGCAAGCAATATAATGTACTTACTAGTCCAAAAGTATGATAGCCACGTACGCATCGGTTCGCCCTCCTCCTTCAGCTCACTCCAGAAAACGCTGGCCCAAAGTTGATCCTCGTTCTTTAACGCGATTACTTTCTCTTTTTCTCTTTTTGCTTTCGTCCGATAAAACCTTTGCTTTCTTGTTTTTCTGTGCTGCTTTGGCCATGACTGTAACATTTGGCTCACACGTCCAATTTTAAGGAAGTGGGCTGGTGGTGGAAGTGGCGTATATGCCATCAAGCAGTCGAATTTTGTAGTTCTCTTTGTTTGCTAGGTTACTACCCGAAACCCGACATTTAAAAGTATGATTAAAAACGCTACAGGCCCCGTCAGGCTTTGACAGACGTGTCATTCAACCTATTGCAAGTCGATGTACCATCACAAGAGACTTGGAAATTATATATTCCAATACATTATATATATATATAATTATATTATGAAGGTTGAAAAGTTCCCTGGTGTTACTTTAAATCTGAGAGCTTTCTCACTCCTCCATTGGCTTCTAATGTAATTGAAACCTGCCAGCCCAGAAAGTTAGTAAAAAAAAAAATAGTCCAAAGTGACTACAGTGCCTCAACCGACGAGAATAACGATTTTTCAGCAATTCATCATCTACTGTGTGGGCCTCTGAGTGAGTTCACATAGTGTAACAGCGAAGCGCTGCGTCAGAATGTAGGCTCACTATTGGCGAGCATCACACTCATGACCAGCGTCGGCCGATAGTGAGCCTACGTTCTGACGCAGCGCTGCACTGTTACACTAAGTGAACTCGCTCAGAGGCCCAAACAGTAGATGAAAGGTTGAATAAAGTTTTTTTTTTGTTTTTTCCACACAAAAAATATTCTCGTCGTTTGATAAACTAAAAGTTGAGCCACTGTAGTCATTTGGACTATTTTAACAATGTTTTTATGAACTTTGTAGGCCTGCAGGTTTCAATTTCCATAGAAACCTACCTCCAACCTGCGACTATAGAGGAGTGAGGCAGCTCTCAGATTTGATCAAAAATTTGTGTTCCGAAGATGAACGAAAGTATTGTGGGATGGAAAAATATAAGGGTGAGTAATTACTGACAGAATTTTAATTTTTGGGTGAACTAACCGTTTAAAAAAATAAATAAATACGTACTTGGGCCTGGCTCATTGTCTTCTGAAAAATCTTCCCCTTCTAAACAGAAGACATACATATAAACAAAACTTATCCTTCCATATTAAATCTTAATCTCAGAAAACATTGAAACACAGCTCACATAAAGATTCAAAACAAACAAGCAAATTTTGACCGGTGCTTCCCCTTGACTCTATTTTAGGTTTGTCCAGTTATTCCTGTTTAATCTCAATTTCTGGCCTGCTCACCTGTCTGACTTCCACTCTCAGGGTTCCTGCACACTTTTTAAAGTAAAATTTAAGGCTTTTTAAGACCTTTTTAAGACCTGAAGAAATCAAAATTAATACCATACATTAGGGGTGTGTGCAATATTGACAAAAATATATCTCGATATTTTCACCATTTTGTTGATAATAATTAGTTGATATTTTACTGATTGTGTTTTTGTGCTGGTGCCATGGCTGGTTTAGGCCTGTTGTTGACAGCAGACTCCCGGAGATATTTATATTTTTCATATTCTATGCAGTGGTCAGTTCACAGCAGTGATAGAAATTATTATTGTGCAATATTTGCCACCTTAAATTGATTTCCAGGGGCATTTTCACCTATTTATGGAGATTTTTTATTTCTAAACTTATTCAGTTATGCATCACGTTTTGTCAATTATACAGTAATTATACTTATTTATACAATAATACTTAATTACACAATAATTATGCAGTACCACTATTAGCAGTCAAATTAAATCATTCAATCAAAAATCCATCTTTGCAGTGCAGAAGTGACGCAGAAGCAGCATTAGAAGTGGCATTAATATATACAATCCATTTACAATTGCATAAATCAAGCCATAATGTTTTTTTTAAATCAATATTCAATATTTAAATGTGAAATGATTTCTAATTTTAACGTTTTACTTTTAATGTAAAACTAAAACCGCCAGTAGGCGGTGGTAAATTGCTGTCTTAATAAGCGAGTTGAGGGAGTCATTCATTCAACCGATTTGTTCAAACAGGAAAGAAGCAAGTGATTGAATCGTTAAAATGACTCGTTCAAAACGCGGATTTCCTTCAAGAAATCATCGCTGTCTATTGCATTGTCTGTTGCATGAGGCGCCGTCTAGGACTTAATTCAAACTTCATTCACACACACACACACACATATGAAACACGTGCACACAAATACACTACATACACGTATACTGCTGAATGCTCGAACAAATACATATGAAATGCACAGCGACACATCTAAAGTCGCTCACGCACATACAAGCTAACTCTACACACAAGAGATGCATAAATTCTCCACGCACACACTCATATGAGACACTCGCACGCACATACAAACTCCCCATGCGCACACTCATATGAGACGCGCACGCACACACACAAACTCTCCATTAACACACTCATATGAAACGCGCAGGCACACAAACAAACTCTCCACGCACACACTCATATGAAACGCGCACGCACATATCCATATGAGACATGATCACACAGTATGATGCATAAGATTCTCAGTGTGAACGGAAGTCATTTCAGTGTAAACGGAAGGCATTTCGGTCAGGGGATCTCTGGATAATCCGTAATTCGTTTGTAATTATAAAACGAAAATACCGTTTTTCTGTTTTTTTGTTTCAAATAGAAAAACCAAATAACCGTTTTTGGTGTCAGAATCAAAAAACGAAAAACCAATTAAAAACTGCCCGTTTTTGGAAAGCATTTTATCGTCATTCCTTTTTGAACAAAGAATGAAGTGAGTCTTTGAACTACTGTCAATTCCATAGGTCAATTCGTTTTTCGTTTATAAACTAAAAACGGAAGTCACGTGGTCCATTCCTTTTTTGGAAGCGAATGTAACCGCAGGGCTCTCAAGCGTCACGCATTGAGCGTGACAGTCACTCATTTCGGTCTTTTGTCACGCACTCCCGCCACACATTGTATTTCTCACGCAGAAAATTAATTATAGTATATTTAATATAGACCATTTCAAAAGATGTAAACAACACTGGCCCAGAAGCACTTCCTGTTTCAGTTTTTTAACACTACATAAAAGCTGGGATAAAATGCAACCAACAGAACATTTAAAACTGAGTCAAAAAGTTAAACAAACATCTTTAAGAAGTTTTCTTTACATGTGAAATAAAGAAAACAGTTACAAACTGAAACAGGAAGTGCTTCTGGACTAGTGTTGTTTACATCTTTTGAAATGGTCTATATGCCGCAGAGCGCAAATTGTCTCTGGCCGCTCCAATCTCACTGTAGAACGCGGCCGCGCACGTCTCCCCTGCTCTCGTCTCGAGCCTGTCACTTATCAGCCAATCAAAAAAAGGAAGGGGTACACAAAGGCTAGCCAATCAGAAAATAGTACTATTGTATCTGGGTAAGATTTAACGCAACAACCAATAAAAAAGCTCTCTCTTGAAGAGATTCTCTTCCAAAAGTTTCGTTCACCCGCAGAGGAAACGACTGGTGCTCAGAGGATCACTTTGAGCAGAGTCATGATCTCCTGCTTTAATGTTACAACAAATTTACAAATTGTTTGACACAAACAATGGCAACTTGACTGCTGTTAGAGAATCATATTTTATAATTATCCTGCCCATGGATGCATTAATCATTGCATCTGTGTTTCAAAGATGTTATAGGTAAAAAGCAAACAAGCATCCTCTCAGTCGCCCTGAGAGGAAAGCCCCCTAAAATGGCTGCTTGAAGCGAATTGTTTTAAATTGGAGCCAACACCACAAATGACAAAGGAGTTCTCTCTCTCTCTCTCTCTCTCTCTCTCTCTCTCTCTCTCTCTCTCTCTCTCTCTCTCTCTCTCTTTCTTTCTCTCTCCCTCTCTCTTTCTCTGTCCCTCTCTCTCTCTCTGAAATTGAATAAATACTTTGTATTTTTGGTTGAATTGTCAGTGCCATATGTTAAACACTTTCTGCAATTAATAACAACAAAAACATTAATAATAATATTATTAATGATGACCCCCCCCCCAACACCCCCCCCACACACACACACGCACAATGTAACATAAAATTTAGCATTTTAACGAACAGTTATTTTTTGTTAACCTTTCATCATGTCTTGAAGTATCGCATTAATATCGTATTGTGAGTTCAGTATCGTGATATCTATCGAATTGTGACATGAGGGCATCATTATACACATAATAAACATTGATCAACGCACACAGTTGTGGAACGAAGCTGTTCTGAGACACAAAGGAGGATCCAGATGCAGTATTTATTATTGCTCTGGAACATTATTATTACCCTGCAGTATTACAGTATTATTATGAGCAGGGCTCTGCATTGCAACTCTTTCACTAACATATATGGCCTAAAATGTTTTACAAGCATAGTGGGTAAGTGAAGACTAAAACCTACTGTAAATGTTATAAGGTTATATTATACTTTTATACATTTATATAGTTCCTCCTCCAGGTTGTGGTTATTAGCCTCTGCAGTGGACAGATGTAGATTTATCCAGAGCCAGGATGTCATTGTGCAGATGAAGAGTTCAGATGCAAAAGCCTCTAAATGCCATTTGAAATTTTCTTCTAAAATGACCATTTTTATCAAGCTTGTATATTTAAGTTCAGTAATTTCACTTAAACGACAATTAATAATGGCAATCTTCATTGCCATTTAAGTGAAATTACTGAACTTAAATATACAAGCTTGATAAAAATAGTCATTTTAGAAGAAAATTTCAAATGGCATTTAGAGGCTTTTGCATCTGAACTCTTCAAATACAGCCTCCTCCTGAGAGAAACACATTCCCCTTGTAGTGTTTTACATCTGTTTTACTGAAGTTAAAGATAATAAATAATAATCTCCAATCTTTTTTTTACAAGTGGTGTTGGTTGTGTGTGCAAGTGAAAGAGTTGCAATGCACAGCCATGCTTCACTGTACCGTTGTACATTATGATGTACATTTGTAATTAAAGTTATAAGCTGACATCATCCAATTTCACAAAAGTAGTGCCACAAAATCCACAAAGATGAGGCTTAACATAAACCATACATATCTGAAAGTGACAACAAGGCCCTTTTATGGTGCCAGAGGAAGGAGTGGTGTGCTGCTTTGTCCTGCCTGTCCAGCATTTATTTGAAGAGAGAGTGATGGTAGGTGATGGGGCGACTATCATCAGTCCTTAAACCCTGCACACAGTGCACACAGGCTCACATCCTCCAGTTATTGGGGAAAATCTGGGAGGCCCTGACACGAGTACCAGGGAGAAAAACTAAATGCTAAAAAAAAGCGCTAAAAGATCTGAAAGTCCCAGCTCATTTTTGACCGAGTAATGCTGGGTTTCACACACAAGTAGGTCTACATAACTAATGAGAACTACAAGCTGCATTAACCCTTGTGCATCCTTATGGACATTTTTGTCCTTTTCAGGTTTTCTTTATTTTTTTATTTTTTTATTACTTTACCTGTGTTAATGCAAATTTGGCACAGGTGTGTATTTTTATGGAATTTTTTTTCTATTTCACCGCCATTTTCTTAAAAAAAATAATAATTTTGCATTAGGTACACAAAATACTCCCTCTCAGCGCCTTTTGGACAAAAATGTCCCCTTTGAAACCCATTGAAACAGCAAGTTTTAATCCCAGAGCCATTTAACTATAAAATAATGCAATCTTTGTTAAGAGGCTTTTATTCTGTTGGCAATGATCCAAAAATTTTATTTTTACTATTTTTTTTTACCAGTTGTGCCAGTTGTCCAGGTTTGGCCTATAAAACAAATATTGCTTTATTCTTGTTTTCTGCTTGTTAATGATAATTGTGTAGGTGGATGTCAGAGTGTAGTTTGTATGTGTGTAATACATTTTTTTGTGTGTTATATGTGTTTGTTTGCTTGTAATATTTGAGAGAGAAAAACTCATTTGCAAATCAAAAATCCAATCACTGTGTGCACCAGTGGAGTTTTGCTGACATCCAATGGGGAAAATCTGTTACTGCACCCAAACAAACTCTTACCGAAAGCTCATTTTTTTGAGATGGGCCTATCCAACTCAAATTTGGAACACAACCTATTCAGATGCATGGCTTTGATTTTCTTGCAGTTTTAGAGTTCAACCTGATTTATAAAATATATATTTTATTAATCGTATTTTTTATAAATAATATTCAGAAACTTATACCTATATAACTTTTTTTGGATTTACTTATTATTTTAGTTAAGCTTTAGTTTACTTCAGCAATAATCTGCCATGGGTCTTCTTTAAAATGATACCAACTTAAGTCTGTGCTCCAAGCTTCACATTTTTATGACAGTTTTTTGCAGTGGTGGGCCGTCAGGGCCAGCAAGGCCTTCTCTGCTGGCCTAAACATTATCAGAATCACTGACTTGCACTTTAATATATTTTTCCATGAATGAGTATTAAATTATTCCCAATAGTTCGTTATTTTAATTTCATAGCTTTTCTCTTGGTTGCGCTGCTTCCAGTAGTGTGTTTTTATGTTAGAGCTTGTATCCAATCATATTTCAGCCATCATGCGTTGCCGGGTAAATAAATCTGCCTGGAGGCCTTCAGAATCGACAGAGCGGGCGTCTGTAACTTAAATGAATGCCGTTGCTTTAACCAATCAGATAATCCGTCAGATTTAATCAGCCAATCAGATTTCGCTTTGACTGCAGCGGGGCCATCTAGCTGGCATTTAACAACGTCTGTATTTTCTCGTTCTTTGATTGGATGCTCAGAGCGCATAACGTTATCAGAGCCATATCTGCGTACTATTACTAGTATCTGCATCTGTAGCGAACCGCTTAATCTAAATATTCCTGTCGATGTAATAGTTTTTCAACCCACAAATTAATGTTTCTTTCCCTTCTCGACCCCCAGCAGAAAAAAATCCCTTATTCAGCCCGAGCTAAACGCAGATTTGGAACTCTATTCAATCTCTCCGGGTAAAAACAGAACTGACTAATGTTAAATTATGCCACGAATGGTTCTAAAGGCAAAAGTCCCGCTGATCGCGTTGACTTTGTTCAAAACTCTGTGCGAGAGCATGGGGCAGCTGTAAACATCGTCATGTTTTGCGGTGACTGTGTGTACTTCTGTCGAGCAGGTAGTCTCAGCCATAAAGTGAATTAAAACGGCTAGAAATATGACGAGACAGACACGACATTGTTGGAACTGAAACGCAGATAGAACCTGCAGTCTTCTTGAGGAAAGAAATAAGGATGGATTTAGTGTAAAAATTATCTTGGTGAGTATGCTTTCCCCCCCGTGGTGAATATGATTTTCTTCTTAATTTTTCTTATAAATTTACGATTGAAACTTATTTATTTTTTTCAAACATGCATACTATTGTAATGTCTGAAAAGGGACTATTGTAACCCTTGAACGACAAGATAAGGGAGGCTCCGTTTCTGAACTTATAATCTGATTCGGAAGGAAAGCAAGAACCACTGTACAAATGCACCAACTCACGCGCTCGTTTCTCGCGGCCTTTCCCGAACTCACCGCATTAATCCAATAAATGCCGGTGCAAAATAAAAACAACAATTATAGAGAGTCTTTGCGCTGATACACTATTGAAAGTTATTAATTCAGGTAGGACAGAAGGCCTAAGTGTGAAATGCACGGCCCGCCACTGGTTTTTTGACACAGACATTTTTGTCATCTATATAATTGATGCACAAGGGTTAAAAATATTTCATGTACTTAACTAACATAATAATATTACACTGGAGAAAAATGGAAAAATAAAAAAGGGAAAAAGGACAAATAAAAAGTTTTAAAACTTTCTAGATTTGTTTTGGAAGAGTTTTGTTTTGACACAGAAGGGGTAACAGTAGATGGTGGAAGCTGAGAGTTTTTAGCAGCTATGGTGCTATAGTATAGCTATAGAAAGGGGAGCTGGAAGGCAGGTGAAGTTCAGTTTTTTATTTAAAAAAAATATGATTTATGAAATTTAATTTTTATAAATTATTTTTTTGCACAGTGACATCCTGGCTCTGGCTAAATCTACATCTGTCCACTGCAGAGGCTAATAACCACAACCTGGAGGAGGAACTATATAAATGTATAAAAGTATAATATAACCTTATAACATTTACAGTAGGTTTTAGTCTTCACTCACCCACTATGCTTGTAAAACATTTTAGGCCATATATGTTAGTGAAAGAGTTGCAATGCAGAGCCCTGCTCATAGCATACATAGCTGTAGGCCCTATTCACCAATGGTCTTACAAATGTTTAATTCTCCTTAACAGCCAGAGTTATTATTTTATTAATTTTAATTTTTATTTCAGTTAACTAAAGTGTTATTCACAACCAGTGCTACTTTAGTTGTACTAAAAAAAGTTATATTAGTTCAATTTTAGTCCACAATCATCTCGCTAACTGTAGTTACTTTTATTTTGAAAGTGTTGCCGGTTACATTGGCTTCCAATAAAGGAATGGACCACGTGACTTCCGTTTTGACAGTAGTTCAAAGACTCACTTCATTCTTTGTTCAAAAAGGAATGACGATAAAATGATTTCCAAAAACGAAAAACGGGCAGTTTTTAATTGGTTTTTCGTTTTTTGATTCTGACACCAAAAACGGTTATTTGTTTTTTCTATTTGAAACAAAAAACAGAAAAACGGTATTTTCGTTTTATAATTACAAACGAATTACGGATTATCCAGAGATCCCCTGACCGAAATGCCTTCCGTTTACACTGAAATGACTTCCGTTCACACTGAGAATCTTATGCATCATACTGTGTGATCATGTCTCATATGGATATGTGAGTGCGCGTTTCATATGAGTGTGTGCGTGGAGAGTTTGTGTGTGTGCCTGCGCATTTCATATGAGTGTGTGCGAGCGCGTTTCATATGAGTGTGTGCGTGGAGAGTTTGTTTGTGTGCCTGCGTGTTTCATATGAGTGTGTGCATGGAGAGTTTGTGTGTGTGCGCCTGCGCGTTTCATGAGTGTGTGCGTGCACGTTTCATATGAGTGTGTGTGCGTGCGCGTCTCATATGAGTGTGCGAGTGGGGAGTTTGTATGTGCGTGCGAGTGTCTCATGAGTGTGTGCGTGGAGAGTTTTACGCATCTCTTGTGTGTAGAGTTAGCTTGTATGTGCGTGAGCGACTTTAGATGTGTCGCTGTGCATTTCATATGTATTTGTTCGAGCATTCAGCAGTATACGTGTATGTAGTGTATTTGTGTGCACGTGTTTCATATATGTGTGTGTGAATGAAGTTTGAATTAAGTCCTAGACGGCGCCTCATATTGAGACTCTGCTACGGTTTCGTTTTGAAATTCTAGTCGGCGAAATAAAGGGAAAACAAACAATATTGATGTTATGTCTAAAAAGTTACCCACAATATCAATTTATTTTTAATTTAACTATTGTATAATATAAATATCACACTTGTGCACTGGAAAACAGCACTCTTACTGATGTGATATTCTAATATATATAAATATAAGGCAAAAACTAATTTGGGGACATACCTATAACCATAGAGACATAATAAATTCATTATGCCTATACGCCTATATGCCTATGCCTATAACTGCACACATCACGCAGTGAAAACACGAGAGAAAAATGCGATGTCAGCTCACTCTCACAGTCCCTCGTCCATCGTTAAAACAATTAGAATATCATAATAGACAATACATCGCACACTCATTCGCACATTAAGAATGAACTTACAACTGAACTGACATTTGCCAACTTTCTTCTCTCCTCCTCTCCTCTCTCGCGTGCAGAAGACAGACCGAGACAGACGTTATTCTGCCGCGAATGTGACGCGAATTGTCACGTGAACAAGCAAATCCACAAAGATAGATAAAAATTAATACGTACACAAATTAGATGGTTTTAATTTGGAAAACATTAAGATATGACTACGTCAAAGTGTCATCTAAAATTTAAGACCTTTCATATGTTAAAAATAAGACTTTATAAGACTTTTAATGGCCTTAAATTTTAAATATCTAATTTAAGACTTTTTAAGGACCCGCGGGAACCCTGACTCTTGTTTAAAATGTGGATTTGATAACTGATCGGATGGACTCCTGGTGGGATTCTCACCTGGCTAACCAGTCTTTGTCTGACTATTTTCAGGGTTTCTGCAGGTTTCAGTAAGTCAAATTGAAGACCCTTTTAAGACATTTTAAGACCATAAACATTGAAATTTAAGACCTCAAGTTCGTTATTTCAAATGTAGGTGTGCGGTATGCGTGCTCATAATGGAAGCGACGCAGTCGCGGTGCGACACGCTCGTTTTTTTCCCAAACGTGTCCGTGCCGCATTGAGATAAAAACATCTCAACTTTTCAGAATGCCGCAAGCGCACCATAAGCGCACAGTAGGTGTGTAAATGGCCTCTTGGCGAGCTACCTCGTATCAAGCCACGAGCTAATGCTAGCACCCAAGCGGCGTGTTTGAACCGATTTTAACCCCTGCACTAGAGCTCCGCTTTATAGGCTACGACTCAATACTTTTTTGCTACTTTGTAATAACTTTCTGCGGCCATAGTTTTAGCAGATGAACGAGGGTAAAATCTTTTTAAGACCTGACTAAATCAAATTTAAGACCTCAGAAGAAAATCTAGCCGTTTTTAAGACTTTTTAAGGCCTTAAATTTAAAGTTCAGAATTTTAGACTTTTTAAGACCCTGCGGAAACCCTGTATTTTGAAATTGGCCTGGAATAAGGAGGCTCACTGTTTTTTTTTTTTAGTTTGAACTTTCTCAGCAAAGTTGACAACTCATCCGTCTGCTCTGGGGTCCTTCCTTCCAGAAAATCTGACAAAAATGTACTTTTTCGCAACACATTGGCGTGTAAGAAAATGTACTGATCATAAACATGACATGTTAAATAGCATTAAATGATGGACAGATTGACAGATGAATTCTTGCATTGCTGACCAGTTTTATATCTACTCATGTGAACTGATTCAAACAAAGTGACAAAAGATGAGTTGTTTCACCTGTGGTGATGACTGGTAGAGTAGTTACAGACACTCCATCTTCAATGCACGTAGTGTGTCCATCTGTTTTAGAGAAAGGGCAAAATGCTCTTAAATCATTTCTTTCTATTCATATATCTCTTTGTAGACAACTATTATTGATATAGTCTTGTTTACTTTCAACAGGGACATACTCACCTGTCACTGTTGTCGTCTCCCATGACTGTTCCAATTCTAATGGTTTAAAAAGCTCTTCTGAAATGTCCTTCTCTAAATAGACACCCATATTTCACAAGAGAAATGCTGGGATTAGAAACACCAATAACAAATCTTCTGCAATTGCATGTAATTTAATATCATTAATATAATTGATTTGATTAAAATGACTTAAATGTTGAGTATATTTGTAGCACTTTTTAAATAAAAGTATCCATCCTATTTTTACACATATTACAAAAAATACCAGAGGCCATGCTATATTGAGAATGTAGTCACTGCTAAAGGCTGTTGTTACCAAACACAAGATTATATTCACAATATATCCGTATACCTTATTGCTTGATTGTAACGTTACCTCCTTGTTTCCAGTACTGTCTTTGTTTATTTCCTATTTATCACTTTTAAATAAAAACCAGCAACCGAGTTCAACATCAGTCCCAGCATGCACCCTTATAACTATATGTTGTGATTCTATATGTTGTGTTCTACATGTTGTGTTCCTTGATTCTATATATTGTATTTTAGCACAGATGGATTCGCATCTGGGACTGCAACTATTTGTTGTATATATTTGAATGTTAGTAAAATACAGTAAACAACATTTGAAGTGGATCAAAAGAGTTCTTCAAAGTTGTCCTAAGACAAGAATATGTATTGATCAAAAAAAAAGTATAACTTTGAAAGGTTTTTGTACTCTTCAAATGTTAACTACTGTATATATTACACACACACACATATCAAAACTGCCAGATTAATCTACAAAACTCTTCTGTGCACTTTAACATCTTACATCTGTGTGACCCACTTCATTGAAATGGCCACAATAAATCTATCGCCGCTGCACTGCTTTAAACTGTTTTCTAGACACTGGTTTGCCAGAATCATCTTACCTGCAGGTTCAGCATATGACTTTTGAAAAAGCTTGTAGTATAATCTGTAGTGAAATATAATAAAAAGTAGGGCTCAGTATTCAGTAGTAACAACATGTATATTAACATAAAACAGAATTAATGCACTTCTGCAATTAATGTGTATTCAATTTGTGGGGCATAAATGTCAAAGTAACATAAATGTGGTGTAAAAAAAGTTTTATTAAAATATATTTTTAGAAAGAGTAATATATTAAAAACTTTGGCCACCTAAATAATGTCAGTGTGGTGTGACCAACATGTACGAAGCCATAAAAGAGAAAATGGTATCACAGGGAGGATACCTATAGGCTGTCAATAAGTATCTGTTAAGCCCGGAACACACCAAGCCGACGGTCGGCCGTCTGGCAGATTTTTTTGCATCGGCCAAGTTGGCTCGGTGTGATACGCATGGTTCCGTGCCGTTTGCTAAAAATAGTCCTCGTCGGCTTTATTTCGCCCGATTCAACATGTTGAATCGGCGTCGGGCCGTTGGGGAAAGAGAGAACTCTGATTGGCTGTTCAGCTTAGTGAAAGGGTCAGTGCACGAGAATAATCGCAAAAAAGCAAGCAAAGAAGTCAAAACGGTAAAGATAGAGGGCTGTTCTTATGTTACGTCTTCTTACCTGAGTGTTCCTTGGCGAATATTTCAATATTAACATGATTGGAGTGTAATAAAGAAAGTGTTCAGTGGGATTGATATTCAAAAAGGTAAGCACGCGCTGCTTTGTTTACATTATGTGTATCTGCAGCCGGCAGCGTCAGTTTTCCTTTTTGAATGATGAATATAGACTAATATATCTGCAGAAATAGACAGTTGGCTCATTATACGCAGGCGCAGAACACACATTTCAGCTGACGGTCGCCTGTAGTTCTCTCGGTGTGTTCAAGTGCAGCTTTTTACCTTTTTACCGACAACACAGTTGGCTTTCATCAGCTCTAGTTCGTTGGCGTCTTCTTGGTGTGTTCCGGGCTTTAGTTAAGTTTGTCACATTTTAAAATCTTATTGAAACATCACAATACTTAGGATTAAAAAAAAAACATAAATAAAACATGAATGCAAATATTATTTTGAAGTAGAGATATTATTATAATGAAAATTATTTGTTGTTACTGACTCATAAACAGCTTCACTACATTATCATTACATAACACATTTTAAATATAGATTTTACTATAGTTTATGAAACACCCTTGAATGACAGACCTGTAGCAGAACTGAATGTCCGGGCAAATGGATCGATCTGCAATAGCGTAAATGTAGTTATCACCTTCCTCTTCCTGCAGGTTGTATTTAATGCTTTTGAGTGCAGATGAAGGAGAGTGACCAGTTCTGTAGAGCTGATGTAGCTTTTCAATGGTGTCATCAGACACATCTCTCCACCTCATGACCTCAGCAGTGTTCAGTCTATGATTATGTTCATTCCTCAAGTTCACATGAAGGAAATAGCCCTCTACTATGTGCGGGTCTCCTGATCTGTGAAGGATATATTAGATAAGACAGGTTTTTGTTTTAATGCAGTTTCAAAATAGATTGTAAGACCTATTGAAAATTAAATTTCTAATGACAAAATGTTTAGGTGTTCAAATTTTTGTGGTTTTGTAGTGCATCAACATGGTCTTATTTTTTTATATCACCTGGACTTTCTTTCATACATATGTCTCTTGAGAATCAGAAACATGGTAGCAGGGCAGTTGGTATTTTTGGATGTCTTGGATGATGAACAGTACGTTTTGTGTTGGCATCTCAGATCCACCTGGCATACAAAATACAGCACTTGAGCAGTTTTGAGAGAATGGCCTTACATTCAATGTTTAAACTGAACATGGAATCGGGGGGTTTCTTCAAACCTTTTTATGTTTAATATTGTAACCATTATTACATCATTGTTAATCATTTTAGAGAATGTTATTACTCTGATGAATTGCATTAAATAAGAACAGGAACATCTTAAGAAAGTATATATTCAATTTTGATATCAGGTCGCCTTTAAACCTCTGTCACACATAACAGGTTGTTCGTACTCTGTATTTGTTGTAGCGTCCAGAATCAGGGTATGTCCTGGATTTCCTCCATGTTAAAGCTGAGGTCTTTTGGAAGTCCACCAGCCACTTTTTGACCTCTTCTTCTGTAGTCAGCTGCAATTTAAGACCCGCTCGAAAGTTTTCAACATCACCTGACATTTCCAGCAGTTCATGACGACACAGCAGATGACTGTACCCTGGTGGCAAGATTTTCTGCAATACAATGTGTCAGGTAATAAAAACACTGAATTAATTTCACAATAACATGTCCAGGCCAAGATTCTATTGCTCTGTCACCTTCAATTTTAATTGCATTGTGAAATATTCACGCCAATTAAACACATTTATTGCCTCAGATTTAATTTCAGTAATTCACTTTTGAAGTTTTTTTTTTGTTGTCATTTTTATTGTTCTTAATAAGGATTCAAATTTCATTATTTCTATAATAACATGTTTTTGAACAAATATTGCAGTACAACGAATTTGAGTTTAAATCAGCATAACTTATAAACAGTACAGCAAATACTTCCATCCCATATTCTTTTAAAAAAAGTATGTGTATGTTTTATGGAGGATTTTTTTTCTCCCATTAATGATAGTTTGATGCAAAATGCTCTTACAATCACTTAACAATGAAATCAATGCCAAATAATACAATTTCCATTTAAAAAAGTATTTCTTATAGTAACCTAGCTTTATTAAAGTAACGTTTACTAACGTTACTTTGTTTTGCCAGCAAGATGATTGTATAACTTAATGCGTCACCTTTTGACTATGGCAGCAGTGGTGATTGTTTCTTCATGTGTTTTTAGACCTTTAAACGTTTATTTTTCATAAATTATATCGGTTTGTAAAAAAAAAATTTGAACTGAAGAGCCATATTATTCAATTGTATAACTGTTCTATAACTTATGATAAAGATTCATAATGGTAAGCAAAACAATTTCATTAAAAAAACTACTTTAATAGGCTAAATAGCTATATATAATGTTAATGTAGTGTGTGTTGACGAAAAGGGTAAATATGAATCGAGTCAGCTTTGCTAACGTTAGCCAGCTAGCTAACATAAACTAAGGCTTTTTTCTTTAAAAACAGCTGATATATAACATGAATGACACCAAACCTCCACGTGATCTGTGTCCTCTGCTGCTTTATCTTCTCCAATACAATGCTGGCACTTAAACAGTGTCATTTTGAGCAGCTGAACACAGCCAAAGAGCTAAACTTCGCGATGGGGTTTAGGTAACCGTCGCACGGAAAACTCGCGAGAAATGGCTTATCTTTCTAGCTAATGCTCTCGCGTGAGCCCTCCTCATGGCCCTCCCTCCTCTCTCTCTCTCTCTCTCTCTCTCTCTCTCTCTCTCTCTCTCTCTCTCTCTCTCTCTTTCTTTTTCACCCATTACAACATTAATCTTTATTGAAAGTGGATCATATATGTAGTCGAAATGTAAAATAATTTTTTAATTTGGTGCCCTCTTGACCGAGAAAAGACAGAAAATAACCAAGGGGGGCCTGTATATGAAAAAAACTACATGTCCCAGAATTCCACGCTTTGTACAGCTCCGCAAGCCACACCATGAGCCACACCCTCTCCGGAACCGCGCAAACAGCGCAGACACCACTCTTCCACAACAACACTCTTCCGTCTACAAGGCTAACATTAGCTGTCACCAGAGTTTGAAATTCATTTCACACAAAATGTCTAGTTGGCTGTGGCGTATGAGGCGCCGGACTGGACAAAAGCGAAGCGAACTGCGCGAGAGAGACCGAGCGTTTCAGTGCGCGCGAGAGAGACCCACTGCGCGCGAGAGAGACCGAGCGTTTCAGTGTGCGCGAGAGAGACCACTGCGCGCGAGAGAGACCGAGCGTTTCAGTGCGCGCGAGAGAGACCGAGCGTGTCCCGGCATTAGCCTAATTAATTGGTAGGCTACATACTACATGGTAACATAAAATTACTATATAAGAGGCATGGAATTTCGATTTATGGACAAAAATAATTAGTACAAACGTCTTTGTTTTTAAAGTGTTTAATAAATATAAATAATTCGAGCAGATAAACGTTCATATGTACGATTAAATAAGAATTTATGTAGTAAGATTTCATAACTAATCACTGTACACTCCCCTGCCCACCGCCCCCCATTTTAGAACTTGTGTGATATTCCTTTAAAATTATGTTTTAATAGATTTATTATTATTTTATTCATCTTAAAAGTAGGCTACATCTTACTTCACAATTTCTTTCATAATTCCCTCGAGTTGCTTTATTTATCTCTACAAACTTTTATTTTGGTGGGTTGTAAATTAAAGACATTTGAGTTGTGCTTTCATGAACTATTATTATTATGCCTATTGCAATAGGGGAGACCGGGGCCAGCTGCAACACTTTTTGAATTTGGCTCTGTTACTCAGACATGGTTTGGATTAGACAAATCTTATCAAACAATCTTAAATCAATCTTACATCTGTCTGTTAATAGTCTAAACCATTTAAATATAATTACAGAATCTACATTTTTCACAATTTGCATTTGAATGTAAGGAGTCATGTTGCAACTGTCCCCTGGCCATTGTTCGGGATGGTTGCAACATGTTACACATACACTATTAGTGTAAGCAAAATGATTATTATCAAAAATGTAAGTAATAATAATATCAGTGTTATTTACTGTGTTATCACAGTGTCAGCTTTGATTAGATGACAATTATAGATTTAATAGGCCTCAGATGTCAAATATTCAAACTGATGCAAAATCCAGTCTTTTAATACAACTTGTGAGGCAATTAGCTTTTATTTAGCCTATTGTCCAAGCCAATTTTATTTAGCCTATTGACTTTACTTTGATGGTGTAATTCTGTATGGGAATAGGCCTACATTTGGAGTAGACTATAATGTAATATAGTCTACTCCAAATGTCATGCAATTGAAGCAACTTGAACTTGATACAGTGCGTGCGAGAGAGATCGAGTGTGTCTAGAGCGCACGCAACATTGCGCGAGAGAGACCGTGTGTCCATCAACGCACTTTGAACAACCGTGACATACGAAACGTAGGCCTACAACGCTAAAATTATCTAATTTTCAATATGTTTAAGAATATTATTTATTATTGTCCCAGCTGTGTGTCAGACATCACGTCTCACATTTACACAACTGCCGCCGTTATGAATGAAGTTCACTCACTCGCTCTCAGTCTCGGACCCATCGGTCTCTCTCGCGCCGTGCGTGCGATGATCTGCGATCATATATAAAAATATTAGCAATAATAATTATAACAGAAGATAATATATATTGTCTATCTTAATACTGATTATAAATGAAATGTATATAGAAATATAAATACATTAAAAATAATACAATTTTGTCGAGGATAGTGAAGTTTCTCTGAGTCATTTAGAGTAAAGAATAAACAATTCAGCTCGGTCTCTCTCGCGCGCACTGAAACGCTCGGTCTCTCTCGCGCGCAGTGGGTCTCTCTCGCGCGCACTGAAACGCTCGGTCTCTCTCGCGCGCAGTGGGTCTCTCTCGCGCGCACTGAAACGCTCGGTCTCTCTCGCGCAGTTCGCTTCGCTTTTGTCCAGTCTGGCGCCTCATAGTATGGAAGAAAGGAAGTTAAACACTTAAATCCTTATTTCTTCCATCTCAGGGGAAAATAAGGGAAAAACAATGACCATTCAAAAATATGACTGAGTTTCTAAAGATACAAAGCTTAATGCAAATGGGTGAAGTGGCCCTTTAAAGCTTTATTGACATGACATTTTGTAATGCCAAATCATTAAAACAACATGAAAAAATGATAACAAAACAAATAATAATAAAATAAATAAATAATAATAATAAATAAAGAAATAAAAAAATACAATTTTAATACAGTAATGTAGAGTTTCAATCAGATGTTTTTCTCAGTTTAAAATATCAAATTATATAGGAGGACCCCACACTTCACTGCCATATTAAACAATTGTTTCAATTATTGATTTGAAAAGTTGGAGTTGAGTTTTCTCTTTGAGTTCACAACCAAAGAAAAGTTTCCTGTTGAAGTTATTTTTAGGCCAAGGTAAGAGTGATTGTGTTAATTATGTACATTATTCACAGAGTACATTTTAACACCGTAAGAGTTTATTCGTAAATCCAGCAAATGTCGCACACACTTTTGTTGGATTTTTTATTTATGAAATGTGTTTTTTGATAGGGAATCTTCTCAGAAATAAAAGCAAAGGCATTTCCTATTTAAAGGTGCAGTGTGTAGATTTTAGCGGCATCTAGCGGTTTGGTTGCAAGTTGCACTAATGGCTCAGCCCACTGCTCACCTCTCCCTTTCGAAAGCCCACTGCTCACCTCTCCCTTTTGAAGATGCTACGGTTGCTAAAACGGGACAAACATACTGTCATCTGAGACAGCAGAGAATAGCCAGAGTAAGCCAAGAGTGTGTAACAATGTCACTGTTTCTGTTCCACAGTACATTATAAACCACATCATGGATAAAGTTTACAAAGCCATAGTCAGGTAATCAAGGGTAATATAATAATTGAAATCAATCAGCTGATTGTCTCACGAACGTAACAAGCACATTTCTCCCCACATAGCAAACCCATAATACAGTGAGGGAGAAGAACCAAATGAAACTATCCAACTACATAATTTTTTTCTAACAGTGTAGTAAAAGTTTAGCTGGCAAATATGAGCTTTTATGCTGTAGGGCTGTGGCTGAGCTGGTTAAAGCGCAAAGCATTGTTTATACTCGACGCGTCCGCATGAACGCAAAGGTGCGCACGGCAAAAATGACGTGATTGTAAAAGTGCGCACGTCTCCGCATCCCCTAGACACCATTTACAACACACAAATAAATAATTAATTAGGCTAATAAATAATAATGCATACAAATATTGTTTTGTTTTTTCTCTGGTTTTTCAAACTCTTCACGAACAACACAGAGATTTCGGAAGTTTTTTTACCTTTCACTAAACATATTTAGATATATCGAAATTGTCTTCCATTGCAATTTCATGTATATCTAAATATGTTTAGATCTTCACAGTGAAAGATAATATTTCTGAAATCTCTGTAAACAATCCCAGACAACAAATTAGATCGTGCCGACGTTGGGGCGCGCGTGCCTGCCCGCCATAAAGTGCCTCGGTGAATGTTTTTCGCCGCTCTAGTAGGATCCCACCGTTATGTCTTATTGATTTGTTTAGGCTAACTGCTGTCAGATTGTTCCAAGGACACAAGTTGCCTATCGTCTAACAATCAATAACAATATGATTTGTTAATTGTAACATTTCTTGCCTAACAATTTTGACAATTGCAATTAAATTGAAATGAAATTGAAGTGAAAGTTAAATTGAAAGTTAGTGATTATTGTTTGTGTGGGGTGTAGCCTATTTCATACACAGTCTGACTACCTGAGAAATGTCAGAACATAAAAAATGAATGGATCAGTGACATTAAAATTAAGTTTTATGGTCATGCAAATTAAGCATTAGGAGTTTTCCAGGATAAATAATAAAAAGAAGAGCACCGGAAGATGACCTTGAACATTTATTTTTTTACTTTTGTTTTTGCAAAAGCAGTATCATTTATTTTAACACTCATCAAATCACACATAGAAAAGTACAACAAAAAGAAATTCCCTCCAAAATAGGTAAACAGGAAAAATCAGTCCAATCAATTATTTCACTTTAAGATGCTCGCCCTCTTGCTTCCTGTCCCTTCTCAGCCGCAGCCAGTTTCTCACAGCCATCTCTACATCTGTCTCAGTGGAATTGTGTTGGGCAGGATTTCTTAAAGGGTTAGTTCACCCAAAAATGAAAATTCTGTCAGTATTTACTCACCCTCATGTTCTTCCAACCCCGTAAGACCTTCGTTCATCTTCGGAACACAAATTAAGATATTTAAGATATTAAGATCGCTCCTGCATACTAGTCCATATAGGCTTCTTGAGGGAATGACTTGCTGGCCTCGAAAAGTCATTAAAGACACCGTTAAATAGTCCAAGTGACTACAGTGGCTCAATCTTAACTTTATCAAACGACGAGAACACTTTTTGTGCGCAAAAACAACAAAAAAAACGACTTTATTTCAACTAATCGTTTATTTCTCTCTCTGTCTCGAGTCAGGTTACTAGTTTCGGCCAATAGTGAGCCTACGTGTGACGTAGCTCTACGCAATCACACTACGTTAACTGACTACAGGCCCATAGAGAAGGAAGTGAATAGTTGAAATAAAGTTGTTATTTTGGTTTGTTTTTGCGCACAAAACGTATTCTCGTTATTTGATAAAGTTAAGATTGAGCCACTGTAGTCACTTGGACTATTTTAACGATGTCTTTAATGACTTTTCAAGGACAGCAAGAGTCATTCCCTCAAGAAGCCTATGGACTAGTATGCAAGAGCGATCTTAATATCTTAAATATCTTAATTTGTGTTCCGAAGATGAACGAAGGTCTTACGGGGTTGGAACAACATGAGGGTGAGTAAATACTGACAGAATTTTCATTTTTGGGTGAACTAACCCTTTAACACAGCACCTAAACGAAACAAAATAAAAAAATAAATAAAGCAAATTTATACTTTTACTAACTTATTCTGAAGTTCTGAGTAAGAAGTGCAGTAGCATACATTACATATAAAACATCTTACCATTGTTAGTCCTCTGAAGGATCCCTGGAAAAGAGTGGCGTGGCTGCTGGAAAGCAGACAGGCCATCGTTATTATCCGGCGGCGTCACTAGAAAATACAGAAAAACTAAATTATTGGAGTGAACACTAAGTCAAGTTTATCACAATTACATAAACTAATGTCAGTGAGCTGAGTAATTGCCACACATTTCTATCAGCAGCAACTCATCTTAACCCATGTCAATATAACAGAGCTAACCCAGTGTCACTCCACATCAGTGGTTCTCAAACTTTTTCTGTCATTCCCCACTTTGCATAGAACTGTGCTGTGCTCTATATGTGTTTGTGTGTGTGTTTGCGAGTGTGTCAGTGTGTTCTTTTTCTGCATCTTAAATAATTTACAGTCAGGAAAGCCTTCAGTCTATGGAAGCACATGGGTAGCAATATTCAATTTGAATTAAAATGAATTTCATGAAAATGCAATTGCAAGTGTCTTGACTGTGAGTGTAAACACAATTAAGAAAAGTAACATTTGAATGATCATTTTGCCACAGTTTTTGCTTGAACATGTTACACATTTCTAATCATTTCTGTAATGCATTTTCATTTTCCCACTTATAAAGCGTTTCAATATGCATATTAAAACTAGTGTATGAAATGGCAAATGTAAATTATGTAATTTCATTTTTATTTTGCACCAAACGTTGCTAGAATGCAAAATATAAATTTAAATACACAATTCAATGCCATTTTACATATTGCATTGTCATTTTGCATATTACATTTCAAATTGAATAATGCAACACATGTGCTTCCATATCAGTCCTGCAGTCCTCCTTGAATATTAACTGTGGCCTCTTGGAAAGACAGAAAACCTTGGCTTACTTATCACACTACCAATATAAACTCAAATCCTATCTGAAACACCAAACTATGGTATGCGCTGTGGACCTGCAGTACTCTGTGTCTACTTGAGTTTAGGGACCTGATGCAGTTTACTACAGAGGGGACACTTACCTTTACTATACGATGATGTGGGATGGGCTGGAGGAGATTTGTCTAAATATAACAAAATTACATTTTTCAATAAAAAAATAAGTACATAAAACAAAATAAACACTTACTGGTCTGAAAATTGTGTGTTTGAAGAGGATAAACATACTCACACAGTCCGTTGTAGACTTTAGCAGTAGGCTGTAGACGATGCTGAGATCACTCACGCTCATAGCTCACCCTCATAAAAACGTGTGCACGCGCGTGAAGATCTTGATGTGCACCAACGGTTGCGCAGATATTATTTATTTGAAAAAAAGAAGCGGGATCGGCAAAATGGTTCATCATGTTTCCTCCACCGATCTCCGGAGTTTAAGTGTCATCCCGCGGCCCGCCGATGATTTACCCAACAAAGTTTTTTAGTTGTGCAGGGGAAAATCCCCTCCCGATACTTTGCCGCTGGTGCCCTCCAATTGCCAACGTTGGCAAGACGTTCAGTGCTATCTGGGATGAGTGACATACACACGCAAGCGATCACATGCGCAGACCGAAGCGCCCGTGCCGTCAGATCAGTTGGACATGGCTGTGGTTACACGAGGTAAAAACAATATAAATACTGTTCTTTTTCTCACACAAACCGGTCGTTCTGTGTCTTAGGCCATACTTACATTTACGAGTCATTAAATTGTGTTTAATTTTGACATCTCTGTGCATGCTCTTAAGAGGTGAACTGAGGTTGGAACCCCTAAACCTGCATTATATGACTGATAGACAACAACGGTTTGACCGAAAAATATCAAAATTGAAAATACTGTGGAAACAAAGACACCTACATCTTGGATGCCTTTGAGGTAAGCTAAAACATATCAAAAATTAATTTAAAAGTGAACTATCCCTTTAATTTAATATTCAACAATATAATTGATCTGCCTTAAGGAGGACAATGATGCAATTTTCTTCTAGAAACAAACTTTGTTGTATCATGTCCATGTTATCACTGCACAAGCTGCTTTGATACAATCTGTATTGATACAAGCACTATATAAATAATTGTGACAGACAAAATTAGATAATATCAGATATACTGTTGTAGAACATTGATTACAAGTACTTAGTTATAACTGAATCACAATTGTAACTTGGGTATGGGTATCTATAGTTATGACATCAGGGTTCGCCCCAAAGATTTACAGTAGTCTGAAACTACATGTGATTAATATCCAGTTCTCTATTAAAGAATTGACATCATTCAAAACTGAGTAATGTCCATCATTCATCATAAAAAACGCGGCGCTGACGTTACGCGCCACAGACGGATCCAGTGGATTTTTGGGGTCACAATACTACAACCGCTTGAGCCGTCTTGCCAATGTCTGCATGCTGCCGCAATGTATTTTACAGTGATTCAAAATTAAAGAGCAACATGCAGGTTGGACACCCCTATATAGCATAGTGTATTGATGATAAAACAACTAGATTTTCTGAACTGGCGTAATATATATTTAGCCATTAACGATATTTTGAGAAAAATTTGGATAAAATAAATTCCGCGTCTATAAAGCACTAACTGGAAGTGACGATTGGTGAGGGAGTCTGTTCAAGTTCAAGCTCAGGTTACAATGGATACGAATGAAGAAACCTTGTTCTCCGATGTTGGCGAACATGCCTATGATGGCCCACAGGCCTATAATTATGAGCCTCCTAGGCGAGATGGAAGTCAGGGGGAGATCGGGGGAGGAATAATGGGCAGAGGAGAGAAGTAGTTGTGGTGTCAACTGTCAAGAAAACCAGTGGGTAAGTTAGCTAGCACCGTGGCTAAAGCCGTGTGTCCACCAAAGCATTTTTAGCCAGCTGAAAACGCTAGACGCTCTGCTGAAGATCCCGTACTGTGGGCGCTTGAGAGCGTTTTGGCAGCGCAGCGTTTTTTCCGTTGAGACGTTTCGTTGCTATGATACAGAAGATCCGCAGCAGTTTGAATGTTGTGACAGTTGGTCGGTGTGGTATAGAGAGCCTAAGTCCCTCCCTTTCCGGTCGCCCACCATGGGACCTTATTTCGGAAAAATATTGAATGGTAGTCAATGGCGAGAGACAACAAATATTTTGATCTCGTTTGAATTGTGCCCTGAATTACACATATGATGTTTGTTAATTTAAAAGATACATTTTAAAGTAAAGAAAGTCGCAGTTTGATGTAAAACCGTTGAGGTATAAGACTGTGAAAATACGTAATTACAAAGACTACAAACCCCAAAGGCGCAAATTTTCTCTCAATGAAAGGAAGCTAACTTTACTGAGGCTGTCTGTCATTGTTTCTACAGTCTTACGTTATAATCGTAACGTTACGCCGTCCTACCTGAATGTTTTGTACCAGACTGCACGCACACGAGCAACGGATCTTGTTTCATTTCCCGGGAGATGTAGTTCACAGAGCGATTTTCACATAAAACTAAAAGTTACTCTTCTGTTGTATGACAAACTGTGACGTTTTTGACTTTGAGAATCATCTTTTAAATTGACAAACATCATATGTGTAATTGAGGGCACAGTTCAGACGGAATAAAAAGATAAGTTGTCTCTCGCCATTGACTACCATTCATATTTTTTCCGAAATAAGGTCCCATGAGCCGGAAGCGGAGGGGCGGGACTTAGGCTCTCTATTAATCCCGCCCCTCCTCCACTGTGATTGGACGGCTGGGTAAAAAGTTGAACATTTTTCAACTCCCAGCGACCAGTAAAAACTCTGGGCACTCGGCGCTTCAGCGTGAAAAAAAACGCTCAGCGCCTCGGTACGCTCATGGCGTTTAAAAACGCAGCACTCCCACTGAAAACAATTGAAAAAATACGCAAGGCGCGTGGAAAACGCTTTGGTGGACACACAGCCTAATACTGGTTCATCTACTGTATGTCTAGTACCTTGGTGTTTTGTAATAAATCTGCTTTAGCAAACATATGTTCGACCTTGTTCTTGATTAAACATCCATTTAGATTGTCTTAATTTAAGCCAGCAAAGTTTTGTCTTCTCATATTTTATGCTGACAGTGATTGATTATGCAGTCCATCCAAGTTGGTTAGCACTGATCTACAATGACTAACGACCATGCCATAACAACAAATAAACAATACCTAAGCTACAATAACAACAGTCTAATGGAGCTTTTCCACTGCATGGCACAGCTCGGTTTGGCACGCCTCGGCTTGCTTTAGCTCGTTTTACTTTTCAACTGCAGTTAGTGATACCATTTAAAGCTAGTGAAATGTGCGCCACAAACGGCCGAGTGTGTGGTAACCTATGGTGGTAACAGACGCGGCAGTGAAGTCTGCTCTCTTCACCTGCACAAAACACACCCAAGACTGGAAAGCCTTGTTTTTCCTAGAAGGAAAATGATGGACACAATATCCTGACAGGCTGGAATTCGTGCAACCAGCACAAACACAATAATTTACCATTATGGCTTCTCTAAAATTTGATCAAAAACTTTCTGTCTCTCACTACTGCTCTAACTACATCAACACCCAACAATGAGAAAGCAGACCACAAGCCTCTTTTATTTACCTCGGCCTACGTCATATGATGCGTTGATAGCGGGAAAGGCGTATTCCAGAGCCTAGTGCATTTTCATCAAACTCTCAACATCAAATGAGATTTTTCTACATAATGTTTTTAAAAGACCTCTGCAGACAATTTAAAGTATTAATTCAGAAATAAATTCAACCTGCATACTGCTCTTTAAGTATAATTTTTGGCTTCAATATCTCGCGGAAAGAGGTTTTCCCCTAGTGTAAGATATTACGCATTATTCGTTCCCTCTTCTAGAGATTATACATGTTTTGGTTTTGAATTGATGTAGATACCTTAATTGATCTTAAATACCTTACTCTATCTAAATTGCTAAGTGAACCCAATCAAACAGATGAATTAGAGGAAATGACTAGCAGTTTGAGCACCATTTTCACTAGTACATTAGATATTGTAAGGAATCTAGGCGGTCTGATCGAAGGGGGAATTTGCATATCATAATTAATAATTGATAATTAATAATTATTCATACAGATTTGGATCAGACCGGTCTTACATGCTAATAAATCTCCATTTAGGAGAGCTTATTTCAAGTTTGCCCATATGCATCCATGTGTGTCCCTGCAATTAACCGCAAATTAATTGTCATTAATTGCCAGGACCACGTTTTACAAGACAGGCAAAGTCAAATAGCTCAATTAATTTATAGGTTTATGTTGGGAATGCGAATTCTCTGGCCAGTAGAATTAACACTTCCAAAAACCCACAAAACATACCTTTTCAGGTATCGTCAATTTTGTAAAGCGCGTAGCTTTTGATCGGCACTTCAGGGACTTATATTATGAGCAGACCATAAATCAGTCAGGGATGTGCATTAATTGTCTTTAATAAGGTAACTACTTAAGCATTTACTACGTTACAATGATACATGTATTTACAAACATTAAAACACAAACTAAGACGAACGCGGGGCGTTTAGACAATGAGAACATGTTTAGATGTTGGATCTGAGAGAGAGAGAGAGAGAGAGAGAGGGAGCATGGAGAGACATTCACGGTTCTGACACACCAAGAAACCTCATCTTAATGCTGCTTAAAAGCGCTAAAAGATAATATACTTGCGAAGCATATTTGGTCGGTGTGTGTCGTGTGCTCGTTGCTCGGCCCGTTCGGGCGTGGTGGCTGGCGGTGCTGTCCGGCGCGTGCGCGCCACGTGGACCGCGGCCGAGGCGTTCTTGCCCGGCCCGTCCTGGCGCGTACATGGCTGGTTGCGTGTGCATGGCTGGTTGCGCGGGCACGGTTGGTTGCGCGTGGCTCCTGTTGTTCCGTGGGGAGTCACGTGGCGGTCGTTGGCATTCAGCGCGAGTGTTTGAGAGGCTTACAGTCTTTGAGGCGACGTTACCCGAGGCAATAGTTCGGCGAAGTCCCCTTCCTTTCCTGGAAGACGAGCTTGGTAGTCCAGTTGAGTAAAGGACGAAACTTTTACACGAACAAAAGGGAAGATCCATGGTTGGATCAGAGTCCCGTGAGGTTTACATGTTGAAGGGCGCTTGAACGTTCCGAAGAGAGCGGGCGGAGAGAGCGGAGCTCACCTTTATACTGCTTGAAGGGAGCCAGCCTTTTCCTGTGGCTGGACCAATCGGAGTGCGTGAAAATCAAGCGGGAGCTAGAATTTTATGATCCTTTGTCTCTAAAGGAGCTCCTCGTGGAAGGGGGTGTGATCAGTGAGGTTTTTAATGGTAAACCATCTTCATTGGCAGTAAAACATATTAAAAATACACTTTGCTTTACACCTCTGTGCATATTCGGGTGTCTCATTCAATGAGCATTCTGGAGACATCAAGGAACATTATGTGACCTTAACGAAATATACACTTATGTTTACAATGCATAAAGAAGGTATTTCTAATTTCTGTTTATGCTGCAACCACACAAAATTATTTCACTGTGACATGGGGGGGAAAACACACACACATAAAACCATTGAATACATTTGTTAAATGTCTTTAAAACACAAAAAGGAATGTATCTCTCCTTGTTCAGAGACACTGCCACATTCCACTGTGCCATAAAGTCTTGTAACTTGATACTCACTGGAGTAAGTGGGTGAATGTGGGGTGGGGTACCACTAACACTAACTAAAATGTTTCTGGAATTTCCTTAATTCAGTTGCCTGGCCAAAGATCCCTACATCTCCCCCTTTTCGTACGGTGAAGTCCTGTCATGTACTTCATCGGACGACACTCATCGCAATGGACGGATGGCAGGTGAATTGTGAAGGTCAAGTGGCAGGTGGCGGTTAGGCTGAGGTTGGGCTCAGCTTGATGAGGTTCGACGCAGCCTCAGTGTGGTACCCTCTTCCTGAGGGTCCAGTGGTGGCTGTGGACGTCTGCATTTGTTGAGTCTCTTGTGGAGTGTGAAAGTCAAGTGTTAGGGCATGGTTGATTACCATGGGGTACCCAGCGCCGAATCATCTGCAGTCCAGGACTGGACAACAGGTGAGGCAGTTGTGCAGTGTAACAGGTGCGCGGTCGAAACACAGCCAGGAGAGCTATGTCGCTGAGCACAAGTTCAGTTCGGCTGGGCCCCTCCTTTCACCGTTCAAATTCCAGTTATGGAATCAGGGTGAAATCGTGGGTTTCGTCACGGCTAGGACTTAACCCAGGCTCGGTCGCAGCAGGGTAGCTCGGGTCTTGGAGCAAAAGCTGCTTTGTGAATTTTAGCATAGTTATTCTGGCAGACGATGAGCAGTTGTCTCGTTGGAGCTCATTAGTCTGGTTCAGTAGAATGCTGTGAGCGTTGTGGATTCATCACAGTTCCTGTCAACTAATTGATGGTCTGTGAGGAGGCACTCTGTGTCGTGAGTTGCCTTTTGGCTGTGGCATTTCAGTTCGTTTTGTTGCTGGACAGGCCGGTGTTTGACTGCGTTCTGGCAGCAGCGGTGTGGGTGTCCACTTAGCTCTGCTTGCGTGGCAGTCGACCATATGCTGCCTGAGGTCGACCCTGGTGATGGCTACAGCTGTCCTCTGGTTGGCTGGAGGAACAGGAAGACGACAACAGCAACATCCTCTAGGAGGAAGTCGCTATCTTGGAGATAGGCCTGGAGGCTGTGGCCCTCCGTGGAGTTCGGGTCGAACTGGGTGATGTCCTTAGCCAGCAGGTTGAGATCTTTGAGGGTCATTCCATTTGCAGCTTTGGAGTCTGGCTGGATGATCTATCTTTGTTTGTTGACAGGGAAGAGTTCTGTGGTGAAGGCCGGTGACGTTTTGGAGCGTGGCCATTCACCTCTTCCGTAGGATGACAGTTCGTTGATGGAGGACTCTGTTCTACTCAGCAGTGAGGATGCTGAGGGAGGTCTCTCCCTTCTTGGCTCTGGTTTCTGTGTGAAAACAGGTTGAAGTTAATTTCTGACCGCATAGAGCTCGTCGATGGCGTCGTCTCGCTGTTGGGTCAGATGGTCCATTTCAACGCTGCACCTTTGCAGGTGGTCTTCCGGAGCAGTGATTTTAGAGTTCTTACTTTCAATGTCAGTTTTGGCTTTCTCTAGCTGTTTCTCTAGTTCAGCAGACTGGAGTGGGCTTTCCAGGTGTTTCTGGACAGTCTTTAACTCTTGTTTGTCACGTTCAGTGACTGCAAGGGCTGCTTGGATCTTGTCGACTTGTATCTTTGTTTCTTGCTCCGCTTCGTCGGACGCTTTGAGCTGGTCTTTGCAGTGTTAAGTGTGCATCAGCTCTCTCAGGAACCTGGTGATCTTGAGTTCGTCCTGGACTTTCACTTCCAGCTTTTCTATGCGGCGTCGGGCACGTGTCAGCTCCTCCTGAAGGTGGGTGACGTGCTGGTGGCTTAGATTTTAGCTGGGCTGTGAAGGCATTGCTTAGGGAACAGGTTATCTTGGTTAGTTCCACATGGTTTTGATTCTGGTTTGAATCATGTGTCAGGAATCTTGTCGGAATTAAGATTATTATTAAAATAATAACAGTTCAATTGTCTTTGATGTGAGACAGTCAGTAATGCCTCTGAGCAAGGCGTCCACATCTTCCCGATGGGCAGTGGAGTTTGTAGTCCACAACATGTTGGCACGAGAGAGGGAGGAAAGATTTCAGCGGCTGTCGGCTGGGACAGTCTGATGCCTTTGAGGATGCCGTTATGCCACTCGATGCAATGTCCTGGTGCTGCGGTGTGCAGCCCCCATTGTGCGAGACTGGTGCGTGACTGGGCAACACTGGCATATCCCCCTTTTGCACTGTGACAGCAGGAGCTGTGGCGAAGTGATGTCACGATGTGCATAAATTTAATGTGTTGGGCTGTTTAGCAGCAAGTGCTAGGTGGGCTGCCGCAGTTGGGTTCGACGGCAGGCTTGGGTGGTTGGAGGGGTAGAGAGGTGGTTTTCTCAGAGTTCATTTGGTTAGTCAAAGTCTTTGGTAAGCTGAAAGGTGCAGGGTAGCAAGTTCACAACTCCATTTGGTGCTGAGGCTTTGCCTTCATGGCTGGCTGCGGGAGTTCTTCTGCCTCTGTGACCTGCCAGTCAGGTTCTCTTGACCTGTGTGGCTGGAGGGGGAGGGGTTTGGAACTTGAGCTCAGGCATTCAGTTGTTTAAAGTCTATTACAGGCTCAAAGGACTAATTGTGGACGGGAGCTACCTGTCTTGGGCCAAATGTTGTGTTGGCTGTAGGATTGCACGTTCAGCTTACATGCTTGGGATCTGAGAGTTTGTTTGATTTTCAGTTTTAGCACCGAGTCTTTCAAAGAGTTGGGCTTACATTAGCGTGATGGTTGAGCTAGTGTTTGGCAGGGCCTTAAGGGCTCAAATCATTGTCTCTGTTGGTGGCTATTGTAGGGTTTTCGTGCCACCCCCTTTTGTTTAGGTTTCCCAGAAGTCTTGGCGCCTGGGCTGGCGTTGTGTGGGACACCGGCTGTCATGCTCAGGTTGTGCAGCTGTCAGGTGTGGTGGCTCCTTGGTGCTGTCACTTAGTGAAGTGGCAGTGAGCTCTGTGGTCTGATGCTGACGAGCAGTGTTCTCATTAGTGAGCGGTGTCTGTTTGAGCCTTGCACTGAGATGTAGGATGTCTGGCTTGTCCTTCTGGTGAGGTGTTGTGCAGAAACTCTTTCAGCGCCGAATTCATTTGTGTCGTCGGTGACGTGGCTGCACTGTTGTTATCTGATGTGTCCTCAGACTTGTGCTCGCCAGGGGTGTGATGAGAGGGGTACAGCTCTTGGCTGGTTGGGCATGAGTCACTTGGTGATGGGGTGCGGCTCAGAGCTCTTGCTCTGGTGTGTTAGATGAGCACCATGACTGTTGGGTCGCCCTCTGCTGGCCTGGAACGGTTTAACTCTCAGTGAAAGTGTTTGTGATGCGTGGGGTGCCTTCCAGAGGCAGCTCTGAGTCGTGCTCAGAGACAGGTTAGTTTGAGGGGTTTTGCACAGTCTTTTTGGTAAAGTCTTTGCTTAATGTGAGCTTTCTGGGCCCAGTCTCGTAGCTGAGGTAGGCATGCTACGGGGACAGGCCAGGGTGCTTACGGAAAAACTCACAGTGGAATGCAGGTTTTGAAGGAACAAAGTTCTGAAACTGGCATCCTTTCATACCTGGTGGTTTACGTTTCGAGGTAGGTTTGCAGAAGTCGGCGGAGTTTCAAGTCGGTTTCACTTGATGTCCACGGCGTTGGTAACCTTGGTCTGATTCTGGATCAGGGAGTTAAGCGATCAGAGCTTATTGCAACAGCTTATAGTCCATTTTGACAGCCTTTGTTTGACGATCTAGGAAGCTGTGCACCTCACGACTGGACGTAATCCATATCAAGCAGAATCTGTTTCATGCGGTCAGGTTGATTAGACACGTTGCAAGTGAAAGTCTTATCTGCATGTCGTGGTTTGATGCAGGGTTCTGGGCGACTGTCGGGACCTCTCTGGTTAGCTTTGTTAAATCCGTTTTGGAGCCATGCCGTGGTTTGGGGCAGCGGTTCCTTGGAAGGTTGAGGTCAGGTTAAGCAGGGGCTTTTGTGGCATTCTGGCACACTTGTAGCGTGTGACTAATGTATGGCCCTAAAAGTTCAGAACTACTGCTTAGTAGGTTCGTTAGGTATTTAGCATAAAGCTAAATGTCTCTTATGTCCTTATCTTAGCTGTGAGTGTTAGGGGGCTAAGTTTTGTGTGGTTCCTAGGGTATTTCCTGAGACGGACATAGCCAAGATGAAACAAATGACATAAGGAGGTTCTTATGACTAACTTATTTCCCTAGACTTAGCTGCTGGTTCACTATGGCTCGACTAAGTGACCGATGATAGGAGAAGGACAGCTTTCTTATTTAAATTCTGCTTATTATCGACCCTCAGGACTCTAGTAGTGCCCTAGTAAATTGTTGAAATTACTTGTGGCAGGGTCACAAAACGAGTGCACTGGTTGAACTCAGCCAGAATAACGAGTAAGCGTGTCTCTATCTCCTTTCTGGGTCCTATGGGAAATGGAACCACACTCGGACAAGAGAGGGGGGAAAATTAAAATAACTGACCTAAGGGAATAGCGGCTTGCTATTATTATCGAGGTCTAATAAAGCTAATAAAATAGCTACTGAGGGAAAAAAAAATTAAAGCAAAAGAAAAATACTAATGATCAAAACACGGGAATGATCTGAAGTCGAGAGTTATTCAGTGGCATTAGTGGGTAAACTTTGGATTTGCTTTGATCGACACTCTATAATGGGTTGTAGTGTTTGGTCATCCAAAACCACGTTATGCGCGTCTTTCCAAAGATTTAGTCAACATGACGGTAAACATTCCTATGGTTATACGAATTCTTCTGTAGTTGGTTACGCAGTTTACATGTAGTTAAACCTAAGTTTAATTAACGAAGTGTCTGCGAGGTTCGTCTTCAACTGTTAGAAAGGAGTATTCCTAACCCAGTGAAAGTGAACTTTAGTTAATAAGAATTGTAAACATAGAAAAATGACTAATTAGGGACCCTAACTGGTGTTGAGAAAGTATTTCAGAATACTTGTCTTGTGGAACACAAGCGATGATTTAGGGTTCACGTAAAAGCAGCTAACTGTTAGCTGTGGAGGTTATTCAGCTTAGCCTACGTTGGATGGGAGCTAGGTTAGCTTAGCCTGAATTAGCTTGATGTTAGGCTAAGTTAGCTTAGCCTCAGTCAGCTTAGTGATGGGTTAGTTTAGCTTAGCCTAAGTTAGCTTGATGCTAGGCTAGGTTAGCTTAGCCACCCAGGCTGGGATGTTTACAAAAGTGACATTACGAGCTAACACTTCCTGTGACAAGTTGTTGTCATGGGAACAGAGCGTGTCAGAGCAATTCAACAGTATCTGAAGAATGCCTGTATATTTTACATGCATCATGCGCGTTTTAACGGAGGTACCTATACTTATAATTTTCGAGAACTCGGTTGCATCCAGTAAAACGCAAATGTGTTTTGGCATTTGCTAATTTTCACATGGAACTATGTTCTTTATTTTACACATCTTCTATTTGTTTACAGAGTAAGGAAATAGATTTGCTGCAAGTCAAAGCTTGTTCTAAAAGAGAGTCGTGCATAGTCTGTAGGCCTTTGAGGCTTATACGTCTATCTAAGATTCCTTTAACTTAGTAAAATTCTAATTCTACAAACGCAGAGTCTTGCAACTGCTTGAGCACACATTTTCATCTACTTTTAAAAGTTCTACGTCCGGTGTTGATCACGGACCTTTTAGCAGAGTCTTGCACGTTGTTCGTGCAGTGTGTCTTCGGGGTTTGCAGTTCAGGATAATTTGGGGTTTTAGGAATTCTTACTGAGTGGGCCTTCACGCATCGTTGAGTGGGTATTGCTTGGGGCCAGGAGAACTATGGTGACTGACGGGTTCGAGGAAAGGTTTCTTGACACTGTCATCCTCCTTAGTTACAGGTTCGTTGTAAGTTCCACAGCAAACTCGTTTGGAGTCAGCGGTGGTAGCACAGGCCCTCCTGGGTCTGTCCTGCTGGATGTAGGAGTAGTGTGTTCACCGGTTGGAGACAGCAGGTGAGAAGTCTTTGTCTTGTAGCCTGTCAGAGATGTTGTGGGAGGCGGGGTTCCCACCCCTTTTCAGCTCTGGCGTGTTGGCTGAAATGTGCAGACTGGTCAGGAGGGGCTTGTGGTGTGTGTCCTCCCCTTCCCAGTCATGCTACAGTCTATCAGAGTGTTGTAACTCTGTGGGTCAAGTTCGTGTTCGAGATGTGGTCTCTGCTGGACGAGCTTGTGGGTGGTCGCACGGGCCTCTTGCGCGTTCTTTTCGCAGGCCGTGGCTTTCGAATCTCCTTCAGTTCAGTCTCTGCTCTTTGCAAGAGTCTTCACTTCGTCGGAGTTTCTCGTTTAATTCTTCTCTGGGTTTTTTTTTTCTCTGACAATCCTCTTCAGTCTGTGTAGAAGATTAGACAGGGCAGTTTGAAGTCTTTCACTTCCTTAAAGGACAAGTTCGGTCTTTTACAATTAAAGCCCTGTTTTAAGATCGACCCTGATGAAATAGAATAGTTAAGATTGTTTTTGAGACAAATGCTCCTGTCACGAGAATTTTTAAATTCTGTATTAGTACCCCCCCACCTTTATAATGAAAGCATAGGTGCACTCGAACAATCATTCATAAAAATGCATAAAACTTTAGTTTACAAAGACGTGAAACTCACCGAGTGGTCTGGGGTGTTCACTGATATGCCCACACAAAAATCGCTGCAAAAGATGCTTTCCAACAGGTTTTATCGTAGTTTATGTCCAAGTCCATGTTACTTCCTATTTTCGGTTGAAGTCCACAGTAGTCAATTGTCGAGTTCACATGCGCGATCATTGGTAACTAGATAACTAAGGATCGCGCATATGAACTCGACAATTGACTATTGTGGACTTCAACCGAAAGCAGGAAGAAAGTGGACTTGGACAAAAACTATGATAAAACCTGTTGGAAAGCATCTTTTGCAGCGATTTTTAAGTGGGCATCTCAGTGAACACCCCAGACCACTCGGTGAGTTTCACGTCTTTGTAAACTAAAGTTTTATGCGTTTTTATGAATGATTGTTCGAGTGCACCTATGCTTTCATTATAAAGGTGGGGGGGTACTAACACACAATCCAAAAATTCTCGTGACAGGAGCATTTGTCTCAAAAACAATCTTAACTATTCTATTTCATCAGGGACGATCTTAAAACAGGGCTTTAATTGTAAAAGACCGAACTTGTCCTTTAAGTAGCTCGGGGTCGTTGTCATTCTCGGCGTTGCCACCTTGTGCTCCCGGGCGATGCGGCTTCTTTCGCGGAGGCATGCGTGTGCGGTGAGCTGGTGAGCGAGGTTGTGCCGTGTCTGGCCCAGTCTTTGTCAGCTGCTCCTGGCTCGGGGCTCTGAGTCGCTGGTGACGTTGGGCACGGATGGAGATGTCATGAATCTCGGCTCCGTCTCCAGGTTGTCCCAGCGGGTTGTGAGACTGTACCGGAACATACTGGCTTTACTGTGGGCGAGAGGAACACAACACACACACCGAGAGGCCAATGCAAGTTCGTTCTGCGTCTAGCGAGCTATCTAATACAGGCTAAGCCATGTATGAAAATTTTGGTTAACTGATGCAGACAGTTAAACCGTTTGGTGGGACAATTTGGGTAGGTCATCATGGGTCTGAATGAAGATTTTTCTTTTTTGACAGGGCGCTAGCTTAGGGGTACCTGTTGTTGCTAACGACTTTGTTGTCAAACTATTCTTCAGTTTTCCTTGGTGTCTCAGAGAGGTTCTGTCTTTTAGGTGAACTGAAAGGAACAGAGCACAACAGAACAGAGCACTGGCGAGCTAGCAAAGTATGAAGTAACATGCAACCATCAAAGATGGGGAGATCTGTAATGAAATGGCAATAATAGTACCCAAGAAGTGTTAGAAAGGGAAAGAGGAGGCCTACGCCTGTTTGGAACCGGTTTGCGGCTCGGAGAGGAGGAGGAAGCCGACCACTTCACATTTACCAGGGGAATCTCTAGATTCTGTGGCAAATAGTAAGTGGATGGGTTTTAACACCTTTTCTAGTTTGTCTGGGGTGAAATGAGTCACTCTGATTGGAGACAGCCTCGTAGTTGGTCCTTCTGTCGCCACAACCACATGACAGCAGTGTCTGGGGCTCTCGGTGCACCAGTGCCGAGGTGTGCCCTCTCGAGCAACTCGACTTTGAACAGCCGGCGGTGTTGCGGGCCTCACCAACGGACAGGTGCAGGAGAGTCCGAGACACATGCCTGGTCAGAGCCGGTGACGCAGATCGGACGAACCAGCTCGCTGGACCCAGGTAGAGGTGACTCAAAATCACCACATCACCAGAGAGATTTCTACTTGCAAACACAAAACAGGATGAAGAACATGTGTACTTCAATGTGAATTAAAGCTCCTTTATCTAAATCAAATTGAGTGTCTACTTTTGTAGAAAAATCAAAGGCAACGGCTTTACTAGAATTATGGTATAAACAACAAGGAAATTATGACAATGTCAATTATCAGAATAACCTAACCTCCATTCAGGGAAGAGATAGCATTAAGTGCAGCACTGCAGAGCACAGGAGGAAGCGAGCTGTAGTGGCGGGTTTTAGCCACTAAAGGTGTGGGCCACTTCCTCCTAGTGGTCAACCTGGCTGACAGAGAGCTTGATTTGAACTGCATTCAAACTGATTTAAACGCACTTCAAATTGAGCACCTGCATAGGGGTTAAGTAACCTTTAGATTAGTAAGGATACAGTAGTAATAAAACCAAATCAAAATTATTAAGAATAATTTGAGATGGTAATATAGAAATAAAGTCATGAAGCAATACCCAGTGGGAAATGAGAGACTTAATTCAATTTAACTTTGAAATTTGTTTGTTTCAAACCAAATTTGAATAAGATTAGGAGATTAAAGGTTGGTGTCATATTTGATGACAATCACGAGTACAGTGAGGGATCAGTGATAGTAACCAAAACAAAACCAACTGGGAGAGAGAGCCATTCAGAACAGTGATGTTAGGTGATGATGACTTAGCAAAGAGACGGCCACAAGGGGGCGTTTTCCTCTAAGTGGTCATCAGGAGCTGCTAGGGCTTAATTCTGAATTTTAAATTCAAACATGGTTTGAACCAAATTCAAAACAAGTGTACACAGTCAAGGTAAAGAAAATCATGTTACTACAACGAGGCTGTAACTTACACATGCATTGAAAGTTAGAGAAACTAGTTCAAAATTTCAGCAAGAAAATAGTAATTTTCTAACAGAGAATTTTGAGGAAAAGATGACCTAGCTGTTAGTGTCCACACGATGGCGCCACTGCGCTCATGCGGGGTAAAGCCAGGGCAATGGCGGTAACTTGATACTGCAGAGCACTCAAGGGCGCACCCCAGTGTTTGGCAGTAGTATTACAGCCAGCCCGCTGCCCCGGTGATAGATTAAGAGGGATTGGAGTGTTACCTTCTCACCGCTGCATAATCACAAATATTACGGAATTATAAATCTCGACAGATTTCTTTCCGGTACTATATTTTACAAGCACATTTGGCAGGATTTTTTTTCTTGCGTTGTGCAAAAGAAAACGTCTCGGTTACAGATGTAACCCTCGTTCCCTGAGTAGGGAACGGAGACGTTACGTCAAGGAGTGACGGAGAATGGGGGTTTCGCATAGAAAGCCAATCCTCTTCGAGTATTTAACAACGAGCCAATGGCGTGAAAATGCCATGGGTCTGCGGAATTTGCATAGCGTACTCCGCCCACCCATGTGGGTATAAAAGGAGGAAGCAAACGCACCGCAGTATGTCTTCGCTGAGGAGCCAAGACTGATCTCAGGCGTCACCCAGCGGTACAGCAGAAGTGGCAAGGAGACGTAACGTCTCCGTTCCCTACTCAGGGAACGAGGGTTACATCTGTAACCGAGACGTTCCCTTTCGTAGTCACTCCGAGTTACGTCAAGGAGTGACGGAGAATGGGGGTCTATGCCATCACGCCATCTTCCAGCTGTCTTCCAGTGCTCTGCGAAAGTCTAGACCTCTAACACAAAATTACACAAAGGTCCCACTTTGACACAGAATTACCAAGGTACACTGGGAAACATATCCCGGGAGGGACATGCTACCAGATGCCTACCGAAGGGAGGACTTACAAAACACATATGGCCACTGGGGCTGCATATGGAGAATACTGGAGCGCCAACCGCAGGTGGCAACTAGCTCCAGGGGTGGCAGATGGCTTGCCAAGGGAAGACACATGCTCAGAGAGGCTTACAGTGGATAATACACATGAGACAGTTACCAAAGGGGAACCGTGCACATGGAGGCACTTAGCCGGCACCAGAGCAAGCGCAGTGGTGCCCGCATCATAAGTGCTGGAGGACTCAGGGCTTCAAAGAAGGACAACTGAGGAAATATCGCACTTATCCAATCTGAGGAGTGGAGTGGCGAGCAAGCGAAGACACTCAAGCGGTTCCAGCACTAGCGGAGGCGAGTACGTGAGAGGAAACTGGCTCGATTCGCAAATTATAAAATCTTGCGAAGGTGTTAGGTGTCGCCCAGCCTGCAGCTCTGCAGATGTCTGTTAGCGAGGCGCCATGCGCTAAAGCCCAAGAGGAAGCCACACTCCGAGTGGAGTGGGCTGTCACACCAAGGGGGCACGGTCGACCTTGCTGCTGGTAAGACAAAACAATGGCGTCCACTAACCAGTGAGACAGCCGCTGTTTTGAGAGAGCCCTTCCCTTCTGGCTCCCCCCATAACAAACAAAGAGCTGATCTGAGGTCCTGAAACACCGCGTTCTGTCAACGTAGGTGCGGAGTGCACGCACCGGACAGAGCAGTGCCAAGGCTGGGTCTGCCTCCTCCAGGGGCAGCGCTTGCAAGGTCACCACCTGATCCCGGAAGGGAGTTGTGGGAACCTTGGGCATGTAACCGAGCCGGGGTCTCAGAACAACGTGAGAGTAAGCCGGCCCGAACTCTAGGCACGCTTCGTCAACGGAGAATGCGTGCAGGTCCCCTACCCTCTTGATGGAGGCCAATGCAACCAGGAGAGCTGTCTTCATAGACAGGAACTTAAACTCAACCGATTGCAAAGGCTCAAAGGGAGGCCTCTGCAGAGCATTTAACACTACCGAGAGGTCCCAAGAGGGCACGAGGGGAGGACGAGACGGATTTAGCCTCCTCGCTCCCCTCAGGAACCTGATGACCAGGTCGTGCTTCCCAACGGACTTACCTTCAACTGCATCATGAGAGGCGGAAATAGCCGCAACGTAAACTTTGAGGGTGGAGGGCGACAGCCTACGCTCCAACCCGTCCTGCAGGAAGGAAAGCACAACACCGATCGAGCATCTCCTGGGGTCCTCTCGACGAGAAGAGCACCAGTTGACGAAGAGGTTCCACTTCAACGCATACAGGTGTCTCGTAGACGACGCTCTGGCGGAAGTGATGGTTGCTGCCACCGCAGGTGGTAGCGAACTCAAACCTGCCTCGTGCCGTCCAGGAGCCACACATGTAGCCTCCATAGATCGGGACGAGGGTGCCACAGAGTGCCCCGTCTCTGAGTGAGCAGATCTTGTCTCAGAGGAATAGTCCAAGGAGGTGCTGTCGCGAGGAGCATGAGTTCGGAGAACCACGTCTTGGTGGGCCAATAAGGGGCTACCAGCAGGACCTGCTCCTCGTCCTCCTTGATCTTGCACAACACCCGTGCAAGGAGGCTCACTGGGGGAAACGCATACTTGCGTGGGCCCCGCGGCCAGCTGTGCGCCAGCGCATCTGTACCGAGCGTGCCCTCGGACAGGGAATAAAACTGGACGCAGTGGGAAGAGTCCCGGGAGGCGAACAGATCTATCTGAGCTTCCCCGAACTGGTCCCAGATCAGCTGGACCGTCTGGGGATGGAGTCGCCATTCGCCGGAGACAGGGCGGATCCGTGACAGCTCGTCGGCTGCCAGGTTCCGGGCTCCAGGAATGTACACAGCACGAAGGGACCTCAGGTGCTTCTGACTCCATAGTAGGAGGTGGCGAGCGAGCTGCGACATCCGACGTGAGCGTAGACCCCCCTGGTGGTTGATGTACGCTACTGCAGCGGTATTGTCTGAGCGGACAAGTACGTGTTGACCCCTGAGCAGTGCTCGAAAGCGGTGCAGGGCCAGGCGTACTGCCAGCAGCTCGAGGCAATTGATGTGCATGAGGCGCTGGGGTCCTGTCCAGGAACCCGCGGCTGCATGCCCATTGCACATGGCACCCCAACCCGTGGTAGATGCATCCGTGGAGACAACGAGATGCCTGGAAACTCGCTGGAGAGGGACACCTGCCCGAAGAAAGCTGAGGTTCAACCACGGGAAGAAGGTTCGGCGGCACGCTGGAGTTACTGGAACCCGGAGCGAGCCACGATGCCATGCCCACCTCGGGACTCGATCGCGAAGCCAGAGCTGAAGCGGTCTCATATGAAGCAATCCGAGTGGCGTAGCCGCGGCTGCGGATGCCATATGCCCCAGGAGCCTCTGAAAGAGTTTCAGTGGAACCGCACTCTTGCCGTCGAACTGTCGAAGACAAGTCAGCAGTGAGTGTGCGCGCTCGCTCGTAAGCTGCGCGGACATGGCAACCGAGTCTATCTCCATGCCAAGAAAAGAGATCCTCTGCACGGGGCAAAGTTTGCTCTTCTCCCGGTTGACCCGAAGGCCCAGACGGGCTAAGTGCTGAAGCACTAGATCTCTGTGTTCGCAAACCTGTTCTCGAGAGTGAGCCAAAATTAGCCAATCGTCGAGATAGTTCAGGATGCGAACCCCGTGTTCGCGAAGGGGAACAAGGGCTGCCTCGGCGATCTTCGTGAAGACGCGAGGGGACAGAGCTAACCCGAACGGGAGAACCGTGTACTGATATGCCTGGCCTTCGAAAGCGAACCGAAGAAACGGTCTGTGTCGAGGCAATATGGAGACATGAAAGTACGCATCCTTCAGGTCGATCGCTGCAAACCAATCCTGATGTCGAACACATTCGAAAATGCGTTTGGCCGTGAGCATTTTGAACGGCATTCGATGCAGAGTGCGGTTCAAAACGCGCAGGTCGAGGATCGGTCGTAACCCACCGGTCTTCTTGGGGACAATGAAGTAGGGGCTGTAAAAACCGGACTTCACCTCGGCTGGAGGGACCGTCTCGATTGCACCCTTCGCCAGCAGGGTCGCAATCTCCGCTCTCAAAACCGGGGCATTGCCACCGATTATAGTGGAGCGAACTCCCCTGAAACGGGGAGGAGATCGTGCGAACTGAATCGCGTAGCCGAATCTGATCGTTCTGATGACCCAGCGGGACAGACCGGGGAGCTCGAGCCAAGCTCCGAGGAACCGAACCAGCGGGGTCATACGAGCCACAGACGTCCCCCCGGAGGGACAGCGGGGCGGAGTGACTGGCATGCGCACGGGAGATACCACATGCGGGTGCGTAGTCGAGCTCCGCTCCCCGACAGAAGAGACCAGGGAAGGACCAGCGTTCCACGGGGGTCTGTTCTGCCGGGGGTCTGACGACAGAGGGGGAGAGGAGCGGTGCGGTCCGGGGACGACGCACGCTCCTCTCCGCGCCCTCAGAGACAGAGAGGAATGAGCGGGGCGACACTCTGGAGCATCGTGCGCGCTCATCCCGGTCTGTGTGCTCAGTGATAGTGTCAAGTCTTACTTTAACCAACTCAGGGTGCTGCCCACCCGTGGGTGAGCAGCGGGGAGCGGAGAACAAAAGATTCTCCCCCGGCCCTCCACCGGGGGAAGGAGGGGGCCTGCTACCTCCTCCTGGGAAAAACTCGATGCCATCACTGAGCAGCCCGTCTCAGGAACGCCGCTTAGCCCGGCGTTTAGCGGGGGGCGGGGCCTGAGGGGGCTGTGACGTTCCTCTGCGACCGCCTCTACGGCGCGACCCGGGTGGAGGCTGCTGCTGGGGTCGCTCCGGAGGGAGGGGGGCCGCAGTGGAACGTCTTTGGCGGCGAGCAGGCTGAGGCGGCTGCGGCGACGGCTGGGTGGAGGCAGCAGCTGGCCGTCGGGGCAGGATATGTTTAATCGCCTCTGTCTGCTTCTGGGCGGTCGAGAACTGCTGGGCAAAGTCCTCAACCGCACCGCCGAAAAGGCCAGCCTGGGAAAGGGGGGCGTCGAGCAGACGGGTCCGCTCAGCGTCCCGCACTTCCGCCAGGTTGAGCCAAAGATGACGCTCCTGGACCACACTAGTGGCCATCACCTGACCAAGGGAACGAGCCGCCACTTTAGTCGCCCGGAGAGCGAGGTCGGTGGCCGCTCGCAGTTCATTGAACGACCCTTGATCAGTCCCGCCCTCGTGCATATCTCTGAGCAGTTTGGCTTGGAAAACCTGCAAAGTGCTCATCGCATGCAGAGCGGCGGCCGCCCGCCCCGCCGCGCTATAGGATCGCGCCGCCATAGACGACGAGAACCTACAGGCTTTGGAGGGATGCTTGGGTGGCCCCCGGGAGGAGGCGCTCTGCGGACACAGTTGCATCGCAACAGAGCGCTCCACCGGAGGCACCCCAGCATACCCACGGGCAGCTGCGCCGTCGAGGGGAGGAAAGGCGGGGGAAGCTGACGGACGAACGCGGGAAGACAAAGGAGCCTGCCACGTCTTCGTCAGTTCCGCATGCAGCTCGGGGAAGAATGGTATTGGGGTCGGCTGTGGCTTTGCAGCGGCGGCTTTGCCCAAAAACCATTCGTCCATCCGCGAGTGATCGGGGTGGGCCGGAGGATTCCAATCCAACCCGATACTCACGGCGGCCCGAGACAGCATAGCCGTCATCTCGGGATCCGAGACGGGCGGCGCTGGCACTCCCGAGGGAGGCAGCGCCGCCACATCTTCAGACCCCGAAGAATCCAGCTCGCCTTGTGATGCCGCGATCGACATCGCATCCTCCTCTGGAGCGCCGAACGAAACAGACGGTACCTGCGAACAGGCAGACGTCTGCACCGTTTCGGCGCTCGCTGGCTGCAACACTGTTGCGGTGGGTGGGACCCGAGGAGCTAGCGTCGGGGGTTTGTTCCACACCGTCACCGTCAGATCACCCTGGCCGCGAGCCGAAGAGCTTCCCCGGGTAGAGGAAGCTGAACGGGTAGCGGGGGCGGGGACTCTCACAGTAAGATCATTGAGTCTCGATCTAAGTGTTGAGATGGTCATGTTACCACAATGGGCACATGACTCATCCACGAACGCTGCTTTAGCATGACGAAGACCCAGACATACAAAGCAGCGATCGTGCCCATCAGAGGAGGACAGATATCGACCGCACCCAGAAGAACACGGGCGAACCATCTTTAAAAAGACGTGCCGCGTGCAGCTCTTTCAAAGGAGAGGAGGAAATTCACTCTTTCAGCGCCGAGGCGACCAGGGAGAAGCGCAAAGTCTGGCAGACCACTGCACAGATCGCAGGCAATGCAGAATCTCGCTGGGTACCGCCGTCACACCAACACTGAAGAGGACGCTCGTCTCGAAGAGGCTTAGTGATATGGCTTGTGGAGAGAAGAATGCTCTTGGCTCCGAAGCGAAAACATACTGCGGTGCGTTTGCTTCCTCCTTTTATACCCACATGGGTGGGCGGAGTACGCTATGCAAATTCCGCAGACCCATGGCATTTTCACGCCATTGGCTCGTTGTTAAATACTCGAAGAGGATTGGCTTTCTATGCGAAACCCCCATTCTCCGTCACTCCTTGACGTAACTCGGAGTGACTACGAAAGGGAACAGGAATTACTCATCTGTTTCAGAATTCCAAATACATCTATCACAACTAACGTTAATGATTAGAATGTTTCAGTTTTGGATTTTTCTAGATTTACAGGCACTTTTCGCAGGATTCGTCGCTGCTTGTGCAGAAGAGAACAGGAACTAATCGTCTGTTCTAAGGTTCCAAATAACATCTATCACAACTAGCGTTAATGATTAGAATGTTCTCAGTTTTGGATTTTTTTTTGGTGCTATATTTATTTAAAACACGTTCGCAGGTTTTCGTCGCTGCGTTGTGCGAAGGGAAACAGGAATTACTCGTCTGTTTCATGCTCCAACAGGCATATACCACATAGCACCTATGATAATATGCTTGTCAGTTTTATACATTGAGTAGCTAAGTCAATGTTTTTTCAACCAGGAGCTAATCGTTACTCTAACGATTATAATATAAGGCCTTTTAAGGGTAGTGAAAGAGCATCGTTTCACTAGGTCCTCTTCCGCAAGGTCAGAAGAATTTCGTTCTGACAGAGGGGTTAAAATTATTAAAAATGTCGTTTATGCGCAGAGGATTCTCTTCCATCTGTGCCAGAACAAATTTAATACTATGGAAACTGCAGTTTACTTTTAACAATTAACAGTGACAAAAATGTGTAACATTTTAGCAGCATGTTAAATGTTCTTTGACTGAGGCTTTGTGCCCAGATCAGTCAGATCGGGAGTTCGCAAGCGTTCACTCCGATGCGCGCGTGTAATATTAAATATTACATAAACAATATTAAATAACAATATACACATCTGACTGAAATTGATTGCTCATAAACAAGTTTGAAGTGTGCTAAGCGTTCTCCACCATACTGTAAGGAATCTAGGCGGTCTGATCGAAGGGGGAATTTGCATATCATAATTAATAATTGATAATTAATAATTATTCATACAGATTTGGATCAGACCGGTCTTACATGCTAATAAATCTCCATTTAGGAGAGCTTATTTCAAGTTTGCCCATATGCATCCATGTGTGTCCCTGCAATTAACCGCAAATTAATTGTCATTAATTGCCAGGACCACGTTTTACAAGACAGGCAAAGACAAATAGCTCAATTAATTTATAGGTTTATGTTGGGAATGCGAATTCTCTGGCCAGTAGAATTAACACTTCCAAAAACCCACAAAACATACCTTTTCAGGTATCGTCAATTTTGTAAAGCGCGTAGCTTTTGATCGGCACTTCAGGGACTTATATTATGAGCAGACCATAAATCAGTCAGGGATGTGCATTAATTGTCTTTAATAAGGTAACTACTTAAGCATTTACTACGTTACAATGATACATGTATTTACAAACATTAAAACACAAACTAAGACGAACGCGGGGCGTTTAGACAATGAGAACATGTTTAGATGTTGGATCTGAGAGAGAGAGAGAGAGAGAGAGAGAGAGGGAGCATGGAGAGACATTCACGGTTCTGACACACCAAGAAACCTCATCTTAATGCTGCTTAAAAGCGCTAAAAGATAATATACTTGCGAAGCATATTTGGTCGGTGTGTGTCGTGTGCTCGTTGCTCGGCCCGTTCGGGCGTGGTGGCTGGCGGTGCTGTCCGGCGCGTGCGCGCCACGTGGACCGCGGCCGAGGCGTTCTTGCCCGGCCCGTCCTGGCGCGTACATGGCTGGTTGCGTGTGCATGGCTGGTTGCGCGGGCACGGTTGGTTGCGCGTGGCTCCTGTTGTTCCGTGGGGAGTCACGTGGCGGTCGTTGGCATTCAGCGCGAGTGTTTGAGAGGCTTACAGTCTTTGAGGCGACGTTACCCGAGGCAATAGTTCGGCGAAGTCCCCTTCCTTTCCTGGAAGACGAGCTTGGTAGTCCAGTTGAGTAAAGGACGAAACTTTTACACGAACAAAAGGGAAGATCCATGGTTGGATCAGAGTCCCGTGAGGTTTACATGTTGAAGGGCGCTTGAACGTTCCGAAGAGAGCGGGCGGAGAGAGCGGAGCTCACCTTTATACTGCTTGAAGGGAGCCAGCCTTTTCCTGTGGCTGGACCAATCGGAGTGCGTGAAAATCAAGCGGGAGCTAGAATTTTATGATCCTTTGTCTCTAAAGGAGCTCCTCGTGGAAGGGGGTGTGATCAGTGAGGTTTTTAATGGTAAACCATCTTCATTGGCAGTAAAACATATTAAAAATACACTTTGCTTTACACCTCTGTGCATATTCGGGTGTCTCATTCAATGAGCATTCTGGAGACATCAAGGAACATTATGTGACCTTAACGAAATATACACTTATGTTTACAATGCATAAAGAAGGTATTTCTAATTTCTGTTTATGCTGCAACCACACAAAATTATTTCACTGTGACATGGGGGGGAAAACACACACACATAAAACCATTGAATACATTTGTTAAATGTCTTTAAAACACAAAAAGGAATGTATCTCTCCTTGTTCAGAGACACTGCCACATTCCACTGTGCCATAAAGTCTTGTAACTTGATACTCACTGGAGTAAGTGGGTGAATGTGGGGTGGGGGTTACCACTAACACTAACTAAAATGTTTCTGGAATTTCCTTAATTCAGTTGCCTGGCCAAAGATCCCTACAATATTGTTGCACCAATTAGATTAAAAAAGGTTAGATAGAAAACTAAAGCACCCTGGTACAACAGTGATACGTATGCTATCAAGAGAGAAACCCGTAGGCTAAGTTAGAGCGTAAATGGAAACAAACTAACTTAGAGGTCTTTAGAATCGCGTGGAAAGACAGTATGTCACGTTATAAAAAGGCTCTAAAAACAGCCAAGGCTGAGCATCTCCGCAAACTAATCGAAAATAACCAAAATAACCCAAGGTTTTTATTTAACACCATGGCTAGACTAACAAACAAACAGACATCACCAGAGCAAAATATACCATTACAGTTTAGCAGTAATGATTTTATGAATTACTTCAACTAGAAAATAGAAAGCATCCGAAACACAATTATAAATGTACAATCCTCTATGGTGTCTTATGATTCAGCCGCACTTATGGCCCCTCTAGAACAACTACACCGCTTTACAATGATAGGATAGGAGGAGCTAAATAAACTTATCATTGCATCTAAACCCACATGTTTTCTTTTTTTTTTTATTAAGGATTTTCAAATAATACAAACATCAAAAACAAAAATAGACAAACAATCAACAAACAAACCCCGGGCGCTACAAGTTGAAGAAATTGTACAATATGCAAACAAGTCAGTATTACAAAGGAAAAAAAAAACACATGAAAATATTTTTCAAAATAAAGTTATTCAAAATTTTAATAGGAAGGATTGGAGAGGTTCCCAAAGTCTCCTGAATTTGTCCTGTTTGTGGTTGAGGTCATAAGTTAATTTCTCCAAGGGGAGAAAGGCTGACAGCTGGGAAATCCACATAGAAATAGTAGGGACCTGGGGTGTAGACCATTTCAATAGAATACATTTCTTAGCCAGGAATATGAGAGTTGTAATCAGAGGTTTAAAGTCTGAGTCAAGCAGGTCGATAGGAATGTCATTCAGCAGAAAGAGTGAGGGAGACAAAATGAAATGTTTTCCTGTTATCTCCTGTATTGCAGAGTGAACCCCCTTCCAGAATGGTTGAATAAGAGGACAGGACCAAAATACATGAAACAAAGTGCCCTTACAAGTCTTGCATTTGAAACAGAGGTCGGAACAACCTGGAAACATTTTATGCAAACGAACAGGTGTAAAATAAATTCTATGAAAGAATTTAAAATTTTGCTCATGTATGGAAATCGAGGTGCATTTTGGAAAAATACCATCACAGATCCTGGTCCAATTGTCGGGGCTAAACTGAACTCCCAAGTCTCGTTCCCACAGAGGCTTCAGAGAATCGTAAACTGAGGAGTCAGAGTGAGCTAGTAAGGTATAAAGTCTGGAAATAAGCCCCTTAAATGAATTGACAGACAATATAGTTTCTTCCAATTCCGATAAACTGAATCGAAATTTATTTTGCTTTATAAGAGACTCTATAAAGTGCCGAATTTGTAGGTATTTAAAAAAATCTTCAGAGGGTATATCAAACTCTGTTCTAATTTGTGAAAATGATTTCAGAGTTTCAGAGATAAACATTCCTGAAAAATCAGACAGACCTCTAAAACCCCAATCCAGCAGCCCAATGCTTCTAATCTGAGTGGGAAAGTCCGGGTTCAGAGCCAGGGGGGAGTGAATGGAGATATTTGGGGAAATGTTCAAATGTTTTTTCACATCCCTCCAAACTAGTAATGTTATGGACAATCATGTTGTCAGTGAGAGAGTTTAACTGAGTTATACTATTAATAAAACACAGGGACTCTAAACTTCTTGGGTGGCAAAATGAAGATTCTACGTCAATCCATAAAGCATCCTGCCTTTTCTTAACCCAGCTTGTTATCATTTTGATCTGGGCAGCCCAGTAATAAAGCTGGAAATTAGATAAAGAGAGACCCCCGAGTTCCCTTGGTTTACAACGTTTAGAGAAACCAACTCTCTGTTGCTTACCGTTCCAAATAAAACGAGATATGTCAGAATTCAAAGATTGAAAAAACGAGGTTGCTAGGTAACATGGGAGATTCTGAAAAAGATAATTTAATCGGGGAAGTATGTTCATCCTAATAACATTGGCTCTCCCAAAAAGGGAAATTGGTAAAGGTGCCCACTTTTCTAAATCTTTTTTAACTTTTTGAGTTAAGGGAGAAAAATTTGTTTCACACAAATTATTCAAATTGGGGGTGAGGAAAATGGCCAAATATTTAAAGCCTTTTTTAGACACCTCGAAAGGAAATTGACTCAAAGATTCTTGGGAGTAATTAAACAACATAGAGATAGACTTTACGATATTGACTTTATAGCCTGACACAAAGCTGAACGAAGCCAGGGAATCCAAGACTACAGGAATGGAGGTCTGCAAATTCTCTAAATATAAAAGGACATCATCTGCATACAGGGAGATTACGTGTTTTTTCCCTCCGGTAATAATTCCGGATATATCGGGATTGGTCCTGATAGATTCTGCCAAGGGCTCAATAAATAACGTAAACAATAAGGGTGATAAGGGGCATCCCTGTCTGCAACCTCTTCGTACTGGAAAAGCTTCAGACATCAAGCTGTTTGTGTTGACGGAGGAAATACAGTCTGAGTAAAGGAGCTTTATAATATTAATGAAATTAGAACTTAGTCCGAATTTTTCCAAAGCCATAAACAAGAAGGGCCACTCCACGCGATAAAAAGCCTTTTCGGCATCCAAAGATAATATCATTGAAGACTTTTTTTGAGTACGAAAGTAGTATATAGCATTAAGAGCACGGCGGACATTATCTGAACCGTATCTGGATTTCACGAATCCTGCTTGATCCGGGTCTATCACCTTGGGAAGAATATGTTCCAATCTACGAGCTAAAACTTTTGCTAATATCTTATAGTCCACATTAAGCAGACTAATGGGCCTATAAGACGAACAGTCCAGAGGGTTTTTTTTTATCTTTTTTTAGGAGTAAACTAATTGAAGCTTGTCTCCACGAAGGGGGGACTTCACCATTCCAGATACCATTAATCGCAGGCATAAGAATCGGATGAATATTAGGCCAGAATTTTTTGAAAAATTCCAGTGGAAAACCATCTGGACCGGGACACTTCCCGTTTGGCATGGACTGAATTGCTGACCAGACTTCCTCTACTGAAAACGGGGCTCTTAAATTAATACGATCATCCTCGGAGCATACCGGTAACGTGATATTACTCAAAAAGGCAGCGATGTTAGAATCTGTTGCTTTTGATTCGGAACTATAAAGAGATTTATAGTATTCCTTAAAAGTATTGTTTATGGTTAAAGGGTCACTCGAAGAGATACCACTTGTATTTCGTATCATAGTAATTGACCGGTCATTATTCTGATTCTTTAATTGGTATGCCAATAACCGACTGGATTTATTGCCAAATTCATAGTACTTTTGTTTAGTGAAGAAGCTTCTGAATATGCGAGGTGTGATCCATATTTAGCTTAGTTCTTGCATTCACTAAGGCTTTTAAGTTCGAGACAGTAGGAAATTGTTTATGTATTTGTTCCAATCTGGTTACCTCTTTTTCAAGATTTTTCCTGTTACTGTCTTTGACTCTCTTAAGGTGGGAAGTGTAGGAAATTAGCTGACCGCGTAGAGTGGCTTTGGCTGCATCCCAGATCATGGCAGAGGACACTGGAGAATTTCTGTTTTCCAGCCAATATTGAGACAGACTGTCTGAGACGAAGGCAGAGAAGGGATCACTGTTTAAAAGCGATGTATTAAAACTCCAATTGGAAGTTCTAGGAATACTGAATGCAGGGTCAATTTGTAAACGTACAGCAGCGTGATCTGATAAGACGATGGGGTCAATATGACAAGACTGAACTGCATGCAGAATGTTTTAGGAAGAAAAAAATAATCAAGCCTGGAATACGAATTGTGAGGATGGGAGTAAAATGTATAATCCTTCACTTTTGGATTTAGTTGACGCCATATGTCTACTAGACCAGAATCTGAACATAAATTGTTGAGCGCCTGATTTAGGGTTTGATACATTCGCAGATGAGGATTTATCTAGAGAAGCATCCATTATACAATTAAAGTCTCCAGCCTTTACAGTGGTAAGTAAACAATAAAATCATCTGAGATATAAAGTTAGGGGAGTCTACATTTGGAGCATAAACGTTGTGGATAGTTATATGGTGATTAAGAATGGAGCCTGTGATCAAGATAAATCTCCCTTCAGGATCCGATTCCTTATGTTCTAAAATAAAAGGTAGATTTTTATTGAAAAGAATGGCTACCCCTCTTTTGTTCTGAGAATAAGAGGAAGAAATATAGCTGCGAGCAGCGATTGCGGGCCCAAGCCGGTGGCACCGCAACCCCGGTGCCTTTAGTTACCTAAAGGCACCGGGATGGCGGTACCGCCGGCTTTGGCCCGCAATCGCTGCTCGCAGCTATATTTATATATATATATATATATATATTTGGCCAGTGGCAGCGCCACCTTGGTTCTTTTAGGGTTATTCTACATGACGTGTAAAAACGTAACCCCCGCTTTGACTGTCAAAAAGAAGTGTGCTGAAGAGTTTGCATCAGTGAAGGCTCTGCAAAAGTGCGGATCGAGGGCACATTTTAACCACAAAGTATGCATGAGCAACCTTCTGAAAGGTCAGGTGTACATCAAGGTCTACATCTGTACTGTGTTTACGTTATAGTATTTAGGGATGCGCCGATTCGATACTCAGGATCGTTATCAGCTCCGATACTGCCATCTTTGCCGGATCGGGTATATTTACACCACTTTAATCAAACCACTCTTTAAAACATTACGATGTGATTTGTTTCACATGTATTTTGTTACTCTTATTGAGCTATTTTGTCCACAGGACTCACTGCCAATCGTACGTGCTCACATCATTCTCTTTCTGTGAAAGCTGTACTGCATTCACCAGTTTTCACTCTACAGCTATTGACCAGAGCACTGAAATTATTTCTCACTTAAACTACAATCAAATGGATTTTCCCACACATTTTGCATTAGTCCTCTGCATGGCATTTTATTATTTTCTGCGCAGCTTCAGAAGTGCACGCACACAGCTTAGAACACATGACACGCACACACACTCAGTCCCGAGAGAGGCGCGATCGAACTCTGTGTGTGTTTGTGTGTGAACAATGGAAACTCAATTTTGTTCATACAGGAAAATATTCAGACTAATGTCTTGTGGGAGCAACAGAATACATGTAACGGCATTATGTAATCAGGATACAAAAGTCCAGTAACTGTAATTTGTTACAGTGAGTTACATCAAAAAAGTAGTAATCAGATTGTAGTTACTTTTTGAAAAAGTATATAGTACTTAAAGCCACTTAATATAAAGTGGAGACTGTCCTCCTCCCAAAAGTCACTGGGGTTAATGGCATTTATGAGTGTTCCCCTACCATCCTAGGAAAAAAAAAGATTGCTCCCCCGATGTAGATCTACATTTTGCTTCGTTTCGCTCGGACATTTGACAGCGTGTACTGACACGCGGAATCACTCGGACATTATTCCATATTAGTCCATATTTGGCCACTGCGTGGGGTCATTAATCCAGTTTTCGACCATTTCAAAGGGACACCTCTGTAACCCCGTATTCAGTAACGTTAGCTTCTTTAAGTTTGTGCCATTTTTGCTATCAATAAACTTTGCAGATCTAGTGCAAGTTCTGTTCTCATGGGAATCCGTTTGTTTTCCCATAGAAAGTATAGAGGTGTTTTCCCCCAAAAGGGGGCGTTACCGTTCGATGACGCAAAAGTAGCGTTGCCTTATTTAGATATGCTTGAACTCGCAATGGAAGACGATTTCGATATATCAACAGACAACGTTGAATTTTTTTGCTCGATCGTGTGAGTGCCATTGGCTATTGCAGTTGCAATAGCATAATTCAATCAGACTTCAGTATTTTCGGTGAAGGGGTTTCCCCAAAACATTAGCTACGAAGGAAATGTTTCGTTTCCTACTCTCAGGGAACCATGGTTACGTTAAGTGACCCAAGACTTTTCATTATAGAGCTGGTAAGTCCCTCCCATCTATAAAACTCCATGTGGACCTCTAGGTTGAAAAAGCGTCAATGCTAGTGAATGAGAGAAAAAAAAAATTCTGATCCCGTTTGTATTGTGCCATGAATGTGAACATATGTTGTCTGTGAAATGTTTTAAATAATTTCTCATGTAACGAGTTTGACAGTATATTGTATGATTCTTTGGCTAGCAGTTGTGGAATAGACATAACGAGAAAGACTACACATCGTATATGTGACATCACCGCTGAACACATTTTCCCTCCACAAATCACGGTGCGATATTCTAAGGAATTAGATCGAGATGCCTGTGTGTTTTGTACCCAAATGTCAAATCAAACAAAACATGCTGTTCTTTCTTAGCAGGATCTGTGTGCTAGTGGTGGTGACGTAGCTACAGTATATCAAACGTGTCAAAAGCAGCAAAGAATTGTAGTCCACAAAGTCTAACGGTATGAAAATTCTACCCGCTAAATTGTAGCATTCGTTCCATGAAAAATTATATAAAAAATTCACAGACAACATATGTTCACATTCATTGCAAAATTAGAAAATAATTATTTTCTCTCATTCACTTGCATTGACGATTTTTCAACCTAGAGGTCCAGCGGGGTTAGCGGAAGGGGCGGGACTTACCAGCCCAATAGACCTTATTCGCCAGTAGGCTAATTAATTGATTGACAAAAACACAATGAGCATGGCACTGAAAAGGGACGGAGCTACATAGTAAAATATATTTATTCAGTCAGTTTGCCTGTCAACAAATAAATAAATAAAGATATGCCTGATAATACCTCCTCAGAGTGTCACTCATACAGGCACTGTCTGATGCAGCCAAAAGAGTAAGAAAAAAAGAAAAGCCCCCTAAAAACTAATATAGGCATTTAAGCTGTTTTTTTAACTATAAAATCTGACAAAAAGTTTCAAGAAGAATTCTGCGTTGACTTTTTAAGTTACATTTTCAGACAAAACAGGTTTTGAGTTTTTGGGTGGGCTTTATTTTGTAATTCCACATCAGACAGTAATTTTGAAAATCAACATTTAATATTTACATTTATTGGAACATCATATCTTGCGTTGTATTTAGTATATTGTATTATTTTATTTATTTACTTTATGACTCTATTTAATAATTAATTATTTGACTTAAAGACAGACTGAATTATGCAAAATCATGTTGAAAGGATGATCGCTTTCATTTTTGAAATGAGTTTTTATCTGGTTTTTACAACCTACCGTAATGTTTTGCATGTAAGTTACCACAAAAACAATGGCTGCAGGCCATGGCGTCTCTTTTAACTGAACCTTTTATTATTCAAAACACTGGCCGAACACCTTACTACCTTATCGCTTTTTATGCCTTTACGAAAATTTTACTATAGACTGTTAACATATTTTACTCATTTTTAGTACGTAGTGCTTGCGGTGCTTGCACGTGAACTGAAACTGAATATGTGTCTGTTTCCGTCCGAGCAAATGGTTGGTTAGGCGGTTGGAATTGTTTTTCCGGACGGAGGATTACTGCAGGAAGGTTGGTGGTAGTTTTGTTGTTTTTTCCATAGTTAACGACAAATAACACTACAGATAGTCTGAACGGCTGTTGTGCAGTCATGGAGGAAGATTCAGAAGAATCGATGGAGGATAGGGAAGTATTTACGGAGGTATACTTGGGAAAAAGTCAAAAGAAAAAAATGCAAAACAAAAAAAATCAAAGAAGCAAGAGGATAGCGAAGATATGGCGGAAGCAATGCAGGGTAAGACAAAAAAAAGACAAAAGAAAATCAAGAAATTGTAAGCGAACAAACTGTACAACATGTTAAGGATTCTGGATACAAAGTCATGCTGACATTTGAAAAGAGTACAGGAACACATTTGCATCCAATAGGACTATCTAAGGCGATTGACAAAATCGTTGGGTCAGTGGTTTTGGCTAAATGTTTGGGACAAGGAAGAGTGCTGGTCATAGTGAAAGATAATGGGAAAAAAAACAAACTACTTAAGATTAAAGAAATAAATGGAGAAAAGGTCACAACCAAAGAGATTGGAGTAGAAAAGGGGGAAAAGGGGGTGATATATGGGATTCCAACATATGTAACCAATGAAGAAATGCTAGAAAATATAAGAGGGGGAAAGGTTACTAATGTGAGGAGACTGTATAAGACGATGGAAGGACAACGACAGGAAAGTTTAAGTGTCTTGTTGACATTTGAAGGGAAAATGCCTGAAAAGGTACAAATGGGATATATAAGTGTCCCAGTAAGAGTGTATGTTCCAGTGCCATTGAGATGTTATAAATGTCAACGAATGGGACATGTGGCGGCAGTGTGTCGGGGGAAGGTAAGATGTGCAAAATGTGGAGGTGAGCATGATTATGATAAATGCACTGAGGTGAATGGATTAAAATGTTGCAACTGTGAAGGTGCTCACAGTGCAGCATATGGAGGATGTGAGGTGCAAGTTAAAGCAAGAGAAGTACAAAAATACAAGACGGAGCACAAAGTCACTTATGCGGAAGCAGTGAAGATCTGCAAGAGTAAGGAGGACAGGAGGGAAGGGAGGAGGGATAATCTCAACCAAGACTCAAAGAACATAAAAATGGAGAAAACTAAGGAGTCAGAACAACAGTGTGTGATAAAAGAAAATACTTTAATAATGACTAAAGAGAACTTTTTAGCCTTTATTGTTAAGGTAATTAATGTCACTGCTATGAGATCGGCAAAGATTAAAACAATCCTAGAAGCTGCTTCAGAATTCCTAGGGATCTCTGGGATTTCAGTAAATGCAATACATGAAATACTAACCAGAGCAACATCAGTAGAAGTTGTACAAGTACCTGAGTAGACTAATGGTGATACATGTAATGCAATGGAACGCAAGGAGCCTTGTAGCTAATGGTCAAGAATTAAAAAAAATTGTAGTAGACTTGGATCATAAGCCAAGTGTAATTTGTGTTCAAGAGTCTTGGCTCAAGCCAAACCTGCAATTTGCATTACCAGGATATGAGTCTATTCAGAAAGATAGAGTTGGGAAACAAGGGGGAGGGGTGGTAACTTTTATAAAAGAAGAAACTATTTATAGGGAATTATGTGAGGTTAAAGATTTGGAATGTGTTGTGGTTGAAGTATATTTTAGAGAAGATTCAATTGTAATATATAATTTTTATAATCCATGTAAGAAGATTTCAATAAAGTTGTTTGAAAAGATTAAGAAAGAGAAAAAGGAGTTATGGTGTGGTGATTTTAATGCTCAAAATTGGTTATGGGGGAGCAAAAATATAGATTATAATGGGGAAGTAATAGAACAGCTCATGGACGATAGATCATTAGTATGTTTAAACACAGGAGAAGGAACTAGAGAACATAGTATCAAGTATAGATTTAACACTAATATCAAATGATGGCTGAATTATGTGAATGGAAAATTAATAGGGAGAACACAATTGGAAGTGATCATTTCCCAATTATTTGTAAACTGAATGTAGATAATAATCCAGAATGTGTGCTACAAAAGAAATGGTTGTATGAGAAGGCAGATTGGAATTCTTTCAGTAAGCATTGTGAAGAAAATAAAGACTTAATAGTAGAAGATTCAGTAGAAACATTTAATGACTCAATTGCAAGTATAATAATGGAAGCTGCAACATTGATATACCACAAAGAATGGCAGGTCAAGGAAGAGTACAGTCAAGCAATTAAAGAAAGAAATAAGGCATTTAAACAACTCAGGGAAAATATGAGTATGAGCAATCTGGTGGAATATAAGAAAGCAAGAGCAAAAGCAAGAAGAATAATTAAGAATGCAAAGAGAGATGGATGGAGAGAATTTTGTTCTACCATTGGAAAAGATACTCCTATGGATAAAATATGGAATATGTTAAGGAGTATGAGTGGAAAAGGAAAGAAGTCAACTATAATTCCAGTTTTAATAGATGAAGAAAAAGCTGCAGTGTTAGATATAGCCTAGATAAAGCTAACATGTTAGGTGTGATGATCTGCGGCTGGAGTGCCCGCTTGAGCCTCTGGGGGGCACTCCTTCCTAATTTATTGTTTCCATTCATGTTTCACCCTGACTGATTATGGTTTATTTCATGCACCTGTGTTTTATTATCTTGTTTAGCGCACCTGTCTTAAACCGGAGTTTTCCCTTTGTTCGTTGTTCAGTATTGTGTAGTGTCTGACTGCTTCAAGCGGTTTCCTAGTATTTCCTAGTTTGTGTTGGGGAGTAGCGGCGCTACTAACTTAACTACATTTGTCAGTAGCTTGGCAGTAGCTCAGTTGCTTTTTAAACAGTGTAGCTTTTCCAGTAGCTAACTACTTTTTGCAGCAAGTAGCGGTGTAGCGCGAGCAAAAGCTACATTGTGTTTGTCGAGCCTGCGGCCTGCGCGAATCAGCGCGATGCAAGGATATTCTTCTTCTTGTTAGATTACAAACTCATTTTTTGCCATTACCGCCACCTGTTGTTTAATCACGCATCTTGCGGCTAACGGTTCACTGACGTAAAGAAGTGCGTTGACACACCCATATTATGATTATCCATGATGGAGCAAGACGTGACGGCAGATTTGGAGGATGGAGAAACAACTAACGTCAATTACCCGTGGCCTTATTTGTCCAAGCTAAATCGATATTTTTGAGAAAATGTTCTAAATGCAATTTATGTTGAATGTATATTTTGTTCTTGCAATGTTGTAGGCTATTTGTTGCAATTTTGCACTTTTGACAAACAGTCTGAGATATTTGAGTGTTGTGTGTAAAAAAACAATATTCTATGAAATCATAATTGTATTGCATTGTTTTAAACACTAAATATTTTAATTAAAACATTCATCAGACACTTATTCAGTTATTTATAATATATAATTTATAACATGTTATAATAATAATAATAATATGTAATATAATAGCCTATTTATAATATGTTGTTCAAAAAGCAAAAGTAGTTTCAATGTAGCTAACTACTTTTTGATAGTAACTTGTAGTGTAGCTAACTACTTTTCCAAAAGGGTAGCTTGACTGTAAACTACTTTAACGTACGAGTAGCTTGTCAAACTACAGTTTCAGAGTAGCTTCCCAACACTTCTTGGACTCCTTGCCTGTATCTGGTCTTCCCGTTTGCTAAATCCCTGCATTGTTTGATTGCTGATCTGGACTGATTACCTGGTTTTGACCCCTGCCTGTTTCCTTGTACCTGTCTCTGGATTCTCCTCTTAATAAAGCCTGCGTTTGGAACACATCTTTCAATGTCCCATGTGCAGTTTCATGACAGAATACTGAGACACTACTGATCCAGCGGCTGAGAGGAACACGGACCTCTTAATGGATACCACAGCACAGATTGTATGCCTCCGCCAAGGAGAACGTCCTCTCAAGGTTTTTGTGATGGATTTTTTGAAGCTCGCTCGTCGTCAGTCCTACTTGGATGATTTTTGATTAATGATGTTCTTTCGGGGAGGACTGTCTGAACCGCTCGGCTCTGCTATACCGTTTCCGAGTTCAAGCTGGACTCTTTCTCAATATATTGATCTGGCCCTTTCCATGAGCGGTTCGCTTTTTACTGTGGAGTTTTTGGGACTTATGCTTCACAGAGAGCCCGACAATTCGGCATTTTGCAAGGTACCCACTGAATCCACGCATCTAGAGCCTCTCGGTGAACCAACGCTTCACTCATGCTCCGCTGCGTTTGCGCTACATAAAAGCCCAGTTGAACCAGCGCTTTATAAAGGGTCCTCCGAATCCACGCAACATGTAAATCCCGTTCTAACACTTCACGTGGGCTCCGTGTTATTCCTGCCTCAAGAGTTTTCTATTGAGTCTGATCGCGTGCCAGCTGAGTCAATTGCCGGGCCGAATGAATCAAGTGAGTCAAGTGAGTCAAGTGTGTCAATTGCCGAATCAAATGAGTCAAGTGCCGAACCAAGTGATGAGCCAAGTGAATCGAGTGCCGAGCCAAGTGAATCAAGTGCCGAGTCGAGTGCCGAGCCAAGTGAATCGAGTGCCGAGCCGAGTGAATCAAGTGCGGAGCCGAGTGAATCAAGTGCCGAGTCAATTGAGTCCAGTGTTGAATCGAGTCAAGTGAGTGAATCAAGTGAGTCCTGTGTTGAATCAAGTCAAGTGAGTGAATCAAGTCCATCCAGTGTTGAATCTAGTCAGTCCAGTGTTTCTTCAAGTCAAGGGAGTGAATCAGGTCCATCCAGTGTTGAACCTAGTCAGTCCAGTGTTTCTTCAAGCCAAGTGAGACGCCGCCGCCGCAGGAGGAGAAGGAGGACTCGTTTGGTTCTCCAGGCTCCGGTTAGTGTACCCAGGCAACTCGCCCTACCGGCCCCGCCTCTGCGCCTCGCCCTGCCGGCCCCGCCTCTGCGCCTCGCCCTGCCGGCCCCGCCTCTGCGCCTCTACTTGCCTGCAGCCTTCAAGCTCCGGGAGGCTTTTCCCATGGATTTCCCCAAGTATTTGGTTTTTTTTGGGGGGGGGGGCAGTAGGTATCCTGTGAGGGCCATGGAGGCAATGTGGACATGGCCTTCGCCTCATCTTACTCCGCTCTGGCCTTCAGCTCGTCCTGCTCCGCCCTGGACTTCAGCTCGTCCTGTTCCGCCCTGGACTTCTGTTCGTCCTGCTCCGCCTTCGCCTCGTCCTGCTCCGCCCTGGCCGCCATCACGTCCTGCTCCGCTCTGGCCGCCATCACGCCCTGCTCCGCCCTGGCCGCCATCACGTCCTGCTCCGCCCTGGCCGCCGTCACGTCCTGCTCCGCCATCACGTCCTGCTCCGCCCTGGCCGCCATCACGTCCTGCTCCGCCCTGGCCGCCATCACGTCCTGCTCCGCCCTGGCCGCCATCACGTCCTGCTCCGCCCTGGCCGCCAACTCTCCACGGCCCAGGCCCACCTTGCCTGTGTCCTGGTCCGGTTCCCCTGCACGGGCCTGGCCCTCCGTCCCTCCCCCAGGATCGCCTTCGCTCTGCCCCCCGCCAGGATCGCTTAGGAGCGTCTGGAAGCCGCTCCTTAGAGGGGGGGTTATGTGATGATCTGCGGCTGGAGTGCCCGCTTGAGCCTCTGGGGGGCACTCCTTCCTAATTTATTGTTTTCATTCATGTTTCACCCTGGACTGATTATGGTTTATTTCATGCACCTGTGTTTTATTATCTTGTTTAGCGCACCTGTCTTAAACCGGAGTTTTCCCTTTGTTCGTTGCTCAGTATTGTGTAGTGTCTGACTGCTTCAAGCGGTTTCCTAGTATTTCCTAGTTTCACGGTTCTTGGACTCCTTGCCTGTATCTGGTCTTCCTGTTTGCCTAATCCCTGCATTGTTTGATTGCTGATCTGGACTGATTACCTGGTTTTGACCCCTGCCTGTTTCCTTGTTCACGGCCCAGGCCCGCCTTGCCTGTGTCCTGGTCCGGTTCCCCTGCACGGGCCTGGCCCTCCGTCCCTCCCCCAGGATCGCCTTCGCTCTGCCCCCCGCCAGGATCGCTTAGGAGTGTCTGGAAGCCGCTCCTTAGAGGGGGGGGGGGGGGGTTATGTGATGATCTGCGGCTGGAGTGCCCGCTTGAGCCTCTGGGGGGCACTCCTTCCTAATTTATTGTTTCCATTCATGTTTCACCCTGGACTGATTATGGTTTATTTCATGCACCTGTGTTTTATTATCTTGTTTAGCGCACCTGTCTTAAACCGGAGTTTTCCCTTTGTTCGTTGCTCAGTATTGTGTAGTGTCTGACTGCTTCAAGCGGTTTCCTAGTATTTCCTAGTTTCACGGTTCTTGGACTCCTTGCCTGTATCTGGTCTTCCCGTTTGCCTAATCCCTGCATTGTTTGATTGCTGATCTGGACTGATTACCTGGTTTTGACCCCTGCCTGTTTCCTTGTTCCTGTCTCTGGATTCTCCTCTTAATAAAGCCTGCGTTTGGAACACATCTTTCAATGTCCCATGTGCAGTTTCATGACATTAGGTAAGGTTTTAGAAAAAGCATATAGAATAGAATTGGGAGAAGAATATGAGAATCAGAATCAGAATGGGGGTTTATTCGCCCTGAATGTTTGTACATACAAGGAATTTACTTTGGCTAGATGGTGCAAACATATAACATACAGCATAAGATACATACTATAATAACACAGAAATGAGCCCACATGGGGTACCTAATAAAGTAAAAGTGCAAATATGACAAAGTGCAAAAAATAACAATGAATTCAAATAAAGGTCAGTGTCACTGAGAGCTCCAGGCCTTGTTAAGGAGGCCAGTAGCAAAAGGGAAAAAACTGTTCTTATGGCGAGAGGTGCTGGTTTTGATGGACCGCAGCCTCCTGCCAGAGGGGAGTAGCTGAAACAGGGAATTACCAGGGTGGGAGGGATCCGCCATAATCCTCTTTGCTCGCTTCAGCACCCTTGAGGAGTACATGTCCCCGAGGGAAGGCAGACCGCAACCGATCACCCTCTCCGCCGTACGGATGATACGCTGAAGTCTGCTCTTATCTTTGGCCGTGGCAGCAGCATACCAGGTAGTAATGGAGGAGGTGAGAATGGACTCAATGATAGCTGTATAAAATTGCACCATCATTGTCTTTGGTAGTTTGAATTTTTTCAGCTGCCGTAGGAAGTACATCCGTTGGAGTGCTTTCTTGGCGAGGGAGCTGATGTTCAGATCCCACTTTAGGTTTTGAGCGAGGATAGTGCCCAAGAAACAGAAGGACTCCACAGTTTTTACTTGGGAGCCGCATAGATTAATGGAGGTAGGTGGGGCTGCGCGCCTTCTAAAGTCCACAACCATCTCCACTGTCTTTAGAGCATTGAGTTCTAGATTGTTCTGACTGCACCAGGACACCAGGTTGTCAACTTCCCACCTGTAGTCAGACTCGTCCCCATCAGAGATGAGCCCAATGAGGGTGGTGTCATCTGCAAACTTCAAGATCTTGACAGATGGGTGACTGGAGGTGCAGCTGTTGGTGTAAAGGGAAAAGAGCAGCGGAGAAAGGACGCAGCCCTGAGGGGAGCCGGTGCTGATAAACAGTGGGTCAGAAACTAGTGACCCCAGCCTAACGCGCTGCTTCCTGTCAGAAAGAAAGTCTGTGATCCACCTACAGGTAGAATACGGTACATTGAGCTTGATGAGCTTGTCCTGTAACAGGGCAGGAATGATGTTATTAAAGGCGGAACTAAAGTCCACAAACAAGATCCTGGCATAAGATGCCGGAAAATCCAGGTGCTGGAGGGTGAAGTGTAGGGCCATGTTGATTGTGTCGTCCACAGACCTGTTGGCTCTGTAGGCAAACTGTAGGGGATCCAGGAGAGAGTCAGTGATTGATTTAAGGTGGGCCAACACCAAACGCTCAAAGGACTTCATTACCACTGAGGTCAAGGCGACGGGTCTGTAGTCGTTATATCCTACAGGCCTTGGCTGTTTGGGCACGGGGATGATGGTGGAGGACTTAAGACAAGCTGGAACATGGCATGTCTCCAGAGAGATGTTAAAGGTGGTAGTGAACACAGGAGATAGCTGGTCCGCACAATGCTTAAGGGTGGCTGGAGAGATGGAGTCTGGACCGGCTGATTTTCGAGGGTTCTGCTTCTTGAAGAGTCTGTTTACTTCACTCTCTTGAATAGAGAGAGCCAACGCTGAGGTCTGGGGAGGGAGCACTGGTGGAGAAGGGTGTAGAACAGGACTGTCCAATTGCCTGTCGAATCTACAGTAAAATTCATTCAGGTCGTTAGCCAAGTGAGAGTCATTAGTTGTGTGAGGGGCTCTGGGCTTGTAGTTGGTAATATGCCTAAGCGCCCTCCAGACAGAAGCGGAGTCGTTAGCAGAGAACTGGTGCTGCAGCCTCTCTGAATACAGTCGTTTAGCCTCCTTCACGGCTTTTCTGAACCTGTTTTTCGACTCCTTGAATCTATCTCTGTCTCAACTCCTAAATGCTTCCTCTTTCTCCAGCCTCAACCTTCTGAGTTTACCTGAAAACCAGGGCTTATCGTTGTTAAAATGCACCCTGGTGCGTGTTGGAATGCAGCAGTCTTCACAGAAGCTGATATATGAAGTAACAGCCTCTGTGTGCTCGTCCAGGCCATTGGTAGAGTACAGGAACATATCCCAGTCAGTAGAGTCCAAACACGCCTGCAGATCCTCTATGGCCTCACCAGTCCACTGTTTTGATACCCTCACAGCGGGTTTACAGAGTTTTAATTTCTGCCTGTAAGCAGGAATCAGGTGGACCATTGCATGGTCAGAGTGACCCAGTGCTGCACGAGGAACTGCGTGGTAGGCTCCACTCACTGTAGTGTAGCAGTGATCCAGAATGTTATCTTTTCTGGTTGGGCAGTTGATGAATTGTCTATATTTGGGGAGATCATGGCTAAGATTCCCTTTGTTAAAGTCACCAAGGATGATAACTAAGGAATCCGGATATGTCCGCTCCACACGTAGTATCTGATCTACGAGTAAGCGATGGGCTTCTTTAACATTAGCTGCCGGTGCTATATAAACACCGACCAAAATAAACGACGCAAACTCGCGAGGCGAGTAAAAGGGTCTGCAGTTTATAAAGAATGATTCCAAGTCCGGGGAACAATGTTGTAGAATCGCTGTAATATCAACACACCAGCCACTGTTAATATAAAAACAGATACCTCCACCTTTCGTTATGAGATATGGAATGAGATAAGGAAAAGGGAAATTTTAGACAAAAATCCAGATATAATGAAGAAAAGAATTAGTAATAAGAGCTGTATGGATTTAGAGTTTTCACTTACTGAACTGAAAATAGCGTTACAAAAATGTGGGATTGATAAAGTAAGTTACATAATGATTAAGCATTTGTCAGATAGTATGTTATTATGTTACTTGAGTTATTTAACAAAATATGGATGGAAGAAATTATTATTCCAAAAATATGGAAGAAAGCTGTAATAATCCCTATTGTAAAGCCAGGAAAAAATGCAACAAACCCAGGAAGTTATCGTCCAATTGCTCTGACTTCAAATTTATGTAAATTAATGGAAAAGATCATTGTTCATAGACTAACATATGATCTAGAGAAAAAGGGTATATTTAGTAAGTGTCAATGTGGATTTAGAGGTAAAAGATCAACAATGGATGCGTTAATCAAGGTCAGTAATGAAGTAGAGAAATCAATAGCTATGAAAGAAATTATGGCAGTAGTGTATTTTGATATAGAAAAAGCGTATGATACGGTATGGAGAGAAGGGTTGTTAAAGCATCAAAGATAGGAATAGATGGAAATATGTACAATTGGTTATGTCAATTTCTAGAACAGTTGTAGTACAAGTGGGAGTCAGTCAATCATTAAATTATATGGCAATGGTATTCCTCAAGGGAGTGTTATAAGTCCAATTCTTTTTAATATTATAATTAATGATATTTTTGATAATTTGGGATATGGTGTGGGATGTGCATTGTATGCTGATGATGGGGCTATTTGGAAGAGAGGTAGAAATACAAAACAAGTGATTTCAGGGGTGCAAATGGCTATTAAAAAGGTGGAAGATTGGAGTATAGAAAGGAGTTTTAAAATGTCAACTAGTAAATCATGTTTTATGATATTTAACAGGAAAAAAACAGATTTTAAGGAAGTTGATTTAGTATTGTATGGGAAACCTCTAGATCAAGTTAAAACATTTAAATATTTAGGAATGTGGTTAGATGGGAGATATACATGGAAAAAACACATTGAGGAAATGTCACGGGATAATCAGGAAACATAAGCGAGGACTCAATTGCAGGAAAACAAAGGTATAACTTTAATTAACCAAACAAACAAAATACAAACAAATCTCCCACGTGGGGGGAAAACCAGAACAAATACTAACAAGGAAAAAAACACTAGGAACCAGAAACATGAACTTAGACAAACGAACCAGCCCTGGACTGAAAACACAAAGGAGGCTAAAGGAAACACACACAGGAGGGAAATGAGACAACAGGTGAAGAAGGTTAATACCAAACAGATAACGAGAAGGGAGGAGCTAACAATTAGACAAAGCACATGGCACAGGAATAATCAGCAGCCATGTGCTCACATGAAACTAGACTAACATAAACACAAGACAGACAGGTAATGTCACAGCTCTGTCATCACACAGGGGACGCTACCTGTCGTCCCCAAATCAGGGACATCATACAAAACCAAACACACACAAGAAAACAAACAGACCAGACAACATCATCAGAAACATTAAAACAGGGAGGGAACCCAAACAAATCCATAACTGCATAGCAGTAAAAAGTCCAAGCAGGCCAGGGAGGGATGGGAGGGTTAAACCAAGTTGTGCAGGCCTACAGGGCGAAGCAGGCTGCGTAAGCAGCCAGGGCGGAACAGGTCGTGCAGGCGGCCAGGGTGAAGCAGGCCATGCAGACGACCATGGTGACCCCGGTTGTACTGATGACCAGGGCAGAGCAGATGGCACAGATGACCTGGGCGAAGCAGGCTGTGCAGACGACCAAGGCGGAGCAGACTGCACAGACGACCCGGGCGAAGCAGGCTGTGCAGACGACCAAGGAGGTGCAGATTGTGCAGATGACCAGGGCGGAACAAGCTGTTTGGGCAACCCTGGTGAAGAAACCCTCTCGGACGGCCCAAGAACAGTCTCCGAATCGGTAGACATAGCATGAACAGTCTCTCGATCAGCAGATATGACAGGAACAATCTCTAGATCAGCAGCTGTGACCTGAACAGTCTCTGTATCAGCAGACCTGACATAAACTGTTTCTGGATCATCAGATGTGACAGGAACATTCTCTGCATCCTCAGCCATGACGGGAACAGTCTCTGATTCCTCAGACGTGACGGGAACAGTCTCTGATTCCTCAGACGTGACGGGAACAGTTTCTGATTCCTCAGACGTGACGGAAACAGTCTCTGATTCCTCAGACGTGACGGGAACAGTCTCTGATTCCTCAGACGTGACGGGAACAGTCTCTGATTCCTCAGACGTGACGGGAACAGTCTCTGATTCCTCAGACGTGACAGGAACAGTCTCTGATTCCTCAGACGTGACAGGAACAGTCTCTGCATTCTCAGCCATGACGGGAACAGTCTCTGATTCCTCAGACGTGACGGGAACAGTCTCTGATTCCTCAGACGTGACAGGAACAGTCTCTGATTCCTCAGACGTGACGGGAACTTTCTTCTTCCTCCGCCTTCTTGAGCGGGTAGTCTCTACCAGCTGCTCTAAAACCCCTGAGGTCTTAGCAGGAAGAGTAAAGCCCTCTTGAACTCTCGAAGTAGGATCCTCCAGGACCACCTGGTTTGGGACCGCCGAAGTAGGATCCTCCAGGACCAACGAGGTTTTCATCCTCCTGCAATGATCAGTATAAGATGGTGCAGGCAACCCCGCCTCTGGGAATACCATGGCTGGCCACTCTGGAATTTTCTTCTTGGGATTCAGAGCATTGATGAAACCCCAAAAGTCAAACTCCTTCAGTACCCCCATCTCCTCTGCACTGAGGGGTTTGTCAAGTGCAAAATTAAACAAGTCTTTAAGGGCCATCTTCCCCAGGCTCAGTCCCTCAGCAGCTGAATTGAATTTTAGGGCAAAGTCTCGGATCTCCATACCCTCCTGACGCAGAGAAACCAACACATTGAATTTCATAACACGTTCATATTGTGGACAGGTAATCAAAGAGCTTGGTGACTCGTATGAAGTTTTCTGCTGAGTCCTCATTCTGGCTGGTTCGTTCTGTCACGGGATAATCAGGAAACATAAGCGAGGACTCAATTGCAGGAAAACAAAGGTATAACTTTAATTAACCAAACAAACAAAATACAAAGTACAAACAAATCTCCCACGTGGGGGGAAAACCAGAACAAATACTAACAAGGAAAAAAACACTAGGAACCAGAAACATGAACTTAGACAAACGAACCAGCCCTGGACTGAAAACACAAAGGAGGCTATAAAGGAAACACACACAGGAGGGAAATAATAATAATAATAATAATAATAATTCATCACATTTATATAGCGCCTTTCTGGACACTCAAAGCGCTTCACATAGAGAGGGGAATCTCCTCAACCACCACCAATGTGCAGCATCCACCTGGATGATGCGACGGCTGCCATAGTGCGCCAGAACGCTCACCACACACCAGCTACTGGTGGAGAGGAGACAGTGATGAAGCCAATTGGTATATATGGGGATGATTAGGAGGCCATGATGGACAGAGGCCACTGGGCAAATTTGGCCAGGATGCCGGGGTTACACCCCTACTCTTTCGAAAGACATCCTGGGATTTTTAATGACCACGGAGAGTCAGGACCTCGGTTTAACGTCTCATCCGAAGGACGGTGCTCTTTGACAGTATAGTATCCCCATTACTATACTGGGGCATTAGGACCCACACAGACCACAGGGTGAGCACCCCCTGCTGGCCTCACTAACACCTCTTCCAGCAGCAACCTGGTTTTCTCAGAAGGTCTCCCATCCAGGTACTAACCAGGCTCAGCCCCGCTTAGCTTCAGTGGGCAACCAGTCTTGGGCTACAGGGTGATATGCATAATGTGCAGATTGATATTTAAACGTTTTATATTTTTTATTCTTCACAGTAATGTTTATATATTTAAATGGAATAAAACGCCAATAACAAAGTGAAATAGGTAGGTTAGCTGATTACCTTACAAATCCATAGATATCGTAGTCAGTTCTTACGGCCGTTAACACTTTCTCTGACAAGCGGATGCGTTGAGACCCGTTTTCCGGTTTGGTCACGTGACGCTCGACATAAAGCCTATAGAGAGCCTAAGTCCCGCCCCTTCGCTTCCGGCTCATGGGACCTTATTTCGGAAAAAATATGAATGGAAGTCAATGGGGAGAGACAACTTATCTTTTTATTCCGTCTGAACTGTGCCCTCAATTACACATATGATGTTTGTCAATTTAAAAGATGATTCTCAAAGTCAAAAACGTCGCAGTTTGTCATACAACAGAAGAGTAACGTTTAGTTTTATGTGAAAATCGCTCTGTGAACTACATCTCCCGGGAAGCGAAACGAGATCCGCTGCTCGTGTGTGTGCAGTCTGATTCAAAACACTCAGGTAGGACGGCGTAACGTTACGATTATAACGTAAGGCTGTAGAAACAATGACAGACAGCCTCAGTAAAGTTAGCTTCAGTCATTGAGAGAAAATGTGCGCCTTTGGGGTTTGTAGTCTTTGTAATTACGTATTTTCACAGTCTTATACCTCAACGCTTTTACATCAAACTGCGACTTTCTTTACTTTAAAATGTATCTTTTAAATTGGCAAACATCATATGTGTAATTGAGGGCACAGTTCAGACGGAATAAAAAAATAAGTTGTCACTCGCCATTGACTACCATTCAATATTTTTCCGAAGTTAGGTCCCATGGTGGCCGACCGGAAGGGGCGGGACTTAGGCTCTCTATTGGATCCCATTTTCCGTTAACTACGCGCAGGGATATGGAACTGTAATGCGGTTCAAACTTGCCTGAAACTACTTTAGCCGTGCGTTTCCCTGAAAATAACTGCACACCTTTAGAACGTTCTCAACCAATCAGAATCAAGCATTCAACAGCCCTGTAGCTAGTATATATATATATATATATATATATATATATATATATATATATATATATATATATATATATAGACCATTTCAAAAGATGTAAACAACACTGGTCCAGAAGCACTTCCTGTTTCAGTTTGTAACTGTTTTCTTTATTTCACATGTAAAGAAAACTTCTTAAAAACTTCTTACAGTTTGTTTAACTTTTTGATTCAGTTTTAAATGTTCTGTTGGTTGTATTTTATCCCAGCTTTTATGTAGTGTTAAAAAACTGAAACAGGAAGTGCCTCTGGACCAGGGTTGTTTACATCTTTTGAAATGGTCTATATATATATATATATATATATATATATATATATATATATATATATATATATATATATATATAGTAGGCTACTGGTTTAAGTGAAAGGATTTAAATAGGCTATAGTCTAGATTAAGGATGCTCTGGTCTATTCCAGATTTCATAGTCCTGTCTGTAGGAGCTGAACACGCAGCGACAGGTGGGCTTTGGGAAATGGAATGAGCTGAAGCATCAAATGAGTAAATAAGGATGGATATTTGAGGAAGAAGTAAAGAAATAATAAAATAAGGAGAATCTGATCATGACTGCATAACAGCAAAGGTAGGTGGCGATATGCACTTAGATTGCAACGCGCCAAAAAACGAAAGAAGAAGAAGAAGAAGAAGAAGCGTTAGACGGAAGTGACGTCACTTAGTTTTTGTGGCCGCCTCTGTATTTGCAGTTTCACGAGTGCAACCGTGCAACACGTCTACTGTACATCTACAAAATCCTTAACACAAGTAAGAAATATTGCATTTTTAAAGTACATGAATCCTTTTTAGTGTTCTTTTTGATATTACGTAAACGGTTAACAGTCACTGGTGTTAAATGATGATTGTAGGTTAGCACCTTTGGCTAACCACTAAGTTATGCGTCCTGTTATTGTGTTTTCCATTATTCTTTAATATTCTACACGCGCGTCTCTTTTTTTTCATCTGAGCATGCTTTAATAACGGCAATATGATGTGCTAGACAGTCGAGATTGTGTAGCCTTTGTGGTTAAAGATCTGGGCTATGAGCTGTGAGATTATAGGGTATTTCTTTGATCAGGAGACCTAATTTGGGGTATTGAATCACTTAAAATTGTAATCTCCTGTAACTAATGTGTCCATTTATTAATGAAATGGGGACAGGCTTTGTAGTGGTGAAAATCTGAGCTGTTAACCGAAAGACTGTTGGTTCAAACCCTACAAGGGATGAATTACTTTTACTGGAGACATTAGCATACTGTAATTTTATATACCTTAACTGATTGAATTGACACATTTTTCATAAAGGCATACTGAATGTCAACTATATGTTCAATTTAATGCCTTTTATTTCCTGGAAGTTGTAAAAGCTTAATTTCCAAATTAATTTACTGACTCTGCTTATCCTGGGTATCAAAATATTTCTTCACTCTTATGTTATTATATTTTTTATATTATTACTTTAATATTTGTTCACTTTTTATTTCTTTACAGTAAAATGTATTACTTTTACTGTAGACATTGGCATACTGTACTTTTATAAACTTTATCTAACTGAATTGACACATTTTTCATAAAGGGATACTGAATGTCAAATATAATTATGGTCAGTGGAATGCTTTTTATTTCCTGGAAGTTTTAAAAGCTTCTTAATTTCCGAAGTACAGCCTCAGACAGACTGCTTACCCTGGACATCAAAATATTTCTTCACTTTAGTTTCTACAGTCACAATTACACAGTTGTTTCTGATATGTTGTTTGAATTACAGGTAGATCTACTGATAGCTGCATCCCAGTCGCCAGCATGTCTGGCACTGCCACAGTTCTGCAGCAGTTTGTGAGTGGTCTTAAGAGTCGCAATGAAGACACGCGTGCCAAATCTGCAAAAGACCTCCAACACTATGTCACTACAGAACTAAGAGAGGTAAACTTTGATCTAGTTACATAATTAAACTTCATCAGAAGCCTAAATTTGACAATTTGAGTCTTCAAATATTCTATATATTTTTATACTAAATGTAATATCTAGGTACCACATCTGTGACTGTCAGTGGTTATGCTTCTATAAGTGTATTTACTGTAAATATGTTTCCTTCTTGTTTGTTTAAAGACACTGAAGGAAGCATAACTTCCTTAACAAGCATAACAAGATCCACTCACAGGAATACTGCCTGTAACAAATAGTACTACTTTAATAGGATGATTTAGATTTTACAGCTTACAGGGCTCAACGCTAAGGATTTTCTAAGGCCCGGGCACACTAGTCGTTCAGATTTTTTACTCACTCTGCCTACATTTTCACTGACCCCGCGGCCCCACTGCAAAAAAGTTGTTTTCATTGTTTTTGACACATGTAACTTCATATTCTAATAAATAATGTTGTTTATGACACCAACATTTTACATACTGGTGATGGTGAAACTTCACAATTCTAATTTCAATAACTATATAATATATGTATAATATGATGCAATAACTAACAATAATAACTAACAGCAACCTTACTAATATCAAATTCAAACATTATAAAAGACAATCAATAAATAATAAATAAACAAATCAGAAGCAATAGTACAAATGAATACAATAGAACAGATACACAAATAAAATAAGTGTTTTTTAGGTAATGCGGCTAGTGTTTTTTCCTGAGTAGTATTCAGGAAAGAATTAAATAAAGTAATCAAATGTAAAATGAAAGCAAAGTCTTGCATATTATTCACTTCACTATGATTCATTCTTATTAAGGCTACAATAATTTAGTCAAGAGCAAGGGCACACTGGTCATCTGGAGCACCGGGAGTTTACCCAGTGAGCCGCTGGACAATATGGGCCGACCTGTTGGTATGTAAATGTATAAAGATGGAATAATAGTACATTTATGTATAATTCCGTCAGCCCAGGTGAATACCCTCGCCAGTGTCAAAATGTTTGAGATGGCCAAAGAAATCAAACCAAAGAAGGCGGGTTTACTGTTCACAGAAGTCGAGTCATTTCATTTTCATATTCTTATTTATTTCAAGCAAGATAGTGTGACAACAGAAAAGATAGACAATAATAATAACTTTTAACACTTATGCTTGAAATGGAGTGGGAAGAAGTAAAACTTATTAAACCCCACCCCAGTCTATTAAAGATTTTACACAACAACAAAAAAATAGCTGCTTCCATCATCAATAATCTCAAAGAGAAAATAATAGTAATAATAATAATACCTCATTTAGAAACAGTGGATGCACAAGTCAAAACCAAACACTCGTCTCGTACCATACATATTTATAAGTTACAGATATTTCCACAGGTAATGATTATCTAATACCAACAATGGTATACGAAATACCACAAGGGTACATAACAATAATTATCAAATACCAACAATGGTAAATGGAATACTGCAAGAGAACATAATGACGAACAGCTACCAACAATGGTAGAGGGAATACCACAAGGGTAAATAAATAACAACTAATCCAACAATCCACACATAAATACAATCAAACCTCATTGTCATTGTAATGGAACCAGACCTTTTGTTTAGTTGAAATTGTGAATGCCTTGACACTGCTTTAATTCAAGCCCCAGATTATTCCACAAAGTAACCCCACAAACAGACATAGAAAAACTCCTCCTGGTGGAACACGCCTTTGGTACCACAAAGTTTCCAAATCCTCTCAAACTGCTCCTTATGAGAAAACATATTTTGAATGTTCGCAGGTAATAAATAATGATACACTTTGAACATAAACTGTGCATTATGTAAGGAATAATTGACGACAGGCCGTTGAATTATTAGAAAAATAATGCACACCCGAGGTGGTAATGCGGTCACGACGCGAAGCGGAGTGGCCGTTACACCTCGGGTGTGCATTATTTTTCTAATAATTCAACGGCCTGTCGTCAATTATGTCAAAAATATTTTATCGATAATCGCCTTAAAAAATATCGCGATATCCGATATCGTCTACCCAAGCCCCGCCCCCAACACGCCCCGCCGCGTGTTATAGGCCATATGTCATGTTATTTTAGTCAGATATGACAGCGCGACTGCAACACGAATCACCTCAGATGAGCAGCTGAGCATCTGAAGCCAACGCGCCGCAATCTATCACAAATCAAAGTGAAAGTAAGTCGCAGAAACTTAACACTACAACCTTCATTAAAATTAAAGAAACGAAACGATCCTACCAGGCTGTTGCCGCTCTCTCTTATTGCTGTCTTTGCTGATTTTGAAATTACCCGATGATGATCAATAAAATGCAGCTCATTGTTGCTTTCGGTGACTTGCACTTCATTACATCTGTATAGCGTGGGAATTGAAGATCGGATTTAGGCTATATCTGTTTTGCAAAAACACATTTATGTGACCAGGTGTAAATGGAATCGTTTTGATAAATCAGACAGCCATCCGATCTGAGAAAACGCATGAAGTGGCACTTTATCTAATGATAGCCAGGAATTCATCTAGTTTAATTTAATGATTGGCATGTTAAAGGTTTTACTTCGTTTAGTTTGAGCTTGAACGAGCATAAATCATTTGCTTTGCTGTTTTGCTAAAAATTTCCACACTGTTCTTATCGCATAGCCTAGCCTATGTGTTTGAAACGAATTTCGTTTGGAGAAATGATACAATATTGAATACAACTGAACAGAACAGAACGGATTTTAATGATTGTAAGAACAGTGAATGCATGTTGATGTCAAGGTGACAGATGCCTATTTGTTTTTCATAAGGTCCGATCTCTTTCTTTCTTTCTTTTTTTTGCGTTATCGACTGATTTAATGATAAGTTAATTGGCTAATTTTAACGTGCGCTTTTTTAAATTGTATTCAAACTATAATATATTCGTTATTTTATTTGTCTAAAATTAGGAATTAAAAACCTTGTTTTGTTCTGCATGAGCAAAAACTTTCTGGTTTTAGAGTTTCAAGGTCTCCTTAAGCCGCTTAATAAAAATTATTGCTTTATTTATTTAGAAACAGAAGTTACTAATAATGATTGTTACGGCAAAAATCTATTAATCAAACATATCAGTTTGTAAGATACACTCAGAGTCAGATTAATCAAAAAGAATTCTTTATTCTTGCAAGAAGGTCTTAGTCTAACACACAGAAGAACCCTGTGGTGAGAGTGACACACCGTCCGCCCCCACCGTACAGCTTTTATACCCAAATCCAAGGTTTCTGATTGTACAAGTTAACTCCAAATAAGGAACACTCGTGCTGCTGAGGAACAAGTCAGCGCTTGCTGATTGGCCTAGTCAGTTACATCTAGGGTCAGAAGTCATCTTTACACCTGTTTCTATATGTTCTCTTCCCACATGTATGTTTTCCTTACATAGAGTTGACTCAAGAAAAACATATCGTCGCTGCCCGATGAAACTCATGTATGTCCAAAACGGTTACTTTTCAGGAAGTTAAAAAAACATGTTATCTCAAAAACAGCTGAACGCAGTTTTTTCATGCTTGGCACAACATCTTTAAATGTAACCATATTCTTGCCAGTGTCATGATATAATCCAAATTTGACCCAAAATCGAGTTTAAATGGACATACGTGCATATTGTATAGTAACGGTGGTCGATACGTGTTCTTCTGATCATTAATTAGAATGACCAAATCGCGTTTCATATTGACAGATGAATAGGCTACGCTCAGTTTATTAAATGTCTCTTGCAAACTATGAAGAGACAATGAATCATACACTGACATGGCGATGCTAGACTGATACTATATTTACACAATCTTACCGTAATTTTGTCAGATATGAACAGCATTTTATTACAGATATATTATGAGCTGAATTTTATCATCAGCTAATTTCAAAATCAAAGACATACATCAGTAAGAGCTCGGCAACAGCCTGCCCTGGTAAGATCACTTCGTTTCTTTACTTGAAGATGATTGTGTGTATGAGATGATTGTGTGATTGTGAAGATGATTGCGTCTGTGACTTACTTTCAGTTTCGCTCAGCTGCTCATCTGCGGTGATGCGTGTCGCAGTAGCGCCGTCATATCTGACTATAACGTGTCATATAGCCTATATAACACGCTCTCACTCGTTTATTTTTTTTTAGCATTTTTGGGAAAAGTAAAATATAGGCCTACATATGTGGTTTCAATAACCAGATTGCGTTTACTAGTAAAGATCCGAACACAATGCGAGCCAGACTACCTCCAGATGGTCAGGCAGATCCGATCACAATTTGATCATAACTTATTTATACCTTGCATTAACATGCCTTTTTTATTATCCGGATAACTTATCTGGATACAGATCGCATTTTAATACCAGGTGTAGGGGTCTCAGAGACGAGACCGGCGAGAAACTTCACGAGACCGGCGGAATGCCTCCACAGGGCGGGGAGATACTATACTGCCTATGGGAGATACGCTGCGTGATGGACAGCTTTGACAGCAAATGGAAATACGTGGAAATCAGATGACATGATTTCACAACTTTTCATTGGTCATTTAGATAATGTGACGCATGCAGTACACGGAAATGAACCTGGACATTCTATCCGTCAAAAAATCTCATAATCGCCAAAAATGGACATACTCGGTTTTCATCGGACAGCGACGATATGCAGCTGTACACATGCATTCACTTAGCACAAATCTATTCTAACAGACCATTTATTGATCCCTTTCTAATGATTAACTATTGGTGCTTACATTGTGAAGTTAAGCAAATTAAAATTTTCCACTACAATCCCTCCTTTTTATCATTCATATTCTCAAAATCATAATAATAAACAATTTCTAGGGCAAATTTTAAGTTGTCACATCACATTTATACTCTTCATTTCTGACTTTCGTATAAACGATCACTCTTCTTAAACATTTGCAAGAAAAGACAGTGTTGGAAAAGAAAAAGCTAAGGCTGTTTTTGTGGGGGATAGTCCCCTAATAATTAGCAAGCTAGTAAAGCAATTCATCCGAAGCCGGGCTAAATGAGTAATCACTGTTACTGCACTCCTGATAAAAATCAGACCCTCAGTCACCTCGTCATGAATAAGATAAAGGTTATAGATTTTAGCAAGGAAAAAAAACTCAAATTGTCACTTCAAACATAGTAATATAATCAATCAATTCCCTTATCTCTTAATCATCCAAAGATGGGGATAAAATCATAATGCATGGATTTTAAGCCATTTCGCTGTAGCTTCCGCTACTGGTGTCATCATCAAGTTTCTTGTTCTCGTCTGTACACGGATAGACCGTCAAAGTCATTGTAGCTGATGTTCCCGCTTTCACCAGTCTCTGTGCTGAGCTGGAATTGAATCTTATGATACACGGTAAGCAAATCAATATCATCAATACTATTGCTGCAATTGGCAATATGGTTTGAAGTATCCAGTACACCCATCCTCCCCACATGGACATAAACCACCCAACCCATGCCCCATTAGCATGCTCAGGCTCCCTTACAGCTTGTCTCATGTGTTCAATCAAGTTGGTGGTGATGTCACTGTAATCTGGAATATTAAAACAACAAGACATTCCCAGCATTTTACACACATTCCCGGTACCCTGAACGGGTGCCATGGTCTCGGACGTTCCATCTCTGCACCGTCTGCTGGATCTGCGCTGTAGCTGTGTGACCAGAATGTGTGAGGGAGTTCAGTCTTTGAGGCTCTCAGAGTCTTATCTGCCTGTTGATTAACGATGCCCTGCCAGGTGCTGGTTACGCAATGGCACTGCTTGTCTCTTCCGTCTCCTCCTCTTTCCTTATTTCTGTTTACTCAAACACAACAAGAATGTAGGTGTCCATTGCAAACTTTAACTTCTCAGTTTGTACCTTTTCAATGATGATTACTGATGGTGACCACTCGATGGGGCTCACTCTGCACACCAGTTGTCTTGTCTTTTAGTTGGCCTTGTTTTCCTGCTGATAAAGTTTGTGATGTACAGACTTGACCTCGACGCTTATTGACGTTCACTTGGAGTTGTCTGTGCCTCTTCCTGTTAAACCTCCTGTTGAGTCTCCGATGGCGCCGGAACGATCCTGACGTGGTTAGCGTGCACCCACGTAGCCCTCTCCGCGACTTTCACCGCCGTGTGGGTCGTCAGCAGCACTTGGAAAGGTCCCAGCCACCTTTTCGCCTTCCAGCTCTTTCTCCTCAGGTCACGAATCACCACGAAATCGCCAGGTCAGACCTTATGCAGGAAAGTATCAGCAACCTTCCCCTGGGCAGCCTTCACCTGCACACAGACGTTGGACAACAGAGAAGACATTTCCTTGCAGTAATTCAACATTTCATCCTCACACAGATCTGTTGATGGCAGCCTTCGCCTCTCCCCTTCTAACCCCATGAATGGTGGTCTACCAAAGAGTATTTCGAACGGGCTCAAATTCGTTCTTTCTCTTTTCCTCATTCTCATGTACATTAACACAATTGGGAGTGCTTTGACCCATGTGAGTCCAGTTTCCTCACAGCACTTAGCCAATTTGTTCTTGATCGTCTGGTTCTGTCTCTCTACTGCCCCCCCTGACGCTGCGTGGTAACTGCAATGTGTTCTCATGTCAATTCCCAAAAATTGACCCACTTGTGTTATTGCCTCATTTACAAAATGGGTACCATTGTCTGAACTGATTTTTCTTGGAATTCCCCATCTCGGAACAATCTCGGTCAGCAGAGCCTTCGCCACTGCCCCCGAGTCTTGTTTCGCGGTTGGGAAAGCCTCAACCCATTTGGACCACAGTCAACCATTACCTGGCAGTGTTTGTATCTCCCACAAGGGGTTAACTCAATGAAATCCATCATCAAATACTCGAAAGGCCCCTGTGGTGGTGGTTGGGATACTACCTGTGTTTTGATACCCCTAGCCACATTGTGTGTGTTACAAATAACACATCTTTTGCAAAAATTTTCTGCGTACACTGTGAAACCCTTGGTAAACCACAATTCTTTCATCTGGGCCATCATCCCTCCTTTTGATGCATGGTCTTTCCCATGCATCAACTTTGCATAATGGGGAAAGAAGTGTCGTGGTAGACAAGGCTTGCCATCCCCACTCCGCCATACATTCTCTTTCACGCTACAGCCCGCCGCTCTCCATTTGTTTTTCTCATCTCCTGTGGAAAAAGTCTGCATGCTCTGTAACGAAGGAGAAATGTCATGGTTAGGGTCAGATAGCAAAGCACACTCAGTAAGTTTTGTCTCTGTCGCGGCGGCGGCCTTCGCAGCTGCATCAGCACGTGCGTTTCCTGTTGAGACTGAAGAACTGTTGTTAGTGTGCGCTGCGCATTTGCAAATCGCGACTTGTTTTGGCAACAGAATGGCCTCCAGGAGGTCAGACTCAAGCTGCGCGTTCGAAATCGGTTGTCCGTCTGACTTCAAAAATTTTCTGTGCTTCCACAAGGCGCCGAAATCGTGTGTTACGCCGAAAGCGTATCTCGAGTCTGTGTAAATGGTCACACATTTGTCATTAATTTGCACGCTTCAGTTAAAGCAACCAATTCGGCCGCTTGGGCGGAATAATGCGATGGCAATTTGCCAGATGCCACGACTTCAAATTCAGTGGTTAACGCATAACCAACTCTATTCTTGCCTGTTTGTGGATCCCTTGAAGCCGATCCATCCACAAAGAGGACATTTTCACAATTGTCCAATGGTACGTCCAACAAATCTGGACGCGGTGTGCACACCTGTTCGAGCGCAGACAGACAACAATGATGTTCCTCGCCATCCTCCTCTGTGGGGAGAAGGGTGGCTGGATTCAAAGTTGTGCATCTTTTGACAATGATATTTGGCATGTCCAATAAAATTGTGTGATACCTCAACCACCTCGCCGTAGACAAATGTGACGTTCTCTGTTCCTGCAGGATCATGGAGACTGCGTGTGGGACCATCAAAGTTAGATCTGAATACCCCACAAATTCTCTGGATGCCAGCACGGCCAATTCAGCAGCTGCCACAGCCCTCAGGCAGTGAGGCAACCCCGCCGCCACAGCATCGAGTTTGGTTGAAAAATACCCCACAGGTCTCAGTCTGTCTCCATGAGTCTGCAAAAGAACAGAGGTCATGAACCCATGCTTCTCATCCACCATCTGCACAAACGGTTTATTCACTGCCGGCAGGCCCAGTGCTGGTGCCTGCGCCAGTGCCCTTTTCATGTTATCAAATGTTTCCTCAGCCTCGCTTGTCCAAACAAGCTTGTCACATGATCTCAGCCCTTTCCCTGTTATCAGGGCTCGCAAAGGCTGTTCCAAAATGGCATAATTAGGAATAAATGTGCGACAATACGAACACATTCCCGAAAATGACAACAATTGCTTTTTTGTGACTGGCTTTGGTACATCCTGAATGGCCTTTATTCGTTTACTGCAGATGGATTTACTGTTTGGTCTGATTACATGACCCAAAAATTTCACTTCCTGTTTCACAAACTGCAGTTTTGAGAGGCTGACTCTGTGTCCCTCCCTTTCAAGGTGTTTCAGAATGGAGACAGAGTCGGCCACACATGTTTTCTCATCACGGGCACAAATCAACAAATCATCTACATACTGTAGTAAAGCTGTGCCTGCTGTCAATTTGAGAGATTCGAGACTCTTCCGCAGTGCCTCATTATAAATCGTCGGCGATTCTACATAGCCCTGACACAGTCGTTTGAACATATAGCCCTTTCCATCGAAATCAAATGCGAACCAATACTGGCTGTTCTTGTCCACCGGGACGCTAAAGAACGCATTGGCCAAATCAACCACAGTGAAATGCGTCGCATCCTCTGGAATTTGTGACAAAATAGTGAACGCGTTCCCGACTCGTGGGGCGCGGGGAATTACCGATCGGTTCACGGCCTGTAGGTCGATAACGAAGCGCCACTCAACGGGTGAATTTGCGTCTCTGATTTTCTTTACCGGAAAAATTGGGGTGCGCACAGGAGAATCATGACATGGTACTATAATGCCTTCCTTCAACAAAGAGTCAAAGACTGGCTTAATTCCCAGTAACGCCTCTCTTTTGAGAGGATATTGCTGTTGACATGGCCTGTAATCAGATTTCGGAGTGATTATTACAGGCTCGCACCCTTTGATCAATCCCACGTCATATTTGTGCTTCGCCCATAGATTAGAAGGCACCCCTGCCAGAGCATGATGAATGTCTGTGGCAGAAGTGACCCCCATCTCATGTTTCTCCCCTGCACTCTTCTCAATTGCAGTCACGGTTCTCTGTACTCTTATCTCAAAATCCGCACCCAGATCCGCGCTATGTGCTACATCGTCTTTTGATTTGACCCAATCTGTTGCATTCATGCAGCTTTTCACAAAACAGCCTAAGTCTCCCCACTGCTGCTCTGTGGCCTTGGCTACTGATAAGTGTGGCACAGCGTCTCCCGCTATCAAGTAAAACTGCATCTGTTTTTCAGTCAGGCATGCTGAAAGCGCACACACATTCTCTGTCCAAAAGATTTTGTCAAATTTCAAAGTTTCATCTTTCTCCCCGTTAAACCACCCCTCTTCAAACTGTCGTTCACGTTCGATTACGACATGTGACGTGCAATGCAGCTGATCGGGTGCCATTATTTCAGTGTTAAACGGCTTTAGTCGCTGTTCTGCCAAATTGCAAATCGTTTTAGCCCAATCATCATCTTTTACACGCCATTCGTAAGCCCATTGTGGTTCAAATTTAGCGCAACAAAATTGCGGGCCTTCTTCAACAACAACGCCAGATGATTTTCCCGTGAGGGTTATGTTTAATTTGCACATAAGATCTCTGGCCAGCAGAGGTACCGGACAGGCGGGTGCACACAAAAATGCATGCCGAAATACCTTTCCCCCCTCCGTTTCACACTCTAATGGCACAGTATATCTTTCAGAGATCACATGGCCCGAAGCCGTGAGGCTGTCAACAGTTTGCCCCGTCAATTCTAGCTGAAATGGCAAGTCACATGGTCGTATTATTGATCTGGTGGCTCCTGAATCGACCAAAAAGTCTATCAGTGTGTCGTTTACTTTCAATTGATATCTAGGCATTTCGAGAAACCCTAAACTGGCATACATCCTAGCATTTTCATCTGAGACATTTTCGAAATCATCATCATTCGTACTCAAAGATTGGCTAGCATTTTCTTCATTGCGGAGAGCAGGATAGCTGTCAGTGTATGTGTTCAATGCGTGTGTGTTGTGTGTGTGTGGGGTTAGGAAATGTTCACTTCCCTTTTCTGCTCGCGACGGCTGGTCCCCCTCGGCTCGATCCTCCCCCCGCCGCTCTCCGCACGCCTCGCTTCAATCTGATGTCCGCTCCATCTTCTTTGGACAGTCTCTGGCCCAGTGCCCGGTTTGTTTGCATACCAGGCATTTCGAGCAGTTTCTTCTCAGATGATCGTTGGTCGCGCACAGGTCACAGCTCCACTTGCTTCTCCGTTTCACTTTATCTCTCTGGTTTCGTCCCTTGAAGTTCGCTGATGCGATGACAGCTAGATGAAGTTCCTTGTCGCCCTTCGCCTTTGACTTATCTTTCTGTATCTGCAGCTGTTCCTCCGCGTGCACAGCGTGCGCAAGCGTGGAGGACAGCCTGCCAAACTTCCATTCAATATAGTTCGCCTTTACCGCTTGAGCGATTTCAGGTCTCAGCCCCCTCAGAAAACAGTTCTGTAAATGGCACTCCCATGTCCCTGGTTGTGCCCCTCTGTCTGCTGGTTCCTCCAGACCGCTGTGTTTGGAGAATACCTCGAACAGTCTGCCGTAGTATTGATGGACGGGCTCACTCCTCTGCTGAGCACAGTTGTTGATTGCCGCAGTGTCCACACGCTCCGGAAATGCCTCTTTGATGGCTTCTGCCAGAGTTTTCACCGCATTCACATACGTGCGATTACTGTCATCAGTCCATTCCCGGTGTTGTCTCCTTATGTCGTCCGTTGTCAGTTTCCCGCTGACTTTGTGCCAGTTGGTGGCCCCCAGTTTCACTGCCAGCAGCCTTCTCAGTTCTGTCGTTGAGGGGCTAAATTCTTGACAAAAGGTGATTAATGCTCTAGAGAATCTGTCACCTGCATCATCGGGGTTTGGCAGATGTGCCATGGCCTCCTTCATGTCAGTCACTGTCCATGGTCTGAAGACCATCATCGGTCCGTCCGTTCCTGCCGCTTCGATCATCGGGGCTGTAAAGCTGACTTTCTCTTGTTTCACTTGTGATCTTGTCATCACCTTCCCTGGCACGCTGGCCCCCGCACCCTGTTGACGGGAGGTGTCAGGCTGCGAGTCAGAGAAGAGATCTGCCAGGTCTAAGTCTGTGTCCCAGCCCACTGGAGTCGAGTGCGCCTGTGGCAGGCTGTGTGTCAGTGGCGGTGGTGGGGGTAGATTCTCTATCGGTGGTGGTGGTGGTGGAAATGCCTGTGCTGCTGCTTGAGCCTGTTCGTCTTCCGCTTGTTGCACTGGTCTTCTTGGCGGAGAGCAGTCGAGGTCGGAGTCGATCCGCAGGGCCCTCAGCTCGGCCAGGGGATAGTGGTGATTATACGCCGGTGGCGCAGAGGCGCGCACCGTTTCATGTGGAGAAACACAAACATTCATTTTGTTAGTTGGTTCTGGTGCTGTCACACATACAACTCTCTCACACACTTCACTTTCTTCACCTCCATTCCTAAGGGCCAATTCCTTTTGCATTTTCTTTCTTTCCCTCTTATCAGCTTCCCCAAGCCACACATTTATTGTCTGTTCACATTTCCCACACACATGCTTAGCGCAGCCACAACACCCTTTCTGTGACTCGCTGCTTTGTTCCACTGACTCCTGCACCACCCCCAATCTAGTAGTGCTCAGTGTTCCCTCTCTAGGGAAATCATGATATTTAATCAGTTTTTTAATGTCTAACATGCATTTTCCCCCATATATCTTCTTCATTTGCCAAAATATTGGCGTATCATAATTTTCATAATTTTCATGCTTACTCTGGGCTTTCCCCATACTGATCGATTTTTACTCAGTCTGTGGGTTTATTTCGTTCGACGCGTCTATAATCTGTTGGACGTCTCCACCAGATCTGGTCACTTCACCCAAGACCAGAAAGGTTGCACCCAGTGCTAAATTGTAAGTCGCAGTTAAACTCAGACAGATCTCCCAGATCTTCTGCTTTAAGTTTATAGATCTTACAATGTGAGCCGCAGTTAAACCCAGACAGATCTCTCAGATCTTCTGCTTTAAAGTTATAAGCTCACACCCCAGCCGGGATCAAACACAGTCAGTATGGTTCAGCCGCTCTCGTAGAGTAACAAAATTGTTTTCCCAAATTTATTTCTCAAGATAAAATTCTAGCCGTATCTTACCAGAGATATGCTTGTTGCCGTGGGTTCGTTTTTCTGATTCCAGTGGAGCTCCTCCCGGCCCTGACAGCGGTCGGCCTCTCTTCTCTCAAGCTATGCGAGGTAGAGCTGGTTCACTAAGCCAGGGTCATGACCCACCGTCCGCTCCTCAGGTCCAGAAGTCCGCTACCAAGGAATCCCAAATCCTCGTCGCCAGATTGTTACGGCAAAAATCTATTAATCAAACATATCAGTTTGTAAGATACACTCAGAGTCAGATTAATCAAAAAGAATTCTTTATTCTTGCAAGAAGGTCTCAGTCTAACACACAGAAGAACCCTGTGGTGAGAGTGACACACCGTCCGCCCCCACCGTACAGCTTTTATACCCAAATCCAAGGTTTCTGATTGTACAAGTTAACTCCAAATAAGGAACACTCGTGCTGCTGAGGAACAAGTCAGCGCTTGCTGTATGTTTGCTAACATGTATGTTTTCCTTACATAGAGTTGACTCAAGAAAAACATATGCTGCTGTACACATGCATTCACTTAGCACAAATCTATTCTAACAGACCATTTATTGATCCCTTTCTAATGATTAACTATTGGTGCTTACATTGTGAAGTTAAGCAAATTAAAATTTTCCACTACATTATATTTGGGTATTTTATTTATTTATTTTTGTTCATGTTTTAATCTAAAGCAAAGTATATAACGCTCCCAATATCTACTGTAGCTTAACGGACCTCCCAACATTGCAAACTCTGAACGCGTGCATGAGATATTCAAAGTAACGCAATTTCTTCATCCTGCAATATAACGAAATTTTTATTTTAATTACAATGGTCATGTTTTTATTTTTTTAGTAGGCCTATTTATTATGTGTAAAATTTAAATTAATATTCAGAAACGGGTAAAGTTACTTTTCTGATTAACTTTATACTAAACCAAAATAAAATACTGGAGACGTCTCTGCTATTCTGAATTAACAGGATAATTAATTTTTTTCGTCTGCACAACGAAAAGATAAAAATCAATAAATCCAGGAAAAAATGTTTAGCAAAAGTACGAAAGTGATAAATGAACTTTGACAGGTAACGCATCTCAAAGTCGCATAGGCTACACAGTCCAACACAGACTCGTGTTGCCGTTGGAGCAGTCAGTGCCGAACAAACTATTAAGTTTAGGCCTGCTGTTAGAAAGGTTCAGCGAGTGATTTTCTTTATCCTTTGTTCATTGATCAACATTAAATATTGACACGTACAGGCTGTCAATGCACGGATTCAATAGACACTGGCCTGCTTAAAGACCAAACCGACTGTGTTTACGGGGATATTTCGAACTTGAAAAAAGATGTGTAGGCTAATGACGTCTTTCCGTGGTTGAAACAATTTTTCTGATATTTAATCATGTTTATTATTTCATGCTATAAATTAGCAAGAAGGATATTTGTGAGATATTGTATGCACTCCGTGCACGAGAAGCAGAAAACAGCGCTCATGCAGACGTGCTCTCTCGCGTCTTGCGCTTAAAGAATGCTATCAAGAAGAATCGATTTTCTATTCCTAACCCTACTAACCAGCCTATTGAAAATATTCAAATCATTCTATTGCATGTAAATAAATATGTGTATAACTATAGGGCTATAGTGAAATGTTTGTCTTTTTTTTTAATTGACGATTATCGTCTGGAAACAGACTTCGATATCGATATCGCGATACTTGCGAGACATCGTCGATATACGATAATATCGTCATATCGCCCAGCCCTAGATGGGGGACACACTTACAATTCGCTGAAATATTCGAAGACCGACTGTTTCCATCGACTGTAGCAGGTCTAACTAAACACCCATTGCAGACACTGACTGAACGCGCTGAACGCGCGTTTGGGCATGATCAGTCAGAACAATATCGAATTACATCCATAACATGCAAAGTGCAGTTACGACGCAAACCAAGAAACGGAGAAAAAGGCCTTTAAAGTTTTTATAAAGCCAGTCAGCATGTTATGGGTAGATTATGTGCATCTCCGAAACGGGACATAATTTAACCCAGATATCTTTTCACAAGACAGAATACATGTCATAAAGCCTATTACAAGTCTTAACTAATTTTTGACCAAATGTGTAGTTGTACTGCGCCTAAACTAGTCTGTCCCGGCTTTATGCAGTTATTAATGCAGTTATGAGAGAGAGAGAGAGAGAGAGAGAGAGAGAGAGAGAGAGAGAGAGAGAGAGAGAGAGAGAGAGAGAGACGTGAGACGATGTGCGTCAAAATTATTTATTTATTTATTAACTTCGTTTTAATGAATTCGTTCATTATTGTTTTCAATAATTGACAGTAGATAAACCAATAAATGAAAAACACAAAGCCCTTTTAACAAGTAAGCCTATCAATAATTATTTATTTGTTATATTATCTGGAATAATTACGAAAATCCGTGCATTAGGACTATTCATTTATTTATATAGCCTATTCAGTTTAATTTTCTATTTAGCCTATTATAGATAGGACTATACTTTATTAAAATTAAACTGTATGTGTCAATTGATTGTGAAGTCAGACATCGAAAATTGCAGATCAAGCGCATATGGGCTGCGCATGTCTCTTGTTATGAATTGGATCCCATTTTCCGTTAACTACGCGCAGGGATATGGAACTGTAATGCGGTTCAAACTTGCCTGAAACTACTTTAGCCGTGCGTTTCCCTGAAAATAATTGCACACCTTTAGAACGTTCTCAACCAATCAGAATCAAGCATTCAACAGCCCTGTAGTATAAAGAATTTTACAAGATCCTGCATTTTTAATAGCTTTGATTTAAGAAAGAGAGGATTTGTGTGTTCATAATAGGCGGCCTTGTGTATGATTCGTATAGCTCTTTTCTGTAGCAAAAAAAGTGACTGTATTACATTTTTGAAGTTATTACCCCATACCTCTACACAGTAGGTTAGATATGGCTGTATTAAAGCACAATACAGGGTATGGCGTGCATTATAATCAAAGATGTGCTTAAAGGTGTGGTTCATTGCTTTTTTTCTTTGCATGATTGTGTTTATGGGGTGCAATATAACATGTATTCGTGGTTTTTATTTTTTAAAAAGTCTTATTTTTCATAAACTTCACCTTTATTGTAAGCCGCGCTCTCCTCTGTCCCCTGAACGAGCGGTTTACTTCCGGATTCTATGAAAACACTCCCTCAGAAACACGTCGTGGGCTCAGATTGGTTCGTTTGGGCGGGTGTGTTGTGATTGGCTAAACTGTCGCTCACGTTGTCCGGAAAGTTAACGCCTATTACCTTACGGGGAAACGCCAGCTCCGGTCCAGATGTAAATAATGGTGTCGAGCTGCAGTATCAGTTTGAGGCAGAAACAGTCCAAGAAAGCCGCGATGAAGCGTGTCAAACAGAACCACACCACACACGGCTCTTATTATACGTTTCTGAATGCTAATTTGGCATATTTTTTTAACCATATACACGTTTGTTTTACACAATAGCATCTGACTGGCAACGATAGCAACTGACTGGCAACTAATGTTATACACAAACAGCGTTGGCAAGTTTACGTTCTTGATCAAATCGAAAATAACGTCATAAAGCATATATACATGAAAAATACGTTTAAAACATTAGTACTTATACAAAATTCAGGTCCATAATGTTTGTACCCGTTTGTCGTAGACACAAAATACTAGCATAACTAGTAGCCTAGTGGCTAAAGCCAGCGCTGGCATTTTGAAAAAATAAAACATAAATAAAACACAGGCTAACGTTACGTCTGGAATTATACATGCAAATACATTTAAAACGATTAAGTCTTAGCCTACTTACAGGTTGTGGTCCAACAACTGCTGCCTCTGGTTTTAAGGTTGGATCTGCTTCATTGTCTATTAACAGTTTCTTGCTGCATTGAACTCGTGGAGATTCTGGAAGCTGTCTTCCGTAAAATGCGCAGCACAGAGAGCTAGATTACGATCGTCACTTTCAGGAATATAATCAAACATAAATTGTATCCATTGTTGATGAAGTATAGCATCCGTGGGAAGCTTGAAACACAGAAGACCTGACAGCTGCGTGAACACAACTCACTCGACGTGCTGCAGAAATATGCACATGCCATTTCCTGCATATTCCGAAGGGAGTGGTTGATGCAAATGTGCGGGTTAGTGACGTACCATAACCCGTTGTAGTCCCAATCGAGTCGTTTTTGTAGGCGTTTACACTTCCTGGTTTTTAAAAGACGATATCTCTGCTTACATTGAACTTTCAGCGCTGCAACTTTGCAGATACTGTTAATGCACCATCAGCAACATTACACACTATTTAAAATCAAAAAAGTGGAACTGGAATGAACCACCCCTTTAACTCTACTTATTATGGCAAGGCTTTTGGAGACTTTGGTTGTTATATGTCTAATGTGGGCATTCCAATTTAGCTTGTTGTCAATCGTAACACCTAAAAACTTTATTTCCTGAACATTTTCAATGTGTACTCCATCAATCTCAACCAGTTTCTGCGACTCAGCTTGATACTTCCCAAAAAACATCACTTTGGATTTATCGAGGTTTGAGGATAATTTGTTACTTTCCATCCATTTTTTTACTTTACTTAATTCTTTGTTTATAACACTAATCAGTCGCTCCAAACTATCGTTACTATAAAAAATATTTGTATCATCAGCGAACAATACACATTTAACCAATTGAGAAACATTGAAAATATCATTAATATATAAATTAATTAATTTGGGGCCCAATACTGACCCCTGTGGGACACCACAAGCAATGTCACCCATTTGGACAAACTGTACTCTGTCGCTCAAATAACTTTTCACCCATTTCCCAGCAACCCCCCGTATTCCATATCGTTCTAATTTCTTAAGTAATATATCATGATTAATGGTATCGAAAGCTTTTTTGAGATCTATAAAAATTCCTATTGCATGTTTTTTGTTTGCTATAGCATTCGATATTTCTTCTGTGGCGTCAATTATGGCCATTGGAGTCCGCTTTTTAATTCGCGCTTTTTAACGCTTGAAGAATGAGAGGGAAGATGTAAGGAGCTGAACATGGCAAGGAATGCAGCAATATTTGTTATATTCAGCAACTGTTTAAGATAAATTGAGATCATCACTAATTTATACTTTATACAATTGTATATAATTATTAAATAAATAATTAATAAATTAAAACCTCGGATAAGTTTAAGCTGATATTAAGGGGCGTAGCCTACATCTTAAACATAATATTGTCAATGAAGTATAAAAAATACACAAACAAAAATGATAATGATCTATAACTGTATAGAAAGCAGTCAAGTATTAAATGCAGTTAAATGTCAAAATAACTCCAAAATCATATAGACCATTTCACAAGATGTAAACAACAGTGGTCCAGAAGCACTTCCTGTTTCAGTTTGTAACTGTTTTCTTTATTTCACATGTAAAGAAAACATCTTAAAGATGTTTGTTTAACTTTTTGATTCAGTTTTAAATGTTCTGTTGGTTGTATTTTATCCCAGCTTTTATGTAGTGTTAAAAAACTGAAACAGGAAGTGCTTCTGGACCACTGTTGTTTACATCTTGTGAAATGGTCTATACTATATAGCGTAACAGCTATGAGTTGTGTGGGGTGGGGGTTGTGGTAGATTTTTCCCCTATACACCTGACTTAGGTTGAACCTGGTTGAACCTGAGGTTGAGGTTGCACCTGAACCTCCTGTTACACATTTATCGTCTTCTCAACTGGGAATAACAAAGTGAGACGCTGCTTCGTTTTAGACGTTTAATAAAAGAAAACAAATAAAATACAGCGTGCTTGTTCAGCTGTCATTCACAGAATAGAAATAGTCCAACATAAACATTGAGTGGATTACGTGTCCACGCCCATCGATCAATGCCTAGTGGGATATGAAGTCAATTCACAAATGAAATTAAATACAGAATGTTTTTTTAACCACATATATACAGTATGATAACATGAACTGTTATTCTTAGTGTTGGATCAAAACGTTAACTTATAAATCTTAACTTCAAAACTATTCTTTTAAATAGTCTTCTAGCTAATAAATTCTCAACATCCTCCCCCTCATAAACTACAGTTTATATAATTTCCAAAGGATATAGAAGCTGGATGGGTCCCTGAACAGTCCCTGAACTTGTGCGAACTGCACATGACCTCACAAGGCCATCACGACCTGGGAACAATTCCTCAATTCTTCCTGGCTTCCAACTCTGTCTTGGGATGTGATCTTCTCCGATGAGTGCAACATCTCCGACCTTCAGCAGAGAAGACTGTGGGGTGTCGCAGCAATGAGCCGACTTCAAATCCAGCAAATATTCTCTCCGCCATCGGTTCCAGATGTTGGTCATAAGTCTTTGTCTGTAGCACCACCTCCTGTTCATCTCCTCCTTATTAGCTGTTGGATGGTTAGTCTCAGCTGGACATGGCTTAGGAGGCTAGCAGGTCAGTCTCTGGCCCACCAAGAAGTGAGCAGGTGTTAGTGGTTCTGGCTTGTCTACATCATTGTGCACGTAAGTGAGCGGCCTCGAGTTTATTATGGCTTCAGTCAGAATCGTGCACATTTCTTCAAAGTTGAGTTTAGCTCGGCCTAGCACCTTTCTGAGAATAATTTTGACTGACCTCACCAGCCGCTCCCAGAATCCGCCCCACCAGGCTTCTCTTTCAGCGATGAACCGCCAGCTGATGCCCTTCTCTGAGAAGAACTCCCGTAGCTGTGGATCCTTTATGCCTTTCCAGAGCTCCTTCAAATCTTGATTAGCTCTCTTGAACGTCTTGGCGTTATCTGAATAAATCAACTTGCATAGTCCTCTTCTTGAGATGAATCTTTTCAACGCTAGCAGGAAGTTCTCTGTAGACATATCTGAGACCAGCTCTAAGTGCACTGCTTTAGTCACAGCGCAATGAACAGCGCTATATACGCCTTTGTCATGACGTTCCGTGTTTTCACATAGAGTGGCCCTGCGAAATCCACACCAGTGATTTCAAATGGCGGTGACTCTGTTATTCCGTCTCTTGGCAGTGGTGTGGTAGTCTGCTGCCCAGCCCTTGCATTGGATTTCTTGCAGAGTACACATCTGGACACAACCTTCTTCACTACCTGACATGCCCCCAATATTTTTCTCTTGTCTGCACTAAGGTGTCTCGTACACCCGCATGCATTATCTTCTCATGTTCATACTGCACCAACATTTCTGTGTATCGGTGGTTGTTAGGCAAAATCCATGGGTGCTTTTCACTGTAAGAGAGATCAGAATGTTGGAGCCTTCCTCCCACTCTGAGCAGCTCATCTTCATCCAGAAATGGTTTTAGCTCTCGGATTCTGGAGTCAGTGTTGGGACATTTCCCTGGTTTCAGCAGATCAATTTCAGGGCTGAAACTCTGGTTCTGAATCACCTTTATCCAGTTTTTTCCTGCTTCATTTAACTCTTCTGCCGTCAGTTCACCACTGATTTTTGAGCTTGAGCGGGTGTTGGAGATAAACCTCTTTATCCAGGCTGTCACCTGAAGCACTGTTTTTAGTTTGCTGTACTTCTCCAGACATAAAACAGGGATTAAGAAGTCTTGGTCTTGCTTAACAAGCTGCACAGCAATCTGGTTTTTGGATCTGAGTTCAGACTTTACCTCATCTTCCTGAACATCTTCCTGAGTGCTTTCTGACTGATCAGGTGACATCAGAACACAAGGACCATTCCACCACAATGTGCTCTGCTTCAGGTCCTGCACAGTTAGGCCTCTAGTGGGGAGATCAGCTGGATTCAATTTTCCTTTGCAGTGAGACCATGACTGCGGGTCAGTTAGAGACTGGATTTCTGTTACTCTTTTGCTACAAACTGCTTCCACTTGTGACCAGAACCACAAATCCAATGCAGCACAATCATTGAGTCTGTCCATAGTCTGAGTTGTCTTGTCTAGCTGCAGTGGCTTCATGAGGGTGTTCCCCAGCCTGGCTGCTATTACAGCACCCATTAGCTCCAGGCATGGCAGTGTCATCCTTTTGAGTGGAGCCACTCTGGACTTGGATGCGACCAGGCTTATGGTCACATCTCCTTCCTTTGTTTCTTCTTGAAGATAAGCAACTGCACTATGCGCCCTTTCACTCGAGTCACAGAACACATGTAGCTTTAACTCTTGACCATCCTGCTGTGGCATGTATGTTTGGTACCATCGTGGGATTGAAACCTGATGCAGTTGAGGGAGCTCTGAGCACCACTGTTGCAATTTCTTTGTCAGATCAGGTGGCAGTTCCTCGTCCCACTTGAGCCCTCTCTCCCACATTTCTTGGAACAAGCACTTAATCCTGATGGTGAAGGGAGTCATGATGAATCTTAGTGGGTCAAAAATGCGAGCAGAAGACCGCAGAACACTTCGTTTTGTGTTCTCTTTCTCTTTCAGAATATCAAGCAGCCCTCTGAGGTCGAACACAAAGTCATCAGTGGCCGGTCTCCACATGCTCAGGAGAGTTTGTCATCCATTTACATAGCTCCATGCCTACAGCATGCATTATGTTCCTGGCTGTCGTCGTCACTGTATGTGCCTCTGTCACCTCATTTGCACTTGAAATAAAATCATCGACGTAGAGTGAAGAGCTGAGGACTTCTATCACTTGTGGGTGTTCTTGCTCATACTATCTTAAATGCTTCCTAATGGTGGCTGCGAGTAAGAATGGGCTTGATGAAGCTCCAAACACCACTCTCGTCATTCTGAGCATGCGCAGTGTCACATCCTTTTCTCTTCTGTTGGTGGTCCTGTGAATCATAGAAATCTTACAGCGCCCCGATCTCTTTCTGAGAGTGAAATCTGCAAAAATGCTTTCTTGATATCTGCCATATATGCGATTTTATGCAGTCTAAATCTGATCAAAATACTCATCAGATCTGGATTCAGATTGGGACCTGTTAAAACACAGTCATTTAGGGCCAATCCCAATTCTACCCCTTACCCCTTCACTTTCCCCTTCCCCTCCGTTTTTGCGCGTCCACGTGAAGGGGTAGGGCTGTCCCAATTCTCTTTTGGTTGGAGGGGGAGGGCTAGGGGGAAGGGCCAGATAGCCCTTCAAACGAAGATTTTTCGGGAGCACACTTCAAACGAAGGGGTATGAGAAGTGTCACTGCTAACCCAGGCTACAGACGCAAAATGGCTGCCCAAGCAAAAAAGGAGACCCGTAAATGTAAAGTATTTGTGGGTTTAATAAGTATTGTAACGACAAATAATGATTTGCTTTATGTTACATTCAAAATTGTGTTCATATTTACGGTCAGTTTCTTCACAGAAACGTTTGTAAAAAAATCGCTAAAATTACTGTACTTTGCTAACGATAGTCCTGCAACATATGAGGAGTTCTTTTCCAAAACGCTATAAATCCATTTCAATAGTTTTCAGAAAACATTTTTTACCTAGACCCACACATTTTGTGAATATTCAGATTATCCTTTTGAAATGTTGTCAACATCCTGTTTATCAATCTGTGCATCCTCACTGAGCTGAATATGCATACAGGTTGTCTCTGTCATGCTGGACACTGCTACTGGGCCGTGCACTGCCCATCCGAAAGTGCTCTCCGGTGCCACTAAGCTCTTTGTCAGTCTCTCTACTCTGCCTGATACTATCTGCCAGTAATAATCAGAGCCAATTTGCACAGAAAGTTCAGGGTTATCATCTCCAGCACAGTCTGCTAGTTGAAGACCTTACTTACTTACTTACTCAAAGTAGCCGGAAGTCATTCATTTTCAATGAGAGCTGGCGGCGAGCTCCGGCGAGAGCGGCGCGGCGCGTTTTGGATGGTGAGAGCGGCGAGGAGAGTTGGAATCAGTTCAACTTTATGGTAATAAGCAATGACACGGTTCGGCGGCAACCAATCGTAATGTAGAAGTGTTCCGTTTGAGAGAATCCCAGAGAACGCAGTCCTGTAAACTTAAGTTCCGACCACATTAGTTCCCAAGCAAAATATATAGAGGAGGTTGATCATTTGAATTTGATAAAGAGGGCGCGCAACACTATTTATAGGCAAGATTTTCGTGCTAGAACACTTTTTCAGCGGGAATGCAAATTATAATAGCACTTAACCATGAACCCAAAAGCCACATCACACACATATGGCTTTTTATTAGTTTATTTCATCAGCAAACATGTCACTATAATTTTAAAGTTATTTACATGGATAAATTTTCTGCAAAAATAACGACTCACATGCTTGTTTGCTTTGCGGCCCCTTTAAATACAGTTTTAAAAAAGATCATTCGATCTACGTCAGAGCATCAGAGTGTCCACAAATCTTTCCACGGCGTCATTGTGAGGGCGGCGAGAGCGAATTTTGCCGCTCTCGCCGGCGGCGGTGTGAACGTACGGGAAGTGTCCCTTGTCTAGTAAAGGGTAGCTGCAGCGCCTTCACCACATTCTCATGCACAAAACTCCCCTGACTGCCTCCATCTAGCAAGCAGCGGACCATCTTCCTGCTTGTGGGTCCTATGACCCATTCCTTGGCAGTTTGCAGCAGCACAGTGTTGTCAATGTCAGGTTTACCTTTCTCTGCTTGGGGAATTACTGAGGAAATAACAGTGGCGATGTTAGCAGCCGCAGCAGGTGGGGATGCCTCATTTTTCTCACAAACGGCTGCATGATGCCTGCCTCCATATGTGGCAAATGACATGCCATTTGACCTGCAAAACCTGGCTATGTGTTTGGACCCCAGACACACAAAGCACCTGCCAAACTTCTTCAGTTTTTCCTTACGTGCTGACACCGGGTAGTCTGGACATTTTTCAGATTTGTGTTCAGCACTATCACAGAACAGGCAGTTTAGCATTTTCTGGTCAGCAATGTGTAGTGCAGCTGCAGATGTCATGCTTGGTTTCTTTAGTTTCACATAACTGGCTGAATATGTTTTACTGCACGTTTTATTAGCAGACTGGTTTTCTGTCTGGTTGTATGATTTCATCATTTGTAAAGTTCTCTCTCGGCTCTGAACCTCTTTCTGCAGAAACTTCAACACATTAGGCACATTCCACTCATTATCATCCCCTCTGTGACGGCTGTATTCAAGAGCCATGTCGTCTGGCATCATCTGGAGTAATATTGGGCACAACATACCACCATAGGTGTCTGATAACACTCCCAATGACTCTAGGCTTCTGATTTGAATTGCACAGTCGTCATATAACTGCCTTAATGCACTGACATCAGTTGATTTCTTTACAGGAGTGAGATTCAGAAGCTTTGACATGTGAGCATTTACAATGAGATCTTTCCTTCCAAATCTGCTTTGAAGAATATCAACTGCAGCATCATAGTTACTGTCTGTCAGTGTGAGCCCTGCAACTGCCTTTGCAGCCGTTCCAGTGAGGTAAGTTTTCAGGTAGGTAAACTTTTAGGTAGGTAAAAAAGTCTTATACTGGCTCCAAAATTCCTGCCATACTAACATCTCCGCTGAACTTATCAATTTGTAGCTTAGACAGTCTCACTGTTGGTTTGTTTGAGCTAACATCACTTGACTGAACAGGCTGTGGGTTATTCACAGTTTCATGTTCTTGGATCACTCGTTGAGCCCGCGCTTTCATTTCGACGACGCGGTCTCTGTATTCCTCTGCGAGTTCAATCTCCGCCTCCACGTCCTCCAGCGAAGTGTATTCCTCCACTATTCTGTCAAGCTTGCGCAAACTGTCCTCCTTTGTTGACGGCTAACATGTCCCGCACACGGTCGATATCCTTGTCTTCCTTTAATAATTCAACGCCAATCTGGTTTAGCAGTCTCGTTGTGGAACTCCGAATCGTCCGACGCTTTCTTTTGGACCTTTCAAGTTGTTCCATACCGGCCGTTCGCTCTTCGTTATCTTCATCCCTCATAGTTGTCTGTTTCCAGGGTTTCCGGCACCAAAAATATTACATATTTATCGTCTTCTCAACTGGGAGTAACGAACTGAGACGCTACTTCGTTTTAGACGTTTAATAAAAGAAAACAAATAAAATACAGCGTGCTTGTTCAGCAGTCATTCACAGAATGGCGGTTGCCCTGATAGTCCAACATAAACATTACGTGGATTACGTGTCCACGCCCATCGATCAATGCCTAGTGGGGATATGAAGTCAATTCACACATGAAATTAAACACAGAATGTTTTTTTAACCACATATATATGATAACATGAACTGTTATTCTTAGTGTTGGATCAAAACGTTAACTTATAAATCTTAACTTCAAAACTATTCTTTTAAATAGTCTTCTAGCTAAATTCGGTGGTGATGGGAAAAATCTTACATTTCTGGGCAATCTTTGCCCGTCGATACAATAATTGTTGTCTGTAGTTTTATATGGGCTGTGGCAATAATAATAATATTCTTAAAAAAGAAGCTCGCAACATATGGAAAAAAAGAACTAGATCATTTTTTGAAGTATGAACTGAGCTAGTTCATTTTAAAATTTGTTAACTGAACTTTGAACTAGTTGATGTAGAAAGTGAACTTTCCCAACACTGATCACTTGGGAGTAAGGTCTCTAGTGTTTCGCAAAATAAATAGGGGTTAATGCCCGACGAGGTGTCAATTGTCAGGTTTTAATGGACGACGGCGAGGCGTGAACCGGCCGACGCGCAGCAGAGGACGGTTGCCTCCACCGAAGTCCATTAAAACCTGACAATGGACACCTCGGAGGGCATTATGGACACCATAGTGAGGCATGTTGGCCTTATAAGATTAACCTGGCCTTCAGCTATAAAAAGGTGATACAAAAACAATCCAAATGTTTTTGATTTTATTAAAAAAAGTCGAAAATCCATTTACTGGTAGGCCGCCATAGTTATTTACGCCTCAATGCATTCTGGGTAGTGACGTGTAATGGTTGTAGTCGGTTGAGCGCTGTAGTCGGTTGAGCGCTGCGCTGCTTCCATGACAACTCGAGATATTACCAGACGTGCACTTTGTCAGTTTATGGCCAGCAATATTGTTATGTTTAAGGAAGGACGTTATGGAATTGAGATCATGTCTGTAATATGTTATGATTGTACTGTACAATTAAATACAATCGTTGCTTATTAGTCTGCAGTCTGAATTCACTTTGCCTCAGAGCGTCCGTTAACTGAATGAATTGAGAATATCATCACCTGAAAATCCGGTAACATCAGCCATTTTCATTCAACCAGCTGATTTCTGTAACTAAATGTAAAACTAAATGTATATTGCTGCTAGGGCTGTCAACTTTAGTCGTAGTCCACTAATCAGTCTTGGTCGACTGACATTCTTATTGTTGCATTTTTTTTTACATATAGAAAGAAATTTTCAATGATTTACTCCTTGATATTTATTCCTTTATAAGCTGTTTTTTATTACTGTATTCTAACTATAATTAACCTATGTTTTATCCCCAACTTTAAATAGCCTACTTTAAAGCTGGGGTAGGGAACTTTTGTCAAAAATATTTTTTAACATATTTGATAAAACTGTCATTATGTCCTGACAGTAGAATATGAGACAGATAATCTTTATAAAAATCAAGCTCCTCTGGCTCCTCTCAGTGGTCCTATTGTCATTTGCAGAAATTTTACGCTCCTGTCAAGGAACAACCAATCAGAGCCAGGAGGAATGTCTTAGAAGTGTCAATCACGCTCTTGTACGCGCTTATCACACCCCTCTCTTGCACAACGCGAGGCCGCGACGCGAGCGCGTACTGTCTCTGGCTGCGCTGAGGAGCCACGCGGAAAATTGGAACTTTTGGGGGTACCCGCCATTAGCCCAGCTGCATCACATCAATCTTTACTTTTGATTACACGACAGAGACAGTACGCGCTCGCATTGCGGTCTCGCGCTGTGCAAGAGAGGGGTGTGATCAGCGCGTACAAGAGCGTGATTGACACTTCTAAGACATTCCTCCTGGCTGTGATTGGTTGTTCCTTTACAGGAGCGTAAATTTCTGCAAATGACAATAGGACCACTGGGAGGAGCCAGAGGAGCTTGATTTTTATAAAGATTATCTGTCTCATATTCTACTGTCAGGACATAATGACAGTTTTATCAAATATGTTAAAAAATATTTTTGACAAAAGTTCCCTATTTAGGCTATTTTGTAACAGCGTCACAGTTTAGCGCACACACATAGAACACTCGGTTCGCCCCTGTGGCTGTCTGCGCAGCTGCTGCCCGCTCAGTAAGGGAGGTAGTTTTGCTGTATTCATTCAGTTAGAACGCTTGTTTTGGTTTTTATGTTTTTATACACTTCTTTCATCTTGATGCGGCGTGGACACACTTGGAAAAAAGAGCGCGTCACACCGCGAACTTGAGCGCGCAAAAGACGTGAGCAGTCCCTTTTAACGGCTTTATCATGCTGACTCAATAGATTGTGTTTTCTTGATATGTTTTTGTTTTTATTTGTACACTTTACGCATTCGAAAATGGCCTAAATAATATAACAAAACGAAAATAAACATATGCGGTCCTACAATAAAGCTAATTATTATTAGGATTGTTTTTTAGGCTTTTGGTTTTTTGTGCGTTTGTTTTAAAAGGCCTAGATTGCCTGGACAAAAGTTAACCCATAGCTTTGAAAGTAAAGAAGAATATGTATAACGAGAGCTTTTGTTAGGATTTTTCATTATGTGGCAGATAGCAGTTAGATTTTTTTGTAACGTGTAGCAGTGGTCAGGTGCGCGATTGTGACTGTTAGCCTACTATAGCCTAGACCTAGGACAGAGCTCCTCACTTTGCAGTTAAAAAATAATTTATTTTTTTAATTTACAAAGAATTCTATTATTATTATAGTTTTATGTATTTTTGATGTTTTTTCGTTGTTGTTTTATGCTCTGTGACAATTGTTAAAAAATGTTCAATCAAAACATCACGTCTTTAAAAAAAAAAAATAGGTTGTATAATCGTTGGGCAGGACAAGACTTTGGTCAGGATTTCTTTGGTTGATTACAGCCCTAATAGGCTCTATGCACAACTGCACTACTTCCTGAACTTCAGCCAGCTCCTTGTTTCCTGTCTATCATTATTGGACAATTTGATTAATTCAGGTGTGCTTGACCTCAGTAGTCACGGCAACAATAATCAAACACACCTGAATTAATCAATGTGTCCAATAATGCCAGACAGGAAACAAGAAGCTGGCTGAAGTTCAGGAACTAGTGGAGCTGTGCATAGAGCCTATTGCTGCGCAGGGTGAAGTCAGTAAATACATATCAACGATTTGAGACAAATAATTTAAATTTAATATAAAACTATGTAAATGGTGCTCTGTGGCGCGGCAGGACTTTGAACAAGGTCCGAGAGCAGCTATTTCTATGCGTTCAACACAGTGAGTGACTGCTTGGGGAAATAAAGCATACGACCGCGGTAGATGACTTATTAAATTATTTATACTGATGATCGTCTGATCTATATAGCCTACCCTGGACAGCTGCTGACAAAAAGTGGAGCTCTTTAAAGCAAACGCTCTCGTTCTCGCTGGGCATTGACCCTTTCCGCAGACACCGTTTATTTTGCCCCACTCTCGCTACTTCAACTCCCTGATAATCTTAATTTTCATGTAACTTTTGAGTATGCCTGTCATTTTCCGCGTTCATTCTCTTGATTTAAGCCTACTGTGCGCTCGGGTTCAAACTGAAAAGGCTGAATGGCAGACGTGTTCATCTCGCTACTGTCAAAACTGGGCTAGCTACAACCATTACACGTCACTACCCAGAATGCATTGAGGCGTAAATAATTATGGCGGCCTACGAATGAACGGATTTTCGACTTTTTTTTAAATTAAAATCAATAACATTTGGAGTGTTTTTGTATCACCTTTTTATGCTGCCGCCCACGTTAATCTTATAAGGCCAACATGCCTCACTAGTCGGGGTACCCTTTAACAAATATAATTTTACTCTGTTTATTAATGTTTTTACTCAACATTTGTGTAGTTTTTGGAGGATTTGTGATTTCTATAAATAAATAAATAATTATTTAAATAGGATCTTTACAAAAAAACAGCATTTCATGTTAAATAAACTTTATAAAAGAGCCAGATTTCTAACTTTCATTCCTGGGAATACCATGGATAATTTTACAAGGTTGAATGTAAGATTTTTTGCCCATTTTTTTGAAAATTCAAGTTAAAATTTGCAATAAGTCACTTTAACCACTAGATGTCTATAGAGCTCCACTAGGCCTATATACTACTTGAATTACTGAAAGATATAGTTTCTTAAGTTGGATTCAGTTGGATTCATATCTAAATATTATAAAATCACAATTATAACAAAAATAAAATACTTTTTGTCAAAGTTTAGCATTTGTTTTTGTAAAAAAAAAAAAGAAGTAAATTGGGAATAAAATCGAACAACTAGGAACAATAGTTTGGAACAATGGAACAATAGTTGGTCTCATCTCTTCTATCTTTTTTATAGCCTTATAAATGTATTCCTGTGTGTGTGTGTGTGTGTGTGTGCACATTTCCAATGTGTCTTAGTGTTGCCAATTTATTTTTGAGGTGGTTCTGCATTTTAGAGTATTTTATTTTACAAATGATAAGAGAACAGTTTTTATAGTCTGTATGTATTCCTGTATATTGTATTCCTCTATATGAGTGTGTTTGTGTGTGTGTGTGTGCGTGTGTGTGTGAGCATGATCATTTTGGATTGTGGATATTTTTTGCACTGTTGGAAGTGTGCAACTTTATTTCTGTGATTTCTGTCTTTGTTCTGCGTTATTTCTGATTTTGATGATGAATTTTGTCTATTTTGAGTCCAATGATAAATAAATATGTATTTATTTATTTATAGATATTTAAAAGATATCATGAATCCTCCAAAAACTGCACAAATGTTGAGTAAAACATTATTAAACATTAATATTATATTAAAAAATTTTAAAAATCTATTGTTCTGTTACAAAATTAAATGTTATTCTTCGGACCGCGAAGACCACAAGTGTGACGATTTTTGTCACGCCTACATAAAAACAGATAAAATTCCATTTTAATTTTTATTTTGTAGATCTAGAAAGTGTTGAGAGCTGTAGCAAGTTTCATACCATTTGGAAAAAGAGAACTTTTTTTTAATTCAAGTAAAAGTCATTTGGGGTCCAGTGGACCCCGAAGACCATCAGAGGGTTAATGACGTATGCATGCTCAGGCCCGGAACGTTAAGTGCAGTGTGAGTGCAGGCCTGTGGGAAAGGGGGTACAATTGTGCTTGAGCACAGTACAATGTAACTGTGCCAAATGTGAATACATCCTTGCTTTAAAGTATACAAATATTAGGAAATGTCAAGTTTTGTGTTCTGTTTTTACTTCTGATTCAAGCTGAGCCAAGACGAAGCCACTACTTTCTATGATGAGCTGAACCACCACATATTCGAGTTGGTTTCCAGCTCAGATGTGAATGAGAAAAAAGGCGGTATCCTTGCCATAGGTGAGTATGAATCAAAGGAAAATCTCATGAATCCAAAAGAAATCATATTTTTTTATTTTTAATAAAATAATGGAACATGTTAACTTATGTTTCCATTTTGTCGGATTGAACTAATTTCGCTTTGAAAGTAACTCAGCATTGCATTGCTTGGTTTGAAGTGATGTTATTGTGTAATGGCTTTCTCTACAGTGAGTTTGATTGGTGTGGAGGGGGGAAATGCCACCCGTATCAGCCGATTTGCGAACTACCTTCGGAATCTGCTTCCCTCCAGTGACTCAGTGGTCATGGAGATGGCCTCTAAGGCCATGGGTCACCTGTCCATGGCGGGAGACACCTTCACTGCAGAGTATGTGGAGTTTGAGGTGAAGAGAGCTCTCGAATGGTTGGGAGCAGACAGGAATGAAGGAAGACGTCATGCAGCGGTGCGTTGAGACACTTAAGTGCATCATATTATATAGTAACAGTGAATTGCAGCCTGTTTGAAGCTCTGGTATGCCCTGGTATAACCTGGTATACCCTGACATTTTCTTTTTAAATGGAACAGTTTATTATTGGAAATTAACCTGTTGATATATATATATATATACTGTATATACACAGTATATACATACATTAGGGCTGGGTAATAAATATCGATTTCTCGATATTAATCGATTCTCATTTTTACAAACCGATATCAATTCTTAAATCTCAAGAATCGATTAGTCATTCTGTTTCATTTGAATGAACGGAACATTGTATCGCAGCTGCGTGCATCCAAAAAAATCGCAATAATCTTTGTCCTTTGTTACTATTGATATGAAACTAAGTCTCAATTTTCAAATTACGTCCATTTTCTTTAGAAATTCAAAAACATAAATAAAGTTTTGGCGCTGTGGCGTGAGATCGCTCTGGCGCAGCTCAAGAGAAGCAGCAGCGCTGATCTCTCTTCTGGCTTAATACCAGTTACAGCGCGAAATAAACATGAATGAGCATCTCATTCATGTTTGTTCAAAGAGTACAGCTTATCGAAATCCGTATCATGTCACATACAATCAGCGTTTCAACCGTGGAAAGACATCAGTTAAACAGCTTGTAATCAATGTCATGTATCGTCATATTTACCTCAGAAAACCCACATCAACTCGTTAGTCAGCTAGAAAAAAAAAAATAACTCCAGAGAGGAGCATTTTGCTAAATATATACACCATACATATGCATTATATTCTTAATGTTCTTCAATATTTAATGCATATTTGAGTAAATCTGGCAAGTTTTTATGACAGCCATCATTTAAATGTTTATATTTCATATAATCTTCTTATTATAAAAGTAAATAAAAGTGCAATTTAAGTGTTTGTATAGCTACAAAACAGTTAATTATTACCTCATATTAGGCTAATGAAGCCTAGTAGGCTACAACTAGACTCCCATAGTTTACAGCATTAGTTAAGAGATTTGATCCCCTTGAGAAAAAATTGCCATTTATTGTAACTGATATCCAAAATAATCAATATGGAATGGAATTGAATCGAAATCATATCGAATTGCAAGCTTGTGAATCGAAATCGAATCGAATTGTGAAATTTATCTCAATACCCAGCCCTAATATATATATATATATATATATATATATATATATATATATATATATATATATATATATATATATATATATATAAGCATAAGTGATTTTTGTTGTGTTTCAATTGTATATAGTTTGCATAACTTTTATATAGGGCTGCATGATATCACAATTTCCATGTAATTGCACTTTTAAAATTTTGAAATCGCAAAGGCTGCGATTGTTTTTTATGTGTAGCTTGTCATTGATGTATGGCTCTGTAAATGCTGCTCCATCTGAAAGCCCTTTGAGTCACTTATAACATGCATTTGAAAAAGCAACACACACACACGTTAAACATCTTTTCATGAAACATCTTAAAATGAAAATCATTTATGAACCTCCTGTCCAACAAAAGACGACATTTAATAACATGCTTTACTCCAAACTCACTTCATAACGACAGTTGAGCTTTTGTTAGATGATGTGGCTTTCTTATACAGAATAAGGCAGTTGCGTATTTATAAGTAATTTAAAAGCATTTAAATCTTATGTTAATTCAGCTACAGTTATAATGCCCGATAGGGATTTCCTGGAATGATATGTTGTAGTTTCGTTGCAATTAATCGTGCAGCGGCAGCCCTAGCTACTTTTTTACTTACTAGCCACTGTGGCTAGTGGTTTTCCAAAGTTACTAGCCACTCAGAATTTTCACTGGCCACAATTTTGACATCCATACCATGGGGAAAAAAATATGGGGCCATATAGATATTTGTAATATTATCCAAATTTTAATTTCGCAGCAGATATATTAGGCTGCTGTCACTTTAAGACCTGGCACACAGATTCATTATACTGTTACACATTCATTTTCTTTCTCTGCTGTTTATGTTCATTCAAAAACAAAGCTGACTGTGTTAACGTGAATACTTGCCAAAACCAGCATTTTTTGTTTGAGCACAAGAAGCATCAAAATAAAACTCAATTTAGTACTGAGAGACGGCTTTGTGTCAGCAAAATGATGCACAATACGCGCAATCCCACACCAAAATTCAGTTCAATATTATATGTAAAATTCGACCAGCCAAAGTGTCTAATAGGAGTGACAATCAATGTTACCTGCCACTGCTGAAATCCACCTGCATTTAGCAGGTTGGCTGGTGTTAAAGCAACACCAAGTCACTTGTCCTCTGCGGTTGCCCTACAGTTTGGAAGCGGAATTGTCCATTACTGCTGTCGTAAATAATTTAGCCTACTGCATCCTACTGTTGCATGCACGCACATGCTCTCTGTATCCAGCACCGGCTTTGGAATCATGATGACAATTCAAAAGCTACCCGGGTGCTAAGTATCTTACATGTAGTTGTAGTCTACTGTTGAGTATGTATGCTCCACCTAACGGAAATTCAATTCAGAGCAAGTCAAATTTGTAGTTTTCTTATGTCTCATTCGGACTACAGAAACATGACCCAATCTGGCAATCTTACATAGCATGGATATATCATACAAAAGACCGCACAGTGGTGGCATAAGTGCATTTCACCATGTCATGACTTGAACCACTGAAACAATTTTGAAAACGTTATTTTAAGGTAAAAAATCTCACTTAGTGTTGCTTTAATGTCAAGCCCTGATCATATGATATAGGAGAATATAAAACTCACAGTCAAGGAAGGAAGGAAGAAAAAAATACACAGATGTCCAAACTGAGCAAAACTGAGCAAAAATAGAGATTTGGTGTGGTTCTCGATATTCATATTGTTAAAAATAAGATTAAATTGTGATAGCTTGTAATGTAAAACAATGAGATCTTTATAACAGTATAGTAGACAACATGTATCAGTTGTCAGATGATATTTAAATGCTTAGTGTTATGATTTAAAGCTATGTAGTTTTTATTGTGGGGTGCACACATGTAATGCAATGCAATACAATGGTGATTTAGAGATGTACAAACAAACATTCTTCAAATGCTTGATCTTTGATAGTTGATATTCACATTTTACATGATTTAAAAAAAGTGTTTTATAGATAGTCATGTAAACTTGGATTAGTTGGATCAGATTATTGTGTAAATCTTGGAAATTAAACAATAAAAAAGTTAGGCTGAATCCCAATTCACCCCTTGGCCCTACCCCTTAGCCCTACCCCTTGTTTTCGAGTGTAGCCTTGGCCCTTAAAACGGAGTGACAAGGGCCAAGGGGTTGGAATATTTACCTACGAAATGGAACGACCCTTCATGAACCCAATGCGTCATCAGTCGTCGGCGATGTACAGGATTTCTCCATGACAACAACTGATAATCAGCGCAGCTGCTCTTAAGTAAGCAATAAGGTACGAGAGGCTGTGCTGTATCGTGAATAAGTAACGGCTGAAGGGCGTTGTTAGGCACGACGCGAAGCGGAGTGCCTGCAACCCCTTCAGCCGTTACTTATTCACGATACAGCACTTGCCTCAAGTACCTTATTGCTTTTATAAAACGGTTGCCACACAATATTAAAGTAAAAAAAAACAACAATGTATTAGTGCAACTTTCATGTAGTTTAATCAATAAAAACATTCCTTCCGCTAGAAAAATATAGTCCCTGACTGTGAAGAGCAACGTTCCAATGTGTAATATGCAGGAAAGCTCAAATAAAAACAACAAACCATTCTCAAACTTTCTCATTCTTTTTATTTTTTACAACACAAAGTTTGTGAAATTTCCTCACACCAATAGGTAGGTATAGCTTATCTCTCAGCAAAATAACAAATAAAATAAACAAAAGGGCACATATTTTTATAGATAACAGTTAGGTCTTTAATCTAGTTATTAATTTAGTCGCTAAAATGCTGCCTAACAAGAGATACTTTATTTATTGTTGTTTATTTAAATTTATTTGAACATCTCCGTTTATTGTGCACGCATTAAATATTTGTCTCATTTCAATCGGCTCTACTGTGGTGATATTTAACGCGGTCCTCTTTTGTTGGGGCTCAGCGCTGTCAGCGGTGTTTTCTGTTGCAGCAAGAATGTCACTCCAGTGCTTTCTTTGTTTTAAGTTTGGCCTCCAGTAGCTCTGTAGTGAACTTTCACACTTATGTCCACTCACAGACATAATCTCCCTCGATTCGAGACCAGCATCGGACAATCTCTGCACCATGGTACTGCGCAGGCAGTGATTTGTGTAAACCTTGGAGGTACCTGCTACTTTACAAATTTTTGGCAACATAGTTGCGAGGTAGTTCACACCCATAGGCTCTCTTGTGTACCTGCAACAGTCAAAAACGAGAAAAACCTTTAACACAACAAGATTTAACACAAATTATAAAATAGCTTATATGATTTATGTGCCGCTGCGTGAGTGATCTACGTACCAAACACATTTAGAGAGGTTTTGCTTTTTGGGGTGAAGGTAAAAAGCGGGGGGGGGGTTAGATGGCAGAAGAGAAAGGTACTTCTCTAGAGAGGCAACGGGACAAAGCGGGTTCCCAGTTTGTTGGAACATGAAGCCACGCCTGCTATCCTTATTTCTGTCATGTGGGTCCTTATGGTTTTTTGTGTCTTCATTGAAGCTCATTGTGACATACTTCAGACCATTTTCGTTTGTTAAAATGCGGAATGAGTCTGGAATGAGTTCTCGGTTCCCCTCTTTTCCTCTGCGTCCGAAGTGTAACTGCACGTCAAACCAAACTTTGTTTACGAGTCCTTCAGGTGTGTTGGGATTAAGCGCATCGGACAGTTTTATGGTGCTGAAATCTTTAGCAGAAATCGGTGTGTGATGCTCCGTTTTATCACGACCCTCTCTTCTCATTGTCTTTACGACTCCAACGAAAACATTATTGGATGAGATGAATTCACTGTCTCTCATCAGACACCAGGACAAACTCAAAGGTGGATCATTCAGGAATCTGTTCAGACCTGCACGTAACGCTACATAGCTACTGATCCCATATTGTTCTCCTTTGGAGCTTCTGACAGTTCCGTAGAAGTCACGGAGAAGTGCGTTGAGTTCTGTCTTGGTGATTTGTTTAAAATCTATGCTGCAACCCTTTTCACTACACCAGTCACCGAAGCATTTCACTGCCCATTGGGTTTGCTGCACGGTATTTTTTTCATTACGAGTCTTCTCGAATGTATCAATGTTACATTTTAGCACTTCAGCATGACGGTTCGTATTTGTAGTCTCTCCAAATTGTTCCTCAAACCACTTATCCATCGTCATGCCACCCAGTAAATCGAAATTTACTTTAAACATTTTAGCCTTTTTAATTCTTTAGTTTTTTTCTATGTTTATGTTGATATGTGTGGTTGCTAAGGGTGTTGCTAAGGGCGCAGTGATAAATAGAACCGTTGGGTGAAGCGGTCTTAGCCGTGTTTTATCGTGAATAAAGCACAGCTCTTGACCAATCAGAATCAAGGATTGGAACTAACCGTTTTATAACTTTGAATAAACATGATGATTATAACATCCCTTCCTCGAAATGTATGTCTTTTCTGATCGGAAAGGTAATTTATTATACCATTTCTTAATTTAAATGACTATAGTGTTATTATAAGAGTAAATAAAGTGCGTGGTGGAATCATCTGGCGCTAAATTTAAATGTTTAACCGTTTGCGATCCATCTCGCCGGTGATTTCCGATGCAATCCGTGAACTTTTCTCTTAGCCCTCCGTTTGGAGTGTGCCTCTGAAAAATCTCCGTTTCGAGGGCTATGTAGCCCTACCCCTTCGCCCTACCCCTCGATCTCAAGAAGAATTGAGACACCCTACCCCTAGACGTGAACGCGCAAAACCGAGGGGTAGGGCTAAGGGGTAGGGCCAAGGGGTGAATTGGGATTGAGCCTTATTCTTACATAAACTTACATAAACATAAAATATAATATTATAAAGACTTCACAGCAAAAAAAAAATGTCTGTACCACAACCTGTAGTGGGTCATTTTAAAATTATATTAAAAGGCTTTTGGGTTGCTTAAAATGATAAACTACCACATCAGACAACAAAAGGCTTGTAGTAGATTGTGGTCAATATGTTTTCAGCAGTTTTGATCATGTTGATAATTTATAGGCCATAGAAATTTCCGTATCAAATATGATACAGTAGACTAAAAGTACCGGTAGTATTTTTCCTTGGATTATTTTAGATTAATGCCATGGATATGTTGCAATACAAACTTTATATCAGAATCTCTTAAATTTTATTGGTAATTTTTGTTTCCTCAACAGTAATTACTGTCATCTCAGTGACCACTCTGTTACTCCACTGACCCCACTATGTTTTTGTTTTAGGTGCTGGTTTTGCGAGAGCTCGCCGTTAGCGCACCTACATTCTTCTTCCAGCAGGTGCAACCGTTCTTTGATAACATTTTCTATGCGGTGTGGGACTCCAAACAGGCCATTCGTGAGGGTGCAGTATCTGCACTTAGAGCCTGTCTTATCCTTACCACACAGAGAGAGACCAAAGAGATGCAGAAACCACAGTGGTACAAGGTCAGAATCATCACAGCTTTAAAGTCCCTGTAAAGTCAAAATTAAATAAGTATGTGTTCTGAGTTTGTTACACCACAGAAAAATGTGTAATTAGCCACCCAGCCAAATTTGAATGATAAAAAATCCGGGAAGTACATAAAATAAGCTATCAAAATCATGAAAAAATGAACAGATTCTCTGCTCTCAAACGCTGGGGGCGTGTCCGCTGGCTGCGCTGAAACCACGCCCACTCACGGGAAAGCTGTTGACGGTGATATTAGCTTTTGGAGACAGGAGGATGAACACTGAGGCGGGAGATCGTCTTTTCGGCCCCGTTCACCAGTAACAGCAGATTATCAGTGAATTATCAGTGAATCCAAGTTGTCTGAGGAAAGTTTATAAAACGATCCAGTGTAAAATGATCAACAGAGGCGGGTGTTGGCGGTGATCCTCAGCTCATCATCAAGGTATAGGCTCTTTAAAAACCTCTTCTTGATGTGATCGTTTTTAAGGGAATTTAAATGAAGATACTAATCTGTTTTGTACATGATCGCATCCAGGTAGTAGCCCATGCATGTCCGTGTCGAAGGCATAGCTAGCTAGAAAACTGTAGGCTCAGCTGTAGTAACTAATAGTACTGACAGTCACTCGCGATTGAGCGGTGAATGCGAATGTGCTCTGGGAGTGTTATTGACTGCGTGTTAGGGGAGAGATCAGACTTTGTGCGTCATCAAATAGGGGGGTGTCCAGCAGCTCATGGGTTCCAATGCGTCACGGAGCCCTGTTTTAGCCCCGCCTAATTAATCCGTAAAATTTCAATGGTGAAAAACTGTTTAAAGTCCCTGTAAAGTCAATTCTACAAAAAAACAGATCGGTATCTTCATTTAAATTCCCTTAAAAACGATCACATCAAGAAGAGGTTTTTAGAGAGCCTACTTGATGCGCTGAGGATTACCGCCAACACCCGCCTCTGTTGATCGCTTTACACTGGATCGTTTTATAAACTTTCCTCAGAGACAACTTGGATTCACTGATAATTCACCGATAATCCGCTGTTACTGGTGAACGGGGCCGAAACGACGATCTCCCGCCTCAGTGTTCATTCTCCCGTCTCCAAAAGCTAATCAGCTAATATCACCGTCAACAGCTTTCCCGTGAGTGGGCGTGGTTTCAGCGCAGCCAGCGGACACGCCCCCAGCGTTTGAGAGCAGAGAATCCTGCTAATTTTTTCATGATTTTGATAGCTTATTTTATGTACTTCCTGGCTTTTTTATCATTCAAATTTGGCTGGGTGGCTAATTACACATTTTTCTGTGGTGTGACAAACTCAGAACACATACTTAATTTTGACTTTACAGGGACTTTAACGGTCTAACTCCACATTTCACTACTTCACAGTTCACAGGCTTTGTAATATGTTTTAGCAATACATATGTAACATTTATAATGTGTTTAGAACTTTTTTATAGAATTGCCTTTACAGGGACTTTAACTGTTTTCAAATATGCTTGCATGAATGCTATGGGTATATGGGCGCTCACACATTCTATGTGTTTTGTTGTTATTAACAGCAAACATTTGAGGAAGCCGAGAAGGGTTTTGATGAAACTTTGGCTAAAGAGAAAGGCATGAATAAGGATGACCGTGTGCATGGAGCTCTACTCATTCTCAATGAACTAGTGCGAATAAGCAGTATGGAGGGAGAGGTATGACACTGCTATGGACAGTATGACACATGATTACCTCAAGTTACACTTTACACATTTGTTTCTGTTTGTGTATTTAACTTTTGTTCACAGTTTTTGCTTGCTTTTTATTTTTGTTTCTTTGTATTTTTCTTTTTGTTTGATCTTTCACTCATTTGGCATTATTCATTGCTTCAATGTTTTTACTTATTTGATTAATAATTTTGGTTCTTTAATTCCTGAAGCGTATGAGAGAAGAGATGGAGGAGATCACGCAGCAGCAGATGGTTCATGATAAGTACTGTAAGGAGTTGATGGGTTTCAGCACTAAGCCTCGGCACATCACACCCTTCACCAGCTTTCAGTCAGTGCAGCCACAGCAGTCCAATGCTCTGCTGGGGCTGCTGGGATATAGCACACCACAGGGCTTTCTAAGTTTTGGAGCTGCACCTGTTCCCTCTAAAAGCACGCTGGTGGAGAGCCGGTACTGCAGAGAACTGATGGAGGAGCGTTTTGACCAGGTGATTTTATTTATTACTGTAGTGAAGAGGAAATTATTATTTTGGAAGAGACTGTAGCATTTTTATCTTCTATAGCTTTTTTTGTCTTCTAAAAAAATTTCTTTTTGAGTCAGTAAATTTATTATATATTATTGTATAATTTATTATATATATATATATATATTTTAGGGCTGTAAACGTGTTAATGTATGCGATTACTTTTTTTCCAGTTTAACACGTTAAAATATTTAATGCAATTAAAGCAGCATCCATTAATTTTTGTCATTCTTTGGGTAGCGTTGCATTATTTGATCTCGCTCTTATTCATGCAAATGCTTTTACACTCTTTAAACCATTCAAACGCGACAAGACAAAAGACAACGCGCTGCTTGTGAATGTCCTGTTTGTGACGCACACAAGGCGCATAGAAAGACGTGCCAGTAACGTGCGAAGAGACAGCATGCCAGAATACAGTTCACTTTCGCAGCTTGAATGAATAACACAAAATGATGCCAAAATAACAGTTTTGTAATATAAGAGCAGTCTTAAATTAGTTAAATAAAGTCTTAAATGAATGTGAAGAGTTGTGAGAGAATGATACGCGTGTCACTTCTCTTAACTAAATAACATTTGTAGCTTTAATCAGAGGTGAACTCTTGAAAAAAATTTCAAACAAACTGAAATGGTCTTTGCACACTTTTGAGGCATATATATAAATATATGCCTCAAAAGTGTGCAAAGTCTTTAGGTGGCAGTGCACCTTTAATAATCTCCAGGATCTTGGTGAGGAAGGGCTGAATTTCAGCCCTCACAGCCACCACCAGCAGACCCAATATATACATATATTCGTACATATATACAATATAAACATATATACATAGTATACATATATATATATATATATATATATGTATATATATATATCTATATGTGTGTATATATATATATATATATATATATATATATACTGTATATATAGCCTCAAAAGTGCACAAAAAGGGTGATTTCCGTTTGTTTGAAATTTCTTTGATGTTCCTTAAATTACAGTTTTTGCAGTGTCCTTTTCTAACTGAATGGTTATTGAGTTCAGAAAAACCTCAGAATTTTTTTTGTTTATATTTGATTTCCTTTAAATTCCTTTAAATTTTCCTTATGTCCTCAAAAGTTCTGTGAACTGTTATTAACCATTTGACTAACCCTTTGCAACTAAAAAAAATGGTTCATCCACAATATCATGTAGCCACCATTATCATATGACGTTTTTCTTCCTGTCTAGCTGGCGCTATAATAACTAAATTTACATATGTGCAAATGATTGCTGAAATGTATAGGCTAGAATCAATACCCTCAAATCAAATGGTCATATAGAATTCCTAATTTTTCTAAAATAAATAAATAAATTCAAAAAAGGGTGATTGTCTAACTCACTTGGTACAATGTCAATCACAATGTATTTAAAGATTAAAATATTTTCAAAAATGTTTTGATTTGTCAAATTTGAGCTAATATATGATTCAGAAATGATCTATATTGTCTAAATGAGTTTCAGTTTCTGAACTTTTCGCATTTGTAATAGAATTTTATGTTGCAATTGTTTCTGAATAGTGTTATGATGAATGGAACAAACTGCACAAATGTTATGACATTATGGCTCTGCTGTTGTATCAGGTGTGCCGTTGGGTGCTGAAATACAGGACCAGTAAGAATCCACTAATCCAGATGACTATCCTAAACCTTCTGCCTCGACTCGCTGCCTTCCAGCCTCACATTTTTACTGGTAACCCACCAACTGATTTTTGATATCAATATGCCTTTCTAATTCAATGACACTTTATTTTTAACAAAGCTTATTTTTTTAATATATTGTGGTGCTACTGTGCATATTACAATAATACTTTAGTTTGGCTTTACTTTTTTTTTTGATTGATTATATGTGTTTTTTCTTCTACCCTCAGATCAGTATTTGCAGGACACTATGGGACACCTGCTGGGCTGTCTGAAAAAAGAAAAGGAACGGACGGCAGCATTTCAAGCATTGGGTCTGCTGGTGGTGGCTGTGAGGGCTGAAATTCAGCCCTTCCTCACCAAGATCCTGGAGATTATTAAAGCTGCACTGCCACCTAAAGACTTTGCACACAAGTAAGAATCTGAAACCATCCAAATCCAAACTTTCTTCAGTGCTTAGCTCCGATCCAAACCAAATTAAAGCAATAAGAGGGCACGCAGTGATTATTAACCAGGTGAACCATACAGCTTCAAATGATGTATTGTTTGTTTAAAGGCTATGGCAACGTTATGATCCATGCTAAATAAATTATTTATAAAAAAAAAAATTCAGTTGATCCCATTCAATTGGCTGTTGATCAGTTTATTTCTTTTGTTCATGTACAGCATTTTCAGTTGACAGCTTGTACCATAGACAAAAGTAATGAAGCCACTATTATAGTGTTTTATTACAACTGTTAGTACAACCAAGAGTCAGATACTCTTATTTATTTTTTGCTTTTTTTGTTTCTAATTTGCTAGCATTATCTGCTATTATTTGTTAGCATAATCTGATAACATTTCGTTTCGTCAACTTCTAGGAGTACAACTTTTAGTAATATTAAGTTAGTAAGTTTGCTGTCCAATGTTTATTATTGCCAGACAACATGATCGGAGTTATATAAAAAATAATATAAAATAATATATAATATAGTATATAATTATATACATGTTAAAGCATGACTTTGAACCTACAAACACCCTCCAAATGTACTAGTGTTGTTACTGTTTAACTAAACATGAAAAATTAAGAATGTTGTCTTTTCTTTTTCTCCTGTGTTGTAATCTTTTAGGAGACAGAAGACTATGCAGGTGGATGCTACTGTGTTTACTTGTATAAGTATGCTGTCCAGAGCTATGGGGCCTAGCATCCAGCAGGATGTCAAAGAACTTCTGGAGCCAATGTTAGCTGTTGGTCTCAGGTACTGTACAAGTCAAACTACTATGAGTTAGTGTTTTATTATCATTTTCTTAGTTATTATTATTATTATTATTAATAAAACTACTAAACATAAATGCAGTTGATTTTGCAAAAACGTTTTGCTTGGATTCTACATCAGAAGTCTGCTACCCGACCTGAGCCTGACGTGTCCCGAAGAACTCACAGCTTTCAGGCTGGGTTTGGGTTAATGTTTCATGAATAACTTCAGCTTCGAGTCTGGTTTGGACTTGTAACTAAGAAGAACTCTATCTAGTTTGAGTGCTGTCTACTGTGTTATGACCGAAAGAGCGGACATTTATATACAAACCTGATAACCTATACACCTATACACATTTTGTCATTTTAAACTGAGCAAAAACCAGGGGGGTAATCCATCAACCGGAAGATGAAGCCGGCCGGGTGCTGCCATCTTGTTGCAGAACTTCACTTGAGTTAGCATTTCCATTGACTCCTATTCATTTTGGCGTCACTTTGACAGTGAATAACTTAAGATCTGACATCTGAGGCGTTTGAAGACTCCATTTGTACATTATGTATTTCTAAAGAAACACGAAAATGTATAAAATGTCGTGTTTTATTACCTTGTAGCTTATGTTATGGCCCTGTAGAAGCAGTTTTTGTAAAAGTAGGCTAACGATTGCGTTATAACCACGCGACTCTCTGTGGCACAGTACAGAGATTACCGTATGGACAGGAGGAGAAGCTTGCGGGTAATTGGGGAAACGTTGAGGCAAAATGACAAAATAAATAATTAGAATACCTAGCAAAAGTTTCTCCTGCTTCTAGCTCATGGACAGCTCCTACTTACACTCTCCGCCTCTGCAAGTTTCAGAAGGGAAGATTCAGATTTCTAATGCCACAGCCACTAGAAGACAGACAGGTTGCTCACGTCACATCTACGTCGTCAAGCTCTGTTTGAGTCAGTTTGAGTCTGCGCGTCAGGAACGGAAGTCCTTAAAGAAATGCTTAAAATGGGCTTCACTTGTCTCAATTGAGTTCCAATGAGATGGCTCTGTCCACTTCTTATACTGTCTATGGCAAAAACCTGGTGACCCCTCTGTGCACGCGGGATCCTCAAATTAAGCAACAGCAAAATAAGCAGAGTTCGACCAATCATAGCGCTGGGTTCATTCCCATGAAAGTATGATTTAAAGATGGTTATGCCCTATCATTAAAAAGAGACTGAAAATCGACAGCAATAGAGCATCACAGTGCCGCCCACAGCCGGTGCCGGATGTAAAAATTCAATACAATTTCTCCATTGACAGTTGGGATATAAGCCATTAAAACATAACCATACATGGTAGACTTAAAACCAGTTACTGCTGTACCTAGTGATTGTATATGCTCATATAAACGCCAAAAGTTCATGGGGCACTAACCTTGTTTTAAGATAAATTTCTTTTATTCGCAATATATTGGATAAGTACTTCATTACCCACAATCCTAAACAATCCCACAGTGATGCATCTGATTGGTGGAAGTCGTTTAACGTATCTGAAACCCCGCGAAGGTACGTGAAGACTGAAGATCATGATGACGTAGGGCTAAGTTCATTGGTCGCACCTCAGAGACGCCCCCGCGGCATTGGATGTGCAGTTGCCGCAGCACAGCCTTTGAGCGAGCCAGATGCTTAATGTTTTAGCATGTGCAGCTGTTCTTGGTTGTGTTTTTTTCTGTCAAAATGTCAGAAATCATTTTTGTATTATCCATCCATGTTTCTAAAATTTGTTAAATGATGGATGTTTTACTATTAAAGGTCCTGTTCTTCATGTTTTTTTAAGCTTTGATTGTGTTTACAGTGTGCAATATAATATGTGTTCATGTTTCGTGTGTAAAAAAACACAGTACCACGCCCCCTTTTTTGTGTATTCATCTGGGCAGAGATTAGTCAAAAAACTGTTCTAGTTACGTCATTAAAAAAGGAAGTAGAGGGATGTAGTCCGAACAGGCCGTTTGCTGTATGCTTTGAAAGGGGACTTCTGTTAAATAAAATATCTTGCTATGCATTAAACTTGAGCTTTATAATTTTATAGGTATTATTTATACTCTAACAGCAACATTACAAACTAACTAAAGTTTGAAAAATGGAATCCCAAAGAACGGGACCTTTAACACAGCCCCTTGTCGGATTCGTCTAACTTTTCAGAATTAGGGATTCGTTTTGCTATTATTGGTCCTGTGACATTTATTAACATTTATTCAGCTAATGCGTGTCTGTTTAAAATGTACAATGTTTAAAATGTACAAATGCAAAGACAGCGTGTCACAAATTAAAGCCCTTTTTGTGGGATTTAGTTAGTGCCATATTTGGTTATTGTCATTATAATAATAAATTAAGTATTTTTTTATTTTTGTCATAATTTTTTGAGACAATGCAAGACACACACAAACACATGTGTGTTTGTGTGTCTTGCGAAGAGTTTTTCTCGCGTCTCTCAGAAATCAACTTTGTCAATAGGCTGCTATCAGCTAAAACTACATACACAACATGCATACATACATACACATTTTCTACAGTTTGATATGTGTATTTAAATGTTTAAATCATTGTACGATATGATAAATAAATGAGTTCAAACTATATACATGAAAGAAAGTGCCATAGGTTGTCAAATAGCCGTGTTGCCGTCTCTGTGTGTCTCTACCACTTGATGTGCCTATTATGTTTTAAACCTTGTACGATATGATCTTGTCGTTTCAACCAATTAAAGCTAACTTTAACACTACCGTCTAGGTCTGGGTCGGGTCAAACGGATTCGGGTCCTGTGCAGACCTCAATTCTACATGCCAGAAGATTCGGATATAATTTCCTGTGTCATCTGTCTAATTCTATCCCTCTCTTCTCTTTAGTCCTGCTCTCACCGCAGTACTTTACGACCTGAGCAGGCAGATCCCACAGCTGAAGAAGGACATTCAGGACGGTCTGCTAAAGATGCTTTCACTTGTGCTCATGCATAAGCCTCTGCGTCACCCAGGTATGCCCAAGGGCCTGGCATACCAGATAGCATCACCCAGCCTGACCAACATCCCTGAAGCTAGTGATGTGGGCAGCATCACCCTGGCACTACGTACTCTTGGCAGCTTTGAATTTGAAGGTACTAGACACTTTAGATGACACTTTAGGTTAAAATGCCATTTTCTTGTCAGTTTATTTATCAATTTTGCCCATTTTACTATTAATTATGTACTGTCAAGTCACCTTTTTTATTCAGTGCTTTATACAATTAAGATTGTTTCAAAGCAACTTTACAGTGATAACAGGTAAATGATTCAATGATGCACACAGTTCATTTCGGCTTTATGGCAGCTCTAAAAGAAAATACTGTCATTAGCCGCTTTCCGACCAAGTAGTTATAGGAACTGTCCACTTCTAAACAGTTCTAAAAACTACTCTCCCCCAAACTCGGTTTTGCTGCTTGCGTTCGCACTGGCCAAGTGGCCATAGGAACTGGTAGGAGGGGTAACGCAAGCACGGCGACGGTCTTTAAAGCGTCATCACTAGCGCGGCCACATACAACAACAACAAACCAGCATTTAAGCACAATCAGAATTATTTAATTAATTTCATTCTTTTAATGGCAATATTTATGTTTATAAATGCAAATTCTCCTGTAAAAAGCCTAATTTTATTTTATTTAGGAAAGAAATTGAGGTTTATATTGATTCACTCCGATTTTCTATGAAGCAAAAAGCGTTTAAAATTAAAACATTGAAAATTTGCAAATGTTATAATATCTTTATATAAGTTTACAATATCCCCCTATTGTGAAAGACTTTGTAATTTATATATTGTATGTTAATTTTGCTGTATACATAAATGTCTGTACTAAGATTGTTCTTATATATAAAAAATAATAATAATAAAAAAAGACTGATTTGCAATGTTCCTGTTCTGCCTTGGGACCTTAATAACGGAAAACGAACGACGGCGTTTAAAGATTATGCTTGATAGAGAGAAACAGAAGACGAAGGCCAGCGTAATATGATATTAAGTAATATATGATGGAAGAAGATAAAAGAGCAGAGCGCAGGAGGCAAACAAAACGACGGGTAAGTTTAGCTATTATTAGCAATTAGCTGGTTGAATGCGTTATGTTTGTCTTAATCCTCGTTGTAATGTTTTGCAAAAACACACGGCGTATGGCTAGGGTGGCCCTTTCCATAACACTGAAAAGGAGGACGGGGGGGGGGGGGGGGGGGGGGGGGTTGGGTTTAGGGGGTGTGTATATATATATATATATATGTATATGTGTGTGTGTATATGTATATATACAATCTTAGTTTGCCAACAGTTAATAATAATAGTAATAATAATAATATATATATATATATATATATATTGTTTGTAGAATTTGTCAAATTCTTATTTTTACCTGGGTGCGCTTTCCCATACTGTTTCCTTGTGTAAGCAGCTGGAACATTTATTAAACATGTAAAATACTTTCCAGAGCATTACATATAGTATTAGAAATTCAGACGTTTGTGATATAATCTTATATTTCATTTTTTATATATATATATATATATATATATAAAAAATGAAATATAAGATTATCTTTTTTAAATTAGATTGAACACGGAGCAGTTTTTTTCCTGTGAGTGAGACTGGAAAACCCGTAGTGGATTAGAGCGGAGTGATAACAGAACGCTTAGAGTGCAGAGAGGAACGGGCTTTTGCTCCAGTCCTGGCTTTGCGTCCGCGCCGTTAGGAGCTAAACTCTAGATAGTGTAGGCTATTTTTTAACTAATTTGCGGTAAAACTAGCCGATCACGAGTGGCTCATCAGGTAGATCTTAGATAAACTCATCTTTCAGGGATTTGACCGGCCAGGTTCACACTTCAGTTTGAGAAATCGGGGGTGTGGCGTGAGAATTGGCTCAATTTTGCGTGAAACTCACGTTAAATGCGTGAGAGTTGACAACCCTGCAATCATGTGTTTGACTAGAGATCTTACGGCATAGACGCTATGCTGCTGCGTCTCAATAAATATTCTAGAGCGTTTTTTTTTGGTTTTTTTGCCGATTCAGATCAACTCCAAAAAGGAGGACAAATGAGTGTCCGGCTTGAGGCTGTGCCGGACGCCGGACACGGACCTTAAAATCCAGACTGTCCGGCCAAAATCCGGACGTATGGCCACCCTACGTATGGCAGACAGCACGCTACAAGTTCCGTCCGTGTTGACAGTGGGCATGACTTATAAGTTAAACCAATCAACGTAGACCTAGGGAAAGGGAACTAAAAAAGTCCTCGCTCTAGACTAGGTACTGAAAGAGTTATAGGAACTACGGTCTGAGGAAATAAAAAATCCCCAATTTAGTCCGGTCGGAACACGAGAAGAAAGGGTTATAGGAACGTTAGGTTCTTGGAACTGCAAAAGTTCCTCCGGTCGGAAAGCGGCTATTGTTCAGCTGAAGTCAGTGTTGATTTAGCTCCAGTGTAAAGATCATTAATTATTTAATTAGTTAATGTCATCTTTAAAGTACTTTTGCAGAAAATAGTTATGTCATCGTCCAGCTCAGTTTAGATCTCTTCCAATAGTGTCGGTTCAGCCAAATCAATAATATTGTTGAATATTAACCCTCATGTGGTGTTCGGGTCAATTTGACCCGGAGAAGATTTTCTTTCTCCTGAAAATACTAGTTAATGTTATCGCTTTGGACTGAAACTTAGTGACTTTGTTCCCAAGCGGTATAACTACATCTGATTTGTTTTTTGAACATTTTCGTGTTTTTTTGTGGGAGTTCTGTTACATTGTTACACTTGTGGTGTTCCCGGTCAAAAATGACCGGTCTATAAAAAATAGCTTATAAATCACTCATTATACCATATTTTCACCCAATCTTGGATCCAATCTTTTTGTCAACTTGTTCTCTTTCAATTAGAACTGGTTTTATATTTCTGTTTGCATCTGATTAATCGTGGGCCTCATTTATCCGAGAGTAGGCATCAAATTTTTTGAGTAAAAAAACAAATATTTATGAGTAAATTTGGAAATATGATTTTTTTTTTTGAAAAAAATGGCTACTGTTCATCACACTAGTCTACTCTAATGTTTCACCAGGAATTTTGTTTTGAAACTTTTGTTTTGTAAAAAATATGGCACATAGTCACACTTGTGGTGTTCCCGGTCAAAAATGACCGGCCCATAAAAAATAGCTTATAATTCACTCATTATACCATATTTTCACCCAATCTTGGATTCAATCTTTTTGTCAACTTGTTCTCTTTCAATTAGGACTAGTTTTATATTTCTGTTTGCATCTGATTAATCGTGGGCCTCATTTATCCGAGAGTAGGCATCAAATTTTTTGAGTAAAAAAACAAATATTTATGAGTAAATTTGGAAATATGATTTTTTTTTTGAAAAAAATGGCTACTGTTCATCACACTAGTCTACTCTAATGTTTCACCAGGAATTTTGTTTTGAAACTTTTGTTTTGTAAAAAATATGGCACATAGTCACACTTGTGGTGTTCCCGGTCAAAAATGACCGGCCCATAAAAAATAGCTTATAAATCACTCATTATACCATATTTTCACCCAATCTTGGATTCAATCTTTTTGTCAACTTGTTCTCTTTCAATTAGGACTGGTTTTAGATTTCTGTTTGCATCTGATTAATCGTGGGCCTCGTTTATCTGAGAGTAGGCATGGTAAAAAATGGTCACAATGGGCGACTATTGAAAGTGAATGGGAGAGACTGAAAATAACAGAACAATTTAGTTTTCAGGAGCATGTTCATTATTTTCATGTACACATATGAGCATGTGTGCTTGCAAACATCGAGCCCTTGGACCTGTGCATGTATCGATACATTTATACACACGCGTTATCCAGCATTTTATATCTTTGAGACACTCTGTCAATTTAGATGAGTTAGTGTTTTCGTCTGGTCGTGATGAAATATATAATTGAGTGTCGTCAGCATAACAGTGGAAATTAATTCCATGTTTTCTTATAATTAGTGCTGGGCAACGATTAATTTTTTTAATCGCGATTAATCGCATGAATTTCTTGCGATTAATCGCGATTAATCGCATTGTTACGCGGAAAATTGAATAATGAATTCTAAAGTAATGTATTGCACACTTTTGATTTAAATGTACTATACATACATGTCTATATACATAAAAGTGCAATAATATGTGGTTTCCAAAAACTTTAAACAAATAAGGTGCTTTATACCAGCAGTATTCTCTTTTACAGTAACAATAAAATATTTATTGTAAATCTCAACTTAAATATTAATGTAATCAAATCAAATATTAAAACAAAGCTATTTGGCACAGGGGATTACATTTTATAGTTAAAACAAGTCCAGTTTTCTTTTTTTCTGAACAGGTATCAACAGGTAGTATCTTTTATCAGAGAGCAGCAGAAACAGTCAGTGTAGTCAGAGGTCATGCTACTACAGATATAAGTCTACCAACGTTACTTCTCTGATAGTAGATTAGTTTTGGTCATGCTATGGTTTCCCACGTACACTAGGCTACATTACACAGAGGTAAAGCCTAATACTTCTGCATCGAACTTACGCCGTAGGCTGTGTGTAGCGCGCGTACCCTGACGTGCACCTCTCCAAAAATGTAACAACGCGTCAATACCTCAAGCGATGTGATCGCTAGAACCGCTCCCCGGGTTTCACATGCTCCCGTAATTGCGCGTCAACGCGGACAACGATGCAGAAGTATAATGAAAACCACGTAGAGGTTCTGGCGTAGGTCCGACGCAGAAGTATAAATCAGCATTTAGAGTGAGGTGAAGTGGTCAAGCACAAGGTGCAGCGACAAGCGGGACGGGTGCGTTCCTGTGAAACTGTTGCGGTCAAGCTCGCCTCACACACGCGCCCACCCGTTGCCGACGTTGAATTATAACTTTTTGTACACGACGCGCAGCCAGCACAAATCATTGGAAGACAGACTGATCCTCGGTTCGCTGTTTGTGTGTTTCCAGAATCTAAATAGTTATCAGGACATCAACAGACGGGAATTCACATGGCAGAGCACCCCCGCTAAACTAAACGTTGGCTTTTCAGGTAAAGTTATGTATAATTTTAATTTAAGTTAAAAAGGCTACAGCTGCGTAGCGCACAGAAGCCGTTGGTTACTGTCCGCACCTGTCACTCGTCTCGCGGAGCGCTGTCTCCCTTTCTATTCACCTGAGAGAACCTGCCAAAGCCTTTCTCCACTGCTTGTTTGGATGGGTTATTTGCTGGCTGACCAACATCCCACCCCTCCTGTTATTCATGGTTTGACTGTAGGCCTGTTATTCAGAGCCAGTCAGCAACGGACTTAAAAAAAATATTGAAAAAAAAAACTGCGTTAACGTGCGTTAAAAAAAATTGTCGGCATTAATTAAGAAATGCGTTAACGCGATAATAACGCGTTAACTTGCCCAGCCCTACTTATAATATTACCAAGTGGCAGCATATATATTGAGAATAGCAGAGGGCCTAAAACCGGTACTCCATAATCTACTGACGTTATCTTTGATTTTTCCCTGTTTAAACAGACAAAATGATAATGGTCCAATAAGTACGATCTGAACCAGCTTAATGTCTGTCCTTGAACACCAGTGTAGTTTTGTAGTCGATCCAAGAGTGTTTTATGATCTATAGTGTCGAATGGAAGATTTGAAATGGGTCTGTAATTTGCTAAGTTATTTGGATCTAGTTTTGGTTTCTTAATGAGAGGTTTTATTACTGCCAGCTTGAATATTTTTGGAACATGACCTAAAGATAAAGACGAGTTAATAATATTGAGGAGAGGCTCTTCCACTACAGGTAACACTTCTTTCAGTAGTTTAGTGGGTATTGGATCTAATGAACATGTTGTTGGTTTAGATGCAATGATAAGTTTATTTAGCTCCTCCTGTCCTATAGTTGTAAAGCGGTGTAGTTGATCTAGAGGGGCCATAATTGAGGCTTAATCATAAGACATCATAGAGGATTGTACATTTATAATTGTGTTTCGGATGCTTTCTATTTTCTCATTGAAGTAATTCATAAAATCATTACTGCTAAACTGTAACGGTATATTTTGCTCTGGTGATGTCTGTTTATTTGTTAGTCTAGCCACGGTGTAAAATAAAAACCTTGGGTTATTAGGGGTTCAAGCACGTAGTGCTGAAACCCTATTGTTATTGTTAATTTACCCATAATGCAACATTCCCCATGTAAAACTGATCGTGCAGGACGAACCATAAGTCCTGGAGACTTGAAACTTTGTGGGCTGGTAGTACTCCTATCCGCCGACAGCGTCACAAAGGCACGCCCCAATCGGCCTGACGGGGGCGCTACAGCGGGCAAAAGTACGAAATGGCTCATAACTCCTCAACCGTCGGGCGTAGGCTCAAGTGTCTTACATCGTTGGAATCCTTGGCTTCGGCCGGACAAAATGCATGCCTCGGATTGGCTTGTCACCCTGGGTACATTTTCGGCTATTTTGCGTTTTTCGTAAAACCTACTTTTGCAAACTAGTCCTAGGTTTTTGGCCCGGCCGGAACCAAACCAATGCGGCGAGATTCTATGGAGTCCGAATGTCAATAATTATCAAAAAAAGTTGAAATTTGGGTTCACGGTCCCTAAGGGCTGCCAAAACGTCCCAAGTGGCAGGAGCCCCTTTGACTAAATGGCCTATAACTCGTCGACGGAACGAGATATTTGCACAAAACTCAACACACCTGTGTGAGAGCTCATTCTGTGGTCGGGTTAAAAAGGACGGGGCGACTGACCACTTTGTGGCGCTATAACTGTTAAAAAGGTGCCAAAATGATGTATTTCTATGGCAAATCCCATGAAATGGATGAAAGCGGCCCTCTACCTGCCTGATTTGCATAAAACTTCACAAAACCGGGCGTGCGCATGCGTCACCTGACCCAATAGAGGCCTGGAAACTTTTAAGGATGTCGGTCCACCGGTGGCCCTTTAACTGTTATAAAGGGGGAAAATGCTCCATAAAATCATATGCAGAATGACATTTAAGTGACTGAAAAATTGTCTGCTCAGCTCAAAACTTCACCAAATTAGCTGAGCATGTGCGCCCTATTATTCTAAGGAAGCGTGCAAAGTTTTATGGAGATCGGGCCATCGGTGGAGGTGGCGCAGTTTAAAAGGTGAAAAAATAAAACACCACATTTCCATGAAAAATGAGTTAAAAAGGCAAAAAAGTGACTCTCTCCACTCCAAGGCACATGTTAAAAATATTGATAAAGTTTTTGGAACGCAGCAGTGCAAGCGTCAAGTGCGTAGACCCAACGGTTTTATTTTTAGAGGCCTTTTTATTCCCTTTTTAGTCCCTATTATTAGGGGTTCAAGCACGTAGTGATGAAACCCTATTGTTATTGTTAATTTACCCATAATGCAACATTCTCCATGTAAAACTGATTGTGCAGGACGAACCGTAAGTCCTGGAGACTTTAAACTTTGTGTGCTGGTAGTACTCCTATCCGCCGACAGCGTCACAAAGGCACGCCCCGATCGGCCTGACGGGGGCGCTACAGCGGGCAAAAGTATGAAATGGCTCATAACTCCTCAACCGTCGGGCGTAGGCTCAAGTGTCTTACATCGTTGGAATCCTTGGCTCTGGCCGGACAAGATGCATGCCTCGGATTGGCTCGTCACCCTGGGTACATTTTCGGCTATTTTGCGTTTTTCGTAAAACCTACTTTTGCGAACTAGTCCTAGGTTTTTGGCCCGGCCGGAACCAAACGAGATTCTATGGAGTCCGAATGTCAATAATTATCAAAAAAAAGTTGAAATTTGGGTTCACGGTCCCTAAGGGCTGCCAAAACGTCCCAAGTGGGAGGAGCCCCTTTGACTAAATGGCCTATAACTCATCAACGGAACGAGATATTTGCACGAAACTCAACACACCTGTGTGAGAGCTCATTCTGTGGTCGCGTTAAAAAGGACGGGGCGACTGGCCACTTGGTGGCGCTATAACTGTTAAAAAGGTGCCAAAATGATGTATTTCTATGGCAAATCCCATGAAATGGATGAAAGCGGCCCTCTACCTGCCTGGTTTGCATAAAACCTCACAAAACCGGGCGTGCGCATGCGTCACCTGACCCAATAGAGGCCTGGAAACTTTTAAGGATGTCGGTCCACCGGTGGCCCTTTAACTGTTATAAAGGGGGAAAATGCTCCATAAAATCATATGAAGAATGACATTTAAGTGACTGAAAAATTGTCTGCTCTGCTCAAAACTTCACCAAATTAGCTGAGCATGTGCGCCATATTATGCTAAGGAAGCGTGCAAAGTTTTATGGAGATCGGGCCATCGTTGGAGGTGGCGCAGTTTAAAAGGTGAAAAAATAAAAAAGCACATTTCCATGAAAAATGAGCTAAAAAGGCAAAAAAGCGACTCTCTCCACTCCAAGGCACATGTTAAAAATATTGATAAAGTTTTTGGAACGCAGCAGTGCAAGCGTCAAGTGCGTAGACCCAACGGTTTTATTTTTAGAGGTCTTTTTATTCCCTTTTAGCCCCTATTATTAGGGGTTCAAGCACGTAGTGCTGAAACCCTATTGTTATTGTTAATTTACCCATAATGCAACATTCTCCATGTAAAACTGATCGTGCAGGACGAACCGTAAGTCCTGGAGACTTGAAACTTTGTGGGCTGGTAGTACTCCTATCCACTGACAGTGTCACAAAGGCACGCCCCGATCGGCCTGACGGGGGCGCTACAGCGGGCAAAAGTACGAAATGGCTCATAACTCCTCAACCGTCGGGCGTAGGCTCAAGTGTCTTACATCGTTGGAATCCTTGGCTCCGGCCAGACAAGATGCATGCCTCTGATTGGCTCGGCCTTCGTCAACAATTTTGAGTAAATTGTGTTTTTTTTTTAAAAAGATGGAGATGGCAGCACACATTGTGATGTTCCCACCACGTTGGCCAGGAACATCTATAATGGCTCTGTGGCCAATGACGTTTCTCCCCCTTCTTCTGGTCTTTGTTAGGTTGAACCCAGCCTCATCTATAAAGATGAACTCATGTGGGATTGCATGAGCATCCATTTCCAGTACTCCCTCAAAACAAGGAACAAAACTCAGTCAATATGGTGTTATCAAGTACACTGGGAAACAATGTTGCGTGTGGTGTACTGCAGTCAATATGGTACTTACATCCACATATGCTCGTCTGAACTCTTTGTTTCTTTAAGAGTTTCTCTCAAATGGCACCTTATAAAGTTGTTTCATTCTGATTTGGTGTCGCTTCAGAATGCAAGCCAATGTGGACAGACTGACTCGTTGAATGTTGTTGAATAAGGTGTTGTCTTGGATGATGTGGCTTTGAATTTCTCGTAATCTGATTTCATTATTTTCCAAAACCAAGTTTACAATGTTTGGCCAGGTGGCACATGTAATTGGCCAATTAGCTCATGTTGTGTCATTTTGAATGGTAGTGTTTTGAAGTGGCAAACATGTGACTTTATATCAGATTGTTGTTTCTTATGCAGAGAACTGTGTTCAGTGCATTTAAAAGTGGCATTTTGAAATGCAAAATGTGTGTAAAGCAGAAAATGTGTTTAGACTTTTGGAAACTTGAGAAGAAGTTTTGCTCTTTGTGTGTCAGTTTAAATAATTGTGCTGTGCATGTTATTTTAGTGCGTTAGCAATTGGAAAAAACTGTAATAATTATCAAAAAAGTTGAACTTTGTCATTTGTTTTGCTATAACAGGGTCATTTACAAAAGGAGCTTGACAAAATGCACCCAAAAGCCTATAAATCCTAAAGGAAAGCTCAGAACTTCACAAAAAATGATGAGCATATGTGTCATAACATGTTGAATAAGCATGTACATTTTCATGGAGATCGGACCATAGGTGACGCTATAACTGTTTAAAACCATATATTTCTTATGGTAAAGCTTTAAAACCATATATTTCTTATGGTAAATTGCCAGTGATGGCTGTAAATGGTGGTTTCCATCTATTATGTCAGTGGATAAAGCAGTAGCTGCAGATCACGATAGGCTCTCAGGCCACAAACTGTTCAAGCCTGTATCTACCAAAGCACAAATAATAAAAAAAGTATGCTAAATAAAACTGAATGCCTTTTGATGCTTTTGTATTTAAAGGCCTTAACTGCTTGAACCCCGATAAATGCTGCTTGCAGCTTTAATTTTGGTTATTTTCGATTAGTTTGCGGAGATGCTCAGCCCTGGCTGTTTTTAGGGCCTTTTTATAACCAGAGTTGTTCCGATTCCGATACTAGTATCGGAAATGCCGCCGATACCAATAAAAATTCTGGAATCGGTATCGGCGAGTACTTCTATCCGCGCACCGATCCGATACCATTTTATTAAACAATGTCTAGTTATACACGCTGGCTTTGCTAACCGCCGCAAAACGGAGATGAACTCTTCTTCGCTGCTCCCACTTGTGCAACAACCACTGTTTACAGCAGCGAAGAAGAAAACGCGCGTGCGTGCGTCCTAGCATAATGTCCTCAGTTTGGCTGTATTGTGTATTTCAGACTGGACCAGCCAGCCAGTACAACGTCTACATGTCTCATGCAATACAGCAATTTTGAGGGGTAGAACAAGTATTAGAACCTTCAACATGAGTAACTTAAGCATTTGAAGACCCGTCAACCCGCAGAACACGATGGCAGGCGGAGGATGAGCCGCGTCAGAATCAACAATCTCTGAAAGCTTAATTAAGGCTATGTTTACACGGAAACGACTCTGAAGAGAAAACGCAAAAGTGGCGTTGCGTTATCACTTTTTCTTCTGCGTTTAGACGAGCAGTTTGGGTGTGAAATCCGCGTGCAGATGGTGACGCAAAAGTCTGTGAAATTCAATTTAGTATGCACTTCAAGCGGCTAGTGCATACTACAACAACACCAAGCCCGCGCGCCTGCATACAACCTTCACTGTAAAGCAGACCTTTGCGTTTTTACCATTTAGGAGCGTTTTTAAGATTTCCACTCTGGAGGGTGGTTTCACTTTTTTGCGTTTTTAAGCCCCAAAAAACGCCGTCGCCGTGTAAACGAAAGGCACAGCCAATAATTTTTTTTTACGTTTTCACGCGTTCTCGTGTAAACAGGGCCTCAAACGAAGAGAAATGTTTTAAAAGGACAGCGAACGAACAATAAATATAACCAACAACATGACAGTTATTGAGTTTATTATTCTGGATGGATGACCAGCCGGAGTCCAAACCGAAATATCGTTTATTTAACAAAATGGTTTATTGATCTTCAGTTATAAAGAGATTATTTTCTTATATCATTCGTATAATCTTTTTAGATTCCTAGATTTATTTGTTGCACTTTATATATATATATATATATATATATATATATATATATATATATATATATATATATAGTTATTTTGTAAATCTAAAATACCTTTTTTTAGTTTACAGTATTAGATGTGTAGCTGCATTTTAACTTCTTTTTCACTTAAGATAAATATAAATAAATATTGTAATTCAGATAATAAAAATACTAGTTAACTCTATGTATTTGTTCATGTTTAATTTAGGGATAAGTTTGAAGCACACCATAATAATTCTATCAATTCATACAGTACTAGAATGAATTGCAGCTGAATAGATACTATACACACCCAGGTATCGGATCGGTACTCGGTATCGGCCGATACCCTGAGTCCAGGTATCGGAATCGGTATCGGGAAGAGAAAAAGGGTATCGGAACATCTCTATTTATAACGTGACAAACTGTCTTTCCACGCGATCCTAAAGTTAACCTTAGTAAACCTCTAAGTTAGTTTGTTTCCATTTACGCTCTAACTTATGGGTTTCTCTGTTGATAGCATGCGTATCACTGTTGTACCAGGGTGGTTTAGTTTTCTCTCTAACCTTTTTTAATCTAATTGGTGCAACAATATCTAATATCTAATCTAGCCAAAGAACAAACACGGTGTGATTATGCTTACTTGCTTGCTTACTTGCGCACTGGGGGAAAGGTCCCGGAATTAGACCGGATTTTGCCACTCTTTTCACACGAACAGCCACCAGAAGGAGGCAGAATATAGAGAGCACTAAAATAGTGCCCTTAAACTTCTGTGGAGGTCACACCTCTTGAAATTGGCTTGACTGTGAAAACTGTAATTTTCAAGTGGAAAAAAGTTTTTTTTGTTTGGAAGCTGATTTGATTGCGTGATCATAGTGGGCTGGCAGTTTTGTGTCCCTCAGTCTTATTAACATAACAAGCATACAATGCATGTTGCAAGGAGGAGATATACACCAATGTTAAACAAATATGATTTAGATTGGCTGCAAGATATAGATGAGGTTACAATAACTAGTATTCCATCATAAGGCATGCCTAAACACTATACAATACTGTATTCGATTCTTCAGAACAATATACAATTATTTAAGCGCAGCTTAAGGAGCAACCTGAAAAAAATATCATCATGATGATTTGATGATCTGGACAGAACAGTTATTGCTATAAAGAATATATAAATTGTTTCCTGCAAAGTCAACAGTTTAAAAAAAAAATTCAAATGGCAGACCGTGATCCAGGTTCAGACCTGGCTTGGATCCAACCGGCCCACGGGACATAATCGTCATATTTTTTCACATAATTGTCACTGTTGTACCATTTTACCATTTCCAGTTAAAGTGAGTGGCGTGTCAAAACAAAGGTGTGCTCAGGGTCCTTTATGGTAAGGAACTTTCGACACTGTATGCTCTAATAATTTTATCCAGAAAAGAAATCGCTTTATTCAAGCTCTTTTTGTTCCATGCATGTTGTTTTCCCTTGCTAAAGACACTAAAGCAGAAGCTGGAAGAGCTGCAGATGACGTGGTTATTTTAACAACAGTAGTAGAAACACAGTGATCAGTAAAATACAGCAGATGGATACTTTTGCTAAAACACTGCAGAAAACTAGCCTGGCTAACGTCAGACCCAGTGTTGGGTAAGTTAATCTAAAAAAGTAATTAATTATTAGTAGTTACTAATTACCTCTTCAATGGTGTAATTAGATTACTGTACTAATTACTCTCTCTAAAAAGTATTTAATTACTTTTAATTACTAATTACTTTCAAAATCCCATATCAATCTCAACCAGCTGAATAATACAAGGATAGACATGAATCTGTTTTAATTCTTTCAAATAAATACTATAAAATTGCATGAATTCCTTAAACTGACCAAGGTGGAGAAGGTTACATTATAAAAACATACTTTTTAACATCAAACAATACATTTTGATGTTACAGTTTTTCTCCATTGGTTTGGCTCATTTCTTGAAACAGAAATTACATTCTCAAATAACATGGACAAACCTCCAAACTACTTGGCAATTGTTCACAACAGAATTGAATTTCTCATTCAGTCCATCAAATTGCAAATGCCTAAGTACATGTCTCAATGTCTCAGTACATCTTTGCAAATGATTAAATACAGGTAGCCTACATTTAGCACAATTTCCAAGTGAATAGATCTTGTTGATCTAAACTCATTGTAAATTCTCAGTCTAATGGGTGTTCACTCCAAAACGTGTCAGCGTCTTTTCATTGTATAAGTCATCACATGCACAATAGTCTGTTCAATTGTCAAAATTAGTCAATGACATAATACCATGAAAACCATATATGAATCCCTTAGAACATTTGATACATTTATTACAGCAATTGACAGAACTTGACTAACAAAGGAGGAGTTTCACACATCTCAGATGACCAATCAAACCGTTTGTCAAATGTTTGTCAAATGTTTGGTCAAAGAGCTGCAATTACAGTAGCGCCTCCCATGTAAATCTATCTACAGTGATATCTATTTTTAGATACTGTAATATCTATCTAATCTATACTGTGGGTTTTACTGTAACATTTCAGTAAGTCTAGTCATTGATGATATTACCCCCTCCCCTTTCTGTCAGATACCCCCTGTAGTACCTCTGCATAGGGGTACATGTACCCCAGGTTTGGAACCACTGGAGTAGTGGCCAGCAGTATATTGAACTTGTGGAGAACATAGAACATTCCTATGTAGTTGGAGGTGTGTCCATGTTGTTTTGAGAATGTATTTTCTTTTACCTCTGATGTATGGAAGTTACTTTATGAGTGTGAATGATACGTAATGGTTACAATTCCTTGGCAGAATGAGTGCAATGTGTGATGTACTCTTACCCTAAAATAAAAAAAAAAATCAGTTTTATACACAATTGTATTCTGTTAGCTAGACAAAAAACAGTACAGTAACCATTGTCAATGAAGGACTGGGCAGGTGACTGAAAGGTGGACATGAGAGATATTTCAATGGTACTCTGCCATAGTGACAAAACATCTAAACATTTTGGCTAGCAGTGCTTACACAATGCCAAAGGGACTAAGCATTTTGGGGGCACTGACAGGTTAAATGAGAAGGAAATTTAGTTTTGACACATGAGTGAACTGTTTTGGGAGAGGTATGAGTTTTTGCAGGTGAAACATGGTGTTGTGCCGAACCATCCACGTTATTTTGGCAAAAGCACCAATAGTGTTGAGAATGTCCGGTCTGTTTCGAGAAATGAGCCAAAGCATTGAGAAGGATCTTTGCCATTTTGGTGGCACTGACTCTTTATATGAGAAATGAATTTAGTTTTGAAGCATGAGTGAACTGTTTTGGGAGAGATATGAGCTTTTGCAAGTGAGCTATAGTGTTGTGCTGAACGGTAAGACTGTTTTGCCAAATGAGTTTTGAGAATGTAATTTCTGTTTTAAGAAATGAGCCAAACCAATGGAGAAAAACTATAAACCCACTATTGTTTTATGTCTGATCTCATGACATCTCACGCTTTTTTCATACATATTTTACAATAATTCATACGAATTTGTACGAGTCCGGTCATGTACGAGATTGATCTATATACAGTAATTTACCTCAATTACATCAGAGGTAGCTGTAATTAAATTACAGATAAATGAAGAGTAATCCCTTACTTTACATTTTCAAGGGAAAAGTAATTAAATGACTGTAACTAATTACTAAGTAATTAAAGATAAATTAAAGATTAAAGATACTTAGTAATTAGTTACACCCAACACTGGTCAGACCACATCTTATTGACATTGAGACGTGGTCTGGGAACCTCATGTTCATTTTCTCGCATTTGAGGCGTGGTCTACGAATGCCCAGAGCTGTTTATTGGGTTCTACGAATGTCTATCAAATGCGCCTATACGTATCTCATATCCAATCGTTTCAATTATACCAGATGACGTATGTAGAGCGATATATATCAGACGAGGAATAAGACGATGGGTGAGAGATTTATGTGCGTTCTAAATTACTTAGACCAATATCTAAGGCTGCATTGAAAGGTAACTTCTGTGTCTGCTGCAATGTTTGATCCATAGGTATAAACCTGTATAAACAAACTACTTTGGTGTGTCTCATAGACGTCGTCATCGTCTTGCTTCTCCCTCCCCTTTCTTTGATTGGTCCCCTCGCTGAGGGGAAAATTTGGTCCATGATATCCAGACTGCCTAGCAGCATGAATAATATCGAGCTGCGTAAGGGCACCTATGGGGAAACCCAGTCTAGCAGAAAACAGTAATGCTGCAAATATAGTTCTTTTATCTAGCATATGACTCTGACCGTTCAAACCAGTTTTGTGACATGACATTCTAGATTTAGCATTATTAATCAGCATGTAAGAGCATTAAAAATACACACATACATGATTGTTATAATTGGGAAAATTCTTTGTTGATGGAAAGACAACAAAAACTTAGAAATTTCTAGTTTTTCTGCTCATGATGAGGGCATTTAGATTATTATGTACAATGTTTGTTTGTTTTTAGTAGATACTTTTTTAAGCAAAATATAAAAATAGAAAAACAACTCTGAAGCCTATTTTGTGTCCAATGGCATTCTGCCTGTAAGGCATATGTATTACCTTTTAATACTCATATCTAATTGGGCTCAACTGATCACTTACATTTTCTTTAGAAAATATAATGTTTTTTCTTTCCTGTTTTATTAATTCTTAGGTCACTCCTTGACCCAGTTTGTGCGCCACTGTGCTGACCACTTCCTGAACAGCGAGCACAAGGAGATCCGCATGGAGGCAGCACGTACCTGCTCACGGCTGCTCACCCCGTCCATTCACCTGATCAGCGGCCACGGACATGTGGTCAGTCAAACCGCTGTGCAGGTGGTGGCTGATGTTCTCAGCAAGTTACTGGTGGTTGGCATCACTGACCCAGGTGAGAGACACAACTGTTTACATGCATGTTAGCTTATAGATTATGTATATACACATTTCTGTGTGCAACTAGGTTTATACCATAAATCTAATGAAAACGGGTTGCATAGTGGAGAAAATGAACAACTAGAAGACTTAAGAAATAGAATTACATAAGTTGAGTTTTGGCCAGCAAGGTTTAATGCATATAATCTGGGGTTCTGTTAATAGTTTAAATTATTCAAGGTGTCATATAATGCTATTTTAAAAGTTCTTCATCATGATTATTGGGTGTATTAGAATAGGTTAACATGCTTTAATATTCAAATTTTTCACATACTTTACATTGTTGCAGTAACTCTATTTCCAGTTTGTCTGAAACACTTTGAGTTCCAGTTTCTACAAAGCCCCTTTTCCTTAACACAAGCTTCAACTTCCATGGCTTCTTAAGCAATTGTAAACGACAAACCGTTATTTTCGTCGGTTTTACAAAATCAGTTAAAGCCCGAGTCAGATTCTGAGATTGTGAAAGATCAATCAGATCGATCGGAAGCAACCTTGCAATCACCACTTGTGTAGTGCTGATGTTGTACTCTCCCAGGTTCAGGAAGCTTTACTCCATAGAATGCACTGTACACAAAATAACTTTTGGGTTGTACCACTCAGGTACAGCATTACCAATAAAAATAAAACCTGAGCCTAATGTCGTTCTAATGTCCTAATGTCATTCGTCATTAATTCCTCAAGGATGACTTGTGTCAAGTCAAGTCACACTTATTTATATAGCGCTTTTCACAATACAGATTGTATCAAAGCAGCTTCACAGTGATAACATGAAAGTAGTACAACACAGATCGATAATATTGTTAAATATTAAATAATCCCGACTAAGCAAGCCAAAAGCAAGGCGACAGTGGCAAGGAACCAAAACTCCATCAGATTGGATGGAGAAAAAAACCTTGGGAGAACCCAGGCTCAGTCGGGGCCAGTTCTCCTCTGGCTTACATTCATATTTTTATATATAAGTATTAAGTATTAAATATAAATATTGTTTAAATATAAGTATAATTTAAATATAAGTATTAAATATAAATATTGTTTATGTATAAAACGGCGCCATAACATATCGCAGGCGGTGAGTCGTCTCTTCACAAGCGTTGGTCTTCTCATCACAGGCGGTGGGGCAAACCCCCGTGAGATGCTGGATACCAGACTGGACCTGACGAGCGCCATTTTTCTCGGGACAAGCGTCCCGAGATAACAGCAGAAAGGCAGATGGGAAATAATTAGCATAGCTGATGTTCATAATAATTTCCATTGTACGGGTGTCGGTGTTAGAAAACCATTATCTCACGAACTCTGCAATCCTACACTCTCCGCAAACGCAACCCAACCATACGGGCCGACCCGTTTGTCTAAAAGGCTGTCGAGCCCCACTGGTGCGTTAAGCAGTTTCAGTGGCAAACGGTTCCGTATGGCATGACAGAGGACTGAAAGGTAAGCATTATGTGAATGCTTGACTAAAGAGATGCGTCTTTAATCTAGTTTTAAACTGTGTCAGCGAGTCAGAGCCCCGGACCGTATCGGGAAGGCTATTCCAGAGTTTTGGAGCTAAATGCGAGAACGCCCTCCCTCCTTTAGTGGACTTAGATATCCTAGGAATGACCAGAAGCCTTGAATTTAGTGATCTTAAGGAACGCGGTGGATTGTAGGGCGAAAGAAGGTCCGTTAAGTACATAGGAGCTAAACCATTTAGGGCTTTATAGGTCAGTAGTAGTACTTTGTAGTTGATACGAAACTTAATAGGTAACCAGTGCAGAGATGATAAAATCGTTGTTATATGATCATATTTTCTTGACCTAGTAAGAACTCTAGCAGCTGCATTCTGTACTAACTGTAGCTTGTTTATTGAGGATGCAGGACAACCGGCTAATAAAGCATTACAGTAATCTAGTCTCGAGGTCATGAATGCATGAACTAACTTTTCTGTATCAGAGAGAGATAGCATGTTACATAGCTTAGCAATGTTTCTAAGGTGGAAAAAGGCTGTCCTTGTAACATATGAAACATGATTTTCGAAAGACAAGTTGCGGTCTAGTATAACACCCAGGTCTTTTACTGTAGTGGATAAGGTAACAGGACATCCGTCTATACTAAAGTTTTTTGTAAGAGATTTTGTGAGTGGTTTTTTGGACCAATAAGTAATACCTCCGTTTAATTTAATAGCAGGAAGTTACGCGTCATCCAGCATTTTACATCTTTGAGACACTCTGTCAATTTAGATGAGTTAGTGTTTTCGTCTGGTCGTGATGAAATATATAATTGAGTGTCGTCAGCATAACAGTGGAAATTAATTCCATGTTTTCTTATAATATTACCAAGTGGCAGCATATATATTGAGAATAGCAGAGGGCCTAAAACCGATCCTTGCGGTACTCCATAGTCTACTGACGTTATCTTTGATTTTTCCCCGTTTAAACAGACAAAATGATAACGGTCCGATAAGTACGATCTGAACCAGCTTAATGCCTGTCCTTGAACACCAGTGTAGTTTTGTAGTCGATCCAAGAGTATTTTATGATCTATAGTGTTGAACGCAGCGCTGAGATCAAGTAGGACTAGTATTGAGATACAGCCTTGGTCAGAAGCTAAAAGTAAATCATTTGTAATTTTAACTAGCGCAGTTTCAGTGCTATGATGCGGTCTGAATCCTGACTGGAATTTTTCATAGATATAATTTTCTTGCAAAAAAGAGCATAGTTGAGCAGACACAACTTTTTCTAGTATTTTGGACATATATGGAAGATTTGAAATGGGTCTGTAATTCGCTAACTTATTTGGGTCTAATTGTGGTTTCTTAATGAGAAGTTTTATTACTGCCAGCTTGAATATTTTTGGAACATGACCTAGAGATAGAGACGAGTTAATAATATTGAGGAGAGGCTCTTCCACTACAGGTAATAGTTCTTTTAGTAGTTTAGTGGGTATTGGATCTAATAAACATTTTGTTGGTTTAGATGCAATGATAAGTTTATTTAGCTCCTCCTGTCCTATCGTTGTAAAGCGGTGTAGTTGTTCTAGAGGGGCCATAATTGCGGCTGAATCATAAGACACCATAGAGGATTTTACATTTATAATTGTGTTTCGGATGCTTTCTATTTTCTCGTTGAAGTAATTCATAAAATCATTACTGCTAAACTGTAACGGTATATTTTGCTCTGGTGATGTCTGTTTGTTAGTCTAGCCACGGTGTTAAATAAAAACCTTGGGTTATTTTGGTTATTTTCGATTAGTTTAAGGAGATGCTCAGCCCTGGCTGTTTTTAGAGCCTTTTTAACGTGACATACTGTCTTTACACACGATTCTAAAGACCTCTAAGTTAGTTTGTTTCCATTTACGCTCTAACTTACGGGTTTCTCTCTTGATAGCATGCGTATCGCTGTTGTACCAGGGTGCTTTAGTTTTCTCTCTAACCTTTTTTAATCTAATTGGTGCAACAATATCTAATGTACTAGTGAAAATGGTGCTCAAACTGCTAGTCATTTCCTCTAATTCATCTGTTTGTTTGGGTTCACTTAGCAATTTAGATAGATCAGGTAAGGTATTTGAGAATCTATCTCTAGTGGTTGGAAGGATTGTTCTGCCTGGTCTATAACGTGGCGCAACATGACATATTTCAGCAGTGCGTATTATGCAAGTCACCATGTAATGATCAGTGACGTCATTGTTTTGCGGTATAATATCTATATCAGTTGGATCGGTTCCATACGATATAATTAAATCTAGTGTATGATTTAGACGATGAGTGGGACCACTGACGTTTTGTTTGACCCCAAAGGTTTTTAATAAGTCTGTAAATGCAGCACCTAAAGCATCATTTATATTATCTACGTGAATGTTAAAATCTCCAACAATTATTGCTTTATCGACATTCACGAATAGATCTGAGAGAAAGTCTGCAAACTCTTTTAGGAATTCAGCATATGGCCCTGGAGGTCTATATACAGTAGCCAAGGCTAGAGATAATATTTCCTTCTTACATCTAAGAGCGTAACATTTAGCACAAGTACTTCAAATGAATTAAACCTGTGACCTGTTTTCTGAATAACATTAAAAATATCTTTATAGATTGTTGCAAGACCGCCGCCACGACCGATCAGACGGGGCTCATGTTTATAACAGTATCCTGGCGGAGTAGATTCATTTAGACCGAAATATTCATTTGGTTTAAGCCAGGTTTCAGTAAGGCACAGAACATCGAAATTATTATCTGTGACCATTTCATTTACAATAACCGCCTTAGGTGTGAGTGATCTAATGTTTAGAAGACCTAACTTTAGAGATTGTTTTTGTTCACTGATATTTAGATTTTCTGGCTTAATTACAATAAGATTTTTGCTAGATCCTACACTACATTTATTGTTTGGCTTCACTAAACGAGGAATAGACACAGTTTCTATATAATGTTCCACACTGTGCATATAAGTTAAGTTTGGGCAACAAAGGGTGTGATTTGGACTTCGACTTAGTCATCTGGTCTGTAACGTCTTGGAGATGTTGTCCGACAGAACAGCCGCTCCAATTCTGCTGGGGTGGAGACCATCTGCACGGTACAACCTTGGTCTCTCCCAAAACAGATTCCAATTATTTACAAAGAGCAGTTTCTGTTCATTACACAGTGACATTAACCATTCATTTAATGCAAATAGTCTACTGAACCTTTCCTGTCCTTGTCGGTACGTGGGCAGCGGTCCCGACACGATGATTGTTGCTTTAGGTGCTGTGCTGCGTACCGTCTCGATCAGGCTCATGTAGTCCTTCTTCAGAACCTCACTCTGCTGCAGCCTAATGTCGTTCGCTCCCGCGTACAGCACAACAGCTCCGACGCGTTCGTCACCGTTCAGGATCTCGGGAACCTGTGATCATCAAGAACACGAGCACCAGGAAAGCAGTGAGTCCGCACCTTACCTTTACCCGGGGTAGCGCGGACATGACTGACCATGGACGTGCCGATGATCACGTTCTTGTTTAAAGGTCCCCTGACATGAATTTTTCATTTTCTGAGGTTTTTTAACATTAATATGAGTTTCCCTAGACTGTATTTGGTCCCCTCGTGTCTAGAATTTTCAATCGTTGTAAACCAAGCTTTGGCTATTTTTCTCTTCTCTGCATCCGTCTGCATCTCAGACGCGCTGATCTAGAATCTCCCCATATAACGTCATACGGGGGAAAGGTTACTCCCCTTTCTCTGCTTTGCCCGCCCAGAGAGCCAGAGACTGACCATGAGAAAATGAGCTAGGAACAGTAAGTACGAACACGGGCAGGCGCGGTTTTATTTTTTCACAGAGAAATAGCTTTGAGATTTGAGTTTCTCCTCGAGAAATATCATGGCTTGCAAACCAGCGAAGCATGGCAGTTGCTCAGTGTTCGGATGTACAAATGAACACAAAAGTATTTTTTAGTTCCTTCAACATTCTAAAGGGTAACGTTAAGCACGCGCTGCTTTGTTTACGTTGTGTGTATCTGCAGTCAGCAGCGTCGGTTTTCCTTTTTGAATGATGAATATAGACTAATATATCTGCAGAAATAGACAGTTGGCTTATTAAACGCAGGCGCAGAACGCACATTATAGCTGACAGTAAGCACAAGCTGCTTTGTTTATGTTGTGTGTATCTGCTGCCGGCAGCGTCTGTTTTCCTTTTTGAATGACGAATATAGACTAATATATCTGCAGAAATAGACAGTTGGCTTATTAAACGCAGGCGCAAGAACGCACATTATAGCTGACAGTAAGAATGCGTTGCTTTGTTTACGTAGTGTGTACCTGCAGCCGGCAGCGTCGGTTTTCCTTTTTGAATGACAAATATAGAATAATTTATCTGCAGAAATAGACAGTTGGCTTATTAAACGCAGAACGCACATTATAGCTGACAGTAAGCACGCGCTGCTTTGTTTACGTTGTGTGTATCTGCAGCCGACAGCGTCTGTTTTCCTTTTTGAATGACGAATATAGACTAATATATCTGCAGAAATTGACAGTTGACTTATTAAACGCAGGCGCAGAACGCACATTATAGCTGACAGTAAGCACACGCTGCTTTGTTTACGTTGTGTGTACCTGCAGCCGGCAGCGTCGGTTTTCCTTTTTGAATGACAATTATAGACTAATATATCTGCAGAAATAGACAGTTGGCTTATTAAACGCAGACGCAGAACGCACATTATAGCTGACAGTAAGCACGCGCTGCTTTGTTTACGTTGTTTTGTATATGCAGCCGGCAGCGTCGGTTTTCCTTTTTGAATGACGAATATAGACTAATATATCTGCAGAATTAGACAGTTGGCTCATTAAATGCAGGCGCAGAACTAGTGTTGGGTGTAACTAAGTAATTACTTTAATTTAATTACTTTTCCCTTGAAAATATAAAGTAAGGGATTACTCTTCATTTATCTATAATTTAATTACAGTTACTTCTGATGTAATTGAGGTAAATACTGTGTATAGATCAATCCGATCTCACAGCGATTCGTATGCATTTTATGAGGTGTCTAAACATTACGACCGCACTCGTACAAATTCGTATGAATTATTGTAAAATATGTATGAAAAAAGTGTGAAATGTCATGAAATCAGACATAAAACAATAGTGGGTTTAACATCAAAATTTATTGTCTGATGCTAAAAAGTATGTTTTTATAATGTAACCTTCTCCTCCTTGGTCAGTTTAAGGATAATTCATGCTATTTTATAGTATCTATTTGAAAGAATTAAAGCAGATTCATGTCTTATCCTTGTATTATTCAGCTGGTTGAGATTGATAAGTAATTAAAAGTAATTAAATACTTTTTAAAGAGAGTAATTAGTACAGTAATCTAATTACACTGTTGAAGAGGTAATTAGTAACTTGTAATTAATTGGTTTTTTAGAGTAACTTACCCAACACTGAGCAGAACGCACATTAGGCTATAGCTGTCAGTCGGCTGAGTTCAAGTGCAGCTTTTTACCTCGACGAGAGCGGACGAGTTTTGGGCTTTAGAGAGAACAGAAACTGCGTTACACTGCACAACGAAGCCCTTACTGTATTTACATCATCGTGTCTGCATTGGTGAAAGCAGAAACTGTGTTATACAATAAGATCTTCATTCTCGCGATCGACAGACTGTCAACTGCTGCTCAATGCTCATCCAAGCAAAATTTTATGTGATGAGAATCTAAATACTTCAAAAACTTCTCACGAATCAGTAATCTCGATATCTGTAATAGTAAAAATGTATAATAGCTGTAGTAAAAACGTATTCAAGAGAGTTTCACATGTAATCTGTAGCTATTTCATATGCAAGCATGTCAGCCAATCACAGCAGTGGGCGGTTACATTGAATCCCACAGCAGACGTGCCCCTTCAAACAGAGCGTTCTAAGCAGAGGCTAAAATCAGGCCAGGAAAAATGCCTTTTATGTCTAAATTATGACTATTTTTGATCTTAAAAACATACTAAAATTATAAGGGCAACACAGGAAACATTATAAAATAATTAAAAAAAAAACATTGCAGGGGACCTTTAATGGGAAGTGTTGCTCAACTTGTCTCTACAAAATAGTGCTCAGTAGTGTTAAGGTCAGGTGAAATACTTCTTACTTTGGTAGAATAGAGTTAATGGGTGCTTCTCATTTCTTTTTTTGTGCACCCTTGCATTTTTCATCGCTTCCTAACTCCTGTGAGGACCAGCTACTTCTCACTGTAGTTCTCCCCCTTACAAAGAACATACATTTTGGATGCTGTTCGATCCAAAATGCTTGAAATGAAGTGAAAGTACTTATATTTTAAGTACTAGATACTTTTTGACAACAACCATGTATTTCACTGCTGTGAGATGAAATAGTCAACACTCTTCTTTAAGCTTTCGCCAGCTCTTAGATACTTGCTTAGCATTTTTCTGCTCTTTGCAAAAAATCACAAGAGGCTTAAAGTGTGCAACAAGATTTTTAATACTATTTGACCGTAAATAAATCTGACCATTCTCTTCAATGTGGTTTCATTGTTGTCCTCATGAATCTAAGAATGTTTCAGTAACAGATTCGTAACTAAGAAAGCACTCCTACTTTTATTTTTACTTTATTTACAAAAAAATTAATTTAACTTGCATGTTTTATTTTTGTAACTTCTGGAGGGTGTACTCATTTTTCCAAGACAATGTTTATCACTTAAAAAAAATCTTATTTTCCTCTTTAATATTGACATGCTTTTTTGGTAATTAATCTACCAGATTTGTAAAGATGTAAAATCTTATTTGTGAAGAGAAATTGCTAAATTGTCAGTTCAGAGGGGTGTACTCATTTATGCTGTGCACTGTACATGTGGCTTCCTTTCAGACCCTGATATTCGATACTGTGTGCTGGCCTCCCTGGATGAACGCTTTGATGCCCACCTGGCACAAGCGGAGAACCTCCAGGCTCTGTTTGTGGCACTTAATGATGAAGTGTTTGAGATTCGTGAATTGGCCATCTGCACTATTGGCCGTCTTAGCAGTATGAACCCTGCCTTTGTCATGCCCTTCCTGCGCAAGATGCTTATTCAGGTATTTACATTTTTTCACAGCACATGGCTATATTTGAAATGGCATCCTACCATACTACTCATACTACTCTTATATATTTTCAATATTCAGTGCTCCTGACTAACATGTGAGAGTATATAGATGGTATCACCAACAGTTAATGTGTTAGCACCAGCATTAAAAATTAAAAAAAAAAAAAACTAATAATAATACTAACGATAAAAGTTGATACTTGAGACTGAAATTGCACACTATATCTCACAACTGTGTCTTTTATTAGATACTTATTTTATTTTGTATTTCCCAATGTGTCTGTAAGAAACACTTGACACTTGAAAGTAAGTAAAAATTTTGGGCGCTGGACAACTGCTGATAACTGTATTGTATTTCTAGGAATTTCTTAGGATAACTTTTTATACAAACCTAACATCTCATTATTATAAACTAACTGTAATTTGTAATTATAAGCGACTGTAATTTAAAGCGCATTTTAAAAATAACTCGCTTGAAAAGACATTTAGTACAAATGTGATTGTAGATTAGCATAACTGTGATTGTAGATAAATATGCATGAAATAAGAAAATTGTTGCATTACTCTTTGCATTACTAAGTTGTTGTAGTTTTATAGTAATATTAAATCAGCTCGCTGAAATTGAGAAATATTTATGTACATTATCTTGTTAATACCTGCAGAAACCACATGAAATTGGAGTTAATAGATTTTTCAAAATATTTGTTAATTTTTTTTTTATTGTGAGGTTCTCTAAATAATGACTTTAAACACATAGTTAATACATTCAGAAAACTATGTTAATTCTTTTAATTGTTATATATTATACATCATATCTAATGTATAATATAAACCAAGGCACTTTGTCATTTCTACAAATCTAAAATGAATATCATTTTATGAATATAATGAATAAAAAGAGTTATCTTCTTGTAGGGGAAGTCTTAGATTCAAAGGTACTTCAGTACAGATCACTTCTGCTTTACAGTTACTGTATCTATTTAGTGTAAAAATGTCTTCAGTCTCAGACGACCAATAACATTAGTTAAAATAGAGATGTTAAAGATTGTGGGATACACTATTCCACACAATGTTTTTTTATACTGTTTATTTTGCCAAATGTAGTAGGTTATAATATACTCATACTAAACACTGAGTTGTTACGAGGAGTTATAGCCATTTTTTCTATGACTTTACTTCATCTCTGTTACCAACAGATGGCAGTGAGTAAATGTTTTTCTGCTGAAATAGCAGCTGTTTTGTTTCTCCATAGCTCTAGTCAGCTTTGTCTGACTCTGTTTTCCCTGGCACCTCAACAAATTCACTTAACTGATGGCTAGCAACTTATCCAGATTTCATATTGCTTGGAAACCTTTAATGTTAAGTTTGCTGCTATTACTGCATTCTCATTAGAAGAGTTATTGTTTTATTTGTTTAATTATAATATAAACAGTCTCTGTTTATATCAAATATGAATTGTTTTGTCACACATCTGTTATGAATGTGTCTGTAGTTACACTGAATAATGCCAAACTCAGTACTCTCCAATGCAATAAAATGTTGTCCAGATCCTGACTGAGCTGGAACATAGCGGTGTGGGCCGAAACAAAGAGCAAAGTGCCCGCATGTTGGGTCACTTGGTGTCTAATGCCCCCAGACTCATCCGCCCATACATGGAGCCCATTCTCAAGGTACAGTCACATCCTTAATACCTCTGCATGTGTTTTAGGGATGTTGTCAAATGTCTTGTGAAATTTTGTAACATGAAGTTTGTTTGTTTGTACTTGAAAAAATAGCCAAAATAATTTCTGCAGTTTTGATTCGCAAAATGTTAGTGTTCCTTCATACTAGTGTTATATGTTAATTTCAGAATGAGTACTTTTCACAGTTTAATCCACGGGCATGAGTTTTCAAGAATCAATATTAATTTTCTTTTTAATTGCCCTGTAAACAATGTTTACTTTGTTAAACCAAAATTTTTATAAAACTAGATAAACACAGACTTTCATTAGAAAAGATAAAAACTTACCAAAGCTTTAATATGGTCAGCATATAATGTAACATATAATGTAGGATTGGTCAGTAATTTTTTGCAAAGTGGGGCTCAGCAATGGATTAATTACTGTCTCGATCATGTGACAATGTGTTGTTTTAGATTTTTTTTTTCAGTATAGTTTTGTTGCTTTTAATAGTGCTTTATACTAAATTTTTAATTCATAATGAGGTAAATTTTTTATTCATTATGATTCCCATATCTAATAACTTTCCAGTCCCTTTTCTGGATTTAGATGTTGTGATGGTCTGAAAGTGTGACTAAATGTTTGGTTTCCAATTTTGTTCCTCACACAGGCCCTCATCTTAAAGCTGAAAGATCCCGATCCAAACCCTGCAGTCGTTATCAGTGTTTTAGCTACCATTGGAGAACTTGCCCAGGTAATGGATCATTTTGTAGGCTATCATCTACAGTACCTTTAAAATAACCATGTCTACTTCCTACTCAGTGCAGCACAATATTTAGGAAACTTTCAGGAGTATGGTCAGTGTAGCTCTGTTAAGAAGACAAACATAGAGAGTGGATGTTTTTGGACAATGGGTGAGGAGGAGGTTGGAGAAAAAGGATTAAGTGTAAAAGTGAATAGTTTTTTCCAAAGCAGATAAATGGTGACATTTAATATGACTACTACGTTTGGTATTAAACAATGGACTACAGCCACCTAGATGATTCACATTCAAAATGACGCAACACTCAAAGACCCCGTTTACACCTGGTATTAAAATGCGATCTGTATCCAGATAAGTTATCCGGATAATAAAAAACGCATGTTAATGCAAGGTGTAAACGCGTTGTGATCGGATTGTGATCGGATCTGCCTGACCACATTTGGAGGTAGTCTGGCTTGCATTGTGTTCGGATCTTTACTAGGTGTAAACGCAATCCGTACGACGTGATCGCATTCTTACCTGCCAAACGTCATCCTGGTAGAATCCGTGGCATACAGTTGCTGTACTTATCCCAAAGACGAGAGATTGTCCAGACCCTGTGGCATAATAAAGCGCAACTGCAACTCTCCTCTCCACAGACACCTGCGACAGAGTATTTCTCCGTGACAGCAGAGGCCGCAACTTCTCGCTGATGTAGTCGAACAACGCCTCATTCGCGCCGCAGGAATTTTTTACGCGTGTAACGCGTCTTTGCATTGACTTAACATTGAAATCACTCGCGCCTGACGCGCTATTCGTGTCCGTTGTGAACACAATAGCGATCCTACACCTGCCATGTTGACAAACTACAGCTGATATCCCGCCACCTCAGTGCTCACGCACAGGTGTCACTCTGGAGAACAGAGATCCGAACTCAATGTGGATAACGAGGACGCATTAAAAATACAAGGTGTAAACGCAAAGGTAAGATCGGAACACTTATTATCCGGATAACTTATCTGGATACAGATCGCGTTTTAATACCAGGTGTAAACGGGGTCAAAAAGTCAACCCTGAAAGCTCATGGATTTTGTTCAGTTGAAATGTTGTCAACCGTGTCCCTTTCTTTAATATGTACCAGGTGAGTGGACTGGAAATGAGGAAATGGATGGATGAGCTGTTCCCCATCATTATGGACATGCTGCAGGACTCATCTTCTTTAGCCAAGCGACAGGTTTGCTCATTCCCTTGTTAAACTTTAGGCCCATCGTTATGCTTGTATTTTTATATATATATTTTTTTTTATATGCTTGTATTTTTTGTTTGATAGTGTGATCTGAGATTTGGCAGTTACCTGAGTAGCCACTTTTCCACTGTTGGGCCACTGCAAGCCAGGGCTTAAGATGTGCCAGGCAGGTCCAGTAGCCTAGGACCTCAAGCTCTGAGCTCAAAATCAAGTTCGGTTTCCACTTTCTGGCCAGTAGCCCCGCAGCACTGGTCTGAAACAAGCGTCCATAGAACGACATCATCATTTTACCAACTGACTGAAAACAATCTTGATCGCAAAATGAGCATGACAGAAGCAAAGTCTTTACTTAAAGATTTAAAATTCCAGAATTGATATTTGACATGTTTTACAATTTACAGTAATTACAGTAATTTATTCAATTGTGTCAGCAGTGCACATTAATCATGCTGAATCAAACTGGTTTAGCATTTCACATAAAAGAACACATACCTATTCAGTTGCACCTGCTTTCACTTATTTGTTCACAGGAATGCACAGGAAGTTCAAAAGCTTACACAATTACAAAAATATTATGATAAAATATGTTTACATTACGTACATACATTTCTTTAGAAATTGTTAGCATTTATTAATTTTCCACAAAATGATGTAAACTGAGGAGTTTTGAGGATCTATTTTGCCTCACTATAGTGTTATCCTTTTTGCCAGAGCAACAGAGGGAGCTCACGAGAAGAAAACAGGAGTTGTTAGTTAACGAGTTAACAGGAGTGTATGTTTTTATGAAATATACAGTACAGATGCATTGGTCTGGTATCAATAAAGCCACAGGGAAGAGACAGATAAAACATTAAACTAAAATAAATACACAATTATAATCTTGTCTACATGATTTTCTTCAAGCAGTCGCTGGTATTTTTCATAAACTTGTATTTATTATCGCAATGGTTACGCATAAGTAGCCTTTAGCATCCCACATAAATATATGCCTGCCTCATGTGGTGATCAGAATCGCCATCGTATCAGAAGGATGTAATTTCAAACACTCGCTGATGTCTGAAAGTGAGTTTTGAGCTGAAAATTGTTTAAAATGTTAAAGTTAGCTGGTAGTCTGGTATGTTAACATGGGAAATGTGCAGAAGTGTTGACCGTCTTCTGCTCCAATAAACTTTGCCTTTGTTCATGACCAGTCCTCAAGCCCCACTTGACCCGCTTTAGACCAAGGTATTCGGCGGGCCATGAAGTGCCCCTGAAGTGACAGTGACAGGCCCTGGCACGCACTAACACTCTCACTTTTGGCCAGACAGTGGAAACACGACTAGTGAGCCGCATATAACTTCAATGTTATATGTCAAGGGTTACTCTTTATCAAATTATTGACCATATATTAAAGCTAAATGGCACAAATGCTTCAAAAGTCATCATTTTCTAGATGTCACAACCTTTAGCTCAATAACATATGATCACAACATTTATATATATCAATACCTGCTCAGGTTTCTTAAAAATCTGGTCCATACAGAAGAGCAACAGTGCTACCTATAATTGTAATGAGAAGTAAATGTATGCAATTTCCAGCAAAATCTGCCCTAACAGCTCCATAATGTAAAACGTAGGTTGATCAAAGTATGTTTGGGTAAAGGAGAGACATTGTTTGAATGGAAACGTTTTTTTTAACTCATTAATAACATGTTAATGATTTTTTTAACTCATTAACAACTACAACAACAACAACAACAAAAAAAAAATTATGTTTTCATGCACATCTATTTTCTTGCCTCTGAAGCAGTTAAAAGCTCAGAAGAAGCTCAAAGGCATTTTACTTTCCCTTCTCCATAACAACAATGGAAACATTCTGACATACTTGCATACTTTAGTAATATTTGAAGGCAGTCTAGAGTGCACACTTTGAGTCTAAAAGGTTTTATAGTCCCGTTATTAGGTGCGGTCAGATGTCTTCAACATTTACAAAACTTTTACACAAGGCTTTCATTCTTGGTGTGACGTTGTGAGATTCTGCTTTAGCAATCAGGAGTGTTGTAGTTTGGATGTTTTAGGTTGCCTGAGGTTCACAGAAGCTCATGTAACTAAATACTTTACCTTCTTTGGACTGTGTCTGGGGCTTTATTTGTCTTTTTAGAAGTCAATCTTTAAAAGTAATTTTCTCAATAAAACAGCTTAAAAGTGCACTCAGTAATATTTCCTTATTTGGAGAAAAAAGAAAAGAAAGAAACTTTATAGTACTTTGGTTTAAATAGTTTTAAAATAATGTACACTCACATCATAAAGGCTCCAGTCCTGTGAGCTCATTTCATCTCAGTATTCCCTCTGACAATAGCCGTTTTCAATTATTTTTATGCGCATTTTGATATATTGTATTCAAAAATGCTGGATGGAACGACAAGAATACTAAAAATGCACATAAAAAACTTTACAGTACATAGAAAATATACATTTGATGTAAAATACATTTACCCAGCTAAATTCCTTGATATGCAACAAAAAACTCAAGTGACTTCGCCTCAACAGTGGATGTGATTGTTTGACAGTTTGTCATCAAAATGATTTGGGGTAATTCCCTCCCAGAAGTCTCTCACATCATTACTTTCCCAAACATCTAAATGCAAGATAACATGACAGCGTTTATTGCATTTCGTATGCGCACTCTGAGACGCAAGTGATTTACAGTATGTAGGAAGCAAGCAAAGCCACAGTGGCTTCACCAATTACAGCAACTTCCAGTTTTATTAAAGATATTTTGCACCATTTTCCCTGGAAGTGACAATTTTGTTCTCTTGAATACATGGAAAACAGTGCTTTATTTTCAAATGTTTTATGTGATATTCCAATTTGGTAAAAAAGTTAAATTTGCAGCTTTGGAAGGAAGCTTTTCAATGAGGTTGGTTTCATGGTTTCAGTACAACTCCAAAATGACTGCATTATCAGTGAACCAAAAACTATTTATCTGAAATCCAATACTGTCTGAGTACTACATTTAATGAAGAACAAGCTTAAAAATAAATGTTCTATATAGTATGAATGTGGAATGAAATCCAGATACATTATGTCCACCATGTGTATTTTTCTTGTGATCTACAGCATCAGGGATAGTAAAGTTACTCGTGGGATAGTAAAGTCTCTATTGGATGCACACTTCAGAAACTCGACAAACGTTTTTTTAGTACTTTCTTCTGACCTGTTTAATAAATATTATGAATTTGGACAAACTAACTCATTCCACATACGGATTTTCACCTATATAGGTGGGAAGTAGATTTCGACACCGAGTGCACTTTTAATATTCCCACATAAACCTGACCAATGTTGCTAAAAAATATTTGGATAAATATCTTTAATTATTTTTATGAAATGTATTATTTTATGTTTAAAAATTATTTACTTTTCTGTTTCTCTCAGAGAAACCATAATTTCAACAAATTAACTCTTATACTGTCAGGAAATACTGGGAAAAATAATGTAGGAATGTAATGATTCAGCATTTAGAAATGTTACAGACCAAACACAAAACCTATTAAAATCATAATGATAGCCAAACACAAAATGAATATTTGGTAATCATAAATAAAATGCACAATAACACTCTTTTGTCTTCTGTCCCACCAGGTGGCACTTTGGACTTTGGGTCAACAAGTAGCCAGTACAGGGTATGTGGTGGAGCCATACAGGAAGTACCCATCTCTACTGGAGGTCCTACTCAACTTCCTGAAAACAGAACAGAACCAGGGGATTAGGAGAGAGGTATTGATTTCTATTCTTGTCATTGAATGCCACATTCCATAAATTTGGGTTCAATGGATGTATGCAAAATATATCTCACCCAATTTTCTTACAAATTATTTGTGGTAAATCATTAAAATGTTATTATAATTTGGTTATCAGTAGAACATATAAATTATCATACTGTTATGTGATAATTGATAACTGTTTAATACTAGAGTTTACACACATTTAATGTGCTTAAAGCTATGGTATACGATGTTAAAAATCGGTCGAGAAAGCCTAAGACGGAAGGGAAGTTTTAAAAAACTCATCCCGCTCCTCCACACACACACACACACACACACACACACACACGCCTCCCTCCCCTCTGTGCTACCTGATCCCTGAGCTATGTCACATTTGACTTCACGTCAACAACGCAAGACTAGTCAAGTCAAGTCACATTTATTTATATAGCGCTTTTCATAATACAGATTGCATCAAAGCAGCTTCACAGTGATAACATGAAAGTAGTACAACACAGATTAATAATATTGTTGAATATTAAATATCCCTAACTAAGCAAGCCAAAAGCAAGGCAACAGTGGCAAGGAACCAAAACTCCATCAGATTGGATGGAGCAAAAAACCTTGGTAGAACCCAGGCTCAGTCGGGGGCCAGTTCTCCTCTAGCTAACATTCATATTGTTTCAAAGCAGCTGTACAGAAAGTGTATTTTAGAAAATACATGGAAAAAAAATACATTTACTTAATCATGTAATATTAAGGCAATAACATTTCGCCGGTGTTAAGTCGTCTCTTCACAGGCGTTGAGTCGTCTCTTCACAGGCGTTGGTCTTCTCATCACAGGTGTTGGGGCGTCCGAAATCCCCGTGAGAGGCTAGATACAAAACTGGAGCTGACAAACGCCATTTTTTTCCCCGAGATAACAGCAGAAAGGCAGATGGGAAATAATTAGCATAGCTGATGTTCATAATGATTTCCATTACACGGGAGTAGGTGTTAGAAAACCACAATCTCACAAACTCTCCGCAACCCTTAACTCTCTGCAACCCAACCATACGCGCCGACCCGTTTGTCTAAAAGGCTGTCGAGCCCCACTGGTGCGTTAAGCAGTTTCAGTGGCAAACGGTTCCGTATGGCATAACAGAGGAATAAAAGGTAAGCATTATGTGAATGCTTGACTAAAGAGATGCGTCTTTAGTCTAGTATCGGGAAGACTATTCCAGAGTTTTGGAGCTAAATGCGAGAACACCCTCCCTCCTTTAGTGGACTTAGATATCCTAGGAATGACCAGAGGCCTTGAATTTAGTGATCTTAAGGAACGCGGTGGATTGTATAGAACGAAATAAGGTCTGTTAAGTACAAAGGAGCTAAACCATTTAGGGCTTTATAGGTCAGTAGTAGTACTTTGTAGTTGATACGGAACTTAATAGGTAACCAGTGTAGAGATGATAAAACCGGTGTTATATGATCATTTTTTTGACCTACATAGTAAGAACTCTAGCAGCTGCATTTTGTACTAACTGTAGCTTGTTTATTGAGGATGCAGGACAACCGGCTAATAAAGCATTACAGTAATCTAGTCTCGAGGTCATGAATGCATGAACTAACTTTTGTGCATCAGAGACAGATAGCATGTTACATAGCTTAGTAATGTTTCTAAGGTGGAAAAAGGCTGTTCTTGTAACAGATGAAATATGATTTTTGAAAGACAAGTTGTGGTCTAGTATAACACCCAGGTCTTTTACTGTAGTGGAAAAAGTAACAGGACATCCTTCTATATTAAAGTTGTATTGTAAGAGGCTTTGTGTGTAGTTTTTTGGACCAATAAGTAATACCTCTGTTTTATCTGAATTTAATTGCAGGAAATTACGCGTCATCCAGCATTTTATATCTTTGAGACACTCTGTCAATGTAGATGAGTTAGTGTTTTCGTCTGGTCGCGATGAAATATATAATTGAGTGTCGTCAGCATAACAGTGGAAATTAATTCCATGTTTTCTTATAATATTACCAAGTGGCAGCATATATATTGAGAATAGCAGAGGGCCTAAAACCGATCCTTGCGGTACTCCATAGTCTACTGACGTTGTCTTCGATCTAAACGATCTAAGTACGAGACTAAGTACGATCTAAACCAGCTTAATGCCTGTCCCTGAACACCAGTGTAGTTTTGTAATCGATCCAAGAGTATTTTATGATCTATAGTGTTGAACGCAGCGCTAAGATCTAGTAGAACTAGTATTGAAATACAGCCTTGGTCAGAAGCTAAAAGTAAATCATTTGTAATTTTAACTAGCGCAGTTTCTGTACTATGATGCGGTCTGAATCCTGACTGGAATTTTTCATAGATATCATTTTCTTGCAAAAAAGAGCACAGTTGAGCAGACACAAATTTTTCTAGTATTTTGGACATAAATGGAAGATTTGAAATGGGTCTGTAATTTGCTAAGTTATTTGGATCTAGTTGCGGTTTCTTAATGAGAGGTTTCATTACTGCCAGCTTGAATATTTTTGGAACATAAGGATGTTTTTATCCTAAGGATAAAGACGAGTTAATAGTATTGAAGAGAGGCTCTTCCACTACAGGTAACGCTTCTTTCAGTAGTTTAGTGGGTATTGGATCTAATGAACATGTTGTTGGTTTAGATGCAATGAAAAGTTTATTTAGCTCCTCCTGTCCTATAGTTGTAAAGCGGTGTAGTTGTTCTAGAGGGGCCATAATTGAGGCTGAATCATAAGAGACCATAGAGAATTGTACGTTTATAATTGTGTTTCGGATGCTTTCTATTGTCTCACCGAAATAATTCAGAAAATCATTACCACTAAACTGTAACGGTATATTTTGCTCTGGTGATGTCTGTTTATTTGTTAGTCTACCCACGGTGTTAAATAAAAACCTTGCAACACTAGCAACACATGAAATGTTCTTCTAATAATTTGAGTAATTGTTATTGCAGCACACAGCGCATATTGTTCAAATTCCGATCGGCTCGAACAGAAACCCGCTAGGCATACTGAAATATATTCAAGCACTTTAAGAAATATAAATACCTTGACCCATGATTGGCGATGCTAAACGGCTAACATGCCAACCGGCATGCCAATGCCAACCGGCAGCATGAGCAAGTTGTCAAACTGATAAAAAGCTATGTAACACACGTCACAACATAAAAGTATAAATAAATGTTTACCTGCTCAACAAAAAGTCAGCCGTGCCCGTGTCAGCGTCGGTTTTCAGTGCCAGATCTCCCTGAAGCTTCTTCCAACGGTTAATGGTGGACCCTATATTTATCCTACTTAGAGTCCGGCGTCACATTTTTTTTTTTTTTTAAATCTCTGCTCTTTCCTCCACATACTTTCTCTTTCGTCCAAACTTTATAATAGGGGTAAACAGCGGCCGCTTGCTGCTGTCATTTATATTTTTATCCAATGCTTTATCCCGTGCTGATATGACGCTACTTAGCCAGCAACAGACTGTCTGTCAGCTGCACTTGCTCGCGTAAGGAGGGGGGTGGGGTCGGGTGCGGTTGGGTTGGAGACGTGAACGCCAGGCGGAGTTTCAAGTCGAGCTGGTGATTGGATGAGAGCAGTTGACCAATGTAAGCTGTCCGGCCGGACAGCTTACATTGGTCAACTTCTCTGCGGCTGTGAATGGATTTTTTTCATTCTTTTTTCTATTCATATAGTTAGGATTGTACTTTATAACCATAACCAGCATATAAATGAGGATATTAATAATGAACAGTCTTTGAAATCGTATACCCTAGTTTTAAAATAGCTGCTTTTCATCTATGCTAAATTTGTTAGTTCATATTTTTTTCTTACATATTTAATAGTTTACTCTATATAGAAGATGGAATTTGCTTAAAAAAGTTTTGCACTTGTACCCTAGAATATGAAACCATTTGCATTTTTAAGTTGAAGTTGTGCTTCTGCCACTTTTGTTAGGCTATACGTGTGTTAGGTCTGCTTGGAGCTCTGGATCCCTACAAACACAAGGTGAACATTGGTATGATTGACCAGTCTCGTGATGCTTCTGCTGTCAGCCTCTCAGAGTCCAAGTCCAGCCAAGATTCAGGTGATCAGATACACCCGTAACTTGTTTGAGCATGCACATCTAGACACAGTGGGTTCTCAGCACACCAATGTGAGTTCACATCAACACAATTAATCACTGATGCATAGAAGAGACCGGCCATCCAACACACGTGCTCTCCAGAGCAAACCAACCACATTTTCATTTTATCCTTTTCTTTCCAGAAAGACAGCCAATAGTCCTGGGTAGCATGCTAACAGATTGTTTGGCCTTTCACAAAAATTTGTACAAACATTTCATCTTTTTATTGGTGACTTTCTTTGTAGAATTTTTTCTTTTTTTATGTTGCAATTCCATACTCTGCTTGAGCACAATAAAGTCTTTTAAAGGGAACCTATTATGGCATTTAAAATGTTCCTAATATTGTTCTGGGAGTCCCCAACAACAGTTTTTCAAGCATGCAATGACAAAAAACACTTTTGTTGTCTTATAATATGCATTTATTTTTACCTGATTTGCCCACCGACTCCCATATGAATCGTTTAGCGAGTTCTTTTCCAAAACCCGCCTTTGCGTGACTCTAATCTGCGGTGATTGGTCAGATGACCTTGTCAGTTGTGATTGGTATTCTCTGTGCAGATATTGTCGAAAACGGAACTCTTATCACCTTAAATGGGTTCTCAACTCCAGACCTCGCGACCCACTGCTCTGCATATTGTGTATGTCTCCCTTATTTAACACACCTAATTCAGATCCTCAGCTCGTTAGGATAGAGCCGGCTCGTGAATCCATACTTTATAGCGTTTAGGTTTGTGAAGCAATCATCTTCAAAATGACGCGAACACAGAACAAGGTTTGGGCTATACTTGTGTGGTATAGCAGTACTTGTATATATGAATTGCAGCCACTTAGTCTTCAAATACTCCTCACTTGGCAGGTGAAAAAAGTTCGCTTTTGCGTCGCACTTCAAAACACAGCGTCTCGTCGACATGATTGTTTTCCGAAGCCCAGATCTCGAAAAACGACAGAGTCCAAAAAGGTGCGGTGGGTCCAAACCTCCATGCTCTCAGACCTCCCTGGCCAGCTTAGGCAGGGTGGCCCGTCCTGGGCCAGTTTCAGATTTGCCCACCACCCCTGGAGCTCCGGTTTTCCCTAGCATCTCTGAGCGCAATAAGTGGGCGTTTCTTATTCAAATAACTTGTCAAGTTGACGTCAACCAGACAAAGGAAAAGCATCATATCAGCGACTCAGTGTCGAATCTTACTTTTGAGAGACAATAACTTTGTATACGATGAACTTTCATGTTTAAAACTTTGCAGGATGTTTTCGTTCACTTAGATCTATGTTAAACACTACATGAAGGGCAATTTTCAAAAATCCATAATAGGTACCCTTTAAAGGTATAATTAAATTAGATCAAATTACAATGCCATTTTCATAAGTCGTTTTAAACCCATATCATTATCACTCGTTTCCCACCCAAATCATTCTTTTCCTAATTTCATATGCATGTGCCCAAAAATCAGAACAAACAGTTCTCAGTTATTAGATATTTCTTCTCCCACTGTTGTGAACACAGTGCCCAAGTGCAACATGTCCATTATTTCTTAATCCAGAATTTAAATGGAATGTTCCCTGAAATACAAATTATAGCTTATAGCTATACATTTCATCTTTCCCTTTAGAATGTGAGAATTTCTACTTGAAATTGAGATTGAAAAGAACAATTACTGTTGAAGTTGTATGAATTTGTAGAACTTTTAAAACCAAGGGGTTAAGGCCTTCTTGATTATCATTGCTCTATTGGCGAGATGGTCTTCACTGCAGAACACGAAATCCAGGGGGAGGAGTTGGATCCAGATCCAACTCCTCCCAGCTTGCATATACCTAAACCTACCCATCTCCGCTCCCTGAGCCCTAGCCCCACCCCAAATCCTTACCAATCTCCACCCCTTGGATCTGGATCCAACTACGCCCCTTGAATCTTGTGTACTGCAATGAGGTGCTACTACCATTGGTCCCTGCCAGCTGGTAGATACTGTAACTACACCATTTGGCTGCTAAGGTGCCACCAGATCACCATCGTTCTGATACCATTTTATTTAGGCTCTAGATTCACATACATTTAGCTGTACTAGTCGCATGACACTTGACAATATTGGCTTAAAATATTGGCTTGTGGTTCTATGAGCGAAGATTGAAGATTGAGTGGGTTATTATACAGTACTGTGCAGAAGTCTTAGGCACACTAGTATTTTTGCCTCAAAGAAATGGTTTTAAGCCAGTTATTTATATATTTTGTTGTAGTTTCTCAGTAGGAAATATCACTTTACATTTCCAGACATTAATTGTGACTTTAATTGTAATAATCCAGTGAAATTTTTGAATGCACAAGGGTTCTGACAACAGCCAATGCTCCACACGGAGGTCTGATCTAACCATCATCGAGTGCATCTGAAATTATATGAAGAAACAGAAAAAACAGGAGACTAAGACCAGAAGAACTGCGGCAACGTCTCGAATGTAGTGCCTGCCTGCCTGCAAAGCTACAGTACTGTGAGAAAGTTTAAGGCACTTGTGTAAAAATGCTGTAAATGAGAATGTTTTCAAAAATAATGTCATAGTCATAAATAGATTTTATTTATCAATTCACTTTTATTAGTTAACTATTATTAACTGTTATTAACTTTTAACAGTTAACTAAATCAAATCAATAGGTGTTTAGTACCCTTTACGTTTAAAACAGCTTTTGTCCAGGTATTGCACATAGTTTTTAGTTTTGCAGGTTTTTTCAAGCGTCTTTGGAAACGTTGCCACAGTTCTTCTGGTCTTAGTTTCTGTTTTTTCTGTTTCTTCATATAATTTCAGATGCACTCAATGATGGTGAGATCCGACCTCCGTGTGGCGCATTGGCTGTTGTCAGAATCCTTGTGCATTCAAAAATTTCACTTGATTATTACAATTAATGGCACAATTAATGTCTGGAAATGTAAACTGATATTTCCTACTGAGACACTACAAAAAAGATATAAATAACTGGCTTAAAACCATTTCTTTGAGGCAAAAATACTAGTGTGCCAAAGACTTCTGCATAGTACTGTATGTATTACAGCTCCTCATGGCAAGTGTCTGGCCTCATTAGTCTTTCTTCAGAGTATCAGTGTCCAGCAGCTCAAACCTTCATCTCCTGTTGTGCAGAGGGAATAAATAGTTTTAACAGCAGGGCCTCATAAAGAAGCATGCAGCAGGAAGTATAGATGTCTCTCCAGTGATGCATTAGGATAAAGTAAAGGTCACCACCTGGGGAAACTGTCTGGGTCTGTACTTTTTTTCCTGTCCCACTTCAAGAAAAATATCTTCTCATAGGCTGAGAATTGTCTGCTGACCCTCTTATTGTGATAACAGAGCAATGGGAAGTTTAGTGCTGAAGGTTAGCTCAGTGAATGGTGGGCAGGAAGAAAGTTTATACACGGCTCTCAGGATCTTGAATAATTTTGTTCAGCAGCCTATTTCGACTTTCATTACTAATATTTTATTTTTCTAATTCTAACATATGGATTTAGTCTGTAACAGTTTTCTTCTGTTTCTTAATGAGAGAGTTATTTTATAAGAACTTTGGTAGCATATCCAAGACAATTGGAGAAATCTACCTGCAAAGCTACAGTACTGTATGTAAGCAATAAGTGCTGCATGCTTTCCTGTACGCTTTCAGTAACAAAATTAAATACACAAAAAAAATTGAGAAAACAGCAAGCGTTTTAATAAAGCTTAAGGAAAGCATATTATCAATGCAATGTGGATATGTTTAAACAAGCTCTACGGCCCCCCAGTTAAGTCATGTCACATTTATTTATATATCAGTGCGTTCATGTTTTCACTCGCTGATGTCTCACCCATAGACTGTAAAAAAATATATATATATATAGGTCTCACCTCAACCAACTGAACAGGCTAAGTGAACCAGAAAAGATTTTCTTTTGAGAGCAGGTGGAGCCGATTACACCGATTACCTAATCACCACAGACCAATGGTAGTACAAAGGTGTTTACCTGCCAAAGCTTTTTTTTCCAGAAAGTTCGCTTTGGTAAGCTGTTTTGAACTCCCAAAATGAACTCCAAACGAACTTCGTTTCAGCCTGATTTTGTTCGAAATGACGTCACATCAGTTCATTCTTTGGTTTCGCTTGAAGTATATCAGGACCTTAAGAATATAACAACTAACAAACAATAAACCAAATAATATGACACTATAAAAGAATGGCAAATAGATAAGACTTAAGGTTTTATTTAAAAGGATATACTGTTTCGACATTTCTAATACTAACTGAAAGGTTATCCCATAGTTTTGGCGCCACTACTGCGTAAAATCAAATTACAATGCCTTCAAATCGATATTTGGGATAACCAAATTCTGGCTTTTAGTCTTTTTTGTACCTTTTGTCCAAGGTACACCTGCACACTAGCCTGGGTTTCCCCATACTGCCTTCGCACGGCGCGATTTTATTTACCCTGCTAGGCAGTCTGGATACCATGGACCAAATTTTTCATGGTATCAGCAAGACGGAGCAGCAAGACGATGACGACGTCTATGCGACACACACCGCAGCAGTTTGTTTATACCTATGGATCAAACATGGCAACAGATGTGAAGTTACCTTTCGATGCAGCCTTAGATATTGTTCTAAGTAGTTTAGAACGCAAATAATTATCTGACCCATCGTCGTCTTCCTCATCTAATTTCTTTCGCTTTATATACGTCATGTGGTATAATTGAAACAATTGGCTATGAGCTACGTACAGGCGCATTTGATAGACATTCGTAGCACCCAATAAACGGCACTTGTAAACCACGCCTCAAATATGAGAAAATTAACATGTGGTTCGTGTCAATGATACGTGGTTTGACGTTAGCCAGGCTACCTGCAAACAGCTTTTTAAGGTATCTTTGCAGGAAAATTTCTGAAAATAGACTCGGAGATGTTGGCCGTTTTTAGGAATTCTATCTCTTTATGTAATCCCAAACTGACTAAATCTTTTGCTTTATGTGGACCTTTCTGTCTGTTATCTAACTCCTTATGCTTACAAAAATCTTACTTGTACAATTAATAGCATTATTAATGTTTGGAAAACTAAACTAATATTTCCTAATGACACCTTCCTAGCTTGTTTCCGCCACAAAATAAAAAAGATAATTCTAACTTTTTTCCCCCTTTTTTCTTAATTGCAAATTTATATCTTTTAATTCTGAAAAAAAACAGCATTGCGAGATATAAATATAAAAATTTGCAAATATATATCTTACAATTCTTACAATTATCAACATTTTTTGTTGAAAAAACAAAAGCACAGAAGACTTTTGCACTGTACCATATATATATATATATATATATATATATATATATATACATGAATTACAGAATACTACATATTGCAGCTGTAGTATAATGTTCTCTCAAGTTTGGGGAAGAATATTTAATAAACATCAACTGTTAAGGGAAAAAAGATGTGTGCGATGCCAGAGTAAACTCATTTTGTGTATGGGTGCTCTCAAATGTGATAAATGAGGTTTAGAGGTTGCAGAAGCAGACAGCGTTTCAGTGCTCAGACCATACAACGCACACTGCACCAAGTCGGTTTGCATGGCCGTCGTCCCAGAAGGAAGCCTCTTCTGAAGCTGGCTCACAAAAAAGCAACCTGCCCAAGAGCATGAGTTACTGGAACCATGTCCTGTGGTCTGATGAGACTAAGATAAACTTGTTTGACTCAAATGGTCTCCAGCATGTGGGGCAATGCCCTGGCGAGGAGTACCAAGAAAACTGTGTCTTGCCTAAAGTCAAGCATGGTGGTGGTAGCATCATGGTCTGGGGCTGCATTAGTGCTGCTGGTACTGGGGAGCTGCACTTCATTGAGGGAAACATGGATTCCAACATGTAGGCAGAACATGATGCCCTCCCTTCAGAAACTGGTCTGAACGGCATGATAACGACCCCAAACATACCGCCAAGATGATCTTCCTTGCTGAGGAAGCTGAAGGTGATGGAGTGGCTAAGTAAGTCTCCAGACCTGAAACCTATTGAGCACCTGTGGTGATCCTCAAGCGGAAGGTGAAGAACCACCATGTGTCTAACATCCAGCAGCTCCGTGATGTTATTGTGGAGGAGTGGAAGAGGATCCTAGTCCAGCAACAACCTGTGCAGCTCTGGTGAACTCCATGCCCAGGAGGATTAAGGCAGTGCTAGATAACAATGCTCACACAAAATATTGACACATTGGACACAGTTTTGACATGTTCACTTAGGGTGTACTCACTTTTCTTGCCAGCTATTTTGACAATAATGCCTGTATACTGTTACTTCATAGGACACTAAATATATACTGCTATACAAGTTTTATTATTATAATATTGTCCCTTGAGAAGATATTCTAAAATGTTGGCTGAAATGTGAGGGGTGTACTCTCTGTTGTGAGATACTGTATGTATGCTGATTTAAAAATAGATCCTTTTCAGGAATTTAAATTCTTTTTGAGTATTGTTTTTAGAACAATTTAAAAAAAGATGAGAATATTCATTAGAAATGATTTGGGAATACAAAATATTCTTTACCATCTAACATTTTGAATGTTATTATTCTCAACAGCTGACTACAGTACCAGTGAGATGCTGGTCAACATGGGCAACCTGCCACTTGATGAGTTTTACCCTGCAGTTGCCATAGTGACTCTGATGCGTATCCTGCGTGACCCATCGTTGTCCAATCACCACACCATGGTGGTGCAGGCAGTCACCTTCATTTTCAAATCACTTGGCCTGAAATGTGTGCAGTTCCTGCCTCAAGTTATGCCCACCTTTCTCAACGTCATCAGAGTGTGTGATGCCAGCATCAGAGAGGTACAGTTCTGTAAATGTACCTTTTCAGTGCAATGTGTTTCTGTTGATCTTTTTGGACACTCTTTTGTTAATAAGGTAATGCTTTGTACAAAAAATATTTGAATGTATTTTGTAAAAAAGAATTGAACGTTAATGCCTAAATCAAATGAAATCCAGAAATGTATCAAACAGAAGTACAAAAACATGTTGGTGGTTTGCCAAGGCATTGCAACACATAACATGTTCTACTTTTACTGTGGTGTATCGTCTGTGACAATCAGTCAATGAGGCTTGTTTTTCTTTTTTAAAGGAATAATCTGGGTTCAGTACAAGTTAACCCTTTCATGCATAGTGGTTACTACAGTGGACAGCTATTTAAAAAGCATTTTCTTGAATTTGCAAGGGTTTTGATGGGAAAGTTGCACATCAATCTCTTCAGTGGACCCTGGTGCATCATCCTATGCAGTGCAACAAAGTTATAAGCCAATGAGTTTTGATTTTTTTCCCCCTCCAAACCAAGATGGCCAATGGCCAGTCAGACATGCCAAGGTGCTCCGGAATATCCACCCATTCCTTCTATCCTAGGACATTCTTGTAGGTAAAAAAATATTGCAGCATCAAGCAGTATCTAATGAGTCATATCACCGTAAAATTTTCCAAGTTTTGATTTTAGATTGGGAGAAAAATCTGATAAATCACCTGTCCACTCATGCATCAATGGCTATATTTTAGCTACAATTTATACTTATACTGTGAGTATTGTTTTTCAAAATACTTAATCTGCAGTAACTTTTTTTTTGACTGTAAATAAATGTAGTTGTATTATTAGAATGTAATTTTCATTGACGTCTAAAAAAGTTATGTAATTACATAATTTGTGACTTGTAATGCATTACTTTACTCATTTCATCAAAAAGTAATCTAATTATGTAATGCATTACTTCTTAGATCAAAAAATATCTGTTTACCTATAATGTTTCTTTACTCGTAACATCAAAAAGTAATCTGATTACACAATGCATGTTACTTGTAATGCATTACTTGTTAGATCAAAATTAATCTGATTATGTAATGCATGTTACTTGTAATGCATTGTTAGATCAAAAAGTAATCTGATTAAATAATGCATGTTACTTGTAGTGCATTACTTGTTAGATCAAAAAGTAATCTGATTATGTAATGCATGTTACTTGTAATGCGTTTCTCTATTCGTAACAACAAAATGTAATCTGATTACATAATGCACATTACTTGTAATTAATTGTTAGATCAAAAAGTAATCTGATTAGGTAATGCATGTTACTTGTAATACATTACTTTACTCGAAACATTAAAACAAATTTGATTATGTAATGCATGTTACTTTTAACACATTACTTTACTTGTAACATCAACCAAGTAATCTGAATGCGTTATGCCTGGCCCAACACTGCTCATTTCAAATATATCACTAGGTTTTCTCAGAAGAGGGGCTATGCTAGAAATGTGTCCATCTCTAACATAATCAGAATTATCAGCTAATAAGGGTAAATTGACATACTCTGGCCCACTGGAGGGAGCATCTGAGTGTTTCCACAGTTGTACATTGACAGGCTGTAGACATTTCTGATGGAATCACATCATCATGTTCTGATATCCAAGAGATACACGAAGTGCAACTTGTATGCAGGTCAAATGCCTTTGCAATAGTTTTGATTTATATATATTTTTTCATATATTTTATAGTTTTCACATGATTTGATGTAATTGTATTGATTAGTTTGTTAAATACACATAATTTATCTGTTTGATTATTGTATTATGTTTAATACAGTATCTCTTCAGTTTAAACTATAAATGCATGCTGTCCACTCAAGTGGACATCTGAAAATCTCTTTGAAAAATTTGTTTAAAAAAAAAAATCAAATCAAATCTTGTTTTTCATGCCCTAAGAGCAGTAAAAACACAAAGGTAAAAAAATCCTGACTGAGGATATCATAATTCATGCATGAAAGGGTTAAGCTATATCAACATTATTTATGACAATATTAACTACCAGAAAAAAATAAGTTTGACCCTCTATTTATAAATAAATATATATATATATATATATATATATATAAAAACAAAAGCGAAAAATCAGGGTTAAAGTGAGGCACTTTCAGTGAATTGGAGCTAAATTTTGAAGGCTTTAAAAGCATAAATGTGAAGATAATTATTTTATAAAAGCATTTAAATTCATTCTTCTGTTAAAACTTGTGTATTATTTGGTCTGTAAAGCAGTTTAAATTAAAATCGGCCAAGCACAGACTGTAAAGTTTCAAGAGCAACAGCTACATTTAAATACTGGATTGAATCCCCTAATTTGCAGTTGTTGTGTGTGTACGGAACAAATGGCTCCCTGTTATCCACTATTTTTAAGTCATATTATAGCTACTAAAAACTCATTATGTTCGGCACATTTTACCAAACCACCTTTGAAAGATGCACTGTTTTTTGTTTATGCTTGGAAGACTGCTTCACAGAACACTCTCTTGAACTAATACTACTGGAATGTCCACTTATTATAATAAGCTTCTTTTGGCTTGATTTTTTTTTGCTTGGCTCATAAAGCAATCCAGTTTACAGAGTTAATAAAGGGGGCAGGTGCAGGTTGCAATATTTTGGTCTTATTTACAATATAAAGCATTTGAATTTAGTATGAATGTGTTATGACTCAGCTCAAATTAATAACATAAAGAGGACACTTCACAAGATTGTTTCAATGAAGAAAATTGAAAGACAAATTTGAGACTTTTCACTTTCAAAATCCAGCTTCTTAAATCGGTTGCCACAAGTGCTGTCCTGCCCACTATGGAGGAGTCTCTGTCCTAGAGGTCTCACTAAAGAATCTGAAGAGGAAAAAAAGGGGGCAGGGTTGTAATAAATGTTTTTTAATTTTTTTTTTTTTTGCTATTTTTTTTCTAGCAATATCTGCCAACAACACCAATGAGTCTAGGCTCGTAACTCTTTTCCTGTGGTTTTCTTGCACATTAGAGAGGCATCTCTGATGCGTGCTTATATAAATTATTAGCAACAAGTTGTTCAGTACACACTGCGTAGTATTTTGTAAATGCTGTTGTCACTACCTGCATTTTTTCAGGAGTTAATTTGTAGAATGCAGTTGTGTCTCTCGTAAATTAATGAACTGGGCAAATTACAATGCGGTAATTACTAAACATTGTTTGACAATGCAGCTGAAATCTAATAAAAGCATCAGTGGAAGGGGAAAATTCTGCGAGTTATCTGCTGACAATGCGTAAATTCAGTTCAGTTAAGTTCTCTTTATTGTCATTACATGTATTGACATATTGTCAAACATGAAGGAACAAAATTTGTTTCCCAGGTCCAGGAACATGGGAACAACACTGTAAACTTAAAGCAACATGTTAAAACATGCTAGCAATCAAAATGGGCAATTCTTTTTTTTACAAATAGTGCAGTATTTATTATAAATTATTTATCCGTGCACATCAGTATTTGTTTAAAATTCATGTCCCTGTAATCTTTAATCAAAATAACTTCCCCTCCCTCTTCTCTTCTCGTTTTTACCAACATGAGGGCTGGAAAACTGGACACTCAAATGAGAATGTGGCAATAGCAAAGGTTCAACTAATGGACTAGATGTTACAATCCCGGAATCCACATATCCCACGATGGATAAACTATAAGCTGGAACTAGGAGAGATATGAGACAAGTGCCAAGGATCACTGGCTTCACTGGGGTCATCAGGTGGGCACCCTCCTTCACGAGTGTTTCGATGATTAACCCACAACACTTCCAGAGGGCTCATCGGCAATACCTAGCGTCCCAGGTGTGCCCCCCCTCGGCTTGTGATCCCCCCTTGCTCAACTACTACTGTCTACAGGCCCAGGTATTCTCCTTTCTCTTCAACCACAGCCAACGACTGGCCTCCTCTGCTGCATTGGAAAGGGCTTTCACAATCTGCTGCAGAGCCTGACCTCGCATTCCTAGGTCCTTCAGAAACCGGACTAAGGAGCGGCCAACAAATCCTCTGCAACCGACCTCCACTGGGTAGATCCTGACTTTCCACCCACGCTGCTCAGCATCAGCAGCCAGCTCTGAATACTTTAGCCTCTTACGTTCATACGCCTCCTCCATTGAGTCCTCCCATGGGACTGTCAGTTCCATTAGGAGGGCCGTGCGAAGGGTGGGGGACCAAAAGACGATGTCAGGTCTAAGGTTTGTTACTGCAATCTCAATAGGGAAGTGCAACCGCTGGTTTAAGTCAACTAATAACTTCCAGTCTCGTGCTTTGTGCAGCAGGCCCGGATATGAGCTGGATCCCTGTGATCTTCTTGGTGTTATACCTGCGCGAACAAAGGCCATTGATGGATACTGCTTGGCTGGCAGAGGAAGAAGGGTATTTGTGGCTGTTCGCTTGGCCTCAAGGCTGGCCGCCAAGCACCTTAGCATCCGGTTATGCCGCCATGTATAACGGCCTTGCGCCAAGCTTGTTTTACAGCCAACCAAAATGTGCTTTAGGTTTGCTGAAGAGGGACACAGGGAACAGATGGCATCTTCCCCATACCAGTGTTGGAGGTTAGTTGGTGATGGTAAGACATCATAAACTGCTCGAATGAGGAAGCTGACTCGATATGCCTCCATCCCCCACAGCTCCCTCCAGGAGAATTTCCTCTTTTCTACGTCCTTCCAATGTGTCCATTGGCCTTGCTTCACATGTGAAACTGCCTTTGTCAGCCTCATCACCTGCTCCTGTCTGCGTATTTCTTCCATGACTAAACCTCGCCGTTGTAGAGGAGATGCTTTGTGCCAGAATGGTACCTTTTCCCCAACTCCTAGACCTTGTCTCCCCAACTGCACGTGCCCGACAATTTCTTGGTGCCTGAGGGCAGATTTTGCTTGCTCTAACGCCACTGCTGACGACCACTTTCTTTCCGTCGATCGGGTAAGGGCAGTTCCAGCAACTACAGTGTCTCGAGACTCTGACAGAGTCATCTCAAGCCTCACCTTGGCACACTTAAATTCCTCGGTAAGGCAGGACACAGGTAGCTCTAGAACACCTTTTCCATACAGTGCTGTGTTGGTAATGCACCTGGGAAGACCAAGCCACTTCTTGGCATAAGAGCTAACCAGCCGCTCCACTTTTTCGACCTTGGAAAGAGGAATATCGTAGACAGTCAGTGGCCATATTAGGCGTGGGAGGAGGCCAAACTGCAGGCACCAGAGTTTTAGATTGCCAGGCAATAAGGTGCTGTCGATACTCTTCAAGCCATTTTTGGTAACCTCTTTGAGTTGGACAACTTGTTCGGTGTCCTTCAATGACGCATCATACCATCGCCCGAGGCTCTTAACAGGTTTCTCTGCCACTGTTGGTATTGGTTCTCCATCAATGAAGAAGCGATGCTCTGTCAACTTTCCTTTCACAATAGATACACTCCTGGACTTACAAGACTTTATTTTCATTCGAGCCCACTTGATGGTGTCCTGAAGCTTTCCTAAAAGTCGCCGGGTACAAGCTTTGGTGGTCGTAATAGTGGTTAGATCATCCATGTACGCCCTGATTGGAGGGAGCCTGAGTCCGGCTGCTGAGCGCTCCCCACCAACCACCCAACGTGATGCACGAATGTTAACCTCCATAGCCATTGTGAAAGTCAGAGGAGAGATGGTGCATCCAGCCATTATCCCTATTTCCAATTGCTGCCATGCAGTAGTATACTGCTCTGTTATAAGGCATAGCTGTATATCCTTAAAATAGGACTGGACTAGATTGAGGATCGGTTTTGGCACACCAAAGTAACAAAATGCCATCCAAAGAAGATTGTGTGGGACAGATCCAAACGCATTTGCCAGATCTAAAAACACAACATGCAAGTCTCTGGACTCCCTCTTGGCAGATTGAATTTGATGCCAGATCATGGATGTATGCTCCAAGCACCCTGAGAAGCCCGGAATACCTGCTTTTTGCACCGTTGTATCAATGTACCCATTTTTCTCAAGGTAAAGGGCTAATCTACGCGCCAGAATGCTGAAAAAAATCTTGCCCTCTACGTTCAAGAGGCAGATGTGACGGAATTGGTCGACAGAAGTAGAGTTCTTTTCCTTGGGGATGAGGACCCCTCCTGCCCTTCTCCATACTGTTGGTATCTCCTGCTTCTGCCACACCACTTTCATCAGCTTCCACAAGAACTTTAGCACGCCTGGTGCATTCTTGTATAACTTGTAGGGAACACCATTTGGCCCCGGGGAAGATGCTGTTCTTGCGCCCCGGACTGTTGTAACCACCTCATTCCACTTTGGTGGGCAGGTTTCAAATGAAGAGTGTGGGGGATGTATAGGTGGCATGTCAGCAGGGAGAACAAGTGGGTCGTTACGATGGGGGTCTGAATGGACCTCCCTCAAATATCCCTCAAGGTCTTCTTTTGATGCTACCAAATTGCCACTCTTATCCTTTACGAAGAGACCTTTTGTAAACCGAAAGGGGTCACTACAACAACAATCCAGTGATCCAATAAATTCCTGATGGAGAAAATCTATCCCCGCCTATTTGTATAGTTTGAGAAGGCATTATACTCGGATATACATTACCATAGTATAGACAAGACTGTCGCAAATTCTATTTCATTCCCACTTCAACAACTTCAACTTCAACACCAGCTCAGGAGGTGGTGTACGCATGTTTTGAGTAAGTGCGGAAATTCGCAGAAAAATTCCTAACACCACAAAACGCACTGTCAAACTAAAAGATATCGGGCTCTATCTTGCACCCGGCGCAAATGACTTTCTACACAAACGCATGTATCATTCCTATTTTGCACCCGTGCAAAGCAGGCTTTTTTCCTCCAAAGACGCACGTCGGTAAACTAGGAAATGAACTTGCGCAACAAGGAGGCGTGTTTCGGCGCAAACATTCCCTGATGCTATTTTACAGTTCAAGATAACAATTGCTCCACTGACCAGAAAAAACCTGGTCTAAAGTCAGTGGTGCGTTGCGCGTTGTTCATAGTGCTATTTTAAGCACGCATGCTTGATAGTAATGTAGCGGGTGCACAACGCGCATACACTTTGATTCTCTTATCAACACAGATGCAGAAGTTTTTATTTTTGCAAATGATACATTATAACAAGGAAAATATGAACACATGAGGGAAATCATTGTGGTTTACATGACGATGAAAAACCTAATTACTGAATTTTATTAAGGCTTATTGTAGTAGGATCAGACCTGCTTGCCCAATAGTGGCAAGAAACATACTGTATGTATTTAATGTTTAACCGACGCGGATTTGGGTGGGTTTCTCCCATCCCCATACAATGTCACTTCTCTGTCTTTCACTGCCCTGACAAGAACGTCGGTCTCATCGGCTATGAACAGCTCATTGTGTGCGGCTGGTAAACCCGCCGTTATTATAACAATCCGTCATGCAACATGCACACCTGCTCTTAAAGGGTATTTTGAATGACGCTCTGATTGGTTTATTCCACGTTACGCCCAAACCACACCTATGAATAATGAGGCTACTTCAGACCAACCCCTTTGAAACTTGCGCCGGGCGCAAGAGTCCTTTATCCTGCCGGTAAAATAGCAACAGCGCCCCAGACCCGCCCACAAAGTTAATTGCGCTTCGCGCTTGATACTTGCATTTCAGATCGTTAAAATAGGGCCCATGATATATTATGATCCACTGTAAAAAAACAAAACAAACAAACAAAAAACAACAACAGTAATTATAAACTTCAGTGTTTATTTTTGTGCAACGTGGACAATGTTTAATTTGTGTGACTTTACCAACGCATTTGATTTGTAAGCATATGTATTCCTTCAGTTGCGAGCCTGTGTGCTTTACCCTGACGTTCCAGGGTCAGGCCCGGCAGGTGCGCACGGACTGGAGTCATTAATGAAAGGCTTTCAATGACCAAAAAATAATTCAGACTGACAAAATAATAAAAAATACATTCTTCTTCTTTTAAATGATAATAATAATAATACAAATAATAATAACGACATCCTTCTTCTAAATAACAATAAGCCCCATTTATACAAATCATAATATTAATAATAATAATTATAATAAGAAGAAGAATATTACAAATTGTCATGCAATTATTAATGTGAATGAATGGTAGGCTACTTCACATCATCATCATCACTATTATACATGTGAAGTGATTCGAAATTGAATGCTAATTTCAAAAGACGTGCTGTAAAATAATGCATTGTAATTGGTAATTTCGGCTCCAAGTCAGAGAAGTGTCTCTTCTTTGCCGTCTTCTGTGTGTCCATGGCATAAAATGAGGGCGTGGGGGGAGCGGAGACTTGAATATTTAGGGGCGTGTTATTCTAATGACGATCGTTTTCGGCCTCGGGATTTATCAAGGGAAGGCATTGCGTACACCTGGATTTCAAAGGTACGCACAGCTTCATAAATCAGGTGGTGAGAGGAGTGTAAGCATAATCTTACACCAACATATACGCCCGTTTCTATGCAAGAATGATAAATGAGGGCCAATATATTTAATTTTATTTTGTAAAATATATAGTTGATGCTTCATTATGTGAGGAAATTAAATTGCAATTAACAATTTGACTTAAAATTAACCTCATATAGAGTAGCCTTCTGAGTTTTCTGTTTCTTTTGCAATTAAGTTTTGGTTGTACCTATTCTGTCATCTATTTCTCTGTGTGTCTTTCTCTAATTTTAATCAGATTTTTTTTTTTCAGTTCCTTTTCCAGCAGATGGGGATGGTTGTGTGCTTTGTCAAGATCCACATCCGGCCATACATGGATGATATCTTCACACTAATCCGGGTGAGAGATTCATTCATACTTTTTCCCACTGAAACAAAATTTTAGGCCTAAAAAATGGGCGCTTAATTAGGGATGCACTGTTCAGTACCGCTATTGGGCTCGATACTGCTCTCATGTACTTGTACTTGTAATCATTAAAATTCTTCAATACCAAAAACCAATATCACACAGTATGTGCAGAGTACAGTGTTGTATCCAGACAAAGAAACACAGAAAACTGAACAAACCAAAATTTGAGAGAGAGGGAGGAAGGGAGAACTGTTGGATATGCTTGATTGCTAATTGCTCACTCAGCACGCGCGTCAGTTGGACTAAATAGGACATGTAAAAACTGTCACGTGATTTTTGTATATAATGGTATTACCGGGAAATAGGTGGTGTATGAAATATGATAGAAACAGTGAACAGAACAGTTTAACGGAAACAATTTTAGAGCGTATTTTACAGTCTCCCGGTAGCCAGAAATGACCAAGCTACTGCAACACCACAGATATGGCCCACCAGTTGAGCATCTTGTCCAGCAAGCAGACGCGCAAACTGTCACAAATGAAATTCAACGCTTGCGTCACATCCTGAAAGCCCATCACAATTGGGCTTAAATTTTTTCTATGATGTTCCCTGAATGCCACTTATATAATGTGAGGGTGATGGTGCAGTGGATAAGACAAATGCCTTTGGTGTGAGAGACCCAGATTTGAATCCACTGTGAGACACCAATGTGTCCCTGAGCAAGACACTTAACCCCTAGTGTCTCCAGAGGTGTGCGACCTCTGACATATATAGCAATTGCAAGTCACTTTGGATAAAAGCATCAGCTAAATGAATAAATGTAATGTTATCAAGTTTTTTTTTTACATCAAAAAACATCCTAATTTAGAAGAAACCAGTTATTTTCTATCCTGTTTTTGAGCCACTCTTTCAAACACTTTTGATAGGTGTGCGCATTCAAGACTTGTAAGTAAATGCCTACTGCTGTGATTGGGTAATTTTGCATATTAAAATAATTTTCAACATCCCTGCCATTACAGGTGGAATTGTTTTGAAAACTTCTGATTTAAACAATATATCTTGTTACATAGTTGAAAAATTTGCCAACAAAGTGAACATGACATGCGCAAATCGGTGGACGGCGCTAAAGAGGAAATAATGTAGAAGTAGGCATTGATCTTTTTCTGTAGAGGTAGTCTTTCATTGCACTATGATGTAATAATGTGACAAAATCAGAAGCAAATCGTTTTCTGAGCTAGGTTTCATTAAAAGCTGTGTTTGGACTAACAAGACAGGTTAGAATTCTGTAACCTACAGGATATTTTTAATAGTATAATGACCGCTTGAATGTCAAAAGATCAGAGAAAATTTGATTTCTCAATTCATGACTCCTTTAAAAGTGGTGAGCACTATATTCTCTCACCAGTGCTGATGTCACCAATCTTTTGCGTTCAGTAATGTGAACTCTTGAATTTGCACATATTGTGTGAATTGAAAATCGGATTTGCATTCTTTTTGTGGAGGCACATTGGAATAGTGTGAATGAATTATTTTAGCTGTTTTAAAAAACACATGTGAAACAATACACAAAGTGACAAGTGTCAATAGGCCCCTAGAGTCTTTGACACTGTCCTTTTGTGGCTGTCTTAGTACTCAACAAGTAGAGAATTTTGGGAGCTTTATGAAGTACTTGATTCACTCTTTCCACTCACATAATCACTCCCAATTCCACATTTTTTTAACTACTATTCAGCATCACTGTTGAAAATCCCACAGTACAAAAACTATTTATTTATTAATTTGCTAGTTATTCGTTTATTTATTTTAACTTGTTTGTGAATTTTTTAACTGTGTGTAATGAGAGATAAAAACTGTACTGCGAAAAAAAACAATATTTAAATATTCGGTTATATACTGACAACACAACTTTCTATTAAGTCGCTTTGTTAAACAAATGCTACAAGGAACATATAGCTCAATATTTTGCAAATGAATCACTTGATTCTTTTTTTTAATTAACCGGTTTAACTGATTGGAGGCAGAATCAAAGCAGTCTGAATCATGAACTGCATTAGTTGGACAGCTAGATCGACTTTGCTTCCCAAAATGCAATTAATCAAGAATCAGTAGTGTGAAAGCTGTCTAGACTGAGTTGTACTGTTTTGGAGTTTTATTTGCTTGTGTAAATAGTATTTTATTATTAAAAAAACAAAATATATTTCATAACATAACAGACAACATGGGGGAGATCTTGGCCCCCACTGCAAAAATAAAAGTCATGTATGGAACAATGGGATATGGTATTATCTCTCCTTCAGGAATACTGGACTCCAAACAATCCCATGCAGAACACCATTATTTTACTGATTGAGCAGATAGTGGTGGCTCTAGGTGGAGAATTCAAACTCTACCTGCCACAACTCATCCCACATATGCTGCGAGTCTTCATGCACGACAACAGCCCTGGACGTAGCGTCACCATTAAGGTAAATGCATACACTGATGATGAGTGTTAAAGTATCAATGCTTCTTACTGGGTTTGGGGAATTCATTAGTGAATAATTGATTCACCAATGCATCAAAAATGTTCTAGATTGATACACACAGTATTGTTACAACTGCGTATAAGCCTACATGTTTTTTTTTGTTTTTTACAATTTTATATTAGCATTATTTGTGTAACATTGTGTTTTGTGTAACACTGTTTTCCATCAATATCATGCATATGTATGTACAATTTTCTTAAATCAGGGTTTAAATTCCATGTGCACACTTCTTGCGCAGTCACAGTTTCAGAGGTTACTTTCTATTTTCTTTTCAAAATCAATGTTCATTTTTCGAATATGAACTTTGCCGCTGCTTCTTGCATTGACACTATGTGAACACTTCTGTGTGAACCAGTTTCTGAAGCAATGTATAGACGCGGCAAGCCAATTGTTGAGCGTATGGCGTGATGACATGGCACAGCGCGTCACTGAAGCCATATAGATGCCTGAAATGCACGTCATCAGCTTCTTTGTCTTCTGGAGCCACATGTCTGTTCAGTGTGTGTTTTAGAATATGATTGTTAAGTGTGTTTGTGTGTAGACAAAGAATAAGAGTTTGTCTGTAAAATGTCAGAAAATGGATGAATTTAGGAGATGTGACGCCATGCCTCCACTTCGGACACATTCTTTTTCTAGGAGTTAAGACTCAACTAGAACGTCTTGGGAGTCAGGAGTTTATCACACTGAGCATCTACTAGGGGTGCAACGGATCGCAGTTGATCTGTGATCTGTACGGACCAGGCCTTACCGTTTGGCACGCATGTGATTCACGGATTAACTGCCAAGTTTAACTATCATAGAGTGTAAGTTTATCATTTGGACGTGTTTTGTCTTGGCAATTTTGCACATTCAAACTATTTTAGTGTCTCATTTTTAAAAGCAGAAATTTGTTCTGTGAGCCCCCTATGCCTGTCAATCAGAAGTCAAACAGTGTTGCCAGATTAAACAGAGAGTAAAACTAAAGCACTTCTCCTCACCCAGGCAGATAAAGAAAATAGTGCAGCGTTTCAAGATCATTTCTGTTGATAGATAAAACAGAGTTTATTGGTATTTTAGTTCTGATGTTTGAAATTATATTTTAACAGTAAAAAGATGGAATGATACTGCTTGTCTAAATATATTTATGGATTTACCTAAAAAGTCAATATGGATATTTTATGGTACTTGATGGTAATTTAATGTGTGTAAGTACTCTATGTCTGCTGTCTGTGCCGCCTGTTTTACATTATTTCAATATGTGCCGAGTTCACCTTCGGGTGTCGGATGATCTCATCTAAACCTTGTGGTCCTCTGACGACCAGCAAACCTTCCCCTCTGTCTGTATTTAGGTAATCTGATAACCTGTATTTCAGAACAGTTTAGGAAGCATCCTTTTTCTATTCACAGACTAGTGAATATCCACAGACTAAACGGTGTATATATATATATATAAAAAATGTATTATAGTGTTTATCTTTCTGTCATTTATAATATCTTTCTCATATACCATCATCATTCTGTACATTAGCATTTATTTCATGTAAAGAAGTCTAGGAATATCTAATACATATTTTTACTCAATTAACATTGCAAACTTCTGCTAATCCAGCTGTTAGATTCTCTGAAGTGTGCATATTGTACAAAAGTATGTGTACTCTGCGTGACAGTCCATCTGTGTGAATTCAGTGGGGTCAGGAGAGTTCTGGCAAAACTTTAAAACCTTGATTTCAAACTATGTTGCCCTATATCAAATTTGCCTTTGTCATCATAATCATTCACTGTATACAGTTTGTAAAATTAGTTTTTTTTCTCTCCAGAAAATGAGATTACAATGTACTTTTTGTAATTCATATTTTTAATGGTTCGTTTATTTATATATATTTTTAAAAATACAATTACAAGATCATGAATTTGCTGTCTAAAGAAGTTGAAATTAAATGTTTATATTGTTTCATTTACAAATGATTTATTTCTAATTGAGTAAATGTTATTTAAATTAAACATAAATATCATTGCAGCATGTGTTATTTAGTATATTTATATCGGCCTTCTTCCACTCTAAGAGATTGGAATGTCAAGATATCAGTATCTGCACCAGAAACTGTACACTGTTTGACCACCATCACAGATTAATTTGATTATAGATGAAGTGTGATGTGACTAGCAGATGTACAGTACTAGATAATAATTTTATACTAAAATGATTATGCAGACAATGCTTCAGACTCATGTATTTCAGACATTGAATATAAATAAATAAATAGACACATGCATGCATAAATACGTTCATACATGCATATAATCCCCCTTCACATTTAAAAAAAAAAAAGTCACTGAATATCAGAGCTTCCAGGAGCTACTTCATCATTAGACATCTTCTATGGCTGTTTTCAGCTACTGACAGATGTGACAGACCCACAAATCCCACTCAAGTAATTCAGTAATTCCTATATCCACATGAGTCTTTTCTCTGCACGCCTGTAGAGCCCATAACTACCGTCTGCATCACTGGGAGCAGTGAGGTCACCCTAAAGGAGCTCTTAAACTGCCTACCAGTTGTTATGGGCCGAATAAGAAAACAAAAGCTCAATCATTCATGTGAGGTGCGCTGGCAAGATTTTGACCTTGTGAGGGACAATATTTTGATTAAAAAAGGGTTTATTCTAAAGATGGCCTCCTTATAGCCATTTCTCGGCAAAAGTATCCTCAAGTCACATTTCATATCAACATGGAACAATTATATTTTTTTCTTTTTTTTTTTTTGTAAATTAAGTCTATTTTTAAGTACTGGTTTGTAGAGTCCAGTCATAAAATGAGGTAAGCTTGTTAGAAGTTGTGTGATGTAGAACTGACCTTCCACTAAACCTTACTCACTGTAGTTACTTACTGTTTCTAATACTGTTAAGCTTTCCTATTAGCACTTGTTTGCTTCCACAAACTTCCTCGTTTGTTGATAAAAGATAAAGAAATTTGTGATTAGTGGTTTGCTATAGGGTTCATTGATGTGTTCATTGCAATGTAGATGACTCTTAATAATTGTGATTATTTTTTCAATAATTTTTAAAACAAATTCATGAGCGGATATACATAATGGATTTCTATATCATGGTTACTGTGTGCCAAGTACTATGTGCAGCTCTGATGTATTTAACCATTTTTTCCTGAGATGAACTGTTTTTCTTGATGCACCCATTTCACAGTTTTCAGTTTTCTTATTTCTGTGTCCTAGCTGCTCATGGCTATCCAGCTGTTTGGAGCTAACCTGGACGACTACCTCCACCTACTGCTGCCTCCAGTAGTTAAACTGTTCGATGCCCCCGATGTCCCCCTACAGGCCCGCAAGTCAGTATGAAAATCTTCTGCTCTGGTCAAGCTCCATAAGAATCAGTTTTCATTTCAAGTATTATTAACCAGAGAAGTAGTGAAAAGAAAAGAAAAACAATATATTAATTCCAAAAATGTAGGGCGACTAGGCTTGATTTTAATTGTTAGAGAATTGGTGGGATTGAAAAAAAATGCCCAAAAATTATTAAGTTAAAATTATATAGTTATTTTGCTCAATAAGTTATTTTGTACATTTGTGGGGAAGAAAGTAAATTTGTTTTAGGGATTAATATATATATATATATATATATATATATATATATATGTGTGTGTGTGTGTACCGATAAACAATGAGATCAAGAACATATATTAAAGTAAATGTGTTTAATTTTGATTTCATGTTGACTTTAATGTGGGCATAAGTCATTTGAGGTTGTGCGAGTGTTTTGGCAGCAGTGGTAAGGACGAATATGAATCAGGTAACCCCAGAGTCTATGAATACAGGATCACATTAACAAAGTGGCTTGGCCAGCTTTTCCTCTGCTATTACTCTCAAAGAAGTGTTTTTTTTATAAACTTTTTTTTTTTTTTACAGAATCTGTATTGTTTTACTGAATAAGTACTGGGCTGAGTTTAAGAAAGAATCTTGAAGAGAAAGATAGACAGATCATATTTTATTATTGTGCTTGATTTTGTTGGCTGCACCACAGTGTGGGTGTGTTGGTAGAGCTTTCTATATTTTTATATTTGGAAACTCAGTTTTAAAACCTCAAACAATTAACTAGATCGCGCCTCCTTTACTGATACAAAAAATATGTTTTAAAGACATAAACATAAACCTGAAAATAAGCTTTTTATGCCATTGTTATATAACAGTTAGTTTTGATCCTCAAATCTCACTTTACCAAAGGCTTTCTGCTGATGTTTTACCACTCGGCATTGCTTGTCTCTGCATGTTAAGCCCCGTTCACACTACACACGACTTTGTCGCTGCCAGTAGCTGGCGACGAGGTCGCTAGTGGCCGTTCCCACTGCTGGTTGACTATATGACATCCAAAAGACAGCGAATCAGCTTTCCTGCCGCCAAAAAAAAACACAATTTCTGGAGGGAAAATACTAAATATAAATATACTCTGTACATGAAAACGTCTGTAGTTAAGCATGAAGATGAACGAGACACAGAAGTTGATTTTTCTCGTGGCCGTTTATCTACGGCATAAGCGCAAACGCCGGTCTATCTGGGTTCACAAGACCATTCGGGCTCGGAGACAGCACGGCGAGTACCACCGGCTGGTTCAGGAACTGCGGCTGGATGAAGTCCGGTTCCAGCAGTACTTCAGGCTGGACAGGACCCAGTTTCATTTCAGTTTCAGGACTCAATAAACATTTCTTTCCAATATACATAACAGCAAAACATATATGAATAATAAGTGACTGCACTATGGTAATCACACTACGAAAGGCTATAAACTTAAATATATAGATATAGATATATATAGATATATATACTTAATAATTTCATGAAATAAGTATTGAATCCAACTGACTTACTATACATGGACAAAACTCTTCTAAATGTTATTTGTGTTGTGCTGAAGAAATTTACCCTTAAAATATATATATTTTTTAAGAAACATTGCACATTCTGGAACAAATTTATTTTTGTTTGAAGAATGACCTAAAAGTTATTGTCATTTTAATTGGTTTCTTTTTTTAAAAAAAACAGATATATATGTATGAGCACACAAATGTGACACAAATATTACTTTTATGAAAATGTATAACAAAGTATGATCAGATGCAATGAGTAAGCATAGTATGGGCCTATTTTATTATGTGATATGTTGCAATACAATATTAATATCTGTATACAGATACAAGATATACTGAATATTTCATACTAGAATACATATAATATTAATATGTGTCCATCAGTATACAGTACTGATGTAATAGGTTGTACAATACAGTAATACGTTATTTATATCTAGTATACATTGATTTCAATAACATTATGGGGTATATATACACATGTAAATGGAAAGTGTAAATAGCACTAAAATATTAGAAAGGCCACTATAGTACGTTAGGTTTTGTTTACTGTCTGTCAAAAAAAAAAGTTAATTGTACAGACTATTCAATCATTTAAACCTACTTGGAATCCCCACAATCGCCGAAACTCATTTCCACGCATCATTTTTTTTATTTATGTCCCTGTACGTGGGCAGAGACATATCAAATAAAACTGGAAAATTGCTAAAGGCAAGGATCAATTTTTCTTCCATCTTTAACGTGCGTGCACTGATGGTGCGTTCTATTATTCATCCGTCTCGGAGATCCGAATCGGACGACAGACGTTGCCTAGCAACACGCCCCCTTTCCTCGGATTTCTCCTCTCGGACGTCGGACCACCGTGAGGACACCGAGCAAGAATTCCGTTTCGGAATTCAAGATGGCTGCGTCCTGTGACTTGTACGAATGAATTGTTTTCATTGTTTTTGAACCGCTTTGGTATTTGAAATGACGGTTATAATCACTCGTGTTACTGCGTCCCCTGTGGGTATGGGAATCGGTTGTTGTGAGTGCAATTACTAACGTTGCTAGCGTTGTTAACAGAAGATTAACATGAAAAACATTAAATAAAGTGAACATTTTCAAGTTCAAATAGCTGCGTTTTGATAAGGTGTAGTCATAATATTTTTTTTTAAATGTAAGTGCCTGGTACTCGGCCAGTGCTACCATGACAACAACTCTCTCCGACTCGGACACGTAAAACATAGAACGCTTGAAGTGTGGACGTGACGTCAAATCCGAGGTCCGAGACGGTTCGTTGGGTATAATAGAACGCACCATGAGGCCCAGGGGCTGAGGAGAAGGATCACGCTCCACTCCTATTGGTTGTCGCCGGTTGTCGCTCGCGAAAATCGCTCTTCATTTGCATAAAGTTAAAAACTTCTCAAATTTTGTCACTTGTCTCTTGTCGCTTGACACGCCCCATCTAGTCGCCAACGGTCGCCGGAAGTCGCCCGCTCACCATTGAAACGAATGGTATCGCGTCGCTTGGTCAAGGGACTGTCCTTGAGTGAGTCATTAAACTGTTCATTCAACGGAAATGTAAGAAAAAAAAAATCCAGATTCATTCAAATATAGATCTAATGAAACAAGCTGTTATTTATTTTAACATTTAATTTTTAACTTTGAGCTCCACTTTACAAGGCTCAGCAGCAATGTGGCGCATGGGCAATGCGAAGCTGATGCTTCACTTCATAGAGATCAATAGCATTTTTTCACTTGTATTGACCAGAGCCGATGCCATTCATTAGAAATAGCCTAACCTTAAATGTTAAAAAGATGATTAAAAAAGAAAAATTCTCTCTCTTTGGTCACGGCAACCTTTTCACGAATATGACTTGATATGAGGGACAGATATTTTGTTTACATCCGCTTTACTGCTTCCGATCTGCTGCGTGAGATCACGTGAGCTGCTTCCTTTGCCACAATAACATTTTGTAGTGTGTGATGCACCACAATTTTCTCATCTTGTTGTGTGAGCATATTTAAGATTTGAAGGAAGAAAATCTGCAAAGATTCTCTTTAACCCTCTGGGGACTAAGCCCGTTTTGGTCCATTTTCTCTATTTTTACATTATAGTTTGTGCTTATAAACTATATGTAGTGTGGAGATGGAATGTGTTTGGTATCGATGGATTCAGAAGACCCTAAGCTAACAACATAAGCATGCATCATGCATGTAATGTGTTTATAAAGGAAGTATAAGTGAAAAATTTACAACATACTAGAAATTTCAAAAACAGAAATTCGATTTTTGTCATTTATTTCTGAAAATCACACATCACAAAACAATAGTGAACAGTTTTTGAACAAAAAGTATATTTGTCAAAACCTTTGCTTGACAGACATGTGTAATTGTTAAATAAAATGTATAAAGAACAATGAAAAATCTAACTTTATTTACAAATAGTCCCAGGCGTTTTTTCTTAGGAATGCTTAGAATTTTCTAAGCAATGCTTTCTCCTCATCACTCTCCAGTAATTGTTCCAGAGCCTGTTCCACCATAAATCGTTTTCTGCTTGCCATCATAAAAGAATAAAAGAATAAATAATGCTACAATTGTATGTTTATATAATTCTTCTGTCTCTCTCTCAAGTAAATCTCAGTGCGCTCTCGCTCCAAAAAGCCTTGTTTATACTTGACGCGTCTGTTCGCTTTCTGTCGTCTCCACCACTCAACGCTGTTTGTGTCATATCTCTTACTATATAGTACCACCCCTTGCAAGGCTACAGAGTCCTCCGATTTGCTAGAGTACGTCATGGTAACCTCCCCCTGACTGGGTGAGAAAAACATTTCTCCATCTGCAATTGTTCTAATGGTTGTTGCTCATGAATCTGCCAAACATCAATTTCCTTGGTCTTTGACGGTGTGTATACAAGCCGGGTATCTCCGGGTATCTGGTTATCACTGTTTTCAGTGGAATCTGAGGAAGACAGCAAAAAAGACTGCACCTCTCTATCATGAATAGTTTTTAAGATAAGTACACATTTGTAAAAGTATGTCATTTTGGGCGGTACCGCCTAATCCGTCCACAGAGGGTTAAAGGGTTAGTTCACCCAAAAATGAAAATTCTGTCAGTATTTACCCACCCTCATGTTGTGTTTTTTTGTTCTTCTGAACACAAAGGGAGATATTTGGAAGAATGTTTTAATCAAACAGATCTCATGAGTGTACAAAAAGTGATCTCATCACTTTTTTAACTTAGTGTCGTCTTTGAAAAGAGATCAAACTTAAGTCTGTACTCTAACGCATTCAAGATTTACAACAGTTTGTGTTGGAAATGTAATTTTCAGGTCTTTGCTTAGAAACTGAATAAATGGATTATAAATATATACATATTATTTAGTACCATAAACATATAAATTAAAAAAACATTATCGGACAAAAATATAGAACATTATTTTCATTAAAAAAATGAATAATAATTTCGGTCATTTTTGACCAACACGTGAAGAGGGTAAACATTTATTTTTGTCATTTGACTTTTATTTTAATTTTTTATTTTATTTTATTATTATTTTTTTAGAAATGTCTGATGTCTATGAACAAGATTGTTGATACCTTTTTAAACCTACATTTGGTGGAATGTTCACTTTTGTAAATCAGCCAAGACAATATGGTTTCTCCTACCAATATTTTTTAATTGCCTATATACTGGCCGATATATCAGTCTATTACATATTTTATAATTTATTAACAACATGTGACAAAATGGCTATAAATGTTTTAACTTTTGTTGTTTTATTTTTGGTGTTAAGGGTTGCCTTGGAGACTTTAGATCGCCTGACTGAGTCTTTAGACTTCACGGATTATGCTTCCAGAATTATTCACCCCATTGTGCGCGCACTCGACGTTACTCCAGAGCTGCGGAGCACCTCCATGGACACGCTGTCCTCACTAGTCTTTCAGCTTGGAAAAAAGGTACAATCTTAAAGCCTAGTTCAAGTCTGGGGAGTGGATCTGTAATGCTGTCCTCATCGTTCGGAAATAAACTATTAAACTTTTTTGCCATAATTCTCAGGGTTATATGTCATTAACTGATGTTCTGAAGTAGCTTTCTAATTATTCCCTAGTGTCTCGCTAATGCACAAAGACGTTTTCAATCAGAGAGACGGATGAGGTCATTGCTTCAACTTCCCTCTTAAATTCCCTTTTAAAATTACCAGTTAACATGTGGCCACCATGAGCACCAGACACAAGTTCTGATTCCTTTGATCACTGCTGGCCAGAATCCTCAGTTTCCTGTGTTAGAGGAACAACACTTTATTTGTGTACCTCCTAGCTGATGGGGTTTAGTCACATGTATACACATGTGCACTCCCAATTCTCAAAAGATTTTCAGTCTAAATAAATCCATTATGCTCCTCTTCATTTGAGAAGTACTGCAACCAAGTTGATGCTAAAGTAAAAAGAAGTAACAATACAAATATTTCTACAATGCTAGTATGAGTACAATGACTTGATTCAGTACACATGCGGTACTTCTTTTTTCTCTTTGTTTTTTTTAGTGTTTTTTTACTGGCTGTTTACTGGCTCTTGAATAATTATTTAAAAACATGAAGCAGTGTTAAATTAATTGAGAAATACTTGAAGGCTTTGTAATTGTTTTAATTTCATTTGTTAATATTTATATTAATATTGAACTTTTCAAATAAATTATTATGTTTAATAGCATAATAGTTTTTTGCTGTTTGACATGAATATTATATATATATAAAAAAAAAATCAATTCTGCTTATTTCTTTCACAGTACCAGATCTTCATTCCTATGGTTAATAAAGTGATGTTGAAACATCGAATCAATCACCAGCGCTACGATGTGCTCATCTGTCGAATTGTCAAGGTCAGCATCCTACCCTCTCCACGTCTGTGGATATAATGTTTTTTTGCAAAAGAACATTTAAAAAATTCTACATAAACTAGGTCCCTGATGAATATTCAGTCACATTCTTGTTAGAAGAACTTGTCTGAAACAAACCAGCTCTTGTGTTCTAATGGAGAAGCCTGCCTCCATTTCCTGAATTTGGCCCCCTGTGTGAACCACTACTCATTCTTTGCTAGTGAACCCAGACTTCCTGTTCCAGCACGTGGCCTCTTGGCATCTATATCTAATCTTGTCTTTGGCTTTGAGATGTATGGTTTTTCCTACTGGCATAGAATTACCAACACGTAATGCTGGTGTAAAAGAAAGGTTCTTGCCCCTCTTTCAAGAAGAAGTGTTTTATGCTAGGAACAATTGAAGAAAGGCCTTTAAATTATTAGAAAATTATACACAACCAAGGGGGAAATAGTCAATTATTCAGCTTATATTATGCCTACCACACTTTAAGACATTGTTCAGATGTTTTATTTCAAGACATTTGTTAGGTTTTTGTCCATAAAACGCTTTTGTGTGTTAGTCTATTTACTTACATGCATCTCATTTCAAGCTTCCATCGCTAATTTCAAAATTTTTTAGAGCTAGTAATGGAGGCTTAATCCATTAAAATGCAGAATAATGCAGATATTAGAGAGAGAGATTAAGTGTGTGTGAATTACCTCAGTCTGTGCAGATCTTAAAGGTCCCCTGACATGGGGTTATTTTATCATTTTATAATCTTTCCTTGGTTGCCCTTAAAATGTTTGTATGTTTCTTAGATCAAAAATAGTCATAATTTATAAATAAAAGGCATTCCTAGCCTGATTTTTAGCCTCTGATTTGAATGCTCTGTTTGAAGGGGCTTCTGCTGTGGGATTCAGTGTAACCAGCCACTGCTGTGATTGGCTGACATGCTTGCTTATGAAATAGCTACATATTTAGGGCCCAAGCCCTGAAAGGGCGAAGGCCCTATTGTTTTCCTTGCGATTATTATTATTATTTTTTTAGAAAAAAATCGTTAGATTTTTTTTCTAACGACTATTCGGGCACTTTTGGGGCCCTTAACATGCTCAAAAACTCTTGAAGCTTTGCACACGGGTCAGAACCATCAGAGCCGGGCTGAAGCTGGTACCCGGGCGTGGCAGGGCGGCTCGTCAGCGCCCCCTGGAACAGGGTCTGAACACTTTGTCCATAAATCAAACACGCTTGCATGTAATAATATGAAACTCTGTACACATGTCGATCTCATCGTTTCATATATACATCGCACTTTTACTTTTTACCCCAGCCCAACAGGAGATACTATCAGTCAGATATTTACGGTTGTTTTTAAAACGCATGCAATGGAAATTAATATACTCCTCCTAGAGCATATCTCGAACGGTTTGGCTGTGGCGAGGAAACAAAATTATGGCGAGAAACGTGAAACAGGAAGTGTGTCATAACTTCAGCATACATTAACTGATCTTGATCAAACTTCAGCAGTGTGTTCGCTGTAAGAGGACGATCACATGGATGTGACTATTGTGAGTCAAAGTTATAGCGCCACCAACTGGCAGCAGGAAGTGTGTCACTTTCAAAATGCTTTGAAATCACCCTCTTATTTTAACCCGATTTGCTTCAATCTTCATCTGTATAATGTAAATACACGGCTGATGAAGACCTGTGAATGGATTCTTGATATCTTTGAAACTGTTTCCATGGCAACACATTAAACTTTACCATTCTTTTAGGATGCCTTTGAGACTCTTAGCATGCTTGAAATTGCATGAAACTCGACAGACACATCACATTTATTAGCCAGTAGACATGTACAAAGTTTCAGAAATGGGCGTGGTGAGGGCTCAGTAGCGCAACCTTTTGACAAAAGTGGGGTTGTTAGTTTTATCTACAGTTACAAAAATCAGTATGTATATTGTACTCCTCGAGCCGGACAACTTTCTAATTCACACTCAATAGCTAGGACCCACAGAAAGTCAAAGTGTGTTTGTAGGGGGAGGGGGCTTAACCATTTCACTGCTGTGTGTTTGGCCTGCAGACATTTCTTAATACATTTCTTAAGCCTGGTCTGTTTTAAATAAGTTTTTATTTTAATTTTTATAAGTAAAGGCATAATATAACCAGTTAAATTGTAGTGCATTGACAATAGTTTTATATAATTAGTATATTAATTAAATTAACTTGGTCCATAAACTTGATCTGAAAATTTGGTCCATAAATCAAACACACTTGCATGTAATAATATAAAACTCGTTACACATATAGATCTCATTAGCCCAAACAACTTTTAGCCAGCCCAACAGGAAGTCGGTTATTTTGGTCTGTATGTGAATTTTTTGCAATACCAGCCTTTACATTTTTATTCCCCCCTCTTAAGTGTTTTTTTAATTATTCCCACCAAACTTCTTTAAAATTATGAAAATACATTAAAGATACTAAATTGTGAATGGATATCGAATATGTCAAACAGTTTTGCTATGGCAAGGGATTATGTCAAAAAAAGAATCAGGAAACGTCTCATATCTTCTAAAAATTGTATTATACACCATTTATTTTTCTATAAGACTATACCAATATTGGAACTATAGCCATTTTATTCCTTTTTAAATTTGAGAATTATTTTTAAGTTTTAAAACAGCCAGAATAGTTTAGTCAAAAGAGAGAAAAAAAATCATTCATAGTGCTATACTGCCCTCTTGTGTTCAAAATTTGGTAGAACTATTGGATCAATATCCACACATTAGGTAATACAGTAGGATTGGGGCCTTAAAAATCGCTAACTTAAAAAGTGAAAGTAACAGACGTCCACACGAGACCAGGCTTGGGAGGGTTACTTTAAAAATGTATTCCGATACAGTTACAAATTATTTCATTAAAAAAAAAAGAATTAAGTAACGTAATCCAAGTACAAGAATACGAAAGTAATTGCCTACTTTTGGATTAATTCAAGGGCAGATATTAAAAAAAAACTTTTATTTATAAAGAATTTCACAGCCCTGAAAATATTTTTATTTAAAGGGCTATAGAGACATCCAGTGCCTGCAGTTTGGTTTTACAGATTATTTTGTTTTATTTTTAACTAACATGCAGGCTACAAGGAAATAATAAAAACACAACATTTAAAAATTCTACACAATCTACATATTAGTTTATTTTAAAATAGTCCTAAATGTTGACTAAAGCCGTAATCTTTCTCAATTTGCCTGACTGAACTAGGGCCGTTGGCAGTGGGAGTTCCCCTACGTTAGCAGTGAACATCTGCTTAAGTGTGACTGAGAAGAGATTATGAGATTACGGAATTTCCAAGAAACTAAAGCATTTTTACCCATGAGCAGCATCGTTTCTAGCAGCAGTGATTCAATCTATGTCTAAGGATATTGCTCGAGATCTGTTATTTTGTGCAGTCACCAGCGGGTGGCACACGTAAGTGTTTCGAAATATTCGAAGTGATGGAAATATACCCGATCTGGCAAAGATGTCAGTATCGGAGCCGATACCGATCCTGAGTATCGGATCGGTGCATCCCTAAATACTATAATGTAAACACAGTACAGATGTAGACCTGGATGTACACCTGACCTTTCAGAAGGTTGCTCATGCATACTTTGTGGTTGAAATGTGCCCTCGATGCGTACTTTTGCAGAGCCTTCACTGATGCAAGCTCTTCAGCACACTTCTTTTTGACAGTCAAAGCGGGGGTTATGTTTTTGCAGGTCATGCAGAATAACCCTAAAGGCACCCAGGTGGCGGTGTCACTGGCTTTATATATATATGAAGTCCCAAAGCCGGCGGTACTGCCATCCCGGTGCCTTTAGGTAACTAGAGGCACCAGGGTTGCGGTGCCACCGGCTTGGGCCCGCAATCGCTGCTCGCAGCTCTATTACATTGTGAAACTCTCTCGAATACTTTTACTACAGTTATTATATATTTTTACTATTACAGCTATCGAGATTAACGAATCGTGAGAAGTTTTTAAAGTATTTAGATCTATTATACTTGAGAAAAATGTTTGTTCACTATCAATGTATTTTATTTTTTATTTTATTTTTTTACTTTTTTATGGGGGAAATTGATTGGAAGCCTTTTATTGTTTTATTTTTTTATATTTTTATACATGTTGCTGGTAAATTATCACACAAATCAGTGGTCAGTAGACCTTTTGTTAAAAAAATGAACATTAGATTTGTGTGTGTTTGATTTGTCTTTGCTGACCTGTGTGCCTCTTTCTCAGGGCTATACTTTGGCGGAAGAGGAAGAGGACCCTTTAATATTTCAGCATAGACAATTACGTACTAATCAAAGCGACACTCTGGTTAGTAACCCGGTCGAATCAGGACCCATGAAGAAACTGCACGTCAGCACAACTGCTCTGCAGAAGGTTTGTAGAATGATGTATTAACATTTGCATTTGCCATTAATAGATTGGTATTAATGTAGATATTGAAGCAGAAAAATCTATTAAAATATCAGACATTCTGATCTCAATGAAATCAACTTTGGCTCTACTGTTGGAAATCTGATCTATTTTATAATGTCCTCATTCACATTTTTTTTTTTTTACTTTTTTTGAACATAATGGTATTGTTTGTGCTGTATTAGTTGAATGAGTGCTCATTTGTAAATAATGGGAAACTGTTTACATTTGGAGGAAATTATTCCCCTTAAAGGCATGCCCAGTATATTCATTGAACTCCTTTTTTTATTTTGTATAGTTTGAAACATAGCTACATCTGTCTTCAACACCACACTTGATCGTCTTTTTCAGACAGATATTTGATGTGTCTTTCGGGAGACAATGTTGAAGGGATTGTCTGTTCTCTCTGACTCATCATAATCTTTTACATGTGTTGCCTGATTTGTCTTTCCACTATCTTCTCCACCATTACCTTCATCATTCAGTTTTCTGTTGCCTTAAATATTGAACATTCACCCATGGATGGACTTTTAGTGTCTTGGCTTTTTATTCTTAATACATCCTTACTGAATAAAAGTATGTATTTCCTTCATTTATTTCCAAAAAATAAAGTAAAACATTATAACTGACCCCCTTTGAACAGTAGTGTATAAAGTTACATCCTTACTGAATAAAAGTATGTATTTCCTTCATTTATTTCCAAAAAATAAAGTAAAACATTATAACTGACCCCCTTTGAACAGTAGTGTATAAAGTTACAAAAGGTTTCTATTTCAGATAAATGCTGTTCTTTTGAGTTTTCTGTTGATCAAAGAATTCTGAAAAAACTGTTTTCTACATTGTTACAATGTTTTAATAAATGTTTCTTGAGCAGCAAATTGCAAATAGAAAAGTTAATTTAAATTGTACAAAAATTCACAATATTACTGCTTTAGCTGTATTTTGGATCAAATAAATGCAGCTTTAGTGAGCAGTAGAGATACTATACTGTGTGTGTATAGATAGATAGATAGATAGATAGATAGATAGATAGATAGATAGATAGATAGATAGATAGATAGATAGATAGATAGATAGATAGATAGATAGATAGATAGATAGATAGATAGATTACACCAAACTATTGTAATCAGTCTTGAGTCAAATCTCCCCTGCATTTTGTGTGAACAGCCCCATTTTGTGTTGAAGTTGGAGACTATATAGGGCATTTCAAATCAGTCACATATGCAGTTCTAGAAGGCAGCTCTCTATGTAGTAAGCTTTGAGGCAGATAGCTAGAACAGAGCTCTCGTGGTTCTTCTATCTGTTCTTCTATTAGTCCTGTTTCTGCTTTGTGCAGGCTTGGGGTGCAGCCAGAAAGGTGTCCAAAGATGACTGGCTGGAATGGTTGAGACGTCTTAGTGTGGTCCTGCTAAAAGAATCATCTTCACCTGCCCTGCGCTCGTGCTGGTCTCTGGCACAGACATATATACCACTCGCCAGGTAAACCCTCCCGCCTCTGTCTCTGTTCTTCTGTTAAATTAACAGAACCCATTATTTCTTGTAGAATTTTTCTGTGATTAGCAACATTTTCAGTAGCCCTAATTCTGTGAGTAAAGTCTGTTTTGGCAAGAAACGCTAACTTGGATAGGAATGGGCTGTTTGGGACAATTAAATCTGTGATCATACCTGCAGTGATAGGTTGACAATGTGACAACAGAGTGCCATCTCATTCAAATAGCAGCACAACCATCTTTGCTATATGTTGTTTGGACAACTCCCCAGGAAAAAAAAAAAACCTATATAGACTATTGTATGGACATAACCCTGCACTATTATCAAAGCCTGTGTGTACATTTTCCTGTTTTTTTGTAGGGATCTTTTTAATGCTGCATTCTTGTCCTGCTGGTCAGAGCTGAGTGAAGACCAGCAGGATGAACTGATACGCAGTATTGAGCTGGCTCTGACTTCTCAGGATATTGCTGAGGTCACACAGACGCTGCTCAATCTTGCAGAATTCATGGAGCACAGTGATAAGGTCAGTAAAGAAGTCTATAGTCTCTAGACGTTTGACATCAGACATAATGTCTGATCCACATCGTACGTTTGGTCAAATAACTAACCTTACAAGCCAAGAGAGTAAAGGCTTTTTAAAACATCTGAAAATAAGAAATAAATACAGTTTGGACACTTCTGTCCTAAAAAGAACATGCATTCTTTTCATACTTTCTCTTCAAGTTTCAATCCATTCAATTCAATCCATCTAACTGTCGCGTTCCATCAGATTTCGTTTTGCAACGTTGAGCATTATAACCAATCACACATGTTTCTGTTGAGCTTATAAACTTGAGGACCAATCAGAGGCATTCAGATTAGTCATTGCTGAAACAAAGAGTTATGTTCAGTGCACGCTCTTTCTCTCTGACTGAATTCTAACTGAAAGAAATTGTGAATCTTCCCATGATAAACAAAAAAACTGCAGATTCGATGCAAGAGATTCATGTAGTCACCTTCTGTGATATTAACAGTAGTGTTTCTGAGAGTGCTTAAAATCGCGCTATACACCAAAGTTATGATACTGTAGGGAACTTTTCTTTCCTTGTAGAAAAGTTAGCAACTGAGGAGACCAGGAGACTTTTGAGGTATCTCTCACGCAGAAGTTCTTTATTGCGTCGCTGTAGTCATCTCAAAGATAGTCTAACTAAGGGAAAACATTCCCTTACAATTTATACATTTAGAGGGGAGGAGTTTCCATTGAGGGGGAGAAACTGAAACAAAAGTAAATGTATATGATTCAACAGGCACCTCAGTTCATCAGCATAGCAGTTTTCTGTGCCTTGAGATGCTAATCTGGAGGAGTTACACTGAGGAGGAGTCTCTTGAAACAAAGCAAATGTAAATGATTCAGCAGATTACCAGAGACGCTAATCTAATCAGTCTGACCAGCCTGGTCACACTTTTACCATTACAAAAGCAAAGCTGAATCTTGAACTTAATGGCCAGGAAGCGCATAAAGACAAAAGCTAATGTGTGACACCTGGAATGCTTGGCTTAATCTTATTGGCCTCAAAATGGTAAACACTGTATACCTTTTACAGTTGAAAATACTGTTAAACCTTTATGAAACATTTAATAAATTTGTATTCCTTCAATACGAAGATGATACACTACATGAAGTTATGAAGTTTTGGTCAGTCACTTTCTCTAGTCCCTTTCTGTATACAGTTTATTCCAGTTAATATAGTTATTCATCTTGCTGACAAGATTATGTAAAGTCTTTGTTTTCTAATGCATAAAAAAGCATTTAAATAATTAATGGTTTGATGTTTAGATTGTTTTATCTGTGTAGCCAGAATATGATGTGCAGTTTCCCCAAACACAAAAACTTTTTTATGTATTCTATTAATCAACATTAATAATTGCTATTACAATAACAAGATCATTATTGACAATAATGATCCTGTAATGAGTTCCTGTTAATTTTATAATTTATGAGTAACATTAATCTGTGTGAATAAACATTTATGCTATTTCAGATGCAGCCTTTGTTCCACCTTTGCAGTGTAAAGATGGCTTATGTTAATTATAAAAAAATGTATTGGTAGGAGTCTATATCGTATTCTGATTGATTTAAGTAATTGGTTAAATTTAAGCTTTTGACATAAAAGACAACACAGGTAATCATAAAAATTGTCTGGATCCTGGAAATCAATTGCAAGGGGCCCCTTCTGAAAATTTTTATAAGTTGAGATATGCTGCAATTTGAAATTTGAACATGGATTTGTTGCATGTATACACAGACATTTCATGGAACATTAGGTCATAATATTTCCCTCAAAAGTTTATTGGTAGAAATGTGAACAAACCATAATTTATTTAACCTATCCAGAGAGGTCATTCATGTTAATAAATATACATCATTTATTTTTTACAGCACTTCTCTGCACTTGGGCGATTACATTTCTTTTCCATATTTAGAATGATCTCATTGTGTTGAAGTCTGAATGAATGGTACATTTGTTCAGTTTTATTCCAGCATTTTCAGGGCTAGATGCTCAGTTTCGGCCTGTTTAATATGCCATTGCATTCAGTTCTTCTCTTCTATATCCAAAATCTTTCTTTTCTTTATTTTTTCAGGGCCCACTTCCTTTGAGAGATGACAATGGGATTGTTCTGCTGGGGGAGAGAGCTGCTAAATGTCGGGCCTACGCAAAGGCCCTGCACTACAAGGAACTTGAGTTTCAAAAGGGCCCTTCACCGCTCATTTTAGAATCTCTGATCAGGTAGGAAACTTAAAGTATATCCCAATTTGTCCTCCAAAGAAATAAGCTTCTCTGCCACATGTATAATTCATTTCCCAAACTGGCAAACGTTCTCTTTAGCTCCTCTGCATGTTCGAAGAATGACCGTGTACCTAGCACCTAAATAGCACCTAAAAGTAGATAGCACCTAAAAGTTTATAAAATTGCTCTGTTATTTCAGCATTATGAAAGTTTATTTATTTATATATTTATTTAATTTTTTGTCAGTTCAGGGTTCACACGCTTCTTGAAAGTATTTAAATATTTCTTAAATTTCTGATACATGGATTCAAGGACTGGATAGTATGTGAAAACCAACATAGGTCCTTGACAGTGCTTAAATTAAAATTGAAATAAATTTGACAGAGTAGCATTGGTGTAATTACAGAATGTATTATATATACATATATTTTTCTAAAAGTTGTTTAAATCATAATTTTTATAGTCATTTTATGGTTTAGGATGTTACCCTAAACCCTGTTCTCCCCTCAATACAGTATTCATTTTACTTGTGCAGATCTTGAAAAAGGTCTTAAAAGCCTAAAAATTGATTTTTAAGCCCTGTAGATACAATGTTCAGGTGATTACCAAATTATGTAGAATATTTTGAATATTTTTTAACAAATAACTTTTAACATTTTTTTTGCAAAATTCACGGATATAATATTCTCTCTATATTTTAATGTTTAATCATGTAATGATTCATAAAAAGACCAGTGTGAAATAAATGTTAAAAGCAAGAGTAAGAAAGCTGTAAACTGCATCTCTCATTCAAACTTTTGTACACCGTACTCTCTCTTCATTGAGTTTTTTAAAAGGTCATATGCCCCTTAAAATTGATTTTAGTTGTCAGTATATGCCTTAAAGTCCAGTAATTTATTCCTCAAAAATCATATTTGATAATCAAAATGACATATTTCAAAATTTTTTCCTTGAAAAACGTCTTTATGCCTTAAAATAGCTTGAATGTAACTCTTCACCCATGCCTCATTTAGTATAAGCGATTCTATGAATATACAAATTAGCCCTGTTCTCCACTCACTCACTCCAGCTCAGAGATTCACTTGTTGACACTCGTTTTAACCACATATACATATAAAAATTCACTCTTTATATGTAAATGTGGTTAAAAACACCACATATACAAATAAAGACAGATAGACATTTGATACTGTCCAGATTGGCAGTAACAAAACCTCCTTTATTGTCTTTGTTGTGCTTGATATAAAATTAAAGGTGCTTTGTTGCTCTTTTTTTTACTTAACTTTGTCCAACTTTGTCAAATAATGCGTCTCTGAATTGGTGTTAAGGTTTTTTCTTATGAAATTTCAAATACACTTTGAAGACTGAGCCAGTCCTCGGTCCTGGTAATGATTGAGTTCTGTGTCTTCGGTCCTTGGTGTTGTTTGGTCTTTTTAGTTTTTTCAGTATAATATTATTTTGTGTGGCAGAATAAAGATGCTGAGCAATGTTGAGAACATTAGAGAAAAAGTCTAATTTATTTTCTATGACTTTTTTTGCTTGTAAAATGATAATGATGTGATTACAGTAAATTAAGATGCGATGTTGTCTTTTGAAATTTACTTCTGGGTTTTATTGCCTAAGAAATGTATCTGCAAGATTTATAAACACCTCATAAGGGTCATAACGGGTCTGCAATGACATGAGGGTAATCAAATGGTTAATGGAAAGTGTTAAATGGTAACCCAAAATTTGTACGTTTACAAGCAAAAAACTTAAGCTAGGGTTTCTTGCCAGGTCTTATATGACATGAAAAACGGCTTTGAGAAACGAAGTGTGTCAAGCAGTTGGGCAAAGGAAGTCCTCCAATGCACTGAAAGGTCATGCAAGGCCATACAGTTCCTGGAAGTTTAACCTCATCTGGACCTCACAAAATGCCCAGAGATTCTGCATCAGTTAAAATGATCGGTAACACTTTACGGTAAGGGTACATGAATTATCATGAATTCATGTATAAATGAATGCATGAATTATGCATTCATTCATGCATTAATATCTCATGAATCATCAGGAACTAACACAAGTTCAACGTTTTTCATTCATGACTTCATGAATGAACAACACCTTAATTAAAACATTAACTAAGATACGCACATCATCATGAATAATGATTTATTACGGATGATCATGATTTTTTCTTTGTTCTTTGTCTAGGTCAGTGACGTAGTCACCACTTTAGTTGAGGGGTCACACACATGATGAAGTCATTAATAGATTAATGCTTAGTTAATGATGACTACTGTATTGGACAGACACCATAATAGACCAATCACAGCTCATAGCACTCAAATTCTGTTCAAATCAAATACAGAAGTCATCATTAACTAAGCATTATCTATCAATGACTTCATTATGTGTGTGGCCCCTCAACTAAAGTGGTGAATGGCATAACTGTGAACAAAGAAAACACCATGATCATGCGTAATAAATCATTATTCATGATGATGTGCTCATCTTAGTTAATGTTTTAATTAAGGTGTTGTTCATTCATGAAGTCATGAATGAAAAACGTTGAACTTGTGTTAGTTCCTGATGATTCATGAGATAGTAATGCATAAATGAATGCATAATTCATGTACCCTTACCGTAAAGTGTTACCAAATGATCATGTGGAATCTGCTCATGTTGACCAAGCTTTTAGCTATCTGTGCAAGGAATTAATGGAGTTATGTTTTCAGTTCAATCGCTGTGGTGGTTAATATATATAATAAAGATACATACAAATAAATAAAGATTACATTCAAAAAGCTAATAATGAGCAACCACATTATTAGCTTTTTGAATGAAATCTTTTATTTATTTTTGTGTTTGCCCTTTGAAGGTTTATGACCATGTTATCTGCATAACCAAAGTGCTTGCTCTATTTTATTTGGCCTGATATATTTATGTGAACTGATCTTGACAGTCAAATGAATATGGTGGCCATTCTTGAAGGTTCAGACAAGTACTCTTAGTACTCCTAGTTAGGGACAATCTCACTGTTGTTTTGTGTATTTTGTTGGATTTTTCATGTTTGTCACTACTAATTTTGACTATGTGTTAGTTCATTTTGCATTAATGCAGACACATCATTTAGGTAAAGCAGAAATGATTTTTTAAAATACAATTTATTAATCATTCAATATTGTACTTTTTACAGAGTTCATTTTCTCTACCAGTGAATTTACCGTAAAGTTTCTGAACTGTCAATTTGTTTGTAATTTTACAAAAATCGAACATATTGTCTGAATGACTTACATCAGCTTTTGCTAAGTCTTGCTCTACTCAATGATCATGTGCATAAAATCTTCTAGAAAATGCTAAACAAAATAAAAATATTTAAGAGATAAATACCTTGTATAAAATGCAATTCACAATCAAACATCTTTTTTCACATATTCAAAACTCTGTTTTACAAATGCATCCCCCCTGAAATGTTTACCCAGTTTAAGCTGTAGATTATGTTGATCCAAGGTTTAGTGGTGAGCAGGAACAAAAGTTTGGTTTTGAAAGTGTTTACGGTACAAAGCTCTGGGGCCGGATCTTCATCTCCACTCGTTTCAGTGAGTAGTTTGGTCCATGCCATCCATACCAAGAGATGCCATCTGGATTCTTGGTATGTGACCCATAGCGGTGAAATACACCATTTAGATTGGAGTCAGTGCAGCAGTTGTACCAGTATCCACCTGTGAAATAAAGCTGTCAAGGTTAAAACATGAAGTTCATTTGCAAAGCAGAAACATGTCTTGTAGTTGTTTCTTTTTACCGTGGCGAAGTTGTGCGCAGTTGTCTACACACTTGTCATTGTCTTTGTTCTTAGTGCTGAAGTTGGTATTATTGTGGTAACGCAGAGAGTCACCAGCGTTCCCGCTGTAGTTGGCAATGAAAAGCTTGTAGCTGTTCATCTCATTGCTCACCGTGAAGAAGCCGTATTCAGCGTAGCGTGTCTTACCCTCCCAATCCTAGCAGAATATAAAAAGAATGTGTAATTTAATGTTGTGCTTTAAACATTATTCATGGATTAATATTAAGATCACTTTTAATGAGGATGAAGTGTTACTTTGTGTGATTCCACATTAATTTTGATGTTCTGCTTGGTGCATACTTGCCTCCATGTCTATTCTCAGCACTGTGGGCTGTCTGGTCAGACGGAAGATGTGTTCGTTGCCGAGCCAGAAGTCACCACGGATTGTACCAAAACCAGTCTTGTACTGCTTCCAGTCGCGGTCAAAGCTTGTCAGACCAATCTTGCGTCTCTGAATGACAGTCCAGCCACCACCATTGTTTTCCATGTCACAATATACCTGAAGAAACAATCTTGGGATCAATGACAAATCTTCTTTCAAACTGAAGTTTCTTCTTGTATAGACTATGATTCAGACTTACATTTAGTTCAGGTGTTCCAAGGAAGTCATCTTTTGGTAGTTTATACTCTCCAGATATTTTGTAGCTTCTACTGTATAGGGATGCGCAATCATAGATTGCATCTAAGGGAGGGAGAAATCCTTAGTTTAGGGTCTCAATAACCAGGTGCTTTTGAAAAACAAAGAATTTAACCCTAATGGGATCCATCAGGATCCACCTTCAAACCAACTGAAGCATCTTAATTTAGTGTGTACTCCTGCAGATTTTAGGCTATGTGTCTCTGTGAAACTAGCACATTCCTAACAAAGCTTCACTGTGTGTGCGGTTGCCGCTAGTAAAAAGGAAACAGCGTGACAAATAATTAATTGGGTTTTAAAAAACAGCTTTGCAACTTGCTTAGTTTAACATCTCTTTCTGGTTTGAATTAGTCTAATAGTTTTGAAGGACAAAGGCTTCTTTGTTCTTGTGGGTTCCAAGTAAGAAGCCCACATTACCTGCTGTGACTTGGCTACTGTTGGAAAGCCAGACATTCCTGCACAAGGTAACCTGTATTATTACCTACTAATTACCTCCAACTGCTGCCCAGACTTTTCACAGATTGGCAACAACTATGTTAAAGTTCCTCCAAAAGAAACGCGTGCGTCTGAAGAATTCCAATGTAAATACATTAAAGCATTCTGTCTAGATAAAACTACACAAACCTTTGTTTTTATTTTCCTCTCCCGAGTTTCTGTCTTTATAATACACTGCACTTTTCTGTAATCTTGATGTTTACTGGATAGTGTACCATGATAATAGAGCTGTTATCCTTCATTCCAAAGTAGAGGTCTGCTTCCAAAGTAAAATTTGGTAATGTAGTTTTGCAGGAAAGACTTGATGGCAAAGATGAATTCAGAAATAACCACAGTGTGGAGAGAGTTGTAAAGCGAGTTGTGAGTGGCTGCCAATGTCATTTAAATTCAATTAAATGGTCTAAATGAAGAGAATAGTACAACAACAGTCTTCTGCTATTTCATGATTGATTTTGCCAGAAAATATGGCTTATTTTTATTGTGAATAATGCCTTGTTAATGAACATCCAGGGTACCATACTTAAACATAGATTGCCCAAGCCATATTTACAATCTTTCAGTCTTTCTTTAGCATGGCAAATCTCACATTCTCAGTAGGTTATCCCATGACTTTAGAGGACAATCACTGACACTCTGAGGTATGTCAACAACCAGCATATGTGACCTGTGACCCTGCAGAGAATAGAATAACACATGGTGTGTGCTTGAGAAAAAGCTTTCAAGCAAATGTTGAGTTGTGTCAAGACTCACCTGAGGTGCTCTGCTGTGGGGCAGACTGGGCTGCCTGCAGCTGCATGATTTCAATCTGATTGTAGATTTCTGAATATTTGCTCTCTGCCTCTGTGACACGGGCTTCATGCTGCTGGTTGTGCTTTTCCAGCTCCATCATCTGCCGCACAACCTTCATAAGATCAGACTCCTGTTTCTTGTTCATTTCTTCCAACATGCTGCTCAGATTGGCCACCTGGACCTTCAGGGAGCGCACCTCATCGCAGCATTGTGCTGGTTTTGCCGGTTTTGTTGTTGCCAAGTTCTTCTTGAGGCCACCCTGAGCCATCGCGTGACCCAGGACTAGAAGTAAAAGAGCCAATGCTGTAGCTGTCATCTTGATGCTTTTTATTATTCTTATGCGTGGAGAAATTTTGAGTGCTCTTGCTTTGAGGAAAATGTTGATTGATCCTGGCTGTGTTGCTCTTTTGAATTTTTTTCAGATTTTAGTGACACAAGGAAAATGTAAGAAGAACTCTTTAAAACTCTGTAGAACTGTAGAATATTTTCCAGGCAAGTCTCTTCTTTTCAGTTCTGATTCAAATGTCTGCTCAAACGGAGGGCCTGCAGCGGATGCAGCTTAAATATTTTTTCACTTGTGCTGTGCCCTCCCCTTATGTTCAGGCCCACAGTCATTGACCCCCCCCCACCACCACCTACCACCACTCGGCCCTCCCCACCCTCTCCCCCTTGCAAAAAAATTTCCTCCGCCTTTTGTCTGGTCCCACCCGTCAACACGTGTGCAATGCAATGCACAATGCTTTATTTGTAAACTGAAGATTGCATGAAGACTCTTTGTTCTGTGAAGGTCATACACTGTCTTAGACTCTCACCTCTTCTTTTAAAACAAAGTAGTTTTCTTTGTGACCACCTCTTATCAAAGAGGAAGACTCGTGTGAGGAAGATGTGCTTTTATTCTTTTAAATTCTCAAACCAACGTGTAATAATTGGAGTAAGTGCTAGATAAATATTTGAGATTATATTACATTTTAAATATTAGATTTAAAAGATCTTTTTCAGGTGATGTGGTGGGGATATTCAAATTAATTAACCAATTAGTAATACCCTTGATCAGCTCTAGCAACGTGGATGTTTCCACTAAGAAACGAACATTGTTACTATGTTTTGAATGATACGGTGATGCTGCTTTGATGCAATTATATTGTGAAAAGCGCTTTATAAATATACTTGACTTGACTTGACTTAATGTACCACAAAAAATCGGACTGCTTAATTTTTCAATTGACATCCTTGTTATCAATCCTGTCTTGAGCCACTATCCATACTTTTGCTGAAACTGTTTTGTTATTGTAAAACCAAGTTGATATTTATTTGTATAGGGCTTACAACTTCTATTAATTATAAATATAAATACCGTACTTCTTATGCTTTTAAATTATAATTTAAAAGAGCTTTACAGACAATCATGATGTTAATGTTTATAATATCTTTATCTTTATGCATGTAGAGATTTCAGTATAATAAACTAGAGAACTATACTGACAAAAGGACTGTTCACTGATTAAAAACAGTTACTGACACATAACTTTTCAGTTAAAATAAGGCAAGACTTCGGACACCTATTTTTCATAAAATGTGTTAATGGACCTCAACATTCTATTTAGGGCCCAAGCCCTGAAAGGGCGAAGGCCCTATTGTTTTCCTTAGGATTATTATTAGGGCCCAAGCCCTGAAAGGGCGAAGGCTAAAGAACTAAATGAGCGATCTCTATTTTCTAATTTCACTAAACATTTCATTAAGTTTCGTGGACATTTTATAAAACATGGATCTTAGGCTCATTTTGTAAACATAAATAACTGATGCGCAAACTGGGTGCCGTTGCGGAGATGTAGGCTCCATGTTCGGTGCAGGTTCGGCTTCTTGTTGTTCATCCTCGGATGCGGCATCGCGTGCGCTGTTTGCCGCGCGCACCTTTCCGCTCTTTCGGACGCGTCAAGTAAAAACAAGGCTCGAAAGTCTTGGAAAACGAAATGAACAGGATTGTTGCAGGGTTCATTGTAGAAGACATGCTTCCCCTGTCGACCATTAATTCCCCAGGTTTAGAAAAATACATTTTAAATTAGGATTAAGAATTTTATGGGATAAAGTGACCTTTATTTTATTATTTTTCATTGACATCTTTTATTTTTTTTTAATTATTATTATTACCATGAGTCGAATAAAAAGCTGGTTTTGTTCTCAGGAGAAGAGTTTTATTCACCCAGCCTGTTTTGAAACTTTTGTGATAAACACCATTTTAAAATTTTGAATTTTGAACCCCATTTTGTTTGTGAATTTTACAGTGCGGCATATTTATTTGTGCAGACAGGGATATTGTTCTTTCATGTCATTTTGTATACATTTTTACAATAAAGTGATGATAGGGCAAAAACTGATATGATGTTTGTCCATGTAGGCTACACGGTAAATTAAGAAACAGGAAAGTAAAGTAATAAGTAGTGAAGTTATTTTTCCATCGCAGTAACTAGTAAAGTAATCTCATTACAATTTACAGAAGTAACTAGTAACTAATTACTTTTTTGAGTAACTACCCCAACACTGTATAAGACTATACCAATATTGGAACTATAGCCATTTTATTCCTTTTTTTAATTTAAGAATTATGTTTAAGTTTAAAAACAGACAGAATGGTTTAGTCAAAAAAGAAAAAAATCATTCATAGTGCTATACTGCCCTCTTGTGTTCAAAATTAGGTAGAACTATTGGATCAATTATCCACACATTAATACAGTTGGCAATACAGTATAATAGGTAATACAGTAGGATTGGGGCCTTAAAAATCGCTAACTTAAAAAGTGAAATTAACGGACGTGCACACAAGACCAGGCTTGGGAGGGTTACTTTAAAAATGTATTCCGATACAGTTACAAATTATTTCATAAAAAAGGGTCCCACTTTATATTAAATGGCTTTAAGTACTATATACTTTTTCAAAAAGTAACTACAATCTGATTACTACTTTTTTTGATGTAACTCACTAGATTTTTGTATCCTGATTACATAATGCCGTTGCATGTATTCTGTTGCTCCCACAAGACATTAGTCTGAATATTTTCCTGTATGAACAAAAAGGAGTTTCCATTGTTCGCACACAAACACACATTCGATCGCGCCTCTCTCGTGACTGTGTGTGCGCGTCATGTGTTCTAGGCTGTGTGCATGCACTTCTGAAGCTGCGCAGAAAATAATAAAATGCCATGCGGAGGACTAACGCAAAATGTGTGAGAAAATCCATTTGATTGTAGTTTAAGTGAGAAATAATTTCAGTGCTCTGGTCAATAGCTGTAGAGTGAAAACTGGTGAGTGCAGTATACAGCTTTCACAGAAAGAGACTGATGTGAGCACGTACGATTGGCAGTGAGTCCTGTGTGTGGACAAAATAGCTCAATAAGAGTAATAAAATACATGTGAAAAAAAATCACATCATAATGTTTTAAAGAAGAGTGGTTTGATTAAAGTGGTGTAAATATACCCGATCCGGCAAAGATGGCAGTATCGGAGCTGATACCGATCCTGAGTATCGGATCGGCGCATTCCTAAATACTATAATGTAAACACAGTACAGATGTAGACCTGGATGTACACCTGACCTTTCAGAAGGTTGCTCACGCATACTTTGTGGTTAAAATGTGCCCTCAATGTGCACTTTTGCAGAGCCTTCACTGATGCAAGCTCTTCAGCACACTTCTTTTTGACAGTCAAAGCGGGGGTTATGTCAAGTAGAATAACCCTAAAAGCACCAAGGTGGCGGTGCCACCGGCTTTATATATATATATATATATATATATATATATATATATATATAAATATATATATATATATAAATATAGCTGCGAGCAGCGATTGCGGGCCAAAGCCGGCGGTACCGCCATCCTGGTGCCTTTAGGTAACTAAAGGCACCGGGGTTGCGGTGCCACCGGCTTGGGCCCGCAATCGCTGCTCGCAGCTATATTTATATATATATATATTTAGGGCCCAAGCCCTGAAAGGGCGAAGGCCCTATTGTTTTCCTTAGGATTATTATTTTTAGGGCCCAAGCCCTGAAAGGGCGAAGGCCCTATTGTTTTCCTTAGGATTATTTATTTATTTATTTATTTATTTATTTTTTCTAACGACTATTCGGGCACTTTCGGGGCCCTTAACATGCTCAAAAACTCTTGAAACTTTGCACACGGGTCAGAACCCGCGGCCATCAGAGCCGGGCTGAAGCTGGTACACGGGCGCGGCAGGGCGGCTCGTCAGCGCCCCCTGGAACAGGGTCTGAACACTTTGTCCATAAATCAAACACGCTTGCATGTAATAATATGAAACTCGGTACACATGTCGATCTCATTGTTTCATATATACATCGCGCTTTTACTTTTTACCCCAGCCCAACAGGAAGTCAGATATTTACGGTTGTTTTTAAAACGGATGCAATGGAATTTAATGTACTCCTCCTAGAGCATTCATCCGCATGGAACGAAACTCGGTCAGCCTGAAGTCAAGACATAGAGGATCAAAAATTGCGAGGGGATTTTTGATATCTCGAACGGTTTGGCTGTGGCGAGGAAACAAAATTATGGTGAGAAACGTGAAACAGGAAGTGTGTCATAACTTCAGCATACATCAACCGATCTTGATGAAACTTCAGGAGTGTGTTCGCTGTAAGAGGACGATAACATGGATGTGACTATTGTGTGTCAAAGTTATAGCGCCACCAACTGGCAGCAGGAAGTGTGTCACTTTCAAAATGCTTTGAAATCACCCTCTTATTTTAACCCGATTTGCTTCAATCTTCATCTGTATAATGTAAATACACGGCAGATGTAGACCTGTGAATGGATTCTTGATATCTTTGAAACTGTTTCCGTGGCAACGCATTAAACTTTACCATTCTTTTAGGATGCTTTTGAGACCCTTAGCATGAAACTCGACAGACACATCACATTTATTAGCCAGTAGACACATGCAAAGTTTCAGAAACGGGCGTGGTGAGGGCTCAGTAGCGCCACCTTTTGACAAAAGTGGGGTTGTTAGTTTTATCTACAGTTACAAAAATCGGTATGTATATTGTACTCTTCGAGCCGGACAACTTTCTAATTCACACTCAATAGCTAGGACCCACAGAAAGTCAGATATTTTAGTTTGAATGTAGTCATACTCCCTCTGAGCATATGTCTGAGCCTTTGCCTGTCTCTGTGTGTGTGTGTGTGTGTGTGTGTGTGTGTTAGCAGGGAGAGGGGGCTTAATTAACCATTTAACAGCTGTGTGTCTGGCCAGCATAATTAAAATACATTTCTTAAGCCTGGGATTTTTTAAATAAGTTTTTATTTTATTTTTTTATAAGTAAAGGCACATAGCCAGTTTAATTGTAGTGCATTGACAATAGTTTTATATAATTAGTTCATTAATTAAATTAACTTGGTCCATTAACTTGGTCTGAAAATTGGGTCCATAAATCAAACACACTTGCATATAATAATATTAAACTCGGTACACTTATAGATCTCATTAGCCCAAGCAACTTTAAGCCAGCAAAACAGGAAGTCGGTTGTTTCAGTCTGTATGTGAATGTTTTGCAAAACCAGCCTTTACATTTTTATTTCCCCCCTCTTAAGTAATTTTTAATTATTCCCACACCAAACTTCTTCAAAATTATGAAAATATATTAAAGATACTAAGGCATGTACTGGCCATCGGGACTACCAGGAGATTCCTGGTGGGCCGCGGTCTGGTTGGGCCGGCGGCCCGGCGCGTTATGTATTTTGTTTTTAAATCATTATTAATTGTAAATATATTCTATCGTAAGTATATAGTTAAATTGTCCAATTCCGGACTTATGCGTCTCTCTCATGAAGCCGCATGAAGCTGACGCGAGCTGCGAGACTGACAGGTCTGACTGTCTGACACTGGCCAATCGGAATCAAGTTCAGATTCTAGACTTGAGAAGCGGCCGCTTACACCGTGTCCTAACTACACACGACGCCGCGACACGCGATAAAAGGTATATTTTCCATGTTAATAAATCAGAGTTTTTGTCCTAACCATACGCGACGGCGACATGCGAAGTTTCTAATTTAGAAACGGTTCCTATTTCTGCGACGTCGCGGCTGACAGAATGAAGAAATTACACTGTTATGAGTACACATTATTTATTTTTAGTTAAAAATAGGTCACTGTGCCACAAGCCATAACGGATAATTTACCTCAGATTTTGAAAGCATTATAGTGTTCACAATGAATTATGCAAACATACGACTGTACTTCATAACAACGACAATAACTGGCAGATGCCACCAAATGTGTTAAAATAAATGAATTATTTGCTGGACTTAAGTGAAAAGGAAAGCCATTTAATGACCATATCACATAGTTGACGTGAAAAAAGGAGTATTTTGCATATAAATATGCACATATAGCCAATACATATTTTTTCGATTTGCATCCCTGAAAGTGCCTGGGCAGAAGCCTATATCTACTGTCTGTGTCATAAATGTGAACATAATATTATCTACTGTCTGTGTCATAAATGTGAACATAAACTATATTTCATGAGGTGAAACATCACTGCCAGGAGCTACAGAATAGGGGAGCGCGGGGATAAAGGTAGGCCTAACGCGGGGTTAAATGTAACACGGACATTTTACATAGTTTGTCAGTATCTAGCCGGCTGTCTTTCCGCTCTTTTTCTCTTGCTGCCAGAAGACGGTCTCCCGCGAATTTGCGGAACGTTTTGATTATATTTCGTGAAGATAATGGACAAAGAGTGTTTTGACATCATGAAAGTACATTTTTTCATCGTAGATTTTTTTCTGTTTCCGGGTTGGATGTATACGCGTCCAAATCTAACTTTATATTGCCTTAATCACTGTCTTGTTGGCTCAAACACAGCACCGTTTTGAAACATGTCAGTAATTCCTAGCGACTGTTAGCTAGGTTTAAAATATGTAATACACAGCGGGGTTAGTTGTAACACAGTGTTCCAACTGCTGCCACAATGATAATCAAATGAAAACGGAGCCACACAACTTTTCAGGTTTGAGTATACATTTAACTTTGTTGGACTTTCACAAACAATGTTGTAATTTAAAATGTTTAAAATTTAGTGCACTATGAATGATAGCTTATTTATTTATTAAAAATATGGCCTGTTTTTAATGTAATAAACCATTTAAATTTTTATTCTAAGCTCATTTGTATTATTATTAATGTTATTATTATTAATAATAATAATTGTACATGCAGCTGCCACACAAATCTAATTTAATTGCAATTACAATATTTATATGTTTATTTTATTTTATTTATTATTATTTATTGCAAAACCGTGCAGCCCTTTTCTACGTCTCTAGCTATGATATTGATCCATAACAAAAGGATGATTGGATGAGGAATTAAAAATGTTATTATTCACCATTTATTTTCTATAAGACCAGTGTTGGGGGTAACGAGTTACAAACGAGTTTGGGTAAGTAAAGTAACGCATTACACTGAAAATATTGGTAACTACACTACTTTACTATAATAAAGGAACGCGCTTTCCTGCGTTACCCAAGCCGTGTTTGCCTGTGTGGAGAGTTCCGTCTAGTGGTGCGTGCGCGCCGTTGCCATAGAGACCGATTTGAGTGAGAGAGAGAGAGGGAAGTGGAGAGAGAGAGACGGGTTTAAACAAATGGCAATATTCACATTACTTTCAGTTTATTGCTCGAAAGCACAAAAATATTTGAGTGAAATGTAGGCTATAGTAAATCCTAAGATTATTATTTGTGATATTAGAACAAAATATAAAAACATGTATATAGGCTAGGCTAAAGAACTAAATGAACGATCTCTATTTTCTAATTTTACTAAACATTTCATTGAGTATCGTGGACATTTTATAAAACATGGATCTTAGGCTCATTTTGTAAACATAAATAACTGATTTAGATGCGCAAACTGGGTGCCATTGCGGAGATGTAGGCTCCATGTTCGGTGCAGGTTCGGCTTCTTGTCGTTCATCCTCGGATGCGGCATCGCGTGCGCTGTTTGCCGCGCGCACCTTTCCGCTCGTTCGGATGCGTCAAGTAAAAACAAGGCTCGAAAGTCTTGGAAAACGAAATGAACAGGATTGTTGCAGGGTTCATTGTAGAAGACATGCTTCCCCTGTCGACCATTAATCCCCCAGGTTTAGAAAAATACATTTTAAATTAGGATTAAGAATTTTATGGGATAAAGTGACCTTTATTTTTTATTATTTTTCATTGACATCTTTTATTTTTTTTTAATTATTATTATTACCATGAGTCGAATAAAAAGCTGGTTTTGTTCTCAGGAGAAGAGTTTTATTTTCCCAGCCTGTTTTGAAACTTCTGTGATAAACACCATTTTAAAATTTTGAATTTTGAACCCCATTTTGTTTGTGAATTTTACAGTGCGGCATATTTATTTGTGCAGACAGGGATATTGTTCTTTCATGTCATTTTGTATACATTTTTACAATAAAATGATGATAGGGCAAAAACTGATATGATGTTTGTCCATGTAGGCTACACGGTAAATTAAGAAACAGGAAAGTAAAGTAATAAGTAGTGAAGTTATTTTTCCAACGCAGTAACTAGTAAAGTAATCTCATTACAATTTACAGAAGTAACTAGTAACTAATTACTTTTTTGAGTAACTACCCCAACACTGTATAAGACTATACCAATATTGGAACTATAGCCATTTTATTCCTTTTTTTAATTTAAGAATTATGTTTAAGTTTAAAAACAGACAGAATGGTTTAGTCAAAAAAGAAAAAAATCATTCATAGTGCTATACTGCCCTCTTGTGTTCAAAATTAGGTAGAACTATTGGATCAATATCCACACATTAATACAGTTGGCAGTACAGTATAATAGGTAATACAGTAGGATTGGGGCCTTAAAAATCGCTAACTTAAAAAGTGAAATTAACGGACGTGCACACAAGACCAGGCTTGGGAGGGTTACTTTAAAAATGTATTCCGATACAGTTACAAATTATTTCATAAAAAAAGGGTCCCACTTTATATTAAATGGCTTTAAGTACTATATACTTTTTCAAAAAGTAACTACAATCTGATTACTACTTTTTTTATGTAACTCACTAGATTTTTGTATCCTGATTACATAATGCCGTTGCATGTATTCTGTTGCTCCCACAAGACATTAGTCTGAATATTTTCCTGTATGAACAAAAAGGAGTTTCCATTGTTCGCACACAAACACACATTCGATCGCGCCTCTCTCGTGACTGTGTGTGCGTGTCATGTGTTCTAGGCTGTGTGCATGCACTTCTGAAGCTGCGCAGAAAATAATAAAATGCCATGCAGAGGACTAATGCAAAATGTGTGGGAAAATCCATTTGATTGTAGTTTAAGTGAGAAATAATTTCAGTGCTCTGGTCAACAGCTGTAGAGTGAAAACTGGTGAATGCAGTACAGCTTTCACAGAAAGAGAATGATGTGAGCACGTACAATTGGCAGTGAGTCCTGTATGTGGACAAAATAGCTCAATAAGAGTAACAAAATACATGTGAAACAAATCACATCGTAATGTTTTAAAGAATAGTGGTTTGATTAAAGTGGTGTAAATATACCCGATCCGGAAAAGATGGCAGTATCGGAGCTGATAACGATCCTGAGTATCGGATCGGCGCATCCCTAAATACTAAAATGTAAACACAGTACAGATGTAGACCTTGATGTACACCTGACCTTTCAGAAGGTTGCTCATGCATACTTTGTGGTTAAAATGTGCCCTCGATCCGCACTTTTGCAGAGCCTTCACTGCTGCAAGCTCTTCAGCACACTTCTTTTTGACAGTCAAAGCGGGGGTTACGTTTTTGCACGTCATGTTTAATAACCCTAAAAGCACCAAGGTGGCGGTGCCACTGGCTAAAAATATATATATATATATATATATATATATATATATATAAATATAGCTGCGAGCAGCGATTGCGGGCCAAAGCCGGCGGTACCGCCATCCCGGTGCCTTTAGGTAACTAAAGGCACCGGGGTTGCGGTGCCACCGGCTTGGGCCCGCAATCGCTGCTCGCAGCTATATTTGTTCATTTATTCCTTTTCTTAGTTTGCTCATTACTTGTAGGCTACTAATCTGACACCAATGTTTTCATGGAGAAAATAATTTTCCTTAATTATTTAATTATTAATTATTTTCCCTTAATTATTTACTTAAATAATTTTCACGAAATAATTCATTATCCCTTATCAGATTTATATGTTTTGGTGTAGCTTTTTATTTAAATAATATTAAACTCCAGAGTAGATTTGACAAATAATACCATACTATGTTCTGCACTGTTTTTAACTATATTTGACTAAAACCGCCATCAGGGGATCTAAATCAATAAGCCTATACAGTATTCTTGACACTTTTCTGTTTTATTGAATCACACTGAATGAGCTAATGATGCCGGTGCAAGCCACGTTACACAAAGGGGCTACATCTGGAAAAATCTTTCTGGAAAGTTTTTGTTTAGACTAATGTGACCGATGTATTACTTTCAATTGTATGAAGCTCTGTCTTGCGCACACTGATGAGCTGTACAGTATATCTGTTTAATTTTCCCTTTGCAATCTCAAATCATAAATCATCATCCCAGGCAAATTTTAAGTGTTCTAAAGTTGATGCACTTGTCAACTGAAATAGCTTCTCATGATATAATTCCTCTATTGTGGGGATTGCACATAAGTATCTTTTCTATTATGGATTAGTTTGGAGAGTTAGGATGGAAGTTTTGCATTGGCATGTTTTTTTTAAATGTCAAAAAGGTATGTATTTATTTTGTACCTGCTCAAATGATGGAAATACTTTAGCAATAAATATGTCTGTAAAGCTATGAATTCCTTTTTCAAACGAATAATCAAATATTGTGTTCTCAAATGAGGGAGCAAAAAAGTGGTTTTGATGCCCGGACTTTGGAGAGTATTCTGAGTTGTCCCGTTAGATATTTCGCGTGCTAAATTAGTTGTTGTTAACGAAAGCCCAAGCATGCTTGCTTGACATGGAAGAACCAATGATGTTTGTTCTCTAGTGTCAAGCAAGTATGGTTGATCTTCTGTTTATGTTTGCTGATCAATCTTTATATGTGAATAAAAACTTGTTCTTTATTTTATTACTGACTTTTCAATTAACCTTTATGAAGCAGTGTTTACGTATAAATATGTATGAAAAGGCTGTATTCCAAATTAACGTATTTTTAATATTATTGTTAATTATTATTATTAACGTTAATAATTAACATTTAATTTAATATATTTTCTAAACCGTCAAAAAATATGCTATGGTCGCATTACAGAGAACCATGGAATTTTACTTGTATTGGTACCGACTACTGAAATATTGGTATCGTGACAACACTGATCACAGGTTGATGTTCCCTCTGGTTCAGACAACAAAAGAAAACAGATGTCAGGGAGCTGATTCAAAAAAAAAAATATTATAGACAAGACATGCTCTTGTAGCAGTAATGATACTCTTGAGAGGGTGTTAGGGAGCTGTTTACAATGTCATACTGCTGTGTGAGTCTGCAAAAGTCTGGATGAAAGTATGCAAAAGTGGCAAACCATCTTAGACATGGTCTTTGCATGAAGCTTTTTTTGGCTTTTTATTGTGCTTTACCCTTTTTCACCTGTCTTATAATGAGCTCTATATACACATCTACGCACTGTGTGTACATAACAGTATTATCAATTTCATTCAATATTTGTATGGTGTACGTTTTTTAAAAGCGTAAAGCAGATTTGTTTTTGAATATATTTTATTGCAGAAAATATTCAGGAATGTGCTCCACAACTCAAAGGTACTATTAGCACAGCTGAAGTCAATGAGGATGTTGTCTGTTTGCCATAGGCCACAGTCAGGCATCCAGATGTTTTCCCAGCAGTTCTGGTGAGCTTCAGACTGTTGTGATACCCGAAGTGTCTGCTAATTAACGTTCTTCAGTACCCCTGAAATGTACTCGGGTTAAAGAGCTGCATTTTTATCTTTCAAGTCACAAACCTATCCAGCTATCTGCCTCTGAAGCTTCAAACTCTCAAAACATATCCTTAACTTAACTCATAAAAACTCAACTTAAAGGGGACCTATTATACAAATAGGTCCCCTTTAAGTTTCTATACTAATTACGACATAGCTATGGTTTCCTAGTGCCTTCACGACACGTGCTATCAGAAATTTCATAATTTCTACTTCCAAAGACGTGATTATGAGTCTGTCACATTCAATTGGGCGAATTCAAACGGTGTTCATTTGCAATTTTTAACTAGTTTAAGCAACATTAGCTGAGCCAACAAGCTCTTTCAAAGGGCAATTTGGAAGGACTCACTACATATGATGTGTGATACTTACTTTGTCTGGATCTGAAGTTTGCGCACAAAGCATTGGTTTTGACCCATGTTTCAGAATCAACCTTTGTGAAGCAGTCCAGCGAAAAATGATTGGAGCAAACGTAAAACTCTATTGTGACTCAGATGGTCTATGGAGACTCTTATTGTCTCCATAGACCATTACTCTTATAATGCATAATTCAACATCGTAATGCAATAGAAATGAACACAAAAAACCTGCTTAGTGCCTACCTACAACATGGTGGACATGCGGTCATCTTGCTTCCAACGCCCCCCGTTGTTCTCGGAACGCCGGTACCGCACCCGTTGAGAACCAATAGCGTATCTGAAGGCTTTTATGGGGACTACTAGCATATCACTTGTATCATACAAATGCAGTTACTGCCATCTCTTGCCTTCAGGGAGATACAAATCCTTATCAACCTGTTGGGGTTTATTTTGTGATAACGACCAGCTGGATGAAACCAGCTGGAGAAACGTGGTAGAAAGTAGTTAATTCTTACCATGGTAATGAGGTACTATTCATTGATTTACCTGTGGTTATTGTGATCTACGGCATGTGATTGTGCATGCATGAGTCTTAAGTTCTTATATCCACATCTCCAGCAGGCGTATTATCATGATGAACTAGCAATAATGGACTACTTGCACTGAGCTTCGCGACGCACTTCCGTTTGGAAACAATACTGCGGTCAATTGTCAATGAGTTGAACAAACACCACCTAAAATTAGTGTCTGTAATAAAGTTTTATATTTTGGAAAATTTATTGCACACTCTTTATTGCACAATTTATTAATGCACACTCAAATATAGAATATAAGTAGAAGACAAAAATACTGTTGTTAATGAGAAGACATAAGACTGCTGCAGGTTAGGATAAATATATTGTAATGACCTGACAGTCAGTGCTAGCAGCTGAGTGCATTATGGGTAATTGTTTATTGAGAGTTGATTTATGTGTTATTGCTGTAAGATCTTTAAGTTTTTGTGATAGTAAAGTCATGTGTGTGTTAATGTTTAAGTTAGTTCAGATGTTCTTGGTTAATTTACCAAGTTCTGCCTAATGTAAAAATGTGTCTCTCACCGTCATGGAGAGAGATGTGTAAGGCAATAGGGCCTTGCCTGAGTAATTATTACTGCTTTCTGAATTAAAAGAGGAAAAGACAGTACTACTGTTTCCTGTTGGATTATCCAACTAATGCTCCACATGTGGGAACACTCTGGGTCGTGCAGTGGTGTACGGAACATGAGTGTTCTGATCTCATGTTAGAAATTAGTTTAAAAGTGTTATTAGTGTAATTTAGCTCTGGTTAGACATATGTTTATTTGATAACTACCAATTGTTACAATATTTATTATTCAAAATGAAACAGTTGGAAAGAAAATATATTTATAGAGATCATTATTCATGGTTTTAATCAATTGGCATTCATAAAACGTAGTGATAATCTGCATTCTCATGTATGGACGTTCGTTGAACACTCTAACCGGAAATTCCCGATATGTAATAAGTAGAACGCGGAAGTAGTTGTGCAAGTAGTCCATTGTAATGGTTAGTAGATGTACAGTACAAAGCGCAAGACAAATGACTCCAAGGGAATAATCTTTTATTATTTCTTCAAATAAGGAACAGGAGAATAACTAGGAGATAAAACGACCACATAACCATCAACACAAAACAATCCAGGACAAGGGACAAACAGAAACTGAGGGGTTTAATTCAAGAGGGCAAAATTACCAGAGCACAGGTGAAAGAGATTGAACAATAGTTAACACTGGAGAAAAGAAAAAAAAAAACATTCTAAAATAGACTGAACACAATGAAAACTAAGAATTACCCTGACAATTATAAAGGTTACATAACACAATATCACTTCTTCCAATGGTGTTTGTGGTCTGTACAACCTTGCGTCAGAAATAGCACGTCAGAAAAATGCCATTGGATCAAATGGAATCAAATGGAAACTATGGTCTAAGCTGCATGTCACACCTTTCATTAATATAACTAGAGGAAGGAAAGGCATTGGCCAGAAGCTTTGGGTCCACCCTACATCAATTGTATAATCTTAACTGACCTTGCAGTGTTGTCAGAGATGAATTTGGAATGAATGGCTTATTCTTTTTTCACATTCCATGAGGTGAGGAAAAAAACATTCAAACATCTGGACATTAAATGTCTGGGTTGTTTTTATTCATTGCACTGTAGGTTAACTCATTTTTTTCTGCCTCTGTGAGCTTAGATTCTCAGAGAAAGACATCATAACCGGATAATTTCATCACAGTAAAGCCAAAGGTGAACATATCTGTCCTCTATTACAGTGCAGTTTTGACATATTTTGACCACTAATGCTAGTAGTCCTACCCATAATATAGTTCAAACGATAGGAAGCCACCGCTACTGATGAACATATGATATACTGTAAACTTAAGTGCTTTCATGTAGCTGTATCAGCAGACATGTTCTGTTCTGGTGCAGACATGGACATGACATTTGACTACATAGGCCTCTATTTTAATGATCTAAGCGCATGGTCTAAAGTGCACGGTGCAAGTTTACTTAGAGCGTGTCCGATTCCAAAAAAAAAAAAAAAAAAAATCTGTCATTGACTTTAGACCAGGTTCAGTTGGTCAATGGCGCAGTCTATTTCAGTTGGATTAAAATAGCAACGTACCAACAATGCGCCTGAACACAACTAGATTTCAGACCAGCACGCCCATGGGTGCAAAAATCGGCGCAAATGAATTTGCAAAAACACTTGCGTCGCACCTGGCGCCACATTGCGCTAGGTGTATGATAGGTCCCATTGTCATTAACTGGTTTAAAAACTTTAGTTACTTTCTCTCAGGATGAAACAGTACCATAAAAGTACTAAAGGGGGTCCATATGAAGCTATAGAATAGCTTTTTTTCTGTCCATTAACCTTACCTCCAAGCTAAAAATTGCTGTTCCTTAAACCATCATATTTATTTAATGTTGTTTTCCACCTGTGATAAATTGATTAGAAAGCCACACATCTGTCTTTAAGGTCTAACAGCTGAAAATGCATTACAGAGCAAAAACCAAGCCATAAGGTCAAAATAACTGCTTGCAAAGTTCAGAGACAGAATTGTGGGATCAGGGGAAGGCTACAAAAAATCTGTTGCATCTAAGGTTATGAAGAGCACAATGGCCTCCATAACTCTTACATAAAAGAAGTTTGGAACAACCAGGAATCTTCCTTGACCTGGACTCCTGGCCTGACCATGCAATCAGGGGGTAAGGGCCTTATAGACCATTTCAAAAGATGTAAACAACACTGGCCCAGAAGCACTTCCTGTTTCAGTTTTTTAACACTACATAAAAGCTGGGATAAAATACAACCATCAGAACATTTAAAACTGAATCAAAAAGTTAAACAAACATCTTTAATAAGTTTTCTTTACATGTGAAATAAAGAAAACAGTTACAAAGTGAAACAGGAAATGCTTCTGGACCAGTGTTGTTTACATCTTTTGAAATGGTCTATAGAGAGTTGAGCATAAACCCAATGACCCCCTAAAAGACTGTGAGATTGTGAGAACAATATTCTATTTTAGCATTTAGCTGCTTTTCCACTGTTCCACCAATCTTCACTGATTACAGATTCCATCAGTAAAAGAGTGGGGGGGTTGAATTAACAGACCAATATCGCAAAGTCTTTGTGCCATGAGAGCCAGGTTATTCAGGTTTCTCCATTCATTTCTCCCATTGGGATTTCAAAAAAGTCTTCACTACAGTGCTATTAGCAACTATCTAAGCCAACCAGCTACGAGTTGAAACATTACAACTAGGGCTGGGCGATAAAATGATAACGATAATTATCGCGGTATAATTTTTCTCGATAAAACGATATCAAGAGGTCGGTAAATGTTCGATAATGTTTATGCTGCAAAAGCGGAACGAAACTCATTTGAACCGCGTGCCACATGGAGCATTTATCCGCTCGACTTAGTCCAAACGGCAGTGCAGCACGAGCTCAATTAGAGTGGACGCGATTACTCTGATCGTCTCGCTCATGAGATCCAGTGAGAAGCGCTTGACTTCAGCAAAGAACCTAAATGTCAAGTTTAAACCAGTTTAATGATAGATGAAACACCGCTGACAAAAACGAGAAACACTGCGTGCAATGATACAGTCAGAATCTGAATCTATACTGAATCCATTTAACCCATTAGTCTAGTTAATATTAACTGCACCATGAAATGTGGGATATACACATTGAACTGTATAATATTATTAATGTAGACAATGAATTAAATGACTAATAGAATATAAGTACAGTATTTAATAATGAATTTAACTGTTAGGCTACTGTATTTCATACAAATACCACAGAAACCATAAACTTACATTTTGCCATGATAGTGAGGTGCTAAGTTATTGGCTATACCTGGTTTTATCTGTGGTTATCATAACTTAAATGCATGATACTGGATGACCAATGGTTAATTTTAATAAAACTAAAACAGTCAGAATAATACATCTTACTAAATAAAAATGTGGTCGTTGCATTTAAAAAAAACAAAAAAACCCAAACATGTTACTGTTTTTGTTAATGAACATAAATTTAACATTAGCTTAGTATTAGCTTGAGTTAGGATGCAGATTTACTGTCAACTCACGGTCAAATATGCATTTCGAGACAAAACATGTAATTTGAATATTGCAGCCTGCACTGCAAACTGTGCTGAAGGAATATTTATTTTAAGGAAAAATTAAAAATGTTTGAATGTTCTACCTCATATTTGTAAAATGTTCACCTGTTTGACAAGTGTTTGTCATGATTTGTTCTGACAATAAAGTGTAGTTTAAAACCACAATTAATGCTCTGGTTTATAACTTTCACTTAGGGGCAAAAATCTGCCTTTAAACTTGAAAGAAATAAAGATTTGACATTTATCGTGATAATTATCGATATCGACTGATATAAAAAAAACAAATATTGTGATATATTTTTTGGCCATATCGCCCAGCCCTAATTACAAATTTCTTAATTACTTACGAAAATACGGTTTTAGTGATAGAAATAACTTCAATCCCATGAACCATTGTGAACAATATAATCAAATTACATAAAGTATGAAATATAATACAACTGATTTTAAAGAATGTTGATTATATATATATATATATATATATATATATACATACATATATATATATATACTGTATATACAGTGAGGGAAATAAGTAGATTACACAATAAACAGACACTTTTCAAAGTTTGTGATTGTAGCGCCTCTTACCGGCAAAAGGCAGCAAATACACACCAAATTTTCCTGCCGCGACAGAAGTAAAAGCCACATTCTGGTTGTCTTCCTACTGTACGATGACAATTTCAGACCCCTCCATGATTTCTAAGTGGGCGCCATGGCTCATTCAGAGCGATTGAAAGCTGGTTGCAGATTAATTCAAGTGAAACGTAGTTAAATTAATTAATTAATCACAATACTGAAATTAAATTATAATAAGTTATGTAAACTTAATACATTGCAGTAGAAATATATTAGGCTACATCAATGAGGCTTTACAAGCGTATAAGACGATAATGCTTCAGAATTCTAACAGTAGCTCTTGTGGTTAACGCATTAACCTCAACCTCATGGCCCTCCAAACGACCTGAGATTGAACCTCATTACATGCTGTTAGCCGACAGCTTTAATGCTTTACTGTTCTTGAAGCTTAAATAGTTAAATAATAGCTGTTTATTAGCGAGTTTATTAACTGTTCATTTATTAAAAGTGTCGGTTTATTCTCTGTTTGACGTAATTTGCCACTACTCATTGCGAGCTGAGGTTGCAGATAAATTCGGTTAACATTGTAGTTAAACAAATTCATAATCACAATACTAAAAAAAAGTAAATTCAAATAAAATAAATGTGAAGTAAAAATAGGCCTCTATTATTCCATCAAATTTAAGCAAAGTAGGCACACTTCAACGTTAGGCTGTGTGCCCAGTTTTTGTATAATTTAGAAAGGCTATATCAATTGTTTACTTGTCTTTTACTTTGTGTTATTTTTATTTGTTAGTAGAATTATTAACTGAAACATACGTGGAGTAAATTAAAACAAATAATCATAAAATTAAAACATTTTCAGGGCTTGCAGGCTACTAAACCATGTTAGTCGGCAGCATTTGTGTTTAACCCCCTGAGGACCAAAAACATGTCCCCGCGTTTTGATCGTTTTTTTTTCACATAGCTGCAACATAGACTTAAAATACTCCGTCATTAATGGTCATAAAAATGAAATCAATACTTGATTATAAACTATAGAGGGTCTTCTTTTTTGTGTACACTCTTATTAACATCAAAACCTTGTGTTTTTGTAAAATAAACTGGGTGCGGTTTGAACTCACTCTGTCTCCGCAAAAATCTTTCTGTAACGCTTCCGAAAAATGAACTGTAACTCATTAAGTACTTGTCACATGAAAGAATTCTCTTTATGAGGCTGAAATTCTCTTCTTTTAAATGAAGTAATTTATATAAAAAACAACTATTCTCAGTTGATGTAATCTGTATGAAAAGAGAGAGATATCAGTCTTTTTCCTTTCACCTAGCGTATGATGTTTTAATGTGACCCCGCCCACTGAGCATGCGCTATTCAAATGCTAATGTTGAGGCATGCCATGAAAACGCCCATATATCAGCTGGATAAAACACCTCAGTTACCTGTTTCATTTCGAGGAGGAGCACACGGATACAGCTGATGTAGTAAGTAATTTATTCTTAAGTGCTTTGTTCTAATCGTGTTATTGAATAGTGTCTATAAACTGCACAAAGACTGCGCTGGGCATTCATTCACTTTCGCTTCTACATTAGTAAGACTATATAGACTACTGAGATTTGATCTATACTGATCTGTAAAACCAAAAAGACTGTTTAAATATGGATCGGGTGTGTGAACGAATGAACACAGATGAATAGCCTACTGTTACAGGCGAAATAGATTATAAAGTTTTTACTATAAAATAGACATCAAATAAGCTTTAGTTAGACAGTTTCTGCTCCTATGTTAAAATATATAGTATGTTTTGTCAAAAATAAACTAATCAACTGTTATCCAATGCATATATTGTCTTATCACACAATCATTTATTAGGATGGTGAGGGCCTCATTTTGCATCCAAATAAAGCACCAATTCATCTTGGGAATGACAGATTGAAGTCCTTCACAGTGACCAGAAGGATTATGAGCCGTTCCTCTTCCAGAACAGTGTCCAGGTCACTATATGATGCTGGTGGAGGAAAACGTTTTCTGACACCTCAATAATATTCAGATCTGGTGACTGTGCAGACCATGGGAGATGTTCAACGTCACTTTCATCTTCATCAAACCCTTCTTTCACAAGTCTTGTGTGCATGATCATGCAGATACGCAGTTTGAGCATCAGGTGCTCATGATCCTCCAGCTCACGATTTTTGTCTCGTGTCCATTAAACAGAATCAGGATTGTCATGATATTGCAGCGCAAACCATCACCGATCCACCCGTGCTTCACTCTGAAGATTGGCCGCCAGGCATGTAGATGTGAAACCTCCAACATTGGCAAGTGTTTCAGTTTCATTGTCCAACCCCTGTATGTGTTCTTACATCACAAAGTGATGATATGATAAAGTGTATATATATACATGAAAAATATATTTATAAAATGAGTACATAAACAAATTCAGGTCCAAATTGTTTGTACGCATTTGTCGTTGACACAAAATAGCATAACTAAGTGGATATAAAGCCAGCAGTGGCATTTGACAAAACTAAAACATTCCCAGGCGTTCCCAGGCCAGCTGGGAGTCATAGTCTCTCCAGCGTGTCCTAGGTCTTCCCCGGGGCCTCCGCCCAGTGGGACGTGCCCGGAACACCTCCCCAGGGAGGCGTCCAGGAGGCATCCAGAACAGATGCCTAAGCCACCTCAGCTGACCCCTCTCGGTGTGGATGAGCAGCGGTTCTACTTTGAGCTCCTCCTGAGTGAACGAGCTTCTCAGCCTATCTCTAAGGGATTGCCCAGCCACCCTGCGGAGAAAGCTCATTTTGGTCACCTGTATCCGGGATCTTGTCCTTTCGGGCATGGCCCAAAGCTCATGACCATAGGTGAGAGTAGGAACGTAGATTGACCGGTAAATCGAGAGCTTTGCCTTACGGCTCAGCTCCTTCTCCACCACAACGGACCGGTACGTTGACCGCATTACTGCAGAAGCTGCACCGATCCACCTTTCAATCTCCCGTTCCATCCTACCCCCACTCGTGAACAAAACCCCCAAGATACTTAAACTCCTCCACTTGAGGAAGGATTTCTCCACCAACCTGAAGAGAGCAAGCCACCCTTTTCCGGCTGAGGACCATGGCCTCAGATTTGGAGGTGCTGATTTTCATCCCAGCCGCTTCACACTCGGCTGCAAACCGTCCCAGTGCATGCTGAAGGTCCTGGTGCGAATGGGCTAACACGACATCATCCGCAAAAAGCAGAGACGAAATCGTGTGGTCCCCAAACCTGACACCCTCCGGCCCCTGGCTGCGCCTAGAAATTCTGTGCATAAAAATTATGAACAGAACCGGCGACAAAGGGCAGCCCTGCCGGAGTCCAACATGCACCGGGAAGAAGTCCTTCTTTGGTCATACAGGGACCGGACGGCCCTTAGCAAAGGACCCCAGACCCCATATTCCCGGAGCACCCTCCACAGGCCGCCTCGGGGGACACAGTCGAATGCCTTCTCCAAATCCACAGAACACATGTGGACTGGTTGGGCAAACTCCCATGAACCCTCCAGCACCCTGTAGAGAGTATAGAGCTGGTCCAGTGTTCCACGGCCCGGACGAAAACCACACTGTTCCTCCTGAATCCGAGGTTCCACTATCGGCCGTATTCTCCTCTCCAGTACCCTGGCATTGACTTTCCCAGGGAGGCTGAGAAGTGTGATCCCCTTGTAGTTGGAACACACCCTCCGGTCCCCCTTCTTAAAAAGAGGAACCACCATCCCGGTCTGCCATCCCAGAGGCACTGTCCCCGACCGCCACACGATGCTGCAGAGGCGTGTCAACCAAGACAGCCCCACAACATCCAGAGACTTGAGGTATTCAGGGCGGATCTCATCCACTCCGGTGCCTTGCCACCGAGGAGTTTCTCGACTACCTCGGTGACCTCAGCTAGGGTGATGGACGAGTCCACCTCTGAGCCCCCTGCCTCTGCTTCCTCAATGGAGGACGTGACTGCGGGATTGAGGAGATCCTCAAAGTATTCCTTCCACCGCCCGAAGACATCCCCAGTTGAGGTCAACAGCCGCCCACCCCTACTGTAAACAGTATTGGTAGGGGACTGTTTCCTCCTCCTGAGGCGCCGGACAGTTTGCCAGAATCTCTTCGAGGCCAGCCGATAGTCCTTCCCCATGGCCTCACCGAACTCCTCCCAGGCCCGAGTTTTTGCCTCCACAACCACTCGGGCCGCAGTTCGCTTGGCCTGCTGGTACCTGTCAGCTGCCTCCGGAGTCCCACAAGCCAACCAGGCCCGATAGGACTCCTTCTTCAGCTTGACGGCATCCTTTACTTTCGGTGTCCACCACTGGGTCCGGGGATTGCCACCTCGACAGGCACCGGAGACCTTACGGCCACAGCTCCGAGCAGCCGCTTCGACAATGGAGGTGGAGAACATGGTCCACTCAGACTCAATATCTCCAGCCTTATGTTATCATAAGCTACAAGGTAATGGAGCTATTTATACATTGTCGTGTTTCTTTGCAAATAAATAAAGGACAAATGGGGTCTTCAAACGCCTCAGCTGTAAAGTTATGGCTGTCAAAGTGACGCCAAAATGAATGGGAGTCAATGGGAATGCTAACGCAAGTGAAGTTCTGCTACAAGATGTCAGCTCCTGCGAGACTTCAACTTCCGGTCGATGGATTACCCCCTTGTAAATTACTAGCCCCGGCCCGGCAGGTGTCGTAATACCAGTTTCGGCCATGGGAGGCGGTATGGGGGCAGGCAACATTACCACCAGCCAAACTGCAATAGACCAGTAAGTCGGCGGCTTGCGTGTACTTGAACCTGACGTCAGTCGTGTGGAAAATACAGCCCACTTCTACATTTCAGTTCAGGGCATGAGGGATACATTTTGGTAAGTTGTAACATACTGTATCTTTCAACAGTGTTTGTGTTCTTTTACCATTATCTAGTAGAGATGATCAGTTCACGTGCGTTAGGGATCTGTCGTGTAAAGCGATCTCTGTGTCCTTTTCTGTGCATGACAAAATTAATGTGTGGCGTGAGAGTGTGTGAAAAGTGTTGTGAGAGTTGGCAGCTCTGAAAGACGCTAGCTTGGTCCACATCAGGGAATGCTGTCTGTCAAATTAATTAAAACTAATAATAAAAATGTAAAATGAACAAAACGAATACCATAAAGCTAGAAATAATAGCCTGGGTGTTCATTTTCCCATATCGTCGAAATGCACCGACTTGTCTATGAGACGGCCTTTATAATTTAGTATTGAGATGTTGTTCATTTAGTATCTAATCTGTAAAAATCTCCAAATGCTCCACGTGAAACTGCGGTCTTCCAACCTTTTACTATCGTGTCAATTGATTTGATTAATATGCACTAGGGAGACAGAGCAACACAGCGCTCGACTTTGTTGTTTAATTTTCACCTTCAAAATTAATACAAATTTGAATTTAGAATATTCATAGACAGCCCTAATGCATACTGAACAGATAGCCTACACCTATTTGCAGCTCCCTAATACAATGGCAAGCAGTTAAGTTTTATAGACGAGGCATTCACGTTTTGCATTTGGACTCACAAACTTGCTTAGCTATGTAGTTGCAAGCACATAACAGTTATAGAGCAACTTGTTTCCATTTTCAAAGTGTTTGACAATATTTCAGCTGTCAAACATTTAAAAGATGCTTTGAAAGTTTAAGTTACCATTCTTGTGAAGAGCAGGTTGTGCTCTGCTAGTGGGGGAGGGCGGGGCACATGAACTACAGTCTCCAGCAGCACAGAGCTGCCCATGAATGCCTGCCTATAAATAACGCATGGGGAAAAAAAATATCGGCGAACGCGCAGCCGTGTATCGGTCGATTCTGATACACGTAAAAAAACGCAAATATCGGCCCGCCGATATATCGGTCGATCACTACATTGGATACAATTTATTTTTGATTATGTTCCTGAAAATTACAGAAACCCTGAAAATTACAGAATTTAGCTCTCTGTGCTGCACATTTTATGAAAGATAGCTTCTAGAATCTCCATGAATTCAATGCCGGATTCAACAAGAAACTGTTATAAAAACATGAAGCAGTTCCAACTTTAAAACAAGAGGCAGCATTTGTTGGGCCACAACCTGTACGTAACTTAATTAGGGGCCAAGCCCCGAAGGGGCTGAGGCACCTATTGTATCTGTTGGTTTTCTTATTATTATTCCTCAAATGGGAGTCTATGGCAGCTCTATAAACCGTAAGTAGGAAAATGATGAAATTTGGCACACTTGTAGTGATGCTAAAGAATAGTAATTGTACCAATTTTTGACCCTCTAGGACCAACTCTATAGCACCACCAGCAGTTGAAATATTCAACATTGAAATGGTTATAACTTTTGAACCCTTTGCTCTAGAGACATGAAACTTAGTACACCTGATTCCTCTCATTGTGCTGATCACAACCAATACTGTACATTAAGACCCCGCCCATTACAGTAGTGGCCATTTTGAAAAGTACAGTTCTCAGTTTTTTTGCTACTCCTCCTTCAAATTTTGTCCAATTTTCTCCAAACATGCTCTCAAATGATCTTCAGACCGAGCTGCATAAAAGTACTGTCCCCGATTTATTTATTTATTTATTTCCTTTATTTTTCCAGGAAGGTCCGATTGAGATTAAAAGAAATCTCTTCCTCCAGGGAGTCCTGGCCAAGATGGCCACATTACAAATCACACACAAACACAACATAAAAACATTCCAGAAAGTCCGAGCACAATATTCATCATAATTCAAGTAAAACAAACACATGATTCACTCATTGCAGACTGCAGTAGATTTTTAAAAACATTCAGAGGAGGAATAGTTTCTAGAGAGACAGTAGCTTGAAATTCATTCCTCAGCCATGGAGCATAGTAAAAGAAAAGGATGATTTTCCATGCTCTGAATGTACCCTAGGTACTACTAATTTAATCCAATTAGATGATCTAGTGTTGTAGTTCTTTCTACAAATACATAGAAGACTAGTAATGTAATTTGGAAGCATACCCAACAAGGCCTTTATAACAAATACTAACATATGGGATTTTCTTCTTTGATATAACCCTCTGGGGACCAAGGGCTATTTGGGCTCCTTGAGAGCTTCTGACATGCCCTGACATCTGTGTTTTTTTCAGCTGCTTATAAACATATTAATGGCACATGTGAAATTACACTATATTTAGCAGAAACAGGGCAACCATGATGTATGGGCAACATGTCTCTACATGTTTGTATTTTTGAGAGAATATTGTTTATGCGTGGTTATTGTAAAAACTAAAAATGAACGTTTCTGAAATAAGGCCACAAAACACATACTAAATACGTGTCCACAAGACTTTTGACTAATTGATGTTGTTGCCGACATGCGAATGGGCGTGAACAGGCCAGCCCCATTATGAATAATTAGGTGATTCACACCTGAGAGACAAAGACACGCATAATAATGAGCCTTTCATTCAGGTGAGTCAGACAAGAAAAAATTGAAAGGACAACATACACACATGCATACATATATATAATTTTTTTTATATATATAAATGAGAAGTTCAGATGCAAAAGCCTCTAAGTGCCATTTGAAATTCTTCTAGAATGATAATTTTATCAAGCTTGCATATTTAAGTTTAGTAATTTCACTTAAATGACTATTAGTCTTCATTGCCATTTAAGTGAAATTACTGAACTTAATTATACAAGCTTGATAAAAATGATCATTCTAGAAGTAAATTTCAAATGGCACTTGGAGGCTTTTGCATCTGAACTCTTCATATGTATACATGTATGTAAAAAATCAAAGTGTAAATGAAAGTTAAAAAACATTTTTAGTCATACATCCTGATCAAATAGGTGCCATTTAGAATTGGTTCAAAGTTAGAGTTTAAAACATCTTGAAAAGAAAATAATATGAGCAGAAACTCTAACAGTCTAACTAAATGAATGTTCATTCATGCGTTCCTTCACACACCCGAATCATATTTAAAAACTCTTTTTGGTTATACAGATAACTAATATTATCTTACTAATGTAAGCATGTCGGAGCGAAAGTGAATTAACTCATGGCGCGCGCGTCTCTGTCTATCATATCAGACGCACATTTAATATTTAAACAGTCTTTGTGGTGTTTACAGACATTATTTGATAACGCGATTAGAACAAAGCACTTAAGAATAATGACTTACTGCATCAGCTGAATCCGTGATCCTCAAAATGAAACTGTAACTGAGGTATTTCTTCCATGATATCCTTACAGCGCAACAAGACGAAAGGTTAGGACGAGGTTAGATCCGTATTGTAATAAACTGTATGTTTTTATTGATGTGGGCGTTTTCATGGTTTGCCTCAACATTAGTGTCTGAATAGCAGGCGCACTCAGTGGGCGCGGTTACATTGACACGTCATTCGCTATAATGAGGTGAAAGGGAAGATACTGACATCTCTCTCTTTTCATACAGATTACATCAACTGAGAATATTAGCTTTTTATATAAATGACTTCATTTAAAAGTAGAGAATCTCAGCTTTATAAATAGAGATCTTTCGTGTCTCTGTGACAAGTATTTAATGAGTTACAGCTGATATTTCAGACGTGTGTCAGAAAGATTTTTGCGGAGACAGAGTGAGCTGAAAGCGCAACCAGTTTAATTTATTTATTTTACAAAAACAAGAGGTATTGATATTACTAAGAGTGTACGCAAAAAAAAGAAGACCCTCTATAGTTTATAATCATGTATTGATTTTATTTTTATGACCATTAATGACAGAGTATTTTAAGTCTATGTTGCAGCTGTGTGAAAAAAAACAACGATCAAAACGCGGGGACGCGGGGATAAAGAGGACCAACCCAAATAGTTGTACAATTTTTAAATAAAAAAAATAAAACAAGTTTTATTCATCTTTCTTCAACAAGGTTGACCTAGAGTTGGATCAGAAGCTGTAACTTATGAACAGTTTGTCACAAAATCATAAAATTGGTATCTATCGATTCCCTGCATCCTGTCGAATCCGAGGATATGAGTTCTGCCAGGACTGGATGTACCAACCAAGTCATAATATACATTAGCATTGATACATAGCATGTCATGGAACTTTTTTGTGAATCATTCTCACACTGAACCCTCTCCCCTGCTGCAATGTGGCACAATATGCTAAACTATGTATCTCAAATCCTGAACCACTCTGGTTGTGGGTCGACTTTAAAATTGTGTGTTAAGTTTTCATTTCAATTACTTCCTGCTCTGCACTGCTGTTGGTGCTTAAATGCTCACTGTGCTTCATGTACATGTGTATTCAATTTGTTCTGTTTTTGTTCTTGTGGCTCTTCACTGCTATTGGTGCTTAAATGCTTGCTGCTCTGCTGTGCTTACAGTACTTGTTGTACTTGATGTGCTTGAAATACATTTACATGTACATTTAAAGGTGCCCTCTGGCATTTAAAATCAAATCATACACCATATTCCGTACCAGATGGGGGCAGTATACCTCCAGAAATACCTCCGCGGCCGTGCGCACTCACATGTCTTTAACCCCCTGGGGACCAATAACGCGTCCCCGCGTTTTGTTCGTTTTTTTCCACACAGCTGCAACATAGAATTAAAATACTCTGTCATTAATGGTCATATAAATAAAATCAATACATGATTATAAACTATAGAGGGTCTTCTTTTTTGCGTACACTCTTAGTAATATCAAAACCTTGTGTTTTTGTAAAATAAATAAATTAAAAAGGGTGCACTTTCAGCTCACTCTGTCTCCGCAAAAATCTTTCTGAAACGCGTCCGAAAAATCAGCTGTAACTCATTAAATACTTGTAACAGACACACGAAAGATCTCTCTTTATGAAGCTGAGATTATCTTCTTTTAAATTAAGTCATTTATATAAAAAAACAACTATTCTCAGTTGATGTAATCTGTATGAAAAGAGAGAGATGCCAGTCTTTTCTCTTTTACCTCATTATAGCGAATGACGTGTTAATGTGACCGCGCCCACTGCTATTCAAACACTAATGTTGAGGCAAACCATTTTATTACGGATCAAACCCTCGTCCTAACCTTTCGTCTTGCTGCGTATTGAGGAGATCCTGGAAAAAATTACCTCAGCTCAGTTACAGTTTCATTTTGAGGATCACGGATTCAGCTGATGCAGTAAGTCATTTATTCTTAAGTGCTTTGTTCTAATCGCATTATTGAATAATGTCTGTAAAATCCACAAAGACTGTTTAAATAAATGCGCGTCTGATAGGAAGGAATAGACGAATTCACAGACGTGCGCGGCGCGCTGTGCATTAATTCACTTTCGCTCTGACATGCTTACATTAGATAACATTAGTTATCTGTATAACCAAAAAGAGTGTTTAAATATGATTCGGGTGTGTGTGAACGAACGTATGAACGAACGAACGTTCATTTAGTTAGACTGTTAGTTTCTGCTCATATTATTTTCTTTTCAAGATGTTTTAAACTCTAACTTTGAACCAATTGTCAATGGCACCTATTTGATCAGGATTTGTTTCCAGGTATGACTAAAAATGTTTTTTTTTTATACTTTTATTTATACTTTGATTTTATATACATGTATATATATATGAAGAGTTCAGATGCAAAAGCCTCTAAGTGCCATTTGAAATTTTCTTCTAGAATGATCATTTTTAGAATGATCAATTTTATCAAGCTTGTATAATAAAGTTCAGTAATTTCACTTAAATGGCAATGAAGACTACCTATTAATAGTCATTTAAGTGTAATTACTGAACTTAAATATACAAGCTTGATAAAATTATCATTCTAGAAGAATTAATGTCGTGAGAATCACGTAATTATTCATGATAGGGCTGGCCTGTTCACACCCATTCGCATATTGCCTTGGCAAACAAAAAAAATGTTTTTTCACAATATAACCCAATTCACAGTTTTATGTGAACGATTAGGAGGATGATTTTCAGATCATTGTGAAGAAAAAACCCTAGGCAACAACATCAATTAGTCAAAAGTCTTGCGCATATTTAGTATGTGTTTTGTGGCCTTATTTCAGAAACTTTCATTTTTAGTTTTTACAATAACCACACATAAACAATATTCTCTCAAAAATACAAACATGTACAAACATGTTGCTCATTAGTTATTGTTGCCCTGTTTCTGCTAAATATAGTCTAATTTCACCTGTGCCATTAATATGTTTATAAGCAACTGAAAAAAGGACAAATGTCAGGGCATGTCAGAACATCTCAAGGAGCCCAAATAGCCCTTGGTCCCCAGAGGGTTAACTAATGACAATAAAATAGACCACCTTAACAAAATTTATTGCAGTAATTCCTCTCTCAACCAGTAGAAAATGCTTTGAACATCTGATTATGCATGGGGAAAAAACAAAAAAAACAAAAACGTCATAAACCGGAAACCGTCTTAATTAAAATGATGATATAAAGTGATATAAGTTTTTTTATTTTTATGTCTTGCTGTAGTATGTCAGCAGGATATGTCAGTTTACATTTACAAACAATCATTTTGCCATTAGCTGTTACAATTCAGTGAAATTTTTGTATGCACCTTTTTACACCACACGGAGATCAGGGGCCTGATGTATAAACGTTGCGTACGCTCAAAATGGGCATAGAAATATGCGTACGCATTTTTCCACGCACATATCGGGATTTATAAAAAATAAACTTGGCGTAAATAAGTGCGCACCGTAAGGATGCTCTTGACCATGCGTACGCACTCTTTTAGAAGAGTATGTGTTTTGGCGACACCGATGGTGAGCTGGAGTTAAGTGTCTTTTTGCTCACTATTAGACAGAGAATCTAAAGAAAATTATACATATACAGAATTATAATTCAAATATAATTTCACAAACCTATCATCACTTGAAGCAAACATCCATCCCTTCTTAAATGACCGCGCCACCACGCACGTTGGGCCGTTGGTGAAACTGACGCACATAGCCTATAATCTAACGGCAAATGGAGTAAAACCGTATATCTTCATTATGAGTCCAAATCATAAATATAGTGCATGTTCAAAATATCAGTTTAAATAAATAAAAGAATGATTTAAACTATGTTTTACTTCTGATAAACATTTAGCCTATGTTATATATGCCATTCTCATTAATGGAGTTAAACACTTAAACATGAAATCATTACTGAGAAGTTACAAAATATATATATATATATATATATATATATATATATATATATATATATATATATTCAATAAATAGACCTATTTGTTATGGATGCAATGCTTGTGAACACTTTTCTTCTGGCATGCTGTGTTTTAATGTTTTAACTAGAGATAATTGCTAATCATGATAATAGCAGATTGTCTGAGAAAATTGTTTGTTTTCGTGCAAATAATGCACTACCATGTCTATCTGTTTCCATTAAAATATAAATCAATTAAAATACTATTTGGCCAGTGGCAAAGATTGAGAAAATCTTTCTCTGAAATGTATTTAACACTATTTGATTTATTTATTCAAAAACAAGGCAAGGCTACTAAAAAAAAAATATTTTTGTAATAATGTGACGGTACATCCGCATTTCATATTTTCCTAACGTCTTGTACCTTTAAACTTGGTATCACGTGGATATATAATCATATGCAAATGATATGCAGATGAGGATATCCATAGTAAAACTAGGCGTTGTAATCTCCATATATGGTTATTTCGGGGAGGAGACGCATGTGCGTGCAATCTCCCGCTGACTGGGATTTATAAAGTGAATTCTGCGCAGGTTCTGGCGTACGAACGGTTTTATAAATCTGAAAACTTTTGTGCGTACGCAAATTCTGCCTTATGTGCGTACGCACACTTTAAGGATGAAATCTACGCAAAGTTTTATACATGAGGCCCCTGATCTCATCATCATTGGTTAATGCAAGAAGAAAGAGAAAAAAACTGACGGCAGGTTTTGTCTTAGGTAGTTTTGCAGGCATGATTCTTCAAGTGTTTTGGAGACGTTGCCACAGGTCTTCTGGATTTAGTCTAGATTTAGATCTGTCACTCAAGGATTGTTTTTTCCCCCCCTGCAACTACCAACTAATAACCTTTTGGTCATCTAAGCCTCAATTCCATCATTCCTTTCTGCTTCCACAGGAATTACGAGGGTAAGACGCTTCTAATCAAATTTCTTTTAGGATTGCCTATATCAGTGGTTTCCAAACTTTTAACAGGCATGTACCCCCTGAGACATTATAGATCTTTATCTGTTTTGTCGAGTTTTTGTCGAGAATAGTGAATAGAATCATACAAATCTCATCAAAAGTCAACTTATGATACAAATGTGCTGAATATAATGATTTTGAACAGATATGCATCCAATCTCACACGCAATAGGCCTACAACACATATCCAACATCTCATTAAAGCTATTGTTAACTTTTCACATACTGATAAGTATTGCTTTTCACATATGATAACACAAACGTGACAAATCTTTAACTTGTGGTAAAATATTTTTTAGTAATTTAGGATTTTTTCTCCATCCAATCTGATGGAGTTTTGGTTCCTTGCCACTGTCGCCTTGCTTTTGGCTTGCTTGGCTTGCTTAGTCGGGATTATTTAGGATTATTTAGGATTATTTAATATTTAATATTTAACAATATTATCGATCTGTGTTGTACTACTTTCATGTTATCACTGTGAAGCTGCTTTGATACAATCTGTATTGTGAAAAGCGCTATATAAATAAATGTGACTTGACTTGACTTGACTTAATTCTATGAACTATGTTGCGAAAAACAAAAGTAATACTACCCACAGGATGAGGGTCGGACTCCACAGAACATAAAACATTATTTTTATTGAATTTTTCGTGTTTTCATTTTCATTTTCGTTTGCATTTATGAGAAAAAAAAAAACAATGTTACAGATGTGACAGTTCTCCGTTACGGACATGAACACTCTGAAAGCGACTTTAAAACTTTCACATAGACCTCAAACAGAAAGCACAAAGACTTTCTTTAAAGTGAATATCGTTTTTTTTTTATTTGTATCTTTTTGCCAATTACAATTACCTAATTGTAATTTTAATCAATGTTTCATCAGCCAATTTCCTGGATTTAATAGATAAGAAGTAAATATAGTAGAAAATAGATCATCATGCCTTGGATGCAACGGCGTGTGAACTGTACTCTCTAATAAATGAACGTACACAGCGTACTTGTTTCATTGACCTGAGAAATAAATAGAAAGCTTCAAATGTCTACTTAAAGAAAACAATTAAAAACTAAAGAAACCAGACTCTCTGCTTATGTAATCCATATGAAATGTGCATTTCTCTCTGGCACGTTCACTATACTGCAAAGATCGCGAGTCAACATTGCCTACTTCGTCTTTGCAACTGACACTGACAATGACTTGTTTATTAATAAACAATTAAAATATCTCCTGCTATATTTTACATATTCATAATCATTATGACGGTTGTTTGGCGCAGCTTTTAGATACTTTATTGGCAGTGCCACCCTTGCATGTTACATGAACGCGTCACCACTGCATCAGCAACGAAAACATGATTTTTTTTTTAAATAAAAAATCTTGATTCGAACCGAATTGTAGGTTTGGTCTAACGTTACAGCCCTAGTAAGGTGAAGAAAGCAGGAGTTTATTTTTCATTTTTCATGGTTTGAATCATTTTTCATGGTTGTAAAAAAACAAACAAACAAAAAAAAAATACAATGATTATTTATTTCTGCTCATTTAGCGACATTGATCATCAACCACATGGCTTACGCTTAACGGCCATTTTACACCGCAAGCGTGAGGAGCATTTATTTTTTCCGCCGTATATATTAACCAATGAGTGCATTCACACCGGGAGCAGGAGTAGCGTGTGAGCAGCAGTGAAGCGCCAAATCTATTTTTTGCTGCGTTGCTCATGCTCAGTTAAAGTGAAAGCACACTTTTGATGGACAAAATAATAATGATTTCACACAAAAAGCTTACCCATTTAAACTTGTTTTTAGTAATTCATTTTGGGTGAAAGTATGGTGTATTTTAAAAAAAACACTAGTTAAAGGTGCATTGCGCAACATTTCATGTTAAAAATAGCAGTTTTCTAACCCATACATGCTTAAACAATCGCCTGATGGGCTGAATGAGCCCTTCTCTGATCACTGCGATCGCCTCTATAATCCTGTACAGTAAAATAAATAAGTGGGATTCGGGCTCGAATCTAAAACTGGGCGTGACGTCATGCGTGTTTACGCTCGCCTGGCTATGTGCCTATGTCTTGCAGGTTAGTGTATTCGCCGCCATTCTCCATATCAGAGAAGACAACTCGAGCGACACAACTTTAGTCAACTTTACAAAAGTAGAAAGATGGATTCAAAGGGGCTGTTTACACCTGGTCACTTCATGCGTTTTCTGTGATTGGATAGCTATTCGATCATGAAAAGACCAGGTTGCCCTCCAAAATGCATTCGAGACGGATTGGAATTCGATCGCTCAAACCACTTGAGGACCTGGTCTGGGCCACATTCCAGACGAAACTGGACAAGTGTAAATGCATCTGGTTGTTGAAACCAGGCTATATGTCATGTTGTTTTAGTCATATATGACAACGCCCATCACCTCAGATGAGCAGCTGAGCCCCTATTCATCAAGCCAGCGCGCCGAAATCTATCGCAAATCAAAGTGAAAGTAAGTCACAGATGCTCAACACTACAATCTTTATTAAAAGTAAAGAAATGAAATGATCTTACCAGGGCTGTTTCCGCTCTCTCTTATTACTGTTTTTGCTGATTTTGAAATTAGCCGTTGATTAATAAAATGCAGCTCATATCTGTTGCTCTCGGTGACGTGCACTTCGTAAAATCTGTATATAGCTTGGGAATTGAAGATCAGATTAGTATCCGTTTTGCAAAAACACATTTATGTGAGCAGGTGTTAATGGAATCGTTTTGATAAATCAGATAGCTATCCGATCTGAGAAAACGCATGAAGTGGCCAGGTGTAAACAGCCCCAAAGAGACCGGCTTGTAGTTCATTCCAAACCCCAACGCAAACTCCACGTAAGACAAAGAAAATACAACTTCTGTCTGTCCATTGCCAGGTGTCGGAATAAGACGAGAGTCAACATCGGGAAGGCTTTCAACAAACGGAGAGATCTCTGGACGGCTCTAGGGCTCAAACGGGTCCTTTACAAAGTAATAACTTATATTGTTCATGAACGTGTTTCCATAATAATACAATCATAAGTGGATACATTAAACACATAAAACAGTTCAACATGGAGATAGATGAAAATAAAAACTGAAGTTTTCTACTACCCCCGTTTTCCCCTCACACACACATAAGTGTGTAATTTACTCGAATGCCTTTTCTTTCATATTTTAAATGACTTGCAGATTTATAACTGTATTACCTCATTATGTCTGTAACAAAAGTTGTGTGCCGCACAGTGTGTGGCTGATGATCCTTTGGTTATGAACAGCTCGTGCAAATGTGCGTGTATGTGTGTGTGTTCCATGTGCGCGCACACTTCTGGTTGCAGTTTCGCTTGTCGCCAGAGGGGGCGTAGTTCTGCAAAAACTCAGATACTTGCGTTTTGCACCTTTAACTAGCCTGAAAATTATTTAATAATAATAATAATAATACCTTTTATTTATAGGCACCTTTCAGGGCACTCAAGGACACCGTACAATATAAAACAAGGCAATAAAACAACACATACAAGCACACATCAAACAATCATACCATTAAAAGCTATTCTAAACAGATATGTTTTTATCTGAACCTTAAACTGGGAAATTGAATCCAGTTGGCGAATATGCAGAGGTAAAGTGTTCCACAGCCTAGGCGCCACACAACTAAAAGCTCTACCACCACAGGAACTCATCTTGAAGTCTGGAACAGACAATAACTCAGCAGAGGAGGATCTCAAAGAGCGTGATGGTCTATACAAATTAAGAAGATCTGATAGATATTGAGGTGCCAAATTATGAAGAGCTTTATACGTAAGAAGCAATATTTTATAATGTACACGATAACGAACAGGGAGCCAGTGCAGCTGGTAAAGTACTGGAGTTATATGATCAAAAATATTTGAGTGAGTAACAATCCTTGCTGCGGAATTCTGAATTAACTGTAATCTATGTAGTTGTTTTTCAGGAATACCAAATGAAAGGGAATTACAATAATCAATCCGAGATGTAACTAAAGTAAGTAAGTCTAGCAATATTACGTAAATGAAAAGATGTAGCTCGTGAAATTGCATTAATATGGGAACTTTCTTTTAGTTTATGTATTTATATTATACAACTTTCTTTTAGTTTATGTAATACACAGACAGGTATATAGGCCAGCACTACCCAAATCAACCTAGAGTGTGTGTTTTTGAGTATAACTGAAATGACAAGATCGGAGCTGTTTTCTTGGTTGTGATTCTTGTTTGTAATTTACATGCAAATGTTGTACACCTCCCCATCCAAGCAAACTTTCAAGACCATCAAGTTTATAAATGGTTTTAGACCAACTTCTAAAATCAATTTTATAGTTGTCTTTGTAAAGAAATGCTTGCTTATACAGTGCCCTCCACAATTATTGGCACCCCTGTTTAAGATGTGGTCGAGGACAACATAGAATCCAAATAAACAACATAGAACCCAAATGCAAAAAAGGAGAAAATTCCAACCTTTTATTTAAGTACATTACTTTGGTGGTAGAAAAAAAATAAAAAATTTAGTAAAAGAAAAACTTCAAATCATGTGTCCCACAATTATTGGCACCCCTGAAGTTAATACTTTGTACAACCCCCTTTTGCCAACAAGACAAATCTCCTTCTTTGCCAACAATACACTTAATCTCCTCCTATAACATTTCACAAGATTGGAGAACACAGAGATAGTGATCTTTGACCATTCTTCTTTGCACAATCTTTCTAGATCATCCAGTATCCTGGGCCCTCTCTTGTGCACTCTCCTCTTTAGCTCGCCCCACAGGTTTTCAATTGGATTGAGGTCCGAGGACTGAGATGGTCATAGGAGGACCTTGAGTTTGTGACTGCTGAACCATTTTTGTGTAGATTTTGCCACATGTTTTGGATCATTATCCTGCTGAAAGACCCAATGACGACCCATCTTCGGCTTTCTGGCAGTGGCCATCAGGTTTTTATTTAAAATGTCATGGTAGTTCAAAGCGTTCATAATGCCATGCACCCTAACAAGGTTCCCAGAGCTTTTGGAAGAGAAACAGGCCAACAGCATCACAGATCCTCCACCATACTTCACGGTGGGTATGAGGTACTTTTCGGCATACTCATCTTTTGTTTTACACCAGACCCACTTAGAGTGTTTGTTGCCAAAAAGCTCACTCTTAGTCTCATCCGACCAAAGCACATGATCCCAGATGAAGTCCCAGTGCCGCTTGGCAAACTCCAGACGTTTACGTTTGTCAGTGTTAGTGAGAAAAGTTTTTTTGCTTGCATGCCTCCCAAACAGCTTGTTAACATGTAGAGTCCATCTGATAGTTGTTTTGGAGACTTTGTGACCCCAACATGCCACTATTAGATGCAATTCAGTGACAATGAGCTTAGGAATTTTTTTTACTTCTCTTAACATCCTCCTCACTGTGCGTTGTGGCAAGATAAACATGGGACCTCTTCCAGCCTTGTTTGTCACTGTTCCAGTTGTTTTAAACTTCTTAATGATTCCTCTAACTGTAGATACGGGCAAGTTAAGGTGAGTGGCTATTTTCTTGTGGCCATTGCCTGACCTATAAAGGTCAACACACATCTGTCTTAATTGAATGGTGTGTTCTCTTGTCTTTGCCATGTTGACAAATAGGTATTAGAATTAGGCCTCTGTTTCATGTCATATTTATACCCCAGGGAAAGAGGAAGTCATGAATTACTATTTAAAAGTTCATAGACATTCTGACCAACTTTAGCAACTACAGAAAATATATATATTTTTAAAAATCTATTACATTTTTCAGCGGAATTGTTAGGGGTGCCAATAATTGTGGGATACATGATTTGAAGTTTTTCGTTTTCTATTTTTTTATTTATTTTTTTACCACCAAAGTAATGTACTTAAATAAAAGGTTGGAATTTTCTCCTTTTTTGCATTTGGGTTCTATGTTGTTTAAAAAAAAAGGAAGAATTTTTAGACAGGGGTGAACAGGGGTGCCAATAATTGTGGAGGGCACTGTAAGTAGCCTAGCCCTGGAACCTCTGCTGTGATGCTGTACAAATGCTTCCAGTGTGAATATGCTCTCGCATCTGCAGCTGTAGTAAAGATATAGTTACACTGACATGAAGCTCAAGCTTGTGGTGTGAAACAGTCATAATACTTTTTCATATACCGTCTTCTTTCTTTGTATTGCAGCTCTATCTAATGTATTAGACAGAACTGTTCAACAGATCATAAACTAATGAACACAGAGAATGCGAGCACTGTGTTCTCAGGCTGTGGCGTTCCCAGCGCCGTCAAAAGAAAGGTCACAACATGAAGTGCCGCTTACGTCAATTCAGAGTTCCTACTAGTGGTGCTAGTGTAACCATGAAAATGGCGTTAGGGAACATTTTGTTCTCAGGGAACCACCCTGGTGACTAGTTCCTAGAACTACCCGGTGTGAAAGCCCCTAATGAACTGAAGCCACGTTGTAAATAAGAGCAGGCCAAAATTTCCTCAGAATGATGCGAGAGACTGATGCTGTCATACAAAAAAAAAAAAAAAAGACTCTTTCAACTTATTGCTAAAGGTGTCTCTACAAGCAATTGAATCAAAGGGTGTACTTAGTTTATCACACATGGATTTTCCAATTTGGCTTTATTTCTGTTAAATAAATAATAACACCATGTAATTTGTCATTTGTTGTTGTTCTTCTGCAGTTGTATATAGCTTATGTTAAGACCTGCTAATGACCAGATTATATTTATTATGTTGTGATACGTAAGACCATAACATTATAAAGAGTGTCCTTTCTTACTCACATGAGTGTATATATATATATATATATATATATATACACACACACACACATATTCATATGCATGTGTGTATGTATGTATGTACAGTATTTCATACTGTTACAGAGGAATACAAAGGAAAAAAGCCTTTACTATAGGTATTATTGTTATACCATGTCACATTAGATGGAACTTTATAATATTCTGATTGTTCCAAACCAATCTGACTTTTGACCTGTAATGTTGTTGCCTGAATCATAATCCTACACTGCTTGTTCATTGGCCAGAGGAGAACTGGCCCCGCGACTGAGCCTGGGTTCTTCCAAGGTTTTTTCTCCATTCTGCCACTGGATTGGAGTTTTGGTTCCTTGCCATTGTCGCCTTTTTTCACCTTTGTTGCCATTGGCTTGAATTGCTTAGTTGGGGACATTAAATTTAACATTTAATTTAATATTTAACAATAATATTGATCTGCCTGCACTGACACTATTATACAAGAACTGAACTGAGCTGGACAATGACATCACGGTTTACTCCAGAGCTAAATTGATAACTTTTTTTAAAACAAAAATGAAACATCATTAAACTTACTTAAGCTGCATTGTGAATGCATGTTCTTCTGGAAAGAAACTTTATTTTGCATTATTTTCCTGTTATCTCTTTAAAGTTGCTTTGAAACACACCAAAATTTATTCATATAGTGCTTTTTACAATACAGATTGACTTGACATTAAAATGCCAAGCGGTACGTTATACTCCTGATGTCTACAAATAGAACATGACAAAATTTTACAGCTCTTTCAGTCAAACGTACAGATAAGCATTATTTGTTGTGCAACCATATGATTTGAAAATAATTGTTTTTGAGTGGAAATTCCTCAAATTGGAAATGCCTCCATAATGTAAAATGTGTAAAAGGCAGATATTCAGGATTTGTTTTTTGTATTTCTGCTTTTTTATTGTTGATTGGTTGATCTTTAATATCATAATGGCTGTTTCTTTTTAGTGTTATAACATCAATGTGTTTCGTATGAGTTGCAAATATACAGTATATAATTATTAATGTTTTACTAATTAGTTATGTATGCGTTTTTTGTTTTGGGTTCATGACATCATTTGTTTTCACTGGGATTCCCTTACCCTTCTAAAACAAGATGTATTAGCAAGTTTGGCAGTCATGGAAAACTTCAGAGTGGTGTTACATAAGAGTGCTTCCAGATGGGAAGTTTTGAATTGGTCATTTGAAGCATCATAAACATAAAAATGAAATACTTGACAGAACATTTATAGTGCAAATTTCCTGGGTAATTGCTCATCTGCTTGGAGATAGTACTGTTTTTTACAGTTACAAATTATATTACAGTTATATTGTTTCGTGTTTGTTTTCGTGTTGCTCTTTGTTTGTAGAATGACCTTTCCTCCCTGTAAACTTGAGACTATACTAATGCAAAAATGTCTCTGAATGGGCCTATTCCAGGCATATTCAAATAGTGGACCCTGGCTGTGTTCCAAAAATATATGCCTCACCAACATAAAAATTTCTAGTGACCCGTTGCACCTAAAATTTTTAGTTGGCCCAATTTAAGTTGCGGAAACCAACTTTTTTGTGTTGTGCTGACTACCCCTGCATGTAGACTTAACATGAAATAGAATGTTGTCAATTAAATATTTTATGTTGACTAAACAGCTTGTTGGGCCAATGAGCAGACTCAAATTGAAATAAAATGTTGTATTAATTAAATATTTCATGTTGGCCAAAAAGTCTCTTTTTCATTAATGTTGGTCAAAAAAGTCTCTTTTTCATTATTTCAAATAAATTACACACTAGGCTCTGATAAAGTACATTTTATGTATTTATTAAAATACAGAAGACTTGCCTGTTAGGCTCAAGTAAAATATTACACAAGTATTCAAATAGTGCCGAAACAAGATCTGAGAGTTCACGAAATCATTGCATATAACTCTTAGTCAATACTCAATAGCTGTACAAGAAATATCTGCTTTACTCAGTACACATGACAGTGGCTTTACCTGTAAATATACAACATTTTTAGTCTGTTAGTCTAAGACTAAATGCAATTACTGTACATTACATGGAAAAAATAAAATACAAAGTACTACCCACTACTTTCAGGTTACATAGGTCACTATGTACATTAAAACAGTTCTATTGGCAAAATAAATCTCTACTTTAAAAAAATAAACATTCTAATATTTCTCAGGGATGAATGCTTTGTAGGGATGGGCAACGATAAATTGCCATTAATCGCATCCAAAATAAAAGTTTGTGTTTATATAATATATGTGTGTGTAGTATGTATAATTAACTTGTATATATAAATACCCACACATGTATGCATATATTTAAGAAAAAAAATGTTATTAATACATCACATATTTATATATAATATTAATTATGTATAAATACATATAAAGTATATACATGCAAATATTTCTAAAATATATACATGCATGTGTGTGTACTTAGATATACAAATTAATTATACACACTACATACACATATATTATGTAAACACAAACTTTTATTTTGGATATGACTAATCACGATAAATCATTGCCCATCCCTACTGCTTTACAAATCAAATATCAGCATAAACGCATATTATTAAAAACAACTATTAGACATTCCCTCTGAAATTCAAATTCCTCACAAATAAACTGCGTGGGGAAAAAAGTAATCAACAAGTTCCAGAACAGCGGTTTAAGATAATCTTCTGGACTGCCTCAAATGTGTACCTTAAGTCCTTAGGGTATTCCATTTTACAGCATAAAGCAGACCAAAGAGCATCATGAGGGCATTTGTTAAGTCTCCCAGATTGTCCATGACAACTTCCTCCTCCAGTACTACAGCCACATTGATCACTGTGGAATATGGTCCTGAGTTGGTAGAACTGCAGTCACTTCCAGGATCCCGATTTTCATGGCCTTTCTGTGTGGCCCCAGTGCCTCAGTATTCTGTGAAACACAATAAATGACACTTAGTGTCAGACTGAAAGCATAATGCAATCATTGCTGCATAAAGATATTCAAATTACCTTAATAGTCTTTGAAATTGCTAGCTAGCTTTCTCAAGTACAGGGGAAGACCACGAAGAAAGGCGGACCCAGTAGTTAGATCTGTGGTCTGCCAAAAAGACAGGTCATCAATAAGACATTGTTAACCCATGTAATCCCAAATTTTGCAAAAAACACAAAAAAATCCAAATCATGGTTCATTGGTGTGCGTGTGGGGTGTGCTTGCGTGCAGGGTTGTGGGGTGTGTACGTGTGTGTGTGTGCGTGCGTGTGGGGTGTGCGTGGGTGTGTGGGGTGTGCGTGGGTGTGTGGGGTGTGCGTGTGGATGTGCTCTCCATAAATGTTTTTTTAAGGCCCCTGTTGTTGTAAAATACAAACAGTCTGGATGAATGCAGGGAAAAGAACCTTTACCTGTTTGCCAATGATGAAGCATTGCAGATGTGCACTGCAGATGTGAAAATGTACAAAAGCAGCACTGCATTTAGCTTTAAGTCTGAAAAAAAAAATAAAAAAAAATATTAGTCTTTGAAATTGATGCTGGCTCTCTCAAGTACAGGGGAAGACCACGAAGATCAGCAAACTTATAAGTAGTTAAATCTGTGGTCTGCCAAAAAACAAGTCATCAATAAGACATTATTAACCCATTTAACCCCATTTTTGTTTTTCCAAAAAACACAAAAATATCCAAATCATGTGTCATTAGTGTGCGTGTGGGGTGCTGGTGTGTGTGCGTGTGTTGTAAAAATAAAAACACAGTCTGGATAATTGCAGGGAAAAGTACATTTACCTACTTACTTGCCAATGATGTAGCCTGTGTCTTGTTGCAAATGTGAAAATGTACAATAGCGGCACTGCATTTATCTTTAAGTCTGAAAAAATACCTGAAATACAAACAAATACAAATGCATAAATAACTCGTAGTTCTATACACAGAACATCCATACTTCAGTATGTATTAGGGTTTTCTTAAAAGTACTTGTGCAAAGTACTAGCTGCTAACACGATGGCACACGTGCTTTGAATGGAAACTAACTTAGAACTAGCCTAAATGATCAGTCACTCTGTGATAGCAAAAGTACTAAGTTAGTTGTCAAGACTAACGTAGACTCACTGTATTCCGGACACTTTGCACAGTAAAACGTCCTTTAAGATATCAACCCGCTGAAAGATAAACCTGATTGCTCGTCTGTCTCTGGGGACACGTCTTCCACACGTTTCAAAGTTTGTTTGACACATTTTGAGCAAATCATTTTAGAGAAATCCTGAAAAAACTGCAGAGAGACCCAGTGTCCGGATTACCATGAAGACTCACGGTGTTCCGGACACCTGAAAATTTCTACTCACTGTATTTCAGACAGTCATTTCTAATGTAAAATCATACATTTTAACGACTATAAGTTGGTAAAGTAATCATATTAATCTCCATAATTTTGTTGTATAAGCGTCTATACACTCATTTAAACGACAATTGCTCATTTGAGCATTATATTCTAAAGTTATATTTAAGAATTTTAAATATTATTATTTTTTTAATCCCTTAAAGTACAAATATTTGCAAATTGTAACTCATAATTATTTTATAAGACCATAAGAATGTTTTTTTTCCGTCATTTTCTGGTGGGTAATCGTGTTTTAAGAGGCGTTTTCTATTGAGGTATATTATCCCCTCGTCCATTTGTCCTGCCGGAAAACCTTCCCCTCGCCATTTTCTGAACAGTCAATGGTGTAAGTTAGAAACTCGCGTTGATTTCTTTGAAACGACTGGCTCTGCATAAAGTTGGTCGGAATCGAAAGAGGAGGAGGCAAAGATGACACGGATATATAAATATGCCGTGACCTGAAAGTGTTTATTTATAAAATTTGCGAAAAAAGGTCAAGTGTCCGGAATACCGTGACGTCCGGTGTTCTGACAATTCATGCTAGCGCTACCCATCGAGATTTGCTACTTACCGGTTATGCGCATGTGCAGACTCAGATTTTTTTTCTTTTTTTACAAAAGGTACATTTTCCTGTTATAATATATAATTTCCCTTTAAAAAAATGCTTACTACCATATGAATATTTGTACGGTCAGCCAGCTGAAAAAGAATAACTGAAATTTTCAGTTACTATGAAGAAAGGTGTACTTAAGTCAAAGATGAATATTTTATGATAATTTTTACTTTTCACACCGTTTTAAAAGTACAAATAGTCGTCTAGTATACAGTAGCTACTCATAACTTATAATTGTATTATAATTGTATTTCATACGACTTTAATCGGCATTCTGTCATCAATTCGCGCTACGGTAGCATTTTTCGACAAGGAAGCAAAAATCGACAGAACACCTGAATACAGTGAGTCTACGTTAGCTGTCTGTTGCAGTTAATTATCACACATATATCAAGAATGCAACTGGTATTTAAAAATATTGAGCATTTAAAATATTAAACAGGAACATAGGGTTGCCATCTATGTCTGATTAAAAAAACAAAAAACAAAAAAAAAAACAGGACATATCGACAACCCGCCCAACGGGAATTACATGCGTTCTCTTTCATAGGTTCACTCAACGCTGCGGAAGCGCAGTGGGATATTCTCCGAATGTGCCGATTGTCTGAAGCCCAATAGAGTGCCGAAGTTACGACGTCACTCTGTAGGCCAAAACGCGGAAGTGAGTTAGCATTTTAGCACTACGGTTCCCTCGCTCTAAAGCCTATTGGATTTTTGAATGGGTTTTTGCTAAATCGCCTGAAATAAGGTCTGTGGTGAACAAAGCCTCTAAATATTTTCACGTTTTGATCTATGACATAGAACACACAGTTATAATCTGCTTGTGGTTTTTTAAACTTTATTGTGTCTGATTGTGTTTTTTTAAATCTTTATATAGGCTTCAAAATGTATAAATTTTGGATTAACTTGTAAAGATTATCTTGCTAGACAAAACGTGTAAGGGTCACAACCCTTTGTTAAACACAGATCTTATTTTTTGCGATTTTCCAAAAGTCTATGGGGAAAATGCATTGCTTTTCGACCGAGGGAACCCATGCGCCGCTAGCTTCCGAGTTGTCCTACAAAGTGACGTCATCACAATCACGCCAATTCATTGGCTGATGGCGCTCGCGCAATCTGGCCCCGCCCGACGCAATCATGTCGCATAATCATATACGCGCGCGCGCCATCCTCTCCTCAGATTTCTCTGCCTTCACGAAGCGATCACTTCGTCTCGGTTTTTCTAAGCCCATACGGATATTATCGGATATATTTCTCTTCTTGCACTTCAGCGACTGCATAAGTGGAACTCGGTTCTCCTTCCAGTGAAGTTGCAATGGATTATCGACGTTGCTCTCCGCCATGTGCTCGCTTCATCGCAAGCGACGACCCTCACAGTAAAGGGGGTCGCACACCGGACGCGCAGCGCCGCGCCGCGTCGCGCAGCGCCACGTCTTTAAAATTCGAACACATTATTCTCTATGCAGCAATTGTCATTCAAGCAGCTGATTTCTGTAAATGAATGCAAAGCCAAATGTATATTGCAGCATAGTGCGAAGTCAGGATCCATCAGCAACGTTTTGAGTCAAAAATAATTAAAATTTTATATAAACTATGTAAATGGCGCTCTGTGGCGCTGCAGGGTTTTGAACACGGTCCTGAGCCGTTGCTGGGCGCCGCGGACAGACGCCGAATGGCGCCGCCGGTGTGTGTACACTCATAGAGAATAATGTGTTCGAATTTTAAAGACGTGGCGCTGCGCGACGCGGCGCGGCGCTGCGCGTCCGGTGTGCGACCCCCTTAAGTGTATCAGGTGTTTGGGTTTCTCACATGCGCGCGAGGCCGTTCTAGTCCAGGCAAAGTAGCGTTTTACAACAGACTAATTGTAAAAGAATTTTTTTCAGCATAGATCATTTCTATGAGGTGTCCAGAACAACATACTAAAAGTCCTAAGAAATCCTAGTTGAGGAAATATGTTTAATTTGCATCAATCCGAGATGTGTGCCAGTAAGGCCAGACAACAAAACACCCCAATGGGGCTATTTTTTTCATTTACTCCTATCAAAATGAAACTTTACATATTGAATGTACCCATGAAAAGTAAATTTTTTTGTATTGCAGGTTTCTTTGAAAATTAATTTTAATATGGAAATGAGCTATACACTAATCGAATATGCCCAAAATACACCCAAATAGGCTGAATTTTTTCCTTTATTCCTACCACAATAAAGCTTATTGTATAAAAAGTATACATGAAAAGTAACATTTTTTGTATTACAAGTTTCTTTTGAAATGAATTTGAATATGCACATGAGCTCTACACTTATTGAATATGTCATAATTTGCATAGGTAGAAACACCCTTCATATGTATGACAAATCGGCCCAATCTTCATCCAATCATCCTACTGCCAATGGGTGATGGCAATGCTGCTTTTAGACTGGCCTCTAACCTGAAAACTGCCTGGTTGGTAATACCTGCCAGGGGTATAACCCCCGCCGGTATAGTCTTCAGCGTCACAGAGGGACACAAATGCAGTGCAAGGGAGTCCATGTTTTTTGCATGTGCTTCTCTTTGTGCCGCAGTCTTTCTTGCAACTACAGCGGACTACATCTAGTATTTCTGGTGGTGCCGCAGGCTGATCGGTCATTATTGGCAAAAATCTCCCAACCACAACATGCCACCCCCAGTCTTATGGGTCCACACGTTCACTTCCCCCTTTCCACTCCATCATTTGGTAAAAGACCCGAAGACTGGAACTTTGCAGATTGACGTTGGAGGGAGAGTTTGAGGTTCCACTGGAGATTAGTTCGGAGTCACTTTATCACAGAATAGACACAGAACTTACTGAATGGACATGAATGAGCTAGTTATTTGGCCCCTGTTTTTTCTACTTGTGAATTTATGGCTTCTTGGCCATAAGTCAATTAGGCCTATAGTGTTGAGATAATTTGCATATTTAAAATAGAATTTTCCAAGAAAGTAACTACCAGAGGCGGACAGAGTACACAGCTTTATTACTTGAGTAGTTATTACTTAAAAGTACATATACCCCTTGCTAAATTTTACTCAAGTACAGCTGAAGGTGATTGCTGATATCAGACCATGAAACATTGAAAATGAAAAGTCTCGCTAACGCCAGGCCATGTATCGTTGAGAATGAAACGTGGTCTGGAAACCACATGTTCAATTTCTCATATTTGAGGCATGGTTTACGAATGTATTATTGGGTGCTACGAATGTCTATCAAATGCGTCTGTACATAGCTCATAGCCAATCGGTTCAATGATATTAGATGACGTATGTAGAGTGACAGAAAATTAGATGAGGAAAAAGACAATGGGTCAGAGATTTTGGAGATTTAACGTAAAACTTTAATAATAGCGAATAGCAAATAATAGTGAGTGCCAAATAGTCTGTCTCTTTTACACGCCTGGTGTGGCTGCAGGTTTGGGTAAATAAAAGCCGGTCTCAAATAGAGGCAGGGTCTGTTTTTTTAGTTTCGGTTGTTAATCTTCTCAATCCATCAGATTGTCCGCTTTTTGGCGTCTGCCACAGCAAATTTTTGTCCCACGCCAAAGCCTGTTTTGATCGGTGAGTGATGTAGAATAGAAACTTGATAGGGCGCATAAGGAGCAGAGAGAGTGCGCCGGACAAGCGCTGTCTTGCTCTCTCTCCCTCACACATATTAATCAAGTCAATTGACACGATAGTAAAAGGTTGAAAGACCGCAGTTTCACATGGAGCATTTGGAGATTTTTAGAGATTATAGACTCAATGAACAAAAATACTAAATTATAAAGGCCGGTTTCATATAGACACCTGTTTCAAATACAAGCTGGTGCAGTTCGATGATTTGGGAAAATAAAAGCCCGGGCTTTTATTTTAAGTTTTACGGTATGTACTGTAAGTATCCACAAAGGCTGTATCAAAAGGTAACTTCGCGTCCGCTGCCAAGATGTATCCATATATATAAACAAACTGCTTCTGTGTCGCATAGACATCGTCATCGTCTTGCTGCCTCCTCCCTGTTCTGTGATTGGTTCCCTAGCTCGGGCGAAAATTTGGTTCATGGTGCCCAGGCTGCCTAGCAGCGTGAATAAAATCGTGCTGCGGCAAGACAGCATGGGGAAACCCAGGCTAGGCGCTTGCACAATCCAATCACGTAATGTTTGAGAGGGAAACAACAAATTGAGAGTTTCCGAGATTTTTCTTATTGTCATTTTTTTTTTAGAAGTAGTAACGGGTACTCACGGTTATGAATAGAAATGTAGTGGAGTAAAGAGTACAATATTTCCCTCTCAAATGTACTTAAGTGAAGTCATGAGTACTCCCCAAAAATGATGCTCGAGTAAAGGACAGATCCCTCAAAATTAAATACTGTACTCAAGTAAATGTACTCCGAGACTGTCCGGCTCTGCTAACTACTTACATTTTTGTTTTACAAGATGCTGACTTGTAAAACAAAAATGTTACTTTTCATGTATACTTTCACTGTGATTGTTCTGTGAGGATTGATTGCGATAGTAGTAAAGGAAAAAATAAGCCCATTAGGGTGTATTTTGGGCATTCGATTAGTATATTGCTCATTTGCATATTCAAATTCATTTTCAAGGAAACTTCTAATACAAAATGTTTTACTTTTCTTGTAGACTTTCATTGTGTAAAGTTTTATTGTGGTAGGAGAAAAGGAAAAAATAAGCCTTTTTGAGTGTATTTTGAACAAATTCGATTAGTGTATAGCTCATTTGCATAATAAAATTCATTTTCATAGAAACTTGTAATACAAAATTTGTTACTTTTCATGGATACTTTCATTGTATAAAGTTTTATTTTGATTGGAGTAAAGGAAAAAAATAGCTCCATTGGGGTGTATTGTTGTCTGGCCTTATGGCACACATCTCGGATTGATGCAAATTAAACATATTTCCTCAACTAGAATTTCTTAGGACTTTTAGTATGTTGTTTTGGACACCTCATAGAAATGATCTATGCTGAAAAAAATTCTTTTACAATTAGTTCTATTTTTGGCTCCAAAATGAGCTACTTTGCCTGGACTATTCTAGGATCTTCTAAATGTAAATTCTGTGATAATTTACTTCTAAAAACTCTCAGCTCTCGGCTTGCGGTTTTTGAGAAGGATACTAAATTCGCTTCCCCCCATCGCGCTCCCGAGGCCTCTCGAGGATCCGCGACCTGGGGTTCGGATGTTGAGCTCGAGGATGTGGAGTTTGAGCAGACGGGCCCCGCTCTTTCTCTCCCTCCATCTCCCGAGCTCGCTCACTCGCCGGTCGAGTTCGCTCATGATTATTTGTGCCCCAGCCCGGGAGCACGCGATTCTGTTTCTTTCGGGCTGGAGGACGTCATCTTTACCGCGGCCTCCGACTCCGAGGATTTCGGGCCTGCTCTCGTCGATGACGTTATCCCGCCGAGCGGCCAGGAAACGCGGCCTACCGCGGCCTACTCTGAGCTCGTGGAAGTGCTTTCGCGCGCCACGGAGAAACTCGTGATCGACTGGCCTGACGAGCCCCGCAAATCGCAGTCCTCCAAACTCAATGAGAGGTTTCTCAGTGGCCCTAATTCTAGGCCCCAACGGAGAAAACTGCCGTTTTTTAACGATCTGCATCGGGAAATTTCCAGATCCTGGAAGCAGCCTTTCTCTTCGCGTCTCACTAATGCATCAGCTGCTGATTTCACCAACCTTGTGGGTTCTGTGGAACAGGGCTACTCTGCCATTCCGGCGATTGAGGATACTTTGGCCAGCCATCTTGCTCCATCGTCGGCGCCATCTTGGAGGGCACGTCCTCTCCTTCCATCTAAGGCATGTAGAACCTCTTCCTCTCTCATCGGAAAATCCTACATGGCGGCTGGTCAGGCAGGCATGACTCTTCACACTATGGCCATCCTTCAGGCCTACCAGGCCGATATCCTTAAAGAGATGGATGAGGGTAGCGGTGTCACTCTTGAAGCTGTGAAAGAGCTGCGTATGGCCACGGATTTGGCCTTGAGAGCCTCTAAACATACCGCACGTGCGGTGGGTCGCTCTATGGCGGGCGCGGTTGCTGCAGAACGCCACTTATGGCTCAACCTCACTGAAATTCGCGATAGAGATAAGGTTTTCCTCCTCGACGCCCCTATCTCTCAGTCAGGTCTGTTTGGGGAGGCGGTCAACACAGTGGTCGAGAAATTCCGTTCCTCCAAGTCTCAATCCGCTGCTTTTAGGCAGTTCATGCCCAGGAGGGTTAGGGACCCCCCCGCTCCCTCCCCTGCCCGTAGACCTAGAGAACGTTTTTCTCAAGGAGCGGAGGCCTCTTCCAGGAGAAGTGACCCAGCACGTCCCCCACCTCCTACGGTTTGGGGAGCCAGCGGTCGGCCGTTTCCCCACCAACGACCTCATAAACGCGTGCAGCTTAAGCGATCCGACAAGCCGTCCGCTCCAGCTGCCTCGTCCCGCTCCTGACCCCTTGGTCGGGAAAAGGAGAGCTCCTCCACAGGCACGGGGTTCGGACAGACCGTGCAAGCGTTTCTGTCCACCTCCAACCAGCTTTCCTTTTCTTACCCTGTCTCCTTCGCCACCCAGGGTGTTTCGAAGAGCAGGCCATATTTCACCACTTCTACGCAGTCCGGTGCGAGAGAAAGGAGACACCCTGGGTTTTCTCCCCTCTCTTTTAGAGGACATTTGTGTTGCGGCTGGCTGGTCCTCTCCGCACACTTTTGTTCGTTTCTACAGTTTGGATCTTGACATGACTCCAGGTTCCCAGATTCTTTCTGTTTGATCCGTTTTTAGTCATCTCTTTGATTCCAGTCATTTCAGCGCTCTTTGCTTGGCGAGTTTGGTATCCCGTTCCCACTGCGCTTCCGCAGCGTTGAGTGAACCTATGAAAGACAACATCTCTGGTTACTTACGTAACCTATGTTCTGTGAATAGGGAACGAGACGCTGCGTTAGCGGCCAAGCTCCTCACGCTGCTGACAGTCTTCTTTTCGGCAGAGATATCTGAGGAGAGGATGGCGCGCGCGTATATGATTATGCGACGTGATTGCGTCGGGCGGGGCCAGATTGCGCGATTCCCACTGCGCTTCCGCAGCGTCTCGTTCCCTATTCAGAGAACATAGGTTACGTAAGTAACCAGAGACGTTTCTAACTTATGCCGCGTTCCAGGTAACCTGTAACCCGTGTTTTTTCAACTCGTAACTGGGAGTACATCGATCTAGTAGCCTACGAATTCACGGGTGGGATGTCACGGGTTTGACTGCCGTTCCAGTGCACTTTCACGGGTATAAGGTTGGAAAAACACGGGTTACAGGTTGCCTGGAGCGAGGTACTCCCAATTACAAGTTGGAAAAACACGGGTTACAGGTTGCCTGGAACGCGGCATTACACTAGTACACGAGTGCGAGGTCTCCCCCTCTGTGCCACGGCTGCGCGCTACACAGTTTGATCATTCACGTAGCCTTTCGAAAACGAACGAGTGCTCAAATTTCCCGGAGCAGATTATTAAAAAGGACAAATGACAATCCTGGTAAAACCGGCACAGGTGGCAACCCATGCGATGCTTAACCGTGTGGTTCAACCGCATGCCAGTTGGAAAGGAATGCTAATCACTAACGTTACTCACAATAAAGCTATTTCAAACGTTGTTGACAGACAATAGATATATTCTTAACCTAAATTTGTTAATTACCTCGCAACACAAAGAAAGGAACTAACTTTGATGCACTCACCAATTCAATGTCGTGATCGTGGCGGGGGAAATTCAAAAGCCTTGTAGAACTCCTTTGCACATGCTCAGACGATTGACGCTGTTCCCTCTTGCTCGGCCAACATAATATTTTTTGTGCAATGTTAAAAATTCTGTGAACACCATTATTTATTTTCTCTTGATGAACATTTTGTAGTACAGTCATGGAAATCATGTAATCATTGACCAAACATATTTTTCTTTTTTGACACAACCATTATGTTGATCCAACATGTATATCCTCATTTGTACAACTATTTGCATCAATAATTTTTTACAGTGTGGACTGCGATACATACTGACATCTGTAGCACTATTTTACTAGCCTGACTTCGTCATACTCATATTCTAATGAGAATATGAGTCTGAAATCACTCAATTGAAATTTAATTATGAGGTGTGTCATAAACAAACCAGGACAAAAAAAACCTCTGCACTCAATTGGATAGTCGGTAGACCTACCAACCAATCAGAGCAACGCATAAGTCAACTCCTTTGCATAGCGCAGTTTTCAAATACAGAACGTTGCCTACTTTATTTATTTTAGAAGTTAAATAACGAGTGTTACTTATTTTATTTACTTCTCCATGAGTGCCACCAAAGGAGAAACCACAACGACCACAGGCTTTTCATTACATCTTAGCGACCGTCAGAGCCAGCTGATAATTTACACTTTTCCCGAATCATGTAGGAAAGGAAGGACGCCAAAAATATATTTCCGATCGACAAATGCCTTGATTGCAGTTCTCTGTTTGTTTATTAAAATGAATGCTGTCGATTTATTTTACAAAAGACGCAACAGCGGAATCTATACATCTCAATTCTCCAGCTGCACTCATCTTTGACAAGCGCTCTTTGACGACGTGATGATTACGTTACTGAAGACCACCTGTCAATCATCGTATAAAGCCCGCCCTGGCAATTTGATTGGCCGGTGATTTCTGAACCGATCATAATTTCTCCTGAATGGATTGAGTCCAGACCGAACTTCCCGTCCAAAAAATGTGGGCGGAGTTCGGGCTGGCATCCAGGCTACTATTTTACAGTTTATACAGTTTAAAGTGAGCAGCACATCAAAACAACGGAGCTGTACTCACTGAGCTCATTATTGATGACTATTTTGACTCTTTGGATATATTTTTATTTTACAAAGCACTACTGTTGGCTAGGTGGAAATTATAACTATAACAAAAAAAAGTATTTGTCTGGACCTCAGCTGAGAAGGAAATATAGAGACTGTGTTGTTTACAGCCAACCTAAAACTTGTATCCATTATTATATATATATTATTAGTGTATTATTAGAGTAGATTTAGTGTGTTTCTTGACTAAAACATTTTTTTTTCTTTTAATAGCATTAATAATAAGCTCCAGCAGCCAGAGGCCGCATCAGGAGTGTTGGAGTATGCCATGAAACACTTTGGAGAACTGGTAAGAGCTTTAAACCCTTATTCATCTGTTTATTATTTATGCATTGATTACATAAGATGAGCACTGGGATGAATTTCGAAAGGTTTTGGTCATTTTGCACCTCAAAATTTATGTAACTTTTTTTTATAGCAATATATATATTTTTAAAATGTTGAGAAGTTTTGAGACATCATATTGCGGGGTCGGCGCTATGGTGGGGCATTCGGGGGCTGTGCCCCCCCTAGCACTCATTGATGCCCCTCCTACAGAGTTTCTAATACAATGCTAAATTATAAATCAGATGTAGGCTATACAACACCAAATGTCCAGCAACCTATTTAAATAGTACATTGTGTTTAAGGTGTTGTATAATGAGATCTAATAATGAGAAATAACGTTAGATATATCCAATCCGAAGAAGTTTTAAAAGATCTTCAATGGTCCAGTGGTAGAAACTTAGACCCGCATTCAAAAGATTTTGGGTTCGAACCCACTCTCGCATAATTATTTTTTTTCCCCCTCATTAAAACCGATTATGTTTATCAGTAGTTGTCAGGGACATGTTTGAGTGCATTTTACTTTGTCATTTCACCGGTACGAATAGAGATTTTTCCGCAACCGATCAAGCGCGCGTCCATGTGAAGATGTTTCTTGTGGCAGCGCGAGCATGAGAACACTATCAGCAGCACCACAGATCGCAGTCAACGAGCACTTTGAATGCCGTGTCCCAAAAAAATATCCCTTTTAGTCATTTTTTTTTTCAATATTAAATGTACAAACTTTAACCTAAATGAAATAAAATGAAATGATTTCAAAATAAATAATTTTGGTTGTTCATGACTATTGACTAGGGTTATCATTGGTCAATCCTTATTGGTCGCTGAGTAAAATTGTTACATTTGATTTGCAGCTTGCAAAAGTTGTTGTTTGAATCGAAAACAGTTTTCCGTCATACAGCTAGCGGCTAACTGTTACCCGGGCCTAATAAACGAAAAAAAAAATGGATTTACGAAAATAGTTTTGTCCTGCTAAGCCTCTTCCATCAGCAGACTCGTACACTCCGGCCACCATCACCAGCAGCACTGTCTCTGAAAGCCGTGCTGGCCTTTCATCTGATGCTAGCTCCGGACAACCACCAGCGTCAACAGACTTAACGGTAATTAATGTTAACGCAGCAATAGAGCAACAATCTAAAAACCCTCCAAGTCAGCGGACAGCGGTTGATGATATCGGGACTGACAGCCCTGTCTAAATTGTGTTAAAACAGTATCCTGTAACGGTTTACAGTGGTAAGGGGCGATCATTTGTTGATAAATGGTATCACGACAGAGAGTAGTTGGAGTACAGTGTCAAGGCAGACGCAGCATTTTGTTTTTGCTGTCGGATGTTCAGCATTACTAGAAAATCTGGAACATTGGATGCCTTCGCGAGTGTGGGCTATCGTAACTGGAAACACGCTATGGCCAAAGACCGTGGATTTCATAAACATGAAAATTCAAAGGACCACATGTCTTGTTATGCAATGTGGAAGGAGATGCGTCGCAAGACGGGGAATGAGGTATCAACCCTTGTCAATGCAGATCAACTAAGGAAAAACCGGTATTATGTGTCCTCACTTATAGATGTTGTTGGGTTCTTGGTTGAAAACCAGTTGCCACTACGGGGAAAGATTGACGCTTTTGATGACATGTCGGAGGGGGGGTCTGGACTTTTCCTTTCCATGCTTTTTTACACCATCCAAAAGGATCCTGAATTGGCAAATGTGGTGAAGACGATCCCTCGCAATGCCACTTACACCTGTCATGATATGCAAAATGAACTAATAAAAACACTCAGTAGTGTGGTGACAGAGGCTATCGTGGAGGAAGTTGGTGACTCCTTTTACACTTTGAAAGTTGATGGGACGCGTGACCCCACAGGATGTGAAAATATATCGATTGTGCTTCGATTTGTGAATGAGTCTTACGAAGTTACAGAGCATCTACTGTGCATCTCTACGGCTCAGAAAGGTGACGCACAGACATTAACTGACACCGTTCTGACTGAGCTTAACAAGGTTGGACTGGATAGCTCAAAAATTCTGAGTCAGGTATATGATGGAGCTGCGCTTATGTCGGGGAAACGTGGTGGTGTTCAGAAAATTCTACAAGACAGACTTGGACGTGAGATACCATATGTGCACTGCCTCAGCCATCAGTTGCATTTGGTCGTGGTTCATGCCATGTCTGCAGAGACCGCACTTTTGGACTTTTTTGAAGTGTGCGATTCCCTCTACAAGTTCTGTAGAAAGCCAACGGTTGCTATGCATTATAAAGGCGATCATCTTAAACGTCTTCTGACACAGAGATGGACAGGGCATCTTGCCACTGTCTCAGTCATTCTTAAGTCATTTAATGACATAAAAGCGATTCTGACCGATGCTGATACTGTGCTGAACTATGGGGCAGAGACGAGAATGGAAGCTACAGGCCTGCTGCGCGAGATATCTGAGCCAAGTTTCATGTTCCTTGCCAACCTAACCCACAGAGTCCTTTCTCTATTGGACCCACCGAACAAGCTTCTCCAGAGAGAGGACACTGACTTATTGACAGGTTTGAGTGTTGTGGCGAGTGCAACAGCATGTGTTAAAAAACTCCGTTGTGATGACGAGTTTAAGCAGATGCTGGATACTGCCACGCCCACCAGTGAGTCACCGAGACCCGGACCCAAACGGAGGCGCATAGAGAGCACACGGATGAATGGTTACATCGTTACAGGGCCTACAGGAGCAAACAGAGGTGATGATGACTTCGAAACTGAACTTCGGAGATTGTACTTCAACACTATTGATTCGGTGGTTGGGGAACTGGAGCGTAGATTCAGCGAGCGCAACTCACAACTGGCAAGTGCACTTGCAGCACTAAATCCAGAGGCCGATAACTTCCTTGATGTAAAAGCTGTGAAGCATATTCTCGACCTGTCACAAACCATAATGAATGACGCTGAGTTTGAAGTTGCTAAAGAGTTTTTAATGTCACAAAAGCAAGCAATGCAGGGGGACTGGACCATACAGCACATAATCTCAACGTACCACAACCATCTGATTGCCATGCCCAGTGTGCTGACTGCTTTTAAACATGCCTTAACATTTGGCGCATCCACAGCAATGTGTGAGAATTCATTCTCCACTCTGAAAAATGTTTTTTCGGAACACAGACGCACAATGCTACACGAAAGAAAGGCCAGGTTGGTGCAGCTTGCTTTCGAGAAAGACTTGACACGCAAATGCACAAATGAATGGAAGGACAGAGTACTTAGACGGTTCAGCAGCAACACTCGTCGCCTGCAACTCTTTTGAGAGTAAGTCGTTCGTTCATTTCACTTACTGAAGCCAGCCCTGGCTTTCATGATAAGGCCTAAGTTGCTTAGCAGGTGAATTGTTGAATGCTTGCTGGGTCTATCTGCATTTGTGTGTTATACTTGGCTGAATGTAAGATAAATGGGCTTATTACATGAATTCTAATGTATAATTTTCTTGATAACTGACCGCACACCGTTCCCATTAAAAACAGAGCATTGCCATGGACACAGTTATCTATCTTTTAAATAAAAAAAAATTGTGTGTAAAATTATTTATTTGTAAAGTAGCCACAAATTCTCAATTAACAAATAATAATAATAAATAAAAAAAACGTAGCCTATTTCGTTTTTTAAAGCATTTCTGCTGTGTTAGCAGAAAAAAAAAACAAAATCTTAAACGACAGTGCCCCCCCGCGGATGCCCCATGCCCCTCCAGTTGATCTGCTCTGGCGCCGACTCTGTCATATTGTGACGATGTCCTTTAATCTTTTAATGAATATAAATAAAGGATTAAAACAACGCAATATGTAGTACAACAAACATGGCAGTTTTGTCAGTCCGGATTGGGAATACCGGATGTATGATGACGTAAGATGTTGAGTTGAAAAGAGTGAATGGCGGGGAGGATAACGCGGCCGGTTTAGTTTGATGGCAGACTCGTTTTATTCAGCGACGGGAAGTTGATTACGTCGATGATATGCATTCAGAGTCTTGAGTCTAAACTACGTGCATATATGGAAATACTGAGCGCTTGCAGTGGGAACTGAGAGAATCGCCGCGACGCTGTTACGTTTCCAGTCATCCAGAAAGATTATAGGTGCGTTCCATTCGACCGTTAGTGAACTGCGAAGTGGACTTCAGGGTATTTCGCCATCTTAAGTGAGATTCCAATCCGAAGGGAACGAACATGTTCAGTTGGAAGGGCACTGCAAACGGCGTAGGGAATAAGTGAACATCGATACATCACTTCACAGGAAGTGGAGAGCGGAATCACCCAACTGTCATTGCGCGTCACGTCATCACCAGTCAGAGCGGTCGTAAATAACGATGGAGGAGTTTATGTTTGTGTGTAAGTATGCATACATTTTGTCATTATTATACTAACTAATTATTTTTTAACGGTTATTGGGGTGAATATTACATTTACATATGCTATTTTTTGTATGTCCTTGGGACTTTATAAATGATTACCACAACCATTTACCTCAGAATTTACCTTATCATATTTTTATTTATTATTGTATATTATATATATATTTTAAATGTGATATTAAATTCAATTGAAATATTAATTTAAGCCTATATCTATTTGTTTTATTATCATAATCTGCGGAACCCCGTACGTTAACTTAACTGACGTTTACAGGGCATTCCAAATGAGCGGTATTGTCAGCGAAGTCCACTTCAACTGATGTACCGTGTTCAGGGAGTAGGGAGCAGTGAACACTGCGTAGGGACCCTGTCGAATGGAACGCAGCTTATATCTATGAATGAACCTGCATTCAGAGTCTTCAGTCTAAACTACGTGTATATGGAAATTCTGAGCGCTTGCCATGGGAGCTGAGAGAATCGCCGCGACGCTGTTACGTTTCCAGTCATCCAGAGAGATTATATCTATGAATGAACCTGCATTCAGAGTCTTGAGTCTAAACTACGTGCATGGAAATACTGAGTGCTTGCCGTGGGAACTGAGAGAATCGACACGCTATTGACGTGCCAGTCATTCAGAGAGAGAGAGACTACAGTACGAGCGATCTCTTCACAAAGTATTTGAAGTATCTGAGAGAAGCCGGAGTGTTCGTTGATTCGTTTGAAGGCGTGAAGCGTGAGTAAAAGGATATGAACAGTTCAGATGCAAAAGCCTCTAAATGCCATTTGAAATTTTCTTCTAAAATGACCATTTTTATCAAGCTTGTATATTTAAGTTCAGTAATTTCACTTAAATGACAATTAATAGGTAATCTTCATTGCCATTTAAGTGAAATTACTGAACTTAAATATACAAGCTTGATAAAAATGGTCATTTTAGAAGAAAATATCAAATGGCACTTAGAGGCTTTTGCATCTGAACTCTTCATATATAAACTCAATAGCGGGACTAACTGACTTTGTGGTTTATTTGCTGCCCTTTGATTTGCCGTAGAAAGCGTGATGGACTAAAATGACTCTGACTGTTTCTATGAACTCTTTTTCCTACACAACACTACTACGCTATGACTATGAACTGTGTGAGGTTGATTTTTATATGAATGAAATTGCGTTGTGTACTGTTTTGTGCATATTGGGGTTGTGTGTAAAATTTATCTTTACTCCAATGGTGATGTGACAAAATTGGGGCTCTGTACTGGTGAATCTAACCTACTAAAATAATTGCATAATGAATTAGAGTGTTTTTTGTTTCCGTAGTGTTTTTTTGTTTCCGTAGTGTTTATTCTTGTATCATTTAAGGGTTCATGTTGAGTAATTAATACATGTGACCTGTGTTTGCTTTCCTTCATGACGTGACTCACAACCTTAATTAAGATAAAATTTTGGCAGATTAAGTATCTGTCTGGCACCCCGGCATAAATTAAGAAGGAAAGTGTTTTTAAAAATGGCACCCCAGATGGGACGAAAATATTAAACACTTGTGAGAGAGAAAAAAAAACGCTTAATTCAGAACTTCTTTATTTCAAACGACTAAAAACAACACCCAATTCTTCAAACAAAATGGCTGCATCTTCAAAAAGTTCTTGTCATGAAATGGAGGAAGATGTAAACCAAACCCCAATCAATACAACCAAAGAGGATCTTACGGATGTTCTGGCTTTAGATCAAGATGCAACTCAATCCTTTCCTTCTGGCACCCTCCCTAGCAGTACCTTGGAAGGTTTTCAGGCCACCTCAACTCAACACACTCTGTTAGATAAAAGGGACTTTTGCAGTTCCTAGAACCTAACGTTCCTATAACCCTTTTTTTCTTGTGTTCCAACCGGACTAAATGGGGGATTTTGTAGTTCCTCAGACCGTAGTTCCTATAACTATTTCAGTACCTAGTCTAGAGCAAGGACTTTTTTAGTTCCCTTTCCCTAGGTCTACGTTGATTGGTTAAACTTAAGTCATGCACTCTCAACACGGAACTTGTAGCGCGCTGTCTCCTTGTTTTTGCAAAACATTACATCGAGGATTAAGACAAACATAACGCATTCAACCAGCTAATTGCTAATTTTAGATAAACTTACCCGTCGTTTTATTTGCCTCCTGCGCTCTGCTCTTTTATCTTCTTCCATCATATTACTTAATATCATATTACGCTGGAGCATTCGTCTTCTGTGTTTCTCTGTACAGAACTTGAGTTCTAATAATCTCATAATCTTTAAACGCCGCCGTTCGTTCTCCGTTATTAAGGTCCCGGCAAGGCAGAACAGGAACATTGCAATTTGCAATCGGCCTTTTTTTATAAGAACAACAGACATTTATGTATACAGCAAAATTAACATTCAATATATAAATTACAGTCTTTCATACTAGGGGGGTATTGAAAACTTATATAAAGATATTATAACATTTGCATATTTTCAATGCTTTAAACGCTTTTTGCTTCATAGAAAATCGGAGTGAATCAATAAACCTCAATTTCTTATCTAAATAAAATAAAATTAGGCTTTTTACAGGAGAATTTGCATTTATGAAAATAAAATTTTGCCATTAAAAGAATGAAATTAATTAAATAATTCTGATTGTGCTTAAATGCTGGTTTGTTGTTGTTGTATGTGGCCACGCTACGTCTAGTGATGACGCTTTAAAGACCGTCGCCTTGCTTGCGTTACCCCTCCTACCAGTTCCTATGGCCACTTGGCCAGTGTGAACGCAAGCAGCAAAACTGAGTTGGGGGAGAGTAGTTCTTAGAACTGTTTAGAAGTGGACAGTTCCTATAACTAAGTTCCTATAACTACTTGGTCGGAAAGCGGCTATGGACTTAACTGGAAGTCTTGATCTCAGACCCCCAATATCACCTTCATCTCAGCCCTCCTTGGAATTAACTGGACTTATGGACTCCCTGACTCTTCCACAATTGAGTGAAATGACCAGAACACAATACCAGAGTCTAAAAGACACCCTGTTTACTAAAGTGGGTGAGCTGAAAAATACTGTGGATACTCTCACCTTGCATGTAGATACTGCTTCTGTGAAACAAGCAACAGAAATAAAACAGCTTATGAGTAATCAGTTTGAGTATTTCAGGAAAGAGTTTAACAACATGCTGCATTGGCAACTAAAGAAACATCATGCTGAGGTATTGAAGGATTTCAATACAGTTATGGAACCCATGGCTAATACTCTGGATCTCATCCACAAGAGTACTGAGCAATATACTCAACAAATGAATACCTTTTTTGCTCAGACAGATACAAATAGTAAGTTACAGAATCAACTCCACCAGTGTACACAACATTTCCATCAATTAGCTAAAGATATTGAAGCTCTCAAGTCATCACAGCAGAGTTCAGTGAAATCCAATGTTGCTGTACCCCCAAATACATCACTATCTGCTTCTACGGATGCGGAAATTCCGGTGGTGAGTACTAGATTACAGCGACTCCATTCAACATTTCAAAGTGGTTTGGGTGACTCTGAACTTAACTCCTCAAGTGAAGTGGTTACCACTGTTGAAGGTAGGGGACTTTTTTTGGGAAAACAGCCTGTGAAAATTCAGTTCCCATGCTTTGGCCGAATAGAAGACTGTGATGATCCTTTGATTTTTCTGGAGAAATGTTATGATTTCATGGCTCTCCACCCTCTTTCTGATGAAGAAATAATAGCAACACTCAGGAATGTGCTCCATGGTACAGCTAGAGACTGGTGGGATGTTGCTCGACTTGAGACAAACACTTGGCGGGAGTTTGAAGCAAAATTTCTTGCTGCCTTCTTGTCAAAAAGATTATGAAGATGAGTTAGCGGAGAGAGTAACAACACATGTTCAGCAGGAAGGTGAGAGCATAAGAGATTTTGCTTATATGTACCGAGCTCTGTGCAAGCGATGGAAGCCACAAATTAAAGAGGATGAAGTTATTAAGTTGATCTTGAAGAACATCAATCCTCAGATGGCAAGTCAACTTCGAAGTAATGGAGTTACTTCTGTTGATGGTTTAGCCCGTCTTGGGCAACAGTTGGAAAAAGACAAGGAAAACCAATTACAGTACGAACAATGAAAAAAACTTGGAAACTTAGAACAACTAGTCCTGCCCAAAGTCAGTTGGCTAACCCAGTACCACCTTCTGTATCACAGGACTCCTCTAAATCTCCCTTCTGTTGGCAGTGTAAGGGCCCTCACGCTCCCAATTCTTGTCCTCAGGGTGGGCCTGCTAAGAACAAAAATTATAAGGGTCAGCAAGGTCCAAATCCTGTTAAAGATAACCATGACAATCATCCAACTGTTAGCACTGTCACTCCTGTGAAGTCTGTATACTCATCTACTCACCCTTTCAATACATCTCTACCTCAGCAGTTGATTGTCCCGGTAAAAATTGATTCTTGGCAAGGCCAATCATCTTCATATCTTCATGATACCCTTTTAAATGAAACATTGTGGTTAACCATGGGTTATCACACTCAACAGCTCAGACCCTGGACTGAGGGAGCCATTTATCTGGCTGATGGAGGAGCTCGGCAACCATTAGGATGGGGGGATGTAGAAATTACAGTACAATCATTAACCATTCCCTTACCAGTGGTTGTCCTAGCCCCACAAATGCTTGCCTTTCCTGTTGTGTTGGGTTTAGATTATCTCTTCTTCAGTGGTCTGCAAATGGACATTCGGAACAATGTCTATTGGTTTCATCCTGATCAAAAATATTCTTTTCTGAAAAATGAAGCTCAATTCCATGAATGGCAGAATTCTTCCCCTCTTGCTCTTTTTTCGGCGCTTCCCCCTGATACCTCAAAGGGAGAACCAAACCCTCTGCATATAGCATGCCAAAACACCTGCCTAGATGAACGAGGAAAGGAACGTTTGCTTATCCAACTTGAACAGAATTCTGATGTATGCACAGCTGTTTTGGGTAAAACAAATGTATTGGCACACAGAGTTTATGTTACCCAAGATGTTCCTATAAGGCAAAAACCTTATCGTGTTTCTCCTACGAAGCAGAAGGTCATCAAAGAGCTGATTGATGAGATGTTAGCTGCTGATGTCATCGAGCCTTCCTCCTCAGCATGGGCTTCTCCAGTGGTTTAATTCCCAAGAAAACAGGTGGTTACCGTTTCTGCGTGGACTACCGAAAGGTAAATTCAGTCTCTCAATCAGATGCCTATCCACTTCCTACAATCCAGGAAATTCTGGAGTCCTTGAGTGGTGCTGTTGTTTTTTCCACCCTGGACCTCAACAGTGGATATTGGCAGGTTTGAATGGAAGAGGACAGTGAAGATAAAACTGCCTTCATTTGCAGTCAGGGGCCATTTCATTTTAAGGTCATGGCCTTTGGTCTCAAAAATGCACCAGCGACCTTCCAGCGATTGATGGAGAGAGTCCTAGGAGAGTTACAGCGTAAGAACTGTTTTGTCTATTTGGACGATATAATCATCTACTCTTCATCTATCGAACAGCGCTTTCAGGAAATCCAGGCTGTGTTGGATAAATTAAAAGAAGCTAACCTGACTGTTAATATGAAGAAAACGCATTTCTTCCATACTTCTCTGAAGTTCCTTGGCCACATTGTAACTGCTACAGGAATCAAGGCAGATCCAGAAAAAACAAAAGCCGTCCAAGAATTTCCTGTGCCAAAGAACATAAAGGAAGTCCAAAGATTTTTGGGCATGGCTGGTTGGTATCACAGGTTTGTACCACACTTTTCTCAAGTGGCCGAACCCCTGATCGCCTTAAAAAGGAAAGGTGTCAAATTCCTTTGGACTTCACAATGTCAAGATTCTTTCCAAGCATTAAAACAGCTCCTTGTGACTCCACCTGTGTTGGGACATCCTAATTTGAATCTTCCATTTGTCATTTACACTGATGCAAGTGAGGTTGGCTTGGGAGCTGTCCTTGTGCAGCAAACAGGATTGGGCACTGAGGAAGTTCTGGAATTTGCCAGTCGTACCTTAAATCCAGCCGAAAGAAATTATACGACCACCGAGCAAGAATGTTTGGCAGTCGTGTGGGCCCTCGAAAAATGGAGGTACTACCTGGAAGGAAAATTCTTCACTGTTGTCACTAATCACTCTTCTTTGATATGGGTCTTCAAGACACAGAAACCTAACACTCGTCTAATTCGGTGGGCTCTTCGACTCCAGGAATTTAACTTCACAGTGGAGTATAGGAAAGGGAAGTATAATACAGTTCCTGATGCTTTGTCCCGAGCCCCGGTGGACATCAACGAACCGGGCTTACTGACTTGTTCCACTGCTCTATTTCGGAAGTTAAAGGTTAAATCTGAGAAAACAGAAGACTTGCCGCTCACCGATCATGACATCTGGAAAGCACAGCAGACAGATCCAGACATTCATCACCTGTATGATCAAATAGTAGAATCAGGTGAAATCACTGTCAATTCCTCTACAAAATTCTCCATCTTAGAGGATAAAGTCTTCAGAATTGTCCAGTTTCCACACAAGATTGTGTACCAAGTCTACATACCAAAAGCTCTCCGACTTCCACTACTCTAGAGTCTTCATGAAGACCCTCTTGCTGGTCATCTTGGTAGGTTCAAAACATTCAAAAGATTGCAAGCTTTGGTGTATTGGCCTAACTTAAATCAAGATGTCAAAGAGTTTGTACAAAATTGTCATGTTTGCCAGCGTTACAAGCCTGAATGTCGTCGACTTCCTGGCCCCTTGCAACAAACCATCGTACGATGTCCATGAGAAATGTTGGGAGTGGATCTGATGGGTCCATTCCCCAGGAGCGTATCTGGGAATGTTTATCTGATCGTTTTTGTGGACTATTATTCTTGTTGGATTGAGCTTTTTAGTCTGCGCAAAGCAACAGCTGAGACTGTCTCACAGATACTGGTCAGAGAAATTCTTACCCGATGGGGAGTCCCAGATTACATTTTGTCTGATCAAGGATCGCAGTTTGTCTCCTCTGTGTTCCAAGAGCTTTGTAAAGATTGGAACATCTGACACAAAATGACAACTGGATACCATCCGCAGACAAATCTCACTGAAAGAGTGAACCGTAACCTCAAAACAATGGTGGACTCGTATGTCAGTGACAATCATAAACACTGGGACAAGTTCCCACCAGAGTTCAGATTTGCTCTTAATTCTGCCGTTCATGAGTCCACAGGAGTAACACCAGCAGAGTTGAACCTCAATCGATCGCTTAGAGGTCCCATGGATGTGCTATTGCAGCCACAAGATGTGTCTCCTGATGATTCTTTCTATGACAAACTGACAGAGTTACATTAAATGAAGGAATATGTTGAAAAGAAACTACATTCAGCTCGTCAACGTCAAAAACGTAACTATGACAAAAATCGGAGAGAAGTTGTGTTTCAAGAGAAGGACAGGGTCTGGATGCGCACTCACCCTTATTCCAAGGCAATTAAGTCTTTCTCAGCAAAAATTGCTCCAAAATGGCAAGGGCCTTACAGGATAGTCCGGAAATTAGGACCTCTGAACTATGAAATTGGCCTGGAGGACACTGGTGAAGACTTAAGAGTGGTACACGTCTCCAGGCTTAAACCCTGTTTCCCCTCTACACAGGAACTTGAAAAACAACAACGTACATTACAAGAAATCTTTAAGGAAGACAGTGAAGAGGAGGAGTTTCTTGGATTTACTGAAAAAGACATTTGAAGACATCTGATTTGACGCCTTACCCTAGTGGTCGGCTTTTCTTAAAGGGGGGGGGGAGTGTGACGATGTCCTTTAATCTTTTAATGAATATAAATAAAGGATTAAAACAACGCAATATATAGTACAACAAACATGGCAGTTTTGTCAGTCCGGATTCGGAATACCGGATATATGATGACATAAGATGTTGAGTTGAAAAGAGTGAATGGCGGGGAGGATAACGCGGCCGGTTTAGTTTGATGGCAGACTCGTTTTATTCAGCGACGGGAAGTTGATTACGTCGATGATATGCATTCAGAGTCTTGAGTCTAAACTACATGCATATATGGAAATACTGAGCTCTTGCCGTGGGAACTGAGAGAATCGCTGCGACGCTGTTACGTTTCCAGTCATCCAGAGAGATTATATCTATGAATGAACCTGCATTCAGAGTCTTCAGTCTAAACTACGTGTATATGGAAATTCTGAGCGCTTGCCGTGGGAGCTGAGAGAATCGCCGCGACACTGTTACGTTTCCAGTCATCCAGAGAGATTATATCTATGAATGAACCTGCATTCAGAGTCTTGAGTCTAAACTACGTGCATATATGGAAATACTGAGCGCTTGCCGTGGGAACTGAGAGAATCGACACGCTGTTGACGTGCCAGTCATTCAGACTACAGTACGAGCGATCTCTTCACAAGGTATTTGAAGTATCTGAGAGAAGCCGGAGTGTTCGTTGATTCGTTTGAAGGCGTGAAGCGTGAGTAAAAGGATATATAAACTCAATAGCGGGACTAACTGACTTTGTGGTTTATTTGCTGCCCTTTGATTTGCCGTAGAAAGCGTGATGGACTAAAATGACTCTGACTGTTTCTATGAACTCTTTTTCCTACACAACACTACTACGCTATGACTATGAACTGTGTGAGGTTGATTTTTATATGAATGAAATTGCGTTGTGTACTGATTTGTGCATATTGGGGTTGTGTGTAAAATTTATCTTTACTCTAATGGTGATACGACAAAATTGGGGCTCTATTCTGGTGAATCTAACCTACTAAATAATTGCAATAATTGCTTGTATCATTTAAGGGTTCATGTTGAGTAATTAATACATGTGACCTGTTTTTGCTTTCCTTCATGACATGACTCACAACCTTAATTAAGATAAAATTTTGGCAGATTAAGTATCTGTCTGGCACCCCGGCATAAATTAAGAAGGAAAGTGTTACAATATGATGCAGTACTTTGAAGACAGCACTCCTGTCTTCAAAGTGTCTTCTGTCCAGAAACACAGAACATGTCTTGGAAGATATGTTGCTACGTTTACACATCTGTTGCGTAACTCCACAGACTTCTTTAACACTGTGATTCCTAATTGTTCCAACATGAGACCTCTTTGATTTTTTTTTCAGGTATTATTTGTCAAGGTATAAATTTAAGCATTAAAAAAAAACACTCACACACACAAAAAAAAAAAACACAACACTCTCAGCACCCCTATTCCCCCGATAATGTTTGTAGAAGAATTCAGGCTTATTGGTGTAGATTTGCTTTGTATATTTTTTTTCTGTTGTAGCCTTTCAAATCTTATTATCCCCAAATGACATACAGATACCCAAATGACATACAGATACAGACATTAAGTGTCTTAAGCTATATGAAAAATTGTATAACATTAAATATTGGAACAGTAAAATTAGGGCTATCTATACTCAGCTGTCTGCATTTCCCATTGCTGTGATTGTGTGAAGTTGAAAATCATCAGTTTTCAGTACCAAGATGAGCTTAATAATTTGGCTTACTTAAAGTTTTACACAATTGCTAAGACACATTTCTTGAAACCTTTACTCATTTTCTCACAACAAAAAACACAAAACCAAATCTTCGAACTACATTCACAAAACCACTGACTCTTCTGGCAAAATCAAACAATTTTCTCAAAACCATTTTGACTGTACTCAAAAGCGAAGATCATGTTCTTAGGTCATGCACACCACAATTTAAAATGCTACAGATCATTCATTCGACACTAAATAAATAAATACAAACACAGCATCCAGAGCATGCAATTAAATTAAAAAAAAACATCTATTGTTAACAAAGTTTGCAATTACGTTAAAAAGGGTATTATTATCACAGCTTAATGAAGTAAATATAAATTGCATATTGTATGCACAGATATAGTATTGTATTGAATATAGTATAGTATTGAATGTCTGTATATTCAGTACTTGCATACTGTATTTTTATACAGTAGGCAACCGTAGTGTTGAAAATTGTATATAGTGTTTGAACAAACTTGTCAGAAAAAGTACTCTTTCCACACGGTCCCTTACTCGCGTCTCCATCAAGAGCAAGCTTTCCCAGAGAAACTCACATTGTGGGGGCTTTTGAGGGGCAGTGGTTATTATATAGAGCGAAGTCATATTTGACTAAGTCATTTAGGAGGTAATTGCCATTTTTCAATGAATGTCTGGTCAATATCAATAACAAAACTAACTTTACCCCGCTTAGAAGCTGCGCAGAGTGTACACAACACACACAACACAATATAACTATATTGTGCATGCTACAGAAAACATAACAGCAAACATTGTTAATATTACTTACAGATTGTGATTCGGAGGAGGATGAACTTGATCCATATACACTGATTGCAAATATTACTCGATACAAATATGAACTCTGACCACTGATTCTTCACATGCTCGTCCCTGGACAATGGAAACAAGTGGCTAAACTGTCTTTGCAATGTAGAACACAGCGTCTTCTCAACGTGATGCGATTCAGCTGAAGTATTTGAATGTGTTCTAGATGTCACTTCAAGGCTGTGCGCGCAGTTGTTGGGAGCGGCCAATGACCTATCTACGTCACGATGTAACAGCTAATGACTCGTTTCAAAAACAATTCATTTCGTAGACTCAGAGTCGACTCTCACTTTTGAAAGACAATTAACTTCATATACGGTGCACTTTTTAGATATAAATCTTTGCAGGATGTTTTCATTCCCTTTGAGCTATATTCCACACTACATGAACAGTCATTTTCAAAAATCCATGATGATTCATTCTGCATCAGCATCATGTGTTGGGTCCAACCTGAGGACTTTGGCCACATCACAGATAATTCTCTTGCCGGGCAAAGGAAAAAAAAAACCCTCTGGTGTGCTAGATCCAGCCTTGACAACACTGTCCACACCTTGCCCTTTCTCATTCTGAACCTCTTCATCCACCTCCTCTTGCACGTATTCTTCTGCTCTCCTTCTCAGATTGTTTCCATCCATTGTCCGTATCAATATAAAGTGCACTTGTGCTACCTGTAAGATGGCTTATGTTGCATGTGTGATTGCTGTGTTGCAGTTGTGTAACTTTTCCAACAAGTGCATCGCAGTGCAAAATGTGTTGTGAGTGAGAATGTGTTTTGCAAAAAGAGTGCATGAAATTTGCAAATGGTTTCTAACTGCCTGGACTTGTTTAAGGTTTTGCAGAAAGAGTGATTTGTTCAACAAATGAGCTTTGGCCTTTGCGAATTTGGTTCAGAGAGTGAGGTTTTTGTGAAAAACTGTAATTTTCATCCCTCTCCTACCTAAAATAAATTTTAGTCCCTAATTTTTCTGACTGCTCCCTTTAGGAATGATATGATGTGTGCTATGACGAGATTTTGGTTCTTTTAAATTATTTCCATCATTCATCCTTTTATGTTTTGTCTTTCTCTACAGGAGATTCAGGCCACCTGGTACGAGAAACTTCATGAGTGGGAAGATGCTCTGGTCGCCTACGATAAAAAAATTGACCTGAACAAAGATGATCCGGAGCTAATTCTTGGTCGCATGAGATGTCTGGAAGCGCTAGGCGAATGGTATGCACACATTACATAACTTGTCAGTTTCTGCAAGTGAGCAGGCTCATTCTTGCTTTTTTACAACTTTGGTTCTTTTTTGGAATTTGCCTTTGTCAGTTTGTGCATATCATTTGTTCATTTTGTTGCAGGATACATTTACTGAATACCCCCCTTTTTCAGACAGTTCTATGTAGTCATATTCTTATAGAAGGTAAATGTTTATTTTTTGTCACTTGATTGGATGGACAGGTCTTTCTAAGCAGGCAGTTTGTAGTGCTGTCAGATGTTACCCAGATGGTATTAGTTTTTGATTTATTTGTGAACTGATTTTACATTTGTGCCAAACGTAATTATATAACATGCTAACCACAAGCTGTGCAATGTTCAAAGGAATATTGACTACAATTCTGGCTTATGAAGCAATTCAAATGCATAAGTGGCGGTCTTACAGGTTAGTTAAGAGTGGATAGAAATGATTGGATAAAAGAACAGAGAGATGAGGACAATTCTGGTTACTGGATGCATTACATGTATACAGCGATTTAATAGTACACCCCTAACATAGTGCATGTACTGTAAACATGAATGTAATTTTATGTCCTACTATAAACAGCTTTCTTTGGTTTCTAATGTGTGCATATAAAAGTACTTCTAGTATTCACTCTAGTTCCTGATAAATCCAAAATTACACTATGGAACACAATTTCCAATGTGAAATATAATTCTTAATACAAGGTGACACGATGAGGTGAGAATATGATGGAGTGAGTAAAAGCAGATATTGAGTATGTGTTCTTACTGCGCCTCTTTTTGCCCTCATGGAAACACATTGCTGTCATTTGATTATGTTTCTCGACTTTTGAAAGAGAAACATCTTACTGACTGTCATTTACTGGGAACAGTTTGTTTGGGATTCTGGATGAGTTCCTGGTATGAGAGATGACTTCCTGGATTTGTTGCAGTCAGTGTACACTCCCCGAGCACATTCTCATTCACTGCTCAATCGCGAGTGACTCTATTAGTTACTACAGCTGAGCCTACAGTTTTCTAGCTAGCTATGCTTTCGACACGGACATGCATGGGCTACTACCTGGATGCGATCATGTACAAAACAGATCGGTATCTTCATTTAAATTCCTTTAAAAACGATCACATCAAGAGGGGGTTTTTAGAGAGCCTTTACCTTGATGGAGAGCTGAGGATCACTGCCAACACCCGCCTCTGTAGTGATCGTTTTACACTGGATCGTTTTATAAACTTTCCTCAGAGACAACTTGGATTCACTGATAATTCACTGATAATCCGCTGTTACTGGTGAACGGGGCCGAAACGACGATCTCCCGCCTCAGTGTTTATCCTCCCGTCTCCAAAAGCTAATCAGCTAATATCACAGTCAACAGCTTTCCCGTGAGTGGGCGTGGTTTCAGCGCAGCCAGCGGACATGCCCCCAGCGTTTGAGAGAAGAGAGTCCTGCTCATTTTTTCATGATTTTAATAGCTTATTTTATGTACTTCCCGGCTTTTTTTATCATTCGAATTTGGCTGGGTGGCTAATTACACATTTTTCTGTGGTGTGACAAACTCAGAACACATACTTAATTTTGACTTTACAGGGACTTTAACAGTCAGTTATGTTGGGAAATATCGGTGAGCCAAATCTCTCGTGCATTTCACATGATAAACATTTTGCCTATGTAGAACAATCCAAAATACTCTCTTATAAATGGCCATTTTAGTTAAAATTTTAACCGATTTAGTTAAATCTTTAACCGCATCGCAACAGCTGATGCTGGATGCAACAAAGTGGCCGTTGCAAATTCATTTGTCATTTCTCCCAGAAGTGTAGCACAGGTGCTTGGAGTATGTCAGAAATAGAACAGAGCATTAGGTTACTATCGTGATTTGGCGCGTTGCATTGCCCACCGCATCACTGCATCCAGTGTAAACAGCATCAGTGATTATGCGTCCAGTGTAGACACTGTGCTAGAAGTTAGCTTTTTGTTTTTTAAAGGTGTTTCACCCAAAATTAAAGTCATTCCAAACTTACTCTTCTGTTCATCTTCAAAACACAAATGAAGAATTTATTATTGAAACCTGAGAGATTTCATTCTACCAAAACTTTGACGTTCAAAAATATCATAAAAATAGAATGTATGCTTTTATTCACACACAAACATTGATCAAGGCACATAAATGGAGTACATCAAATATGGGGTATCAAACATACTTCATTGATGTGTTGGGACCAGTGGCAGGACAGCAATATCTCAGGTCACATTAAAATAATCTTTATTTGTGTTTTTGAAGTTAGGTTAAGAAATTGGTTTGAATAATAGGTTTGAAATAACATGAGGGTAAGTAAATGATGATAGACTTTTTAAGTAAATGGTGACAGAGTGTATGTGCGAGTCGGCACAGACCAAAAAATATATAGAGGGTCCCTCGGCATAAACAGAGAAACTAATATTAGCTTAGACGCCATCCTTCTTATGTAAGTACATCAAGTACAAGTACATCAGAAAATGAAAATTAAGTCATTAATTACTCACCCCCATGCTGTACCAACCCCGTAAGACCTTCGTTCATCTTCCGAACACAAATGAAGATATTTTTGAATAAATTTGAGAGCTGTATCACTACCACATATGCACCCTAAGGGATTGAAACTTGACAGCCCAGAAAGTCATCAAAGAAAATGTTTAAATATTCAGTGTGACTCAGTGGCTCAACCATAAGTTTATCAAGTGACAAGAATACTTTTTGTGTGGAAAAACAAAACAAAAATAACTACTTTATTCGACTATTCTTTTTCTTCCTTTTGGGTTTGAGACGAGAGTTCAAGAGATTTCCACGACACATGCGTCAAAGAAAATTAAATTAAACAACTTCTTTGATGACTTTCTGGGCCGTCAAGTTTCAATTCCTTAGGGTGCCTATGTGGTAGTGATACAACTCTCAAATTTAATCAAAAATATCTTCATTTGTGTTCCGAAGATGAACGAAAGTCTTACGGGGTTGGTACAGCATGGGGGTGATAAATTAATGACTTAATTTTCATTTTTGGGTGAACTAATGGCCACCATGTACCCATCCTCTGATGACTACTTCCAGCAGGATAATGCACCATGTCATAAAACTCGAATCATTTCAAATTGGTTTCTTGAACATGACAATGAGTTCACTGTACTAAAATCGCCCCCACAGTCACCAGATCTCAACCCACACTGAAAAAAAAAAGCTTTATCTAATCAATAAAATTGTGGCAACATATTACAAGCAATATTATTAATTAAATTGTACAAATTAGAATTAATTAGAATATTAATTTGATTAATTTGAACTATTACACAATTCAATTTAATAAATAATATTGCTTGTAATCTGTTGCCACAATTTTATTGATTAGATAAAGCATATTCATTTTTACAGTGCAATAGAGCATCTTTGGGATGTGATGGAACGGGAACTTCGTGCCTTGAGATGTGCATCCCACAAATCTCCATCAACTGCAAGATACTATCCTAATAATATGGGCCAACATTTCTAAAGAATGCTTTAAGCACCTTGTTAAATCAATGCCACATAGAATTAAGGCAGTTCTGAAGGCGAAAGGGGGTCAAAGTATTAGTTTGGTGTTCCTAATAATCCTTTAGGTGAGAGTGTGTGTGTGTGTGTGTGTGTGTGTGTGTGTGTGTGTATACAGTACTGTGCTGAAGTCTTAGTCACACTAGTATTTTCGCCTCAAAGAAATGGTTTTAAACCAGTTATTTATATATTTTGTTGTAGTGTCTCAGTAGAAAATATCAGTTTACATTTCCAGACATTAATTGTGCCATTAACTTTAATAATCCAGTGAAATATTTGAATGCACAAGGATTCTGACAACAGCCAATGGTCCACATGGAGGTCGGATCTCACCATCATCGAGCAGAGACTAAGACCAGAAGAACTGCGGCAATGTCATGAAGGTAGTGCCTGCCTGTCTACAGCACTGTGAAAAAGCACTTGTGTAAAAATGCTGTAAATGACAATGTTTTCAAAAATAATGTCATAATCATAAATAGATTTTATTTATCAATTCACTTTTATTAGTTAACTATTATTAACTGTTATTAATAATAGTATTATTATAATAATAATAGTATTATTAACAGTTAACTAAATCAAATCAATAGGTGTTTAGTTCCCTTTACGTTTAAAACAGCTATTGTCCAGGTATTGCACATAGTTTTTAGTTTTGCAGGTTTTTAAAGCGTCTTTGGAAACGTTGCCGCAGTTCTTCTCTGTTTTTTTCTGTTTCTTCATATAATTTCAGATGCACTCAATGATGGTGAGATCCGACCTCCGTGTGGAGCATTGGTTGTTGTCAGAATCCTTGTGCATTCAAAAATTTCACTGGATTATTACAGTTAATGGCACAATTAATGTCTGGAAATGTAAACTGATATTTCCTACTGAGACACTACAACAAAATATATAAATAACTGGCTTAAAACCATTTCTTTGAGGTGAAAATACTAGTGTGCCTAAAACTTCTGCACAGTACTGTGTGTGTGTATATATATATACATGATATTTTTATATACACTGAGCTGATTAATGTTTGTTAGCATCATGACCTCAGAGGTTTATCATCCTAACATATATGGTTTGTTGCTCAGTAGTATGTTTATTTATTTCACACCTGCATCTGTTATTAAGATTTCCTTCCAATGCTTCTTAATTATGCTGGACTACTAGGGCTGTTTTCGACTAAGGATTTTCATAGTCGAATCTGATTCGTTAGATTTTGCCGTAGTCAACTGATAGTGGAACCTTTCTTTTTTTTAAGATTAGGTCTAGCAGCTATATTTTTTCCATTTCAAACAAAAGAGATGGATGTATGCGCATTAGGCTATTCGTTCTGTGTTTTTTTTCTAAACAGTTAGGCTATGTTTAGGTAGTATTTTTCATGTTTTTATCACGTAATCATGTTTTTGATGCGGTGGTGAGCTTGTAACTTGTAACTTAACGCTTTAGCCTAAGGGTAGCAGCGGCGCTGCCGAAAATAAAAAGCTGTCACAAAGAACAAATATAGCAAGGAGAAATTTTAATTGTTTATTAAAGATGAAGTTGACGATGCTGCGCGATCTTCGCATAGTGCATGCACCAGAGAGAAATGCACAGTTCATTTCATAAGCAGAGAGCTCTACGTTTTCTTTCGTTTTTAATCGTTCTATTTACAAGTAGACATTTCAATATAGATATATGTTTCAGGTCTGTGGAGTAGACTATACTTGTACGCTGAGTTGCGGTTGCTATATTTATGAGACGAGCTCCACTCGTTCACACATCGGTGCCTCCGTGCCTTGATAATCAGTAATTGTCTGCTTTTCCTTCTTATTTATTAAATCCAGACAATTGGTTGATGAAACATTAATTAAAATCAAGAAAAAATATATTTAAAAAAACGAAATTCACTTTAAAGAAAGGCTTTGTGCTTTTTTTGAGGTCTGTGAACGTTTTAAAGCAGTCTTTAAGTGCTGCTTCAGAGCGCTCGTGTCCGTCGGAGAACTGTCACGTCTGTAATATTGTTTTTCCTCTGTGAACACGATATTTTATGTTTTGTGGAGAGCCAACCCTTCCTCATCTGATTTGAGCAGTGTAATTAACAGAATTACAAAAAATATATTCTGCCTCCTAAAACTTAAAGATTTTTTGTCACGCATGAATGCCTGTCTATTTCAGGCTAAATATAAAACGCATGTATACATACCGTATTTTCCGCACTTTAAGGCGCAGCGGATTATAAGGAGCACCTTCAATGAATTACCTATTTTAGAACATTTTTCATATGGGCGGACCGGATTGTGAGGCGCATAAGATACTGCAGTCAAACGTTTGACTGGGTTTGCGTTATGCATCCACTAGATGTGTTGGGAATATAGCGAGTGCGCGGCGCCGGAGGTGAGGCGTTTATTGTGTCTGAGCGCGCAGGGGCGGGCACGTAACTTACATTCGCAGCTTGAGTATGTGCGGCGGCTCGCTGAGCAACGGCTGGCTGTTTTGAATGAGACGACCCAACATTCTGTGACGCACAGGGGACAGTGTGTTTCTGTTCGTGTGTCTGTAAAGAGTGAGCGGTCGTGAGCAGGAGACACATAACCTGATTTATACTAGGTTGAACTGGCCGTGTACTATTCGACTATAACGTTCATAGTCGAATCAGACCTCATCGAATCGTCGAATCCTCGACTATTAGAAGTCAGCCCCTACAATATTTTTGCTTTTGAAGCTATGTATTGCATGGTAAAGCCTTCAAATCATTATACTAGGTTGGTCATTGTAAAAAAAAAAAAACTGAAATAGAATCAGATGATCAACAGTACAGATGTATGTGTCAAAAATCCAAATCAATACTAGACCCCATCAACTTATTTTTTTAAACATCCTTTGCATTCACAACATTAGTTTTTTTTCACTCCTTAAAGCGAATATCAGTGTTTACTATTATATTTTATATTACATATTTTATCAAACCAATATTTAATTTAGAGTCTACTGGAAGTTTATTCTATTAGCTGTTTATAGGCTTGACGTATTGCTTTCGTTTTATTATATTTAGGTGCCAAGCCCCGAAGAGGCTGAGGCACCTATTGTATCTGTTGGTTTTCTTATTAGGGGCCAAGCACCAAAGGTGCTGAGGCACCTATTGTATCTGTTGGTTTTCTTATTATTATTAGGGGCCAAGCCCCGAAGGGGCTGAGGCACCTATTGTATCTGTTGGTTTTCTTCTTCTTCTTCTCATTATTATTAGGGGCCAAGCCCCGAAGGGGCTGAGGCACCTATTGTATCTGTTGGTCTTCTTCTTCTTCTTCTTCCTCCTCCTCCTCCTCCGCTGCTAATGGAAGTCTATGGCAGCCCTATGATCCGTAATTAGGAAAATGATGAAATTTGGCACACTTGTAGGGATGCTAATGAATAGTAATTGGACCAATTTTTGACCCTCTAGGACCAACTCTATAGCGCCACCATCAGTTCAAAAATTCAACATTGAAATGGTTATAACTTTTGAACCCTTTGCTCTAGAGACATGAAACTTAGTACACCTGATTCCACTCCTCATGCTGATCACAGCCAATACTGTACATTAAGACCCCACCCATTACAGTAGTGGCCATTTTGAAATGTACAGTTCTCAGTTTTTTCGCTACTCCTCCTTGAAATTTTGGCCAATTTTCTCCAAACATGCACTCAAATGATCTTCAGACTGAGCCGCATAAAAGTACTGTACCCGATTTTTTTTTTATTCATCTTTGTTCAAAAGTTATGGTGTCGCAAACTTAACGACTTATCGCACGGTATATGTAAATGAGCGAGATTATTTTTGGTGCCGTGATATATTGCAACAGATAATTTGTTTTATTATTAAAATAAAAATTAGAATCATTTTTACATTAAAATAAATGTCAACAACATTTTAGTTGATTGCGCTGCCTCTGTCATCTTGTCTGCACTCTGTGTCGGAGGCGGGGCTCAGGCAGCATCTCCACATACATACACACACACAAAGAGAGAGAGGGAGAGCGGACACGGTCAGGTGAAGAGAAGGCGTGAACCAACTGGATTTTAAAGTGTTCTATTTCGTGACATCTACATCGAGCCAGTTAGGAAGAACGAGTCCAACATGGACTTGATTTTAAATCCAGAATCTTCAGCTCCGGTTTGTGAACATAAGCCGAACGAGAGAGGAGAGATAATTAATGTGAACGAGCCGGTATGTTGCCGGTACGCTGCCTTTTCCCGACAGTGCAAATAACGTGACAACTTGAAATGGCGCACACTCACGGATAGTGTAACTCAGTGTTGGGAAAGTTTACTTTCTACATGAACTAGTTCAAAGTTCAGTTCACACATTTTAAAATTAACCAGTTCAGTTCATAGCTCATACTTCAAAAACTGAACTAGTTCATTTATAGTTCTTTTTGTCCATATGTTGTGTGTTTTTTTTAATTATGCTACTATTGCCACAGCCCATATACAACCACAGACAACAATTATTTTATCGACGGGCAGTTTGCACAGAAATGTAAGATTTTACCCATCCTCACCGACCTCGTCATAAAATCCGTTTGAATGATCATACATCTCATGAGCTGCTTTGTCGACGGCGGCTGCTGGCTGGTGTTGCCAGATTGGGTGTTTTTTTCGCAACATATTAAGGCCTGTTTACGTGTGTTTTATCCGAGTTTCGCCTGGAAGGCTCTATACAAATCTGGCACCCTATTGTACAAAGTTAAGAGTTAAACTGAGAGAGGGTGCGTTCACAGACACCAGAAGGAACGCGTTCTCAGTAACGTTCATCAGGCAGTAATACAGTACGTTCAGTTCACCCAAATATGAACGCGTTCATGAACTATCGTTCATTGAACGCGTTCAGGCACAACAGATGCAGCCGTTATGCACGTTATGTCGTTTATGTCGAAAAACCAGCATTTAAAAATATGAAATGTCCTGTTGATGGATCTCTGCCTTTGTGTGAGACACTTTAAAAGTTTAAATTGACATATTAGCCTACTTTGTTTTGATCTAGTTCTTCATACCTTGCACTTTTTTGTTAACGAATGTGTATTTATTTACTTGTTTTATTTATTTGGGGTATATTTTTTTTACATTTCACAATGTCTAAATATTGAATAGAAATAAGAATAAAGGTTCTTTGTTCTTTGAAACAATGTACTTGCATTATTATGCTATTATATTGTCAGTAGGTAATCAGTGACATAAAATGGTCTGAAAATTACAATAATATCGTTTATCGCAATTAAATTTGGTGCAATGTATCGCACAACAAAAAGTAGTACAAGAACCCCTTGCATCTACTCAAGAAATAATCAAAACAATCCAGTCCTTCTCAAAAATATCAGATTATGCAATAAACTGGAATAAATCCTCCATCCTCCCTTTACATAAAACCAAATGGGATGTGGCACCCCATCAATCACCAATACCTATTTGTCAGGATCACATCACTTACTTGGGCATTAAGATTTCCTCCAGACTGTCAGAGTTGGTAACACTCAACTTCACACCACTACTAAAAAAAATAGAAGACGATCTGCTCAGGTGGCTCAATCTCCATAATCGGCAGGATAGCAGCAATAAAAATGACGATTCTACCAAAAATTAACTACCTATTCTCAATGATTCCAACCCACCCCACACTCACCTGGTTTAAATCTCTAGACTCCATTATAACTCGCTTCTACTGGAAAAATAAAACGCCAAGGATAAAACTCACTACACTTCAAGAAAGTAAGGTTCAAGGAGGACTAGAAGCACCAAATTTCCAATATTACTCAATGGCTAACCAACTGCAATACATAAACAAATGGATTCACCCCACCCAATCTGATATTATATTTCTAGATATAGAACAATCACTATACAAAGAATTAAATATAGCTGACATACCGTTCCTCACCAAATCAATTAAACAACACGCATGTTTTAACCCATTTGTGCCCAAATTTTTCTGAATGGTTTCATGCATATAGTCGTGTTAATAATGTCCTATGTGAACGTGTTCTGAATTTATTTTCCTCAGTTTTTTTTTCTTCTTGAAAATTGTATTTGAATGTGCGGCAACTATAGTTGCCGGTGGGCAAATATGTTGTATGCACCCCATCAATGTTAAATATGAATAGGAAGAGAACATTTGGCATCTATTTCAAAATAACTGCTTTCAACAGTTCAATCTTTATTCATAAACAAATTTATTGTGTATAAAAGTTTGATGCGAACCCAAAAAAAGAGGAATCTATAGCTTATAATATCTTGAATATAAAAACACAACAAAAACAACAAATCCATTTGTCTTAAACCTTGTATGCTGTTTGGGGTCTTTTTGACTCGCATTTCTAACTTCTTTCATTTATAGGGATAACATGGATAATTTGACATGGTTTAGTGTAAGATTTTTGCCAATCTTTTGGAAAATACCGTTTTAAAAGTAACAAATTATCACTTTAACCAGTAGATGGCTGCAGAGCTCCACTATTTGCGATTTGCTATTTGACTAAATTAAAGACATATTTTCACAAGTTTTTCCAGTTGTATTCATACCTAGATATTATGAAATAATATATTGTTATAATATAATTATAACAATAAAAGTAACTTTTTGTCGAAGTTTAGGCATTTTTTGTGTTGGAAAAAAAATCTGTTTTTCAATAATGTTATATGATTAGAATCAAATGATTTTTGTCAATGGACAAAATTCATCCTCAAAATCAGAAAGTACACAGAAATTTGGTGGCACACTTCACACAATTTTTAGAATTATATGAAAAACAGATGTTTGAAATAAATTATAAACTCTAAAGACTCCAACTTTTCTCTTTGTAACATCCTGATCAGGTTTGATTCTAATCATAATGTAACATTATTGAAAAACTGATTTTTTTCAGTACAAAAACTGCTAAACTTTGACAGAAAGTAACTTATATTGTTATAATTATGGTTTCATAATATGTAGATATGCATATATCAAAAATGTAATTTGTTACAAAATGTAACAAATTACGTTTGTACCAAATTTTTTCACAAAATTTGTTACAAAATTACATTTTGTTGTCTGGGGTCTCTGAGACCACAAACAGCCCGGCTGTAAACCTCAAATGAACAGCGCACAAGGGTTAAAGTGTAGCGTGCAGAACAAAGTGCAGCCATAACAGGGCAATGTGTATCAAAAACTTAAATGAAAATAAATAAATACAAATTAATAGAAAGAAGTAAAAATCATGCGTATATATATATACACACATATATATATATATATATATATACACACACATATATAACAAAAAACAAATCACAAAATGGCAAAAAACTAAAATAACAGTGCACACAAGGGTAAAGTTATGTTTATGCACTAAACAAGTCCAATAACCTAGAATTATTAACCTATTAACACAGTATACCCCATTTCCCCATGATATATGTACTTACAAGGCATAGTTGCCGCTTGGACTTTTGACTAAGTATACAAAAAACTATAGATCTATTGTTAGATTTGTTTTGTTTAGAGGATTCTAGAGACCTTCATGATTAGTTAGATATACATATGTCAACAAAAAATACTTAGTAATATGAATATGTAATTAGTAATATGAAAATTAGCTTTCTTTGGGAGGGTTTGCCTTCGCCATGCTTCCTGGAAGTAGGGGTAGGAAGTTGACAGCCTCATGTGACAGGAAGGAAGTGAATACCTTTTTTTTTTCTTGAAATCCTTTATTTGGTTGTTTCCTTGCATGACATTGAGACATGTACAACATGGATAACATCTAGAAAAATACTTACACAAGAAAAATGACAACTATACACTGCGGCAACTATAGTTGCCGGTGGGCTTAAATGGGTTAAGGCAGTAACTATAGCCACCACTCTGAGAGCCTGGTGGAAATTTCACCAAATCACAAACTCTACACTAGCTCCATCTAGCCTCACTCCACTATGGAACAACCGTGACTTTATAAGCAATAAAAAACATTGAATTTTCACACATGGGCGGAAAGGGGTATCACCCACATCAAGGATATTTTCAAATCTAACACATTTAAACCATTTCCACAACTGGCCCAGGAGTATGGCATTGGGAACAATGAATTTTTAAAATACCTACAAATCAAATCTTCTGTCCTGACAAAAATAAACATCAGAGATACAAATTTAGAACTTCCACCGACAATATCAGACATGGTCAACATTTCCTCTCCAAAGAAACTGCTCTCTAAAATATACAAAATTATCTCAAATCAACTTCAGACTATATACTTACCAACAATAAAATGGGAAAACGATCTTTCAATAGCCCCCGCTGCCAACTTCTGGACCCAAATCTGTGAAAACATCTATCTCATGTCCAAAAATGCGAATCTTCAGTTAATACAATACAAAATACTCCACAGAACACATTACACAGGCAATAGATTAGCTAAAATGGGTTTCACATCAGAAGTTTGCACACATTGCAATCAAAATTCTATAGATACATACATCCATGCAACCTGGCACTGCACTCCAATCAAACACTTTTGGGAAGAGGTCACACAATCACTATCCACTATAGTTGGCTGCCACATCCCATTGTCGCCTTCCCTTTGCTTGCTGGGGGACCTCACAATAATCACTGACAAAACTATAAACGCTAAAATACTCCTCATAGCGCTAACCATCGTCAAGAAAACTATCCTCATGAACTGGAAAACCAGAAATAAATTACACATTAACATTTGGAAAAATCTTAACAGACTTCATTGCAATGGAATTCGCATCTCCCCTTCATAATTGCACATCTGAAACTAACCTCTACCGTCTAACACTTTCTGACCTCTTACAGCTATGAATCCCTTCTCTGTTCTTAACTCCGACTCCGCCACCTTCTTAACCAACCCACGAATATTTGTGCATTTTAGTTGTTTAAACTTGTTTCTGTCATCATTGTTATTGCTATCTTTACTGTCACTGTTATGATTACTATTTTCACTTTTATTTTATTTTTTGTTGTTTCATTGTTGTAATTGCTGTTGTTGCTGTCTTTTGCTCTCACCGTTGTGATCACCACTGCCATCATCATTGTCATTTATTATTATTATTATTATTATTATTACTACTATTATTATTATCATCAATATTGCCATTGTCAATGCTGTAGAATTAGAATGTAGAACTAGAATTGACCCTTCGCTAAGCCACGCCCGAAAACCGCCACTGGCCAATCATGTCTTAGCAACCGTAACTATGCGCGGGAGGTCTGGCAAGCTTTCGAACGAGGGAAACATGCTGAAGCATTGTGCGTATGGATTGTGCAAATCTGATACCGGTAAAACGAAAGTTTGGACGGGGGAGAGGAATTGTTTTCCTTCCAGAAAATCTAAAAGCCAAGGGGAGAAATGATTGGCGTGATCGCATATGTGCGAGACCCATTCACAACTAGTAAATGTCGACATGCTTAACAAAAACACCTATTGCTTGGAAATATTGACGGTTCTTTGGTCATAATGATATAACGTAAAATAATACGATTAAAGAGACAAGACAAAGGCTCACTGACATACTTTAAAATATATTTCAGCATTTTGTTAATCGACATCCTACTAACGTTACCCCTTACTAAGTAACTTAACCCAATCCGATCGCGGCTCTCCCGGTATTAGTGTTATTCCACAAGATTTATTGATAAGCTGTTTGATTTATAATTATTAAGATTATTTTTACATACCCTGCTGTGTATGAACATAGCTGTTCCTCAATTTGTGTTTCCTATTTGAACGGTCAGCGTATGAGGCGCTGCTGCTTGCGCTGGGACTAGTTATAACGTTAGGCTTTAACTTCAATTTTTAAGAAATTATTCACTAATCGGTTGCATATAATATTGTGAATATATCCCTCAAATGCATACTGTAGTCCCTTTTGTCTTGCTCTCTCAGATGTTTCACTTGTTCGACGGAAATTACTAATTATCTCATTGGGAATGTCTGACACCGGGTGCATCCACACTGTAATAGATGGGCCAGCCGAGAAAGCTTGACAGGCGTAGCAACAGTAACTAGGGAGGGCGGGGCTTAGCGAAGGGTCAATTAAGCGTCATTATCATCATTATTGAAATAACTTCCCCCTTATCTCTTCATGGGTTTTTAATGCACCACAACATAGAATAGGGGGGAAAAAAGGGAAAAAAAAGAATAAGTATATTTGGGAAAACATCGCAAACACCAAGGCAGGCAAGACAGGCGAGAAGTGGTTTCAACGGGACAGCATCTCTGGCCCAATTTGAGACACTCTCGCACTGTACTCTCTCTTTTAATGCACTTTAGACATTGTACATAACACAAAAAAAAACAAAAAAAAAACAGAAAAATAGGAAAAGATAGGGACTGATGAGATGTGGGGGAAGGTTGTCTTATATTATATTATATTATATTTTATTTTATACAGGATTGACAATGGCAATTGTTACATAGGAGGAAGGATGGAACTAAAAATCTACAAACACAATATGGACAGTATGGTGGTAGTGGGGAGTGGGATGGTGATTGTAATGACAATGGTAATAAATAATAAATGGTTACTGTGTGTACACACGCATACACATACCCACGCTCACACACACTCACTTACACATTTAGATCAAACACTTAAATCACTCTTGCCGCTGCTGGAATTATGGATTTACAAGATTGCTCACTACTGCACTGTGTTGGTTTGTATGTATGTCTGACTGTTAAAAAAAAATGGTACACTTCATCGGAAGCACTGTGTTCGAATATCATAATTGTCGTTTCTATGGATTCCTTGCATCAACAACTATGCACTGCTGTTGATGCTGAAATGCTTCCTTCAGTTGCTCCTTTACCATTTACCATTTACCATTACCATTTATTATTCCGTAAATGGAAGTCTATGGCAGCCCTATCAATTAGGAAAATGATGAAATTTGGCACACTTGTAGGGATGCTAATGAACAGTAATTGGACCAATTTTTGACCCTCTAGGACCAACTGTATAGCGCCACCACCAGTTCAAAATTTCAACATTGAAATGGTTGTAACTTTTGAACCCTTTGCTCTAGAGCCATGCAACTTAGTACACCTGATTCCTCTCATCATGCTGATCACAACCAATACTGTACATTGTTTATTCATCTTTGTTCAAAAGTTATGGTGTCACAAACTTTACGAGGTCCACCTAAAATTGGCTAAGAGGCTGTATCTCGGCCAAAGTTTGATCAATCGAAACGAAAATTGGTACACTTCATTGGAAGCACTTTGTCAGAAAATCATAACTGTGGTGTCTATGGATTCCTTGCATCAACGGCTTTGCACTGCTGTTGATGCTGAAATGCTTCCTTCAATTGCTCCTTGCTGCAGTTGGTCTGACACATGTTGGCATGTCTTGTTGTCTGGTTGTGTTGTCTGATTGGCCCCGTTAATTGCTGCTTGCAGCTAGATTTCACTATATGTATTGTAGGGTGCTCCATACTGTAAATGAAGCGCTTGTATGTAGGTTTAAAGTGCCCGCATACATTACTCTAGCATGATTACCCATAAGTATCCACATTGCACACTCCTATACTACGCCTCTAAACATGTAATTCACGTGACGCACATCCATCTTCTGCTGTTTTTTTTTTGTTTTGTTTTTTTTGGGGTGGGGGGGGGGGTCAAATTTCCATGTGACATTCCATTCCAGTGAGTAATTGACTGTTCCCGTGTAAAGGTACTGGAGCCCTTTTTCCTGTCTCGCTGTTAATGTGCGTCTTTGTGTTTTAGGTCTGTCTGCAGCCTGGAACCATGTATTTTGCAAGGCCCCATAAGTAATGTTTTTTCCAGGTGGCAGGGAAAGCACATTTGTTTCAGATCCCTCACCACATCTCACGAAACCCATATGAGCAGTGTCTCATGGGGACCCCTTCTTCACAACCCCCAGCAACGACACACATGTTTGCTTGTGTCTATGTCAGTACTGTTAGCCTCAAAGGGCCCATTTGTTTTAAAGGTGCACCATTCCTAAATGTGTTATGATGTCAATACCTTTTGCAGTTTAACACAGCCCGAGCTGTGGCAAGGGATTTTTTGGGTGAAAAGTTCCCGGCTTGGACACAAACAGAAGCTCTCACTGAGGAGTAACTGACCTTTCACATCTGTTCATTGCTTTTGGTCTTTTTGAACTGTTAGATGGTGTCCTTATGCTTTGCCAGTTAAATCCTGTTCTTTTTTCAACACCCTTTTTATTTGATAAACGCAATAATGATCCTTGTTTATTTTAATCATTTTCATATTGTATACTGAATTTATAAGGCAGTGAGATGAAATTCAGACCTCTTTTTTCACATTTGGAGTGTTGCTGAACTGCTTTAAATGACTTTCACATCAGTATACACTTCATAATGACTAAGAAAAAAAACATATTTTTAAAAACTTTGCACATTTATAAATAAATAAAAAACTGGAAAAGATACTTAAGACTTAAGATAAATAAGATTTAAGACCCATTTCTCTGAAACTTAAGGGGGGGGGGGGTTGACTGCGATTTCACCTTTTTCATTTTAAATAGTGTGTAATGTTGCTGTTGGTGCATGAACAGTATCTGCAAACTTGCAGCGCTGAAAGTTCAGTGTAAGCAGAGCTAACGTCTTTTAAAAATCAGGAAGTATATTGCCTACAAAAACGACTCGATTGGGACTACAGCTGGGTTATGGTACGTCACTAACCATTAACCAACACATTTGCATCAACCCCTCCCTCAGAATAAGCAGAAAATGGCATTTGCATATTTCTGAGGCACGTCGACTCGTCAAGTGTGTTGTTCACGCAGCTGTCAGGTCCTCTGTTTTTCGGGCTTCCCATGGACGCTGTACTTCCTCAGCAATGGATACAATTTATGTTTGATTATGTTCCTGAAAATGACGATCGTAATCTAGCTCTCTGTGCTGCGCATTTTACGGAAGACAGCTTCCAGAATCTCCACGAGTTCAATGCCGGACTCAACAAGAAACTGTTACTAAAACATGAAGCATTTCCGACTTTAAAATTAGAGGCAGCAGTGTTGGGCCACAATCTGTAAGTAGGCTAAGACTTCATCCTTGTAAATGTATTTGCATGTATAATTCCAGATGTAGCCTCGTGTTTTATTTTTTTTTCAAATGCCAGCACTGGCTTTATAGCCGCTACTAGTTAGCCTATGCTATTTTGTGTCTACGACAAACGCGTGCAAACATTATGGACCTGAATTTTCTATAAGTACTAATGTTTTAAACATATTTATCATGTATATATGCTTTATTACGTTATTTTCGGTTTGATCAAGAACGTAAACATGCGTTCATAAACATTTGAGTATGACATTAGTAGCCAGTCAGTTGCTATTGTTGCTTGCCAGTCAGATGCTATTGTGTAAAACAAACATGTATAAAGTTAAAAAATGTAGCAAATTATAATTCAGAAACGTTTTTTAAGAGCCGTGTGTGGTGAGGTTCTGTTTGACTCTCTTCATCGCGGCTTTCTCTGTCTGATTCTGTCTCAAACTGATACTGCAGTTCGACACATAGCTTTTTTACATCTGGACCGCAGCTCATGACATACATGTTCCGTCCGTAAAGGTAATGGGCGTTAACCTTCCGGACAACGTGAGCGAAAGTTTAGCCAATCACAACACACTGGGCCAAACTAACCAATCTGAGCCCACTACGTGTTTCTTAGGGAGTGTTTTCATAGAATCAGGAAGTGAACCGCTCTTTCAGGGGACAAAGGAGAGCGCGGCTGACAATAAAGGTGAAGAAAATAAGACTTTTAAAAAAAGAAAAACCACGAATACATGTTATATTGCACCCCATAAATACAATCATGCAAAGAAAAAAAGCAGTCAACCCCTCCCCCCCCCCTTTAAAATCTGCTCAAGAGCATGCCCTTTTATCTGGATAATCTTTGAGATGTTTCTACACTTTGAATGCATGTAAATTCAAATTCAATTAATTGGACATGATTTGGAAAAAGACACAGGTCTATGCAGGTCTAACAGCTGAAAATATCAGATCAAAATCCAAGCTATGAGGTCAAAGGAACTGACTGCTGGAACTGACTGAGGCAGCATTTTGAATAACCAGGGCACTTTCTAGAACTGGCCGCCCAGCCAAACTGAGCAAGGGCCTTATAAAGAGAGGTGACCAAGAACCTGATTGCAGAGATCATATGTGGAGATGAAAAAAAACTTGTTAGAAAACGGGGATAGTTGCAGGTCGTAATAGGCATGCTGAAAGGTACACCGTACTAAAAGAGAAAGTAACCCCTAACCCTACCCTAACAGGCAGCTTTTGCGACCAACTGTATAGCCTTCAGCTCACCCACTACCTTTCGGCAAGCTCATTATTCTGATCTGCAGATACCCACACTTGAAACAAGCACCTAAAAGACATAGTTGGTCAGTCTGATTAACCTCAATTCCAAGCATCATGTCTGGAGGATACCAGAGACCACTCAGCACCTGCACAATACCATCTCTATTGTGAAACAAGGTGGTGGTAGCATCATGCTGTGTTTGTGTTTATCAGGGGCAGGGACTTGGGGACTAGGCAGGTAGAAAGCTCACCTTCCAACAGGACAATGACCCTAAGTACGCTGCTAAGACAATGCAAAGTGACTTAGGGGCAACTTTGTCAAATATGTTGCATCATACCCCAAAATATTTGAGTCTGTAATAATCAACCAAAGGTGCCAAAGTACGTACGGAGTCTTGAGGGTCTGAATACTTATGCTATGCAAATGTTTATTTATTTGTTTATTTATTTATTTTTTATATAAATGTACATGTATCACAAATCAGTTTTTTTGTTGCTTTTTTTCTTTTATGGGTAGAAAAAAAGTAAAGTGGTGTAGCATATAAGGCTGCAACAATTAAATGTGAAAAAAATAAAGGGGTCTGAATTCTCTCGCAAGGCACTATATATGAATGCAACTAAAAAAAGAATTATTTACTAAGAGTGTTTTGCTTAAATATTGTAAGGGACATTTTTGAGTGATGATTCAAATTAATTTTTGAAATGCGTTACGACTCTGATGCAACTTTATTTTATTTATTTATTCTAAATAAAGCTATGTTCATGAAACCTCCACACTCATACTCACACAGATAGCAGTGGGAGGGTGGATTAAGTTTGACAATGTTGTCAAACATCATGGAGGAAGGACTTATGCTTATTTTTACCTTGATTTTCACAGAAAAGTTACCTGTTGTGTCTTCTGCTAATAGTTGGTGTCTCTTACTGTAAGTGTGCAAACTAGAGTATTGGCAATGAGCATGCATTGCAATCTCCAGTGTTCTTGACAAGAGTAAGCTTTATTGTGGATTAGACTTTACCTCCGATAGTCAAAATTCTGGTTATGTGAGGCTGCTTCCTCCAATTCTGTCTTTCTTTCTCATTCTCTTCTCTTGTTTCTTTGTCAGGGGTCAGCTGCATCAGCAGTGCTGTGAGGAGTGGACTCTGGTCAGTGAAGAGACTCAAGCTAAGATGGCCCGCATGGCAGCAGCTGCAGCATGGGGACTGGGTGAGGGGAGGAAACAATGAGACATTTCTCCCAATTATAATTAAAGAATAAAATCATTGTGTTTTGCATTGTTCTAAAATGAGGTTGAAGTTCAGGAATTTGTGAATCGTGTAACGTGTGTGATACAAGTTTATCTGGCAACTTCAACTGTCAGTTTTATCCAATTTTCTCTAGTTTTGATAAAACACTACTAGCAAGCCCCTGTTTAATTTCCATTTAAAAGTCACACTATAATCACATTAACACAATGATGCATAGTTAAAATTACACTTCTATAGGACAGATATGTAAACTGCTTACCTTTAGGATAAAGTTTACTGTTAAAAAGTTTTAGCAAAATTGGTTATTTACATAATTTGTGCAGTTCCATAGTTTTTGTAATTTAGAGTTTTTGTTTGGGGTGTGACAAGGGGTTAGTGCTCAAACGTAGAACACATTCTTGATGTCAGATGACAACAGCAGCCAATTGCAAGTCAATACTATATATTCATAGCAACATCAAGCTAGATGTTAACTACAGTTGGTTACATAAAGCAATATGACAACTTCCTAATGTAAGTGCTTTGAAGACCATTCAAATTTGAGTATTTATTATTACAGAAATATCATACAATCATGCAATGTTATGTTTTATATTACATTTAATATTAACACTGTGTTTTAAAATCCCCAAAAGAAAACTGTAAATATTTATTTAAATGTAAAGACCTAAAGTAGGTGTCTTTGTCTCTGCTTACCTGTAATAATAAAAACTCATACTTAACTAATACAAAACTCATACAAAACTTGAAGGAGATGAGTTCATATGTAATATGTAAAATTAACAACAGCCACAAAAAAGTGGATTTTCATTTTCAAGTACTTTCTAAGAAGATATGTTTTAATGAAGCAACAAGATTCTATTGTTACTTTTGACCTGAGAACACACAACTATACATTTGCATTTACTGTGGTTTCATCATACTCATTTTCTCCTTGAAATCATTTGGATATTATATTGAGTATTATTCTATGTGTAAAACATCCACATTGCTGGGAATGTGATTCTCAGATATTGCATACAGATATTTGTTTATATTATAAATTTATTATTTTGTAGCAGATATAATAGCTATATAATATATATATATATATATATATATATATATATATATATATATATATATATATATATATATATATATATATATATATATATATATATAATTTGCTTATTTTTGTGTTTGTCAGGCCACTGGGACAGTATGGAAGAGTATACCTGTATGATCCCACGAGACACCCATGATGGAGCCTTTTACAGGGCAGTGCTTGCTCTACATCAGGATCTCTTCTCATTGGCTCAACAGGTACTACATAATGAAAAACTAATGAGAGTTATTAAATGTTATTACCTCTAAACTTATTTTTCCATAATCTAAAACTCACTGTACATTGATGAAACAACAAGGAGGGAGATGAAGGGAAAAGTTGTTCAGTCAAAACGAGGAGCACAAACGTTGGCATGCATTGTGTCTGTTATGTAATATTGGTCAAAGGCTACCCTCAGTCTGCACATAAAATTACTTGTCTAATGTTTGGACCCTGTGGTGATTTAATGTTCCTTTTTGAGAGAGAGAGAGAGAGAGAGAGAGAGAGAGATGAGAGAGAGAGAGAGAGAGAGAGAGAGAGAGAGAGAGAGAGAGAGAGAGAGAGATCATACACATGGAGAACATCACAGACACGTACTCTTTGTGTTTATCGATATTATCATGTCATACCACATGCTCTATTACTCATGAGGACATTGTTACAAAGGTTATTTTAATGGAAAGCAGTCCCGGCATGATTCAAGTTTAATGCTGGAAAGGAAATTAGCCATTCACAGGATGAGATCCAGATGAAACTGTGCTTCTGGTTAGAGCAGGTCATTTTGGTTAGTAGAGCTGCATGATATATTGAAATGATTGAAATATCACAAATGTGCATATCTCATTTGGATATTATATTGAGTATTATTCTATGTGTAAAACATCCACATTGCTGGGAATGTGATTCTCAGATATTGCATACAGATATTTGTTTATATTATAAGTTTATTATTTTGTAGCAGACATAATAGTTATATATTATACATATATGATACATTGTCCCCTAATTGGGGACAATGTATAGGAATATATGTTGGCCAACAACACTGGTTGGTTGATCAGTTTTCCTTTGACAACAGTACTAAGGAAACTAAGGAGTGAACAGCTCTTGCATGACATCAAAGTTTAACTGTAAGTTCATGACACAGGGAAAAAAAGTTTTATAACAACAATAATAAAATGAGTAATAAACTGGTATAATGAAAAAAACATCTTAATAGTATTAAGCTATTAAAACAACCTCTATAAAAATGGCTTATATTGCCCAATATTTATATATTTTAATGTGTGGATTGAAAAGCTTGTAATTACCATTGTAAAATGTCCTGGTTTTCAAAAAAAAAAAAACTGCTTGGAAAGATATAGATGGGCAATCAAGTTGGACGAGGAAGAAAAACAGGATAAAGAGGGAAAAAAAACTAAAGATATAAATATATTGGGCTCTATCTTGCACCCGGCGCAAATGACTTTATACACTGACGTATTTATCATTCCTATTTTGCACGTGCGCAAAGCGGGTTTTTTTCCTCCACAGACGCACGTCGGTAAACTAGGAAATGAACTTGCGCTCCCTGGGCGGGTTGGCGCAAAAAGGAGGCGGGTGTCAGCGCAAACAATCCCTGGTGCTATTTTGAAGTTCCAGAAAACAATTGCGCCAATGACCAGAAAAAACCTGGTCTAAAGTCAGTGGCGCGTTGCGCGTACATTCAGATGCTATTTTAAGCGTGCATTTTTGGCCATAATACAGAGAGTGAACAACGCGCATACACTGTAGATGATTCTCTCATCTACACAGATGCATTTTACTTTTTGCAAATGATACATTATTATAAGAAAAAATATATAAACATGAGGGAAATCATTGTTGTGTCCATGGTGATGGGAAAAATAGGCATAAAACTTACACATTTACCCAATTTATTATATGCATGTTTAACCGAAGTTAATTTGGGTGGGTTTTTCCCATCCCCAATGTCCATTCTCTTTCTTTTACGGCCCTGACGAGAACATCGACCTCCTCGGCTGTGAACCAATTGAAGCGCGCCTGGTAAATGCACCGTTAAAATAGAATTGCGCCATGGAACAAGCGCACCTCGTTCATCACACTCTTAAAGGGAATGTGATATGACGCTCTTATTGGTTTATTTCCGTTACGCCCAAACCACACCTATGAATAATGAAGCTACTCCAGACCAACCCCTTTTAGATTTGCGCCAGGCGCAAGTGGCATTTATCCCGCCGGTTAAATAGCAACAGTGCCGGGAACCGCCCACAAAGTTACTTGCGCTTTGCGCTTTGACACTTGCGTTTCAGATCGTTAAAATAGGGCCCATTTTGTTAGGTTTCTTTTTGTCAGTTTGCTATTTTTGTTCAATTTGGAGGTATTTCTTTTAGTTATTTATTATTTATATATTTATTTAAAGGAGACATATCATGCAAAATCCACTTTTTTAGCCCTTAAATGCATTTTGTTGTATATTTGGAGTGTTTATAAGTACAGAAAAGATTAAATTATTCTCTTCAGGTGCTTTGTTTTTATCTTTATATTCTGTTTTGGTCATATTTTTCAACCTGTTCGGATTTTCCTGTTGTCTATTACGTTTTTTTTAAACAATTACGTCACAGTATTTGCAGCGGAACTGACAAATAAGGACATTGACTACCGGTCCAACACTTCGAGCAATCCGCCATTATTATTTCTCGCTCCGATTTTGTAGTCCAAGCTCAATGATGCAGAAGTTACGGGAGGGCTAGTCAAAATGTTCGGTTGTTGGATGTAGTGACCTGAAGCACTTCAAGGATCCCCAATCCAACAACCTCCGCCAGTATAAAGAATGGTTTGCCGATCGACTTCGTCTGAATGAGGGGTAAATTCCTTCTATCATTTAGCTGCTGTGTTTTCTGACGCTTTCTAAACGCAAGTTATCATATTATTATCATACAGATTTTTAGTGGTAAGATCAGACCGCAGTCATTTATCTTGTCAGAGTGCTTGTTTTAACAAGAGAAATAGTCGACTTTCACTAATAACACAACATAGTTAACTTAACTTTACATACCACTGCATCCATATGAAGACGTTGTTCTGCAGGTTTGTCGTCGTCTTTTTCAAATCGCTCGCTCTGGCTCGAATACATAACGCTTGATGGACAAGTCTTTTGTTGACATTTTGTTTACGTGTGAATAAAAATGTTCTTTGAAACTATAGTAATCGTATATCTCTTATCAAACTACAATAATGGCTGAACGCGGGGAGTTGAACCGACCGTGAACTCAGCGACCTGGAGAGCGGGCGGGGAAAGACGCAACTCCTTTTTATTTAAAGGGGACGCTTTGAAACGGGTTGCTCACAGAAGCACATCAGAAAAGGGGTAGAAAAGGGGCCTGTTGAGCTATAATAATGAGGAATTCAGACCCAAGCATTGCAGTTATGCTTTATATAGACCACAGATGTATGATTTATAAGTAAAAATGAATGATTTAAAAGCATGATATGTACACTTTAATAATATAGAAGAGACATTACAGAAGTATTACAGAAGAGACATTATTTCTATCATTATTTCATTCATCATTTTTGAAACCTTTCATAATAAAACATGTTGAGTAACCACTGAGAAGCCTATCTGAATATGTGTCTTGTAATATAACAATTTTCTATCCATACAGAGGAGGCATAGCTTACTTTAAATGTATTGAAATTAATAAGGCATCTTAGAGTAAACTTCAAGTATTATTTGAGTATCTGTTTGCCGGGCCAAGTGTCCTGGTTTTTGGTAATCAAAATATGGTTACCCTAAAATAACTGCAATGCAGTCAAGAGACCTACTTCATACTAGATGTACGTTTACTGAAAAAAGGCCTGTGAAACAACTACAATAAAACATTCAGCAATGGTATAATGTTATGTGTGCATGTGATTTCAGTGCATCGACAAGGCCAGAGATCTACTGGATGCTGAGCTCACTGCCATGGCTGGAGAGAGCTACAGTAGAGCATATGGGGTAAGAACATATACCTCAATCTTAACACATTAGATTTTTTAGGCTTAAGTCAAATGATCATTCAACTCAAAAAAAAAAAAATCTTTTTAATTGCACACAAACTGCTTTGATAAGAATGCTGTTCAGTATGTGTGGTAAAGTCGAGACCATTTCAGGAAAGACTATTACATTGTACGACTATTACAGTATTTCAGCCCAATGAACACACACACACACGCACATAATCTCACATTGGGTGAGATGATTGAACTTAATTTCTAATCTATGATTTTTTTTTCTTTCCTTACCTCTCTCTTAAAGGCCATGGTGTCATGTCAGATGCTCTCTGAGTTAGAGGAGGTGATCCAGTATAAACTGGTTCCTGAAAGGAGGGACATCATCAGGGAAACGTGGTGGGAGAGGCTGCAGGTGACAGCAGTGTTATTCCCTCTATCCTTGTCAAGTCACCATTATTTATAGTGCTTTACACAATAAAGATTGTTTCAAACAAAGCAGCTTTACAGTGATAACAGGAAAATGATTCAATGATACAAACTAGGGGTGCACCGATACCACTTTTTCCAGAACGACTCCAATATTGATTCTTTTGTTTTTAGTGCTTGTTGATCAGAGCACATGACCGGAGCGGAGTGGAGCTGTGAAAATCTTAGCTTCTCGCTCATGGAGCTGTTCACCCCTCTGCTCCGTCGCTCAAAGCCACATCAGGCCGCTCCGCTCATTATCTCTCAGCGCTCAACACAGTTTGCTTTGCGCTCCACTTAAATTGCCCACATTTTGATAACTAAACTTTTTCTATCTGTTGGCTACATCAAAGTATTTAAAAGTAGGCTAAATTAACTATTAGGCCAACATTTGTATAACTGAACTTTTTCCCAGAGTGCACGTTGATTACAAGTAAATTGGCTTTATGTTGTCAAACTTACAAAAGAAAGAAAATGAATTGCTTTCCTTATCTACAGTTCTTTTGAGTTCACCTTCAAGAACACAAGTGTGGACAATGTCTTAGGCTTCAGACTCATGCGGTGGTTGCGGAGAAAACCCTCACTGCGCTTTCATACCTGCTTGGGATGCTGAACACAATGCGTGCTTCTTTAGCCAGGCCGGGAAAACATGGAGTCAGACTCGTGGTGTGAGGAGAGCGAAATTGGAGCGGGAAATAGGGCGATGCTCCGTACTTTTAAAAATTACTCTCTGCGCTCTGTGTAAGATCCGCCCGCTCGCTCCCGCTCCACTCCACTCACATCCTCTGTTGCCAATACAAAGTAACGATACCTGTATTTTCATTGCATTTAAAATTTTTACAAATATTGGACAGTGAAACCAAAAGAATATCCATATATACTGTTACACATATCCATACACATATGCACATATCCAACATACTGTTACACGCACGTTTTCTTTTCAACTGTTTATGTTCACTTAAGACATAACCGACTATGTTTCACAACAATACTTGCCTATACAAGCAACTAAATTTAAAGGGATAAATCCCCTTTTTTTGGAAATAGGCTCATTTTACAACTCCCCCAGAGTTAAACTGTTGAGATTTACCGTTCTTGAATCCATTCAGCCGATCTCCAGCTCTGGCAGTACCACTTTTAGCATAGCTTAGCATGCATCATTAAAGTGACAAGACCATTAGCATTTCTCAAAGAAAAAAAAAAAAAAAAGGACCAAAGAGTTTCGATATTTTTTTCTATTTAAAACTTGACTCTTCTGTAGTTACATTGTGCACTAAGACCGACGGAAAATGTAAAGTTGTGATTTTTTTTTAGGCTGAGATGGCTAGGAACTGTACTCTCATTCCTGCTTAATAATCAAGAAACTTTACTGCCGTACCATGAGAGCAGCAGACGTAATGAAATGAAGCAGCACCTGAAAATAGGCTACCTTCCGTCAAATCATTACACCTAATGAAAACCATTATGCCTATCATTACTGCGTTATAGTACCTAGTCATATCAGCCTAGAAAATCGCAACTTTACATTTTCCGTTGGTCATAGTGCACGATGTAACTACAGAAGAGTCTAGTATTAAATAGGAAAAATATTGAAACTCTCTGATCATTTTCTTTTGAGAAATGCTAATGGTCTTGTCCACTTGAATGATGTATTCTAAGCTATGCTAAAAGTTGTAACGCCAGAACCAGAGATCCCTTTAAAGTCCTGATAAAGTCAAAATTAAGTATATGTTCTGAGTCTGTCATACCACAGAAAAATGTGATATTAGCCACCCAGCCAAATTTGAATGATAAAAAAAGCGGGCAAGTACATAAAATAAGCTATCAAAATCTTGAAAAAATCAGCAGTTATCTCTGTTCTCAAACGCTGGGGTCGTGTCCGCTGGCTGCGCTGAAACCACGCCCACTCGCGGGAAAGCTGTCGACGATGATATTAGGTGAAACTGCTCTCGGAACGGGAGGATGAACTCTGAGGCGGAAGATAGTCGTTTCGACCCCGTTCACCAGCAGCATCGGATTATCAGTGAATGCCAGTTGTCTCTGAGGAAAGTTTATAAAACAATCCTGTGTAAAATGATCACTACAGAGGCGGGTGTTGCTGTCGGTGATCCTCAGCTGAATGTGATCTTGATGTGATTGCTTTTAGGAAATTTAAATAAAGACACTGTTTTGTACATGATCGCATCCAGGTAGTAGCCTATGCATTTCCTTGTCAAAGGCATAGCAAGCTAGCAAACTGCAGACTGTAGTAACTAATATTACTGACAGTAACTCGCGATTGAGCGGTGAATGCAAATGTGCTCTATTGTCTATGGATCAGCCAACGTGCGTCATCAATTTGGGGCGTGTCCACGAGCTCTTGGGCTCCAGTGCGTTATCGAGCCCTGTTTTAGCCCCGCCCAAAAAATCTGTAAAATAGCAAAGGTGAAAAAAACTGTTTTACTGTTCAACGGTCTAAAGGCACGTTCACACTAAGCACGATAACTATAAAGATAACTATATATGCGTCCACACCAACGACCGATAAAGTTCTTTTTATGCACGCGTTAGCTGCGGTTTCTGAGTAGCGTGCGCGCGCGCGCAAATTACCTGCTGTTGCTGCTTACGTTACAAACAAATATCAAAAGCAAAAACAGGCGCTTTTTTTTTGGGTACACGATCGATATCCTTAAAAGACGAGAGGTGTTTGGAGTGCATCTAAACAGTGAATCCTCTGGATATAGCAGACGAATTCAGTGATGGGATAAAAACATCACCTAGTTGTTGCAATGTTGTCAAACCAATGTTGTCAAAGCGCTGGATATCCTACCTGAGGTAATTTTGTAACACTATGCTAAACTGCATAATCTCATTGCGAATAAAAACCGTTTATTCCCAGGATGTTTTCCATAAATCCATCTTTTTTAACGTATCATTGAAAAGTGGGTTTGACTTGTCAAACAGTGGAGTGGACTTTTTTTTGTACCTCGAGGATTAACTTCTCTGCAATGTCATCTGCCATGTTAAATGCACGATTCTGATTGGTTGTCAGTGTTTTATCGTTGGACAGCTGGAAAAAAATCGTTCTGAAAGTGATCCCAACGATATCGTTCCTCGTATCTTTATCGTTATAGCTGTGGTGTGAACTGTTTTATTCTTTATTATGGAGAACGATTTTTAGAATTATATCTTTATAGTTATCTTTATAGTTATCGTGCTTGGTGTGAACAGGCCTTAACTCTGTATTTCAGTACTTCACAGTTCACAGTCTTTGTAATATGTTTTAGCAATACATTTGTAAAATTTTTAATGTGTTTAAATTTTTTTTTGTTGAATTACCTTTACAGGGAGTTTAAATCATGTAACAGTTAATGTTATTACTTTAATTCAATGTTTTTTACTTTAATTCTAATAATGCATATGTGCTAAGTGAATGATCAGCTTTCAGCAATCAAGAGCATGCAACAGAAGAGCCAAGGCAAAAGTGGCAAGGAACCAAAGCTCCATCAGGTGACTGAATGGAGAAAAAAAAACCTTGGGAGAACCCAGGCTCAGTCGTGGCCAGTTCTCCTCTGGCCAACGAAGGAACAGTGTATGATTTGGGCGCATTACAAGTCAAATTGGATCGAAACATTGAGAGTATTTGTCTATTTCCATCTGTTTGGAAGTTGAAGTAATCACGCTGGTTTGGAGACGAGTTGTTGAGGATCAGTGCCGATGGCTGTCTTTCGATGAGGCCGGCACTTAAGGATGAGTCGGGATGGGTCCAGGCACAGGTCCACCATAGAGGGTCCCTCCGGATAAACAGAGAAACTAATATTAGAGTAGACCCAATCCTTCTTATGATGTACCAAGTACATCAGGATTTACGGGACGCGTTCCCGGCTCTGGCTGATCTAAACTGTGCAGCCTAATTTTGAATTAAGGAAGTCTATAGTGTGTTATGTGTATACTAGGCCAAAGAGATTTTTTTAGTCTAGTTATGAACTTGACGAGTGTGTCTGCTTCCCGGACAATGTTAGGAAGATTGTTCCAAAGTTTTGGTGCTAAATAGGAAAAGGATCTACCACCAGCAGTTGATTTCAATATTCTAGGTATTATCAACTTGCTGGAGTTTTGAGATTGCAAAAGGCGTGAAGGATTATAATGCGTTAAGAGCTCGCTCAAGTACGGCGGAGCTAAGCCATTTAGTGCTTGTAAATAATCAGCAATATTTTAAAATTTATATGAGGTTTAATAGGCAGCCAATGCTGGGTTGACAGAACTGGGCTAATAAGGTCATACTTCCTGGTTCTGGTAAGAACTCGAGCTGCTGGGTATTGAACTAGCTGAAGTTTGTTTATTAAGCGTGCAGGGCAACCACCCAGTAGAGCATTACAATAGTCTAGCCTTGATGTCATGAATGCATGAACTAATTGTTCCGCATTTGTCATTCAGAGCATATGGAGTAATTTAGATTTTTTAAATGGAAAAATGAGGTTTTACAGATACTAGACACATGACTTTCAAATGAGAGATTGGTATCAAAGAGCACACCCAGGTTCTTAACCAACAACGAAGACTTAACAGAGCAGCCATCAAGTGTCAGACAGTATTTAAGGCTGTTACTTGTGGAAGTTTTTTGTCCAATAGTTATAATCTCTGTTTTTACAGAATTTAGTTGTTGGGAATTAAGAGTCATCCAATTTTTTAAATCAGCTATGCATTCCGTTAATTTTGTGAATTGGTAAGTTTCGTTAGGTTTTGAAGAAATGCTGAGTATCATCAGCATAACAGTGAAGCTAATTAAGTGTTTCCTAATGATATCTCCTAATGGTAGCATGTACAGAGTGAATAGCAGCGGTCCTAGTACTGAGCCTTGTGGTACGCCATACTGAACTTGTGATCGATAAAAAAATATCTTCATTTACTGCTACAAACTGATAATGGTCAGATAAGTATGATTTAAACCATGCTAATACAATTCCACAAATGCCAACATAGTTTTCTTGTCTATTTAAAATAATGTTGTGGTCAATTGTGTCAAATGCAGCACTAGCACTAAGATCGATTAACACAAATAGAGAGATAGAACCACGATCGGATGATGAGAGCAAATCATTTGTGACTCTAATGAGAGCTATCTCGGTACTATGATGTGGTCTAAATCCTGATGGAAAATCCTTGCAGATATTTCTTTCAAGAAAGGAACACAGTTGTGAGGATACTGCTTTTTTCTGTATCTTTGACAGAAAAGGCAGATTCGAGATTGGCCTGTAATTGACTAATTCTGTATGATCAAGTTCCGTTTTTTTAACCAGCGGTTTTATTATAGCCAGCTTAAAGGTTTTTGGTACGTATCCTAGCGACAAAGACACAAATTAATGATATTAATAAGAGGATCTATGACCTCTGAAAGCGTCTCTTTCAGTAGTTTAGTCGGTATAGGGTCTAGCATACAAGTTGTTGAGATGAATTAACGAGTTTGCAAAATTCTTCCTCTCCTATAGCAGCAAATGAACCAAATCTTTCCTCAGGGAGACAAAAGTGCACCCCCTGATGCGATACTGTAGACAGTTGCATAGTTATAATTTTGTCCCTTATATTATCAATCTTAGAAGTGAAGAAATTAATAAAGTCATTACTGCTGTGTTGCTTGGACACTTCTGGGCTTGAAGCTTTCTTTTTCATTAGTTTAGCCACTGTTTCAAATAGATACCTAGGATTATGTTTATTTTCTTCTAATAAGTTTGAAAAATAAGCAGACCTAGCAGTTTTTAAGGCCTCTCTGTATGCAATCAAGCTCTCCTTTCATGAAATCCGGAATACCTCTAGTTTAGTTTTCTTCCAATGTGAACTAATGGTGCAAACCTGCAGACTTTTCCATTAATTCATAAAGGTGTAAGAGAGCAGAACTGATGTATCATTGACAAACAAAGTCAACGGTTAATTGTTCAGCTCAAGTTTAGAAGAATTACAGGCTCACACTGTGATCAGTTGTTTTAGTAGGGTTAATGTACAGTCAGCTTTTCATCGGTATAAGCTAGAACTGCACTATAAATCATTAAAGAATCTGAATCTGTATTCAAACACCCACACAAACTTATTAAACCTTTAACAAAATCACAGTGGATCATTCAGATCTGTGTTTGGCATTGCCACTGACCCATAGAAAGCAGTTGTCATGTATAGTCCAGTTTCAAAAACAGTATTTTTAATAATAGTAAACAGTTATTTCCATTCTACAAATATTTAAATTATCTCAGAAGTACTGGGATAAAAGTTGACAGTTTGGATAAAAAAACACTGATGTCCATGGTTCAATATAGAGCAAATCACCTTTTGACAGGTACTTGATGCTATAAATAGCGATTACATTGATTGCATCACTATGCCACTTGGTATGATAAATAATTAATTCAAATGATTTAAACACTTTTAAATAGACTGTACCATTTAACATTTTGTCAACCTCTAGTAAATTACTTTTTTAAGAATTTAGTTTATTTTGTTTAGTTATCTGTCATGGGAGAATTGCAATCGTGCAGCTCTAATCTCAGCTTTTAGCTTTCAGCTTTATCCAACCCTAAATGTCATTTGTAGACGCAGTTTATTCTAGCCAAAGACTGCCCAATTTATAACCTCAACACCAACCCATACTTTTTCCAAATAGTCAAGTCTGGTTATGTAAGCTATGTCTGTTGGTAATGGCAAAAAGTTTTCATCTCTCTGTCAACAAATCGTCTTTAATTAAATGCAAACACACCATCTTTAGAGCTGTCAGGTGCTCTTTACCAATTTCTGATCATTTAATTCAAAAGTCTTAACTAACCAACTCAAGTTTCAGCATAGTTTGTAAATGTAAGTTCTAAAAATGTGCATTTTTTTCAGGGTTGCCAGCGTATTGTGGAGGACTGGCAGAGGATCTTGATGGTGCGCTCCCTGGTCATTAGTCCACATGAAGACATGAGGACGTGGTTGAAGTACGCTAGCCTCTGTGGAAAAAGTGGAAGACTAGTAAGAACAACAGTGTCACATCCAATCACAAGCTTAGAACTGAATTCATTATGTAACGCATAAAACATCATTGCTCAAAGCTCAAATTCACAAAAGAAAAATCTCAGTTGTGGAAGTTTAAATGTCTTTCAAAATGTGGCACAATGTTTAGAATCTAGAGCTAAAAGGAAACCTATGCACATAACTGATTTTGAATTGTACCTATTTAAATAAATCTATCCTGAGCTTTGACTATCCTGAGCTTTGATGTGAAAGTTTTCCAACAAGGAAATATTATACATTTACAGTAATATGCACCTATAAACCATGGTTTATAGTTATTTTTAGAATAGCTAAGGGTCTTTGTTAGGCATGACGTGAATCAGTTGCTACCTAGACCGGTAACACTTTACTTGAAGGGGTGTGCATAAGACTAAAATGACACCTTTATAATCATGACATGACATGTTATGAATATGAAAGAAGTTTTATGCATGTTTGTGACAACTGTCATTAAGTATCATTCGCTCAGTTATGACATTTTTAATGCAAATATGATATTGTTTGAGTCTTTGAGATGTCTTTTGTTATGACACCTTGACATAAACCAATTCATCAAAATCTGTCAGTGTCTTTGTCATGACAACTTGACATTACCAGTCATAAACATGACATAGTAGTTTAATTATCAAACTTAAGAAACCACATAGCTTTATTGGTTAACGTAACATTAAACTGTCAGGTGGTTGGTTTTGACATTGGCTGTCATGAAGCCATTATAACTTTTTAATGACAAATTCAATAGTACCACTGTAGTTGAGGTCACGAAAAATATTCATGACAGTTATAATGGCCTCATGACAGCCAATGTCAAAACCCACCACATGACAGACTTAATTTTGTCAAGTTGTCATGACAAAGTCTGACAGGTTATGATGATAAGGTTTATGTCAAGATGTCATAACAAAGATATCTTAAACAATGTCATATTTACATTCTAAATGGCATCACTGAGCAAAAGATATTTAATGACAGTTGTTACAAACATGCATAAAACCTCCTTCATATTCAAGACATATGTCATATCATGGTTATGAAGGTGTCATGTCAGTCTTATGCACACCCCTTCAAGTAAAGTGTTACCCATAGACCTTGCAAGGTTTCATAAGGTAAACACACAGCAACAAAATTCAAAGAGGGCTTGAACTTACACTTCACTTAGTTTGGGGATGTTTGCCATCTTATTTTTATCGTTACACCAGTTTAGAGACATAAGTAGACATTTATCCTTTTCTTTTATTGTTTTTTTTCCTTTCTTCGCCATCTGACCCCCCTTTCATGAAGTACCCCCATGACATTTTAAGTTAATTTAGCAACAGTTTAGCATTTGCACATTCACAGTTCTGTGATGTCAGCTAATGGTCACATGACATGCTGGTAAACAAATAAAATAATTTTTAGTGAAGATTTATTTTATTAGTTTTTATTTTAAACTTATTTATTTATAATTTTGCAGTCCTATTATATTTATTTGATTTTTACAATTTGTATGATTTAATTAATTACTTGCTTTTCATCAACTTACAAACCCCCTGCAATCTGACACAAGTCTGTTTTAGAAACATCATAAATAAAAGATCAATATTAAGTCTAAGCCTGAGCCTGATTAGCTAACATAGTTTGGCAAATGGCAATAACACATTTTTAAAACCCTGATAAACTGTTAGTTTCTGAGATTTAATGTCAAATCTTGTGTTCCTCAGGCACTAGCCCATAAGACGCTTGTCCTCCTACTCGGTGTGGATCCCTCCAAACAGCTTGACCATCCCTTGCCCACCGCCCACCCTCATGTCACCTACGCTTATATGAAGTACATGTGGAAGAGCACTCGCAAGGTAAACACTTGAATCAATCCCTCTGGGCAGTATTTCCAGTCATTTACAGTCAAGTACAGCTTCTGTCTGCTTAAAGTACCTGTAAAGTCAAAATTAAGTATGTGTTCTGAGTCTGTCATACCACAGAAAAATGTGATATTAGTCACCCAGCCAAATTTGAATGATAAAAAAGCCGGCAAGTACATAAAATAAGCTATCAAAATCTTGAAAAAATCAGCAGTTATCTCTGTTCTCAAACGCTGGGGGCGTGTCTGCTGGCTGCTCTGAAACCACGCCCACTCGCGGGAAAGCTGTTGACGGTGATATTAGGTGAAACTGCTCTCGGAACGGAGGATGAACCCTGTTCACCAGCAGCATCGGATTATCAGTGAATGTCAGCTGTCTCTGAGGAAAGTTTATAAAACGATCCTGTGTAAAATGATCACTACAGAGGCGAGTGTTGCTGTCGGTGATCCTCAGCTCGTCATCAAGGTTGGCTCTACACAAAATAATCCACTTCTTCTTGATGTGATCGCTTTTAGGAAATTTAAATAAAGACACCAATCTGTTTTGTGCATGATCGCATCCAAATAGTAGCCTATGCATTTCCTTGTCAAAGGCATAGCAAGCTAGCAAACTGCAGACTGAAGTAACTAATAGTACTGACAGTAACTCGCGATTGAGCGGCGAATGCAAATGTGCTCTATTGTTAGGGGAGAGATCAGCCCCTGTCTATGGATCACCCAACGTGCGTCATCAATTTGGGGCGTGTCCACGAGCTCTTGGGCTCCAATGCGTCATTGAGCCCTGTTTTAGCCCCGCCCAAAAAATCCGTAAAATAGCAAGGGTGAAAAACTGTTTAACGGTCTAACTCTGTATTTCAGTACTTCACAGTTCACAGTCTTTGTAATATGTTTTAGCAATACACATGTAACATTTATAATGTGTTTAGAATTTTTTTGTTGAATTACCTTTACAGGGACTTTAAATGTGCAAAAATCTCCAATAATACATGTGAATAATACATGTGCAAAATCTTGAGGAAGCCATCTATTAGCATTCCCATTCATCTTAAAAGCAGTTGCTTATCTAGCAAATTCAGTCCTGGAAATACATGACTTGTGTGCTGCAATTTTGGCTCATGGGGACTATAGACTACTCATTGGAGACATAAATGCTCACTAATCCGATTATGGTGTCACAGGAAAATGACATGTCATGACAACGCATTAGCGTTGGCGTTTTCACTGGTGAAAAATCTATATAACATAAATATTTACAATTAAAACATTTTGCAAACAATTTAATCAGAATTAGAATTCATACTGCCAAGGACCATCAATATATCAAAATAATTAAGGAATCATTGCAAAATGCAATAATGATTCAGATTTTATTTAATTTAATGTAATGGCGATTGACTGTGGAGGATATAAGGAATAACTAACTCTGGGCCCAGAGTCAATTATTCCTCTTATACTATGGTTACCACACCTCAAAACATTGTTCAGATGATGTATTTCAGGATGGTTGTCAGGTTTTTCGTCCTTAACCCCGAGGACAAAAAACGCATTTTGATTTTTTTTTTTTTTCACATAGCTGCAACATAGACTTAAAATACTCCGTCATTAATGGTCATATAAATAAAATCAATACATAATTATAAACTATAGAGGGTCTTCTTTTTTGTGTGTACACTCTTATTAACATCAAAATCTTGTGTTTTTGTAAAATAAATAAAATAAACAGGGTGTGCTTCGAGCTCACTCTGTCTCCGGAAAATGTGACCCCGCCCACTGAGAGTGTGTGCTATTCAAACGCTAATGTTGAGGCTAGCCATGAAAATGCCCATATATCAGCTGGATAAACATCCAGTTTATCACAAATCTAACCTTACCTTACCACGTGTTCCTGCGCTGTAAGGAATAATACTGTCTTAATAATCCTGGAAAATTACCTCTGTTACCTGTTTCATTTCGAGGAGGAGCACACGGATTCAACTGATGTAAGTGATTTATTCTTAAGTGTTTTGTTCTAATCCCATTATTGAATAGTGTCTGTAAACTGCACAAAGACTGTTTAAATATTAAATGTGCGCGTTGGGCGTTCATTCACTTTATTAAGACTATATAGCCTACTGAGATTTGTTCTATACTGAACGCACAGATGCATAGCCTGCAGTTACAGACGAAATAGATTATAAAGTTTTTACTATAAAATAGACATCAAATAAGCTTTAGTTAGACAGTTTCTGCTCAAATGTTAAATATATAGTATGTTTTGTCAAAACTAAACTAATAAACTGTTATCCAATGCAAGCTAATGCAATGCACATATCAAAATAATGAATCCTTAACTTTGAAATATGTATTATAAAATGTAAATGGCCTACTTTAAAAATAATACTTTATAAGGAAAAAAAGAATTTTCTTATCAAGATGTTTCCAACTCTAACTTTGAACCAATTATACACAATTGCCCATATAACCTATTTGACCAGGATTTGTTTCCAGGTATGACTAAAAATGGGTTTTTGACTTTAATTTATATTTGGTTTTATATATATATATATATATATATATATATATATATATATATATATACACTCACCGGCCACTTTATTAGGTACACCTGTCCAACTGCTCGTTAACACTTAATTTCTAAGCAGCCAATCACATGGCGGCAACTCAGTGCATTTAGGCATGTAGACATGGTCAAGACAATCTCCTGCAGTTCAAACCGAGCATCAGTATGGGGAAGAAAGGTGATTTGAGTGACTTTGAACGTGGCATGATTGTTGGTGCCAGAAGGGCTGGTCTGAGTATTTCAGAAACTGCTAATCTACTGGGATTTTCACGCACAACCATCTCTAGGGTTTACAGAGAATGGTCCGAAAAAGAAAAAACATCCAGTGAGCGGCAGTTCTGTGGGCGGAGATGCCTTGTTGATGCCAGAGGTCAGAGGAGAATGGCCAGACTGGTTCGAGCTGATAGAAGGGCAACAGTGACTCAAATAACCACCCGTTACAACCAAGGTGGGCAGAAGAGCATCTCTGAATGCACAGTATGTCGAACTTTGAGGCAGATGGGCTACAGCAGCAGAAGACCACACCGGGTGCCACTCCTTTCAGCTAAGAACAGGAAACTGAGGCTACAATTTGCACAAGCTCATCGAAATTGGACAATAGAAGATTGGAAAAACGTTGCCTGGTCTGATTAGTCTTGATTTCTGCTGCGACATTCGGATGGTAGGGTCAGAATTTGGCGTCTACAACATGAAAGCATGGATCCATCCTGCCTTGTATCAACGGTTCAGGCTGGTGGTGGTGGTGTCATGGTGTGGGGAATATTTTCTTGGCACTCTTTGGGCCCCTTGGTACCAATTGAGCATCATTGTAATGCCACAGCCTACCTGAGTATTGTTGCTGACCATGTCCATCCCTTTATGACCACAATGTACCCAACTTCTGATGGCTACTTTCAGCAGGATAATGCGCCATGTCATAAAGCTGGAATCATCTCAGACTGGTTTCTTGAACATGACAATGAGTTCGCTGTACTCAAATGGCCTCCACAGTCACCAGATCTCAATCCAATAGAGCATCTTTGGGATGTGGTGGAACGGGAGATTCGCATCATGGATGTGCAGCCGACAAATCTGCGGCAACTGTGTGATGCCATCATGTCAATATGGACCAAACTCCCTGAGGAATGCTTCTAGCACCTTGTTGAATCTATGCCACGAAGAATTGAGGCAGTTCTGAAGGCAAAAGGGGGTCCAACCCGTTACTAGCATGAGGTACCTAATAAAGTGGCCGGTGAGTGTATATATGTGTGTGTATGTGTGTATACATATATGTATATATGTAGATGTATGTGTATGTGTGTGTAATACATAGTACATAATACATAGTAACATGTAATTTCACGGTACTTTATTGTTTTTATCCTATTGTTTACTAGGATTGTTTACTTGGTCAGTGTCATTGTGGGTTTTGATTATTTTGTTATAGGCTGTAAAGAACTTATATAGAAAAATAATTGAAAATCATTTGGCAAAGTGATATGGAACTTTATTGCGGTCAAGACTTGCCTGGAACTACTTTAGATGTGCGTTTCTCAGAAAATAATTGCACATCTTAGACCGCCCGTCAACCAATCAGAATCAAGCATTCAACAGCTCATAGTATAATAATACAGAGGGGCCAAAAAGTATTTAGTCAGCCTCTGATTGTGTAAGTTCTCCTACTTGAAATAATGAGAGAGGTCTGTAATGTTCAGCATAGGTACACTTCAACTATGAGAGACAAAATGAGAAAAAAAAATCCAGGAAATCACATTGTAGGATTTTTAAAGAATTTATTTGCAAATTATGGTGGAAAATAAGTATTTGGTCACCCACAAACCAGCAAGATTTCTGGCTCTCACAGACCTGTAACTTCTGCTTTAAGAAGCTCTTCTGTCCTCCACTCGTTACCTGTATTATTGGCACCTGTTTGAACCCGTTATCTGTATAAAAGACACCTGTCCACAGCCTCAAACAGTCACACTACAAAATCAACCATGGCCAAGACCAAAGAGCTGTCAAAGGACACCAGGAAGAAAATTGCTTGTACCAGGCTGGGACGAGTGAATCTACAATAGGCCAGCAGCTTGTTGTGAAAAAATCAACTGTGGGAGCAATTGAGCAATTGAGAATATCATGTGGTCAAAGTAGAACTTTTTGGTAAAAAATCAACTCACCATGTTTGGAGGAAGAAGAATGCAGAGTTGCATTCTACTGTGAATCATGGGGGAGGGAACATCATGCTTTGGGCCTGTTTTTCTGCAAAGGGGACAGGAAAACTGATCCGTGTTGGGGGAAGAATGAACGGAGCCATGGGTCGTGAGATTTTAAGCCAAAATCTCCTTCCATCAGTGAGAACCATGAAGATGAAACGTGGCTGGATCTTCCAGCATGACAATGATCCCAAACACACCGCCCGGGCAACGAAGGCGACAGCCCCTAAACATCACTGCTCTAGAGGAGATCTGAATGGAGGAATAGGCCAAAATGCAGCTACAGTGTGTGCAAACCTGGTGAAGACTTACAGGACATTACATTTACATTTATTTATTTAGCAGACGCTTTTATCCAAAGCGACTTACAAATGAGAACAATAGAAGCAGTAAAACTAACAGTAGGACGACAATAAATAAGTGCTCTAACCCCTCTCTTTTTTAGTTGAGCCTAGCTGAATGGAGAAGTTGTAATGAAATGTTGGGTTTGCCGGGATCACAAGTAGCTCTGTCTTCGCAAGGTTTAGTTGAAGGTGGTGGTCCTTCATCCAGCCAGAAATGGCAGGCAGGCTGAGATAAGAGCAGCTACCGTCGGATCGTCAGGCTGGAATGAGAGGTAGAGTTGCGTGTCATCAGCGTAGCAATGATAGAAAAAGCCATGTTTCTGAATCACAGATCCTAGTGATGTCATGTAGATGGAGAGGAGTGGTCCAAGCACTTAGCCCTCAGGCACCCCAGTAGCTAGATGTTGTTTCTTAGATGCCACACCTCTCCATGACACCCTAAAGGACCTACCTGAGAGGTAAGACTCGAACCATTGGAGTGCAGTTCCCGAGATGCCCTTCATCTTTAGGATCGACAGGATCCTAAAGATGATGGTTAACTGTGTCAAAAGCAGCAGACAAATCCAGCAGGAAACATTTGACCTCTGTCATTGCCAATAAAGGTTATGTTACAAAGTATTGAGTTGAACTTTTGTTATTGACCAAATGCTTATTTTCCACCATAATTTACAAATAAATTCTTTAAAAATCCTACAATGTGATTTCCTGTGTTTTTTTGTCTCTCATAGTTAAAGTGTACCTATGATGAAAATAATAGACCTCTCTCATTATTCTAAGTTGGAGAACTTGCACAATCAGTGGCTGACTAAATACTTTTTGCCCCCACTATATATAATGTACATACTATAATATACTGATGGTAACAAGGTTGCACTGCTGAGCTGCTAACAAGAAAAAAAGTTAAATTTTGAGCCATGTATTCATTATAAAGACTGCATAGCAACAAACACTAATGCAATGTTCATAAAATAAGATTAAGTAGATTGCTTTATCGGTTTGTGGAATGCAGGGATTTTTTTATTATAAAAGATGTCAAATAGACATTTTCTATTGCTTAGGAGTCGTGTGAAAATTATGGATTCTGTTTAGTTTGTCAAAAGAAAACTGCTTAATTGAACGGGACTGTAGTGAGTTTTGGGAAATTCCTGCCTCGCCAAGAACATTCCATGTGCCTAACATAGCATTTTAAATAAATGGAAGCACTCCTTCAAGAGAAAGACTGACTCACAAAAACTTCCCAAAAGTACACTTGTTTCTTAAAAACATCTTTGTTTGTTTTTTTGTTTGTTTGTTTTTTAATAGAAAACAAATCTACTGGCTGTTTTGAATGTAACAAGTGGAAATATTGTGTGGCTTTACATTCAGCTTTTCAGCTTCCCAGTCTTTTTGTTGCTCTACTCTACTACACTTGTAAAGAGCTGTTGCTTTTTACTTAAGAGTATGAAAATGAACATGGACGTACTGTATATACAGTGAGGAAAATAAGTATTTGAACAGCCTGCTATTTTGCAAGTTCTTCCACTTAGAAATTATGGAGGGGTCTGAAATTGTCATCATAGGTGCATGTCCACTGTGAGAGACATAACTAAATAAAAAAAATCCAGAAATCACAATATATGATATTTAATTATTTGTTTGTATGATAGAGCTGCAAATAAGTATTTGAACACCTGTCTATCAGCTAGAATTCTGACCCTCAGACCTGTTCACTCCTTGGACCTACCCCTCCGTTTTGCGCGTTCACGTCTAGGGGTAGGGTGTCCCGATTCTTGTTGAGATCAAGGGGTAGGGCTACATAGCCCTCGAAATGGAGATTTTTCAGAGGCACACTCCAAACGGAGGGCTAAGAGAAAGTTCATGGAATGCATCGCAAATCAGCGGCGAGATGGTTCGCAAACGGTTAAACATTTAAATTTAGCACCAGATGATTCCACCACGCACTTTATTTACTCTTACACTATAGTCGTTTAAATTAAGAAATGGTATAAATTACCTTTCTGATCAGAAAAGGCATACATTTCGAGAAAGGGATGTTATAATCATCATGTTTATTCAAAGCTAAGAGCAGCTGCACTGATTGTCAGTTGTTGTCTTGGAGAAATGCAGTAAAAACTCTGTAACGGCAGAGCCATCGCCGACGACTTATGACGTATCGGGTTCATGAAGGGTTGTTCCATTTCGTAGGGGAATATTTCAACCCCTTGGCCCCTGGTACTCTGTTTTAAGGGCCAAGGGGTACACTCGAAAACAAGGGATAGGGCCAAGGGGTGAATTGGGATTGAGCCTTAGAGGGCTGTCACACTGACAGTTTAGTTCGGAACGGGGCACGGTTCGAGAGAAAAATCGTTAATGTGAACGCTGTAATGGGACCCGGGTGCGCACTGGGGTACCGAACCCGAGACTGCTTGGAAGAGGTGGTCTGAGTTCGGTTGCTCCTGAACCGTGCCGCGGTTCGCGTGAATGTGCAAGCAACACAAGACTCGGGTGCGCACTTGTTCAGGAAGTAAAGTAACCTGCGCATGCGTTGTAGCTTATTGTAATGTATTCAGTTAAATAAAACACTTGTAAGGGATAATAGTGTTGATGCTTTACCTTGGTTACGAGCGAGTGTGAGCCTGCAGTGAATTCGTGCATTGCGGGTGGAATCAGAGCAACACATTTGGAAATCTACTGTCTCCTCAAAAGAGTCCATTTGCAAGCAGCAGAAGTCCACCTTATGTGACACACGCATAGTAAACCTGTATTGTTCACTCAACTGCTCATAATAGCAGCAAATTAATAAAAAAAACCCACAATATTTACCCACGTTCTGCTTTCTATCATGCGATGCGCATGTTCGCGATGACGTAAGATGCACGCAAACGCACCAGGGTTCGATAGAATCAAGTTGAGTGTGAAACCAGACCAACGCTGCAGGGGGCGCCGGAAACAAACGCGCTCAGGCTCGGACCGTGTTGTGGCAGATTTTCAGTCTCAATTCAAATCATCAAAGTCTGGTTCAGGTCTTGAAGAAATTGCTCAGAGTCGAGGTCTTGGGTCTCAGAAAAGCAACTTTATTGAGCAGTTCAACAAAGTGAGATGTCGGCCAAGCATCTGATCTTACAATGGTCTGCACGCATTTCTTATACCTTGTGGTAACCAATTAGCGCTCAAATTGTTATCTTTTCTCTCTTTGCTCTTCCTTATTACTCCTCCCAGATTAAAAACACCTGCATCATTATTTTATTTTTAATTGGAGGAAACTTCTTTGCGCACGCGTATCTCCTTCCAGATTAAAAACTCCTGCATCATTATTTTATTTTTAATTGGGCCAACTTTCTGGCGCATGCGTATCTTTTTAAAAATGGCTTTATACATGATTTTCAGGTACTTTTCCATGCCCTTTCACACAGTTTCTTCTCCTGTCCTTACTTGACTTGCCTTTGCTCGGGATTACCTCATTCAGACACATGCACGCTTCTCTCACATGTACATAGGACAAGCAGAGTTCTCCAACATAGCCCCCCTTTGGGACTTTCTCAAGTCCCACACTCAATAATTGTGCCCAGGATGCATCTCTATGAGTCGGTCTTCTCTCCTTCAACCAATATGGTCAATATAGACCATTCACCTTTTACCAGTCTAACCCACATCACATAGGTGCACCCTGGAGGAGAAGCAGGACCAAACATCTCCACCCTCCATTGACTAGAGTGGAGTAAAAGATCCTACCCTCCTTTTTAAATCATCAGCTTAAGGGGCATGTTTCTTTCTGTTTCCCTGCATTTTTAAATCTTTTTCTTGTCCCACGGTGCCAGAGGAACTTCGCAGGCGCTTCCGTTGGCCTGGAGTGCTATCTGGGTTGCTCCATCGTTGCCAGAGGTGCTCAAGTTGCCTTGGGGCGCTATCTGATGTTGGTGCAGACAGCGGGTTTTTAAACCACCAATTGAGTCTGCCCTTGCCTTCTTTGACAATCGGTGACCGCGCTTCACATATAGATCCTCTATCTACTACACACATGTACATGTTCCATCCATGTAAAATATCACCATTCTTTTTGTAATAAACTTCTACATACTACTTTCAGGATGGTATAAAATGGTATAAAAATAAATGACAATGAAAACATTTTTATCTCAATCCCTCATACTGCATCATTTCTGTATTACAAGTAAGAACTTACTTTAATCCCTTCTTACATTTCCTTCTAATCCTTTTCCTTCATTCTTTTTCATTTTCATAACACACTTTATATGAATATACTCAAAAGAGGTGACTTAAAGTGAATAGTAATAATAAAACATTCTTGACTTTTCATTTTTTCTGGTTGCATTATCTCGTACCACGGACAATGACCTGCTTCAGACTTTCTAACATTCCCTTACATTCACATATTTATAGTTGTGACAGTTGGTGTGATTATAGTAAAAATATTTCTTGTATGGATTACATAAGCATGCTATATAGAAACAGATTATATGAGTGTAAATATTTCTGGAAAGACAGCCCTTATTCAAAATCAAAGGAATGTAGAAAACCCCCTCTAACTAACTGCCTACTCTACCCATGCACTAAATGTTCTAACTAATTTTATCCCCAAAATCAAAATACACAGTGGGGCTATCTCCCTCTCTAAACATAAACAGAGTAAAAATGTAAAAATCAAAAGTAATAAGGTACCATCTTTCCATACGGTCTCAGTTAGTTACTTTACATAAACTCATCCAGCTCATCCAGGCCTGGGGCACTTGGGTAAATCTCGTTGGCACATCCAATGTCAACTCCTGATGGTCTCACTGATACACTGATCATTTATTTGGCAGCTGCACTGGCCATCATTGATCTGAGAAAAGGCACAACACAACAAAACAACAGAAAGAAAACACCAACTGATATTGCTAATATTATTCCCACCTGAATGAGCCAGTCCTTCCAGGATGCAAATATTGAGTCAAACCAATACCCAAAGCTCCTGTCTCTCCCCGTATTGGTAGCAACTTCCGGTCTTAATTCTTTTATCTTCTTCATGGCCCTAGTAAATGATCCATCCGGGACTGTGCCCGCTTAGGAATAAAGGTACAACAGTCAGATTCAAACATTACGCACACACCCCGTGTCTGCCAGGAGCCAATTCAGAACTTGTCTATTCTGCCAGGTCATTTTGCTTGTGGCTTTTAGTTGTTCTCCTAGAGCTTCGAGTGCTTCATTCGTGTAATTAATAAATCTCTGCTGATTGTAATATATGTAATTAATCCATTCCATATTCTTATTTGGCGTTATCTATACCAACGTTAATTCAAGTCCTGCTGCTGCCTCATCTCTGGCATATGGTATCCATCTTGGCTGTAACAATCCATCACTAGATGCTTGAAAAGTCCTTCTGGAATAGAGCCTATTGGGGTTGCTGTTCCTTTTCTGACATTATTTTTGCACAAATTTCACATTCATTTAAAAATTCATCTACCCTTGTCTGTAAGCATGGGGACCAAAATCACTGTCTTTTTATCTTTCTCAACATTTCCCCCCTTGCACAGTGATCAAAACTGTCTGTGCGCATCAGGAATCAGGATGTTTAGTAGTGGTAATGGAGCTATCATAAGTCCTTCCATGGCAATCAAATCTATACACACCAATTCTGCGTTATTTAAAACACAAATATTGCATTTGGCTATCATCAATCTTCTATTAAAATCATCTATGTCAACTTTCTTTTTTTTCTCTTTTTTTTCTATTTTTACTCACTTCCCCCCTTTGTGCGATGGTCAAAAAACCACGCACATCTTAAATTAAAAATATTTGCCAGTGTAATTATTTTAATTCCTTTAATACCTCATTTGTCCAATCTAAAGTTGAGGGTGTTGCTGCCTTCTTGACTTATCTGATATAGACTTAATTTTATATTAAATTATCTATCCTAAATTTCAAGGTACGAATATCATAACCTCATAATCTTTTAAATTACTTTAGATCTCATCATAATCTCAAGTTCATGACCCACAATATCAACATCGTACAATCCCTGGTAATATCAAAATTTGTGATATCACATGCTTATAATTTGTGTAGTAACTATTTTACTTCCCAAAAAAATGACTATTGACCAAGATAGAGTGACCAGCATCATAGCTCTATCATCCACATTTTTGTTGTTGGACACATTTATGTCCCCCTTTTTAAATAGAGAACTCACAATCACTCAAGCTTATATCAGCTACCTTGAAAGCAGAGCCCAAACATTCTGTTTAACCCCCTGGGGACCAAAAACGCGCCCCCGCGTTTTGATCGTTTTTTTTCACACAGCTGCAACATAGACTTAAAATACTCCGTCATTGATGGTCATATAAATAAAATCGATACATGATTATAAACTATAGAGGGTCTTCTTTTTTTATGTACACTCTTATTAATATCAAAACCTTTGTGTTTTTGTAAAATAAATAAATTAAACAGGGTGCGCTTTCAGCTCACTCTGTCTCCGCAAAAATCTTTCTGAAACGCGTCCGAAAAAAGAGCTGTAACTCATTAAATACTTATCACAGACACACGAAAGATCTCTCTTTATGAAGCTGAGATTTTCTTCTTTTAATTTAAGTCATTTATATAAAAAGCAACTACTCTCAGTTGATGTAATCTGTATGAAAAGAAAGAGATGTCAGGATTTTCCCTTTCACCTCATTACAGCAAATGAGGCGCTAATTTAACCGCGCCCACTGGGAGCGCGTGCTATTCAAATTCTAATGTTGAGGCAAGCCATGAAAACGCCCTCATCGCAATGAGAAGATCCTGGAAAAAAAGTTACCTTATAGTTTCATTTTGAGGAGCACGCACGGATTCAGCTGATGCAGTAAGTCATTTATTATAAGTGCTTTGTTCGAATCGCGTTATTGAATAGTGTCCACAAAGACTGTGTAAATATCAAATGCGCGTCTGATAGGGAAGAATAGACGAATTCACTGACGCGCGCTGTGCGTTAATTCACTTTCGCTTTCATTTGAACAAGAATCTCATGAGACATCCTTAGTAAGATAACATTATTTATCTGTACCTATAACCAAAAAGTGTGTTTAAATATGATTCGGGTGTGTGGACGGATGTACGAACGAACGTTCATTTAGTTAGACTGTTAGAGTTCTGCTCATATTATTTTATTAGCCACACACACAAATCATATTTAAACACACTTTTGGTTAGAGTTTAAAATATCTTGATGTTTGAAACTCTAACTCTGAACCAATTCTACATGGCCCATATAAAAATTGACCAGGATTTGTTTCCAGGTATGACAAAAATGGGTTTTGACTTTCATTTATACTTTGATTTTATACATAGATGTATATATTTGAAGCGTTCAGATGCAAAAGCCTCTAAGTGCCATTTGAATATTTTCTAGAATGATCATTTTTATCAAGCTTGTATATATAAGTTCAGTAATTTCACATAATGGCAATGAAGACCTATTAATTGTCATTTAAGTGAAATTACTGAACTTACAAGCTTGATAAAAATAATCATTCTAGAAGAATTTAAAATCGAACTTAGAGGCTTTTGCATCTGACCTTCTGTTATATATATATATATATATATATATATATATATATATATATATATATATATATATATATATATATATATATATATATATATTGTCCTTTCGTTTTTTTTCTTGTCTGACTCACCTGAATGAAAGGCTCATTATTATGCATGTCTTTGTCTCTCTCAGGTGTGAATCACCTAATTATACATGATGAGGGCTGACCTGTTCACGCCCATTCGCATATTGCCTTGGCAAACAAAAAAATCTTTTTCACAATATAACCCAATTCACAGTTTTATGTGAACGATTAGGGGGATGATTTTCAGATCATTGTGAAGAAAAAACCCTAGGCAACAACATCAATTAGTCAAAAGTCTTGTGGACGCATATTTAGTATGTGTTTTCTGGCCTTATTTCAGAAACTTTCATTTTTAGTTTTTACAATAACCACGCATAAACAATATTCTCTCAAAAATGCAAACATGTACAAACATGTTGCCCATATGTCATGGTTGCCCTGTTTCTGCTAAATATAGTGTAATTTCACCTGTGCCATTAATATGTTTATAAGCAGCTGAAAAAAACACAGATGTCAGGGCATGTCAGAACCTCTCAAGGACCCCAAATACACCTTGGTCCCCAGGGGGTTAATGAACAAAATCTTAAATAATCTAATTATGCATTTACTCTTGTGGTTATTATTATTATTATTATTATTATTATTATCTTCGGTTAATGCAATATTCTCTCACTCTTCTAAGTCCAGTCTCAGTTTTAATTAATTATTCAGTCATGCAAGCACTTGACTTCTTTTAATTATATTATTATCATTATTAAATGCTTACAGCTGGACTGATGTCTATGGAAAGAAAGCAAATAGAGCGTTAGCCTAACAGAACATAGAGAACTGCTGCTGGACCAGTGAGAAGTCAAAATACAATTAATATGGCCAATCAATGAAATTATATAAGCGGTCTCTGTAGTGATCATTGAAGACGTATCACCTGTGCCTGCTTAGGAAAGGATGAAGTCCTTCTGCTTGGATCAGTTGAACTGGTTGGGCTACTGTCATGTTTCTCTCCTCATCCGATGCATTTGATCTGTCAGTCCTCGTTCAAGGCGTCATGTTCTGACACAGTGGTTGGACTGGATGCTGTAGTTTCTCTTCCTCTCCTCAGCCTGGCTTTTGGCCAAGCAACGGAGGAGACACATTTGTAGACTGGCAGGGTGTTTTTCTTGGATGTTTCTGTATCAACACAGTCTTTGTCTAAACCAGCTCCCAAGAAGTTTCAACTTCATATTTTCAGGGAGGATGAAGGCCCACAAACCATGCCTCTTCTTTTCTCTGCAGCCGTGTCCTTATGTTTCTTGCTCTCACTTGTTGCACAGTCTAGTTGCTGTTGTTCATGTCGAAACAGATGCCCCAAAAGCTGGCTGGTGTCATCTGGAAAATGAACACTCAGAGATACGCATTAATCAATGTAACAAAGTCCTTAGTAGATGGACAGGAAGAAGGAGACAGGGTCGGCGAGACTGGGACTTGTACAGGCTTTATTAACTCAAAACAGAACAGGTGCGCACAGAACGCGTTCACCGTAGTATCTCTACAGCACAACTTCAATCAAAACTCTTTCCACGCTGATTCAGCTCTCCTCGTTTTTCCTCCAGTCACGGCACAAGTCCCAGTCCTTTCTCTCTCCCCTTCCTTCTCCCACTGTGCTGGTTTTAACCGTCTCCCCACACCAATCACTGCAATCAGACACAGGTGTTTATCATTTGCCCTTGATCCACTTACTCACCGCACAGCCTCCTGCCTCATCTCTCCATGCAGACAGCGCGCAAACCACGCCCCCCTCACCACATACCCCCACCGCCCGACTCAGGCCGGGGAGCCGTCCGGCCTGCAGCCCCTCCCCCCCCCCCCCCCCCTTTCCTGGAGAGGAAGTCGGCCACAGCCATCTGCGCCCCCGGCCTGTGGATCACCTGAAACTTAAAAGGTTGTAACGCCAGATACCAACGGGTGATCCGCGCGTTGGTATCTTTCATGCGGTGGAGCCACTGCAAGGGAGCGTGGTCCGAACACAGGGTGAACTCCCGTCCCAGGAGGTAATATCGGAGGGTGAGGACAGCCCAGCGGATGGCCAAACACTCCTTCTCAATGGTGCTGTACATCGTCTCTCTCTTAGAGAGCTTCCGACTGATGTACAGCACCGGCCGTTCCTCCCCCTCCACCTCCTGGGACAGGACTGCGCCCAAACCCCTGTCCGATGCATCTGTCTGCAGGATGAAAGGGAGACAAAAGTCAGGAGCATGTAAAAGCGGTCCCCCGCACAGAGCAGCCTTTATCTGGGTAAACGCCTGCTGGCACTGCTCCGTCCACTGGACCGTATCTGGAGCCCCCTTTTTAGTCAGATCAGTCAGCGGGCTAGCGAGGTCCGAATAATTGGGTACAAACCGTCTATAATATCCCGCTAGCCCCAGGAACTGTCTAACCTCCTTTTTGGTCTTGGGACTCGGGCAGGTAGCAACTGCTGCTGTCTTATCAATTTGGGGACGCACCTGTCCGTGACCCAAGTGGAAGCCCAGATACCTTACTTCTACCCGCCCAATTGCACACTTCCTCGGGTTGGCCGTGAGCCCGGCCCTTCTCAGCGTTTTCAGGACAGCCCGCAAATACTGCATATGCCGCTGCCAGTCATTACTATAGATGATAATGTCATCCAGATAAGCCGCGGCATATGCAGCATGCGGCCGGAGAATTCTGTCCATCAAACGCTGAAAAGTCGCCGGTGCCCCGAACAAACCGAACGGAAGCGTGACGAATTGGTGTAATCCGAACGGCGTGGTAAAAGCTGTCTTTTCTTTGGACATTGGAGATAAGGGGATCTGCCAATACCCCTTTGTTAAGTCCAGCGTCGAATAAAAGCGAGCAGAACCAAGCCGATCAAGCAATTCGTCAATCCTTGGCATTGGATAAGCATCGAATTTAGACACCGCGTTCACCTTTCTGTAGTCCACACAGAACCGAATCGAGCCGTCAGGTTTAGGAACTAAAACTATCGGGCTGGCCCAGTCACTGTTGGACTCTTCTATTACCCCCATGTCCAGCATTGTTTCTAATTCGGCCTGAACTGTTTTCTTCTTGTGTTCAGGTAATCGATACGGACGGCAACGTACAACGACCCCCGGATCTGTCTCAACGTGGTGCTGAATGAGATTAGTTCGACCAGGCAGGGGCGAGAACACATCGGAAAACTCCGCTTGTAATTTTTTAATGTCAGTGAGCTGTGAGGGTGAGAGATGGTCACCAGATGGAGCCAGAGAGAAGGACTGCGAATTAACCCTCGCCTCTGGCCCGAGGTCCTCCTCCCCACTCACCACCGTCGCCAGCATCACTGCCTCAGCCTCAACCCACTTTTTTAGTAGGTTGAGGTGATACGTTTGACGTCCCCCGCCCCTGTCTGTTCGAATTACCTCATAGTTGAGATCACCAACTCGCCGTGTGACCTCAAAGGGCCCTTGCCACTTTGCAAGTAATTTCGAGCTGGACGTGGGGAGCAATACAAGCACTTTATCTCCCGGTGAAAATTGACGGAGCTTAGTTCCCCTATTGTATTGCTGTTTCTGTCTGTTCTGAGCCTGTAACAAATTCTCCAACGATAGCCGCCCCAGTGTGTGGAGTTTTGTTCTCAGGTCCAGGACATACTGAATTTCGTTCTTACTAGCCGACGGCCCGTCCTCCCAAGTCTCCCTCAGTACGTCCAACACCCCACGAGGCTGACGACCGAAGAGAAGCTCGAAGGGGGAAAACCCCGTGGAGGCTTGGGGGACCTCGCGTACAGCAAACAACAGGGGTTCCAGCCACTTATCCCAATTTTTGGCGTCTTCGTGAACAAACTTACGAATCATGGTTTTTAACGTGCGATTAAAGCGTTCGACCAGACCATCTGTTTGTGGGTGATAGACGCTGGTACGAATCGATTTAATGCCCAGTAATTCATAAAGTTCGCGAACCGTCCGTGACATAAACGCCGTGCCTTGATCGGTGAGGATCTCCTTAGGGATCCCCACCCGGGAGATTAAGGAGAACAGCGCGCTCGCCACACTCTTAGCCGAGATGTTGCGAAGCGGAACTGCCTCCGGGTATCGTGTTGCGTAATCCACCAGGACTAACGCAAAACGATGCCCTCGTGCTGACCGTTCTAATGGCCCGACGAGGTCCATACCAATTCTTTCGAAGGGGACCTGCATCAGCGGAAGGGGGCACAAGGGTGCTTTTGGATTGGCCGGTGGATTCACCAACTGACATTCACGACAAGACGCGCACCACCTGCGCACATTCTCATGAATGCCCGGCCAGAAGAATCGGGCCATGAGACGGTTTAGTGTCGCCTTTTGCCCTAAATGTCCAGCCATCGGATTACAATGAGCCTTTCATTTCCCGGCGGCTCCTTGGCACTAACAACTGGGTTGTATCTTCCTTTGTCTGGGCGTCTTGGGTCACCCGATACAACCTATCTTTAATCACGCAAAAATAGGGGAACGAGAGCGGTTGGTCCGGGTGGAGTAGCTGTCCGTCGATGGAACGGACCGAATCAAACGCGTGTTTGAGCGTTTCATCCTGGGACTGCTCCAGGGGAAAATCATCGCGCTCAGAGAGGAGATTTCTCTCTAAAGCTCTCTCTTCCCCTGCAGCAGCACCCAGAGGTCCCGGTACAGCATCCCCCACCTGCACCACCGCTGTCCTCCCCTGCTGCTTCGTTTCCCAAGAGGCATCCGCACATAAAATCCCCAATAATCTCGCAAAATCCGGCCAATCAGTCCCCAAAATTAGCGGATGCCGGAGGTGCGGGTTAACTGCCACCTCCACACTATGTTTTTGTCCCCGAAATAGAATCGCGACGGACATTAAAGGATAACTCTCCACCACCCCGTGCACACACCGAACCCTAACCAAGCGGCTTTTATCCAATGCCCCGGACCGAATCAGGCTTTGATGAATAGAGGTCTGGTTACATCCCGAATCCACCAAAGCCTGATAAGTATCCCCCTTTATACTCACGGGTATCTGGTACAGGCCAGCTTGATCGGGGGCGGCCGTTGGCGCGTCGGGGATCCGGACCAGTGTCCCCACCTCCATCACTGGACACCGGTCGATAAAATGGCCCGGGTCCCCACAGCGCCAACAGGCCGGCCCAGGCTTTACCGCTGCCCCAGCGGAGGGAAGGGGGCCAAGGGATTGATGTGGCGAGAGGGTTGTCGCCGGAACCAGGGTGGATGTGTCCCCCGCGGTCGCCCCCCGCGGACCCGTTCTCCCCGCGGAACCGCTATCCGTCGGCCAGCCGGACTTCCACCGCGGCGGCAGACTCCTTCTTCCCGGGTTTCGGCACCAGTGTAACAAAGTCCTTAGTAGATGGACAGGAAGAAGGAGACAGGGTCGGCGAGACTGGGACTTGTACAGGCTTTATTAACTCAAAACAGAACAGGTGCGCACAGAGCGCGTTCACCGTAGTATCTCTACAGCACAACTTCAATCAAAACTCTTTCCACGCTGATTCAGCTCTCCTCGTTTTTCCTCCAGTCACGGCACAAGTCCCAGTCCTTTCTCTCTTCCCTTCCTTCTCCCACTGTGCTGGTTTTAACCGTCTCCCCACACCAATCACTGCAATCAGACACAGGTGTTTATCATTTGCCCTTGATCCACTTACTCACCGCACAGCCTCCTGCCTCATCTCTCCATGCAGACAGCGCGCAAACCACGCCCCCCTCACCACAATCAAATTCATACTTTATAAACTCTTCAACCATCTCTTTCAATTGTCCTTTAATTTCAGAAGTCTCATCTAGTTAATAACAGCAGTTTCCTCATGCGGTTTTAATAAAGCAAGTTCTTCTTTGCAGAAAAGAGCAAGCATGTTCTTCTTTGCAGAATGCAAAAAATAGCAGCCTATCAGTCCATCTGAGTTGCCTTATTTTTAGTCACATATATAGTATTTTTATCACTTGCTATTTCGATCCCTACTCTCTTAAGCATTTTTAGGATTAAATTAATTACTCTCATTACTGTAGAATGCATCTAATACAATACAGTATATGTCTTTTAAAAGTGTCTGTTAAGCTTGGTCACCCAATCCTGCACATTCAACACAATCAATGTATTGTTTAAAATAACGCAATTAAAAAAAAATCTAAATTTTACAATGGATCAAATTTCAAACTGTCTCCCAGGGATAACAAGATACAAACATCATAGGCCATGTCTTTATACTGTATAACAGGTCAATCATACTCACATCTAGCATGTCTCTCTCTTTTTCTGTATATACTGTATATATCTCTAAATGTCAGATACTTCTATAATCCTTTTTTGTAACACACGCTGGATCCAATCTTATCTCTGAGGTGACCGGCAGTGCTTCTCGAAGAAGGGATCTGGGCAGCTCAAATTTGTTCAGTTACAGCCGCAAGGCCTCAAAAGTTATGTGACGTTTAATTATTTTGAACCAATTCATATAAGGCCACTCTCTTTCAAGCTGATCAAGGTTTGTTATTTGTGTCAAATTTCACAAAAATGTATCTCTCATTTGTTCTGTCAACTCTTCTCTTTGTCCATCTGCATTAATAAACTCTCTTTCCAATCAAAAATGATTTTTTTATTCCCATGGTTAACTCCGCTGTTCGTCTCAAATCATCTTCCCTTCGCCTCCACATCCACCTTCTATGCTTTTCTTTCTCACTTTCAACATATCCATTCCACATCTGCACTGCCTTCAATCTTCCTCCTCACTGGGATGTTATCACCCCTCCCTCCTGCTCTCTCACTCCGAGTCTTCTCTCTCTCTCACACACACACACACACACACACTGTCTCACTATCTTTTTGCAGCCCCTCCTCTCTCTGTCAGAGGCAGCCCCTCCTTTCTGCCTCTCTTTCTCAGATCTCAGTCACCGTTTACTTGTGCTATATGAAACAAGTGTTCTTTTATAATTTTAGTTTCTCTTAATAAATGAATATCATAAATAAATATCATTATTTTTTAAATCATTATTTTTTAACAGTCCTAATCTGTGCATTTGACGCGCGCACACATACTTTTAGGCTACTCTTTATTTTTCTTGTAACAATGAATTGACAAAGTTGAATTATTGTTCAGAATAGGCTGTTTTTCTCAGTCCAGATCACAGCTCCTGCAGTCAGAAGAATGGCCAAATAGACGACAAAGCAAAATTATTAAAAATTTCACTTCATAGTCTCCCCACAATGTATACTCTTTAGGACATGTTTCTGAATTTAATGGCACAAATAAATAAACATCAAGTTTTTTTTTTTTTCTTTCTTTGATGCTTAAGATTTTTCTCCCCGTCTCCTCTCCTACCCCTTCTATTTGTTCATTATTAATTTTTTTTTTTTCATTAATTTCTACCCACTGGTATGGGGGTTGCTTCTCAAAACTAGTCAAATTATCCACCAACGCTGGTCTGATTTCTCCTCCCTGTCCGACTTTAACGATTGTGTCATTTTCCCGCTGTTTTTGGCCCTGGAATCACTAATACATGTTCCTCAAAATCGTGGCTCCTCCCAAACCCAGAGACCAAGTGTACCACGCATTTCTTTTAAGGTATGTTATATATAATGGATTTATCTTTATTTCTAATGTAGTGAACTGTGAATCCAAAATGGTGTTTTTTTATGTTAAATTTGTTCAGGCGTGGTCTGAGTATTCTGTTTTTTATTATTATATATATATATATATATATATATATATATATATATATATATATATATATATATATATATATATTCACATCATGCCAATCCATTAAAGGCCATTCTTGCTCAAGATGACTCAAATTTGTGATCTTTGTCAATTTTTAAAGAGCTATTTTTTTTTCCTTGGCCTGTTAACTCCTGTCTCTTCCCTTCGTCATCTATAAACTCATTTTCAAACCAGAAGTGATCCTTAATGCCTTTGGTTAATTTTAATGCCTGTTTAAAGTTGTCTTTGTCCTCTCTTTCTCTCTGTACTCTCCTATCCTCTGCCTCGTAATGATCTCTCACTCTGGTCCACATGTGTTCTTCTCTTCAGGCATCAAAAAATTAAAAATTAAAAATATCCCTCCTTAGTTTTTTATCTTAATCCAAACACACTTAGTTTGTTAGTATATTCATTTACACACCCGGGTTTTCATTCACACTTTCACCACACTCATTCAACACTTTGATACCTTCTTATCTTTCTGCCTAACAGAGGCTGTGTCTCTCTCTCAGGGTCACAGCGCTCACACTCTGGTGAGTGTCCAAGCAAACAACAAAGCCATTTTTTTGGAATATTCTTTGCCTTCCAATATTTGCTTTTCTCTATTTTTTTCTACACTGTCTTAACTTTTGTCTTTCATCTATTTTCCAATCTTAGCTCATATATATATATATATTTCTACTTCTCTGCAGTTTTTTCTACTTTGTGCACTTTTTTCAGCCGGCGCGCTTCTACAGCAGCTGCAGCATAATTCACACACACTTCTCTGCTCGGCGCACTCCCACACACACTTTTCTCTAGCGCGTGCTCCCTCTAGCATACACACAACAACCACACACACTTTTTCCAGTGCGCGCTCCCTCTTTACACACACACTTCCCTCGGCGCGCTCTCACTCTATTTACTCTCACAGGCAAAAATTAACAAATAAAAACAATACAAACCTGCAGTTACTCTCACAGGCAAATAAAAACAACACAAACCTGCAGTTACTCTGACAGGCAAAAAACCCAAAACAAACCTGCAGTTGCTCTCACAGGCAAATAAAAACAACACAAACCTGCAGTTACTCTCACAGGCAAATAAAAACAACACAAACCTGCAGTTACTCTCACAGCAAATAAAAACAACACAAACCTGCAGTTACTCTCACAGGCAAATAAAACAACACAAACCTGCAGTTACTCTCACAGGCAAATAAAACAAAACAAACCTGCAGTTACTCTCACAGGCAAATAAAAACAAAACAAACCTGCAGTTACTCTCACAGGCAAATAAAAACAACACAAACCTGCAATTACTCTCACAGGCAAATAAAAACAACACAAACCTGCAGTTACTCTCACAGGCAAATAAAAACAACACAAACCTGCAGTTACTCTCACAGCAAATAAAATCAACACAAACCTGCAGTTACTCTCACAGGCAAATAAAAACAACACAAACCTGCAGTTAAGGGGGTCACACACCGGACGCGCAGCGCCGCGCTGCATGGCGTCGCGTCTAGGACAACTCAAGGTATCGCACACCGGACGCGCACTTTCTCATTAGTGTATGGCCAGCAATATTGTAATGCTTAATGACAGGAAATTAAGATAATGTCTGTTCTATGTTATTATTGTACTGCACAATTAAATACAATCGCTGCTGAGTCTGCAATCTGAAAACTTTACCTCAGAGCATCCGTTAACTGAATGAATTGAGAATCTCACCTGAAAAATCCAATAACATTCAGCAATTGTCATTCAAGCAGCTGATTTCTGTAAATGAATGCAAAACCAAATGTATATTGCAGCATAGTGCGAAGTCAGGATCCATCAGCAACGATTTGAGACAAAAATAATTAAAATTTTATATAAACTATGTAAATGGCGCTCTGTGGCGCTGTAGGGTTTTGAACACGGTCCTGAGCCGTTGCTGGGCGCCGCGGACAGACGCCGAATGGCGCCGCCGGTGTGTGTACACTCATAGAGAATAATGTGTTCGAATTTTAAAGACGTGACGCTGCGCAACGCGGCGCGTCCGGTGTGCGACCCCCTTTACTCTCACAGGCAAATAAAACAACACAAACCTGCAGTTACTCTCACAGGCAAATAAAAACAAAACAAAACAAAATCTTTCACATAATTTTACGCATGCGCTTCTTCTTCATTTGACCCAAGATCTCGACCTTTCTTTTCCACTTATTTTTGCCTTACTAGATTTAGCCTTTTTAGGTTCGTTTTTCGGCGGGGTTCAATTCTTTTAACATGTAATTAAATATCAAACAATAATTACCAACCAAGGTGACTGCTCTGTCAGGGACCTCACGAAACAAATTAAGCAAAAGCTGCTTACCTTGTTTTTGGTCGACCTTTTGTTTTGTGGGGTCACCGGCAGGGGTCGTTCACCAAGGCCGTTCCCCTCTCGAAGCTCCTGGCTGGCTCGCCAATTATGTTGTGGCAGATTTTCAGTCTCAATTCAAATCATCAAAGTCTGGTTCAGGTCTTGAAGATATTGCTCAGAGTCGAGGTCTTGGGTCTCAGAAAAGCAACTTTATTGAGCAGTTCAACAAAGTGAGATGTCGGCCAGGCATCTGAACTTACAATGGTCTGCACCCATTTCTTATACCTTGTGGTAACCAATTAGCGCTCAAATTGTTATCCTTTCTCTCTTTGCTCCTCCTTATTACTCCTCTCAGATTAAAAACACCTGCATCATTATTTTATTTTTAATTGGAGGAAACTTCTTCGCGCACACGTATCTCCTTCCAGATTAAAAACTCCTGCATCATTATTTTATTTTTAATTGGGCCAACCTTCTGGCGCATGCGTATCTTTTTAAAAATGGCTTTGCAATTTTTTAAAAAAGCTTGCAATTAGGCAATATAAACCATTTTTAAGCTTATCCTCATTATATGTTAATAACTATGTTTGGCAGTAAACGCGATTAATTTATGGTGTAATTCTGAACCTCTTGGTTTGCCATAATCCTAACCAAACGCATATTACACACGGTGTGTTTCCTATCCACATAAAAACAAATTTTCGCGTATAAATTGCATGATAAACACACTGCGTTCGAGACGCATTTAGTTGATATATCTATGGCAACCAAACGTCACTGGTGAGACAAACGAACGGACGGTCAGATTACGTTTTGGCAGGGGAAAAACTGATCAGATAATGTAACGAAAATGTAACAGAAGTTGTAGAAATGTAGCGGAGTAGAAAGTATAATAATTGCTGCAAAATGTAACGAAGTAAAAGTAAAAAGTATGCACTATTTATTCTACTTAAGTAAAGTAAAGATACGTGAAAAATTTACTTAAGTAAAGTAACGAAGTATTTGTACTTCGTTACATTCCACCACTGATATTAAATTATATCACACAATCCTAATAAGAGGTGGTGATGGCGCAGTGGATAAGATACATACCTTTGGTATGAGAGACCCAGGTTTGAACACCAATGTGTCCCTGAGCTAGACTATTAACCCCTAGTTGCTCCAGAGGCCTGCAACCTCTGACATATTTAGCAATTGTAAGTCACTTTGGATAAAAGCGTCAGCTAAATGAATAAATGTAATTGTAAATGTAAGAGCCAGCGGCAAATTCATGAAGGACTGGCCGAGATAATACTGTTCTCGGTGGGTACATGAGCTTTCAAATAGTTCAAACAGCCGTTGTGTTTATATACAGTATAAATCACATATTCAAGGTCTAAACAACTACATTCTCACCTAAAAACTATAACTAGAATATTGCATTGCTGGAAAATGCTCTTAGCTAATCAGAATAGGACCTAACTTATTTTAATATAAGAATAATGCTGTGTAGAACCAATGGAGTCCACACCACGACAATGTTGTAAAGATATTTCAAGCTATTACAATATTTTAACACACTATGTCCACCAGTTAGGCTCCCATATAAATGTAACTAAACCTAAATATCTTCACAGAAAAAAATAAGTAATAGCAGCTTGAAAATGCTTGCTTATTTTTGGGGTTCTGATTAGCAAGAATTTTCAATGATGAAAAGATTGCCCAGTTAGAAAGTGTTTTTTTTTTTGTGTGTGTGTGTGCGTGTGCACGTGTGTGCGCGTGTGTGTGCGTGCGTGTGCGTGCGTGTGTGTGTGTGTGTGTGTGCGTGTGTGTTGCACCACAAGAATCAATCATTGGTGACAGAATAGTAGAATAGACAGAATATGTTTTTTTACAGTTCAATATGAGGACTGTTGCACCTCAGGACACTTTTAAAGAACTACAACACAATTTGAATAGGCAAGTTTGTTGATGGAAAATGATGTGTGCTTTTGTCTGTTCTGCCAAATAGGGAACATTTAAGAGGAAAACCTTGTATCTACATAATGCAATGGCCAGCTTATTCAAGTCTTTAGAAAATCAGCTGTTGTGGCATAGTTGTTGGTCCTCATGGCTGGCAAGTAGCAAGTTGCTGGTTTGAGCATCTGGTGGCGCCAACTATGCAGGGCAGCCGCGGTGTTTCAGTGCTGCGTGTTTGTTTGTTTGTTTTGCCGTTGTTCGCTGTTGTTTTTCTTAATATGCGGTTTAGCTACAATCGTGATATGCTTATGAGCATTAGGGGAACAACGCCTGCCAGCTTGATCCCCGAATTCCTGACTTTTGAGGAGGATATCATTAAGTCAGCGACAAGAGTTAAGCGTCGCAGTCGAGCGAGAGGGAGGAGAGCTGGGGCTCTCCACAGGTGGAGGAAGCGGGGACACCGAGTTTCTCTCCCTGCTGTCGGCCTGTCTAACGTGCGCTCCCTCAGTAACAAAATCGAAGAGCTCATTCTACTGTTAAGGACCAACCGAGATTTCCGGATGAATTCGGCTTTTGTTTTCACTGAAACCTGGCTGAATGTGGACATTCCGGATTCGGACGTGGAATTACCTGGATTTAATTTAATCAGAGCCGACCGCGACAAAGGACTAAGTGGGAAGACAACAGGCGGAGGTCTGTGTTGTTATATTAATTTAAACTGGTGCACCGACGTTTCAGTTTTATGCAGACACTGCTGTCCCCTGTTGGAGTTCCTGGCTGTAGACTGCAGGCCATTTTATGCCCCTAGAGAGTTTGCCTCTGTTATATTTGCATGTGTGTACATTCCACCTGAAGTTAACACACGGGAAGCGCAGTACGCTCTAACGGAGCTGATTATAAACATTGAGAATAAGCACCCTGACTCTGTACTACTTGTTATGGGAGACTTTAATGCATGTCACTTGAAACATGATCTGCCCAAATACAAACAACTAGTTAGTTGTCCGACTCGGGGAGGAAATATACTGGATCATTTTTATTCTGTTCACAAAGCAGAATATCGTTCACTTCCCCGTGCTCCTCTTGGGAATTCAGATCATTGTCTAATTCAGATGGTCCCCATCTACAAACAAAAGCTAAAATTAGCAAGGGCAGTACAGTACACATCTAAAAGATGGACGACAGAGGCAATTGGGATGTTACAGGACTGTTTAGACACCACTGATTGGGAATCCATGCGTGCCTCTTGTGACTCTATGGACTCATATACAGACACTGTGTGTTCATATACACACATGGTCCACGTCTAGTGAGGGGGAGAACATTGCCCCTCGGGATCAAGCCGACATTGACATTGAGGAGAAGGACGTGTATCGGCTATTTCGCCGACAAATTGTAAAGAAAGCGAGTGGCCCTGATGGGATTTCACCTGCCACCCTGAAGCACTGCGCTAGCCAGCTAGCTCCAGTTTTTACGGACATTTTTAATCAATCAATTGTTTTATCTAGGGTTCCGAGTTGTTTTAAGTCATCAATCATTATCCCAGTGCCGAAGAAAAACAAAGCTGTGGACCTAAACGACTACAGACCGGTGGCCCTTACATCAGTGGTCATGAAATGTCTGGAACGGCTGGTTCTGTCACATCTTAAACCTATCACAGCTCCTTATCTTGATCAACTACAGTTCGCTTATATGGCAAATCACTTGGTAGATGATGCGGTCAATTTAGGACTGCATTATGCTCTGGACCATCTTGACTCTCCTGGCTCTTACATAAGGATGTTGTTTGTGGATTTCAGTGCAGCTTTTAACACCATTCTACCTGAGCGACTGTGGGAGAAGCTGTCACTGATGGGGGTGGGACCTTCTATATGCCGCTGGATTATGGATTTTTTTAGTGACCGACAACAGTATGTGCGGCTTGGCCAGCACATGTCTGATCCTCAGACCACTAACATTGGAGCACCACAGGGGTGCATGCTGTCACCTTTTCTCTACTCACTATATACCAATGATTGCACTTCCAACAATAGTTCCATCAAGCTAATTAAATTCGCAGACGATACTACATTAGTCGGCCTTATTAAGGGAAATGACGAGTCTGCTTATAGGCAGGAAGTGTCAAAATTGGTTGTATTGTGTGATGAGAACAACTTGGAGCTTAATCAGCGAAAGACTGTGGAAATGGTGATAGACTTTCGCAGGTCACCCGCCTCCCCTCCACCTCTAACTATCAAGAGCTCTGTTGTGAAGAGGGTGGAGTCAACTAAATTTTTAGGCACCGTTATCACTAATGACTTGAAATGGGAGGAAAACATTTCCTCCATTCTTAAGAGAGCTCATAGTGGAATGTTTTTTCTGAGACAGTTAAATAAACTAAATGTTTCCAGCTTAGTTCGGACTAGATTCTACAGGGCCACTGTGGAAAGCCTTCTCTCAGCATCCATTACCGTCTGGTTTGCATCAGCATCAGCCCAGGCGAAGGTCAGACTACAGCGTATTGTGCGTACAGCTGAGAGGCTGACTGGACAGAGGCAGCTGTCACTTAAGGACTTATATGAGGCCAGAGTCAGGAAGAGGGCAGCTAAAATTGCTGCTGATCAGTCCCATCCAGCAAGTGACATTTTCAGGCTGCTTCCTTCAGGGAGAAGGTATAGGGCAGTGAGGACAAGGACCTCACGACATTTGAACAGTTTTTTTTCCAAGAGCCATTTCCCTTTTAAATAGCTGATGGAATACTATTTAGACTATTGTATTATTTATTTTGATTGTTTTAGACAATTTTTTTGTAGCTATACGCATATGTTTGTGTGTGAGTTGTGTGCAACTGATGGCCATATCAAATTCCTGTGTATCTGCTGATGCATTTGGCGAATAAAGTGATTCTATCTATCTATCTATCTATCTATCTATCTATCTATCTATCTATCTATCTATCTATCTATCTATCTATCTATCTATCTATCTATCTATCTATCTATCTATCTATCTATCTATCCATCCATCCATCCATCCATCCATCCATCCATCCATCCATCCATCCATCCATCCATCCATCCATCCATCCATCCATCCATCCATCCATCCATCCATCCATCCATCCATCCATCCATCCATCCATCCATCCATCCATCCATCCATCCATCCATCCATCCATCCATCCATCCATCCATCCATCCATCCATCCATCCATCACTGTTTTTCCAGGGATGTAGTTTCATGATATATTCAGGCATTTTTTCTATTTGCATCTCTCTCAGATTGATGCATTCCAGCATATGCAGCACTTTGTGCAGGGGATGCAACAGCAAGCACAACATGCCATTGCAGCCGATGACCAGCAGCACAAACTGGAGCTGCACAAACTAATGGCACGGTAAGTAGAACTCACAACCATATCTCAAACCTTTTTTTAAAGGTGCATTGCGCAACATTTCAAGTTAAAAATAGCCATTTTCTAACCCATACATGCTTAAACAATCGCCTGATGTGCTGAATGAGCCCTTCACTGAGATCGCCTCCATAATCCTGTACAGTAAAATAAATAAGAGAGATTCAGGCAGGCACGAATCTGAGACTGGGTGTGATGTCATGCGTGTTTACGCTTGCCTGGCTATGTGCCTATGTCTTGCTGGTTAGTGTATTCGCCCCCATTCTCCGTATATGAGAAGACAACTCGAGTGACACAACTTTAGTCAACTTTCCACAAAAGTAGAAGATGGATTCAAAGGGGCTGTTTAGCCTACACCTTGTCACTTCATACGTTTTCTGTGATCGGATAGCTATTCGATCATGAAAAGACTAATTGCAAAGTTGAAAAGTTGAAAAGTTGCCCTCCGAAACCCATTCGAGACTGATTTGAATCCGATCGCTCAAATCACTTGAGGACGTGATCTGGGCCGCATTCCAGACGAAACTGGACAAGTGTAAATGCATCTGGTTGTTGAAATCAGGCTATATGTCATGTTGTTTAAGTCATATTTGATGACGCACATCACCTCAGATGAGCAGCTGAGCCCCTATTCTCGCAAATCAAAGTAAAAGTAAGTCGTAGACGCTTAACACTACCATCTTCATTAAAAGTAAAGAAATGAAATGATCTTACCAGGGTCTTTCTTATTGCTGCCACTCTCTCTTATTGCTGTCTTTGCTGATTTTGAAATTAGCCGATGATTAATAAAATGCAGCTCATATCTGTTGCTTTCGGTGACGTGCACTTCATGAAATCTCTATATAGTGCGGGAATTGAAGATCAGATTAATATCCATTTTGCAAAAACACATTTATGTGACCAGGTGTAATGGAATCATTTTGATAAATCAGATAGCTATCCGATCTGAGAAACACATGAAGTGGCCAGGTGTAAGCAGCCCCAAAGAGGCCGGCTTGTAGTTCATTCCAAACCCCAATGCAAACTCCACGTAAGACAAAGAAAAGAAAACTTCTGTCTGTCCAGTGCCAGGCGTCGGAATAAGACGAGAGTCAACATCAGGAAGCTTTCAACAAACGGAGAGATCTCCGGTCTGCTCTAGGGCTCAAACGGGTCCTATACAAATTAGTAACTTATATTGTTCATGAACGTGTTTCCATAATAATACAATCACAAGTGGATACAGTAAACACATAAAACAGTTCAACATGGAGATCGATGGAAACAAAAAAACAAAGTTTTCTACTACCCCCATTTTCCCCTAACACACACACATAAGTGTGTAATTTACTCGAATACCTTTGCTTTCAAATATTTTTTTTTTTTTTTTTTTGCTTTTTATTGAACATGAACATCAGTCAAAGGCATCATTGAACATCAGTGTTAACAGTGACATTTTAGTTCCTTTTTTTTTTTTTTTTTTTTTTTTCCTCCCCTTTGTCCCTTTAATGTAACCCCCCTCCCAAAAAAAAAAAAATTCACAGACAAAAGGGAAAGTAAATAAGAGTTACACAATGCAAGTTAGATCTCAGAGGAGACAATAAATAAACAATGTTTAGACTTTACAGAACTAGTAAGTTTACACAGAGGTGAAGGACATAGTAGGAATAGTTTCTTTTTTTTTTCATATAAACCTCACTTTTTATGTTGCTTTCTCAATTTGAGAAAGAAAGGGACCCCACATTTTCATAAACAAATCATAACGTCCTGAGGCTCTATATATCACACGTTCATAACTAGCAATATTTGACATAAGTTCCAGCCATTCATCGTATGAAGCTTTCAAATATTTTAAATGACTTGCAGATTTATAACTGTATTACCTCATTATGACTGTAACAAAAGATGTGTGCCCCACAGTGTGCGGCTGATGCTCCTTTGGTTATGAACAGCTCGTGCAAACGTGCGTGTATGTGTGTTCCATAAGCGTGCACGCAGTTTCGCTTGTCGCCAGAGGGGGCGTAGTTCTGGAAAAACTCAGATACTAGCGTTTTGATCCTTTAATGTACAAAACATGTTTATTTGAAAATATACTTTGATCAAAACTTAATCATTTGTTAATATTAGTCTGTTCTTGTAATTGAATTGAGATTGAGATTATTGTATAAAATACATTCTTTAAACAAAATTGGAGGAGAAGAAATTAAACAATACATTTCAATGTTACAATGTATTTTACACGGTGCACCTGTTACTAAAGTTGCTTGACGGATTGGGAGAGAGAGTGAGCGTGACATAGACAAAGTGTTGCATGAGATTGGTTGTTAATCACTCACCACAGACACTAGAGTAAAACTAAATTCTATATGTAGCCTAAAAATATGAACTGTTACTGTTATGTATACAGTAGCATGTGGTTCCCTACAATTATTACAGAAAATGTCTGTAGAAGAGCTGTAGATGAAACACGCAATAGAATGAACAGTGAAAGTGACAGAAACTCATTCAATACATATTAACAGGCATAATTAAGCATGAAAATAACTTAAGAAAAAATATCTATTTGTTAAAATTATTAAGCCAACTAATATGATTCATATTCTTCTTTTGGTTTCACTTCCCAATATTTAAAAATATATATATTATATTTAATTTCATTTTGATATATAATTATTTATTTAACCACACACACATATATATATATATATATATATATATATATATATATAGCAACATTAGCCAATTGTTTTTATATGAAAACACGACAACTTAGCAGAGCTTTTACGAGCTTCAGACACAGACAACACTAGTTTGCTGCCTAGAAACATCCCGAGCATAGAAATAGAAGAATGGAAAAACAATACACAGGCAGAGAACACCCCTAGAGGTCAGCAAACACGCCGGCGTGTTTTGGCAGATTTTTTTTTCTCATAGCAGAAAAAAAGACTTAATGTATTTTATATAGACTTAAAGTCATTACACTTATATTAGTTTTGCGGAGATTTATGTAGCGAAATGTAAATGGAACCGTATTAACAAATCCGATAGCAATCAGATCAGTTGAAATGCATGAAGTTAACAAGTTTTAACAGGTCCTGTGTTAACTCTGTCAGTCCAGTTTTGATCACAAAAGTACATTTCAAAGCACAGTGCATGTAGTCAATTCGGGACTGAACAAATAAATTGCTTAAACAACAGTTGATCTGCTTTAAACTCTGAGGAAGTTTCCTGGCAGTCTGGGCTCTTTGCCTGCATTGTCATTAAATTCCTTCCAGTTAAAGCAGTGCCAGGTCAGACACCCTACCACGAAAAAAACACCTAATGTATGAATGAAGCCTTATACATTTAGTAGGATGTTGTCCATGCTTTCATGGTTTATTTAGGTGAGCTGGAAATACACAAGACATTTTCCATGTTTTTCTAATGTGTTTCTCCTCTGTGCAGGTGTTTTCTGAAGCTGGGAGAATGGCAGCTCAGCCTTCAGGGTATCAATGAGAGTACCATCCCTAAAGTGTTACAATATTACAGTCACTCAACGGAGCATGATCGCAACTGGTACAAGGTATGTCAACCTCACAAACTTTAAATGTATGTGGATCAATATCATGAAACCTGTCAAGAACATGTCCACGTTGTCACCCCAAAATTTGATTCTCATTGATCCTCATTTGATGTTTATGAAATCATGATGCATAAATACTTAAATTAAATAAAACAGTTTAACCACAAATACAAATTCAATAACAATGTAGGATTTGTCAATTTTTGTAAACATTTAAAACAATGAAAATATTAGTAGTAATAAAAGTAGTAATTTTATGAACATTGTCGGCTTTTGCTTGGCCAGTGAAAAGAGCAAAAAATAGGGGTTAGACCACGAAGGGGTCAGTTCACCTGTGTAGGAGTTTTTTTCAAAAAATGAATTCATTTTAGACAACCCAGTCTGTAGGACAGTACGTGTTTTTCGCTTTTATTGGAGTGGTCAGTAATGACTAAAATATATCACAATATGAGTAGGTCTGTTTGTTTCTATTGTAGTTTCTAAGTTTTTACAATTGAAATTTGACTGTCCTCAAGACCATATCACAAACTAATACTAGCCTTTTATTTCAGTTTGTTTATTTTATTTCAAGAAGAAAACAATAATAATAGTTTGATTGTTTTTTAATGTGTTTTGTTTTAGCTAACTTTTTCATTAAGCTTCAGAAAACATTTTTTTTCTAACATTTTAAAGTTCAGCCATCGTGTTTTGACAAAACCTTAAATTTAATTAATAAAATAATAATTTGAATAATAATGTTTTTTTTTCAAATTAGCCCAAAAAATGGAACTATATATGATCAATTTATTATGATCAATAAATCAGAGCAATGCAGTAAGTCAACTAATTCGCGTAGCACAGTTTTCAACTAACTTACTTATTTTAGAAGTAAAATGACGAATGTTGCTTCTTAATTGGTCCTTCATTAGTGCGACCAAAGGAGAAATCACAACGACCACAGGCTTTTCATTACGTCCCATCTGCTTCATGTAGGAGAGGACGGCAAAAACATCTTTCCGATCGACAAATGCCTTGATTGCAGTTTTCTGTTCGACTATTACAGGGTGTCCGCGGGGTTTTAAAAAGTATTAAAAAGTGATAAATCAAAATTGTCAAATTTAAGGCCATTAAAAGTGTTAAATGTAGTCTGAGAGGTATTATTTTTTAAAAATTAGGTGTTATTTTTTTCAGACTATCAGGTGTCCTATTCTGTGTTTGCGTTAGTCCGTTTAAATATGGGCTTTAGCTTATCTGGGCACAATCAAAGGTCTTTCGTCTCTGTCTATATTTGATGCTGACGTCATATTCAGTGGTCGTTCGACATCATCTGTGAACACTGAGCGCTCAACAGAAGTGGCTGGCTTACGTTTTATTTTAGACTTGCTTCAAGGCATATCTTCAACGACTGGACAACCATCATCGTCTTCATGGGCAAATGCAAGTTTTCTGATAGCTGGGTGAACAACCCAGCGTCTAAGGATTGGCTCAGGCCTGTTGTAGGGAATAACAGGCAGGCTTATAGACGTCACCGTCGGCCAGAGTGCCTGCAGTTACTCACAGTGAGTGGCAAAAAGACTGAGTGGCTGTATTTGTTTTTAGTGTGAATGCCGCGAAAAACAAAAACAACACATAAAGTGGGAAAGAGCTTTGCGATTGACTGTACAACTAGATTTGACAAAAAATCGAAGGTATAATTTTACAGACTCCTATAGAAGGAGCAAATGGATCACTGCAATTCACAGAAACAACTGGACTCCAGTCAGCGAAAGGTGGATTTGCAGTTATCATTTTGTGTCAATATGCTGAATTTAGGTGTAAAACCATACCCATATATTTTGTATTGTTATATATATTAACAACTCATCAGTTAAACATTTATCATTGCATATTCTGGATTATTGGATGTTTTTTAATAAACACTGACCAAAAAAACACTATAAAGTTTTACAACGTAGATCAAAGGACTGTACATCTCAAAACAAGAAAAAACATAAAAAAGTAAAAAGAAAGAAAAAGAAAAACACAATGTATAATTACAAAGTCAAAATTAAAACAAACAGAATACAAATACGTTTTCACATGACTTTTAAAAACATCAGCTGATGATGCAGTTCTAATATCAGGGGGAAGAGCATTCCATAGTCTAGGGCCAGCGACTGAAAAAGCTTGATCACCTTTAGTTTTAAAGTGTACCTATTATGGCATTTAAAATGTTCCTAATATTGTTCTGGGAGTCCCCAACAACAGTTTTACAAGGATGCAATTGCAAAAAACACTTTTGTTGTCTTATAATATGCATTTATTTTTACCTGATTTGCCCACCGACTCCCATATGAATCGTTTAGCGAGTCCTTTTCCAAAACCCGCCTTTGCGTGACTCTAATCTGCGGTGATTGGTCAGATGACCTTGTCAGTTGTGATTGGTATTCTCTGTGCAGAGATTATCGAAAACGGAACTCTTATCACCTTAAATGGGTTCTCAACTCCAGTCCTCGCGACCCACTGCTCTGCATATTGTGTATGTCTCCCTTATTTAACACACCTGATTCAGATCCTCAGCTCGTTAGGATAGAGCCGGCTCGCGAATCCATACTTTATAGCGTTTAGGTTTGTGAAGTAATCATCTTCAAAATGACGCGAACACAGAACAAGGTTTGGGCTGTACTTGTGTGGTATAGCAGTACTTGTATATATGAACTGCAGCCACTTAGTCTTCAAATACTCCTCACTTGGCAGGTGAAAAAAGTTCGCTTTTGCGTCGCACTTCAAAACACAACGTCTCGTCGACATGATTGTTTTCCGAAGCCCAGATCTCGAAAAACAACAGAGTCCAAAAAGGTGCGGTGGGTCCAAACCTCCATGCTCTCAGACCTCCCTGGCCAGCCCAAGCAGGGTGGCCCGTCCTGGGCCAGTTTCAGATTTGCCCGCCACCCCTGGAGCTCCGGTTTTCCCTGGCGTCTCCGAGCGCAATAAGTGGGCGTTTCTTATTCAAATAACTTGTCAAGTTGACGTCAACCAGACAAAGGAAAAGCATCGTTCTTCGAACGATTCATATCAGCGACTCAGAGTCGACTCTTACTTTTGAGAGACAATAACTTTGTATACGATGAACTTTCATGTTTAAAACTTTGCAGGATGTTTTCGTTCACTTAGATCTATGTTAAACTCTACGTGAAGGGCAATCTTCAAAAATCCATAATAGGTACCCTTTAAAACAAGTTCTTGGAACGAAGAGCAGAGAACAATTAAAAGACCAAATCATAAGCACCAAATCCTTGATGTATTCCGGGGCCAACCAATGAACCGCTTTATAAACATATAACAAAATCTTATACTGTATCTGATATTTCACAGGGAGCCAATGAAGCCTTTTCAAAACAGGAGTAATATGCTCTCTTTTCTTAATACCAGCAAGGAGTCTCACTGCAGCGTTTTGAACCAACTGCAATCTTGAGTTAAGAGATTGACTAATTCCTACATATAAAGTATTACAGTAATCCAATCGTGTAGAAATGAATGTGTGAATCACAGTTTCAAAATCAGAGACAGACAAAAAAAAAAAGACTTCATTTTTGCAATAGTCCAATTTATTACCACATTTTTAACCTGATGGTCAAACATAAGAGCAGAATCAAAAATTACACATTAAAATTACATTTTTTAAATTTAAAATTAAAATTTAATTCAAAAATCACATTCATCAAATCAAATTTCACATTCAAATCTACTTCACGATCAATCCCAACTGATCTTTTCCACCCTGTTCAGTTATCTCCTGCCTCCACGAACTTAAAACATGGATGTCCTCTAACTTTTTACAGCTTAATGCTGGTAAAACTGAAATCCTGTTGATTAAACCTAGATCACAGAGCTCACCCAGACATGACATTTTTATCAATATAGATGGTATTGAAATTAGGCCTTCAAAAACCGTGCAGAATCTGGGAGTCTTGTTCGACCCCACGCTCTGCTTTCACTCACACAATAGTCTGTCAAATCATGCTTCTTTCACCTGCGGAATGTTGTTCTTATTTGCCCCTCTCGTAACTTTATAGATGCGTCAACTGTTATTCGTGCTTTCATCACTTCCAGGTTGGACTTCTGTAACTCATTATACAGTGGGCTACCCACCAAAGCAATTCATCGCCTTCAAATGGTAAAAACTCTGCTGCACGAGCCCTCACATATCATAAAAAATCTGCCCATATCACTCCTATCCTACACCAACTGCACTGGCTTCCTGTCATAAACCGCATCCAATTCAAACTGTTTGTCCTAGTACGTCAAGCCTTACATGGCCCGGCACCCGAATATCTTGTTGACTTGGTACAGCCATACATTCCAACTTGGGCCTTCAGGTCTAGCGCTGAAAACCTACTCGTTGTACCCCGAGTCAGACTCTCTACGGTGGGCGGTAGGGCTTTTAGTGTTGTCGGCCCTAAGTTATGGAATAAACTACCCCCGAATCAACAATCATACCCCCGAATAAAACTCATATCTTCAAGCTTGCCCAATAAATAAGCATCCTCAACATTGTTTTCACTTTTCTCCACTTTTTCAGGTCTTTCTATTTACTTTGTGGTAATTGTATATTCGGATAACTAGTACAAAATGTTTTTTCTTTGATTCATGTCAAGTGTTCGCTTGTGTTCCCATTTGTTTGTCTGTTATAAAGCAGATGGCCTTGTATCTGATTGCCTGCTTTTTGTCTGCTATTTGTATTGCATTGTGAAGCAACCTTGGGTTCTTGAACGGTGCTATGGAAAATAAACATATTATTATTATTTTTATTAATTACTTTTTGCTTTTGATACGGCTGCCAATCTTGTTTAAATAAGAGTCCATCAGCTCATCCTGCTTTTGTTTGTTCTTTTTTTCACCCCCCTCCCTTTCAAAAGAGCTTCAAATCATATTTCAAGGGGATCTCCTGTGTTACATCCCTTTTCAAGTCATTCATCAAGTTTTTTTTTTTTTTTTTTTTACGGCCCAAGCCCTGAAAGGGCGAAGGTCCTATTGTTTTCCTTGGGATTATTAGGGCCCAAGCCCTCAAAGGGCGAAGGCCCTATTGTTTTCCTTGGGATTATTAGGGCCCAAGCCCTGAAAGGGCGAAGGCCCTATTGTTTTCCTTGGGATTATTCTTTTCTATTATTATTAGGGCCCAGTGCCCGGTTGCATAAAACACCTTAAAGTGTCATGAAACCCCAAACCAAATTTTCTGAGATTATAACAGAGGTATGTGTGTTGAACACCATTGAAGACAATGTTAGCATCTGTTAGATTTAATAATAAGGTTAAAATGGTTAAATTTGAGGTTTTTTCCGCTTTTTTCGTCTTCCGGGTTTAAAATCTTCATTGTAGCGGGTGACGCGGCAGTGCCCTACATAGTGCCTTGATGACTCATCGGTCTTATCCTATGAGAAGACACGGCCTCTTAATTATTCATGACCCCACGTGGATCTTTCCAACGACAGACATGACAAACTGTGATATCGCTTAATAACGTTTGATGAGAGAGGCAATCATGGGACGCAAACTATTTTTTTTTCATGGTGCAAAGTCCAAGTGCGTTGAATATGTTCCCCGTGATGCTGCCAGCGCTAGACAGTTGGTTTGTCATCAAACACGGACACGGCTAAACCTGATCTGTGTGCCGCGAACATTTTCGCGAGAGAGCTCGACAAGTGGAGAATGATGGACTTCGTCTTGTTGACAACTAATCCAAGTTGCGTCTTGCGAGTGATGCGGTATCCCGAGGACTTTCTAACCCTTCAGAGGTGTGTCTGCGCTGGTGTGTGTGTGTGTGTGTGTGTGTGTCTAAAATGAGAAGTCATTTATTATGAGGGTTCAGAGGGCGCGTAGACTATGCACTTTCTTTTACTGTCTATGACTATGCACGGAACGGTTTTTTAAGCGGAAAATTAATATTTTTTTTTTCTGAAATGTATTTATAGTGTCTCTATAAACCACTATATATTTTATAATGACATTATAATTGTACATGTAGCCTACATTAATATGTTTTAATTAGAATTACGATTACTGTAGGCTAATATTTGTAGCAGGACATTCACTTACTTTTGAAAGGACTATAATAAAGTGTCAGTGTACTTCATAAGACTTTAACTTTGACAGCTATATAAAAATCTAGCATTTCCTCACGTTTTACCATTGCTTTTTAGTGACAGTCGAAATGCATGTGACGGTGACGTGATGGTCATACAACACCCACTCCCTCCCTTCTTCTCAAAGCTAGCCACGCCCATTTCAGTTGCATTTTTCAAAAAGATTTTGAGCTAGACTTGAGCTGAAAGAGGGGGGTTTCATGACCCTTTAAGTTTTTCCCTTAAGAATGATACTTAAGGGGCGATTTCCCCTTACCTAAGAGAATAATTTAAGGGTGTTGCATATAATATCTTAAACGGTTCTCTTAGGTAAGGGAAAAAATTAAGTGTTTCACGACAGCAATCCTGGATTCACGTTATAAAAGTCTGTTGTTGCCATAGATATGCAAAACACTAACACTGGCAATTTCACAGTTTCATCAAATAAAGTAGGCTAGAATATCGGAAAGGATAAAGAAAACAAAAAAGAAAGCCTAATTGGACAGAGGATGATAAATGCTTTCTTCTTGACGAATATGGTAAAATAAAAACAATTTTGAAAAACAAACTATGGGATTGAGTCTTTTAATGACTGGAAAGAGCCCCCGCAACCCGGTGAACCCCTCTGACAGGCGATTTATGCACGTGGAAAACATCTCGCACTATTGTCTGAAACATACCTCTATGGGGGGGATCATATCCAATATCTGATGCATGTATCCAATATCTGATCATACTGTATGATTGTGCGGGCAATATCTATGTGATTGCAAATAACTTTACGTTTGTCTTTCCATCTCCGAAAATATAAAATCCCGGCCGGTCCATTTCCCAAATCCGTTCGACTTGCCTTAAGCTTACACATTAACAAAACCTATTTCTCCTGAAATCCATGTCATGTTTTCCCTTTATACTTTTAGTGGCTTGTGCACTGTCATCAGTGAGTTGAGTGGAAAAAACTAAACAAAAGAAGAGAGCGCGAGACAGATATTTGGCACATATATGTTAATGGTAAATATCCTATAACAGTAATTTAATTAAAATGTTAATAGCCACTATATGTTTATAGAAGAGTATAAGAAACAGATCGCTTTGTTGTCAATTCAGGCTTGCAATTATTGCCGATGCTGTTGGTGGCTGTTGCTGATAAGTTGGTTTGACGATCAGATGTAATAAAATTCCTTGTTTCGTTATACAATTACAAACATTCGGACTCTTTTATTTTATTTTGATTAAAAAAATGAGTGCATGCGCCAACCCTAAAAGGGTCCAAAGGGTTCTCCCTATCCCTAAAAATTCTTCTTGGCACATAATGATCTTCCATACAATCAGCCAATTTCAATTCGTCTTTATTTTTGTCAGAGTTACTCTTAAGGTTACGATTTCCAAACCTTAAATTATACTTGGGGAAATGACCGTTAAGGGGTTTTATGCAACACTTAACGCTTTTTAAGAGATAACTTAAGTGAAAAAACAGCATGTAAGGGAAAATCTAAGTGTTTATGACGTTTCACTTAAAGAAACCCTTAAGTAACAGATAAGGGTTTTCTCTGCAACACCCTTAGGTTTAAGGGAAACATAAGGGGTGAACTTAAGGGAAAATTACACTTAAGGTGCTTTATGCAACCGGGCACAAGCCCTGAAAGGGCGAAGGCCCTATTGTTTTCCTTAGGGTTATTCTTTTCTATTATTATTATTATTATTATTATTTTTCTTATGAATATTCGGGCACTTTTGGGGCCCTAAACATGCTCGAAAACGCTTGAAACTTTGCTCACGGGTCAGAACCCGCGGCCATCAGAGTCGGGCTGAAAATGGTACCCAGGCGTGGCAGGGGGGCTAGACAGCGCCCCCTGGAACAGGATCCGAAAGCGGAAAAAGATTTTGAGAAAAAATAAAACGGATTTCATAGGGCCCTAAGACACTTCGGGTTTTACGAGACAGTCGACAGAAAGGCAAATGCATATTTCTTTGCACAATGTTGGAAATGTTGGCATTAATAAATGCATAAAATTTCCTTATTTCCTTTTCCCTTCTTTTTCTTTTATGTCACATATATCGTGATATATCGTTGATGAAATTTCTTCCAATATATTTTGAATATCGTAGATATCGCGAATCGTGATATTGTCATATCGTGGACCACATATCGCCACAGAATTGAATCGTGAGGTACCTGTATCGTCCCACCCCTATCGAACGGTTTGGCCGTGGCGAGGAAACAAAATTATGGCGAGAAACGTGAAACAGGAAGTGTGTTATAACTTCAGCATACATTAACTGATCTTGATGAAACTTCAGCAGTGTGTTCGCTGTAAGAGGCCGATCACATGGATGTGACTATTGTAAGTCAGATTTATAGCGCCACCAACTGGCAGCAGGAAGTGTCACTTTAAAAATGCTTTAAAATCAGCCTTTTATTTTTACCCAATTTGCTTCAAACTTCACCTGTATAATGTAAATATATGGCAGATGAAGACCTGTGAATGGACTCTTGATATCTCTGATACTGTTTCCGTGGCAACGCATCAAACTTTGAAATTATTTTAGGATACTTTTGAGACTCTTAGTATGCTTGAAATTGCATGAAACTCAACAGAAACATCACATTTATCAGCCAGTTGACATGTGCAAAGTTTAAGAAACGGGCGTGGTGCAGGAACTAAATAGCGCCACCTTTGACAAAAGTGGGGTTGTTAGTTTTATCTACAGTTACAAAAATCGGTATATGCATTGTACTCCTCAAGCCGGACAACTTTCTAATTCATAGTCATTAGCTCATACCAAGAGGAAGTAAGATATTTTGGTTTGAATATGGTGAGCCTCTCTCTGAGCCTACGTCCCTGTATGGCAAGCCCTTTTAACATTTAAAAGCTAAGTTTGCCTATCCGGAATTAACATTGTAGATATCAAGATATCTACAATGCGATTGCGGGCCAAAGCCGGCGGTACCGCCATCCCGGTGCCTTTAGGTAACTAAAGGCACCAGGGTTGCAGTGCCACCGGCTTGGGCCCGCAATCGCTGCTCGCAGCTATATTTAGGGCCCAAGCCCTGAAAGGGCGAAGGCCCTATTGTTTTCCTTGCGATTATTTTTTTTTTTCTAACGACTATTCTGGCACTTTTGGGGCCCTTAACATGCTCAAAAACTCTTGAAACTTTGCACACTGGTCAGAACCCGTGGCCATCAGAGCCGGGCTGAAGTTGGTACCCGGGCGTGGCAGGGCGGCTCGTCAGCGCCCCCTGGAACAGAGTCTGAACACTTTGTCCATAAATCAAACACGCTTTTTACCCCAGCCCAACAGGAAGTCAGATATTTACGGTTGTTTTTAAAACGCATGCAATGGAAATTAATATACTCCTCCTAGAGCATTCATCCACATGGAATGAAACTCGGTCAGCCTGAAGTCAAGACATAGAGGATCAAAAATTGCGAGGGGATTTTTGATATCTCGAACGGTTTGGCTGTGGCGAGGAAACAAAATTATGGCGAGAAACGTGAAACAGGAAGTGTGTCATAACTTCAGCATACATTAACTGATCTTGATCAAACTTCAGCAGTGTGTTCGCTGTAAGAGGACGATCACATGGATGTGACTATTGTGAGTCAAAGTTTTAGCGCCACCAACTGGCAGCAGGAAGTGTGTCACTTTCAAAATGCTTTGAAATCACCCTCTTATTTTAACCCGATTTGCTTCAATCTTCATCTGTATAATGTAAATACACGGCAGATGAAGACCTGTGAATGGATTCTTGATATCTTTGAAACTGTTTCCGTGGCAACGCATTAAACTTTACCATTCTTTTAGGATGCCTTTGAGACTCTTAGCATGCTTGAAATTGCATGAAACTCGACAGACACATCACATTTATTAGCCAGTAGACATGTGCAAAGTTTCAGAAACGGGTGTGGTGAGGGCTCAGTAGCGCCACCTTTTGACAAAAGTGGGGTTGTTAGTTTTATCTACAGTTACAAAAATCGGTATGTATATTGTACTCCTCGAGCCGGACAACTTTCTAATTCACACTCAATAGCTAGGACCCACAGAAAGTCAGATATTTTTGTTTGAATGTAGTCATACTCCCTCTGAGCCTATGTCTGAGCCTTTGCCTGTCTGTGTGTGTGTGTGTGTGTGTGTGTGTGTGTGTGTGTGTGTGTGTGTTTGCAGGGGGAGGGGGCTTAACCATTTCACTGCTGTGTGTCTGGCCATCATAAAGAAAATACATTTCTTAAAGGAAAACTCCACCGTTTTTTGAAATATGGCTTATTCTCATTCTTTCCTACATTTAGATATGTGTGCAAATGCATTTTTGTCTCAGTGCATGCATTGTTTTAGTTTGACAGGGTCGGCGCTAGCTTAGCTTAGCACAATGAATGGATGGATTTGTTGCCAGCTAGCATGTCCTGAGTAAAAGTGATTAAAAAAAATAAACAAACCCACGTAATTACTTCTTGTGGCCTGCGTATTCACAACGAGTACAAATAGCGACGCAGATTAACACTAGGCGATTTCCTAGGCAGATATTGACTTGGGACTATATTAGGGGGAAGCACAGGCGAAGCACTGCTGCTAAGGCAAATCACTGATACTTGCGCGCAGAGACGTCACGCAACACATGAAATCCCACGAACTTCCGTAAACATACCGGCTTGAATAGTAGCTACCTGACTATTTTCCTTACAGTACATGACTGGCGATGAACATGGTTTATTTTGTGAGAGACGAAGAGGGTGACTTCTCAGACAGTCAAGAGCCAGAGCCATAACGTTACCTATTTAAACCAGAGTTTTCAGAGGAGGAGCCGCGTGCTTTAGAAATAGACCGAGAGGAGGAGGATGTTGCGATCGCTCAACAGCCTGAGGACGTGAGGATGAGGGCCAACACGAACTGGTGGTTTGAATGTGGGGGAATATGCCAACCTATGCCAACTGTAATAGAGTGTCTGGGATGTGGCGAGTGGGGCCGATGGCCAGGCTCAACGCGTCAGATAAGATGAGCGCGCTCACAGTTGTGTCACAGCTAACGTTATTGAGGATTTCGCGGCACTGATCCTGATCCATCCTGCAGTAGCTACACATTTTTTTTCCGGTGTGATAAGGTGAACTGGAAAAAACGCGCCACGCCGAATGGACCAAATGGATATAGGTAAGTTATAACGATAACAGGTTGTTCATGCTAAACAGGTAGAATTCAACATGACGTTCGTAGTCTAGATAAAGCTTCTCGGCATCGATTTTACAACAGAATAAAGACACCGATAAACATAAGGAAGAGAGTAATAAAAGAACTTACTTTGTTCTGCCTGCGTTTTGAAAATAGATGGGACGGCCGTATCTTTCAGACGTAGTAACTTTACCGTCTTTCTGGGCACATATTCCATTTTTTCAAGGGTAACGTTAGTCCTCTGGTGCAAAATGCTCTTCGCAAACAAAACTGTTTTATTTTGTCGAGTGGCGTTGATGTACAGATCTCCAGAGCAGCTAAGTTAGCCATTTATTTCTCAGTTCCACATTCGATGTAATTCTGTGAAACATTACATTCGTGTAGTTCTTTGCTTGTTCTCACAACCTTTTTCTATGCAGGTAATTACCATGTTTGCTGTAACTTCTCAAAATAAATACTCCTAAAGCGAAGACACTTGTTATAGGTCGCGCCGCTATTTTCTTCTTGTGTTTTTTTTTTCTTTTCTTTTTGACGCGCTGAACACCGGTATGTTAATGGAAGTCGTGGGATTTCATGTGTTGCGTGACGTCTCTGCGCGCAAGTATCAGTGATTTGCCTTAGCAGCAGTGCTTCACCTGTGCTTCCCCCTAATATATTCCCAAGTCAATATCTGCCTAGGAAATCGCCTAGTGTTAATCTGCGTCGCTATTTGTACTCGTTGTGAATACGCAGGCCACAAGAAGTAATTACGTGGGTTTGTTTATTTTTTTTAATCACTTTTACTCAGGACATGCTAGCTGGCAACAAATCAATCCATTCATTGTGCTAAGCTAAGCTAGCGCCGACCCTGTCAAACTAAAACAATGCATGCACTGAGACAAAAATGCATTTGCACACATATCTAAATGTAGGAAAGAATGAGAATAAGCCATATTTCAAAAAACGGTGGAGTTTTCCTTTAAGCCTGGGATTTTTTAAATAAGTTTTTATTTTAATTTTTTATAAGTAAAGGCATATAGCCAGTTTTATTGTAGTGCATTGACAATAGTTTTATATAATTAGTTCATTAATTAAATTAACTTGGTCCATAAACTTTGTCTGAAAATTGGGTCCATTAATCAAACACGCTTGCATATAATAATATTAAACTCGGTACACTTATAGATCTCATTAGCCCAAACAACTTTAAGCCAGCCCAACAGGAAGTCGGTTGTTTCGGTCTGTATGTGAATGTTTTGCAAAACCAGCCTTTACATTTTTATTTCCCCCCTCTTAAGTAATTTTTAATTATTCCCACCAAACTTCTTCAAAATTATGAAAATATATTAAAGATACTAAATTGTGAACGGATATCGAATGGCGAGGGATTATGTCAAAAAAAGAATCAGGAAACGTCTCATATCTTCTAAAAATTTTATTATTCACCATTTATTTTCTAAAAGACCAGTGTTGGGGGTAACGAGTTACAAAGTAACGAATTACAGTAACAATATTACTTTTTTGGGTAACTAAGTAAAATAACGCATTACGCTGAAAATATTGGTAACTGAACGCGCTTTCCTGCTTTACCCAAGCCGTGTTTGCCTGTGTGGAGAGTTCCGTCTAGTGGTGCGTGCGGGCCGTTGCCATAGAGACCGATTTAAGTGAAGGAGAGAGGGAAGTGGAGAGAGAGAGACGGGTTTCGGCAAATGGCAATATTCACATTACTTTCAGTTTATTGCTCGAAAGCACAAAAATATTTGAGTGAAATGTAGGCTATAGTAAACCCTAAGATTATTATTTGTGACATTAGAACAAAATATGTGGATATAAAAACATGTATATAGGCTAAAGAACTAAATGAACGATCTCTATTTTCTAATTTCACTAAACATTTCATTAAGTTTCGTGGACATTTTATAAAACATGGATCTTAGGCTCATTTTGTAAACATAAATAACTGATTTAGATGCGCAAACTGGGTGCCGTTGCGGAGATGTAGGCTACATGTTCGGTGCAGGTTCGGCTTCTTGTCGTTCATCCTCGTATGCGGCATCGCGTGCGCTGTTTGCCGCGCGCACCTTTCCGCTCGTTCGGACGCGTCAAGTAAAAACAAGGCTCGAAAGTCTTGGATAACACAAAACGAAATGAACAGGATTGTTGCAGGGTTCATTGTAGAAGACATGCTTCCCCTGACGACCATTAATCCCCCAGGTTTAGAAAAATACATTTTAAATTAGGATTAAGAATTTTATGGGATAAAGTGACCTTTATTTTATTATTTTTCATTGACATCTTTTATTTATTTTTTAATTATTATTATTACCATGAGTCGAATAAAAAGCTGGTTTTGTTCTCAGGAGAAGAGTTTTATTCTCCCAGCCTGTTTTGAAACTTCTGTGTTAAACACCATTTTAAAATTTTGAATTTTGAACCCCATTTTGTTTGTGAATTTTACAGTGCGGCATATTTATTTGTGCAGACAGGGATATTGTTCTTTCATGTCATTTTGTATACATTTTTACAATAAAGTGATGATAGGGCAAAAACTGATATGATGTTTGTCCATGTAGGCTAAACGGTAAATTAAGAAACGGGAAAGTAAAGTAATAAGTAGTGAAGTTACTTTTCCAACGCAGTAACTAGTAAAGTAATCTCATTACAATTTACAGAAGTAACTAGTAACTAATTACTTTTTTTGAGTAACTAACCCAACACTGTATACGACTATACCAATATTGGAACTATAGCCATTTTATTCCTTTTTTTAAATTTAAGAATTATGTTTAAGTTTAAAAACAGCCAGAATGGTTTAGTCAAAAGAGAAAAAAAATCATTCATAGTGCTATACTGCCCTCTTGTGTTCAAAATTAGGTAGAACTATTGGATCAATATCCACACATTGATTAGGTAATACAGTAGGATTGGGGCCTTAAAAATCACTAACTTAAAAAGTGAAAGTAACGGACGTGCACACAAGACCAGGCTTGGGAGGGTTACTTTAAAAATGTATTCCGATACAGTTACAAATTATTTCATAAAAAAAGGGTCCCACTTTATATTAAATGGCTTTAAGTACTATATACTTTTTCAAAAAGTAACTACAATCTGATTACTACTTTTTTTGATGTAACTCACTGGATTTTTGTATCCTGATTACATAATGCCGTTACATGTATTCTGTTGCTCCCACAAGACATTAGTCTGAATATTTTCCTGTATGAACAAAAATGGAGTTTCCATTGTTCACACACAAACACACACAGAGTTCGATCGCGCCTCTCTCGTGACTGTGTGTGCGTGTCGTGTTCTAGGCTGTGTGCATGCACTTCTGAAGCTGCGCAGAAAATAATAAAATGCCATGCGGAGGACTAACGCAAAATGTGTGAGAAAATCCATTTGATTGTAGTTTAAGTGAGAAATAATTTCATTGCTCTGGTCAACAGCTGTAGTGTGAAAACTGGTGAGTGCAGTATACAGCTTTCACAGAAAGAGAATGATGTGAGCACGTACGATTGGCAGTGAGTCCTGTGTGTGGACAAAATAGCTCAATAAGAGTAATAAAATACATGTGAAAAAAATCACATCATAATGTTTTAAAGAAGAGTGGTTTGATTAAAGTGGTGTAAATATACCCGATCCGGCAAAGATGGCAGTATCGGAGCTGATAACGATCCTGAGTATCGGATCGGCGCATCCCTAAATACTATAATGTAAACACAGTACAGATGTAGACCTGGATGTACACCTGACCTTTCAGAAGGTTGCTCACGCATACTTTGTGGTTAAAATGTGCCCTCAATGTGCACTTTTGCAGAGCCTTCACTGATGCAAGCTCTTCAGCACACTTCTTTTTGACAGTCAAAGCGGGGGTTATGTTTTTGCATGTCAAGTAGAATAACCCTAAAAGCACCAAGGTGGCAGTGCCACCGGCTTTATATATATATATATATATATATATATATATATATATATATATATATATACACTATATATATATATATATATAAATATAGCTGCGAGCAGCGATTGCGGGCCAAAGCCGGCGGTACCGCCATCCCGGTGCCTTTAGGTAACTAAAGGCACCGGGGTTGCGGTGCCACCGGCTTGGGCCCGCAATCGCTGCTCGCAGCTATATTTAGGGCCCAAGCCCTGAAAGGGCGAAGGCCCTATTGTTTTCCTTAGGATTATTATTAGGGCCCAAGCCCTGAAAGGGCGAAGGCCCTATTGTTTTCCTTAGGATTATTTTTTATTTATTTATTTTTTTTTTTCTAACGACTATTCGGGCACTTTCGGGGCCCTTAACATGCTCAAAAACTCTTGAAACTTTGCACACGGGTCAGAACCCGCGGCCATGAGAGCCGGGCTGAAGCTGGTACACGGGCGCGGCAGGGCGGCTCGTCAGCGCCCCCTGGAACAGGGTCTGAACACTTTGTCCATAAATCAAACACGCTTGCATGTAATAATATGAAACTCGGTACACATGTCGATCTCATTGTTTCATATATACATCGCGCTTTTACTTTTTACCCCAGCCCAACAGGAAGTCATATATTTACGGTTGTTTTTAAAACGCATGCAATGGGGCCTGAAGTCAAGACATAGAGGATCAAAAATTGCGAGGGGATTTTTGATATCCCGAACGGTTTGGCTGTGGCGAGGAAATAAAATTATGGTGAGAAACGTGAAACAGGAAGTGTGTCATAACTTCAGCATACATCAACCGATCTTGAAGAAACTTCAGGAGTGTGTTCGCTGCAAGAGGACGATCACATGGATGTGACTATTGTGTGTCAAAGTTATAGCGCCACCAACTGGCAGCAGGAAGTGTGTCACTTTCAAAATGCTTTGAAATCACCCTCTTATTTTAACCCGATTTGCTTCAATCTTCATCTGTATAATGTAAATACACGGCAGATGTAGACCTGTGAATGGATTCTTGATATCTTTGAAACTGTTTCCGTGGCGACGCATTAAACTTTACCATTCTTTTAGGATGCTTTTGAGACCCTTAGCATGCTTCAAATTGCATGAAACTCAACAGACACATCACATTTATTAGCCAGTAGACACATGCAAAGTTTCAGAAACGGGCGTGGTGAGGGCTCAGTAGCGCCACCTTTTGACAAAAGTGGGGTTGTTAGTTTTATCTACAGTTACAAAAATCGGTATGTATATTGTACTCTTCGAGTCGGACAACTTTCTAATTCACACTCAATAGCTAGGACCCACAGAAAGTCAGATATTTTAGTTTGAATGTAGTCATACTCCCTCTGAGCATATGTCTGAGCCTTTGCCTGTCTGTGTGTGTGTGTGTGTGTGTGTGTGTGTGTGTGTGTGTGTGTGTGTGTGTGTTAGCAGGGAGAGGGGGCTTAATTAACCATTTAACTGCTGTGTGTCTGGCCAGCATAAATAAAATACATTTCTTAAGCCTGGGATTTTTTAAATAAGTTTTTATTTTATTTTTTTATAAGTAAAGGCACATAGCCAGTTTAATTGTAGTGCATTGATAATAGTTTTATATAATTAGTTCATTAATTAAATTAACTTGGTCCATTAACTTGGTCTGAAAATTGGGTCCATAAATCAAACACACTTGCATATAATAATATTAAACTCGGTACACTTATAGATCTCATTAGCCCAAGCAACTTTAAGCCAGCAAAACAAAGTCGGTTGTTTCAGTCTGTATGTGAATGTTTTGCAAAACCAGCCTTTACATTTTTATTTCCCCCCTCTTAAGTAATTTTTAATTATTCCCACACCAAACTTCTTCAAAATTATGAAAATATATTAAAGATACTAAGGCATGTACTGGCCATCGGGACTACCGGGAGATTCCTGGTGGGCCGCGGTCTGGTTGGGCCGGCGGCCCGGCGCGTTATGTATTTTGTTTTTAAATCATTATTAATTGTAAATATATTCTATCGTAAGTATATAGTTAAATTGTCCAATTCCGGACTTATGCGTCTCTCTCATGAAGCCGCATGAAGCTGACGCGAGCTGCGAGACTGACAGGTCTGACTGTCTGACACTGGCCAATCGGAATCAAGTTCAGATTCTAGACTTGAGAAGCGGCCGCTTACACCGTGTCCTAACTACACACGACGCCGCGACACGCGATAAAAGGTATCTTTTCCATGTTAATAAATCAGAGTTTTTGTCCTAACCATACGCGACGGCGACATGCGAAGTTTCTAATTTAGAAACGGTTCCTATTTCTGCGACGTCGCGGCTGACAGAATGAAGAAATTACACTGGTTATGAGTACACATTATTTATTTTTAGTTAAAAATAGGTCACTGTGCCACAAGCCATAACGGATAATTTACCTCAGATTTTGAAAGCATTATAGTGTTCACAATGAATTATGCAAACATACGACTGTACTTCATAACAACGACAATAACTGGCAGATGCCACCAAATGTGTTAAAATAAATGAATTATTTGCTGGACTTAAGTGAAAAGGAAAGCCATTTAATGACCATAGCACATAGTTGACGTGAAAAAAGGAGTATTTTGCATATAAATATGCACATATAGCCTATACATATTTTTTCGATTTGTATCCCTGAAAGTGCCTGGCAGAAGCCTATATCTACTGTCTGTGTCATAAATGTGAACATAATATTATCTACTGTCTGTGTCATAAATGTGAACATATATTTCATGAGGTGAAACATCACTGCCAGGAGCTACAGAATAGGGGAGCGCGGGGATAAATGTAGGCCTAACGCGGGGTTAAATGTAACACGGACATTTTACATAGTTTGTCAGTATCTAGCCGGCTGTCTTTCCGCTCTTTTTCTCTTGCTGCCAGAAGACGGTCTCCCGCGAATTTGCGGAACGTTTTGATTATATTTCGTGAAGATAATGGACAAAGAGTGTTTTGACATCATGAAAGTAAATTTTTTCATCGTAGATTTTTTTCTGTTTCCGGGTTGGATGTATATGCGTCCAAATCTAACTTTATATTGCCTTAATCACTGTCTTGTTGGCTCAAACACAGCACCGTTTTAAAACATGTCAGTAATTCCTAGCGACTGTTAGCTAGGTTTAAAATATGTAATACACAGCGGGTTTAGTTGTAACAGTGTTCCAACTGCTGCCACAATGATAATCAAATGAAAACGGAGCCACACAACTTTTCAGGTTTGAGTATACATTTAACTTTGTTGGACTTTCACAAACAATGTTGTAATTTAAAATGTTTAAAATTTAGTGCACTATGAATGATAGCTTATTTATTTATTAAAAATATGGCCTGTTTTTAATGTAATAAACCATTTAAATTTTTATTCTAAGCTCATTTGTATTATTATTAATGTTATTATTATTAATAATAATAATTGTACATGCAGCTGCCACACAAATCTAATTTAATTGCAATTACAATATTTATATGTTTATTTTATTTTATTTATTATTATTTATTGCAAAACCGTGCAGCCCTTTTCTACGTCTCTAGCTATGATATTGATCCATAACAAAAGGATGATTGGATGCGGAATTAAAAATGTTATTATTCACCATTTATTTTCTATAAGACCAGTGTTGGGGTAACGAGTTACAAACGAGTTTGGGTAAGTAAAGTAACGCATTACACTGAAAATATTGGTACTTTACTATACTAAAGGAACGCGCTTTCCTGCGTTACCCAAGCCGTGTTTGCCTGTGTGGAGAGTTCCGTCTAGTGGTGCGTGCGCGCCGTTGCCATAGAGACCGATTTGAGTGAGAGAGAGAGGGAAGTGGAGAGAGAGAGACGGGTTTAAACAAATGGCAATATTCACATTACTTTCAGTTTATTGCTCGAAAGCACAAAAATATTTGAGTGAAATGTAGGCTATAGTAAATCCTAAGATTATTATTTGTGACATTAGAACAAAATATGTGGATATAAAAACATGTATATAGGCTAGGCTAAAGAACTAAATGAACGATCTCTATTTTCTAATTTCACTAAACATTTCATTAAGTTTCGTGGACATTTTATAAAACATGGATCTTAGGCTCATTTTGTAAACATAAATAACTGATTTAGATGCGCAAACTGGGTGCCGTTGCGGAGATGTAGGCTCCATGTTCGGTGCAGGTTCGGCTTCTTGACGTTCATCCTCGGATGCGGCATCGCGTGCGCTGTTTGCCGCGCGCACCTTTCCGCTCGTTCGGACGCGTCAAGTAAAAACAAGGCTCGAAAGTCTTGGAAAACGAAATGAACAGGATTGTTGCAGGGTTCATTGTAGAAGACATGCTTCCCCTGTCGACCATTAATTCCCCAGGTTTAGAAAAATACATTTTAAATTAGGATTAAGAATTTTATGGGATAAAGTGACCTTTATTTTATTATTTTTCATTGACATCTTTTATTTTTTTTAAATTATTATTATTACCATGAGTCGAATAAAAAGCTGGTTTTGTTCTCAGGAGAAGAGTTTTATTCTCCCAGCCTGTTTTGAAACTTCTGAGATAAACACCAGTTTTAAAATTTTGAATTTTGAACCCCATTTTGTTTGTGAATTTTACAGTGCGGCATATTTATTTGTGCAGACAGGGATATTGTTCTTTCATGTCATTTTGTATACATTTTTACAATAAAGTGATGATAGGGCAAAAACTGATATGATGTTTGTCCATGTAGGCTACACGGTAAATTAAGAAACAGGAAAGTAAAGTAATAAGTAGTGAAGTTATTTTTCCAACGCAGTAACTAGTAAAGTAATCTCATTACAATTTACAGAAGTAACTAGTAACTAATTACTTTTTTGAGTAACTACCCCAACAAGACGATACCAATATTGGAACTATAGCCATTTTATTCCTTTTTTTAATTTAAGAATTATGTTTAAGTTTAAAAACAGACAGAATGGTTTAGTCAAAAAAGAAAAAAATCATTCATAGTGCTATACTGCCCTCTTGTGTTCAAAATTAGGTAGAACTATTGGATCAATATCCACACATTAATACAGTTGGCAATACAGTATAATAGGTAATACAGTAGGATTGGGGCCTTAAAAATCGCTAACTTAAAAAGTGAAATTAACGGACGTGCACACAAGACCAGGCTTGGGAGGGTTACTTTAAAAATGTATTCCGATACAGTTACAAATTATTTCATAAAAAAAGGGTCCCACTTTATATTAAATGGCTTTAAGTACTATATACTTTTTCAAAAAGTAACTACAATCTGATTACTACTTTTTTTGATGTAACTCACTAGATTTTTGTATCCTGATTACATAATGCCGTTGCATGTATTCTGTTGCTCCCACAAGACATTAGTCTGAATATTTTCCTGTATGAACAAAAAGGAGTTTCCATTGTTCGCACACAAACACACATTCGATCGCGCCTCTCTCGTGACTGTGTGTGCGCGTCATGTGTTCTAGGCTGTGTGCATGCACTTCTGAAGCTGCGCAGAAAATAATAAAATGCCATGCGGAGGACTAACGCAAAATGTGTGAGAAAATCCATTTGATTGTAGTTTAAGTGAGAAATAATTTCAGTGCTCTGGTCAATAGCTGTAGAGTGAAAACTGGTGAGTGCAGTATACAGCTTTCACAGAAAGAGAATGATGTGAGCACGTACGATTGGCAGTGAGTCCTGTGTGTGGACAAAATAGCTCAATAAGAGTAATAAAATACATGTGAAAAAAATCACATCATAATGTTTTAAAGAAGAGTGGTTTGATTAAAGTGGTGTAAATATACCCGATCCGGCAAAGATGGCAGTATCGGAGCTGATACCGATCCTGAGTATCGGCTCGGCGCATTCCTAAATACTATAATGTAAACACAGTACAGATGTAGACCTGGATGTACACCTGACCTTTCAGAAGGTTGCTCACGCATACTTTGTGGTTAAAATGTGCCCTCAATGTGCACTTTTGCAGAGCCTTCACTGATGCAAGCTCTTCAGCACACTTCTTTTTGACAGTCAAAGCGGGGGTTATGTTTTTGCATGTCAAGTAGAATAACCCTAAAAGCACCAAGGTGGCGGTGCCACCGGCTTTATATATATATATATATATATATATATATATATATATAAATATAGCTGCGAGCAGCGATTGCGGGCCAAAGCCGGCGGTACCGCAACCCCGGTGCCTTTAGTTACCTAAAGGCACCGGGGTTGCGGTGCCACCGGCTTGGGCCCGCAATCGCTGCTCGCAGCTATATTTATATATATATATATTTTTTATTTTTTTTTTTATTTTTTTCTAACGACTATCCGGGCACTTTTGGGGCCCTTAACATGCTCAAAAACTCTTGAAACTTTGCACACAGGTCAGAACCCGCGGCCATCAGAGCCGGGCTGAAGCTGGTACCCGGGCGTGGCAGGGCGGCTCGTCAGCGCCCCCTGGAACAGGGTCTGAACACTTTGTCCATAAATCAAACACGCTTGCATGTAATAATATGAAACTCGGTACACATGTCAATCTCATCGTTTCATATATTCATCGCACTTTTACTTTTTACCCCAGCCCAACAGGAAGTCAGATATTTACGGTTGTTTTTAAAATGCTTGCAATGGAATTTAATGTACTCCTCCTAGAGCATTCATCCGCATGGAACGAAACTCGGTCAGCCTGAAGTCAAGACATAGACGATCAAAAATTGCGAGGGGATTTTTGATATCTCGAACGGTTTGGCTGTGGCGAGGAAACAAAATTATGGTGAGAAACGTGAAACAGGAAGTGTGTCCTAACTTCAGCATACATTAACTGATCTTGATGAAACTTCAGGAGTTTGTTCGCTGTAAGAGGACGATCACATGGATGTGACTATTGTGTGTCAAAGTTATTGTGCCACCAACTGGTAGCAGGAAGTGTGTCACTTTCAAAATGCTTTGAAATCACCCTTTTATTTTTACCTGATTTGCTTCAAACTTCATCTGTATAATGTAAACATACGGCAGATGTAGACCTGTGAATGGATTCTTGATATCTTTGAAACTGTTGCCGTGGCGACGCATCAAACTTTACCATTCTTTTAGGATGCTTTTGAGACCCTTAGCATGCTTCAAATTGCATGAAACTCATCAGACACATCAAATTTATTAGCCAGTAGACATGTGCAAAGTTTCAGAAACGGGCGTGGTGAGGGCTCAGTAGCGCCACCTTTTGACAAAAGTGGGGTTGTTAGTTTTATCTACAGTTACAAAAATCAGTATGTATATTGTACTCCTGAAGCCGGACAACTTTCTAATTGACACTCATTATCTAGGACCCACAGAAAGTCAGATATGTTTGTTTGAATTTGGTCATGCTCTCTTTGAGCCTACATTTCTGTCTTTGTCTGTGTGCTTGCCTGTCTGTGTGTGTGCATATCTCTGTGTGTGTGTGCAGGGGGAGGGGGCTTAACCATTTAACTGCTGTGTCTCGCCTGCAGAAAAAGAAAATATATTTCTTAAGCCTGGTATGTTTTAAATAAGTTTTTTTATAAGTAAAGGCATATAACCAGTTTAATTGTAGTGCATTGACAATAGTTTTATATAATTAGATTATTAATTAAATTAACTTGGTCCATAAACTTGGTCTGAAAATTTGGTTCATAAATCAAACACACTTGCATGTAATAATATGAAACTTGGTACACATATAGATCTCATCGGTTCATATATACTTCACACTCAAGTTCAAGTTCAAGTTCATTTATTTATATAGCACATTTAAACAGCCGCTTAGACAGACCAAAGTGCTTTACAGAACACAAAAAGTAAAAACAGCCAAAAAAGAGAGCATAAAACACATAAAACACATAACACATAAAAAGCGGCAAAGCTACAAGTAGCCTTGTCAGAGACTCAATTATAACATAGTAAAATACTTAAAAAAAGATCAGTATGCTAAAGAGAAAAGGTAGGTTTTCACCAAAGACTTAAAAATAGACAGGTTGGGGGCCGTTCGAATCTCTAGGGGCAGGGTGTTCCACAGACGGGGCCCTGCCACTGCAAAAGCACGCTCCCCTCTGCGCTTAAGTCTGACACGAGGGACTACCAGCAGAGCCTGGTCGTGAGATCTTAGGCTTCTGGACGGAGTATAGGGATGAATAAGTTCAGAAAGATATACTGGGGCTAGGTTATTAGCGATTTGAAGACAAATAGTAGGATTTTAAAATCTATTCTCTGCCGGACAGGTAGCCAGTGTAAAGATTTAAGAATTGGAGTGATGTGGTCATATTTGCGACAGTTGGAAATAAGTCTAGCCGCAGCGTTTTGGACCAACTGAAGACGGGCAATTTGAGAAACTGATATCCCACAATAAAGTGAATTGCAATAGTCAAGCCTACACGTGATGAATGCATGAACCGCCATTTCCAGAGTTGTCGGAGTAAGAAAGCCTTTGATTTTAGATAGTAAACGGAGCTGGTAGAAGCCGGAGCTGATGACAGCTGATATGTGTTTGTCAAATTTTAAAGACTGGTCAACAAGAACACCTAAGTTCCGCACTCCTGTCGACTTAAAGGGGGATAAGCTCCCCAAGTCTGGGCTTAGACACTGCGACCTATCACTCGGGCTGAAAACAATGACCTCAGTCTTATCATTATTTAGAGAGAGGAAGTTTTGGGCCATCCATGCCTTCACCTCCTCTAAGCATAGCAGAAGAGAGTTTAACGCTGCAGGATCATTTTTCTTGAGTGGAATGTAAAATTATGTGTCGTCCGCATAAAGATGGAATGATACACTGTGTTTCCTTAAAATAGTGCCCAACGGTAGCATGTAGAGAGAAAATAGAGAGGGAGCCAGAACGGAGCCCTGTGGAAGACCACAGGTTAGAGGGGCCGTGGAGCTGGAGAAATTACCCATCTTAACTAAAAACTTTCTGTCAGAAAGGTACGACCGAAACCATGATAAGACAGAGGCTTTTAGTCCCACCTCAGTCTCCAGTCTAGCCAACAGGGTAGGGTGGTCAACAGTGTCAAAAGCTGCCGAAAGGTCTAAGAGAATTAGAACCACAGAATCACCAGAATCAGTGGAGATAAAAATGTCATTTAATACTCGCAGAAGGGCAGACTCAGTGCTGTGGGCAGTCCTAAACCCAGATTGAAAAGTATCATAAATACAGTTATTTAAAAGAAAGTGCTGGAGCTGATTAAACACTATTTTCTCCAATAACTTGGAAATAAAAGGCAAGACAGAGATGGGTCGGTAATTTTGTAAAACAGATGGATCCAGTGAAGGCTTCTTGAGCAAGGGAGTGACCGTAGCCACTTTGAGATTAACTGGAACTGAGCCCGTATTGAGACACTTGTTAATAAGAGATACCAAACCTGGACCTACAGAGTCGATGATTAAGTTTAGAAATTTTGGCTGAATGATGTCATTTGGACAAAATGATGGTTTGAGCTTGGCGCTCACATCCTTTAGTGACTGGAGGTTGATAGGATCAAAAACCTCCCAAACACAATTTGTAGATGACACAAATGGGGGCAGAGTTACGTTCGGGCAGACTCTAAGTCTTAGTTTAGTGATTTTGTCAACAAAAAATCTCTGGAAATCTTCACATAGAGCATCCGAGGCGACTGACACTTTAGAAGAAGGATTTATAACAGACTGAATGACTGAAAACAAGACCTTAGGGTTGGAGTGGTTAGATTCAATTAAGTTAGAGAAATATGCAGCTTTAGCTGACTTAGCAGCCTTCTGGTATGCTGTAAGAGCGTCTTTAAACAAATGGAAAGAGACAATTTGCCTGTCTCGTTTCCATTTGCGTTCGGCCACTCTACAAATTTGTCTTAGGTGACGAGTATCCGAGTTTTGCCACAGAACAGATTTTGGTTTGGGTTTGTGAGGCTTGAGAGGAGCAGTTACGTTTGCTACCTTAAGCCAAGCAGAGTTTAAAAGGCTGAAATGTTGTTCCGCATCCAGCTCAGGTAGTGGTTGGTCCAGGTCCAAATGTGAACATAGTTCAGCAAAACACAGGTCAAAGTTAGTGCTGAACTGTGGGGAGTAGACCCGCGACATAACGGGAGCAATAGTCGGTTGAGAGAGCTCCGGAAGAGACAGTGAGAAAAGAATAGGCTTGTGATCAGAGAGCAGAAAATCTGAGAATACGATATCAGTGACATCAATCCCGTGAGATAGCACAAGGTCCAATGTATGGCCCTGAATGTGCGTGGTGTTTTTGACCCACTGCAGTAGATTAAAAGCATCAATTAAGTCAAGAAACTCCTGCGACAAGGAGTTTGAATGACAGCAGACATGAATGTTAAAATCTCCCACCAAGAGGAAGCGATCATAGTTTGTTGCAATATTGCCAGTGAATTCAGTAAATTGCTGTATAAAACCATTAGTGGAGTGTGGAGGGCGGTAAATCACCCCTAGGCAGATGGGACCATTCCAGTCCAGGTGGAGAAGCTGAGATTCAAAGCTGGGGAAGGCCATTGCAGTGACTAGCCGGCAGCGTGAGGAGAAAGAGTTATTTAAAACCGTTATAATCCCGCCCCCACGACCACTCGGGCGAGGAGAGTTAAAAAATGTACAGTTTACTGGAACCAGCTCAGAGAAAGGAGTTAAGTCACCGACCTTTATCCAGGACTCTGTGATGAACATAAAGTCCAAGTTGTGTGAAGAGTAGAAGTCGTTCAATAAAAAGGTCTTATTCACCGCAGAACGTGCGTTGATTAGTGCCAGATTGGGTGGAGGAATAATCACGTGAGATGCCGGCGCCTTTCTCAATGAGCGCAGATTTCCGAGATTAGCTCCGTTCTGCCGGCAAGCACTGCGGAGACCAGCCCGAGTGACAGGACTTTGATGTGGGGGGAAGACAGGACGAAGACATCGGTAGACCGCACCCCGTAGGTGCCGGGCAGCGGAGCTGCCCCGAGGCGAACTGCCAGCTTGTAAAAAAGCCTTCAGTTTCGTGATGTAACCTCCGCGAATTCCTCGTTTCCTTCTTCGCTTTCTCCGCGCGATGTTAAGTGGCCACCGGCAGCAAATATCGTGTCGGATGATCGATCGTGGATGCTCGTCCGGATTGTTGAAGGGGGAGCCCACGTCCACGGCGTAAAAGTTCGTAAGTGAATCACCAACAGAGATACGGATGTCAAGGAGAGCTTGACGGGCATATACAAGCCGCGAGCAGCAAATAAATGACAGATCTGACATACAGAGAAAAAAACACAGGAGTAGCAGCGGTAGCAGACGGCAGGCCAAACACAACGGCGCCATCTTGCCATTCTTACTTTTTACCCCAGCCCAACAGGAAGTCGGCTATTTAGGGTTGTTTAAATCGATGATTTTGTGTGTGGGGGCGTGGGGGGGGGGGGTAGGTATGATTACTAGGTATGATTGCTATTAAAGGGTCATGAAACCCCCCTCTTTCAGCTCAAGTCTAGCTCAAAATCTTTTTGAAAAATGCAACTGAAATGGGCGTGGCTAGCTTTGAGAAGAAGGGAGGGAGTGGGTGTTGTATGACCATCACGTCACCGTCACATGCATTTCGACTGTCACTAAAAAGCAATGGTAAAACGTGAGGAAATGCTAGATTTTTATATAGCTGTCAAAGTTAAAGTCTTATGAAGTACACTGACACTTTATTATAGTCCTTTCAAAAGTAAGTGAATGTCCTGCTACAAATATTAGCCTACAGTAATCGTAATTCTAATTAAAACATATTAATGTAGGCTACATGTACAATTATAATGTCATTATAAAATATATAGTGGTTTATAGAGACACTATAAATACATTTCAGAAAAAAAAAATATTAATTTTCCGCTTAAAAAACCGTTCCGTGCATAGTCATAGACAGTAAAAGAAAGTGCATAGTCTACGCGCCCTCTGAACCCTCATAATAAATGACTTCTCATTTTAGACACACATACACACACACACACCAGCGCAGACACACCTCTGAAGGGTTAGAAAGTCCTCGGGATACCGCATCACTCGCAAGACGCAACTTGGATTAGTTGTCAACAAGACGAAGTCCATCATTCTCCACTTGTCGAGCTCTCTCGCGAAAATGTTCGCGGCACACAGATCAGGTTTAGCCGTGTCCGTGTTTGATGACAAACCAACTGTCTAGCGCTGGCAGCATCACGGGGAACATATTCAACGCACTTGGACTTTGCACCATGAAAAAAAAATAGTTTGCGTCCCATGATTGCCTCTCTCATCAAACGTTATTAAGCGATATCACAGTTTGTCATGTCTGTCGTTGGAAAGATCCACGTGGGGTCATGAATAATTAAGAGGCCGTGTCTTCTCATAGGATAAGACCGATGAGTCATCAAGGCACTATGTAGGGCACTGCCGCGTCACCCGCTACAATGAAGATTTTAAACCCGGAAGATGAAAAAAGCGGAAAAAACCTCAAATTTAACCATTTTAACCTTATTATTAAATCTAACAGATGCTAACATTGTCTTCAATGGTGTTCAACACACATACCTCTGTTATAATCTCAGAAAATTTGGTTTGGGGTTTCATGACACTTTAAAGAGTTCACATATTCACTTTTCTTGAAAATATTTAGCTATTAGATCTATTTAATTGCTTCAGTTGGTTTTCATATTATAATAATATATTATGTACACAAATTGAAGCATTTGAACTGATATATAATATCACTTCAAATACTTCAATTCGTTTTTTTATATTATATTAGGCCTCTTTTGTATTATATTATGAGCCTGAATAAAGAATCTAACAAATGTATTTTTTAGGTTATATTAGGCCTATATTTTATTATATTTTAAGGCAAAATAAAGTACCTCACAAGGATTGTTTAGGGCTCATTGCCAATAAAAGTTTGAAACCCCTTGCGAAAATATTGGAAGTTCATAAGCAACAAACAACCATTTAACTTTGATGGTTTAATGCTTCCTGTACACAATTCATTGACTGTACAAAAACACTTTATGGTTTTCCCAAACCATCTCAGTGTAACAGCTTACTTTTCTTTCTTACTATATTCTTTTATTGTAAAGAATTGAACTGTCCTGCATAAGATTTTGTAAATTATTTTTCATAGAATTTATTGGTAAAGACTGTACAGTTAACAGCACTGGAAAAAATATCAGATAACCTAAAATGTGCTTCATTTAGTGCCTTCTTAATTAACTGCTTGTATTTCACAACAATGATTTAATACCAATATGTTACATTAAGGGTCAAATAAAATATAAATGGCATATTCAAGTTAAAAGTTACAACTGAATGTTGAAAACATTGTGTTTCTACATATGATGTACAGGTCAGGTATAAAGAATATTTTTGCTCAGGTGATGAAAAAATAGAAAAAAATTAGAGGGAACATTGAACTGTGTTCACGATCATATAGGCCCTGTCCCAAATGGCACACTTCAAATGAATTTTCAGTGTTGTGTACTTATGTAATGTGTCCGTTAAATCCATGAATGTCTGTAGGGTGTCTCATTTTTCATTTTAGGTTTCAGAAGGTTGCTCACGCATACATTTTGGTTGATAAGTGTCCTCGATGCGCACTTTTGCAGAGCCCACACTGTTGCAATCTGTACGGCACACTTCTTTTCGACAGTCAAAGCAGTGTTACGTTTGTGCACAATAACCCTAAAGGCACCAGGTTGGCGGTGCCACCGGCTATATATATATATATATATATATATATATATATAGCCGGTGGCACCGCTATATATATCATCGCCCTTCATCGCTGCTCGCAGCTATATATATATATATATAGCTGCGAGCAGCGATGAAGGGCCAAAGGCGGTGGTACCGCCAACCCGGAGCCTTTAGGTAACTAAAGGCACCGGGGTTGCGGTGCCACCGGCTTGGGCCCGCAATCGCTGCTCGCAGCTATATGTATATATATATATATATATATATATATACAGTATATTTAGGGCCCAAGCCCTGAAAGGGCGAAGGCCCTATTGTTTTCCTTAGGATTAATTTTTTTTTTTTTTTTTTTTTTTTTTTTTTTTTTTCTAACGACTATCCGGGCACCTTTGGGGCCCTTAACATGCTCAAAAACTCTTGAAACTTTGCACACAGGTCAGAACCCGCGGCCATCAGAGCCGGGCTGAAGCTGGTACCCGGGCGTGGCAGGGCGGCTCGTCAGCGCCCCCTGGAACAGGGTCTGAACACTTTGTCCATAAATCAAACACGCCTGCATGTAATAATATGAAACTCGGTACACATGTCGATCTCATTGTTTCATATATACATCGCGCTTTTACTTTTTACCCCAGCCCAACAGGAAGTCAGATATTTACGGTTGTTTTTAAAACGGATGCAATGGAATTTAATGTACTCCTCCTAGAGCGTTCATCCGCATGGAACGAAACTCGGTCAGCCTGAAGTCAAGACATAGAGGATCAAAAATTGCGAGGGGATTTTTGATATCTCGAACGGTTTGGCTGTGGCGAGGAAACAAAATTATGGTGAGAAACGTGAAACAGGAAGTGTGTAATAACTTCAGCATACATCAACCGATCTTGATGAAACTTCAGGAGTGTGTTCGCTGTAAGAGGACGATCACATGGATGTGACTATTGTGTGTCAAAGTTATAGCGCCACCAACTGGCAGCAGGAAGTGTGTCACTTTCAAAATGCTTTGAAATCACCCTCTTATTTTAACCCGATTTGCTTCAATCTTCATCTGTATAATGTAAATACACGGCAGATGTAGACCTGTGAATGGATTCTTGATATCTTTGAAACTGTTTCCGTGGCGACGCATTAAACTTTACCATTCTTTTAGGATGCTTTTGAGACCCTTAGCATGCTTCAAATTGCATGAAACTCGACAGACACATCACATTTATTAGCCAGTAGACACATGCAAAGTTTCAGAAACGGGCGTGGTGAGGGCTCAGTAGCGCCACCTTTTGACAAAAGTGGGGTTGTTAGTTTTATCTACAGTTACAAAAATCGGTATGTATATTGTACTCTTCGAGCCGGACAACTTTCTAATTCACACTCAATAGCTAGGACCCACAGAAAGTCAGATATTTTAGTTTGAATGTAGTCATACTCCCTCTGAGCATATGTCTGAGCCTTTGCCTGTGTGTGTGTGTGTGTGTGTGTGTGTTAGCAGGGAGAGGGGGCTTAATTAACCATTTAACTGCTGTGTGTCTGGCCAGCATAAATAAAATACATTTCTTAAGCCTGGGATTTTTTAAATAAGTTTTTATTTTATTTTTTTATAAGTAAAGGCACATAGCCAGTTTAATTGTAGTGCATTGACAATAGTTTTATATAATTAGTTCATTAATTAAATTAACATGGTCCATTAACTTGGTCTGAAAATTGGGTCCATAAATCAAACACACTTGCATATAATAATATTAAACTCGGTACACTTATAGATCTCATTAGCCCAAGCAACTTTAAGCCAGCAAAACAGGAAGTCGGTTGTTTCAGTCTGTATGTGAATGTTTTGAAAAACCAGCCTTTACATTTTTATTTCCCCCCTCTTAAGTAATTTTTAATTATTCCCACACCAAACTTCTTCAAAATTATGAAAATATATTAAAGATACTAAGGCATGTACTGGCCATCGGGACTACCGGGAGATTCCTGGTGGGCCGCGGTCTGGTTGGGCCGGCGGCCCGGCGCGTTATGTATTTTGTTTTTAAATCATTATTAATTGTAAATATATTCTATCGTAAGTATATTGTTACATTGTCCAATTCCGGACTTATGCGTCTCTCTCATGAAGCCGCATGAAGCTGACGCGAGCTGCGAGACTGACAGGTCTGACTGTCTGACACTGGCCAATCGGAATCAAGTTCAGATTCTAGACTTGAGAAGCGGCCGCTTACACCGTGTCCTAACTACACACGACGCCGCGACACGCGATAAAAGGTATATTTTCCATGTTAATAAATCAGAGTTTTTGTCCTAACCATACGCGACGGCGACATGCGAAGTTTCTAATTTAGAAACGGTTCCTATTTCTGCGACGTCGCGGCTGACAGAATGAAGAAATTACACTGGTTATGAGTACACATTATTTATTTTTAGTTAAAAATAGGTCACTGTGCCACAAGCCATAACGGATAATTTACCTCAGATTTTGAAAGCATTATAGTGTTCAAAATGAATTATGCAAACATACAACTGTACTTCATAACAACGACAATAACTGGCAGATGCCACCAAATGTGTTAAAATAAATGAATTATTTGCTGGACTTAAGTGAAAAGGAAAGCCATTTAATGACCATAGCACATAGTTGACGTGAAAAAAGGAGTATTTTGCATATAAATATGCACATATAGACTATACATATTTTTTCGATTTGTATCCCTGAAAGTGCCTGGCAGAAGCCTATATCTACTGTCTGTGTCATAAATGTGAACATAATATTATCTACTGTCTGTGTCATAAATGTGAACATAAACTATATTTCATGAGGTGAAACATCACTGCCAGGAGCTACAGAATAGGGGAGCGCGGGGATAAATGTAGGCCTAACGCGGGGTTAAATGTAACACGGACATTTTACATAGCTTGTCAGTATCTAGCCGGCTGTCTTTCCGCTCTTTTTCTCTTGCTGCCAGAAGACGGTCTCCCGCGAATTTGCGGAACGTTTTGATTATATTTCGTGAAGATAATGGACAAAGAGTGTTTTGACATCATGAAAGTAAATTTTTTCATCGTAGATTTTTTTCTGTTTCCGGGTTGGATGTATACGCGTCCAAATCTAACTTTATATTGCCTTAATCACTGTCTTGTTGGCTCAAACACAGCACCGTTTTGAAACATGTCAGTAATTCATAGCGACTGTTAGCTAGGTTTAAAATATGTAATACACAGCGGGGTTAACACAGGGTTCCAACTGCTGCCACAATGATAATCAAATGAAAACGGAGCCACACAACTTTTCAGGTTTGAGTATACATTTAACTTTGTTGGACTTTCACAAACAATGTTGTAATTTAAAATGTTTAAAATTTAGTGCACTATGAATGATAGCTTATTTATTTATTAAAAATATGGCCTGTTTTTAATGTAATAAACCATTTAAATTTTTATTCTAAGCTCATTTGTATTATTATTAATGTTATTATTATTAATAATAATAATTGTACATGCAGCTGCCACACAAATCTAATTTAATTGCAATTACAATATTTATATGTTTATTTTATTTTATTTATTATTATTTATTGCAAAACCGTGCAGCCCTTTTCTACGTCTCTAGCTATGATATTGATCCATAACAAAAGGATGATTGGATGAGGAATTAAAAATGTTATTATTCACCATTTATTTTCTATAAGACCAGTGTTGGGGATAACGAGTTACAAACGAGTTTGGGTAAGTAAAGTAACGCATTACACTGAAAATATTGGTAACTACACTACTTTACTATAATAAAGGAACGCGTTTTCCTGCGTTACCCAAGCCGTGTTTGCCTGTGTGGAGAGTTCCGTCTAGTGGTGCGTGCGCGCCGTTGCCATAGAGACCGATTTGAGTGTGAGAGAGAGAGGGAAGTGGAGAGAGAGAGACGGGTTTCAACATGGCAATATTCACATTACTTTCAGTTTATTGCTCGAAAGCACAAAAATATTTGAGTGAAATGTAGGCTATAGTAAATCCTAAGATTATTATTTGTGACATTAGAACAAAATATGTCGATATAAAAACATGTATATAGGCTAGGCTAAAGAACTAAATGAACGATCTCTATTTTCTAATTTCACTAAACATTTCATTAAGTTTCGTGGACATTTTATAAAACATGGATCTTAGGCTCATTTTGTAAACATAAATAACTGATTTAGATGCGCAAACTGGGTGCCGTTGCGGAGATGTAGGCTCCATGTTCGGTGCAGGTTCGGCTTCTTGTCGTTCATCCTCGGATGCGGCATCGCGTGCGGTGTTTGCCGCGCGCACCTTTCCGCTCGTTCGGACGCGTCAAGTAAAAACAAGGCTCGAAAGTCTTGGAAAACGAAATGAACAGGATTGTTGCAGGGTTCATTGTAGAAGACATGCTTCCCCTGTCGACCATTAATTCCCCAGGTTTAGAAAAATACATTTTAAATTAGGATTAAGAATTTTATGGGATAAAGTGACCTTTATTTTATTATTTTTCATTGACATCTTTTATTTTTTTTTAATTATTATTATTACCATGAGTCGACTAAAAAGCTGGTTTTGTTCTCAGGAGAAGAGTTTTATTCTCCCAGCCTGTTTTGAAACGTCTGTGATAAACACCATTTTAAAATTTTGAATTTTGAACCCCATTTTGTTTGTGAATTTTACAGTGCGGCATATTTATTTGTGCAGACAGGGATATTGTTCTTTCATGTCATTTTGTATACATTTTTACAATAAAGTGATGATAGGGCAAAAACTGATATGATGTTTGTCCATGTAGGCTACACGGTAAATTAAGAAACAGGAAAGTAAAGTAATAAGTAGTGAAGTTATTTTTCCAACTCAGTAACTAGTAAAGTAATCTCATTACAATTTACAGAAGTAACTAGTAACTAATTACTTTTTTGAGTAACTACCCCAACACTGTATAAGACTATACCAATATTGGAACTATAGCCATTTTATTCCTTTTTTTAATTTAAGAATTATGTTTAAGTTTAAAAACAGACAGAATGGTTTAGTCAAAAAAGAAAAAAATCATTCATAGTGCTATACTGCCCTCTTGTGTTCAAAATTAGGTAGACCTATTGGATCAATATCCACACATTAATACAATTGGCAATACAGTATAATAGGTAATACAGTAGGTTTGGGGCCTTAAAAATCGCTAACTTAAAAAGTGAAAGTAACGGACGTCCACACAAGACCAGGCTTGGGAGGGTTACTTTAAAAATGTATTCCGATACAGTTACAAATTATTTCATAAAAAAGGGTCCCACTTTATATTAAATGGCTTTAAGTACTATATACTTTTTCAAAAAGTAACTACAATCTGATTACTACTTTTTTTGATGTAACTCACTAGATTTTTGTATCCTGATTACATAATGCCGTTGCATGTATTCTGTTGCTCCCACAAGACATTAGTCTGAATATTTTCCTGTATGAATAAAAAGGAGTTTCCATTGTTCGCACACAAACACACATTCGATCGCGCCTCTCTCGTGACTGTGTGTGCGTGTCATGTGTTCTAGGCTGTGTGCATGCACTTCTGAAGCTGCGCAGAAAATAATAAAATGCCATGCGGAGGACTAACGCAAAATGTGTGAGAAAATCCATTTGATTGTAGTGTAAGTGAGAAATAATTTCAGTGCTCTGGTCAATAGCTGTAGAGTGAAAACTGGTGAGTGCAGTATACAGCTTTCACAGAAAGAGAATGATGTGAGCACGTACGATTGGCAGTGAGTCCTGTGTGTGGACAAAATAGCTCAATAAGAGTAATAAAATACATGTGAAAAAAATCACATCATAATGTTTTAAAGAAGAGTGGTTTGATTAAAGTGGTGTAAATATACCCGATCCGGCAAAGATGGCAGTATCGGAGCTGATACCGATCCTGAGTATCGGATCGGCGCATTCCTAAATACTATAATGTAAACACAGTACAGATGTAGACCTGGATGTACACCTGACCTTTCAGAAGGTTGCTCACGCATACTTTGTGGTTAAAATGTGCCCTCAATGTGCACTTTTGCAGAGCCTTCACTGATGCAAGCTCTTCAGCACACTTCTTTTTGACAGTCAAAGCGGGGGTTATGTTTTTGCATGTCAAGTAGAATAACCCTAAAAGCACCAAGGTGGCGGTGCCACCGGCTTTATATATATATATATATATGTATAAATATAGCTGCGAGCAGCGATTGCGGGCCAAAGCCGGCGGTACCGCCATCCCGGTGCCTTTAGGTAACTAAAGGCACCGGGGTTGCGGTGCCGCCGGCTTGGGCCCGCAATCGCTGCTCGCAGCTATATTTATAATTATTATTATTTATACGACTATTTGGGCACTTTTGGGGCCCTTATCGTGCTCGAAAACTCTTGAAACTTTGCACACGGGTCAGAACCCGCGGCCATTAGGGCCGGGCTGAAGATGGTACCCGGGCGTGGCAGGGGGGCTCGTCAGCGCCCCCTGGAATGGGGTCCAAACACTTGGTCCATAAATCAAACACGCTTGTATGTAATAATATGAAACTCGGTACACATGTTGATCTCATCATTTCATATATACGTCGCACTTTTACTTTTTACCCCAGCCCAACAGGAAGTCGGTTATTTAAGGTTCTTTGTAAAACACTTGCAATGGAATTTTTTAATACTCCTCCTAGAGCTCTTATCCAAATTCTACGAAACTCAGTCAGCGTGAAGTCAAGACATTGAGGATGAAAGTTTGTGTGGGAATTTTTGATATCTTGAACGGTTTGGCAGTGGCGAGGAAATGAAATCATGGCGAGAAACGTGAAACACGAAGTGTGTCATAACTTCAGCATACGTCAACCGATCTTGATGAAACTTCAGGAGTGTGTTCGCTGTAAGAGGACGATCACATGGATGTGACTATTGTGTGTCAAAGTTATAGCGCCACCAACTGGCAGCAGGAAGTGTGTCACTTTCAAAATGCTTTAAAATCACCCTATTATTTTAACCCGATTTGCTTCAAACTTCATCTGTATAATGTAAACATACGGCAGATGTAGACCTGTGAATGAATTCTTGATATCTTTTAAACTGTTGCCGTGGCGACGCATCAAACTTTACCATTCTTTTAGGATGCTTTTGAGACCTTTAGCATGCTTCAAATTGCATGAAACTCATCAGACACATCACATTTATTAGCCAGTAGACGTGCAAAGTTTCAGAAACGGGCATGGTGAGGGCTCAGTAGCGCCACCTTTTGACAAATGTGGGGTTGTTAGTTTTATCTACAGTTACAAAAATCAGTATGTATATTGTACTCCTCGAGCCGGACAACTTTCTAAGTGACACTCATTAGCTAGGACCCACAGAAAGTCAGATATGTTTGTTTGTTTGTTTGAATGTGGTCATGCTCACTCTGAGCCTACCTCTCTGTCTGTGTGTGTGTTTGTAGGGGGAGGGGGCTTAACCATTTCACTGCTGTGTGTTTGGCCTGCAGACATTCCTTAATGCATTTCTTAAGCCTGGTATGTTTTAAATAAGTTTTTATTTTAATTTTTATAAGTAAAGGCATAATATAACCAGTTAAATTGTAGTGCATTGACAATAGTTTTATATAATTAGTTTATTAATTAAATTAACTTGGTCCATAAAGTTGATCTGAAAATTTGGTCCATAAATCAAACACACTTGCATGTAATAATATAAAACTCGTTACACATATAGATCTCATTAGCCCAAACAACTTTTAGCCAGCCCAACAGGAAGTCAGTTATTTTGGTCTGTATATGTGAATGTTTTGCAAAACCAGCCTTTACATTTTTATTCCCCCCTCTTAAGTGTTTTTTTAATTATTCCCACCAAACTTCTTCAAAATTATGAAAATACATTAAAGATACTAAATTGTGAACGGATATCGAATATGTCAAACAGTTTTGCTATGGCTTGGGATTATGTCTAAACAAGAATCAGGAAACGTGTCATATCTTCTAAAAAATTTATTATTCACCCTTTATTTTTCTATAAGAATATACCAATATTGGAACTATGACATTTTGTTATACTGTTTTATTCCTTTTTAAAATTTAAGAATTATGTTTAAGTTTAAAAACAGCCAAAATGGTTTAGTCAAAAGAGAGAAAAAAATCATTCATAGTGCTATACTGCCCTCTTGTGTTCAAAATTAGGGAGAACTATTGGATCAATATCCACACATTAGGTAATACAGTTAGCTTGACTTCGTCATACTCATATTCTAATGAGAATATGAGTCTGAAATCACTCAATTGAAATTTAATTATGAGGCGTGTCATAACCGAACCAGGACAAAAAAAAACCTCTGCACTCAATTGGATAGTCGGTAGACCTACCAACCAATCAGAGCAACGCATAAGTCAACTCCTTTGCATAGCGCAGTTTTCAAATACAGAACGTTGCCTACTTTATTTATTTTAGAAGTTAAATAACGAGTGTTACTTCTTTTACTTACTTCTCCATGAGTGCCACCAAAGGAGAAACCACAACGACCACAGGCTTTTCATTACATCTTAGCGACCGTCAGAGCCAGCTGATAATTTACACTTTTCCCGAATCATGTAGGAAAGGAAGGACCCCAAAAATATATTTCCGATCGACAAATGCCTTGATTGCAGTTCTCTGTTTGTTTATTAAAATGAATGCGCTGTCGATTTATTTTACAAAAGACGCGACAGCGGAATCTATACATCTCAATTCTCCAGCTGCACTCATCTTTGACAAGCGCTCTTTGACGACGTGAGGATTACGTTACTGAAGACCACCTGTCAATCATCGTATAAAGCCCGCCCTGGCAATTTGATTGGCCGGTGATTTCTGAACCGATCATAATTTCTACTCAATGGATTGAGTCCAGACCGAAATTCCCGTCCAAAAAATGTTGTGGGCGGAGTTCGGGCTGGCATCCAGGCTATAATACAGTAGGATTGGGGCCTTAAAGGAGAACTCCGGCGAACAATGAACCTTTGGTCTAATAAATCATCAGTACCTAGTCAATCGTTGTCTGAGATTTGTTTTCATGATAATTGAATGTAAAGAGTTTTATCTCTAAAAACTGTTTAGCGTATAATGCTAGTACTGGGGGCTTTGACTATGTAAAAAGAAATCGCTAGTTTATACCACTAACAAGGCTCAAAATAGCCCCACACCAACGCAATAACATAACAAGACTCCATACATGCAAAACGAAGCATTGACAACTTTGTAAGTGTACAGACCGTTTAATAAGAACATAAGTTATAAAGACCGTTTACTTCGTGTATACATTCAGAAGCCATCTTAGAAAGTAGTCTCGATAAGTCGATCCCCGAACGTCGTGCTGAGTGAGCTGAACTTTATGCAGTTCAACGAACTTCTGAACTGTATGAACGGCGTTCGAGGATCGACTTATCGAGACTATTTCCTAAGATGGCTTCTGTATGTATACACAAAGTAAACGGTCTTTATAACTTATGTTCTTATTAAACGGTCCCTACACTTACAAAGTTGTCAATGCTTCGTTTTGCATGTATGGAGCCTTGTTATGTTACTGTGTTAGTGCGCGGCTCTTTTGAGCCTTGTTAGTGGTATAAACTAGCGATTTCATTTTAGTTGGTCAATGCCCCCAGTACTAGCATTATACGCTAAACAGTTTTTAGAGATAAAACTCTTTACATTCAATTATCATGAAAACAAACCTCAGAGAACGATTGACGAGGTACCGATGTTTTTTTAGACCAAAGGTTCATTGTTCGCCGGAGTTCTCCTTTAAAAATTGCTAACTTAAAAAGTGAAAGTAACGGACATCCACACAAGAACAGGCTTGGGAGGGTTACTTTAAAAATGTATACCGATACAGTTACAAATTATTTCATAAAAAAAGAATTCAGTAACGCAATCCAAGTACAATAATATGAAAGTAATTGCCTACTTTTGGATTACTTCAAGGGCAGATATAAAAAAAACCTTTTCTTTATAAAGAATTTCACAGCCCTGAAAATATTTTTATTTATAGGGCTGTAGAGACATCCAGTGCCTACAGTTTGGTTTTACAGATTTTGTTTTATTTTTAACTAACATGTAGGCTGCAAGGAAATAATAAAAACACAACATTTAAAAATTCTACACAATCTACATATTAGTTTATTTTAAAATAGTCCTAAATGTCGACTAAAGCCGTGCTTTCTCAATTTGTCTGACTGAACTAGGGCCGTTGGCAGTGGGAGTTCCCCTATGTTAGCAGCGAACATCTCCTTAAGTGTGACTGAGAAGAGATTATGAGATTACGGAATTTCCAAGAAACTAAAGCATTTTTACCCATGGGCAGCATCGTTTTCTAGCAGCAGTGATTCAATCTGTGTCTGGGGAGATTTTTGTCGAGATCTGTTATTTTGTGAAGTCACCAGCGGGTGGCACACGTAACTCGTGTCACGAGTCATTATTCAAGAAACGCTTGATTAAAATACAGATTACAAAATACAGATTTACTAAATTTTAAATTAAACCTTTGTAATCCTGAAAGCTATCCCTCCTTTTTCAAAAAGTAACTATAATCTGATTACTACATTTTTTGATGTAACTCACTGTAACAAATAACAGTTACTGGATTTTTGTATCCTGATTACATAATGCCGTTACATGTATTCTGTTGCTCCCACAAGACATTAGTCTGAATATTTTCCTGTATGAACAAAATGGAGTTTCCACTGTTCACACACAAACACACACAGAGTTCGATCGCGCCACCTCGCGACTGAGTGTGTGTGCGTGTCATGTGTTCTAAGCTGCGTGCGTGCACTTCTGAAGCTGTGCAGAAAATAATAAAATGCCATGCAGAGGACTAACGCGAAATATGTGGGAAAATCCATGTAGTTTAAGTGAAAAATAATTTCAGTGCTCTGGTCAACCGCTGTAGAGTGAAAACTGGTGAATGCAGTATACAGCTTTCACAAAAAAGAGAATGATGTGAGCATGTACGATTGGCAGTGAGTCCTGTGTGCGGACAAAATAGCTCAATAAGAGTAACAAAATACATGTGAAAAAATTCACATCATAATGTTTTAAAGAATAGTGGTTTGATTAAGTGGTGTAAATATACCCGATCCGGCAAAGATGACAGTATCGGAGCTGATAACGATCCTGAGTATCGGATCGGCGCATCCCTAAATACTATAATATAAACACAGTACAGATGTAGACCTGGATGTACACCTGACCTTTCAGAAGGTTGCTCACGCATACTTTGTGGTTAAAATGTGCCCTCGATGCGCACTTTTTGCAGAGCCTTCACTGATGCAAGCTCTTCAGCACACTTCTTTTTGACAGTCAAAGCGGGGGTTACGTTTTTGCACCTCATGCAGAATAACCCTAAAAGCACCAAGGTGGCGGTGACACCGGCTTAATATTTATATATATAAATATAGCTGCGAGCAGCGAAAATGGTACCCAGGCGTGGCTGGGGGGCTAGACAGCGCCCCCTGGAACGGGGTCCGAAAACTTGGTTCATAAATCAAACACGCTTGCATGTAATAATATAAAACTCGGTACACATATAGATCTCATTGTTCATATATCCTTCATGCTATTACTTTTTACCCCAGCCCAACAGGAAGTCGGTTATTTAGGGTTGTTCGTAAAACATATGCAATGGAATTTGAAATACTCCTCCTAGAGAATTCAAACACACGGTACGAAACTCGGTCAGCATGAAGTCAAGACATTGAGGATGAAAGTTTGCGAGGGGTTTTTTGATATCTCAGACGGTTTGGCAGTGGCGAGGAAATGAAATTATGGCGAGAAACGTGAAACAGGAAGTGTGTCTTAACTTCATACATCAACTGATCTTGATGAAACTTCAGCAGTGTGTTCACTGTAAGGGGCCGATCACATGGATGTGACTATTGTGAGTCAAAGTTATAGCGCCACCAAGTGGCAGCAGGAAGTGTGTCACTTTCATAATGCTTTGAAATCACCCTCTTATTTTAACCGTATTTGCTTCAAACTTTATCTGTATAATGTAAACATATGACAGATCTAGACCTGTGAATGGATTTTTGATATCTTTGATCCCGTTGCTGTGGCAACGCATCGAACTTTACCATTATTTTAGAATGCTTTTGAGACTCTTGGCATGCTTGAAATTGCATGAAACTCCTCAGACACATCACATTTATTAGCCAGTTCAGAAACGGGTGTGTTGATGGCTCAGTAGCGCCACCTTTTGACAAAAGTGGGGTTGTTAGTTTTATCTAGAGTAATAAAAATCGGTATGTATATTGTACTCCTCGAGCCGGACAACTTTGTAATTCACAATCATTAACTCGGACCAATAGAAAGTCAGATATTTTGATAGATATTTTGATTTGATAGATTTTGAATGCAGTCATCCTCTCTCTGAGCCTACGTCTCTGTATGGCAAGCCCTTTAACATTTAAAAGCTAAGTCTGACTATCCAGAATTAACATTGTAGATATCAACAACGTCTTTCTGACTAGTCGTAATTACATTTTGGATAGTTGGTATTACCATAAGATATCTGTAACGTAATTGTGACTAGTCAAAATGACAGATAGAGTATGGCAAGCCGTTTTAACATTTAATCATTTTAACCTACTAGTCTCTATTTTCATGCTACTGTTGTAAAGAACAATACTTTTTAGCATAAACCTAAATCGCCATAAGGTGTTGCCAGGCGACCGTCTTAATGAACGAGTCATGGGTGAATTCGTTCAAAATGCTGAATCATTCAGTGATGAGAAACCACATTGCTTTGAGATGCGCGATGGTTCGCTGTGATCTTTATCAAACTATTTTCTCTGCTGAAACAGAAAAAAGTCAATGTTGCATCTAAAATGTAAGTGACGTGTCTTGTGTGTGTGACTACGTTTGTTGCAGTGATAAGAGTTGCACCTTGTTAAAGTTTAAGGCCTTGTCTTTCTGTATATATATCTTCTTTTTTTAACAAAATATGCATACAATCCAAATATTTTAGATTTATTATTTGCTTTAAATTAAATTAAGATTGTATTTTTGGTAATTGAACCTGAATGCTTTTAAAATGAATGTGTTATATTTCAGATCATATATTTGTTTTTCTTAAAATTTGAACTAACCTTAACTTTATTCTCAGCTGAATTATAAATAATTTATTTCTGTATAAAATAAATACACATTTGATTTTTCTTTTTTAATCAATGTAGAATGTTTAAATGAAAAATAAACAGATTAGGGCTCTGTTCGAGGACAAGAAATTAAAACCAATGTGACATGATGATTGTCCAAAAGATGGCAGAGAGAGAGAGAGAGAGAGAGAGAGAGAGAGAGAGAGAGAGAGATTTAACAAGAGTTTATAGTTTGACACAAGCACAATTTTGTGTTATATTGTGAGTTTACACAACTATATATATTCCAGTTTAAATAATTTCCTATATGAACAAAAGGACAGAGTACAGTATGTTTTTTATGTCTCCATTGTTCAATAACGCCTCACACACACAGACTTTATTGTTCTAATCAGATCAGGCAAGTAATATCCTGTCTTGTCCCTTAATATATACACTCACCGGCCACTTTATTAGGTACCCCATGCTAGTAACGGGTTGGACCCCCTTTTGCCTTCAGAACTGCCTCAATTCTTAGTGGCATAGATTCAACAAGGTGCTGGAAGCATTGCTCAGGGAGTTTGGGCCATATTGACATGATGGCATCACACAGTTGCCGCAGATTTGTCGGCTGCACATCCATGATGCGAATCTCCCGTTCCACCACATCCCAAAGATGCTCTATTGGATTGAGATCTGGTGACTGTGGAGGCCATTTGAGTACAGCAAACTCATTGTCATGTTCAAGAAACCAGTCTGAGATGATTCCAGCTTTATGACATGGCGCATTATCCTGCTGAAAGTAGCCATCAGAAGTTGGGTACATTGTGGTCATAAAGGGATGGACATGGTCAGCAACAATACTCAGGTAGGCTGTGGCGTTGCAACGATGCTCAATTGGTACCAAGGGGCCCAAAGAGTGCCAAGAAAATATTCCCCACACCATGACACCACCACCACCAGCCTGAACCGTTGATACAGGCAGGATGGATCCATGCTTTCATGTTGTAGACGCCAAGTTCTGACCCTACCATCCGAATATCGCAGCAGAAATCGAGACTCATCAGACCAGGCAACGTTTTTCCAATCTTCTATTGTCCAATTTCGATGAGCTTGTGCAAATTGTAGCCTCAGTTTCCTGTTCTTAGCTGAAAGGAGTGGCACCCGGTGTGGTCTTCTGCTGCTGTAGCCCATCTGCCTCAAAGTTCGACGTACTGTGCATTCAGAGATGCTCTTCTGCCCACCTTGGTTGTAACGGGTGGTTATTTGAGTCACTGTTGCCCTTCTATCAGCTCGAACCAGTCTGGCCATTCTCCTCTGACCTCTGGCATCAACAAGGCATTTCCGCCCACAGAACTGCCGCTCACTGGATGTTTTTTCTTTTTCGGACCATTCTCTGTAAACCCTAGAGATGGTTGTGCGTGAAAATCCCAGTAGATTAGCAGTTTCTGAAATACTCAGACCAGCCCTTCTGGCACCAACAATCATGCCACGTTCAAAGTCACTCAAATCACCTTTCTTCCCCATACTGATGCTCGGTTTGAACTGCAGGAGATTGTCTTGACCATGTCTACATGCCTAAATGCACTGAGTTGCCGCCATGTGATTGGCTGCTTAGAAATTAAGTGTTAACGAGCAGTTGGACAGGTGTACCTAATAAAGTGGCCGGTGAGTGTATATATATATATATATATATATATATGCTATAAGCCAGGGGTTCTCAACTCCAGTCCTTGCGACCCACTGCTCTGTATGTCTCCCTTATTTAACACACCTGATTCAGATCCTCAGCTCGTTAGGATAGACATAGAGACTATCCTAACGAGCTGAGGATCTGAATCAGGTGTGTTAAGTAAGGGAGACATACACAATATGCAGAGCAGTGGGTCGCGAGGACTGGAGTTGAGAACCCCTGCTATAAGCTATACATATTTATATATAAGCATGCGTTTTCCAAACAACCCTCTATATATATATATATATTGCTGTGAGCAGCGATGAAAGGGCCAAAGCCGACGGCTTTAGGTAACTAAAGGAACCGGGGTTGCGGTGCCACCGGTTTGGGCCCGTCATCGGTGCTCGCAGCTATATATATATATTTTTTTTTCACTTTCACATTGATTAAAAAAAGCATGCTAACAGCTAAACTGTTTAGTAAAGTTATGTATATTTGGAGCTGTGATGTTCTCTTCAATTTTGTTAAAACCTGAGATAAAAGAGATTGCCTCTGCAGGCCTGGCACGCTTGGGCAGTAATGAACTTTGAGGCTGTGCTTCACTACAAGCACCAAAACCAGGGCCGGGATGAAAAGAAAAAACTACGACACTTAAGTGGTGCCAGTGCCAACAGCGAAGCCAGTAACAGTGACAGTGAAGCAGACAGCACAGAGCACAGTCCCGTACCCTCCCCTGGACAGAAGAAAGTCAATGAGGTGAGAAACAAACCAAAGTCAAACATCAAACACTGAAGTATTATTTGAAGTTTGTGTGCAAAGCTTCTCCAATATTCACCTTTACTGCATTTTAAAACAACTTGTAAACAATTTTCTAAGTTCTGTCATGACAACTCTTAGGAGATTGGTATGGTTATAGAGATTGGCATGGTTAGGCATATGGCAATGTTAATGTTTTTGGTCTTGGCGGAATCGATCTGCTACACTGCTGCTGCTGAGCAAGTACCGAGACTTGCCACTGCCAATACCTTAGCTGTGAGTATTGCTGTGAGTATGTAAGAAATTCTGCTGCTGCTGCATTTGCAGCATACATGAATTAACCCCCATAGCAGATTTATACAGGTGGAGCTGGGGAAGCTGGAGAGAAAGCTCGCTGCATACTGCTACCAGCAACACTACCAGTATTTGTTAGAATGTTGAGCCCCAGCTCATTGCCTGTTTATGCAACAACAAACAATCAGCTGTGGTATGTAGATAATGACATGAACGCTACCAAATGAGTTAGACCTATCAGACTGTGCCATCTAGAGTTGCCAGAACTAGGTAATAAACAAGTTTACAAGTTTTAAACAAGTTTTTAATTGGCTTAATGCATTTGCTGTTTATTTCCCAAGAGTTGTCATGACAGATTTTGCTTAAAGTCAGAAGTTAGCACATGCAACACACATAAAAGGGTATGCGAAGGGAATAACATGGATTTACAAATACAAAATTTACAAATTATTTTTATTTATGTTGGCATTCAGGTAGTTTATGGTTGAATCCTATGATTTGTATATGTTTCAGGATTTGTCCAAGACTCTTCTTCTGTATACAGTACCTGCAGTGCAAGGATTCTTCAGATCTATCTCACTCTCACGTGGAAATAACTTACAGGACACTCTGAGGTAAATCAGCACCTATGGTGCTTTTCCACTGCTGGTACAGCTCAGTACAGTTCGGCTCGGCGCGGCACGGTTTGGCTCGCTTCGCTTTTCCACTGCATGGTACGACTCGGCTCAGCACGGCATGGCTCGGTTTGCTTTTCCACTGCAGTTAGTACCGCAAAGTGGGTGTGATTATAGTCTGACCATTGGACTTTATCCACTCCTCGGCAACCAACAAGAGGAACATGTGCTCTTCGTCCACTGACCACGATTCAGTCATTACTTTTTTGGAAGTTTTCTTTCTTTTTTCTTCAAGCAAGTAGTTTTAAAACATGTGGTACAGTGGTGGGTGTTACTGGCTATTTAAATTTAGCGGGTTTGATATCTCGCAAATACAATGATGCTAGTGACGATTCTGTCTGTCCTGCACCATCTGCATAGCCTGACTTCGTCATACTCATATTCAAGAGAGAATATGAGTCTGATACTGCTCCATAGGGCTTTGATTATGAGGCGTGTCGTAACTGAACCAGGAAAAAAAAACTTTGCACTCAATTGGATAGTCGGTAGACCAACAACCAATCAGAGCAACGCATAAGTCAACTCCTTTGCATAGCGCAGTTTTCAAATACAGAACGTAGCCTACTTTATTTATTTATTTTTTACTTTATTAAGTTAAATAACGAGTGTTACTTCTTTTACTTACTTCTCCATGAGTGCCAAAGGAGAAACCACAACGACCACGGGCTTTTCATTACGTCCCATCTTCTTAGCGACCGTCAGAGCCAGCTGATAAGTTACACTTTTCCCGAATCATGTAGGAAGGACGCCAAAAATATATTTCCGATCGACAAATGCCTTGATTGCAGTTCTCTGTTTGTCTATTAAAATGAATGCACTGTCGATTTATTATACAAAAGACGTGACAGCGGAATCTATACATCTTTGACAAGCACTCTTTGACAAGCGCTCTTTGATGACGTGAGGATTATGTTACTGAAGACCCCCTGTCAATCATCGTATAAAGCCCGCCCTGGCAATTTGATTGGCCCGATGATTTCTAAACCGATCATAATTACTCCTCAATGGATTGAGTCCAGACCGAACTTCCCGTCCAAAAAATGTTGTGGGCGGAGTTCGGGCTGGCATCCAGGCTACCATCTGCAGTGTGTTCACGTCACGTTTTAGTATCAGTATGGTACACTCGGAAACTCAACAGAGGGCGGTACCATTTAAAGCGAGCCGTACCGTACCGTACCATGCAGTGGAAAAACGCCACAAGTGAGTCGTACTGAGCCGATCCGTACCGTAACATGCAGTGGAAAAAGCGCCAAAGCGTGCCATACCATACCATGCAGTGGAAAAGCACCATTAGTAGTCTAGGCGACACTGCATTCCTGTATGTATATTTCTGAGTCTGTTTAGAGGCTGCAATCTTGTTTTAAATTGTGCTGAAACACTACAGTTTTTTTCACTTAGACCAGGGGTGCTCAATTTTGTTCATTGAAATCTACCTTCCTGCACAGTTCAGGTCCTGCACTGATCAAACACAACTGAACCAGCTATTTAAGAGTGTGTTCACACTTGTAGTTCAGTTCTCTTGGTTTGTTTGGTCCGATTTATATATTTCACCACAAAACTTACCGAACATCCAAAACAATGATGTGTGGGCTTAATGCACTCATTGTATGTGCATAGCCCGAATATGATGGTTTTTTGACCGTCTGAGAACTCGTGAAGTGCTTACATAAACAAAGATCACACACATAAACAAAGATCGGTCTAAATTTTTAGATGACTCTTCTAAATCCTTTACCAAATTAAAACTTAAATTAGCACACACATTATTTGTATTATTTTTTCTTTTGTGTATTTGCTTGTTCACGTGACAATTCACGGCATTTATGACAGCGTATTGGCAATGTACTGTCTCTTGCAACCTTAAGGAAGAGATGAAAATGGGTAAATGTAAATTCAATAATTGTAAAAGTTGTGTGTGATATGTATCGTCTATGATGAGCATATGAGATATATCGTCGCAATTATTGTTTTAACTATACTTTCGTGTGACGTACAATTCAGTTTTAGTTTTTTACTGACTGACTCGTATCCGATTTGAACTATTCATTTTAATTAATGATTCAGTGACCCATTCAATAGAGATGGTCACTTGCTTCGTTCCTGAATAAATCAGCCGTTTGAATGAATCGGTTGAATGAATGACTCATTAAGACAGTGACTTGCTGCCATCTACTGGCAGTTTTAGTTTCATATTTAAAGTACCTTTTAATTAACAAGGTAAAATTAGAAATGATTGGGCCATGATAAATTTTGTATAAGTTCCCCTTAGGGTGAAGTAAGTCTGACAAAAACATATATGTATATAAATATATAACTTATACCTGTGAATTTGAAATAAAGGTGATGTATACATATTATAAGTTTAGAAATGCATTACCTTATGTAGGTAATGCCCCAGGAAATCAATTTAGGGTTGCAAAAAATATTGCCCTTTAATAAAAAAAAGTTAATTTCTGTCACTGCTGTGAACTGACCACCGCATAGAATATGAATAATATGAATGGTTTTGCGTCAGCTGTCCACAATGTCCTTTGATGGAGTCTAAATCCTGACTCTAATAAATGACGTTTATCAACAAAAATAGCTCACTGAGTGGACGCAACTTTTTCTAGAATATTTTATACAGAAAGGGAATGGAATTTGATATGGGTATATAATTAACAAGGATTAAGTTATAGTTTCTTGATGAGTGGTTAAAGTAACCATTAAATCAACTTGGACAATTTTTTATGCTCTCATAATCTTTAATCACAATGACTTTCCTTTCCCCCTGCAAGGACATCTCTTCTCTTATGTCGTGTTCTTCTGCACAAGGGCAGAACACTCCCCTACAGCAACCTGTCACTCACATGAGATCACAGCAGTGGCAGATGATTTTAAGATTTCAATGTTCCAGTCAATTCCCAATGAACAAAATTAAGTTCCACCATTTTTTTTTTCTCATTTCAGAAGCTATTTTACTTGGATATGCATTACCATAGGGAAGAAAAGACAAAATGCAACTTCCTTTTCATGCCAACTGCCAGCATGAATGTCCTCGGAACGTGTCCTAAGAATACAATTCATAGTATTGAGAATTGAGAAGAGTTCTAAAACTACAGCAAGCACTTTTTTTAATAGTTTAGTGGGCATTTTGATGCTGTAAATTTTTTTTTTGTTTGTTTGTTTTTCTTGACCTATAGCAGTAAGAGAATGAAACTGCACTTGTGGGATGATATGAGATGCTTTCTCTAAAATGCAGCAATAGATTCTTCTGTACAGCACCAAACAAAAAACAATTAAAATATATTGAATTCAAAAACAATTCATGGAGTAACTTCAGACTGTGTATGACCATGTCTTTGTTCCTTTACATTTAGAGTCCTGACCTTATGGTTTGATTATGGTCATTGGCCTGAGGTGAATGAAGCTCTAGTTGAAGGTATTAAGACCATTCAAATAGACACCTGGTTACAGGTAAGACAATTTCCAGCTTTCTATAAGCTTTCTATACATTTTGCAACAAAAATGCTCATAAGTTTAATAATTAAAATCTATTACCATTGGCAGCAGCACTTTGTGTTCAAATGTGTTTTTTCGGATTTGATCAGATTTGTCGATCTGCACGTATCTAGCTAAATGTATTGGGTTTTGTGCTTAAAATAAGTAAGATTAATTTGCTAATGAGGTAAGAAAGAAAAACTCAATTTATGAACTCTTATTATTTTGCACAATTTTGCTTCCCAAACAAATGTATGTTAATTTAAATGATGTTTGCATATTTTTTACTGGAAAACAAGGCAAAAATACTGATATTAAAGAAAATTTCTTAACGGCTGAATTTAGCTTAAAATCGCTGCAAAAAGAACACATATTATCTTCCTCCTTGCAATCAGGTCATCCCTCAACTGATAGCACGAATTGATACCCCACGTGCTCTGGTGGGACGTCTTATTCACCAGCTACTCACCGACATTGGCCGCTACCACCCCCAGGTATACATAAAAATGATTAATGATCACTATGCATTTGTTAGAGTAATGCACATAGAAGCTCCATCTCCATGAAAGGCACATTTTTATCATCTTACATCTTCTTATTTAAAAAGAAATCTGGTGAAAACTTGTTAATTGGTCCGTCAGAAGTACTATGTTGGGAAGCTACATACTGTTGAATAGAGGTCTGATACACTTTACACATTCACAGAGATACCCAGTGCATTAGATAATGTAAGGGAAAGTATTGCAGTATTTCATTACTGCATATAGCAAAAAAATAAATATTTTTACATAATTCAAGAAGAGTTTTTTGTTGTTGACTGTAGTTTATGTACTTGATAGTTTTCTGTCATTTAAAAACATAAGCAAAACCAAAGCTCCAGATTATGTAGGCCAACAAGTTTATTTCCTTGCTCTTTGTTATTATAAAGGTATTTTATTCACATACACTGCCAGTGATTAGTTTGGACTAATTCAAATTTGTTTCTCATGATGGCTGCCTTTTGACATCTGAAATATTTGGATTTACATTTACTTTGAATGTATTAATTTACCAGACACTTTTACCCATAGCTAACAATATAAGGTGTCTAGAATAGTAGGATTTAGGAAATTGTGAAAGCATAGAAAATAATTATTTCTAGTCAGCAGGATGCAGTTAAAGTATTGGTTTCTCCAGAATTAAAATTTATGATGATCGCTTGCCCATGATCTCTATCTTTCCTAAAACATTATATCCTGGCATGACAATAAGTGCCTCTGGAAGATGAACAAGTTAACCAAGTATCTGACAGTCCAAGAAAATCAATATTAGAACTTACAGGCAAGTTTTCCAGTTTGGTTGCTACTCTTCTAATATTTAAATGTCCGCCAAACAGTCCTTTAACTTTACATCAAGGATCCCACACAGTTCGAGCCTGATTAAGCATTTGGAAAAACTTTGCGTTGCTAGATCAGTTGGTCATTAAAGATAACAAGATTTCTGGCTTACCTGGTTGGCATTATTATTAAAGGGGGGGTTGACTGTTTTTTTTTTTCTTTGCATGATTGTGTTTATGGGGTGCAATATAACGTATTCGTGGTTTTTTGTTTTTAAAAAGTCTTATTTTTCATAAACTTCACGTTTATTGTCAGCCGCGCTCTCCTCTGTCCTCGAACGAGCGGTTGACTTCCTGAGTCTATGAAACCACTCCCTCAGAAACACGTTGTGGGCTCAGATTGGTTAGCTTGGTCCGGTGTGTTGTGATTGGCTAAACTGTCGCTTACGTTGTCCGGAAAGTTAACACCCATTACCTTTACGGGCACGTCATGAGCTCTGGTCCAGATGTAAATATGCGTCGAACTGCAGTATCAGTATGACCCAGAATCAGACCGAGAAAGCCGCGATGAAGCGAGTCAAACAGAACCATACCACACACGGCTCTTAATAAATGTTTCTGAATGATAATTTGCTACATTTTTTAACTTTATACACGTTTGTTTAACACAATAGCATCTGACTGGCTACAAATGTTATACTCAAACAGTGGTGGCAAGTTTACGTTCTTGATCAAATCACAAAAATAATGTCATAAAACATATATACATGAAAAATACATTTACAACATTAGCACTTATACAAAATTCATCTTTGTGCACATTTGTCATAGACACAAAATAGCATACCTAATAGCCTAGGGGCAATAAAGCTAGGAATTATACATGCAAATACATCTAAAATGGTTAAGTCTTAGCCTACTTACAGGTTGTGGCCCAACAACTGCTGCCTCTGGTTTTAAAGTCGGAACTGCTTCATGATTACAGTTTCTTGTTGAAACCGGTGTTGAACTCATGGAGATTCTGGAAGCTGTCTTCCGTAAAATGTGCAGCACAGAGAGCTAGAATACGATCGTCATTTTCAGGAACATAATCAAACATAAATTGTATCCATTGTTGAGGAAGTACAGCGTCCGTGGGAAGTTCAAAGACATAAGACCTGACAGCTGCTTGAACAACACACTCGACGAGCTGCTGGAGCTGCTGAAATATAGCCATGCCCTTTTCTGCTTATTCCGGAGGGAGTGGTTGATGCAAATGTGTGGGTTAGGGATATACCATAACCCAGCTGTAGTCCCAATCCAGTCGTTTTTGTAGGCAATTATACTTCCTGATTTTTAAAAGACGATATCTCTGCTTACACTGAACTTTCAGCGCTGCAACTTTGCAGATACTGTTCATGCACCAACAGCAACATTACACACTATTTAAAATGAAAAAAGTGAAATCGCAGTCAACCCCCCTTTAATGATCCTAGCTCTATGGTGAAACTTTATTGTACCATCACAGTAGCTGGGAAGACACGAAGTTCTGTCTTCACAACCATGCAATTTTCTAGATTAAATGAAAGTGTATGGTGTGTTATCATCAGCATACATATAGCAATTGTGGGGGAAACCATTTCCCTGTATAATAGATCCCAGCGATGTTGTGTGTATGGAGATAAGGAGGTTAGGGTGATTTGGTTCTGGAGAAATTGCTTGACCTGCTTTTAGTTTAATTAGACAAAGATACAATATGTTTGTCTATGTATGAATTTCTGTCCAAAACTGGCATTTTAGTCAGGAATTAAAAAAAAGTGTCTGCACACATGGGAATTAATTCAGTGCTATTTTTAAAAGCTCAGAAAAATTCAGATTTTTCAGATTCAGATTTCAGATTCAGAAAAATTGTGATAAATAGTCATGACAAAGATTGAGTAGGTGTGCTCAAACTTTTATTGGTAGGTAGTGTGCATGAATCATATGGCCTGTGACCTTTGTTAGCAGCAGTTTGATTCATAGGCTTTCTGTTTGCACACTTAAAGGCTTTGATTTATCCACTCACTGTGGCCTCCAAGTCCACCACCACTGCCCGTCACAATGCAGCCAACAAGATCCTGAAGAACATGTGTGAGCACTGCAACACCCTGGTCCAGCAAGCCATTATGGTAGGAGTGCACATTCAGTTTGACTTTCTGAATAATAAATGTTTTATTAGGTACACACTGGCCCTTGGCTATGTTCCTCTTCCTCTTGATTGCTTTTGCTCGCTCAGACAACCTTTACAGAATGTGCTATAAGAATGAGCTAGAGGTTTGCATAAACAGAATTTGAATTTGAGATTTTTTTTATAAACTATTCAAACTCAATCTCAGACTTGTACTCTCACTCATCTCGTCACTTGCTTTCTTCACTGCCTGCGTCGTCACTCACACTTAACACAAATAAAAATATTTACCGAAAATATTTATCCAACAATTTGATTGGATTGCCAGTGGGGAGACAGAGACAGACTGTAACTTATCTTTTATTTTATTTATTTATTTTTCATACAATATTTTTGTTTCTGCTTGTGGCTTGCCTCTTGTGTGTATTGCAGGAATATAATACATGTCATTACATAAACAAATTTGTCAAAGAACATAACCATATCCTGCATATGAGTAAAAACAAAGCTGAAGGTGTTTCCAGAGCATTATTCCTGTTCTCTGGACATTCAGCCTTCAGTTACATGGCCATTGCCTTGGTCTTGTTACACAGTAACAAGATTCTGTTTAGCTGTCAACAGTATTTTGGGCAGTTGAACAGAACCAAGGACACCAAGGACATTTGAGTGTTCCACACACGGCTTGCTGTCTGTCTTCAAACCCACCATGAATGAATTCACATAGAATTTACATAGTTCGTCAGGATCAAGCAGGTTGTCTTTCCGCTATTTTTCTCTTGCTGCCTGAAGACGATCTCCCGCCAATTTGCGGAAAGTTTTGATTATATTTCGTGAAGATACTGGACAAAGAATGTTTTGACACCATGAAAGTAATATTTTTCATCATAGGTTTTTTTTCGGTTTTTGAGTTGGGTGTATACGTTTCCAAAACTTTATATTGCCTTAATCACTGTCTTGTTGGCTCAAACGAGGCACCGTTTTGAAACATGTCAGCAATTCCTAGCGACTGTTAGCTAGGCTTAAAATATGTAATACACAGCAGGGTTAATAGGCTCTATGCACAGCTCCACTACTTCCTGAACTTCAGCCAGTTCCTTGTTTCCTGTCTGGCATTATTGGACACATTGATTAATTCAGGTGTGTTTGATTATTGTTGCCGTGACTACTGAGGTCAAGCACACCTGAATTAATCAAATTGTCCAATAATGGTATACAGGAAACAAGGAGCTGGCTGAAGTTCAGGAAGTAGTGTAGTTGTGCATAGAGCCTATTCTAACAGAGCGTTACAACTAAGCCGCCAAGTGTACAGTACAATGATAATCAAATGAAAACGGAGCCACACAACTTTGCAGGTATGAGTATACATTTAACTTTGTTAGACTTTCACAAAAAATGTTGGAATTTAAAATGTTTAAAATTTAGAGTACTATGAATGATAACTTGTTTATTTATTAAAGATATGGCCTGTTATTAATGCAATAAACCCTTTAAATTTTTAATTTTAAGCTCATTTGTATTATTATTACTGTTATTATTATTGTTATTATTATTAATAATAAGAAGAATTGTAGCCTTCATCATGCAGCTGCCACACACAAATCTAATTTAATTGCAATTACAATATTTATAATTTTATTTATTATTATTTATTGCAAAACTACGCAGCCCTTTTCTATGTCTCTATCCATGATATTGATCCACAATAGAAGGATGATTGGATGAGGGATGGATGTATGGATATCTTTCTACACAGATGCACAAACAATATCAAACTATACAAATAAAATAGTACTGAATTATGTGTGTTACACACAAGTGTTACAACTAACCCCTCTGTCTGTTACTATTAACCCCGCATATGGGGTAAGTTGTAACATTAGCACTTCTGTCACTTTCAGTGCAACTGTACAAAAATGGTAGGTCCTAGAAAAAAACTTTAACTGGTCATTTGTAGCAGAGATGTGTATGTTGCTTGTGTAAAAAAGTATTAATCTAACCTAATTATTTTTAATTAATTGAGCCAAAACCAGAAAGCATTAGGTTGTTCCCCGCTCACCCCTATATATATATATATTCTCATAAATATTTATTTATGAAATGCTCATTTAAGAAATGGTCATTTAAAGATCAGAATGTGTTTGCAGATTTGGAATCTGGACAAAAATCTAGATATATCACACCTATAGTACCATGGACTTATTATTTTAAAATAAAAAAAAGAATAAATAGTCATGACACCTATTTAATGGCACATGACTCAAGGCATATAAACCAAAAACAATAACGATATAAAAAATATTAAAAAAACTTTCACTTTACTGCTAGTCAAAGTCAGAGTTTATTTATATAACACCATTCATACAGCAGCAGCTCACCAACATGCTTTACAACACATCATTAAACACATCAATCAGAATACCATAGAAAATAAAAAATGAAAACAAATGATAAAACAAAAAATAATATCTACAGTGTAAATAAATGTATAAAAAGTTATGATCATAAAACTCATATAATGATTAGAATGTATAAGCCCTCTGGCAGAAACAAGTCAGAAACCACATAGCTGGTCCACATCAATTATTTATAGAAGCCGAATGGCCCAGTAGTCGTACTCAAAGTATTCACAATAATTTTTTTAATCATTTAGGTAACTTTAAAAAACAGTCAGAATTAGTGAGCACTAATCTTGTGGTGATTGAAGTGGTGCATTCTTCAATAAAGAATGCAGTAAGTCTACAGTATATTACCATCATCTGCCTAAAAAAATAATGCAACCAAATGTATATTATATTTAGTCTGTCTTAAAGGGAAACTCTACCCATTTGCGTTAAGAGTTCCATTGTTAGAAACCCAGTCATACTATTGAATGGTTGTGTACAGGGCCGGCCCATGGCATAGGCGTATAGGCAAATGCGGTATAGGAAGTGTAAAAGGGGGGGATTTCTGTAAAAACTAAAAGCACTTAGTTTCCACTCTTTCAAATCCGCCCATAGGGGGTTGGACCTTATGTGCTAACAGACCTATCACAGATCAGTGCCAGTGCATTAGATTTCACCAGTAAAAACGTATTGATGAAAATATTGATGAAGGTAATGAATATGCAGACGGATGCATTTTGGATAGGGTTGGGTGCCAAAATGCGGTGCCAATAGGGAACCAATGTAAATGGTAATAACCAGACCAAATAAGAACGAAAATTTCGGTGCTTGAGTCTCTGTGTCATGAGGCGCACATACGTAAAGTCTCTCGCTCTCTCCATCTCCCTCATGCTCACACTATTCGTTTTGGAGCACAGTCTGATCTGTCTCGCATGCGTGCTCTTGCTCACTCTCTCTAGATTCCGGGAGATTTTAACTAATTTTCAGGCATCAGGGAGCCGTTATATCAATATGCGGGAGACTCCCGGAATGTCTGATAGCGAGGGGATTAATGATGATGCCGAAGACAAAACGCTCCAAGGTTTGGCTGCATTTCACGTGTAAAACATCAGAGTAAGTGTGCCGATTGTCATATACAATCACATATACATATATATTGCCCATATACAATCACACCAATCCATTGGCTGATGGCACGGGCGCCGCATTGACGCTCTTATGTTGTCATATTATATTAGCGTGCATTATCTGATTTCATTGCGAAATAATTTCCAGGCAATAGCGTAGAGTGGAGAGTTGAGCTAGTCTATATTGATGGGCGGAGTAGTGGAGTGGCTAAATAGTGCCCCCTGGAACGGGGTCCGAAAACTTGGTCCATAAATCAAACACGCTTGCATGTAATAATATGAAACTCGGTATACATGTAGATCTCATCGTTTCATATATACTTCACACTATTACTTTTTACCCCAGCCCAACAGGAAGTCGGATATTTAGGGTTGTTTGTAAAACACACGCAATGGAATTTGAAATAATCCTCCTAGAGAATTCAAACACACGGCATGAAACTCGATCAGCATAAAGTCAAGACATTGAGGATGTAAGTTTGCGAGGGGATTTTTGATATCTCGATCGGTTTGGCTGTGGCGAGGAAATGAAATTATAGCGAGAAACGTTAAACAGGAAGTGTGTTATAACTTCAGCATACATTAATGATCTTAATAAAACTTCATCAGTGTGTTCGCTGTAAGAGGACGATCACATGGATGCGACTATTGTGAGTAAAAATTATAGCGCCACCAACTGGCAGCAGGAAGTGTTTCACTTTCAAAAAGCTTTGAAATCACCCTCTTATTTTTACCCGATTTGCTTCAAACTTCATCTGTATAATGTAAACACACGCCAGATAAAGACCTCTGAATGGATTCTTGATATCTTTGATACTGTTGCCGTGGCAACACATCAAACTTTAAAATTATTTTAGGATGCTTTTGAGACACTTAGCATGCTTGAAATTGCTTGAAACTCAACAGACTCATCACATTTATTAGCCAGTAGACATGTGCAAAGTTTCAGAAAGGGGCGTGGTGCAGGGACTAAATAGCGCCACCTTTTGACAAAAGTGGGGTTGTTAGTTTTATCTACAGTTACAAAAAATCGGTATATACATTGTACTCCTCAAGCCGGACAACTTTCTAATTCATAGTCATTAGCTCGGACCAAGAGGAAGTAAGATATTTTGGTTTAAATATGGTGAGCCTCTCTCTGAGCCTACGTCCCTGTATGGCAAGCCCTTTAACATTTAAAAGCTAAGTTTGCCTATCCGGAATTAACATGGTAGATACAGTAGGTAGACAACCAGAATGTGTTTTTTACCGCTGCAGTTTTGCCGCAGCGGTAAAAGTTGAGGTGTATTTGCTGCCTTTGGCCGCTAAGAGGCGCTACAATCACAGACTTTGAAAAGTGTCCGTTTTTTGTGTAATCTTCAGCTGCGCCGCGGCTCTTTCAGAGTGATTTAAAGATGGTAGCAGATTAATTCAAGTGAAACGTAGTTTAATGAATTAATTAATCACAATACTGAAATTAAATTGAAAAAAATAATGAAACCTTAAAACATTGCAGTCAACACATATTAGGCTACATCAATGAGGATTTACGATCGTAAATAAGACAATAAGTCAGTAGTAGTCTAACGATAGCTGTGTGGTTAACGCATCAACCTCAACCTCTTAGACCTCCAAAAGACGCGAGATCGAACCTCATTACATGCTTTTGGCCGATAGATTTCATGTTTTACCGTTATTGAAGCTTAAATATGTAGCTGTTTATTGGCGAGTTTATTAACTGTTTATTTACTTACAGTGTCCGACATAATTTGCCACTTCTCATTGAGAGCTGAGGTCGCAGATAAATTTTAGGTTAACACTGTAGCCTGTACTTGGGGACGGGTGGGACATGTCCCCACCACTTTTTGTAAGGTTCGATATTGTCCCCACCATTTTTGAAATCTTACACTGAAAAAAAGACCTGTTGGATTAACATAAAAAAAAAACATGTACATCGGTTGCACATAATAAAGTTAGGTTTGTGCAACATGATTTATGCATTTTAAAATACATAAATCATGTTGCACAAACCTAACTTTATTATGTGCAACCGATGTACATGTTTTTTTTTATGTTAATCCAACAGGTCTTTTTTTTCAGTGTAGCTATCAGCATTCGTTTCATTCGTTCAAGGCGATCTAGCGCTGAAATGTGTTGTCTTCAGTCGGACGCACGTTGCAATCCGTTGTGGAGGTTTCATTCGTTCCGGTGAAATCACAAATCAAACTCACGGACTCACGGATTTGTGGCTCGTCCCCGAGAAAGTGCCGCATGATTCAACCAGGCCTCCTGTTTAGATGCGGGATGCATTGTTTTTAAAAGGACTTCACATAGAAATAAAAATAAATAAATAGCCTAACGCAAACACAAAGTTATAGGCCAATAAAAAATAAAACATTCATAAATTGTTTTATGACTAACATATTCCTGTCTTAAGTGAACTCATTTAAAGTTATAAACGCAAATAATAGCCCTAATAATAATATGCTATTATTATTACATTTAGGCTACATATTTAGATAGACGCTTTTATCAAAAAAAGAAACAAAGCAATTTGTCAAATGTCAGTCATAATTGACTGCACGGCACTACACTTCCCAAGATCCTCTTGTCTCTTCATTTGAACTCACTCCCTCATTAGCCACCTGTTCCTCGTTTTGTTCATCTGTTTCACCTGTTTTCACCTCATTTAGCTTAATTCCTCTGTGTATTTAGTTCAGTTCAGTTCCATTCAGTCTTTGTCGGTCGATGTTCATGTTATGTGAATGTTTCTCTGTGGAATTGCTACCTGTTGGTTGTTTCCCAGTGTTTTGCTCCTGTTCCCAGTTTCTTTGCCTGTATTTTTGGAATTAAATTCATCTTCGTGTTCATCTGGACTCCTCTTGTTCCTTCAGCCTACACCCACATTGTGACAATAATACAGGTTTGACAATAATAAAACAGGGCTGAGATAATCACAAATAAACAAAAGGTTTTGACTCATAGGCTATCCAAGTTTGTGCACAAAAAACAAATAACATGACTTTTTGCCTTTGTTAAACATTTAAAATTGCAAGGAATCTGGGCGGTCTGATCGAAGGGAGAATTTGCATATCATAACTAATAATTGACAATATCATTATTCATAGAGGCTTATTTCAATTTTACCTATATGCATATATGTGTGTCTCTGCAATTAACCACAAATTAATTGTTATTAATTGCCAGGACCACGTTTTACTAGACAGGCAAAATCAAATAGCTCAATTAATTTATAGGTTACTGGAAAGCAAATTCTGTGGCCACTAGAATTAGCCTTCCTACCTATAAAACATACCTTTTTAGGTATCTTCAGTTATGTAAAGCGTGTAGCTTTTGATCGGCACTTCAGGTACTTATATTATGAGCAGACCATAAATCAATCAGGGATGTGCATTAATTGTCTTTAATAAGGTAACTACTTAAGCATTTACTATGTTACAATGATACATGTATTTACAAACATTAAAACAGAAACTAAGACGAACGCGGGGCGTTTAGACAATGAGAACATGTTTAGATGTTGAATTTGAGAGAGAGAGAGAGAGAGAGAGTATGTAGAGAGAGAGAGAGCATGGAGAGACATTCACCGTTCTGACACACCAAGGAAACCTCATCTTAATGCTGCTTAAAAGTGCTAAAAGATAATATACTTGCGAAGCATAGTCGGTCTGTGTGTGTCGTGAGCTTGTTGCTCGGCCCGTTCGGGCGTGATGACTGGAGGTGCTGTCCGGCGCATGCGCGTCACGTGGACCGCGCCCCAGGCGTTTTCGCCCGGCCCGTCCCGGCGCGGACATGGCTGGTTGGGCGTGCATGGCTGGTTGGGCGTGCATGGCTGGTTGCGCGTGCACGGTTGGTTGCGCGTGGCTCCTGTTGTTCCGTGGGGAGTCACGTGGCGTTCGTTGGCATTCAGCGCAAGTGTTTGAAAGGCTTAAAGTCTTTGAGGTGACGTTACCCGAGGAAATGGTTCGGCAAAGTCCACTTCCTTTCCTGGAAGACGAACTTGGTAGTCCATTTGAGGAAAAGACGAAACTTTCAAACGAACAAAAGGGAAGATCCATGGTTGGATCAGAGTCCCGTGAGGTTTACATGCTGAAGGAGCGCTGGAAAGTTCAGAAGAGGGAGGGCGGACCTGCGCTCTCACATTTATCACCTTGGAGAAGTCCATCCCCTTCCGAGTGGCTTGAGCCAATCGGAGAGTGGATGTGACACGCGGGAAACCTTCTTTTATGAGTTCTTTGTTCCTCGTGAGGGGGGGGGGGTTTGTTTGTTTGTTTTATTTGGATCCCCATTAGCTTCAGCATAAGCTAAAAGCTATTCTTCCTGGGGTCCGCCAATCTTCCATGTGACAATACAATTCATTACATCACATTACACACTGTATACATAGGACATTTATACAACATTCATACATATTTTACAATTAACACCATAATTTACAAAAATAATAATTAAAAAAAATGAAAAATAAATAATAAAAACAATTTAAATATAATGTCTCTACTCCAAGTGAATCTATATCAAAAATAAACCCACAACAGTATCTCCTAAATTAACATTAACTATCTAAATTTCTTTGAAGGTAATATTTCTTAAGTGAAGTTTTGAACCCATACAAGGTATCTTGTTGTTTGATAGTATTTGGGAGCGAATTCCATTCACACATTGCTCTATACCCAACTGAGCGTTGAATTGATTTAGTTTTAACTCTAGGTAAAATAAAACTTCTTCCTACTGCATGTCTCGTTGGATAATAATGTGTATCAATACTAAAGGATAGTTTTGTATATAAAATAAAAGGTGTTTTATGTGTTATGACATTATATAAAAATACCATTAGTGAATACACCAATCTATTTTTAACTTTGAACCATAAAAGCCTGTATTTTGTCAACATTTGATCTAAACCCACATGAGAGAGCAGCACGTGCAGCTTTATTCTGGATTACTTGTAGTTTTTTTATGTTTGTTGATGAAGTATTCGACCAAACCACAGAGCAATAATCAAGGTGTGAAAAAAACAAAGCATGAAGTACTTGTTTAACAATCTGCGGTGTAAAATATTTTGCACACCTTCTAATAACTGACAAAGTATTGCCCATTTTTGTTAACAATTTCTGAACATGTCTGTCCCAACACAATGTATTATCAATCATCACTCCCAAAAATTTAGCATCTTCTCTTTGATCAATAGAATTTGACTCTATGGTGAGTTCAAGTTTCGGTTTGGAAAGTAAAGAAAAAGGAGTTCCAACCACTAAACAGGTAGTTTTAGATACATTAAGAACCAGTTTGTTACTCCTTATCCAATCCACCACTAACTGTAGCTCTCTTTGTAGTTTTATATTTAAATCACTAATATCAGTTGCCGCCAATATAGTGGAATCATCTGCAAACATTGAAATATTTGCCTTATCTAAAACAAATGGAAGATCATTGGTAAAGATTGTGTAGAGAAGCGGCCCAAGACAACTTCCTTGAGGCACGCCATGCTCCACAACCCTCACCTTTGAAAAACTTCCATTAAAATAAACTAGTTGTCTTCTATCTGACAAATAACTTTTCATCCATAATAATGCGGTTTGTACAAAACCATAATACTCCAATTTTCTTAAAAGTCATCAACCATCTGAGTCAGTGCAGTTGCTGTTGAATGTTTTTCTCTATACGCATGCTGAAAAGTTGTAATCAAATCATTATTCATAAAATAAGACTGAATCTGTTCGTAAACAATTCTTTCCATTATTTTGGCCAGAATTGGTAATAAACTTATTGGTCTACTATTTGAACCCGAAAAAGGCAATTTCTTATTTTTAGGTATGGGCACTACTTTACTTATTTTCCATTTTTGCAAACATATATTATGCATAAAACACAAATTAATTATATAAGCAATAGTAGGGGCAATGATTGCAACTATTGGTTTAAGCAACTTATGGTCAAGATAGTCAACACCAGGTGGTTTGTTTTTTACAATTCATCAGAAGTAATTCCACTTTGGAAACACTGACACTCTTAAATTCAAAACTACATGTTTTACCTTCCATCATCTTATTTATTAGTGTATTTGACAAATCTGTCTTATATTGCTGTGTAGTATCTTTAAGTTTATTTATTTTATTTATGAAATAATCATTAAGATGATTTGCTATATCACTTGGTCTAGTAAAAAATTCACCTTCATGTTCTAAATAAGCTGGAGTTAAATTGTTATTTCCTCTTAATATATTATTCAATGTATTCCATAATTGTTTACTATCATGTTTTATCTCTATAATTTTCTTAGTATAATACAATTTCTTTTTCCTTTTATTTACCTTGGTTACATAATTTCTGAGTTTACAATATACTTGCCAGTCCGATTTAATTTTAGATGTTATTGCTACTTGTTTAGCTAGATCTCTCTCTTTCATAAGATCTTTTAATTCTTGATCCAACCACGGGGTGTTAACATTTCGAACAGTAAACTTTTTTATTGGTGCATGGTTTTCTACAATTCTCATTAAGGTTCGATCAAAAAGCTGAAATGCCTCCTCTGGATCCTTTTGTAGAATTACCTCTGACCAGTTTGTATTTCTAACATCATCTACATATTGTGAATAATTAAATCTTCTAAATGACCTTTTCATAATTATTTTTGGACCTGATTTAAGAACTTTTGTTTTCCTTACAATTGTAATAAGATTGTGGTCACTAAAACCAACTGGCACTGATAAGCAATTTGAGCAAACTTGTAATCTGTTTATAAACATGTGGTCAATACAGGAAGCTGATTGAGTGCCATCCTTTTTTATACATATTCTAGTCGGTTTATTAATCACCTGCGATAATCCACATGCTATTGCTGTGTTCATTAATTAGATTTTCCTAGGACAGTCAGAAGAATTCCAATCTATATTGAAATCACCCATAAAGTAAGTTTCCAAATTCATACAACTAGCATGATCTAACATCTCACATATTTTGTCCAGATATTCGCTATTCGCATTTGGAGGTCTGTAACAGCACCCTATAAGTATTGGTTTTAGATGTTTCAGTATAACTTTTAACCAAATTACTTCAATACCAAAATACATTAAATCTGGCATCATTTGAACAGGTATATGATTTTGTATATAGATAGCCACTCCTCCTCCATATATATTTCTGTCATTCCTAAAAATGCTATATCCATCAATCTTTAAAGTTGCATCATCAATTGTAGAGTCTACATGAGTTTCAGACACTGCCAATATATACAAATTATTTAGTTGCAATATGTCTGTTAAATCAATTAATTTATTTCTAAGACTACATATATTAATATGGGCGATTTTAAGACCTTTCTTTGATAATTTATGTAACATATTGAAGATCATGTTTTTTTGGATTCGTACTGTTAGATTTTATATAATCTAGGGTGTGTGCCATGAGGTTAATAGTAACAACCGTTTGATCTTCATTGTCAGTAAAACATATTAAAAATACACTTTACTTTATATCTTCATGCATATTCGAGGGTTTCATTCAATAAGCATTCTAGAGGTATCAAGGAACATTATGTTACATTAACAGAGTATACACTTAGGTATAAAATGCATATCAAAGGCATTTATCATTTCTATTTATGCTGCGAACAAACAAGTTATTTCACTGTGACATGGGAGACACACATACATAGAAACACATTGAATATATTTCGTTAAATATCTTCAAAACACGAAAAGGAATGCCAACCTCTTTGCTCAAAAAGGTTTTGCAACATTCCAAAGTCTTGTAACTTGATACTCACTGGAGTATCTGGATGAGTGTGTGTGTGTGTGGTTTAGAAACCCCCATGGGGGGGGGGTGTCCGGCCACAATCCTTACAAAATATTCGCAAATTAATATGAAAAAAAATAGATTTTACTTTCTAAAAACTATATTTTACCCGCAGTGCTAAATGAGAAGAGCATGTCTCGGGAACCATAGAGAGAGATGATTTATAGGTGATTTGTAGGCTAATCATAATAAATGTGTCTTAAAAATAACGACGTTTTCTTGTTATTGTGAGTTTACACAAATAAAAGTGGTTGCAAATAATGTATTATGTATTATGCATTTTTTTTTCCGTATGACCAGAAATGCTAGATTATTTTAAATTGTTCCACTGTTGATAGGAACATGCAAGTGTTTACGGCCGCGGCAGTGACATGCAGTGCGCGCTTCACACAAACAGTTGGATATGCGTTAAAAACCTGTGTTTGTTAGAATTTTAGCCCATTATTATTGTCTAAGACTGACATTTGACGAATTGCTTTGTTCTTTTATTTGTCGATAAAAGCGTCTTCTAAATAGGCCTATGTAGCCTAAATGCATTTTGATTTGATAGCTAATTAGGCTATTATTTGCGTTTATTACTATGAATGAGTTTACCGAAGACAGTAATATATTTAACATAAAATAATTTATAACTTATAACCAAACCTTTTACAGTTTTTGAACTGTTATTTGGTTTTTTTTCGCTTATTATAGTACTGAGCTTTTTCCTCTAAAAATTTACTTTAAAGATAAAAGTATCCTAAATATATTATTTTTTTTTAAAAAAAATGCAAGAAATTATCCTTTTTAAAAAAGGATTTTAAAAACAATGCAATGCATCCCGCATCTAAACAGGAGGCCTGGTTGAATCATGCGACACACTCTGGGGGACGAGCCACAAATCCGTGAGTCCGGATTGCGAAAGCGTGGGCACGGTTTATGAATATGTGGGTACAGATTTCAAAAATTGAGAACACGGTTTACAAATCTGAGAGCACGGATTAGGAACTCGTGGGTACGGTTTATTAATCTGTTGTGATAAAGTGCAGTTGTTTCTATCGTTAGTGTTTTTGGAGCAATTGAATGCCTTCAAACAAAAGCTACCGAGGAATCGTCAAGAAAAGTAAAGGCCAGTTTTAAAGTTTTACAAAAAATAAACCAAGTTCAATTTGTAGCCTATAGCCTATATTGTTCTTGAATTGTTCGAAGAAAAAACGACATACTAAAAACGCCAGCCTAATCTTAGGAGCTGCTTTGATTAGGTACGCTCATGGCGTTTAAAAAAACGCGGCGCTCCCATTGAAATCAATTGAAAACATATAGCCTACGCCAGGCGTGTGGAAAAACTTTTTAGTGGACACACACAGCCTTTCAAGTGGGGGAGGGCGCATATTTGCATTTGAAGTTGTGTTACATTCTAAAACATTTAACGTGTGACGCACACACACAACTGCACATGCACACATAGGGCTTACATTCTGTTTGACTGTTATTGTGTTATTGTTGCAAACATGCTGCTCTAAACTCGTGTTTTCTGTCGGTGTCAGCAGCAAAGATAAAGTTGATGATGCTGACTCGCCATCTTCACAGTGAACGCGCATAGGCCTAAACGCATATGGCTACTTCGAATTAGCCTACTTACGCAGAGAGTTGCCAATTTGTTTTCGTTTTTAATTGTTTTGTTTAAAAGTAGACATTTAAAGCTCAGGTCTGTGAGGCAAGCATCGCGGTGTTTCGGTTCATATATGAGACGCGCTCCAGTTAACACGCGCGCCGTGTTTCGGTTCATGAGACGCGCTCCAGTTAATACGCGCGCCTCTGTGTCACTTCTAATGTATTAATCCAGTTAATTTGTTGATGAAATATTTATTAAAATGAAGATACAATTTATCCGAAACAAAATTTACAAGCTTTCTACAAAACAAAACTTAATTGGTGGTCAAAATCATGTCTGACCCACACCAAATATTTTCCGATATATTGAAATGGATTTATAGCATTTTGGAAAAGAACTCCTCATATTTTTTTATTTTATTGTTTTTATTTTATTTATTTTTTTACGGAACCGCTTTTGAAATAACGATTGGTATTATTATAGATGTAAAAAAGTCATTCTGTTGGATACTATTTTGTTCCTTTCTTAGTGTAAAATGGAAATATATATTTTTTTTATAAATACAAGGACAAAAAAAACTAAATGGTGTAACAGTTTTAGAACTAGACAAATCTTTCTTCATAAATAGGCCTACCTAAATATAAAATTTAACTACAGTTATCAGTTATCCATGTGAAGTCAAGCTTCGAACCCATGTCATTATCATGTTCTAACCATAAGTTCTACCACCCGGCCATGTGTTCGCTTACAGAATGAGCAGGACGTTTTGTCGTTAACCTATTTTGAGTGTAAGCCTACATTACATGAAAACATAGGCCTACACCTTTTACAGTTTTAAAAGATGATTTTATTAGGCTATTTGTTGTTTAAACGTGTGTGTTGCTTATTAATATATAGGCTATATATTACATATTTGATATTGTCTATTTAGGCGAATTATAGCATTGATTACTGTGGAGGGGGAAAATACCCCACCGGCAAATCGCAACTTGCTTAGCTTGGCCTATGTCTTGTTTTTTGTTTTTTTAAATCTACATGGATTTTTTTTTTAACATAACTGCTGTAAATTGTAAATTCAGTCAATCTATTGGAAGAGATTTGTTCCTTAATGTCAAATAGAAATGCAAGGTAATTTTAATACATGTTTATGCGGGATTTGAAAGTGTCATCAAAATGATTGTACCAAAGTTCTACCACTCGACCACGACTTTTCACACTGACAAACGCCCAGAAGTTCATTTGTTCAGCAGTCAGTGTGCGCACGCGTGAGAAGCGCTCTTCAGTCTTCGCATTCCTCAATAGCGTCATTGAAAGCAGCACTTTATTTTCGCTGCCTATTTTAACTTTTGATGCATAAAATGTTCTCCTATAGCCTAAAAGTTTATATTCTAGTTATTATTCTATTTAAATTGTAGACTACTTTTACATAATTACGTTTTGCTTTCGCTAAACGTCCCTTTGCGCCACCTGGTGGTCATTTCGTCACCAACTTTGAAATACGGCTGGTTTATTTTTGCCAGCTACCTAGTGATGTCGTTCATGAACGATTCGTTCATTTTGAACGAATCTTTAATATGACTTGGGACTACCGAGTTGTCCCAGGGAGTGATTCGTTCATGTTGTGTTACCCGCGCATGTGCATTGCGCAATATATGGATTCTGAATCTGTACTGGAAACAGAAATGATTAGTTCATCTCTCGAGTTCGGGTCTGAGTCTTTCGTTCTTCCTGTCAGTCCCATTAAGCCTATGCTCTCAGACCACCGGAAAGAGCGATGATTAGTTCATTTGAGTCTTCGGGTTTGAGTCCTTCGTTCTTTAGTCACGTGAATTGCACCGTATTGAATAGCCTAATTCACAAACTTTTTACAAACTAATTCACAAACGTTTTGCAAACAAGCACGTAGATGATGTATAATATAATAGTAGTCGATTAATGTATAATATATAATAAAACACACCACAGATGCATAATATAGAAAAGAGACGGACATGGACAATAATAAGGAATAATGAATAATGGAACTTTTGTTTATAGTGTTTTTTGAACATATTTTGTATTTTCATGCCTAACACAATATTCAGACACAGTCAATAATACGAATATAACGTATTTGATGCGAGAGACCAGTGGCCACGTGAGAAAAGAACGAAGGACTCAAACCCGAAGACTCAAATAAACTAATCGTTCCCCTTTCCGGTACTGACAGCATAGACTTAATGGGACTGACAGGAAGAACGAAAGACTCAGACCCGTCCGAACCCGAACTAGAGACTCGAGAGATGAACTAATCTTTACTCTTTCCGGTCTTGTTATATCGCGACGGCACGGCCCAGCAAACAGCACAGATTAGAGTCAGACACTGACGAGTAACCAGCTAACGTCTCGAGTCGAGACATGAGAGGAGGAGAACAAAACTGATAAATATGAAGTTGCAAAGGAAAGAACGGAGTCTCGGATCAGGAGGTGAGGTGAACTACAACAGTAAGACTGCAATAGCCTGAACTTGAGACCCAGCAACTAATTAATTCAGTTATTTCAGTTGCTTGAAATTTGGCCTTGGCTGCATTACCCTATAGTCATTTATGTCATTTTTACAAATGTAATCAAGATTTTCGTACTAGATTAAGTACTAGATGTTTTGGGATATTCAAAATGACATTTTAATTATATAATGATGAAAAAACCGAAATGAACGAAATGACTCAATAAAAGATTCGTTCATTTTACTAAACGAGACTCAAAGGTCCGAGTCAGTAAAATGATCCGAACTTCCCACCACTACAGCTACCGCGTAAATCGGTAAACGACATTCTGGTTGTCCACCTACTGTATCAACAACGTCTTTCTGACTAGTCGTAATTATATTTTGCATAGTTTGTATTATAATTTAAGATAATTATAAAATATAAGATATCTATATAAAGATATCATTTAAGGTAATGTAATTGTGACTAGTCGAAACGACAGATGAAGTATGGCAAGCTGTTTTAACATTTAATCATTTAATCATGAAAGGGCCAAAGCCTGCAGCAGCGGCACCCCGGTGCCTTTAGGTAACTAAAGGAACCGGGGTTGCGGTGCCACCGACTTGGGCCCGCCATCGCTGCTTGCAGCTATATTTGTGTTTGTAATTTAATTCCATTTAGTTAAGTCACACATGTACTATTGCCTCCACTGCCACATTTTTACTGTGATAATGTAAAGTAAAACAGACTGTAAACTGTGGCCCACAGTGCTAATGTGTAAGTGATATTTAAACCTTGAGGCAATATAAAAATGAATACCATTCTATCAAATTGTTTATTTTATGTATTCAAGATAGTAAAGGAGTGGCATCACACCAAAATCATAATGAATAACCTAATGTCTAAACACAAAGAGCTGCAAATAATAAATCATTATAACTTTTAATCATTGTATATCGGCTATAAAAGTCTAAACACAGCGTATACTTTTTTTATTGGGGAAAAGTACACAAACAGCAATGATTGTTTAACTAAATGAGACTTATCCCACTATGCATTGATATGCTGTACGTTGGTGTTGCAGACAGGGGGAAATGCGGGTTGTGATTATAAGTGACGTCACTGGCAGAGGAAATGCAAGTCTGAGAGTGCAAGTTCAAGTCAGCAGCCAGACCCTTCTCAAACTCGCAGATCCTCTTGAGAATGAGACTTACAATAGAAAAGAGAAAAAGCTTGTCTGATAACATGGTAAATAACACTCGCTAAGGTACAGTATAAGCATTGGTAAGCAGTGCTTTTAAGGCAGAGCTTAGCCAAGGGTCAATAATGATCCAAAACATCTGCTAAAAGCGAAAATAGTCTAAGTAGAAGAACCATATGACCCCTGTTTCTGTCCATGTTCAGGTTAGTGAGGAGCTGATCAGGGTGGCTATTCTGTGGCATGAAATGTGGCACGAAGGGCTGGAGGAGGCATCTCGTCTGTACTTTGGTGAGAGGAATGTCAAGGGAATGTTTGCCGTCCTGGAGCCCCTTCATGCGATGATGGAGAGAGGGCCACAAACTTTGAAAGAAACGTCCTTTAATCAGGTAAAAACGCACATACTTCACAAAAGAATAACGTTCAAAATTTAAGAGAGTTGAGAAGATACAACCTTTATGTGCTTAATGTACTAATTATATAAGTAATAATTATATAATATATAATTATATAATTATATAATAATTATATTATATAAGTAATAATTATTTTACCTCAGTTAATGGATGTTTTGAGTTTACAACAGTAATAAAACCACTGTAACTCTTGTGCATATACATTAATACACATTTTCACAAAATGGCTAGACAGCGCCCCCTGGAACGGGGTCCGAAAACTTGGTCCATAAATCAAACACGCTTGGATGTAATAATATGAAACTCGGTACACATGTAGTATACTTCACACTATTACTTTTTACCCCAGCCCAACAGGAAGTCGGCTATTTAGGGTTGTTTGTAAAACACACGCAATGAAATTTGAAATACTCCTCCTAGAGAATTCAAACACACAGCATGAAACTTGGTCAGCATGAAGTCAAGACATTGAGGATGTAAGTTTGCGAGGGTTTTTTTGATATCTTGATTGGTTTGGCTGTGGCGAGGAAATGAAATTATAGCGAGAAACGTTAAACAGGAAGTGTGTGTTAATACACATTTTCACAAAATGTGTGCTTTCTTAGCCTATCATTGAAAAAGATCCACTAGATGCAAAATAATTTTTCTTAATTTAATTTCAAATATTTATTACCATTGTTTCCCACGGTCATAGAAAACCTGGATAACTACAATATTGTGGAATTGTAAAATTGTGATTCCTAGACCTGGAAAAGTTATTGAAAACAATAAAATCGAGTTTTAATTTTGTTGTTGGTATTATATTTTTATTTAGAATGCTTTGTCCTAAAATATTGAATCAGAGTGCACTAAATTAAAAACACAGTGAAAATTGGTTTGCAGTGTAATTATTCTCAGTGTAGTTGTCAATAATCTTAAATCCACTGTTAAAGGGATACTCCAACGTTTTTTTCATATTAAACTATGTTCTTCCCTTAACTAATATGAGTTGATATATATCTCTCTCATCTCAGTGCGTGCACTCAATCGCTCTGGCGCGTGAGACACTTTGATCACACTTAACTAACCCAGTTCATTCATAATGGGCCAATGGGCCATAATATATTTCCATAAAGCGACCAAACACCTCCACGTATTCCCTATTTAAATACAGTTACACAAGAGGTGTTACTCGACCAAGAATGGTGACACAAAATAAAATGTTGCACTTTTCTAAGCATGTAAAGTGGATAACTATAATGTATGGTGGAATACCACAGTAAGTGCATGCGAGCACTTCGACTCGGCGTTGTAATATCACGCGTGAAAAATCCTCTCCCTCTCCGGAATGATGATATTACAGTGCAGAGTCCATATATATATATATATATATATATATATATACGTCGAGTCAAAGTGCTGCCAATCACTTGCTGTGGTATTCCACCATACGTTATAGTTATACACTTTACACGCTTAGAAAAGTGCAACGTTTTATTTTGTGTCATCGTCCTAGGTCGAGTTACACTACTCATGTAACTGTATTTTTAAATAGGGAAAACATGGAGGTGTTTGGTCGCTTCTCTGCTTGGCCCATATTGAATGAACTTGGCTAAGTTAAGTGCAATCAAAGTGTCTCACTCGCCAGAGCGATTGAGTGCACACACTGAGACGAGAGAGGTATGTATCAACTCGTCTTAGTTAAGCGAATAACATAGTTTAATATGAAAAAAACGATGGAGTATCCCTTTAAGATACTGTCTAATGTATAGCCAAACAAGGTTGAGAACCATAGACATAGAACAATCTAATATGTTTCTATAGTGTAAAATAGCACAAAATCGATCCAATGGCAGATTCGATTTGTGGTGAAGGTTTCACGCGTGTTCCGTCTTTCCCATGGAAAAGTGATTTTTAATTAAATGCAACACATTTAATCTTCTGTATTAACTCGTTTCATCTGACTCCATAAAATGAATCAATGATATCTGTGGATCATTAAATACATGTTAATGGTTGACTATTCCTTTTAACTCTAATGAAAATAAATTCAAGGTCTGTTAGAATTGCCAAATATAACAATTTATTATTATTACAATTCCACAAGATAATTAGAGCAAACTATCAAATATTTCTAGAAAAAAGAACTTTACCCAACACAATAACTACAGGAATGCTGAGCCTTGAAGACAGAGCATCATAGTCTTATCTGAATACAGAAAAATGCAGCCCGAACTCTTGTTGCATTTTCCTTAAAGTGAGCCAGACGTTACCTGATATGTTAATCACCAAATTACAATGGAAAGTTACTGAATCCCCCCACCATGTTTATTGGGGGCAGACCATTTGTAATTTACCAGTAGTTAACCATTTACTTAGTTGCAAATTGCATTCAGACTAAAGGCAGAAGGTGTTAAGTCAAAGGCACACCCATCTGTGTGCAAGATATTTCTATAGTCTTAAAAACCTTATTACCTTTTCTTTTACTTCTTTGGAAATGAGACATTATTACCAGTCACCCTGAGACTTTCAAAATGATATCAAACACTCCTTAAAGATTATCGGTCCGTGTACTTTGCTGCCAACGGATTTTCGTTTTGAAAGGAAAAAAACAAAAACGAAAAACGGCCCGTTTCTCAATTACCATTTGTAAATAGGAAAACAAAAAATGGAAAACAACCCATTTTTCGTTTTTCGTTCTGATATTAAAAAACGGAAAACGAAAAACAATCTCGTTATCCAGTTGTCCTTGATCTGTTTATAGATGGAAATCGGAAATCAAAATACGACCCATAAATCCTAATCTTTAATTCTGCATTGGTATTTTTACGTCACCCGGAAGTTAAAGTACTAAGCGGTTGTCATAGATACACAGTTTTTGATTTGATAGTTACCTAGCAGCTGTGTGGCTCATTTTTTTTATTTGTCTGTATGAATAATTTACAAAAAGATTACCGATTGTTTCCAACGCTAAATGTTGCACATTTAAGTACAAAAATAGTTTTCCGTTTTTTGTTTTCCTATTTACAAATGGTAATTGAGAAACGGGCCGTTTTTCGTTTTTGTTTTTTTCCTTTCAAAACGAAAATCCGTTGGCAGCAAAGTACACGGACCATTTATGGGTCGTATTTTGATTTCCGATTTCCATCTATAAACAGATCAAGGACAACTGGATAACGAGATTGTTTTTCGTTTTCCGTTTTTTAATATCAGAACGAAAAACGAAAAATGGGTTGTTTTCCGTTTTTTGTTTTCCTATTTACAAATGGTAATTGAGAAACGGGCCGTTTTTCGTTTTTGTTTTTTTCCTTTCAAAACGAAAATCCGTTGGCAGCAAAGTACACGGACCATTATCACATTCACATTAAAACCAAATCCATTAAAACCTTGTGTGAGTTTCCAGTGTTACTGACTGAGAGGGATAGAGAGAGAGAGAGAAGATGTAGATGCTTAGAGAAAGGGGTTAGGGTGTCAAATGTTAATCTGCAAGCAATGCCATTTGTCTTCAGAGGGCACTGGTGAGACTGAGTTCCAGTTTTCCAGTCTTACAATAGTGACACACATTTACGCTGCATCAACCTTGTAAACTTTTTTTTGTAACGTAAAGCAATCTAAGTTGCCATGCAACATTAATTATAGTGTACAATTAATTCATAATTGTAATTATAGTATATATATATATATATATATATTTAATTGTCCTTTTCTTTTTCTTTGTATTCTTTGTATCTGTGTATTCTTTTGATTAGAATGACCGTTTTTTTTTTTTTTTTCGGCATTAGCCACTTTCATTCCATATGTAAATGTTAACAAGTCGACTTCATTCCACACAAGAAAGTCCTTTACTGAAAATAAAGATTCTGAGATCACTTTTTCATTTTATAACTGTGGCTGTTGTTTCAGGCTTATGGACGAGACCTGATGGAGGCTCAGGACTGGTGCAGAAAGTACATGCGATCAGGAAACGTGAAGGACCTGACGCAGGCCTGGGACCTGTACTATCACGTGTTCCGCAGGATCTCCAAACAGCTGCCACAGGTCTGCCAACAGTTGTTTCCTAATGATGTAGTGCTCAGAATAATCATTAGATCATCTACATCAGCCAGCAGCAATATCATAAATCATAATCATATAAAACTTTTTTACTCCTGGACACACACCGTGAGAGATATAGTTTTCATATTCTATAATGAAGCGGTTGGGTGTTTTGAGACGTTCACTAAAAAAAAAAAAAATTCACTAGCAGGTGAACAATAAAAAGGGATTTTCAGAATAAGGCTTTCATTTTGACAGATTTTATATTTATTTTTTTATATTATATTTACCAGATTTTAATATATTTTTTATTTTATTATTTCATGTATATCTGGCAGTGTTGATAAGATGTCAAATGTGAAATCGTATAGTAAAGTGGTGCACTTTTAAAATTAACCTCTTGTTTCTGCCAGGATATAATTATGTTTGTTCATAAAAGTGTTAAAAGTTGAAACATTGTTGCATATTGCTTTGTCCACAGCTCACTTCTCTAGAGCTTCAGTACGTCTCACCTAAACTGCTTATGTGTCGTGATCTGGAGTTGGCTGTGCCCGGAACATATGACCCCAATCAGCCAATAATACGTATCCAGTCCATTGCTCCATCACTGCAGGTTATCACCTCCAAACAGCGGCCACGCAAACTCACCATCATGGGTAAGAGCCAAAAAAAAATCAGTTTTGCATAGGCTGTAAATTTGGTTAATACTAGGGGCAGAGATAATGAGCAAAAGACACAAATACACAGTTTTACATCTGATTAGACTCATTGCTTGCTGTGAGCAATGGCCAACCATACTGTCAGTTTGTCTGACAGCATATCATTCCAAACTGCCTGTTTAATATAAGTGAATTTAATTTTTAACAAATTAAATTCACTTGTATTCACATACATTTCAATGCAAAAATAAAACAAAAATTAAAGCAGAGTAAAGTAAAGATACATGAGACATAATTTATGAGGGTTTTTTTCCCATACACATGCTATAATCTTGGTTGTAAATGTGAAGTTAGAGTTGATTTTGATATGGAGAAAAAAGCTTTCTCTGTTCTCCTATGCACACTGTAGGTAGCAACGGTAAGTGAATTTAATTTTTAACAAATTAAATTCACTTGTATTCACATACATTTCAATGCAAAAATAAAACAAAAATTAAAGCAGAGTAAAGTAAAGATACATGAGACATAATTTATGAGGGGTTTTTTTTCCCATACACATGCTATAATCTTGGTTGTAAATGTGAAATTAGAGTTGAGTTTGATATGAGAAAAAAGCTTTATCTGTTCTCGTCTGCACACTGTAGGTAGCAACGGTCATGAGTTCATGTTCCTGCTGAAGGGCCATGAAGATCTACGGCAAGACGAGAGGGTCATGCAGCTTTTTGGCTTAGTGAACACTCTACTGGCTAATGACCCAGCCTCCTTGCGCAAGAATCTAAGGCAAGTCTCTCGCATTCATGCAATCAGAGTATCTTACACAGTGTCATTCTTTAAAACAAATTATATCAAGCAAATAAGACAAAGCTAAAGCAAATAATATATTGATCTTCATTGATAATCTCACATTATTTATTTTCTCTGAAATGGCTTAGTAAGATCATTTTGGTTTTTGATTAGTGGAATCACCAATTGGCTTTGTCAAGTAGATTCAGGAGTGGATTCAGAATGTTTGATGTAAGAAGTGTGATAGGGTACAAATTAGTAGTCGACCGATTTGCATTATTATATATCGCCACCATTTAATCACTGCATTTTTAATCACTGACACATATGCAGACATCTTACTTCCCTTCAGGAAGATGAGATATATATTTCAAAAGACAAAATAATAACAATTTACACAGATCATCGTGTTCAAAGTTAACATCATAATGCAGTGTTGCCTGCTTGAACATGCATGAATGAATGTTCACGTTTTGTAATAGTTGTGTAAAAGTCCGTCAATTGTCCTAAGTATGAAAAGCTGGATCTCATCATCAATGCCAATGCAGGCTTCAGATAGTGGGCAACTTCACTACTCAGTGCAAAGCAAGGGCTCATGCACACAATCATTGATCATCGAGGCAGCTGCACATCATAATAAAAGAAACCAAGGCAATGTAAATTTTTGAATTGGGTAGTTTGTGTAACTTCAGCTATTATTTGGTCTTGTGGAATATATGTTAACAAATGTTACATGAAATGGCTTATTCATGGTGGGACTAAATAAAATAAAAAGCATGACCCCATTATTATTTTTTAAATTACGAAACAGCTTACAGAGTCTGCAACAAGTATTCAAACTTGTGAGTGCAACTGCATATTTTCACTAAAACATTTTTATAAAAAATTCCACGCAAGGACTTAAGTGAACATCTTTTGCATTGATTCCATGAAGTAGGCAGTTTAAAAGGATTCCCACAAATGAACTGAACGTCGTTCTGAACGTCGTTGCCTAAAGGAGGAAACTGAGACATAGTCGATTGAGGCGGAGATGTGATAGGGAAGTCACTGCTGTTCCACAGGACCACTGGGAAAGCGTAACAGGATTTTTAATAGGGATGCACCGATACCATTTTTTTATTTTTTCAGAATCAATCCGATCCGATACCGATCCAAAACCAGCGCAGTTTTTTTTTTTTTTTTTTTTTTTAATTAAAGTAGTTCTTCACTTTTAACAAAAAAACTTTTGCTGATAATTTACTCAACCCCATGTCATCCAAGATGTACATATCTTTCTTTCTTCAGTCGAAAAGAAATTAAGGTTTTTGATGAAAACATTCCTGGATTTTCTCCATATAATGGACTTCATTGGGAACCAAATGGTTCAAGGTCCATGGTTCAAGGTTAGAGTTTCAGTGCAGCTTCAAAAGGCTTTAAATGACACCAGACGATGAATAAGGGTCTTATCTAGCAAAACGATCAGTCATTTAAAAAATAAATAAAAAAGTTTAAGTTTTATTAGCACAAATGCTCGCCTTGCTCTGTTCTGTGATGAGCGTTCTTGACTCTCCTGTTCAAACTCATTCATCAAAATGAACAAATCTTTTTTCAAGTCATGACTTGAAGGGTCCTAGATAACCCTTATTCATCATCTGGTGTCGTTTAAAGCCCTTTGAAGCTGCACTGAAACTCTCATTTGGACCTTGAACTGTTTGGTTCCCAATGAAGTCCATTATATGGAGACAATCCTGGAATGTTTTCATCAAAAACCTTCATTTCCTTTCAACTGAAGAAAGAAAGACGTTGACATCTTGGATGACATGGGGGTGAGTAAATTATCAGCAAAAGTTTTTTAAAGAGTGAACTACTCCTTTAAGTAGAATTTCTATAACTATGTGTTGAACTGATAATCACTCTTTGGGCCCTATTTTAACGATCTAAAACGCAAGTGTCAAAGCGCAAAGCGCAAGTAACTTTGTGTGCGGATCCCGGCACTGTTGCTATTTTCCCGGCGGGATAAATGCCTCTTGCACCTGGCGCAAATCTAAAAGGTTGTTGGTCTGGAGTAGCTTCATTATTCATAGGTGTGGTTTGGGCGTAACGGAAATAAAGCAATAAGAGCGTTCCCTTTAAGAGCGTGATAAACGAGGTGCGCTTGTTCTATGGCGCAATTCTATTTTAACGGCGCATTTACCAGGCGCGCTTCAGCATCGGTTCACAGCCGAGGAGATTGATGTTCTCGTCAGGGCCATAAAAGAAAGAGAAGGGACATTGGGGATTGGTCAAACCCACCCAATTTAGCTTCGGTTAAACGCGAGTGACAATCACGCAGTGTGATTGAGCAAAGACGCGAACTGAGAGAATCACAGACGAGTCGCCGACGCCCGTGAGATATTTGGCATGCTAAATAGAGCCAGACCGATATATCGGGCGACCGATATTATCGGCCGATATTAGGCTTTTTCCAAACTATCGGTATCGGCCGATAAACGAATATTTAAAAAAAAAAAAAAAAACGGATGGAACACCCTTCAACCATGTAATGAGTGTTGGAGTTATATTGTTTGTCCACCAGAGGGCACTCTACACCGTCCCCGCTGGCAACACACGTGTATAACGCGTCACGCATCCTGCAAACTGCTGATCCAGCCAGAGTCAGTCAGAGTCCGCGAGTGAGATCATCGCATGAAGTGAATGGGAAGTTCATCACGAGACATACATTGCTTGAATAACAATTAAAAGAACATCCCCATCAGTTCTCTTAACTCAATTAAGCATGACAAAATTTGTGACTATCATGTCCAGTTTTGCTGCTGTTAAATAAGCCGAGAGTGAAGCGGAATAAGCTAGTTATAATCACGTCACAGACAGTGTAGGTGACTGTCCTTTTAACTTTTGACAATGTGACTGAAGTATTTCTTTAATAGCGCGTGACCGTTATAGCAATGAGACATATCATCTCTCCTTGGCCTGTTATATTGGAAATGTGTGTTTTACAATTTGCAGTATGACGTTATCATTGCTAAATTATGGCTCATCATAGACTAGCAAGCTAACCACAAAGCTAGCGCCACTATCATCAGTGGAAGACCGCTAACATTAATATTAATGAGCTTGGAAAATACAACAAACTTTTTCTGCCTAAATAAAAGTTATGATTACTGTATGTATAACTAGCATATCTCTAGTTACAGTTCATGCATTGTAAAATGTAAGTTAGACTTGCGAGGAGTGAACATTTAGACAGAGAAAAAGTATCAAACGTATCTTGTGCATAAAAGTTAGTTTTTCTTTTACATGTGTGTGAAATCCAACGACGCCAAATGTGCTTTACAGACTGTCGTTCAGCCGCAGTATTAACGAGTCACGTAATGGATTTAGAATCGCTAAATAGTAGATTTTAGAAGGCAGGCAGCAACTGATGATTGAAATGGTTTGATGTAGCTTGATGGAAAGAATGAAAAAAGTGCAGGTAAAGGGATAAGCAAGCTGACAGTGTAATTATATGGTGTCACAGTCTGTGTCTGCACCGTCCTGTCTGCGTCTATGGCACTACACTTCTCAAGATCCTCTTGTCTCTTCATTTGAACTCACTCCCTCATTAGCCACCTGTTCCTCGTTTTGTTCATCTGTTTCACCTGTTTTCACCTCATTTAGCTTGATTCCTCTGTGTATTTAGTTCAGTTCAGTTCCATTCAGTGCTTGTCGGTCGATGTTCATGTTCTGTGAATGTTACTCTGTGGATTTGCTACCAGTTTGATGTTACCCGGTGTTTGCTCCTGTTCCCTGTTCCTTTGTCTTATATTTTGGAAGTAAACGTCATCTTTGTTTGTATTTGGACTCCTCCTGTTCCTTCTGCCTGCACCCACACCGTGACAGATCGACCGACCTAGACTGAGTAAGATGGACGACCAGATGGAAGCGTTCCTCTTTGACCAAAATGGGGACTGGAGGAATTCGTTGAAGTTTATCTTCACCTGCACCAGGACATATACTGGGAGGAAGATTTCCTTAAACAGCGGTTCTGGAGAGGTTTGGACGATCCCCTGGCCCAGATTCTGCTGCTCGATGACCTACATCTGCCGTTTTCGCAGTTTCTGGACCGGGCTCTTTGGGTCTGTGGTTCGTCCCTCACGGTAACACCAGTCCAGCCTGAAAGTCCGTCCAGCTCCATTAAGCCCGAACCCTCCTCATCGCTGGTCCCATCCAGCCCTCCTGAGCCTGAACTTTCCTCATCGCTGGTCCCGTCCAGCCCTCCTGAGTCCGAACCCTCCTCATCGCTGGTCCCGTCCAGCCCTCCTGAGCCCGAACCCTCCTCATCGCTGGTCCCGTCCAGCCCTCCTGAGCCCGACCTCTCCTCATCGCTGGTCCCATCCAGCCCTCCTGAGCCCGAACCCTCCTCATCGCTGGTCCCGTCCAGCCCTCCTGAGCCCGAACCCTCCTCATCGCTGGTCCCGTCCAGCCCTCCTGAGTCCGAACCCTCCTCATCGCTGGTCCCGTCCAGCCCTCCTGAGCCCGAACTCTCCTCATCGTTGATTCCGTCCAGCCCCGTCCAACCAGCGCCAGAGACCGTCCCGCCAGCGCCAGAGACCGTCCCGCCAGCGCCAGAGGCCGTCCCGCCAGCGCCCGAGACCGTCCCGCCAGCGCCAGAGACCGTCAAGCCATCGCCAGAGACCGTCCAGCCATCGCCTGAAACCGTCCAGCCATCACCAGAGGCCGTCCAGCCCGAGAGCGTCCAGCCATCGCCAGAGGCCGTCCAGCCCGCGCCAGAGACCGTCCAGCCCGAGACCGTCCAGCCCGAGACCAGCCCTTCTGTCCAGCGAGAGACGGTCCACTCCCCGTCTGCCCCTAATCCCGGGACTCAGCCCAAATATTTTTTGGGGGGGGGGGGCCCAGTGTCCCAGCCACGGCCGCCTGAAGGGTCCTCACCGCCGTGGCCGCCCGAAGGGTCCGCACCGCCGTGGCCGCCCGAAGGGTCCTCACCGCCGTGGCCGCCCGAAGGGTCCGCACCGCCGTGGCCGCCCGAAGGGTCCTCACCGCCGTGGCCGCCCGAAGGGTCCGCACCGCCGTGGCCGCCCGAAGGGTCCTCACCGCCGCGGCCGCCCGAAGGGTCCTCACCGCCGCGGCCGCCCGAAGGGTCCTCACAGCATGCTCCGCCCTGGCCACGCCTTCAGCCTGCTACACCTCGGCCCCAGCCTGCTCCGCCTTGGCCATGCCTTCAGCCTGCTCCGCCCTGGCCACGCCTTCCGCCTGCTACACCTCAACCTCAGCCTGCTCCGCCCTGGCCTCGCCTCCAGCCTGCTACACCTCGCCCCCAGCCTGCTCCGCCCTGGCCATGCCTTCAGCCTGCTTCTCCATGTCCTTCTCTGCCCTGGCCACACCCTCATCCTGCTCCGCCCTGGGGGGCTTCCTCCTCCAGGCCCACCCCTCCTCTCCATTGATGTTACGGCGTGAGGTCACGCCTACCGGGAGGGGGGAGTGATGTCACAGTCTGTGTCTGCACCGTCCTGTCTGTGTCTATGGCACTACACTTCCCAAGATCCTCTTGTCTCTTCATTTGAACTCACTCCCTCATTAGCCACCTGTTCCTCGTTTTGTTCATCTGTTTCACCTGTTTTCACCTCATTTAGCTTGATTCCTCTGTGTATTTAGTTCAGTTCAGTTCCATTCAGTGCTTGTCGGTCGATGTTCATGTTCTGTGAATGTTACTCTGTGGATTTGCTACCAGTTTGATGTTACCCGGTGTTTGCTCCTGTTCCCTGTTCCTTTGTCTTATATTTTGGAAGTAAACGTCATCGTTGTTTATATTTGGACTCCTCCTGTTCCTTCTGCCTGCACCCACACCGTGACATATGGCAATGTAGGGACTAATTATTACACACATGCAAACAAACATTTAGGAGTATCCTTTATCTTGTTTAATGATAATGTAAATGATGATGATGATAGTAATAATGTCATCATTATTTTTTGTAATTAGTACTGTCAATAATAATAATAATGCTGTTAGTAATAATTGATAATGATTCATTATATTTATATAGCGCTTTTCTCTGCACTCAAAGCGCTTTACATAGAGAGGGGAATCTCCTCAACCTTGTGGCTGTAGCAGCAATCATTTTATTTGTATGTTTAAAACTCATAATTAACTATAAATAACTAATGCTAGGGAAATCTATTAACCCCCTGGGGACCAAGGTGTATTTGGGGTCCTTGAGAGGTTCTGACATGCCCTGACATCTGTGTTTTTTTCAGCTGCTTATAAACATATTAATGGCACAGGTGAAATTACACTATATTTAGCAGAAACAGGGCAACCATGACATATGGGCAACATGTTTGTACATGTTTGCATTTTTGAGAGAATATTGTTTATGCGTGGTTATTGTAAAAACTAAAAATGAAAGTTTCTGAAATAAGGCCAGAAAACACATACTAAATATGCGTCCACAAGACTTTTGACTAATTGATGTTGTTGCCTAGGGTTTTTTCTTCACAATGATCTGAAAATCATCCCCCTAATCATTCACATAAAACTGTGAATTGGGTTATATTGTGAAAAAGATTTTTTTGTTTGCCAAGGCAATATGCGAATGGGCGTGAACAGGCCAGCCCTCATCATGTATAATTAGGTGATTCACACCTGAGAGACAAAGACATGCATAATAATGAGCCTTTCATTTAGGTGAGTCAGACAAGAAAAAAATGAAAGGACAACATATATATATATATATAACAGAAGGTCAGATGCAAAAGCCTCTAAGTTCCATTTTAAATTATTCTAGAATAATCATTTTTATCAAGCTTGTATATTTAAGTTCAGTAATTTCACTTAAATGACAATTAATAGGTAATCTTCATTGCCATTATGTGAAATTACTGAACTTATATATACAAGCTTGATAAAAAATTATCATTCTAGAAAAAATTCAAATGGCACTTGAGGCTTTTGCATCTGAACGCTTCAAATATATACATCTATGTATAAAATCAAAGTATAAATGAAAGTCAAAACCCATTTTTTGTCATACCTGGAAACAAATCCTGGTCAATTTTTATATGGGCCATGTAGAATTGGTTCAGAGTTACAGTTTCAAACATCAAGATGTTTTAAACTCTAACCAAAAGTGTGTTTAAATATGATTCGTGTGTGTGGCTAATAAAATAATATGAGCAGAACTCGAACAGTCTGTAACTAAATGAACGTTCGTTCGTACATCCGTCCACACACCCGAATCATATTTAAACACACTTTTTGGTTATAGGTACAGATAAATAATGTTATCTTACTAATGTAAGGATGTCTCATGAGATTCTTGTTCAAATGAAAGCGAAAGTGAATTAACGCACAGCGCGTCAGTGAATTCGTCTATTCTTCCCTATCAGACGCGCATTTGATATTTAAACAGTCTTTGTGGACACTATTCAATAACGCGATTCGAACAAAGCACTTATAATAAATGACTTACTGCATCAGCTGAGTCCGTGCGTGCTCCTCAAAATGAAACTATAAGGTAACTTTTTTTCCAGGATCTCCTCACTGCGCATGCTAGACTAAAGAATAGGACGAGGTTATCCGTAATAAACTGTGTTTTAATCGATATGGGCATAAACTGTATGTTTTTATCCATGTGAGCGTTTTCATGGCTTGCCTCAACATTAGAATTTGAATAGCACGCGCTCCCAGTGGGCGCGGTTACATTAGCACCTCATTTGCTGTAATGAGGTGAAAGGGAAAATCCTGACATCTCTTTCTTTTCATACAGATTACATCAACTGAGAGTAGTTGCTTTTTATATAAATGACTTAAATTAAAAGAAGAAAATCTCAGCTTCATAAAGAGAGATTTTTCGTGTGTCTGTGATAAGTATTTAATGAGTTACAGCTCTTTTTTCGGACGCGTTTCAGAAAGATTTTTGCGGAGACAGAGTGAGCTGAAAGCGCACCCATGTTTAATTTATTTATTTTACAAAAACACAAGGTTTTGATAGTAATAAGAGTGTACATAAAAAAAGAAGACCCTCTATAGTTTATAATCATGTATCGATTTTATTTTTATGACAATCAATGACGGAGTATTTTAAGTCTATGTTGCAGCTGTGTGAAAAAAAACGATCAAAACGCGGGGGCGCGTTTTTGGTCCCCAGGGGGTTAATGTTTCGTTGCGTGTTTCTGAAAAAAAAAAAAAGAAAAAAATATCGGCCGATATATCGGCGTATCGGTTTTTAAAACCCCAAAATATTTGTATCGGTATCGGCCTTCAAAATTCCTTATCGGTCTGGCCCTAATGCTATAAATATCTGGACCTGTCGGCGATTCAAAATCCTGCTGTGTGAAAAGTGTTTTGACTGAAAACTACATCGGCGATCACCGGCAGCCAGTGAGAGAGCAAGATACAGAGCAGCAGGGAGTTTGGGGAGGAGTTATAGATCACATATCAACATGATATGGCATTGTTTCAGAAAAAAAGCTTCTTCTCGGTCTATTTGGACACAATAAATCGAAGAAAAATTTGGCAGGAGCACTCATGTCTGTCTGACGTTTCACCTGAGCTGTACCACAACCGGGTCGGAAAAAAAAAAGTCTCATGTGAGAACTCCGGGGACCGGTCTTGCACGTGTGGTGTCGCGTTGTTTGCTTTTCACATCTCACGTGTGTTTGTTGTGAAACGCGCAGCGTGTTTAGACGGAGTCTGTCAGCGATTTTTCCTATTGTAAAGTCATGTAGTGTGAAACTTTCTGTCGCCGATCAATCGTCCAGTGTGAACACAGCAGTGACTGAATGCTGGCCAAGATAGTCATGCAGTGTGAAAAGAACAGCGACTTTGAAAATCGTGCAGTCTGTACTTGGCATTAGCGGCAGCAAAAATGATTTCGCAGCTAGTGTGGTCTAGCAACCCTCCTCCATTGCCGTTTTAGCTGGAAAAAACAAACTCTGGTTATTGCTCTTTGTATTGTTGTAAAATACATTAATGTAAAACAAGATAACAAAAAATCAATAAGATAAATTATTATATATAGCCTAGGCCAGGGGTTCTCAACTCCAGTCCTCGCGACCCACTGCTCTGCATATTGTGTATAGCCGTTTCTCAATACCAAGTACGCAGACTTCGGACTTGCGAGGACGAGAGGACGCAAGTCCAGTTCTTCTGCAAATGGAACAGAGCGTACTTGATTGCGTCACTCAGCAGCACGCTCTACTCCGGTTATCTCTTTATATAGCCTAAATTTAGGCAACAATAAAACGAAATTTGCTACAACTCTGCATCTTTTCGTAAACAATAAAACGAAATATGTTTTAAAACACCACTCTGCCTCTTTTCATTAACAAAAAAACAAAAATATTAGCCTAATGGCCATGTGGTTCAGGCAACGCGATTCTGATTCTCTTCACTGCATATATTTATTACAAAATGAACATGATCTTTTTGTTTTCATTTTAAAAACATGAAACATTGATTTTTATTGACATTTATCAAACAGAGACAGGGTTATGTCATTTTATTTTATTGCTCATATAGTGAAGATAATATAAAATAAATGTTGTTAAAGTTAAATAGCCATAAAGTTATGAAAACTCAAAAACTATTTTTTTTTTTTTTTTTGCCATGGAACAAACTATAGTTCAATGAGACCAAAGATAGACTTATACACAAGACAAATTATTATACGTCAAGTTTATCCGCTGGACTAGAGAGACCAGAGCCGGCGGCAAACATCAGAAGCGCTAGTCGAGGATAAGCCGTTCCAGTCGGGGTTGATCTCTCTGAGTGTCCGCTGAAGGCTTGGATGTCAGAACTCCGAAAATGTCAGATGCATTTTTCAGATAGGCGCTATCTTTATAAATAAACTACAGATTTGAGATTTAAACAACCACATTATCGCCTGAAACACTCTTAAAATTACATTTTATGAATCAATAACAGTAGTATTTTGATATTTCGCGGATTTTCTCCTCTCCCATTGACGCTTGCTGGTTGGTGCGAGGTGCATTCTGGGTTAGCTGGCTATCTCAAGTCCACACAAGTCACCTCTTGATGCATCCTCGGTAAACGGGGCGGATCAAGAACACATACGGGTATTTGAAGTGGACTTGGCTAGATGTGAACTTTGAATTGGAACAGTACTTGGGCCGCGACTGATGACGTTTCACAAGTCCACAAGAACACAAGTACAGACAAGTACGCATATTGAGAAACGGCTTATGTCTCCCTTATTTAACACACCTGATTCAGATCCTCAGCTGAGACATACACAATATGCAGAGCAGTGGGTCGTGAGGACTGGAGTTGAGAACTCCTGGCCTAGGCTACTATAGAATTGAGACAAGTTTTAAATTTATACCACAATGAGGCAGCAACACATGATAGATAGGACAGAAAGGCTATTAATATTCTTTCATTGCATCACTGTATTATGATATGAAAGGCTCCAATACAGTGCGGGACAAAACGCTTGTCGAGTCCACATTGAAGTTTAAAGGGTACATATCATGCTTTTAAATCATTAAATTTTACTTATAAATCATACATTTGTGGTCTATATAAAGCATAACTGCAATGCTTGGGTCTGAATTCCACATTATTATAGCTCAACAGGCCCCTTTTCTACCTCTTTTCTGATGTGCTTCTGTGAGCAACCCGTTTCGAAGCGTCCCCTTTAAATAAAAAGGAGTTGCGTCTTTCCCCGCCCGCTCTCCAGGTCGCTGAGTTCACGTTCGGTTCAACTCCCCGCGTTCGGCCATTATTGTAGTTTGATAAGATAGATTACTATAGTTTCAAAGAACGTTTTTATTCACAAGTCAACAAAATGTCAACAACGGAAGACTTGTCCATCAAGCGTTACATATTCGAGCCAGAGCGAGCGATTTGAAAAAGACGAAGACGAACCTGCAGAACAACGTCTTCATATGGATGCAGTGGTATGTAAAGTTAAGTTAACTATGTTGTGTTATTCGTGAAAGTCGACTATTTCTCTTGTTAAAACAAGCACTCTGACAAGATAAATGACTACAGTCTAATCTTACCAATAAAAATCTGTATTGATAATAATATGATAACTTACGTTTAGAAAAGCATCAGCAAACACAGCAGCTAAATGATAGAAGGAATTTACCCCTCATTCAGACGAAGTCGATCGGCAAACCATTCTTTATACTGGCGGAGGTTGTTGAAGTGGGAATCCTTGAAGTGCTTCAGGTCACTACATCCAACAACCGAACATTTTGACTTGCCCTCTCGTAACTTCTGCATCATTGAGCTTGGACTACAAAATCGGAGCGAGAAATAATAATGGCGGATTGCTCGAAGTGTTGGACCGGTAGTCCATGTCCTTATTTGGCAGTTCCGCTGCAAATCCTGTGACGTTATTGTTAAAAAAAATCATAGAAAACAGAAAAATCTGAACAGGTTGAAAAATATGACCAAAACAGAATATAAAGATATAAACGAAGCACCTGAAGAGAATAATTTAATCTTTTCTGTACTTATAAACACTCCAAATATACAACAAAATGCATTTAAGGGCTTAAAAGGTGGATTTTGCATGATATGTCCCCTTTAAAGCACAAAGGAAAGACATATTGATGCGTAGTGTATTATGCAGTATCTATTGAGCCTTTTCTTTTAACAGTTTTAAATTTCTGTTATTGTGCGCATGAAGAACAATTATAGTGCTCTGATTTGTGATGTGATCTAACAGACACCCGGTAGAAAGTTGCATGATTAAGTTACAGCAATAAAGTCCAACAAGATAAAGTTGTTTTATAAAAACCATAGACCTTTATCTACAGATCAAGTATAATAATAGTAACATTGAATCATCTTGGAGACAGTTTCATCATGTTGACTGTCGTAACGGACCACAACGCACTGTTTGATGCCGAATGGAGAATGATTGACAGCTGCAGCGGAGGGAAAAGTTTATGTGACCTTGAATTTAATGACTTCAATTCATGTCTATCTCACATTATACTATATAATGGCTTCAGAACAATTATAATATCGTGCACGAAAACTTTATGGTGCTTTATAATGTTTTTGTGTCTTTTGTGGGACTTAAAGTCCCTGTAAAAATGTTAAACCCATTATAAATGTTAGAAATGTATTGCTAAAACATTTTACAAAGACAGTGAACTGTGAAGTACTGAATTGTGGAGTAAGACCGTTAAACAGTTTTTCACCATTGCTATTTTCTGGATTTTTTTTGGGGTGGGGTTAAAACGGGGCTCGATGACACACTGGAGCCCCTGAGCTCGTGGACACTCGGATAATGCACTGAGGCCACTGAGGCTGCCATCATGTACAAAACAGATCGGTGTCTTCATTAAAATTTCCTAAAAACGATCACATCAAGAAGAGGTAAATTAATTTTGTGAAGAGCCAACCTTGATGGAGAGTTGAAGATCACCGCTAACACCTGCCTCTGCAGTGATCATTTTACTCGGGATAGTTTTATAAACTTTCGTCAGAGACAACTGGGATTCACTGATTAACCACTGTTACTGGTCAATGGGGCTTGGGGCCAAACCAACTATCTCCTGCCTCGGCCTTCATCTCTCCGTCCCAAAAGCAGTTCCAGCTAATATCACCATCAGCAGTTTTCTCGCAAGTGGACGTGCTTTCAGCACAGCCAGTGGACACGCCCCCGCACTTGAGAGCAGAGAGTACTGCTCATTTTTTCAAGATTTTGATAGCTTATTTTATGTACTTGCTGGCTTTTTTATCATTAAAATTTGGCTGGGTGGCTAATAACACATTTTTCTGTGGTGTGACTAGTGGTGCACGATATATCGGCCGCCGATATAACATCGGCCGATTTGGTCAATTTTTTACACATCGGTATCGTTCCGATGTCAAAATAGGGCCGATATGAACAGGCCGATGATCATCCATGTGTTGTATTTGACGTGCGTGTAGATGTGAGTGTGGGGGCGGGATGTTTGTTTTTTGCACGAGCGTATTAAAAGCGCAAGTGCGTTTAAACATCAAGCGCACGAAGACTGGAACTGTTGAGCTGTTTTCTGCCAGCCTTCCTAATACGTATTTTTGTCTCGCCAAAGCCATATTTGACCGGTAAGTGATATGAGTGATTGCTGCGCTTGTTTAACTGAGGGAACAAGAGAGAGAGTGAAAGCACCGGTCACGCGCGCCGTCTTCAAAATGTTTTACGCGCTCTCTCTCTCCCTCCCTCGCGAGAGAAAAAGTCTACCTGGTGATGAAATGTTTTCTGTGTCGACTGTCGAGACCATAGACTGTAAAAATAGGTCGAGACAAATCTCGTGCGATGTTCTAAACTGCCTGGATAATCACACAACGTGAGCCGTGGTTCGTTGATGGCACGTCCGATTCGCGAACTAATGACTCCTTTGAACTGATTCACTTTAATGAATGGTTAAAACAACTGATCTGTCCAACACTGAGCTCAAGAGACATAAATTATTAAAGTGTACATTTGTTAACATTCTATTAATATTAGTTTCTATGCGGATTTACTCCATGACAAAACTACCCCAGTCATTCTAGATTGATTCATTCTTTCCAAATACAGCTAGGCCTTTTCAAGTAATCTGGTGAAATTGTTTTTATATCACAATATATATCACAGAAAAATAAAAAATGACAATGTCATTTTTTACCAATATCGTGCAGCCCTAATCCTCACTATGTGTTTTCTATACAGGGATATCGACATCGGTAAATATCGGTATCGGCCGTAACAGCAATGTTAATATCGGTTATCGGTATCGGCCACAAATTTTCACATCGGTGCATCACTAGGTGTGACAATCTCAGAACACACACTTAATTTTGACATTACAGGGACTTTCACAATAACACAGAATAGTGTACTCACAATATTGGATTTGGATCGGACTCATCTGATACCCGATTGGCCAAAAATGGCAGTATCGAAGCCGGTATGGATACAGAGTATCGGATTGTTGCATCCCTAATTTTGAACTCGCTGCCTGTGGCTCAAGTGAGGTACTGCAGTCCAGTTGCACCAGAGATACAGTAAGTCCCAAAAGGGTAACGAGGCGGATTCAGTCTCCTTCCTCCCCTCAGGAACCTGACTATAAATTGTGCTTCCCACGTATTTGTCCACTGCATTATGATGTGCGTCAATACAGAGGCAACAACATTTTGAGGTGGAGGAGACAGCCCTCCCTCCAATCCGTTAGCAGGAAAGAAGCTCTAAAGTGATCGAACACCTTCAGGATCTCCTCAGTTAGAGAAGAATCAATTCAACAAAAAGGTTACACTTCTAAAGGCGGGCGTACACGGTTCGAAGATCGTATTGGTTGGAAGATCGTATATCCAGGCACACTTTACGAGTGAGTGTATCCAAAAATCATACGGAGGCAGTGATATACGACACGATTTTCACGACCTGCTGAATTCCGAAGAAATCGCACGAAGTTACGTGCTAAAAACTCTCAAAACTGCATATAAAATATCAATACAAGCCGTGATTATTTTGCTATAGGCTCGTTTTCACCACCGGGAAACGGACGTCCGGTCACCCTTGTGTGTGTGTGAGTGTGTGTGTGTGTGTGAATGAGTTAACTACCGTAGTTACGGTAGACTACACATTCAAAAATAAAATTTAAAGCCCTCTGAATGATTAATTAGCCGTTTAAACCACCTCATTTGAGTGTTTGAAATTCATTTTGCTGCTAGAAGCTATAGCGCCGTGAACGGGGCTTGAGTGAGCTTGAGCGTGTTGTGAGTGAGGGCGCGGGTGCCAGATTCCGTGTTGTCAGATCCACATAATGGAAAGGTGACAGTATCTGGACTTGTTTTTTGGATTAATGTCACACTTTAGGAAGTTATTAAAGTGGTTTGAAATATATTAATCTTACTTCCAAAACACAAGCTTTGAACTTATTTCAGATTTTTATATAATTTCTTTGGTTTTGTTAGTTTTTGCTTGTTTTTCGTAGCAATATCTGGCAACATTGTTCTGTCGGCATTAATAAAAAAAAGCTTAGGCTGTAGACAAACTGTAATTGCTTTTAGGAAGATACAAATGTAATGATCATCGTGACGTGTAAGAATCTGTAAGAAATGTATAACACTATCAAAAACAATAGCATAATAGCCTACAGATGTTTCAGAATGAAATATGCCAAATAGGCTACTAGCCAGTAGGAACACTGCAGATGCTGTTTTAGTTAACCTCACGAATGCAAGCCGAGCACTCGACGTGCTTAAAAATTATCAGGAGGTCGAGAGGTGCTCGGCTCGTATCTTCTTCGCACACTATACGAGCCGCGACATGCAAGCATAACCGATTTACACGTGATTTCTCCCGAGTGAAAAAAATCATCTGCAAGCTCGTAAAACAGTAAAAAATCGCACCGTGTATGCCCGCCTTAAGGGGGAGCGTGCCTTATTTGGAGAGGGTGATCTGACAGAAGTGATGGTCTCTACAGCATAAAAATTCTTGCGGTGGTAACCAGAACCTCTGCATCTCATTCTTTTTAGAACCAGACCTGGAACTCTTCAAGGTCTAGCGCGGGTGCCATCATGCCCCATTCCTGACAATGTACTCAGAGGAAGAAGTCAGGAAGGGCTGTTAAGAGGAGAGGTCTGGTTGGGCCAATAAGGGGCAACTAGTTAGACCTGCTCCATCTCCTCCCTGCTTTAGCACAGTTGTGTGCAAGGCGGCTCACTGGCAATGCATTTCTGTGGGGGCCCCGGTGCCAGCTGTGCCTTGAGTTTTCCTGTGAAGAGGGATGTCCACTCAGGCAGGAGAAAAAACAGCTGGTGGAGGGACGAGTCCGGAGGGGCAACAGATGTAACTGTGCGGCCCCGAAGTGGTCCCAAACAGTTGTACTGCTCGTCAGTGGCATGATAGAGCAGGCCAGAAGTAATAAGTGGAATGAAGCGACCTCAGACCACTGCAAATTCGCTGAATAGTGGTGTCAAGTAGCAAGGTGAACTGCAATCAACTCAAGGCAATGGATGCCAATGCAGTCGGAGGGCCGCCCAGACCTCCGTTACTGCATGCCCTTTGTACTTGGCCCCTCAGTCGGTATTGATGGACACTTGTTCCACAGATCATTTGCCTAGAGAAACAAAAGGTCTGTTACGGACTGACGGTTTGGCGGCAGGTCAGGGTGATTTCACATGGAGTGTGCCTCTCAGCCACAGCCACCTCTGGACTTGGCCGTGAAGTCAGTGCTGAACCGGTCTTCATATGGAGGAAGCCGAGCGGCTACATCTACTATATGCCCCAGGAGCCTTTGAAGAGTTTCAGTGGGACCCTTTCTCACCTCTATACATCACCAACCATCCACACCCTCTTTTCCAAAGATGTGGTGGACTGAATCCATCTCCAAACTAGAAAAGAGTTCCTCAGTCCGTGAACTAGTTTACATGAGTTTACTAGCTTATATTTGCCAGTTGACCTGAGGACCCAACTGGCTATGGGCACTTGAAGGTTAGGACTTTGTACTGATAATTCACACCTTTCGAATGCACAAACACAGGATGGCCTGTGGTGTGGGATGATAGAGATCTGAAGTACATGTGTCTCAGGTCGAATGCTGCAGAACAATCTTGGGGACGGAGCATTTGGAAATGCATCTCTGTAACAAATTGAACGGAGGCTTTCGAAAAAGGGCACGTCTCAAATAACACAGACCACGATAGTCATGACTAGGGTTGGGTATCGGTTGGGTTTTATCCGATACCAGTACCTACTCTGTATTTTTTAAACGGTTCCGGTGCTTAAACGGTTCTTGAAACGATACTTAAGAAAACGAAACCGCACACACTTTTTCAAAAAAGAATACCCTTTTATTTAAAGGGCCAAACTGGACACAATATTAACTTAAATCTTTAAACAAAATAAATACAAGTAACATATGGTAATAATAATAAATAAACCAATATAAAATAAAAATTCAGATTAATTGGCCAGACACCTTTCACTTATGAGGTTTGGGCAGACAGTATGGATGGAGATGACCTGTAGGTTTGACAAACTGATTAAGGTTTCTGAAAAGGTCCGACAACCCAACAGCTATTATCCAGTCTAACAGTAAGACCTATGCAAGGAACCATCGTCACCTTCTATGGGTAGCTGAAACGGACGGTCCTATCACTACCATGTCAGGGCCCACAAACTCTCCTTAACCCCAAGCAAAGCCATCTGCTGCGGTGCCACATGACACACCTCTCTGTCTAGAGTACAATGAAGTATAGAAGCCGGCCCTCATATCAGCTGGAGGGAGTGTCTGCATTGCGTCCTTCGCAAGTAGGTAGTAAGGCTCCCATTCAGTTGACGTTGACTACGTTGAATGAACTGAATTTAAGTTTTTAATCATATTCAATTCAATTCAAGTTTATTTGTATAGCGCTTTTCACAATACGTTATTTTAAACACTTTTCAGAGCAGGCCTTTTTATTTGACTTGGCAAGACTGAATTGGGATCGTGTTGCATTGATTCCTACTGTAGACGAAGCTGTTGCTTTTTTTCAAGAACAGTTTTTATTGATTGCAAATAAACATGCTCCCTTTAAAAGGCATAGAATAAAGAATAGGGATAATCCTTGGTTCTCTCATGAACTAGCCCAGTTAATTCAATCAAAAAATAAACAGTGGTCCCTTGCAAGGAGGACCAACTGTAATGTAGACTGGCAACATTTCAGAAGGTTGAGAAATCAATGCACCACAGCCATTCGGACCTCTAAATCAAACTATTATCTTACCGCAACTAATGATAATTTTAATAATCCATCAAAATTCTGGAAAACAATTAAGGTATTACAGAACAAAAAGGCTTCAGATTTTCCTCAGGAATTAAAAATTGGAAATGTAACTATTACAGATAAAATCGATATATTAAATGCCTTTAATGGTCATTTTGAGAAGGCAGGTCACTTATTTGACCAACAGCTTCCTTCAATTTTAGTTGATTCTCCATCTTTGTTATATAGCACATCTTCCACTTTCTCATTTGATTTTGAAGCCATACAAGTTCAAGATGTTCTGCAATCACTGAATTCAATAGATCACAAAAAAGCGCCTGGACCTGATGGTCTGGATCCCTTCCTGTTAAAGGTGGCTGCACCGGTCATAGCTGAGCCTATTACTCACATTTTTAACTTGTCATTAAGTTCAAAACAGGTTCCAGTCAAATGGAAGCAAGCATTTATTACACCACTTTTCAAATCTGGCGATCGATACGACATGAACAATTTTAGACCGATTTCTAATCTCCCTGTTCTTTCAAAAATATTGGAATCATTAGATGCTACTCAACTAAAATCATATTTGTACTCACATAATATTTTAAATGAAATACAATCCGGTTTCCGGTCAGGGCACAGTGCAATAACTGCCACTTTAAAAGTTGTGGATGATTTCAAAGAGGCTATAGATAATAAACTCACCTGTGTTTCTCTGTTCATAGACCTTACAAAGACGTTTGACACTGTGGACCATTCATTACTCTTTAATAATCTGACGAGAGCTGGCATTGGACTCAATACAGTTAAATGGTTCCATAGCTATTTGTCCAATCGTTCGCAAATGGTCAAACATGGCAATGATATGTCAAACCCAGTTCCTGTTGCAAAGGGTGTTCCACAAGGTTCAGTTTTGGGACCCTTGCTTTTCCTACTTTATATTAATAATATCTGTGACAAGTTTAAATTTTGTAAGTATCATTTGTATGTAGGGTGACCACCCGTCCCGCGTAGCGCGTGCGCGCACAGCGTTTGAAGCCCAATGCATGCGTCCCGCAAATTGAGACCGTGTCACGCATAATCAATGCTTCCTCAAAAAAAAAAAAAAAAAAAGTCGGTCACTCTATATCCTCAAGACCCAGGCAGCCAAACGTTGTGCCTGAACATGTTCACGTTCATGAACTTGTTCATGAACTGCCTGTCCTGATGAACGTGTGAACTCGTTCATTCTGGTGTCTGTGAACGCACGCTCTCTCACTTTAACTTCGTTCAACGGGGTGCCAGATTTCTATAGAGCATTCCAGGCGAAAACCTGGCTTAAACTCACAGTAAACAGGGCTTAATATGTAGCGAAAAAAATCTGGCAAATCTAAAAAAACCCAATCTGGCAACACAAGCCACCAGCGTCGTATGATAATTTAAACGGATTTTATAACGAGGTCGGCGAAGATGGGAAAAATCTTACATTTCTGTGCAAACTTTGAACTGAACTAGTTCATTTTAAAATGTGTGAACTGAACTTTGAACTAGTTCATGTAGAAAGTGAACTTCCCCAGCACTGGCTGCCACTCCCACGTGACCTGCTGACTAGGTTGATGTCAACTTTTTCATTGTTGTCATGACAGCGCACCTTCTCGTTCCGTGAACCTCTGGAGTTGTGAGTTTAGACTTTTTTGTGTGTGTTGAGCAACTATAATTCCTGTTAATCCTATAATTTTATATTTTTATTTATTTAAAGGGAATTAATTGTAATGAAAAATAAATAAAATTAAATAGCTAAACTAAATCGTAAGTGGAAGTGCATCTGTCAATTCATTGAATGTTCAAAATATTCATCTTTATTTAGAAAAAAATACACATTGGTTGGCCTATTCATGAGCATATCAGCAATTATGTTTAGGGAATAGGGCATTATTAATGTATGTGCTAAGGTATGTGCTTTTTTTTCTTTTTTTTTTTTTTTTTGAACAATTATTCATGTACAAACAGTAAGGCAATAGTAACAATTCTAGATATGGGTAAACTAGCAGTGAGTCTGCCCGTGGGGTGGGGGCACCGCCGCACCAAACAGTGTCCCACATTGTCCCTCAGAAACATACCCCTTGTCCCCCCTTGGACTTATTAGCAGGTGGTCACCCTGTTTGTATGCAGACGACACAGTTCTGTACTCCTGCCCCCCCCCCCCCCCCCCCCCCCCCCCCACACACACACACACACACACACAGCTGAGTTGGCCTTTTCTAATGTGCAGGCTGATTTTGATACCCTGCAACATGCTCTGTTAGATTTAAAATTACTTTTAAACCCACACAAAACTAAATTTATGCTTTTTAGTACTGGGCGAACCAAGCTACCATCCCTATCGATCACGTCACTAGATGGAGTTTGTATCCAGTCTGCAGATAATTACAAATATCTGGGAATCTGGTTGGACAAAAGCCTAAATTTTAAATACCATGTTGATTACCTTGCAAAGAAACTAAAATTCACATTGGGTTTTCTGTATAGGTTAAAGTCCTGTTTTTCTTTGGCTTCACATAAACGCTTAGTTGCTGCTCTTTTTTTGTCTCAGATTGATTATGGAGACTCTATCTACAGGTTTGCCTCTCTGTCCACTTTGTCCAAACTTGACCCCCTCTATCATTCAGCTCTCAGATACGTCTCTAATTGTAGTTATAGGACACATCATTGTACATTGTACAAACTGGTAGGATGGTCATCTCTTCACTTGCGCAGGCTTGAAAACTGGTATATATTAATTTATAAGGTAATCTTAGGAAAACTTCCAATTTATTTGAAAAGGAAATTTTTAACATTTCAAAGCCATCGTAATCTCAGGTCGCATAGTTGGCTTCAGTTTAAAGTGCCGGCTATCAGAACAGAGGCTGGAAAGCTAAAACTTTCTATTATGGCCACAAAGCGTCATGCGAAACCTGTTCTATTATGGCCCTTGGTCTTGGAACGATTTGCAGACCAAACTGAAACTTCAATCCTACATTTCCTTAAACGATTTTAAACATAGAATACAGGAGGTGGTCACTACTAATTGTAGTTGCTATGCCAATTCTACTACCACCTAATTTCTTTATCAAACATATGATTTAATATTGTTTGTTTCTGTGAAAAGTACTATGTAGGGCATTGTGCAGTACCTAAATGTTTGTAGTTTGCGCTGTGTCATGGTGTTGTGTTGTCACAGAGATTTGTCTTTTTTTATGTTATTTTTTTGTATCTAATGACGTTGTTTTGCTTGTTTTTTTATTTTTGCTTGTAATTTGTTTATTCCTGCTATCCAACCCTGTCTTGACTACACTGAAAAAAATGTGGAGTAGTATTTACTTGAAAAAAGCTAGGCAACTTTTTCCACTCAGAAAATGCTAGTAAATTTACAAAGATTTGCCAAGTAAAAACCTAAACATGTTTATCAGTAGCTTTAATTAGAAATCTTAAGTTAAAAATTACTTGGAATATGGAATTAAGTAACTTTACTTTAGTTAAGTGAAAGTAACAAAGAATATAAGTAACTTGGCTAGTAAAAGGTTGATTAATATCGATTTAGTTGTAATTTTCTTTGCATTACATTTCAGTCAAACAATTTTATTGAATTATACCAGTCATTTATAGTATGTGTTTTACTTAGCCCATCTAAGTAATTTATACTTCATCATGTCAGATGTTAAGCATGATGTGAATGCAAAGATCTCAATACTTGGTAGACAATACACAATGACGGTAACATTTGATGGATCGTTTGAATGTGTCATTTTGAGCAGAAAATTTCCTCAAAATGGCAAGTTACTAATCCTGACAACAAAAGAAATGATAAAACAGTGTAAATACAGCTGGAAACCAGTGAAAAATGAACCTCATTAATTATTCAAGGGCCAGTGCATGATGGGAACCCCAGTATCAGAAAAGTAGAGTAATTTTTACTTTATTTTTTTGAGTTCGTATTTATGCTTCATTTCTACTCGCTTGAACTAAGTACTGATATGGCATTTACTTAGTTTTTTTTAATTCTTGCCTGAACTAACTTTTTCTTGTAAATTACATTGGGTTTTTTTCAGTAGTATTTACCTTACCAAAAAATCATTTTTTTCAGTGTAGGTCTCACTTGTAAAAGAGGTTTTAACCTCAATGTCAAGTCAAGTCACATTTATTTATATAGCGCTTTTCACAATACAGATTGTATCAAAGCAGCTTCACAGTGATAACATGAAAGTAGTACAATACAGATCGATAATATTGTTAAATATTAAATTAGGGTTCGACCGATGTGGATTTTATAGTACCGATACCGATTTTTTTTCCCTTAGCCGATACCGATACGGGCTGCCGATTTTCTTGAGCCGATATTTGGTGCCGATATATTTTGCTCCCTCAATTTACATCATAAAAATACATGATGTTAACAAATGTTACAGGTCTCAATTTAATAAAAGTAACATTTAATTAACTTAAAAAATTAATATTTAACAAATAGTAAAAACATGTGAGGTAGAACAAGAACAAGTAGATAAACAATTTAACAAATATTAAAAACATGAGGTAGAACAAAAAAAGTTCAGTGCTGAAAATAAATATTTAAGCATAAATTAAATAACTACACTATTGCAAACAGTAGCAACCAGCATAAAGTGCACATTGTACTTCATTTTAAATGAAACGAACTATGTACTGCCATGGTTTAATTTTTCTACATAAAATAAAATGAGCATTTCTAGTCTCTAATATCACTGCGATGGCGAGGGAGACACACACCACACGCGTCCAAACCTCAGCCAGTTGGGCTCTGAATAAATCTCCCACAAAAAGCACAGAACAACGTTGGCATTACTTAATCCCATGACCAGTGTTCGTTACAGCACCCGTATGCATACTAGGGCTGTCAAAATTGCTCAAATGGCGTTTGCATATTCCCTCTAAAAAACATATTCGAACATCCCGTTGCGCATTTTGACGCGCATTACGTCAATAACAGAACACATTAATACAAAGAGACATAACTACTAGTATTAGATAGTTTATTTGAGTTTAAACATATTTGACAACGTATTAAAAAGCAAGTAATCAACTAATGGCCAAGACCACAAAGCTCTCTCACTCACTCACTGTCTCGCCCAGGCACTCGCTCTCCCTCGCCCTCTCTGCGCGTCAGTTAAATGATCAACAACAAACAAATGTTGAGTGCTTATCAAGAGTTTTGTGCAAGCAATTTAAGGTTGTGAGTCACGACTCTTGTCCCAAATATAGCAGGCTAATAAAGCATTGCAGTAATCTAGTCTCGAGGTCATGAATGCATGAACTAACTTTTCTGCATCAGAGAGAGATAGCATGTTACGTAGCTTAGCAATGTTTCTAAGGTGGAAAAAGGCTGTCCTTGTAACATATGAAACATGATTTTCGAAAGATAAGTTGCGGTCTAGTATAACACCCAGGTCTTTTACTGTAGTGGATAGGGTAACAGGACATCCGTCTATTCTAAGGTTTTGTTGTAAGAGATTTTGTGGGTGGTTTTTTGGACCAATAAGTAATACCTCCGTTTTATCTGAATTTAATAGCAGGAAGTTACGCGTCATCCAGCATTTTACATCTTTGAGACACTCTGTCAATTTAGAGGAGTTAGTGTTTTCGTCTGGTCGTGATGAAATATATAATTGAGTGTCGTCATCATAACAGTGGAAATTAATTCCATGTTTTCTTATAATATTACCAAGTGGCAGCATATATATTGAAAATAGCAGAGGGCCTAATCCTTGCGGTACTCCATAGTCTACTGACGTTATCTTTGATTTTTCCCCGTTTAAACAGACAAAATGATAACGGTCCGATAAATACGATCTGAACCAGCTTAATGCCTGTCCTTGAACACCAGTGTAGTTTTGTCAATGTGACTTTCCTAGTTAAATAAAGGTTAATATATATATATATATATATATATTGTATATATATATGTATATATATATATATATATTGTTTCAAAGGACCTTTACAGAAAGTGCATTACAGAAAAGTACATTGAAAAATACATTTAGTTAATCATGTAATATTAAGGGTATAACAGATCGCCGGCGTTGAGTCGTCTCTTCGCAGGTGTTGAGTTGTCTCTTCACAGGCATTTATGGTGCGTTCACACCGAACGCGAATAGAGCGTCAAATACGCGTCTACCGCGTCTAGTTAGACGCTTGAACATTTCGAACCCATTCGCGCGTCCGTGTCACTCGCGAATAAAAAAAAAAACAACAACACAATTTCTTTCTGGCATAAGTTTGAACCGACATGTCTGAAGTAAAAGATATTGCTGCTCTGTACTTATTGTGGAAACGGAGGAAAGCCAAACGCCGACGTGTCTGGGTTCACAGCACCATTCAGAGGTGAACTCAACTTGGTGAATTTCACCGTCTTCTCCAGGAACTGCGCCTGGATGACAGCCGTTTCCAGCGGTACTTGAGAATGACGGGTGCCCAGTTTGATAACCTGCTAGCTAGGGTCGCTGACTGCAACAATCAGCCATAGACAGTAAAAGAAATGGACAGGTCGATCTCATTGGAACTCCATTGAGACGACTGAAGCCCGTTATGGGTGATTTTTTAGCACTTCCGTCCCTGACGCGCAGACTCATACAGAGCTAGTCTATGTAGATGTAACGTGAGTGACCCGTTTGATTTCTAGTGCGGTGGCATGAGAAATCTGAATCATTCCCTTCCGAAACATGCGCAGAGGCGGAGAGTATGAATAGGAGCTGTCCATGGGCTAGGAGAAGGAGACAAGTTTGCTAGGTATTCTGATAAATTATTTTGTCATTCTGCCTCCACGTTTCCCGATTGCGCGCGAGCTTCTTCTCGTGTCCATACGGTAATCTCAAAACTGTGCGACAGAGAGTCGCGTGGGTATGACGCAATCGTTAGCCTACTTTCACTAAAACTGCTTCTACGGGGCCATAACATAAGCTACAAGGTAATGGAGCTATTTATACATTGTCGAGTTTCTTTAGAAATAAATAAAGGGCAAATGGGGTCTTCAAACGCCTCAGATGTAAAGTTATTCGCTGTCAAAGTGACGCCAAAATGAACGGGAGTCAATGGGAATGCTAACGCAAGTGAAGTTCTGCAACAAGATGTCAGCTCCCGCGAGGCTTCAACTTCCGGTCGATGGATTACCCCCTTGCAATCAGCATCTCCTCCATTTTGGACAACAGTGTGATAGACCTGACGTATCGATTAGCTCTTCGTTGATTGGCTGGCGCAACAAAGCGTCATGCGAATCTTCCGCTCAAGTTCAAATTTTCCAACTTGCGCGGAAGACGTTCGCGGCAAAACGCGTCGCCCAATTCGCGTCATTCGCAACGCCCGGCGTGAATGATGCGTCTATTCGCGTCTTTGCATTGACTTTGTATGTAATTTACTCGCGCAAAGGATTAAATTCGCGTTCGGTGTGAACACACCATTGGCTGTCGAGCCCTACTGTCGCGGTAATGTGTTTCAGTGGCAACTGTTCTGTATGGCATACCACCTACCGCAAAAACACAATATCTGCCCAACCACCCATCATTCACGCAATACACACAGGAAAGTAATGACTGTAAATTAGGGATGTCCCGATCAGGTTTTTTTGCCCCCGAGTGCGAGTCATTTGATTTTGAGTATCTGCCGATACCGAGTCCCGATCCGATACTTCTATAGACGCTTTCAGCAGTGACAACATAAGCAAACTGTACTGCGCATGTGCATTAATCTGGCCCAAACTTAACTTCCGGCAGACTTGCGGAGACAATCCATAACAAGTAAATAACCTTAGTAGCTGGTATTTCTTGCCAGTCAAAGAAAATAAATGTTACCTGGCCAAACTGAAATGTGACACTACCAGACCCGTTGAACAAATATTGGAGACAAGATGCTTTTCTACCGACGTGTCTGATTTACCGCAGTGTTAAAAAAACTGTGGCGAGCGCAACAACGGGGTTTGATAAGGTTAATAGCTCTCCTTATTAGCTAAGCTTCTTACATGCTTGCTAACCTTTTTTTAAGGTGGGTCTCCACATTGACAGCATGTTGGATGGATCTGTGCAGCGCTGTTTATGATACTAACCATTCACTACACAGACTGGTCCGCTGTCAATGTATTTGCGAGAGAGAGAGGGAGGGAGCGTGCGAATATGCGCTGCACGCAACTCTGCAGTCAATCACAACTTTTCCCATCTTAAATTGTAAAAAAAACACGGAAATCAATATGTGGCGGTCAGCGCTGATAATGTGGTGGGCTGCCACTAATACATGTATAGGAAACACTGTACCGGTTATCACTCAGATAAACATAGCTATTTTAATACCGCTGTTTCCCTCTTAGGAAACCTAAACATTTTTATTTTTAAAAGTGTGTTTTCTCCCAAGGTCAGGTTGCACCCACAGCTCAACAACCTGCTCATCACCTTAACTTTCACTGCATTTGTAGCCAATGCCATATTATCCAGTAAACACTAATAAACGAACAGAACGGAAGTTAACTTTGGGCCAGCTCATCACCATGGCAACGCGTCTGATGAAAGCGTCTATAATAAATACAAAAAAAGAATAAAGAAGAGCGAAAAAAAAACAGACCCAGATTCCAAGATGTTCCTTATTTTAATTTAATTTGCCTTATTTTAACATTTGACAACTCTGTTAACAAACAGAGCACTTCTGTGAGGTAGCTTGAGCAATCAGGTAATAAACATAAATTCTTCACTTTTTGACTTTAGTGCAAATGTTTATATATATATATATATATATATATATATATATATATATATATATACAGTATATATATATATATATATATATATATATATATATATATATATATATATATATATATATATATATATATATATATATATATATATATATATATATATATATAAAAAGTCTAGTATAAAAACAAATAGCACTCATTGCGATCATTTGTGCTATCTTGGCTGTGATGTCCTGCGGCCCATCTCACAATCAAGGGGCATTTTTCTCTCCTCTTAAAACTGTATAAGGTTTGTTGTGTTAAATGTAGCCTTTTTCTCTCCACCTCTTGAGATCCCAAGTTTACATATCTTACAGTTTGTTATGGTAATGTTGTTGTCATCAACTTTTAAATGTTAAGCAAATATACTGATAAAGACACTGTCTGGAGTATTGAAAGCAAAATAGATCACAGAATATTTCGTTCTGTATAGACAGATAGGTCTATACAGAAAGGTATAGGTATAGATCTGTATTGCAATATTTTAAAATAAGATATTTATTTATTTTTAAATTATATTTATATCAGAATTTGTCAAAACCAGACTTCAACCATCAACATTTAATTCAATATGTATTCATGTACAAAATAACATATACACATATTTTCCTATTCTATTTTACCTGGAAACACTTCCAATGCTTGTGTGTCGCGTGAAAAATAGGTGTCGGTTCTATTTCTGGCATGCATGCGATTTCCACACGGCTCATGTGCGCCTGATATGCGTGTGTCACTCAGGCAGTGTGCAAGCTCTAACCTGTTAACATGGGAGCCGAAATAAAAACGGTTTTGCAAAAACTGTTTTGAATGAGACGACCCGGTTACAGTGAACGGGAAGCGCTTTATGAACATTCTGTGACGCACGAGCAGCGCCGTGTACAGTGTGTCTTTTCGTGTGTCTGTTAGAGTGAGCGCTCGTGGTTGAACTGGCCGTGTGACAAAGCGGGAATAAGATGGACACGAACGCGATTGCGGGCGAATTTAATAACGTGGAGCGTTGTTAACTAATTGATCCATGTATAAGGCGCTCCGGATTATAAGGCACACTGTCATTTTTTGAGAAAATTAAAGGCAGTGCGCCTTATAATATAGTGCGGAAAATACTGTAAATGTATATCCGAGTCCTGATCGGGAGGTAACATCCGATTCCGATCGAGTCTGAAGCCACGTGATCGGGCCCGATTTCCGATCATGTGATCGGATCGGGGCATCCCTTCTGTAAATACTATGCAGCCTATACAAATAACCTACAGACACTTCAAGTTTTATAGTATTAAATGCATTCGATCTGATTCAACAGAGGAGTGAAAGGTAAGCATTATGTGAATGCTTGGCTAAAGAGATGCATCTTTAGTCTAGTTTTAAACTGGGACAGCGAGTCAGAGCCTCGAACCATATCAGGAAGGCTATTCCAGAGTTTTGGTGCTAAATGCGAGAACGCCCTCCCTCCTTTAGTGGACTTAGAAATCTTAGGAATGACCAGAAGCCTCGAATTTAGTGATCTTAAAGAACACGGTGGATTTTAGGGCGATAGAAGGTCCCTTAAATACACAGGAGCTAAACCATTTAGGGCTTTATAGGTCAGTAGTAATACTTTGTAATTGATATGGAACTTAATAGGTAACCAGTGTAGAGATGATAAAATCGGTGTTATATGATCATATTTTCTTGACCTAGTTAGAACTCTAGCAGCTGCATTTTGCACTAACTGTAGCTTGTTTATTGAGGATGCAGGACAACCGGCCAATAAAGCATTACAGTAATCTAGGCATGGCTTTCTCGTGTGGTCAAAGGACAGTCAGGAGGGTCACACTGGGAATTCCTACTGTTTTCAGACTTTCTCCATTTAAAACATTAAATTAACCATGTTACTAAAATTTGTAATCTCACATTTCCCCCTCTTGAGAATAATAAAAATTCTCACATTAAGTACAAATTTAAACGATTAAAAGTTCACTCTTGTAACTTTTGCTAGTTACAGGCACATAAGATCATGTTCTGTGTTTGCTTTTTTTCTGTTATTGCATGCTGACACAGAAAACAAAACATGCAATTAGGGTCCGTGAAGCTCTTACGGAAGAATTAACTTAGTTATCTGGTGTAATTTTGCTGAAAGATCAAGACTGTTTAACTATCATGTTTGTGCACAAGTGAGTCAATGCAGCCATCTTCGGCTGTGGCCTGCAACATTTCCTGCAAAAACAAGAATTCTGGAGTCTTCACTTTGTGCGATGTCCTGGTGGTTACTACAATCTTGATAATGTTGATGGATGACTGAAGGTTCCGTCAGTCTTTTCTCTGCGTTGTGTATTTTTTCTTCTTTACTTTGATGATAGTTGGCTCGGCAGTGGGTCTCGTTGTTTTCTGGAAGTGGTGTCTTCATACGCAGGTGAAGACGTCTGTGCGTATGGGTCTCGGGACAACCATCAAGTGGTATCTGCATACAGGAAGACAAAAGACAGGAGAGCAGTATTTCTTCAAAGACATGGGTTGTATCCTGCTGAGTAAACACTGAGTCTGCTATTGTTCCCTCTTTCCCTATTTCTTAATTATTGACACCTAAAGAACACAGTGAGGTGAGGATGAGACTAAATGGATGGGGGAAACCTATGAGGGAATCTTCGCCGAAAGGGTTGGCCCCCAAAGCCTGTTGCATTTGGTTCTTCCCTTGGCTCCTCACTGGTTCGTGTCCTAACGAACGTGTTCCATGTCCTATGTTCCTGTGAGTTGCAGAATTTTGCAGAACACTTTGCAATGTGATGTATACGTTTTTTTTTTCTTGACACAATACTGCCTATCAACATCCCTTGATGGGGCACATGCCACTTAGGCTCTAATGGCTTGACCTGTCCTGTGACGTGTACTTTGATCTGCGTAACCCAATCATGAGTTATTTTTCCTTCATCCTCTAACAAAACATCAGTCGTTGTAGACGTCATACGTGAGAATGGGTGAGGGTAGTTAAACCAATTTCCTCAATGGGAAAATGTGACAAAATTGACGTTTGCTTCATTCATTAGTGCGGACACTGCATGAGGGCATGTACATTTACAGTCTGACCTAACACTATTATTGATGAAAGACCTGTGCTGTAGAATAACATATAAGGCTGTGAGTTTACTTAACCCCCTGGGGTCTGAGGTGTGTTTGGGGCCCTTGAGAAGTTTTGACATGCCCTGACATTTTTGCTTATTTCAGCTACTTACAACATACCATTGGCCAACATATAATTATGCTATATTCAGCACAAACACTGCTACAATAATACATGAGCAAAATAGATGTACATGTTTGCATTTTATAGAAAAAAAATATTATGCGTGGTAAGTTAGTTTTAGGAAAAAAATTGTCACTGCAATAAGGCCATTTAACAAATACTGAACAGTTGTTCACAAGACTTTTGACTCACTATTCTTGTAGGCTAGAATTTTTACTACAAAATGATGTGAAAATCATTCTGACCACACTTTCACAAACCACAATATAACAATTTAAATATTGCAAGTCAGTTTTTGTGTCAGCACTGCTGTATGCGTGGGAGTGTCAATGGCCATGAATATTAAGTGAGATTTACACCAGGGGAGACAAAAGACACTCCCCCAGTGGCTAATGGCCCATCAAGCTGCTGTGAGGCAGCCTGAACTAAGAATGAGAGGAGATTCAAAGGTTATGTTTTCTGTTTTATTGTAATTCCTCCATGTGGAGGAACTAAATATTGTGCCTCACAAGACCAGAGTGCTACATACATAAACATAGTACAGGTGAAAAGTTTGGACACATTCCTATTTTTAATATTTAAAAAAATAATAATAATAATAAATTAAGAGTAACACAGTCACACATCTTTATGCCACTCTTGAAAACAGTTCCTTTTCAACTGAAGACATAAGTGAACATCACATGCCTGGCATTTCCATGGTGTTAATTGCGTTTTACCACGCACTGCTTTGCAATGAACACATGTCCGGCGACCAAGTGTGGCAACATTCCTTTCATCTGATGTCAGCTCAGCTCCTGGAACTGGTACATGGTCACTATTGGTCCGTTTTGGTGCAGTTTTCTGTGACACACCACAGAGCTCTGTGATCAGTTACTCCATAAACTCTTTATGTGACATGTTACCATGTAGCTCTTTGTGCACAATGAAAGAGTTGGTGGAAACAATGCCCAAGAAGTGTAGAAAAATCTTTCTGTACCACTTCATTGTTTTGTGTTGTGCAGTGTAGTACTGTAACAGCTGATCAGGCAGGTCAACACCGCCCATGTTCTGATTGTATGCAGTCACAGGTGCAGGACATGGAAATGTCTTTGTCCTCCATGTATCTTGTGTTTTCACCCTCCTCTGCACAGTGTCTCCCGTATAAGCAGGATGGATGGTAGAACAGACTGATACCTCTCGAGTGTCCATCCACTTCACAAAAACAAGAGGTCCATCCCGAATCCACCTGATGGATCCTCTCCTCTGGCAGATTTTTTAGAGAGTGAATTAGCTGCATTCTTAGGGCAGTCCTTCCTGTTGTCCCTGTAAGTCCCACATGCACCAAACTTCATTGCAAACAAGTCTTTTAGGAGCTTTGGGCTTGTGTAGAAATTGTCCATCGCACCGAGAACTGAACGACACCTGCGTGTCCCTCTGCGTGGTGCTGGCGAAGGAGAACGGGATGCTGAGACATTCCTGAGAAATTAAAATAAAATAAACTGTTAGCATTATCCAAAGTAAACTGATGGAAAAATAATGGGTATGGATAAAAAAAATAAGTTTTTTGTAGTTTCACTCAAGAATGGGAACTTTTACATTATTAAAAGTAAACAAAATACAACTTTTACATTATTATTCTGTAAACACAAAAAGGCGAAATATCTATAGATGGGCCATACATGAAATAGCCTACTCAATGAACGGATAGTTCGTGAATGACACATCACTACATTTCAAACATTTACACCTGTATTCACGAGGCCATGATAGTGTCATAGGCTAACCGAACATTTATATCTGTTGATGGGCCATATGGGACGGAGAAATATTAATGGGCCGACGCGTCGCGTCACCGCGAGTAGGCTGTTGATGCACGCATTTAGTGGATGGCCCGTTTGCGAACGCATTTCAAACATTTACACCTGTATTCACAAACATCTGTGCATAAGGCACGCCTAAGTTATTTACGCATGATATAGTGTCTAGGGTAACCAAAGCTGAACAATTAGAGGCCAAGATATATTGTATTTAGACCTAATTACCGGAGCCTGAAATATATTTCTCTCAAACACATTAACATAAGCAGTTATTAGCAAACTAAATACATTATGAACAGTTATATATAAAAATGTGTTGTATTTAGACAGGCTAGAGATCACATATTTTACCGGAGGCTGAAACATATTTAACGTAATCAGTAGGCTATATAACCTAAACATGTAATTGTTAACAAAATACATAACGCATAGTATTAGATAATATAATAGCCCAACAAATTTGTTTAGAGAGTAACAGGCTATATCACATTCAAAACATATACAAGCGTAGGCTAGGTAGCCTATACTATGCCCGAATGATGTGAGGCAATCTTTTCAAAATAGTCGGAAAATTCATATGAGCTCTATATGATCAGAAAATGAATTATACAACACTAAACAACTTACTCCGAAATGAAATCCTCGGCGGGGTCAACGCGTTCTTCAAAATGCAGCCGTTCGTCGTCCGAGTTGCAGGAATCTTCCTCAGAGGAAAAGGTGAAATCTTCCTCGCTGTGTAGAATCATCTGAAGGACCTTTTCGGCGGAGTAGCGTGCCAAAAACTTTGTGTTGTTATGCCACTGATCGGTGGGCGTATGCTTTGCATAACATTAGATCTCCCATTTTACCATGTGAAAAGCGCTGGGGGCGTGGCGGTCTCAGCTAATTAAAGATAATGAACTGAGAACGAAAAAACTGTGCCTCTCCTTGGTTTCAAACGGATTACATAAACTGGAAATATTTATTTTTTTAATAAATTACTTCATTTAAAAGAAGAGAACACAAGCTTTAAAAAGACATATGTCTCGTGTCTCTGTGACAAGTGTTGAGTGAGTAACAGTGTATTTTTCGGACGCGTTTTAGAATGGACTTCACTAAAAGAGAGAACGCAGAACGCGCATCATGTTTATTATTGTTTATTTGGCGAAAAACACAACACTTTGTTTTTATTGTGAGGTTCCACAAAAAAAATACACACTTCACAGGATCGAATGATGTATAACACTTATATGTAAGATAAAAATCAACAGAGTAATTTGAGTCTTTTTTGCACTGATAAGGAAAAAAGTGTGCTTATATCGCGGGCGATATGGTCGACCCCAGGGGGTTAAAACAGTTCCCCAAAGGAAAAGCTGAGACAGTCACTTTCCTTTTGTTCCGTTAAACAAACATAAGTCTTTTATCTCTGTTGTAAGTTACTGGGGAAATTAAGCACTCACAGTCCAAATGGTTAACATGTCGAAAAGCTGCCCAAGTTTACTGGCGTGGAGAATGGCTGCTTCAGAGTAGCAAGAAAGCTGAGAAAAAGTTGGCCAAAAAGGTTGACTTCTCTAAAGTTCTTTCTGCTCTTTCTACACTCTCTGCTCCAATGTCCCGGCTGACCACAGTAATAACACCTGCCCTCTCTCTTAGGACATTTACGTTTCTGTGGGTTTTCTGTGCTGACCTTAAAAGAGGCTGCTGCAATTTGTACTCTTGCCTTGACATCAAAATCTCTTTCCCAAGCAGTTAACCTGTCCAGGTTACTTCTAAGAGTTCTGTGAGACCAAGTCAGATCCAAAAATGGCAAAGCTCTTCTGTAGTCAGCTATAAGGCCATCTGACCAGATGCGGACCAGCGGTCCTTTGTCATTGAGTACACTTTAAGAATCATGTACGTTACAGCAGACTGACAAAACCTCTCAGTATATTCATTCACAGTTTCTTCTTTCTTTTGTACACAGTTAGTAATTCTAGACCAATCTGTCTTGGGTCCTAGGATATTCTTTAGGATTTTCAAAACACCTTCTCTCAATTCATCTTTTCTGGCATGTTGTAGTTCAGAAGTAACAGCAGACTCAAAACTGTTGAATTCAGATTCAGTTAGAATTTGAGACATTAACTGTGTGACTTCTGTCAACGACATGTCGTAGAGACGCATTTTATTGACCAATGCTCTTCTAAATTCAGTGAACTGTGTGCGTGCTGGCGGTAAACTCTATGACAATCTCTCTATGTCTCTGGGTCCAAGCGTTGTAGCAACAGTTTGGATTTGAACAACAGAAGTACTGGAAGGAACACTTTCTGACTGTTCAATTCCCTGCGGTCTTTTTCTAGCAGCACATACCTTCACTGAATTTACATGCTTATCAGTTACTGATGGGATGTCTAAATCTGTTTCAAACAACGCTTGTAAGTCAGGATAAGTTTCATCTGACTGTTGGTCTTCAGGGTTACGTTTGGTTGAGGCTTGGTTATGGCCCACCTTTGTCTTGAAACAGGACAATTGAGTCTGCAATTGTTTGTTCTGTTCATTTTAACTTAGCAATACACCTAGCTTGTTCTTGTGCAATGGATAAACTGTATTCTTTGTAACAACAGATAATGGCTTTCACATTGTTCTTGCGAATACTTGCTCCTAGCACCTTTTTACAATCTTCAATAGACCATACTTTTTCTGGGTGAATGCCAAATTTCTTTGTCAAGTTCAATCTGACTGACTGAGTCACTATGGAGTCAATGTGTTCTCCTAACAATGACTTAAATTCGCTATCTGACCACAATGGAGTGGCAAGGCCACTTTTCTCAGTTGAAGGAACCAACCTAGCATTTTTCCTAACCATTTTGTGAGTTTCTTTGTTATCACACAAAACAACTAACTTACTCTGATCAACAGATGCTACTCTTGTTTACACAGATTGACTGTTGTAAAACTTATTTGACAGAGCAAAGGAAATCCACAATATTACCAGCACTTTATGCTAATACTTCCTTGTTTGTACAGAGGTTCAAACTTTCATCTCTAAAATACATTTTTAGAGGGTAACACCACAAAACAACAAAAAACAAACACAAGCTATTAGCATGTTACGCTAATCTTCCCTGAAAGAAAATGGAAAGGATCTTTCACCTCAGTGGCGGTTCTACCTTGAATTACGCCCAGGGCGAGACCCCCTTTGAGCGCCCCCCCCCCCCCCCCCCCCCCCCCCCAAAAAAAAAAAAAAAAAAAAAAAAAAAAAAAAAAACAACAACAATAAATTTACATTCCGTTCCTTTGAAGAAAAAAAAGTTAATATAATCCAGTTATTTTGCTAGATTTTTCTAACTTTAAAGGGAGGAAGTAACCATTAGCACATTGGCCTTGAATTATGCCACACTTTGAGTTTTGACTAGTTAAACTATACTTTGTCATGATGGAGTTTTTAAAAGTAAAAGGGTCAGAGAGTTACTTATTTAGTAACACTATACTTATCTCTTAAATAATTTTGAACAGCTCTCGTATTAACAACTATCCAAACTAGACCTAAAATAGCTTTTGTAGCCCTATGCCACTCTTAAAATGTCAGAGAAAAGGACAGAATCAGAGATTATTTAGAAAATAGAAAATTGTACTTTGAATATTATATGCTACAGTAAAAACTCAAAGTTGATCATTATGTAAATTATTTTCATTTCATGAATATAGTGACCAACATGAGCCCAATACACAATGAAATCAATTCACCAAGTTAATAACATTAAAGATTTGTTTTAAATGAGTGTCTTTACCTATACTAAACTTGAAGGTTAAGCTTAACACAAAAAAGATTTTATAAAAATACATCATATTTCAGCATTTAAATCATCTCTATAAAAAGAATACATCAATAAAGATACATTCCTGACATTTATAATGCACAGTAGCTTATTATTAATAGTAAAATTCGGTCCGATTTCCCCATGGCTGTCGTTGCTATACAACCATGCACTGCGCTCTCCACAATGACAAAGAAGTTTTAGTAATGTATTTCCACCACAGAAAAACGCTTGCTGAAGCTCTGCTAAAAGATTTATTTACGGAGAAGAGAAAAAACACCCAAGTGTTTCGGTGCACGTGCACTTCCATAATGAAAAGTTTATGAGCGCGCCTCCCGCGAGCGCGCAATGAGCGCGCTTCCCGTGCGCCTAATCGCCTATTTGAGGTAATGACCTCGAGCGCGCAGAAGACGCGATACGTGAACTTATCAAGAGACCCCCTTGACATCGCTTCTGTGCGCGGCACCTTCTCAGCAAGCAGGGGCGCCAATGCCAATAATTGATTCGAAATTCTGAAAAATAGAAAACCTTCGCGGCACCGAGGATATTAACTGCTCATGCCGCCCCCCATGTGACATGAAGAAATGCCGCCCCGGGCGACTGCCCGGTTCGCCCGTGCCTAGAACCGCTACTGTTTCACCTTCCTTACTTTTAGAGGATAAGACCACAATAACTAGCACAAAAATGCTAATCCTTCTCTGTGAACAGAGGTTATCACCAAATATTAACACGTAATGTCAATCTTCCCTAAGTTTAGAGGTTATCTTCTCTAGCAACGTAGAGGCACTATTCCGTTAAACAAACCTTCCCTGACTTATTCAGAGGATATCTCACACAACTTCCCTGACTTATTCAGAGGATATCTTACAACTTCCCTGACTTATTCAGAGGATCCCAAAATATTAACACGTAATGTCAGTCTTCCCTGCCTGACAACAGAGGATACCTTTCATCATTAAAAGACAACTTTTAAAGGATAACTTTAGTTAATCAAACACTACAGCTGTCTGATAACTCTTTCTCTGACGGCGCAGAGGCTCAAATTGTACTGGTCTTCAGCGGTTCTTTTGATAGAGTGAAAACTCACTGAATCGTTGTTGCGATGAAAAGATTCAGTCTGGACCTCAGTCAGAAAAGTTCTTTTTGTTCTTGTTCTGGAACTCAGTCCACTTTGAGATCTTGTTCTGCTTGAAGTTTTCAAGATTCAGTTGAGATTCTTTGTTGAAATCTTTTGTTGTAGTTCTTGATTCAGGTAAGATTGCTCTATCCGGGTTACGGCACCATCTGTAGTGAAGTTTTTATTCTTCCACGCAACAGACCAGGAGACTTTTGAGGTATCTTTCACGCAGAAGTTCTTTATTGCGTCGCTGTAGTTATCTCAAAGATAATCTGATTTAAAAGAACCTTACATTCTTATTTATACATTATATTTATACATATTTATACAGGGTGGGATTACACAGGGGTGGAGACATAGAAACAAAGCAAATGGTAATGCATGTGATCCTGGAGCTCCAAATGGTGTCAGTCATTAACAATACAGTAGCAGCTGTTCTAACATCAAACAGGCATTTTCACCCAGTGAGACGAGAAACAGGAAAGACAAACTTTCCCGTGTGGTCAAAGGACAGTCAGGAGGGTCACACTGGGAATTCTTACTGTTTTCAGACTTTCTCGATTTAAAACATTAAATTAACCATGTTAAGAAAATTTGTAATCTCTCACTAGTCTCGAGGTCATGAATGCTCGAACTAACTTTTCTACATCAGAAACAGATAGCATGTTACGTAGCTTAGCAATGTTTCTAAGGTGGAAAAAAGGCTGTTCTTGTAACATATGAAATATGATTTATAACACCCAGGTCTTTTACTGTAGTGGATAAAGTAACAGCCTTCTATATTAAAGTTGTCTTTTAAGAGGTTTTGTGTGTAGTTTTTTGGACCAATAAATAATACCTCCATTTTATCTGAATTTAATAGCAGTAAATTATGTGTCATTCAGCATTTTATATCTTTGAGGCACTCCGTCAATTTAGATGAAGTGAGTGTTTTCATCTGGTCTTCATGAAATATATAATTGAGTGTCGTCAGCATAACAGTGGAAATTAATTCCATGTTTTCTTATATATAAGAAAGAAAATATTCATATATGGCCTTACACTCTTTCTCTCACATTTGGCTGCTCTCTTTAAAGGGACACTTCACCCATTTACATTAATACATTAAGCTTTGTATCTTTAGAAACCCAGTCATTTTTTTGAACGGTCATGGTTTATTCCCTTATTTTCCCCTGAGATGGGAGAAATAAGGATTTAAGTGTTTTACTTCCTGCTTATTATGAAAAAATTGTCATTTTGCGTCATAATTAACAGTAAGTCACATTTCATTGAAAAGTGTAGAGACTACAAACATTAACTCATTATTATTCCAGGGGGTGGGACCCACTCACCCTACAGGCCTATTACAGATCAGTGGGTGGGACTTCACTTGCAGAAACTGAAATCAATATCTGCCATCTTGTTTTTAGAAGCTAAGATAACAAGGGCTGTGGAGATAGGAAGTATGACAATGAAACAAGAAACTAAACATGATATGGAAGAAGAGGATTTTTGTCTGCTGCTCAAATCCAATGTTCGTAGCTATCTTTATGAGCCACAATATAGTGAGGAGCAGCTGATGCTGATGGAGGAGCAGGAGGGGGCTGCCTGTCTGTCGAGGAGCCCTGACTGGCTCGAGCTGAGGCGGACTGCTGTCCATATGCTCTCGCTGCGTGCTACGGCCTAGGGACACAGATAAAGTCCGTCTGCTGCAGAGAATTTCAATAATGGCAAGTTCTCCTGGACGAAATGTCTGAATCAGACGAGCACACGGACGTTTGTGTTGTGATTTGAACCGTCCTAGTTGAACTGACTATAAAGATTAATGTTGAAATGGGTGAAATGCTCCTTCCCATTTCAACAATAATCTTTATTGAAAGTGGATCATATATGTAGTCGAAATGTTGAATTTTTGAATTTGGTGCCCTCTTGACCGAGAAAAGACAGAAAATAACCGAAGTGTGCATTTGTATGTAAGACAACAACTCCCATAATGCACCACATCGCACAGCTCCGCAAGCAACACCCACTAATCCGGAACAGTGCAAACAGAGAAATCACTCTTCCGTCTACAAGGCTAACGTTAGCTGTAACCAGAGTTTAAAATTAATTTCACACAAAATTTCTAGTTAGTTGGCTGAGGCAAGCAGGACGATCGAGGGCGAGGGACGTAAGAGGACGGTGCGAGGCCGGTGGCGTGAGTGATAATGAATGACTCCTGTGAGACGCGTGCCGGTCTCTCGTCTCTCAAGGAGGAGCAACGACGGCAGATTGAGAGAGAAACAGGCCTGATGTTATGTTGTGTTTGGTTTCTGTTGTGTGTAACATTACAGCAGTTATCAATGAGGGGCTGCTGGCTTATACTTTCATTTTGTATTTGTTCATTTTACTATTAAAATGTTTAAATGTTCGCTGGTTCCCACCTTCTTCTTCCCACAACAACAAACCCCGTTAACAATACATTGGCAAACTCATTAGTGAACTACTCCTCGTTTGTTTTTATTTCTATATGGTGAATTACTGCATGATACCTGGATGTTCCGTCAGGCGAAATTAGGATGGTTCACATCACAACACAAATGTCTGTATGCTCGTCTGATTCAGAGATTTTGGTCAGGAGAAATTGCCATTGTTGATATTCTCTGCAGCAGACGGACTCTATCTGTGTTCGTAGTTCACAGCGAGAGTACAGTAGGTTGACAACCAGAATGTCGTTTACCGCCGCGGCAAGTAAATTGAAATTGAAATACGGCTGGTTTATTTTTGCCGCGGCAGATTTACCGCGGCAAAAATAAACCAGCCGTATTTCAATGTTGGTGGCGAAATGACCACCAGGTGGCGCAAAGGGACATTTAGCGAAAGCAAAACGTAATTATGTAAAAGTAGTCTACATTTTAAAATTGAATATAGCTTTAACTAGAATATAAACTTTTAGGCTATAGGAGAACATTTTATGCATCAAAAGTTAAAATAGGCAGCGAAAATAGTGCTGCTTACAATGACGCTATTGAGGAATGCGAAGTCTGAAGAGCGCTTCTCTCGCGTGCGCACACTGACTGCTGAACAACCGAACTTCTGGGCGTTTGTCAGTGTAAAAGGTCGTGGTCGAGTGGTAGAACTTTGGTACAAGCATTTTGATGACACTGTTTCAAATCCCGCATAAACATGTATTAAAATTACCTTGCATTTCTTTTTTACATTAAGGAACAAATCTCTTCCAACAGATTGACTGAATTTACATCTTCAAAAGCAGTTATGTTAAAAAAAAAATCCATGTAGATTTAAAAAAACAAAACATAGGCCAAGCTAAGCAAGTTGCGATTTTCTGGTATTTCCCCCTCCACAGTAATCAATGCTATAATTCGCCTAAGTAGACAATATCAAATGTGTGTGTGTGTGTGTATATATATATATATTAAATATGCAACACGCACGTTTAAACAACAAATAGCCTAAATCGTCTTTTAAAACTGTAAAAGGGATAGGCCTATGTTTTCATGTAAAGTAGGCTTACACTCACAATAGTTTAACGACAAAACGTCCTGCTCATTCCGTAAGTGAACACATGGCCGAGTGGTAGAACTTACGGTTATAACATGATAATGACATGGGTTCGAAGCTTGATTTAACATGGATAACTGCAGTTAAATTGTATATTTAGGTAGGCTTATTTATGAAGAAAGATTTGTCTAGTTCTAAAACTGTTACACCATTTAGGTTTTTTTTGTGTGCTTGTATTTATGAAAAATATATATATATATCCATTTTACACTAAGGAAGGAACAAAATAGCATCCAACAGAATGACTTCTTTACATCTATAATAATACCAATCGTAATTTCAAAAGCAGTTCCGTAAAAACAATAAAAATAAATAAATAAAAAAAATAAAAAATGAAAAAAAAATGAGGAGTTCTTTTCCAAAACGCTATAAATCCATTTCAATATCGGAAAATATTTGGAGTGGGTCAGACATGATTTTGACCACCAATTAAGTTTTGTTTTGTAGACAGCTTGTAAATTTCGTTTCGGATAAATTTTATCTTCATTTTAATAAATATTTCATCAACAAACTGACTGGATTAATACATTAGAAGTGACACAGAGGCGCGCGTATTAACTGGAGCGCGTCTCACATATGAACCGAAACACCGCAATGCTTGCCTCACAGACAGCTTTAAATGTCTACTTTTAAACAAAACAATTAAAAACGAAAACAAATTGGCAACTCTCTGCGTATAGGCTAATTCGAAGTAGCCATATGCGTTTAGGCCTATGCGCGTTCACTGCGAAGATGGCGAGTCAGCATCATCAACTTTAACTTTGCTGCTGATCCCGACAGAAAACACTAGTTTACTAGAGTTTAGAGCAGCATGTTTGAAACAATAACACAGTCAAACAGAATGTAAGCCCAATGTGTGCATGTGCAGTTGTGTGTGTGCGTCACACATTAAATGTTTTAGAATTTAACACAACATTCAAATGCAAATATGCGCCCTCCCCCACTTGAAAGGCTGTGTGTCCACCAAAGCGTTTTTCCACACGCCTGGCGTATGTTTTCAATTGTTTTCAATGGGAGCGGCACGTTTTTTTAAACGCAATGAGCGTATACCAAATCTGGGGTGCGTTTCCCGAAAGCATCGTTAGCCAACTATGGTCGCAATTCCAATTGAACTCTATGGGTAACAACGGAACTTGCGATCATAGTTGCCTAACGATGCTTTCGGGAAACGCACCCCAAAGCAGCTCCTGAGATTAGGCTGGCGTTTTTAGTATGTCGTTTTTTTCTTCGAACAATTCAAGAACAATATAGGCTATAGGCAACAAATTGAACGTGGTTTATTTTTTGTAAAACTTTAAAACTGGCCTTTCTTGACGATTCCTCGGTAGCTTTTGTTTGAAGGCAGTCAATTGCTCCAAAAACACTTAACGTTAGAAACAACTGCACTTTATCACAACAGATTAATAAACCGTACCCACGAGTTCCTAATGCTCTCAGATTTGTAAACCGTTCCCTCAATTTTTCCAATCTCTACCCACAAATTCATAAACTGTGCCCACGTTTTTGCAATCCGCATGATTCAGAGTGTGCCGCATGATTCAACCATGCAGGCCTCCTGTTTAGATGCGGGATGCATTGCATTGTTTTTAAAATCCTTTTTTAAAAAGGATAATTTCTTGCATTTAAAAAAAAATAAATAATACATTTAGGATAGCCTACTTTTATCTTTAAAGTAAAATTTTAGAGGAAAAAGCTCATATAATAAGCGAAAAAATAAAATAAAATAATAATAACAGTTCAAAAACTGTAAAAGGTTTGGTTATAAGTTATAAATTATTTTATGTTAAATATATTACTGTCTTCGGTAAACTCATTCATAGTAATAAACCCAAATAATAATTAGCTATCAAATCAAAATGCATTTAGGATACATAGGCCTATTTAGAAGACGCTTTTATCCACAAAAAAAGAACAAAGCGATTCGTCAAATGTCAGTCTTAGACAATAATAATGGGCTAAGATTCTAACAAACAAACACAGGATTTAAAGCATATCCAATTGTTTGTGTGAAGCGCGCACTCCATGTCACTGCCGCGGCCGCAAACTTGCATGTTCCTATCAACAGTGGAACAATTTAAAATAATCTAGCATTTCTGGTCATACGGAAAAAAAAAAATACATAATACTTAATACATTATTTGCAACTACTTTTATTTGTGTAAACTCACAATAACAAGAAAACGTCGTTATTTTTCAGACACATTTATTATGATTAGCCTATAAATCACCTATAAATCATCTCTCTCTATGGTTCCCGAGACATGCTCTTCTCATTTAGCACTGCGGGTAAAATGTAGTTTTTAGAAAGTAAAATCTATTTTTTTTTCATATTAATTTGCAAATATTTTAAATGTTTAATAGGCTAAAGGCAAAAAGTTAATGTTATTTATTTTTGTGCACAAACTTGGATAGCCTATGAGTCAAAATCTTTTGTTTATTTGTGATAATCAAATAAGTTAAGTAATCAAATAAGATAAGTTTTATTATTGTCTAACCTGTATTATGACTGACATTTGACGAATTGCTTTGTTTATTTATTTGTTTATTTTATTTTATTTTTTTTTTTGATAAAAGCGTCTAGCCTAAATGTAATAATAATAGCATATTATTATTAGGGCTATTATTTGCGTTTATAACTTTAAATGAGTTCACTTAAGACAGGAATATGTTAGTCATAATAATTTATGAATGTTTTATTTTTATAGGCCTATAACTTTGTGTTTTGTGTTAGGCTATATTTATTTATTTTTATTTATTTTTTCTATGTGAAGTCCTTTTAAAAACAATGCATCCCGCATCTAAACATGAGGCCTGGTTGAATCATGCGGCACATTCTCGGGGACGAGCCACAAATCCGTTGAGTCCGTGAGTTTGATTTGTGATTTCACCGGAACGAATGAAACCTCCACAACAGATTGCAGCGCGCGTCCGATTGAAGACAACACATTTCAGCGCTAGATCGCCTCTAACGAATGAAACGAATGCTGTTAGCTAAGATTTCAAAAATGGTGCGGACAATATCGAACCTCACAAAAAGTGGTGGGGACATGTCCCGCCGTCCCCAGCTACAGGCTACAGTGTTAACCTAAAATTTATCTGAGACCTCAGCTCTCAATGAGTATGTCGGACACTTTAAGTAAATAAACAGTTAATAAACTCGCTAATAAACAGCTACCTATTGAAGCTTCGAGAACGGTAAAACATAAAATCTGTCGGCCAAAAGCATGTAATGAGGTTCGATCTCGCGTCGTTTGGATGTCAAGGCTGATGCGTTAACCACATAGCTATCGTTAGACTGTTACTGTGTTATTGTCTTAGGCTATACGATTGCAAATCCTCATTGATGTAGTCTAATATGTTTCGACTGCAATGTTTTAATGTTTCATTATTTTTTCAATTTAATTTCAGTATTGTGATTATATAATTAATTTAACTACGTTTCACTTGAATTAATCTGCTACCATCTTTCAATCGCTCTGAAAGAGCCGCGGCGCAGCTGAAGATTACACCAAAAACGGACACTTTTCAAAGTCTGTAATTGTAGCGCCTCTTAGCGGCCAAAGGCAGCAAATACACCTCAACACCTCAACCTCAAGCTTTGCCGAGGTGGTAAAAACTACATTCTGGTTGTCTACCTACTGTACATGCACCAGCAGTCCGCCCGGCTCAAGCCAGTCCGGGCTCTTCGACCGCGACAGGCTGTCGCCTCCGGTTCCTCCATCTGCCTCAGCTGCTCTTCACTATACTGCAAATCGTAAAGATAGCCACGAACATCGGATTTGAGCAGCAGAATTTTAAAATCCTCTTCTTTCATATCATGTTTAGTTTCTTCCATCATTATCATACTTCCTATCTCTACAGCGCTTGTTAGCTTAGCTTCCAAACAAGATGGCTGATATTGATTTTAGTATCCGCAAGGGAATTCAACCCAAACCCTTGAATAATAATGAGCTAATGTTTGTAGTCTCTACACTTTTGAATGAATGTGACTTCCTGGTTATTATGACGCAAAATTATGATTTTTATGTCATAATATGCAGGACGTAAAACACTTAAATCCTTATTTCTCCCATCTCAGGGGAAAATAAGGGAATATACCATGACCATTCAAAAATATGACTGGGTTTCTAAAGATACAAAGCTTAATGTAAATGGGTGAAGTGTCCCTTTAAGGGTCACCACAGTGACCACATAGATCATACACATATTTATTTGGAACAGGTTGGACACCTGAGGGTTGTTCCATAAAACAAGATTAGAAAATAAGCCAGGCTTATTTTGGTTAGTCAAACTTATTGTCTGTGAATTCTGTTTCATAAAGCAAACTTAAATTAGTTCAAACTCAGTTACCCTGGAAACTTATGCTGGGAAACTAGCCTGGTCCGGGGCAGGCTAACTGGCAGGCTAAGTCTGAGTTCAGGCTTAACGAGCACACCATTTATACTCACCTGCTGGTATTTCGATGTCATTTTATTTTACTTAACCACTATTAATACAATTTTTTAATAAATAAGGAAAATGTACTTTACTAATAAATGTAAGAAATTATAAGGTATAAATACACTAAGAAATGTTCAAAACTTGTGTATATAATTGGTGAGTTTGTTTAATGAGTTTGGTAATTAATGAAGTATATAAATAGGGAGCTGAACTCGTTTCCAAACTTAACCATGGCGTGTCCTTTCATAGATGAGGTGGTGGATGAGGGAGTTATAGTCTTGCGGAGGGCATTTCAAAGAGAGAGAACTTTCAGAGACTGGTCAGACCCATTTGGCATTAAATGACAGCTACCTGTATGAACGATATAGGTTCTCAAGAGATGGGATTGCATATATGTGTAGATTACCAAGCCCACACATATGCAAATAATTATTTTGTTTAATATGGTCTAAACCATGACTGTATAGCCTTTAAAATTTTCCACTGGCCCCTCAACTTTCTCCTTAGTTGAACAAACACAGAAGTCAAAGTATTTAATGTGATTTGTCTTTATTCAGAGTGAATCTGCCTGTTAGGGGTGAAAACACACAAATAAATATTGTGAATGATCAAAAAGATAATGTTTTTTTCTTTTCCTTTTTAAAAAAATGGTAGTTCTACTTGGATTTTTCTGTAGCTGTTGAATTTCCAGCTCCAACTTCCTCATCTTGTTTTTTATACTGGGTGTCTATAATTGCTTCCATTTGTTTAAGGCAGTATCATTTATACTCTACTTTTCTGTTTTCTGGGTTATGTAGCAACATTTAAGTTATTTCATTGAATACTCTTGTCACATTGTTTTCATTTCTTAATACACACTTTGTCACATGTGGTCTCAGACTGAGAGGGCTCTAACAGTGTCAGCATCCTGAAAACCCATTTTGATAATTTTATCACACAAGTACACTTTTTAATATTCAATACAGTATGGATAGAACCCGTGAGTACCCCCTCCTTGAACATACAGACACAGTCTCCTCATCCTCCTCAACTGATGGGCCTTCTCCCTGTGACCACTGATTAAACTCAGTTAAACTCATTTATTAGCTTACATTACAGATTTAAAAGGTCTCATACTCACAGGCAACATGATGTCTGGTGGATCCATAAAGCATACAGAATCTTGATAGAATTTTTTATTTTATTTTTTACCAAAATGCACCATTACAATAGCACAAGTACCTCTACATGACATTACTGCTATGATGTACTTAGGCTTACAATGCCTAAGGAAGGAGGAAATCACTTAGTCATGAAGGAATAATGATAATAAAACACACACACACAACTTTTATATACTCACTCCTTATACTACGTGATATCATTTTCAATGATGTCCCACCCTCTATTCCCTCAAGGACGGGCCTCTCTTTATTAATTTCCAAAGCCAGCTCCTCTGCAGGAGTGAAGCTGACTGGTGGTGGCCTTCCCCTAGTGCCAGCAACCTGTCTTCTTTTTGGTCGCCTCAATAAAGAAAATAAAAAATAAAAAACCTCAATAGTTGTAACTTCAAGCTGGCATTGATTACATATCTACCATTCTGAACTATATTTTTATATTTTATTTTCACCTGCTGCCAGGATCTTTTTCCTTCAACTTTTGCTGCTGCGTGAAAGCCATTAACATTACTGTTATTCACACACAAATTTTGCAATGTACTGTGACACACATTAAATGTTGAAGTATTTTAAATAGTTTTCACCGCAACTTACGCATTGAGACTATAAGCAATTTCCTGCCAAACTTTCTCTCTTGCTTTATTTATTGCCGCTGTATTGACTTTTTTTGTGATGACATCTTTAAATTCTTGCCGTGAACATCGCTGCTCTATCTTTTCCTTTCGTTGCCATGGTAGCCCACAGTAAATCGATTGACCCATGCTCGACTTTTCAGGACTTTTAAAGAATGGCGTGCACGCGCAATTATCTAGACTCTTTAAACCTGACTCAAATTAGTAAGATCATATGATCCTCAACTTACTGTTATGGAACCAATTTAAGCGCGGATGTTTAGCTCGGCTCATTCAAGTCAGGTTTTGGACTTTAATCCCCGCTTTTCTAAGCGGCTTTTATGAAACAGCCCCCAGATGTCCTTCCAGCTCTGGGTATGCAGTGCACTCACACTTGGGTTGCAACTCATGCAACCCAAGTACTGGAATGCAGTCTCACACACACACACACACACACACACACACACACACATACACACACTCTCTCTCTCACTCACTCCTATGGGAAATTTAGTATGTCCAGTCCACTTGTATTTTGGGGGAAAGAAGAGCACCCAAAGGAAACCCATGCTAACATGGAGGGAACATACAAAACTGCACATAGACTTTTTGCTCAGCTGCTACTCAAATCGAGGACCCTCTTACTGTGAGGCAACAGTGATACCCACTGAGCAGAGCTGGTATTACCTCCACCATTGTAAAATATAAAATATGAGCAAAACTTTTTTGCTGTTGATTTGTTGGTTTGGTCTTTTTTATAATTCACTAAATCTTTTTGTTTCACTAAGAAAAAAAATAAATATATGTTTCCAATCAAAATTATTGATCAAAATTATTGAACCTCTTGACAAGACATTCTGGTTTTGTAAAAAAAAAAAAAAAAATCACAAATCACTTAAGTCACCAGTAAACCATCATGGAATGTTTATTCATACACATTTGATGGAATCTGAGAATGTAAAGTTGAGATATTAAGATCAAATGAAAAAATAAATTGGTTTTAAACATAGCATATCAAAAATATTCTACTATAAAATTTACTATAAAAGTTTTCTTTTAGAGAGAATAGTTCTCTCAATAGTTAATAGTTTTATGCTTCAGATAAGTTCTTTACTGTGCGACGCATTTCTTGGCCGCTAAATCCGACGTCTCTAAGGAACCGGGTTGTAGAGTGTGCCACATAACCTCGACAACCCACTTTCCACTGGATAAACCTGGACTCTCCATCCTCGCTGTTCTGCTTCAGATGCCAGATGAGCATACCGTAGTTTCTTCCTCTCATATGCCTCATGTACCGCATCCTCCCATGGCACTGTTAACTCTATCAGTTGAACAATGCGTGCTGATCCAGTTAGTGGTGGCAATCTCAGGTGAAAAAAATAAGCCGTTGATCAATATCAGCCAGCATCTTCCAGTCCCTAGCAGCTTTCAGTTGTCCAGGGCGAGAATTGGTGTTAACACCTTTTCTTGGTGGTTGCTCGTCTGGGCGGAGGAATATTGTTTTCTGCGTATAATGCTTTGCTAGACAAGGCGGCAACTTATTGGTCATAATACACTTGCCTTCCAATGCTAAAGCCAGACATTGCAGTAGTTGGTCGTGGCGCCAAGTGAACCGACCTTGACTAAGAGCCACCTTACATCCTGTCAAAATGTGCCTTAATGTGGCAGGTGATGAACACAAAGGACAAGAGGGATCCTCTCCTACCCAAAGGTTTAGGTTCTGCGGTGATGGGAGAACATCATATGTTGACCTATTAAGGAAACTTATTCTACTCTCTTCCATTGACCAAAGGTCTTGCCAGCCCATCTTGCATTGTTCCACTCTCTCCCATCTCATCCACTCTCCCTGCTTGGCCTGGGAAATGGCCTTTATACACCTCATCCTCTCCTCCTGCTTTCACACTTTGTTGACTACCAGCTTCCTTCTTTGAGCTGGGCCTGCCTTGTGCCATTTAGGAGGAGCTAAACTGAGCCCAAAACCCACTCTTCCATGTTGTACCTGTCCCATGATTTCCCCAATTTGAAGGGCAGCCTTTGCCTCTACTACAGATTTCTTTGCTGACCACTTTCTACCAGTTTTTAACACAGGGGCTGCCTCCCTTACACATTGTTGCGTGACTCTACTAGGGTCATTTCCAGTCTGACCTTGGCACATTTAAAATCCTTGGTTAAAGAGGCTGACAGCTGCAATATTCCTTTACTATAAAGTCCCACTCTGCTGAAGCAGCGTGGAATTCCCAACCATTTCCTGATGTATGAACTTATCAAAGCTTCCAGCTTATCCACTGTTGTCAAAGAAATGTTGTACATGGTCAGTGGCCACAGCAACCTCTGCAGTAGACCAAACTGAAAGCACAAGAGTTTTAGTTTGCCAGGTAGAGCTCAGCTGTTTATGCTCTTCAACCCTTCCACTGCTTGTCGTCTAACTTCTCCCACTGAGACTGTGTCCTTTAAATCCCCATCGTACCATCTCCCAAGACTCTTCACTGGCTTCTCAGATAGATAGATTATATTTATATATTGTTTATACTAAAATTTTAATATAATTAATTTTAAGAATTTATTTTTTTTTCTTTCAATAAAAAGTTATTTAATGTCATTCACCATCGTTATGTTTTTAGTTTTAGTTTACGTTTTTTTTTTTTTTTTTTTTTTTGCTTCAGGCACCGTTTAGGCACCGGTACCGTTTTAAAAGTATCGATTTGGCACCGGTATCGCAAAAAAAGACAAACGATACCCAACCCTAGTCATGTGGCACCGCAGCAGATGGCTTTGCTTGGGGTTCAGGAGTTCAGGGTTCACATGGTAGCGATAGGACCGTCCGTTTCAGCTACCCATAGAAGGTGACAGTGGTTCCTTGCATAAATCTTACTGTTAGACTGGATTATGTAGCTGTTGGGTTGGTGGACCTTTCCGGAAACCATAACTAGTTTGTCAAACCTACAGGTTGTCCCCATCCATACTGTCTGCCCAAGCTCCAGAAGTCAAAGGTGTCTGGCCGATTTGTCATGGCTGATCTTTCCTTTTTGTCTAACTGTGAACAAAGGAGCCCTGAACCTCAGTCTTAAATCTCAGCATGACCTGGGATGGCACCATGGAGATCAAAGTCCTGGTGAGTAGTGACAGTAAACATTGCGTTGGAGAAGGCATGCCATCCCTGGTGTTGCGCAAGTTGAGCAAGGCTCTTGAATTTTCTACTTGAAAATGATGTTGTAATGTTGCATTGAGCTTTAGAGCATTGCACAGAGCACATCTGGAAACTTAACTTTCAATGCCGTTGTATACTGAAGGCCAGAACATGGTTTAATGTGCCCTTCACTTTAGTGGACTGAATGCCAGGATGACATTGATGAATTTGTAAGTATTTATTTCTGGAGAGAGTGAGGGAATACATACCTCTGACCACGCAGAATCAATCCATTTTCTATGTCAATTCATCTCTCATAGCGTAAAACTTACAGATGTAATGTGGAATTTCCTTGTATGAGCCAGGCCACCCGGTAAGGATTGTGTACAAGGCTGATGGAGGGGGAGAGATGTTATCTCACTTTAACAATTTATTAACGATGTATGAATAATTGGTCATGCCAAGAAACCTCTGCAAACCATGTTTGCCCTCTTGGGCAGGGTTGCCCTCTGGGGCAGGGTTGCCTTGGTTTTGTCTGGGCTGAGCTTGACACCTTTTATCTGTGAGAAGGTGGCCCACATATGGCGCCTCAGAGACCCTAAAGCTTCATCTTGTCAGGATCAGCTGTAAATTGATGGCTCTGACACACATTTAAGAGGTTTGTTGTGTTCCTCTACAGAAGAGACCCAATTCAAGATGTCATCTATGACTATTTCATGAGGCTGTAAAGAAAAGAGCTCTTCCTTGCATCTTCTAGTTTCAATGATTCCATATCCAGTATCCATTTACTAGAATTCACAGCTTGCATCTAGAATGCTGAATAAAGACATTTTCCTGTGGCATATCAACAATCACTTGCTCTACCGTCTTTAATGGGTAATGAGGCATCAAGAGAGCCTTGTATGGGGTCAATGTATATATGCGTACTGGACCATCCTTTTTGACTGCAGCTGCTATGGCAGACACCCAAGGATTAGCTTCTTCCACTGCCAAAGTAATTTCTAGTCTGGCCATCCTTTCCAACTCTTGGGCAACTTTCGTGTTCTATTTTCATATCTATTGGTGATCCTCACTTTCCACTTAAAGGTTCTCTAAGCGATCCTGGGTGTTGACGTTCGGAATATTTTCAAACAAATTGGAGGCTAGCTAGACCCTCCCTCCTCCGCATCTCATCTCCTCTCCCTCCCTTCCGTGCTTCCTGAAATAATTGTGAACGTCGGACTGGAAGCCCTTCTGCCGCTGGAGTTCTCGCCATCGTTCAAAAGCTTTGCTACCGATGTAAATTCGGAACTTCGCACATTCTTTATCCGACTCCTTCTTCTTTTTAATTTGTTCTTCAGAACGACGTCTCTTTGGTCGTGTGTCGGTCATTTTTCAAACTTCCCTCTGATGCTTGTCTCTCCTTCACACACACACCCCCTTCATGTGCACGCGCACTAACCCCCCAGACCCACCCTACAATACTATTAGTATAGTAATCCAGTATTTTTTATATTACTACACAGCAAAATTCCCAGTGTTAAATTAACACTCCTGGTGTACATATAGGACCAAATTAACACTCGAGTTAAATGGACCTATATGTACACCAGGAGTGTTAATTTAACACTGGGAATTTTGCTGTGTATTATTGTCACTATTATTAGTGACAATAATAGTAATATAATTCCAGTAAATTAAAAAATACTGGATTATTCTCCAGAATAATCCAGTATTCTGGAGACATGCCTCCAGAATACTGGATTATTCTGGAGGCAATCCAGAATAATCCAGTTATTCTGGATTGCCTCCACCAAACAAGTAAATTGGAAATAAGCAAATCAGAACACTGCGAGCCAAAACAGCAGTATGCGCGCAAGTGTGACCCAGTAGTGTTTCTTCCACTAGCTCGTAGCCATCAAGGGGCCGCGTGCGAGGATGGCATCAAGCGCGCTCACTTTGCAGAAACACGCCCGCGCTGTCCGTGTATACAGTTTTTTGCTCTCGAATCCTGTGCGTGAGTTTTGAGACTAAATAGATGCCATAGGGCCTTTCACATATTGTGTATTTTGCACCCTCAAGTTCGCTATTTCACAATTGAAGTGATTGTTTCCAGGCGCAACAAGATTAAAACTTTTCAGAAAGCGCACCGAATTTCATGTTACAAGCAGCGCCGCCGCTCCCACCACGTGCATCACACCGGTTTCACACTGCACGCGTTAGCATAAGCAGCGCAGGAGCAGTCCATACGGCAGGCGTGCTGGAAGCTGTTTCATGCGAGGGGGGCTGAGGGCTGGGTTGAAAATATGACGTCATTAAAAAAAACTTGAACCTTGTCTACGCGTTATAGCCATTAAAGTAAATATATTTTGTATCATATTTATGTTTAAATATTACAGACTAATGTTATTTTTTAATTTAATCAATGTTGATTATGAAAGTGAGCATGCAGCATGAGAAAGATATGATGCATCTTGAGATGCGCAATAGCCTATGTCTAGAGACATTGAGGGTGTACGACATGATTTTAACCACTTCATTCAGTTTTGTTAGTTAGAAAGATTATTTTTAAAAGATTTTCATTTAATATAAATTGTCTCTTAATTTTGACCAATGTTTTATCAACCATTTGCCTGTATTTAATAAATAAGAAGCAAATATATAATCACTTCCATTGCACGTGAACTTGGAGGTCGCCGAAACTCAGCTTGCGCCGATTAATGCCCACACACTTCATCAATAATCAGTCACGTAAAATGAGAGGCCAAGACACAAACAACACTGTATGCCAAATAAAATGTTTTATACGATAATCGTGATTGTCGGACGAGATTGGATGTCTGACTTGGCTTCAGGTAGAAAACGCCACTGAGAGCGGGGATGTGAGAATATTAGTAAAAAAATATTTTTCAGAAATTATCTGAAAAATACAAATTTAATTTTATATTTAATCACTATACATGGATATTAGCCTATTTAGTGATGTGCTGTCCAATGCTAGCCACAGGATTACGATGAATAGCCTAGGCAACAGAATACAGTTAAAGCTAAAATGCTTGGCGGCAATATATATAAATAGACTGTAAAAAGCCTACATCAACGATTCACGAAATATTCAAATAATTAGTCGTTAGTTTATATCTTATAGGCTACACTGCCCATTATTTTTATCCCATATCAAACACAGTATTTTATGCCTACTTTACATTTTTTCTCACGTTTTTAAGTATAATATTAAAGTCCACCACAGCCCCTCACCAGGGGGGCTGATGCTATGATGAGGGGGGCTGCAGCCCCCGCAGCACCCCCCTTCCCACGCTACTGCCATACTGTGAGCGGAAGCAGGACACGTGCGTTTTACTTTCATACTGAAAGTACTCTATAATGGGTAAGTTGGCTTTATTTCATTTTTAAATACATTTAAGAGAAAAGACTTGTCAAGAAGTTTATTTTATTAAATAATAGGCTATATTATATGACTTTTGGTTAATCTTTTTTTTTTTACTTTGTTTTCTTTTTAAATTGATGAAGGTCATTTGATTGACTGTTTAAAATAAAATAGATATCATCAATGCGCTTTTGGGTAAAACTGCTGTGTATTTTGGCCATGATCAGTGCAATCTCACTTAAATTCAGCATAAGCCGTGTGGCAAAAATAGACAGGACGCCGAAACGATCGCGGCGCTGCTGCTCCTGCTCTGCTCCTGCAACGCGCTGCCGTGCCACCTCTGCATGCGGTGTGAATGCTCTAATCTGTCAACATGGGCGCCAAAAAAATAGGCTCTGCTAAGTAACGCATGCGGTGTGAAACCGGCGTCACGCGCTGTGTGTAGGCAACCAAGTGCTGAGGGGACACTAAAAATAGCCTAATGAAAAATCAATCATTAAACTTCTTGTTATAATCAGTTTCTGCGCATTCTTCATCTTCAATCTGCAGCGGTGCCGAGCAGAGAGCACGTCAGAAACAGAAGACGGTGTGTGTGTGTGTGTTCTGGTTCTGAGCCTCAATGGCCTGTCACTGCTTGTCAATGTCAGAATATTTGAGATGACCAATCAAATCAAAGTAGGCGGGCTTTATGTTCACAGACTCTGAGTGTGAATTTTAACAGTGAAACTCGACGCTTTAGTGTACGGTCAAGTGCGAGATAAGATGTAAGTAGCTAAACTTAACTTTATATATTTGACAGTTTTTTATGGTCATAAATGTGAAACGAATGACAAAAAAATAATTAGGCAAACTAATATAGTTTTGTCTAATTTTGCCATTTTGAACTGAAAATAGGCCTATGTAACATGTAACCTAGTGTAATAGTTTAGGCTACTGTATGGTGTACATTTTAGGACATCCTCAGACCTCAGACATATGAAGACAAGGCAGATCAGATTAAAAGGCTTCATTTATTGGACAAAATGGCATCGGGCCTCAGACTGAAAAGCTTCAGGTCTCAGGAAAAACAATGTCAGGTGTCAGGTCTCGTACAATTAGGCATCAGACAAAACAGCCTCAGACAAAAAGGCATCAGACATAAAGGCATCAGGCGAAACAGACTCAGAAATAAAGTCATCAGGCGAAACGGACTCAGATGTAGTTTGGAGGTTCACATTGCCCCGGCCCTTGTGACGTCACGTGCACACACGGTACATAGCTCGAAAGAACGCTTTACTTCATAATAGTTTGCACATATACTGTATGTCATCTAACATTTTAAACGTGCAAATAAAACTCGCAAAATGCATGTTCTCTTCTGCATACAGCGAAACTAGTGTTACATTTAATTAAAACATATATGAACGATATAGCCTATATCACTAAGATTTTTTAAATGTTTTTAAAAGTATCTTCTGCTCACCAAGGCTGCATTTATTTGATTAAAAAACAGTAATAATGTGAAATATTATTCCAATGTAAATCATCTGTTTTCTATGTGAATATACAGGCTTCATTGTCACATGATCCTTCAGAAATCACTCTAATATAATGATTTGATGCTCAAGAAACATTCATTATTATTATCAGTGTTGAAAACAAAATAAAAGAAACTTTCAAAAGAACAGCATTTATCTGAAATCTAAAGTTTTTGTTACTTAAACACTACCGTTCAAATGTTTGGGGTCAGTAAGAATTTTTATTTTATTTTGGGGGGGAATAAATAAAATAAATCAATACATTTATTCATCAAGGATGAGTTAAACTGATCAAAAGTTACAGTAAAGACATCATTTATAATGTTAGAAAAAAAAGATTTTGGAAAAAAATTGTACACAACTGTTTTCAACATTGATAATAATAATGAATGTTTCTTGAGAATTAAATCATCATATTAGAGTGATTTCTGAAGGATCATCATGTGACAGTACTGAGATGCTAAATATTCAGCTTTGTTAGGCACAGGATTAATAATGAATGTGTACATATTGAGAATGAAATATAAATTGTAGCCTTTAGTAAATTTAAAAAGCCAACTTTAGGAGGGGAAGAGACAGGGCAAGATAGAAACAAAGAGAAAAGAGTGTGATGCTGATGAGAAGAGAAAAATAATCAGCTCACTGACATGGTTTTAAAGCTGTTGTTATCGATTTTTCTTTCTTTCTTTTTTTTGCCATCACAATATCTTAAAATGCACATCTGTAGTTTAGAGAAATCCAAAATTTTCTTGGGGAAACCCCGAACCCCCCTAACTACCCTGTCTCAAATTTAACCCTAACCCCAATTCGGGACCATAGTGATTATAAAACCATGTATTTACAAATAAATCATGTAGCAGAGCTACAGAAAGCGTTTTTCGGTAGTGAATATCTATTAGCTACTAAAACTTCTTTGTCGTTGTGGAGAGCGCAGTGCATGGATGCTTAGCAACAACAGACACCATAGGAATATGGGACCAGATTTTACTATTGATAAAAGATAAGCTTTTAGACTCACTCTTTTTATAAAAAATGATTTAAATGCTGAAATATGGGAGGTTTATCTTTTTATAACACCTTTTGTTTCTGTGAAAAATGATTTAAAGGCTGAAATATGTGAGGTTTGTGTTTTATAAACCCCCTTTTTTGTGAAAAATGGTTTAAAGGCTGACACATATTTACTATGTGCCTAGGGGTGGGCCGGGAATGGCAGGGGTTGGTGGCAATGTAAGTATCTGGATGTTTTCCGCATGCGAGGGTTTCGATTACCTCTCTCTTTTTTGACCATTCATGTGTTTGCATCCCTGTTGCCAGTAAAACAGGAAATAATTCACAAGGACAAAAAAAACATTATAAATGAAAACATACTTCAGATTTTTACTAAAAAAATTCTAGTGGTGCCAATAATTGTAGCAAAAATTTAGGAGAAAAAACTTATCATATTTATTTGTTCTTAGATTTTCTGTCTAAATGGCCACATTTTCATAGCCCTTTATTTACCAAGGGTGCTTATATTTGTGGATGACTCTATACAATGCTCATACTCACTAGTCATCATAAGTGTAGTCTATTTGCATTGCTTTTTTTAAACTAATTAAAAAAATATCACCCAGCCCTTTAGGTAGGGTATGATGAGATAATTCTCATGTTTCCTCTAATGAATGTGTCTTTTCACAGTATTCAGCGCTATGCTGTGATCCCACTTTCCACCAATTCTGGTCTGATCGGCTGGGTTCCTCACTGTGACACGCTGCATGCACTGATTCGAGACTACCGAGAGAAGAAGAAGATCCTACTCAACATTGAACACCGCATTATGCTAAGGGTAACATGTCTTAAGCATAACAAATACAGCTTCCTAATGTGACACCACATTTGTTTGTGGAAAAAACCCCTTTTCATTATAAAATAACAAATTTTTGCGATATTTGAAGTACCTATATAAAAAGTATGTGCTAAATTTAAATATTGTGTTTGACATCGGTTACCATTTTGAAGCGTTAAACCTTTTTTTTATCCTTAGATGGAAACATGGCTAGTGAGGCATGAAATAAATAAGCAAGTCAAGTACACAATTTTATCCAAAAAACTGTGTGGGTAATTATTACAGGGACAATTACCTGTGAAGTAATGTGGAGTTACATTCTTTAAATGAGGACATAAGTGCTAACTCTTGGCTAGAGTCAACATGCTCTCTGGTTACAAACCATGAGTGATGCCAACCAGTAAAATGGATCAAATAAAAGGTCTGCATTATGCGGAAAGTGTAGATAGAAGTGAAGAACTGAAGAAGTAAAACTGATCTCCAAAATAACTTATTAAATGAAATTGTTAACTAAAACTGTGTCATTTATGTTAGATGGCCCCTGACTATGATCACTTGACTCTCATGGAGAAGGTGGAGGTGTTTGAGCATGCTGTGAACAATACAGCAGGAGATGACCTGGCAAAACTGCTCTGGCTTAAGAGTCCCAGTTCAGAGGTTCGCATTCATTGTCTTCTCTCCTTCTCATTAAAAAACAGTTGAGTTGTATATTAGGCATGACATGTGGTGGTCAGATTATCTGTGAGTCCATTCCAGTCACTTCATATTAAACACTTTCTGCAGCCCCTCTACATTGCGACATGTGGCAAGATTTTAGTACAAATTTATTTTCACTGCATGTTTTGTTTCATGACTGCTTAGAGCACCTACACTATAACATTACTGAGTGTCTGATGGGAAGGAAGGTATAAGCACATTTAAAATTAGGGGTGTGCGATATTGACAAAAATACTGTATCTCAAATATATTCTTAGGTTTTTTATGATAATACAGAAATTTGTGTGTTTGTTTTTGTGCTGGTTGTGGACCGCTTTCTCCCAAAAGCTTTTCATATTCTTCATATTTTGTGTGGTGGTTTGTTACAGCAGTGAAAGAAATAACTTTTCCACTATGTACAACCTAAAACCGTTTTCATGGGGATTTTTACCTTTATAATGGCATTTTTTATTAGATGTATGCATTATCTATTATGTCAAATTCTTGCATTTTGTCAATAAATTTAATTAGAATAATAAGGAATCAGTATCATTAAAATCCACTTTTCCTGCTTCTGTGTCACTTCTGCAGTGCATATAAGGTAGCATCTAGATGTATTTACTCTGCAATTACAATTGCTTAAATAAACAGAGCAATTCCAAGTGAGTCCTCCTCGGTAACACTTTACTTGAAGGGTTGTGCATAAGACTAACATGACACCTTCATAATCATGACATTACATATGTTATGAAAATGCAGGAAGTTTTAAGCATGTTTGTGACAACTGTCATTAAGTGTCATTCGCTCATTAGTGACATTTTTAATGCAAATATGACATTGTTTGAGATGTCTTTGTTATGACACCTTGACATAAACCAATACATCATAACCTGTCAGTGTCTTTTTCATGACAACTTGACATTACTAAGACAACACAACCTGTCATAGACATGGCAGAGCAGATCAAACTTAAGAAACCACCTAGATTTTTTTGGTTAAAGGGGTGGTTGATTCCGGTTTTACTTTTTTGATTTTAAAGGGTCATGAAACCCCCCTCTTTCAGCTCAAGTCTAGCTCAAAATCTTTTTGAAAAATGCAACTGAAATGGGCGTGGCTAGCTTTGAGAAGAAGGGAGGGAGTGGGTGTTGTATGACCATCACGTCACCGTCACATGCATTTCGACTGTCACTAAAAAGCAATGGTAAAACGTGAGGAAATGCTAGATTTTTATATAGCTGTCAAAGTTAAAGTCTTATGAAGTACACTGACACTTTATTATAGTCCTTTCAAAAGTAAGTGAATGTCCTGCTACAAATATTAGCCTACAGTAATCGTAATTCTAATTAAAACATATTAATGTAGGCTACATGTACAATTATAATGTCATTATAAAATATATAGTGGTTTATAGAGACACTATAAATACATTTCAGAAAAAAAAATATTAATTTTCCGCTTAAAAAACCGTTCCGTGCATAGTCATAGACAGTAAAAGAAAGTGCATAGTCTACGCGCCCTCTGAACCCTCATAATAAATGACTTCTCATTTTAGACACACACACACACACACACACACACACACCAGCGCAGACACACCTCTGAAGGGTTAGAAAGTCCTCGGGATACCGCATCACTCGCAAGACGCAACTTGGATTAGTTGTCAACAAGACGAAGTCCATCATTCTCCACTTGTCGAGCTCTCTCGCGAAAATGTTCGCGGCACACAGATCAGGTTTAGCCGTGTCCGTGTTTGATGACAAACCAACTGTCTAGCGCTGGCAGCATCACGGGGAACATATTCAACGCACTTGGACTTTGCACCATGAAAAAAAAATAGTTTGCGTCCCATGATTGCCTCTCTCATCAAACGTTATTAAGCGATATCACAGTTTGTCATGTCTGTCGTTGGAAAGATCCACGTGGGGTCATGAATAATTAAGAGGCCGTGTCTTCTCATAGGATAAGACCGATGAGTCATCAAGGCACTATGTAGGGCACTGCCGCGTCACCCGCTACAATGAAGATTTTAAACCCGGAAGACGAAAAAAGCGGAAAAAACCTCAAATTTAACCATTTTAACCTTATTATTAAATCTAACAGATGCTAACATTGTCTTCAATGGTGTTCAACACACATACCTCTGTTATAATCTCAGAAAATTTGGTTTGGGGTTTCATGACACTTTAAATAGTGAAAATAAAGCCTTCATCGCGGCTTTATCGGTCTGATTCTGCCTCACTGATACCGCAGTTCGACACCATTATTTACATCTGGAACGGAGCCGGCGTTTCCCTGTAAAGGTAATAGGCGTTAACCTTCCGGGCAACGTGAGCGACAGTTTAGCCAATCACAACACACCCGCCCAAACTAACCAATCTGAGCCCACGACGTGTTTCTGAGGGAGTGTTTTCATAGAATCAGGAAGTAAACCGCTCGTTCAGGGGACAGAGGAGAGCGCGGCTTACAATAAAGGTGAAGTTTATGAAAAATAAGACTTTAAAAAAAAGAAAAACCACGAATACATGTTATATTGCACCCCATAAACACAATGATGCAAAGAAAAAGAGGAGTAAACCACCCCTTTAACATTACATTAAACTGTCAGGTGGTTGGTTTTGACATTGGCTGTCATGAAGGGCTGACTTCATGGCTGACTGACAGGTTATGATGTATTGGTTTATGTCAGGGTGTCATAACAAAGACATCTCAAACAATGTCATATTTGCATTAAAAAATGTCACAACTGAGCAAATGATACTTAAAGCCACAATATGTACTTTTTATGCTTTAAAAATAGCAAAAATAACTGTATCTATGTTATATATTTCTATCAGATGTGTACTTACATTATCCCGACAGTTTCCACCAACTTTCAAATACGGAGAAATTTATAGTTTAATTCGAAGACACAGGCCGTTTCTTTATTTCCGTTTCGTCGCCTGTCTATGGCGTCATATAACCTTTGACTTCTCTATGTTCTCTAACTTCCTTGCGGAACGCGGCGAAACCACCAAACACAAAGGGGAACACTGGACTACCCCCAATAAAGCAAAGAAAAGAGCGCTCACGAGCGCTCTCTCAGACTCACTGTCCCCGATGCTGCTCGCGCATAAAGCACTCCCCGTTCACAGTAACCGAGTCGTCTCATTCAAAACAGCCAACTGTTGCTGTTAGCGAGCCGCGCACATTGAATACTCATATGAGTCAGGCTGCGAATGTACGTGCCGCTTTAGCACGCTCATGCTTACTAAATAAACGCCTCACCTGTGGCGGCACGCTCTCACTACATTCCCTTTAGCCTTTAGCACATAGTGGATGCATAACGCAAACCCAGTCAAACGTTTGACTGCAGTATCTTATGTGCTTTATAATCCGGTGTGCCCTATATATGAAAAATGTTCTGAAATAGGTCATTCATTGAAGGAGCGTAATATAAATATTAATATTCGTCTGTATAATAGTTATGAACCACGATTACGCATTGCCTGCACATTCTGCTGCTACAGCCAGCTCAGTAAAGCTCAAACGTACGGGTGAAAAATGACCCGAGAAGGGTTTGGGACAGGAGAAAAAGCATGACACGGGTAAACATTGGGGTTGCATTTAAAGCATCTTGACAAGCTAAATCTACAGAGAGATGCCGTATCCGTATATTTTGTGAAACGATGATGTCATGTCATGAGCTGAGCTGGTTGTCGATTGACAGCGACAACTCCCCCCGTGAGCCCACGCTCTTTCCTGACATGATCAAAGTACGTCTTTTGTTATTATTTTAAATGAGTGACCCCTGGTGGCCAAAAATATTGCATATTGTACGTTTAATGACAGTTGTCACAAACATGCATAAAACTTCCTTCATATTCATAACATATTTAATGTCATGATTATGAGGGTGTCATGTTAGTCTTATGCACATCCCTTCAAGTAAAATGTGACCATAATATTTTGAACATTAAAGTGTTACATTTAAAAAATAAACAAATAAAATAATATTTTAAATATGAAACTAAAACCACCAGCCTATTTTAGTACCACTTTTAAGAATTTAATTGTACTACCATAAATACAGAAAATTTGTATTGTTAAAAAAATGTGCTGTGTTCAGCTAGGATTATTTTAATATATACGTATATAGCGTATTACAATAGTGAAAATGAGATTTATTTTATGTAACATTAGGATTTACTTACTGTTTATAAAATATAGTTTTGCTTGATTTTGGTGTAAAAGTTGACCTGGGCATTTCATCAAAAGATTCAGCATTATACTGAGTGGTGGAAATTATGAAAATAAACAGGAAAATCTATAAATGTATTTCACAAATAAAGGGAATTGTTAAACTGTGTGCAAAAATTCTTGATTATTTTCATATGTTTTGTTTTGATCTTGGACATGCACTTGCACTTTTTCCCTCCTTTATAGTAGTGAAATTTGTATTTACAAGATACTATAAATTATTTATGTATTATTTTACTGTTTTAATTTACAAAATGAAAAAAATTGGTTTACATATCTTCCTGTTTGTACAGGTTTGGTTTGACAGGAGGACCAACTACACCCGCTCACTAGCTGTCATGTCCATGGTTGGTTATATCTTAGGGCTTGGGGACAGGTACAAACTGAACAAAACTTTCATTTTTATTTAGTATTTTATCAGCAGTTATCAAAGTAGTTTCATTATTTATTATATTATGAATAATCTCTTTTTTTCCCTCCAACCACAGACATCCTTCCAATCTAATGTTGGACAGGCTCAGTGGAAAGATATTGCATATCGATTTTGGTGATTGTTTTGAGGTAGATTTTCTTAGAAACTAAAACAAATAAGCAAAATACAGTAGTTCTGTTCGTTCATAACTGAAATGTTGTTTTATAATTTAAGGTTGCAATGACCAGAGAAAAATTTCCTGAGAAAATACCTTTCAGATTAACCCGGATGTTAACCAATGCCATGGAGGTAAGATAGTAATTTTTAAGTGAGTGTATTTGGAGTGTTAAAGCTCTAAAAGCTTTTACACCTTGTCTTTACTAGCTACTTTTCATGCCTGCAAATTTTTATCAAAATCACTATAAAATTCATTCAGCAGCACTGTAATTTTGTTTTAATCTTTAACCAGGTGAGTTTAAATGCGTTGTACATGTACCAGCATTTCCAGACCACTATGTCTGCGATTCTACGATTACTCATTTAAAGTCTGTGTTTATTGCTGCAAATGAGGGAGCATAAGAAGTTTTAAAACCTCAATTACAACCTGAGGTACCCAAACCAAATTATTTTACATGAAATATAAGCAGGCCACACCTGAAGCTCTACTAAAAATTTCCTAAAGTAATTCTCCTTCACTCCACAACAGCAATCATACCAAATATAACCATTGACTCTAATGAGACAATAATGGGGGAGAAGACTACGCTGGTTGTACTGTTTGGTTTAGCTTGCAGCCTGCAAGAACAACCGATAGAAAACATGTTTTCTTGTCATTATTTTGTGGTAGATTTCATTTAGACGGCAAACACATTTAAGCCAAAAACAATTTAGTTTTCCGTGATATTGGAAATTTAGCAGTTTCCATTATACAGTGGTACATAAAACACCCTATTTTAACGGTCTAAAGAGCATGGCGCAAGCACACTTGGGACGTGTCCGAATCCACCTTTTCTAGTTTATCGACAGGAAAAACGGTTGCCGTGCCCGCCGCTTGGTCTAAACGGGTTGTCCCTGTTCTCTTAATGAGTAATTGGTGTCTTTTGGGCGTAATGTGCAATAGACCACTCATAGTCTCATCTCCCATTCCCTTTAAAATCCAGTTATGCTTGCACCATGGCAGATTGCTTTTTACATGCCGGAATTTGCAAGCGGAATCGCTTCGGAGACTGAACGAGAGCAGAGAGCAAACAGATCAGATTGTGCGAGAGGTTAAAGCACAGGCAAGCAGACCATCTATGGGACAAGCCAGATTCCACCATATCTTTATGTCCACAATATTAATCTTTTACATTGTAAACATTTTATTTAAAATAATAAGAATAATAATAATGCTTTTATTTTAAATAGCGCCTTTCAGAAAACTCAGTCGCTTTACAATAAAGTACAAAGAGTATCAGGTGTAAAAGCAGTGGGGAAGTCGTGTGTGGGGAAAGGAGAAATCATGTTGGGAGATCATGATGGGAAGAGATGAACGCTATCAATTTTATTTTGAAAGATATGCAGGAATGACTCTCAGAGGTCTGCTGAGTTACTTATTACAGGTGCAGGAGGGTTGATGTGTATTTTAGGTCGAGTGGATGCATTATTAATAATAGTAGAGTAGTGACTGGAGCGTGCAGTATTTACAGCAGATTTGTATACCTATGGTCAGTGTAAAGCAGTAAGGTAAACGGTCAGTTTTTCTTTAAAGGCATTCAAGACAACGACCAGCTGTTTTTAGATTATGCGGGGGTAAACCTGGGAGACGTGTGTGTAGAAGGCACTAATCTACTTTTAAGATTATATCAGGGCAGTGGGAATACAGGCATTATATTTGGTAAGGATATCGAGGGAGCTAGTGTGTTCAGTAATGTTAAAGAGATAAGTTGTACATATTTAAAGAACAGTAATGGATTAACAGAGTTGAGTTTACAGTAGGCAATAGTAACAGTTTAGTTCGATGAGGAGGCGATCAGACAGTCCTGTCTGAGAACCAAGCACTGAAACATTATGTAGAGCAGCTGTGCAGACAAGATCCAGCTTAGGACCTTTTGAGTGAGTAGCAAAATCGATATGTTGGTTGAAACATTCAAACAATGACAAGAGTTTATGCTATTCTGCACAATCAGTATCAACATCTACGTTGAAATCGCCAAGTAATAAAAATCAAACGGGTAAGGCAACAGAACAGTTCATGCTGTTCGCTGAAGAAATTTAAGATAGATTTTGGTGGACGATACAGGAGAATCAAGAGCATTGGAGATGTACCAGAAACTTTGAGAACTAAATTTTCAAAGGTCAAAGAATAGTTTTTAGTATTTGGCTAGTTTGTGTGCTGCTGTGCGTCTCTGTGTGTGTGTGTAATAAGTGTACGCGCACGGTCTAGAGGCTGACATCTTTTTGGGAATCCCGCTGGATGGGAAACAAAATAACTATGTATCACGGGATTGGGACGGGAAAGGAAAAAATGTCAGCCGGAGTGGGCGGGACCGGGAATCGTAATAAAACTATGATACCCAACTTTATGCACAAATATACAGTTTCTATAAATACATTTTGAACTAAATTCTATTTACTCCATCTCTTTATGCTCTCCTGTTTGCTTTGGTGTGGCTGATAAAGTGAATGACGTGCTCGACACACCCGTACCAGTTGGTGGCTGTTATATACAGAGCTGCCAACTCTCATGCATATTGGCTGTGAGACACCCACATTTGATTGGTTTCATACGCTCACATGTTTGATTGATTTCATACGCTCACACGTTTTTCTATATATCTACCTACAGTAGGTGGACAACCAGAATGTTGTTTACCGCCGCGGTAAATCTACCATGGAAAAAATAAACCAGCCGTATTTCAAAGTCGGTGGCGAAATGACCACCAGGTGGCCTAAATAGACAATATCAAATATGTGTATATATATTTTTTAAAATATGCAACACGCACGTTTAAACAACAAATAGCTTAATAAAATCTGAACCAGCGCTTCTGCGCCTGTATTGAGACATAACATGCAGCGTGCGTTTCAGTTTCAGTGGCCTTAATATTGTTCGACAAACGCCGCGGTGATCACTTAATAATAATAATAATAATAATACATTTTATTTGTCAAGCGCTTTTCTAAATACTCAAAGACGCTTTACATGGAGAAAGAAAAAGAAAATCACAAAAGAAGCAAGAATCAAAATAAAAACACACAAAAAGGAAAAAACACTATACTAAGCTAAACGTTAAAAGCAGTTTTAAAAAGGTGAGTTTTTATCAGTGATTTAAATGTTGGAAGGTCAGTGCAGTCACTGATTTGCTTGGGGAGAGAGTTCCAGAGTGAGGGGGCAGCAACAGCGAAGGCTCTGTCACCCCAGGTTCGGTGCTTGGTCCTGGGAGGAAGAGTCAGGAGGTTGGCATCCGATGAGCGGAGATTTGCGAGATGGGTTATGGCGATGGAGCAGGTCACTGAGGTAGGCAGGGGCCTGGTTATGGAGGGCTTTGTGTGTGAGGAGGAGAATTTTAAATTGAATTTGTTGTGGGACCGGAAGCCAATGGAGGTTTCTGAGGACAGGGGTGATGTGTTCACGAGTGCGGGTGTGGGTAAGCAGACGAGCAGCAGAATTCTGGATATATTGGAGTTTATTTAAGTATTTGAAGGATATGCCATACAGGATGCTATTGCAGTAGTCAATTCTGGAGGTGATGAAGGCGTGAATGAGGGTTTCTGCAGTGGAGAAAGTGAGTGATGGACGTAGTCTGGTAATATTTTTGAGCTGAAAAAAAGGCAGTTCTAGTGAGTTGTTTAACGTGGTGTTCAAAGGAGAGCTTATTATCAAAGATGACTCCGAGGTTGCGGCTGTGAGGGGAAGGAGACACGGTGGAGGTGTCAACAGCGAGGGAGAAACTGTGAATGGTTTTAGTGATGGATTTGGGACCGATGATGATCATGTCTGTTTTATTGCAGTTGAGTTGAAGGAAATTGGTGTTCATCCAGGATTTAATGTCAGTGAGGCAGTTGGTGATAGTAGAGTGGGTTGCAGGGGTGATGGATTTAGTAGAGATATATAGCTGAACATCATCGGCATAGCAGTGGAAGTTGAAACCATGGTGGCGGATGATATTGCCAAGGGGGGGCAGGTAAATTATGAAGAGGAGAGGACCAAGCACCGAACCCTGGGGGACGCCTTTAGGCAACGGAGCAATGGAGGAGAGAAGAAGAGAGAGAAGGATGGTATGGTTGATAGTGTCAATAGCTGCAGTCAGATCAAGGAGGATGAGGATGGTGAGATTACCAGCATCTGCAGAAAGGAGGATGTCGTTAGTGACTTTGAGGAGAGCTGTTTCAGTGCTGTGATCAGAGACCAGATTGAAATGGTTCATAAAGGTCATTTGAGCAGAGGTGAGTTTTAAGTTGTTTGGCAACAGTGCGTTCTAGTATCTTGGACAGAAAGGGGAGATTCGAGATGGGCCGAAAGTTTGACATGATGTCGGGGTTAAGTCCAGGTTTTTTGAGGATGGGGGTGACAGCGGCCAGTTTGAGTGAAGGGGGAATTGAACCAGAGCTGAGAGAGGAGTTAATGATATCAGTGATGAGTGTGGAGATAGCTGGTAGACAGTCCTTGATGAGGTTGGATGGAATGGGGTCCAGGACACAAGTAGATGATTTCATTCCTGAAGCACTTGAATTTATTTTTCTCATCAAAGCTAAAATAAAATCATATTTTAAAACTGTTAGAGGTCTCCTTTTTCATGTAAAGTAGCCCAGGCCTACATTCACAATAGGTATAAAAACAAAACGTTTTCTTGCTCATTAGAGCGAACACATGGCTGAGTGGTAGAACATAGACCTACGGTTCTACCATTACAAAGCCATGGGTTCGAAGCTTGATCAAACATGGATTACTGTAGTTGTATTTTATATTTAGGCTATTAATGCAGAAAGATTTGTTCTAAAACTCTATTACACCATTTAGTTTTTTGTTTATATTTATAAAATAAAATTACAATGCATTTCTATTTTACACTAAATTTACATCTTCAAAAGCAGTTAGGCTATGTAAAAAAATATAGAAAATAATACTTAATGGGGTTCCATATAGAATTAAAAAAAAACATCCCCCTCCACAGTAATCAATGCTATAATTATCCTAAATAGACCATATCAAATATATATATATATATATATATATATATATATATATATATATATTTTTTTTTTTTTTTTTTTAAATATGCAACACGCATGTTTAAACAACAAACAATAAAATCTAAACCAGCGCTTCTGTATTGAGACATTTCAGTTTCAGTGGCCTTAATACATTGATTTACGGCTTTTTAAAATGTCACAAATTGTTTTGAGGTGGTTTTGAATGAAATATTGAAGTTTATAATTGAGTATTTTTTGACACACCACGCCCAGTGTAGGTCTATTCTAAAATCAGGTTTTATTCTGGCATTAATCGTGTTCGACAAACGCGGCGGTGCTCACTTGAATTTATTTTCCTCACAACAGCTGAAATAAAATCATCTTTAAAACTGTAAAAGGTGTAGGCCTACGTTTTCATGTACATTAGGCTTACACTCACAATAGGTTAACGACAAAACGTTTTCCTGCTCATTTGAGCGAATACTCACTGCAGAAACATATGTTTGGGCATTTCTACAGTATGTATTGAACACATGGCCGAGTTGTAGAACTTACGGTTAGAACATGATAATGACATGGGTTCGAAGCCCGATAGTTAAAATTTATATTTAGGTAGGCCTGTTTATGCAGAAAGATTTGTCTAGTTCTAAAACTGTTGCACCATTTATTGTTTTTTGTTTTGTTTTGTTTGTTTTTTTTGCTTGTATTTATAAAAAAAATATATTTCCATTTTACACGGAAGGATCAAAATAGTAGCCTATCCAACAGAATGACTTCTTTACATCTATAATAATACCAATCGTAATTTCAAAAGCAGTTCCGTAAAAAAAAAAAAAAAAAGAGAAGTTCTTTCCCAAAACGCTATAAATCCATTTCAATATATCGGAAAATATTTGGAGTGGGTCAGACATGATTTTGACCACCAATTAAGTTTTGTTTTGTTGAAAGCTTGTAAATTTAGTTTCAGATATAATAAATGTTTCATCAACAAATTGACTGGATTAATAAATTAGAAGTAAATATCAAACAATGTAATCAGGACACAGAGGCACGGGTGTTAACTGGAGCGCGTCTCTATGAACCGAAACACCGCGATGCTTGCCTCACAGACCTGAGAGCTAGAAAGCTTTAAATGTCTACTTTTAAACAAAACAATTAAAAACGAAAATAAATTGGCAACTCTCTGCGTAAGTAGGCTAATTCGAAGTAGCCTAAGCTTTTAGGCCTATGCGCGTTCACTGTGAAGATGGCGAGTCAGCATCATCAACTTTTTTTTTGCTGCTGACACCGACAGAAAACTCTAGTTTATTAGAGTTTAGAGCAGCATGTTTGCAACAATAACACAGTCAAACAGAATGTAAGCCCTGTGTGTGTGCATGTGCAGTTGTGTGTGTGCGTCACACGTTAAATGTTTTAGAATGTAACACAACATTCAAATGCAAATATGCGCCCTCCCCCATTTGAAAGGCAGTGTGTCCACCAAAGCGTTCTTCCACACGCCTGGCATATATGTTTTCAATTGTTTTCAATGGGAGCGCTGTGTTTTTTTAAACGCCATGAGCGTAATCAAAGCAGCTCCTGAGATTAGGCTGGCGTTTTTAGTATGTCGTTTTTTCTTCGAACAATTCAAGAACAATATAGGCTATAGGCTACAAATTGAACATGGTTGATTTTTTGTAAAACTTTAAAACTGGCCTTTACTTTTCTTGACAATTCCTCGGTAGCTTTTGTTTGAAGGCATTCAATTGCTCCAAAAACTCTATAGAAACATAACTGCACTTTATCACAACGGATTAATAAAGCGTACCCACGAGTTCCTAATCCGTGCTCTTAGATTTGTAAACCGTGCCCACTCTTTCGCAATCCGTACTCACGGCTTTGTAATCCGGACTCACGGATTTGTGGCTCGTCCCCCAGAGTGTGCCGCATGATTCAACCAGGCCTCCTGTTTAGATGCGGAATGCATTGCATTGTTTTTAAAATCCTTTTTAAAATGGATAATTTCTTGCATTTAAAAAAATAAATTCATTTAGGATACTTTTATCTTTAAAGTAATTTTTTAGAGAAAAAAGCTCAGTACTATAATAAGCGAAAAAAAAATAATAATAACACAGTTCAAAAACTGTAAAAGGTTTGGTTATAAGTTATAAATTATTTAATGTTAAATATATAACTGTCTTCGGTGAACATATTCATAGTAATAAACGCAAATAATAATTAGCTATCAAATCAAAATCCATTTAGGCTACATAAGGCTATTTTAGAAGACGCTTTTATCCACAAATAAAACAACAAAGCAATTCGTCAAATGTCAGTTTTAGACAATAATAATGGGCTAAGATTCTAACAAACAAACAGGTTTTTAACGCATATCCAACTGTTTGTGTGAAGCTCGCACTGCATGTCACTGCCGCGCAAGACAGACACATTTTTTATGATTAGCCTATAAATCACCTAAAAATTATCTCTCTCTGGTTCCTGAGACATGCTCTTCTCATTTAGCACTGCGGGCAAAATATAGTTTTTAGAAAATAAAATCTATTTTTTTTATATTAATTTGCGAATATTTTAAATGTTTAATAAAGGCAAACAGTCAATGTTATTTATTTTATTTTTTTTTGCACAAACTTGGATAGCCTATACGTCAAAATCTTTTGTTTATTTGTGATAATCTCAGCCCTGTTTTATTATTGTCTGTATTACATATTAAATATGTAGCCTAAATGTAAAAATAATAGCATATTATTTTTAGGCCTATTATTTGCGTTTGTAACTTTAAATGAGTTCACTTAAGACAGGAATATGTTCGTCATAAAACAATTTATGAATGTTTTATTTTTATAGGCCTATAACTTTGTGTTTGTTTTAGGCTATATTTATTTTATTTATTTATTTATTTATTTTTGTGAAGTCCTTTTAAAAACAATGCATCCCGGATCTAAACAGGTGGCCTAGTCGAATGCGGCACATTCTCGGGGACGAGCCACAAATCCGTGAGTCTGGATTACAAACCCGTGAGTACGGATTGCGAAAGCGTGGGCATGGTTTATGAATTTGTGGGTACAGATTGCAAAAATTGAGGGCACGGTTTGCAAATCTGAGACCACGGATTGGGAACTCGTGGGTGGGCTACGGTTTATTAATCAGTGGGCACGAATTGTTAAACCGAGGGAACAGTTTAAGAATTCGTGAGTAGCCTACAATTTATAAATTGAGGGGACGGATTGCAAAACCGTCGCCTCGGATTGTCGTCCCCCCCACCCCCCACCGGTGACTTGCGGGCTCCGTAGGGTTCTAATCCTCACTCGTTTATTTTTTCCCTCATCAAAACCGTATGTGTATTGATATACTACCACTGAAAAACATTCTCGGTTTTTAGGGATGCACCGAAATGAAAATTCTTGGCCGAAACCGAAAACCGAAAAAGAGGAAACCAAGGCCGAAAACCGAAACCGAAACACCGAAATAATACCAATTATTAGTATAATTGCATTTATGGCTATGACTGTGTACAAACTTTACTAAAATCAAGGCATTGCAATTGCATAAATTAATATAACATTTTCAAAGAATAAATTAATTACAAACTATGCAAATATTTATTTTGCACAATGCACAGTATAAAATAAAATTCAAACTAAAATGTTTAACTTGACCCCACTCATGTGTACACTAAATAATAATCTACTGGCCTGCAGAAAGGTTTTAAAATGAAATGTTCTCTCAAAAACAAAGCCGAGTGCAAACTTCTCATCACACCAGCACCCAGTTTGCACGTCTAAATTAGTTACATTTAAAAAATTTAGCATACAACAGCATAAAAGCATTTTTTAATGAACAATGGTCCATGTTTAATACAAATGTACATGAAACTTAATGAAACATGTTTAGTAAATGTAGAAAATATTTAAGAGAGCATTAATTTAGTTCTATACATACATACATACATGTTCCCAATTCCCATACATATTTTTTTGTAATGTCACAAGTAATAATCTCAGGGTTTACTGGGTTTTACATGATTATTTTTGTATTGGTGGCGGAATACTAAAAGAAATAAACATTGTCATGTGTTTATCTTTCTTCTTCTCACCGATTCCTAATGGTTAGAGGACAGTTTTGAGTCGTCCACTGTCGTTTCAAGGAATAGTACAACGGAGAGCGCGTCAAGTATAAACCCCTCGACCGTTTGGAGCGGTGCGCGCGCTGTCTGTGGAGACTCGCGCTGCCTTGTTTATACTTTCGCCTGCCTCCGTAGCGCGAGTCTCCACAGACAGCGCGTGCACCGCTCTTGACCCGCACACAACCGGAGTGGTCGTCATGGCGGCGCGCATTGTTTAGAGCAGATATAGGTGGATAAACAAGGCTTCCGTCTCCTCGCGGCTTCAGATTCACTGAAATGCGTCCACACCTCAGACACGTTGTTTCAGACAAGCACGTGCAGCTCGCGGTTTCTGTTTGCGTCATCACAATATTTCGGCCGTATTGTTTCGGTGATAAAAGTCTTTCAAAAATTTTCGGCCGAAAATGGCCCAAAAGTGCATTTTCGGTTTTCGGCCGAAAATTTTCGGCGGCCGAATATTCGGTGCATCCCTATCGGTTTTGATGAGGGTAACAAAAACTGTACGAGTGCGGATTAGAACCCAGAGAAGCAGGGACACGTTGTGTATTTTGATTTGTGATTTCACCGGAACGAATGAAACCTCCACAACGGATTGCAGCGCGCGTCTGATTGAAGACAACACATTTCAGCGCTAGATCTCCTCGAACGAATGAAACGAATGCTGTTAGTTAAGATTTCAAAAATGGTGGGGACAATATCAAACCTGGCAAAAAGTGGTGGGGAAATGTTCCATCCGTCCCCAAGTACAGGCTACAGTGTTAACCTTGAATTTATCTGCGACCTCGGCTCTCAATGAGTAGTGGCAAATTATGTCGGACACTTTAAGTAGGCTAAATAAACAGTTAATAAACTCGACAATAAACAGCTACCTATTTAAGCTTCAAGAACGGTAAAACATAAAAGCTGTCGGCCAACAGCATGTAACGAGGTTCGATCTCGCGTCGTTTGGAGGTCTATGAGGTTGAGGATGATGCGTTAACCACACAGCTATCGTTAGACTGCTAATGCATTATTGTCTTATACTATTGTAAAGCCTCATTGATGTAGCCTAATATGTTTCGACTGCAATGTTTTAAAGTTTCATTATTTTTTCAATTTAATTTCAGTATTGAGATTAATTAATTAATTTAACTACGTTTTACTTGAATTAATCTGCTACCATCGTTCAATCGATCTGAAAGAGCCGCGGCGCAGCTGTAGATTACACAAAAAACGGACACTTTTCAAAGTCTGTGATTGTAGCGCCTGTTAGCAGTCAAAGGCAGCAAATACACCTCAACTTTTACCGCCGCGGCAAAACTGCGGCGGTAAAAACCACATTCTGGTTGTCTATCTACTGAATAAATCTACCTGTTGAGCCACTCGTGATCGAATAGTTATGCCGCAAATTAGTTAAATTCTCCCAGAATCTAGAGCTAGCGTACACAAACGCGAGACAGAGATTGTGCTTCAAACCGCCTAGCGCATGCACACACACGCACATGCGGCAGAGAGGGAAACCGAGCGAGAGACCTTGCGAGTGCGCATGTCATCCAAACCACCCAGTTTTACAGTTTTTTTTTACTGTAACTGACAGATTCTAGTCAAAAAAAAACACAATACGGGAGTGGGAGGGAATAGGAGTCATTCTTCTGGGATTGGGACGGGATTCTATGTTTTTAGAAACATCCACATACACTTTTAAGACTTAGATTTTCACTTAAAATAACCCTTGCATTGTCCATTTTACATGATTGACATCTTTTTGGCTGAATAACAGATCATGTTTCCTCTTAGGTGACTGGATTGGATGGTAACTACCGTATTACATGTCACACGGTGATGGAGGTACTGCGTGAACACAGGGACAGTGTCATGGCTGTGCTGGAGGCCTTTGTATATGACCCATTACTCAACTGGAGGCTTATGGATAGTAAGCACACAACTTTTCCTTATTCAAAATACTTGAACATACCAGAGCCACACACATATATGGTTATGGCGACATTTGGCAATGACCCTTATTGTAATTGTAATTGTTACCGTATAGTGTGATAAAATAATAGGAAATCTGAATCCAATTGATCACAGGCGACGCATTTTAAAAAAACATGATAACACCAGGTGAAATGCATCCAATGCATCATAGCTGAGCACTTGTGATGGGATCACAAACAACGCATCTTAAAACCAGGTGGAAACAGGCATCACTCCTGCACGCTCATCAATGAGTCATTATCAAGAGACTCACAGAGCTACTGGGAGAGATGGGATTTTTGAGAATGACCATTTCTATTCATTTTACATGAAAGTATGCGATCTGAGGGATCAGAGCAACACAGGGAGCTCACGGACAGAAAACAGGAGTTATGAGTTATATGGCTTAACTGGAGCGTAATATGACATTTGCGGATGCAGAAGTCTGGTATCAACAAAGGCACAGGGAAGAAACCAGAAAACATGAAACCTTATGAACACACTGTGGCTGTGTTCAAAATGGCTGCCGTCGGCCAAGCTGTGAAATAAACTTTTTAATGGTTTTGCCCTCAGTGCTTCATAATACATGGTTTCTGAGACTATTTGGGTCAAGAAATTTATCAATTATGTAGATTTATTGATTTTACCTATTTTTGACCTTCAAATTCAAGATGGCCGCCAATAGGCTCTTTAAGGTGAGACACAACTACAGGTGAATAGGGTAAAAATTTTAACTTACAGATATCACCATGAAACTTTACCAGTTGATTACTCGCATGAATAGGAGAAAAAAATGTATTGTGAGTTTTCTGTAATTTTATGTTTAAATATGCTAAACAGGCTCTTTCTAGTTAAATATGTTTTAACATGTAATTTTCAACTCTGGCTTATTTTTGTGTTTTGTTTTGTTCTTCCCCTTTTTTCTGTTGTCTATTGATGCTTTTACTGGAAAGCGCCTTGTGCACCTTTTGGCTGTTGTAAGGCGCTATACAAATAAAATTTGATTGATTGATAAATATGCACTAATTTGCATATATTTTGAAGTGACGAATCTCACCGTTGAAAAAATACAAGGTTCAAAATTGTTTTAGCATTTTGTTGATATATTCAATGAAAAGACATTACCAGAGGGGATTATGAATATTTCTTTTTGTTACCCTGGAAATCAGAAAATACTGCCAATAGCATTAAATTGAAGCTCCAAGTACCAGTTACTCCGACCTGCCGTCAGAGGCTGCGTTTACACTTGGTACAATTTTTTTTTTTACATATCCCTTTGACACTGGCTAGTTGTGCCCCTGGATGGGACGAGGCAGGTTTGAGTACCCTACCACCAGTGCTGGTGTCTACTATCACTAGAGACAATTTATATAGAGACATGCCACTTCCTCAATACAACTATATAGGAAAAACCCGTAATGCCAGAGATGGTGGTTGTATGCACATGTCCCAACCCTCCTGCTGGAAAGCCAATCGTCTGCTTTTAACAGTCAAGCCGGGAGACATTTAAGCCTATCGTCTGGTTCCCCTGATGCACACGCACATTTGATGTGTGCGACAGTGGAGACGAGAACCCTTGCGCATGCATAGTAAAAGTATAGCCTGTGGGGAAAGGGCATTTTAAACCTTATTTTGGGGCAAAGTCATCACAGATTTTCAGCGATTTTTGTCATAATGTACTGCTGTTTCTATATATGCAGTTTTTATGTCCCATAGACCAGTGAAACTGCAGTTCTGACTCTCTGCCCATTCATTTAGATAGGAACCTGGTCTTGTTAGTCTGAAATAACTGCCCAGAGGCTTTGCCAAGATTGCGGCCGAGTGGCAGGGCTTGCCTAAAAGTACTTTGCTATCACTTCCGCTAGGCTAGAGCATCATCCAGAGACATTTCTACACGTTGAAGTGGAACCTCTTCATCAACTGGTGCTCTACTCGCAGAGAAGACCCCCGTAGATGCTTGATTAGTGTCGTGCTTTCCTTCCTGCAAGATGGGATGGAGCGAAGGAAGTGTATGTTGCTGCTATCACCGCATATAATGACGCAGTCGGAAGTAAGTCCTTGGGAAAGCACGACCTGATCGTCAGGTTCCTGACAGGACTGAGGAGACTAAATCCTCCTCGTTCCCTCTTGGGACATCTCAATGGTTCTATCTCCCCTGCAGAGTGCTCCCTTTGAGCCTCTGCAATCAGTGGAGCTTAACTTCCTATCAATGAAGACAGCTCTACTGGTTGCACTGGCCTCCATCAAGAGGGTATGGGACCTACACGCATTCTCCATTGACAAAGCCATTGACATGATCCTGAGACCCCGGCTTGGATATGTGCCCTAGGTTCCTACCACTCCCTTTTGGGACCAGGGGCCAGTTGCATCAACAGGGCTTTACTAAGCCTGGTCCTAACTGCTAAGTAGGTCTTAGTTAAGACCAGTCTTTAGATTTGACCTAACGTCGGTTGCACCAACCAAACTTAAGCTTAGGCATAACTACGCCTGGTTTTAGCGATGCGCGTTCCTGTGAATGGCCACAGAACTATAGTGGTTGCCTAGCAGCGTGCGTTGCTGTGGTTACGTTGTAAACTATCTTACGCTGTTTGGTTAAATTGAAGCCGTTTCAATGGAGGATCAAAGAAAAAGGAAAGGAAATTTCACCGACATTGAGATACGTAATCTAATAGAGCTGTACAGTCAGCACAGACACACACTGACTGCCAAGCAATCAAACGCAGTAACTAACAAGAAGAAACAAACAACATGGAGACAGATTACGGAAGTGATTAACGATTGCTCTGACTCCGGCTGCTTTCGGACAAAGAGCGATGTCAGAAAAAAGTGGAAAGACCTCCTGAGCAAGGCAAAAAAAGATTTTTCTTCAAAAAAACACCACCCGACCGGCGGGGGTCCACAGTCAGGGGATCTCTGGATAATCCGTAATTCGTTTGTAATTATAAAATGAAAATACCGATTTTCTGTTTTTTGTTTGAAATAGAAAAACCAAATAACCGTTTTTGGTGTTAGAATCAAAAAACGAAAAACCAATTAAAAACTGCTGGTTTTTCGTTTTTGGAAATCATTTTATCGTTATTCCTTTTTGAACAAACAATGAAGTGAGTCTTTGAACTTTTGTCAATTTGTTTTTCGTTTATAAACCAAAAACGGAAGTCACGTGGTCCATTCCTTTTTTGGAAGCGAATGTAACCAGAAACACTTTCAAAATAAAAGTAACTACAGTTAGCGAGATGATTGTGGACTAAAACTGAACTAATATAACTTTTTTTAGTACAACTAAAGTAGCACTGGGTGTGAATAACACTTTAGTTAACTGAAATAAAAACTAATAAAATAATAACTCTGGCTGTTAGGGAGAATTAAACATTTGTAAGACCATTGGTGAATGGGGCCTACAGCTATGTATGCTATGAGCTGGGCTCTGAATTGCAACTCTTTCACAAGCATATATGGCCTAAAATGTTTTACAAGCATAGTGGGTGAGTGAAGACTAAAACCTACTGTAAATGTTATAAGGTTATATTATATTTTTATACATATAGTTCATCCTCCAGGTTGTGGTTATTATAGCCTCTGCAGTGGACAGATGTAGATTTAGCCAGAGCCAGGATGTCATTGTGCAAATACAGCCTCCTCCTGAGAGCAACACATTCCCCTTGTAGTGTTTTACATCTGTTTTACTGAAGTTAAAGATAATAAATAATGCTCTCCAATCTTTTTTTTTAAATAAAGTGTGGTGTTGGTTGTGTGTGCAAGTGAAAGAGTTGCAATGCAGAGCCATGCTTCACTGTACCATTGTACATTATGATGTACATTTGTAATTAAAGTCATAAGCTGACATCATCCAATTTCCTGGATGACAAACAGCCTGCATATATAGAAAAGGTTCACTAGGAGGTGGTCAAAAAAAAAATTATACATATAAAAACATATATATGCATACATATACACATACATACATTAGGGGAGAAGAAAAAAAAAAAAGAAAAAAAAAAGTGTGTATATATATACCCAGACATACATATATATATATACACATACATATATATACATATATATATATATATATAGATATATATATATACATACATATACACATATACATACATACACATACACATACATATACATACATACATGCAAGCATATTAAAAAAAAAAAAAAAAAAAAAGGAAACCACCCAACCCAACATATCACAGAAAAGGGCTGAAATCTATTTCTTCATTTAAACCAGGATATACTGTGGCCTGTAATTCATATATATAAAATGTTTCTCTCTGTAGAAGTAATTTTAATCGGTCACCACCCCGAATACTCTTTTTTATCGCTTCTAAACCCTCAACCATAAGACCTTCTGGGTTACTATTGTGCACCTTTTGAAAGTGTTTTGCCATAGGGTAATCTAAATTAGCTTTTCTAATGGCATTCTTATGCTCAGATACTCTGTCTTTGAGACGTCTCTTGGTCCGGCCTACATAAAAGCATCCACATGTGCATGATAATCTATATACCACAAAAGTAGTATTGCAATTAATGAATGTCTTTATGTTGTATTTTTTGTCTGTCTTGAAATTAAAAAAATCTTTACATTCTTTAATGTTAGAACAATGATTACAAGACCCACATTTGTAAACTCCTTTTAAATCTGTGTGAAGCCACGTGGTCCGTTTTTTGGCAGGAAGATGACTAGATACTAACCTATCTCGTAGAGTTGGAGCCCTCTTGAAACTTATTTTAGGAGATGTAGAAAAAACTTCTCTAAGAACAGGATCACTCTTAATAAGATTCCAATTCGAATGTATAATTCTTTTTATAGAATTGGCCAAGGAGCTATATTCTGTCACAAAATAAACCTGATTTTGTAAAGCAGGTGTTTTTTTCTTCTTCTGAAATAATTCTTGCCTAGAGATAGACAGGGCTTTATTAGAAGCATTTTGTATAATTTCTGTATGATAGCCCCTTTCTACAAATCGGTTGGACAAAATTTTTGCTTGCGCTTCATATTCGTTATCTGTGTCACAAATCCGTCTAAGACGTTGAAACTGGCCAAAAGGTATGTTGTTTCTTAGCCAATTAGGGTGGAAACTATCTGCTTTTAACATGCTATTCCTATCTGTTGTTTTACGATATACAGTAGTGTGAAGTTTTCCATCTTCTCCAATAGAAATAGTTAGATCTAAGAAGTTAATAGTCGTTTTGGAATGTTCCATACACAATTTTATATTCCTATCATTATTGTTCAAGTACTCATAAAATTGTAACAATTCATCAAAAGAACCTCCCCAAATCAAAAAAATATCATCAATATACCTCCCCCACCATTTTATCTTGTCAATGTACCTGTGTGGATAGACGAGATCACTCTCCCATAGACCTAGAAACAGGTTAGCATAGTTGGGGGCAAAACATGCACCCATCGCAGTGCCCCGAACTTGAATATACATTTGGTCCTGGAAAAGGAAAACGTTGTTCTTAAGTGTCCATTCAGTGAGCTGAACGATAAACTCGGAGGGAGGCAAAGAGTCCGTGGGTCTATTGGTCAAGAAATGTTGAAAAGCTAATTTAGATTACCCTATGGCAAAACACTTTCAAAAGGTGCACAATAGTAACCCAGAAGGTCTTATGGTTGAGGGTTTAGAAGTGATAAAAAAGAGTATTCGGGGTGGTGACCGATTAAAATTACTTCTACAGAGAGAAACATTTTATATATATGAATTACAGGCCACAGTATATCTGGTTTAAATGAAGAAATAGATTTCAGCCCTTTTCTGTGATATGTTGGGTTGGGTGGTTTCTTTTTTTTTTTTTTTTTTTTTTTTAATATGCTTGCATGTGTGTATGTGTATGTGTATGTATGTATATGTGTATATGTATGTATATATATATATATCTATATATATATGTATATATATGTATGTGTATATATATATATGTATGTCTGGGTATATATATACACACTTTTTTTTCTCCCCTAATGTATGTATGTGTATATGTATGCATATATATGTTTTTATATGTATTATTTTTTTTTTGACCACCTCCTAGTGGACCTTTTCTATATAGACCATTTCAAAAGATGTAAACAACACTGGCCCAGAAGCACTTCCTGTTTCAGTTTTTTAACACTACATAAAAGCTAGGATAAAATACAACCAACAGAACATTTAAAACTGAATCAAAAAGTTAAACAAACATCTTTAAGAAGTTTTCTTTACATTTGAAATAAAGAAAACAGTTACAAACTGAAACAGGAAGTGCTTCTGGACCAGTGTTGTTTACATCTTTTGAAATGGTCTATATGCAGGCTGTTTGTCATCCAGGTGTTCTTAATCTAATTAGTATCTACAAAAGAGGGAATTGTTTGTTTGAAAAAAAATATACCCTGAAGAAGGCTGTCTGTGCCGCTACGCGTGGGTTACATTACTTTTCCCACATGTTTTTAACTTTTCTACAATGATATAGCCAGTCCAATAAAGGCTTTTTAATTGTTTGAAGAAGAGTGCCTTGGAATTTCCTTTTTTTGATGTTGAACTCCCGTCTCCAAAGAGCACCTTCCTACATCTTTTTTTTTTAACTCCCTGAGCACCCTGAACACTTTTTTCTCCTTTCACTTCATTCTTTGTTCAAAAAGGAATAACGATGAAATGATTTCCAAAAACGAAAAAACGGCAGTTTTTAATTGGTTTTTCGTTTTTGGATTCTGACACCAAAAACGGTTATTTGGTTTTTCTATTTGAAACAAAAAACAGAAAAACGGTATTTTCGTTTTATAATTACAAACGAATTACGGATTATCCAGAGATCCCCTGACCGTCCACCCCAAAAAACATCTGTGTACAGTGACATAATTGTTGAGATCTTTGAAGAGGATTCCCCGGTGTAAAGGAGTTTTGGCTAAAGGGCTGATCGGGTGATTGTGCTCGCCTCAGGGTGTTAATCAAAACACATCATCACAAGATTCAGACTCTTCTCTTTACTGGTATTATTGTGTATAGATATGTGTGTGTGGTCTGAAATAAACAAATGAATAACATTACAATAAGCAATTACAGTATTCAAACATAATAAGAATATACATGTCATTCTACATCCAATACAACTATCAGGGTTTGAAATGCACTAGCAGCTACCGAAATTAACCACTAGATGTCGTATAAAGCACAAATAATGCGAATTCGCGAATTCCACGTGAATCTAAGTAAACACTGCGTCATTATATACAACAGTTCAAATACGACGAATACTATAAGCTTGACACTCATTAAAGTGTTAACATTTCACCAAGTAACCACAAAGTCTACAGAAATAAACAACTTCAGTAACTTAAATAACTTCCTATCTATTTATGACAGTCTGATTTTGATGTGAGGCCAGTATAACTAAACAATAATCTCGATAATTTACCTCAACCAAATACTAATGTGGCAGTTAACTAAATTACTAAATCACAATTAAGTAAATAGACTTACATTTTCTTATGAACGCACACACAGCATATAACACTAGGTTGAGATACAGGAAGATATAATGCGCGTTCTTCACTTAACTCCACTTGCGAACTGATCAGGAAGTTTCTAACTCCACCCAACGTCATCTCAGCGTCATCAAGAAGTTATTCGCTGATTGGTTAGATCTCCTTAACATCGCCGCCCCCAAATATGCCATATTGGCATATTTGTTCCTGCTTAAGTTTCTAAGTGTCAGTAATCTCAGGCAAAGGGATGCAGCGGGCAACAGGCCGTGTATATAACCTGCCTTTAACGTTGATTTCTACAGACCTTACAAGTCCATCAGCCCCAGGGAATGTTCTGACTACTCTCCCGATTAACCAGAGGGCACGAGGTAGCTGAGGGTCAACCAACATTACAACAGATCCAACTGTAATGGGTGTAGTGTCTGCATGCCATTTCTGACGTAACTGAAGGTTAGGCAAATAGTTTCTCACAAAGCTTGACCAGAAGTGATCAGTAAGGACTTGGCTTTGTCTCCATCTACGTCGTCCTATGAGCTCAGTAGCAGGATATATCACTTGAGGTAGAGAGCTGTCCGGCCGCCCCATAAGCAGGAGATTTGGGGTGACTGGATCCAGGTCAGCTACATTGGAGGAGACATATCCTAGGGGCTTGCTATTGAGAATTCCCTCTACCTCAATAAGCACTAAGTTTGAAGCACTTCCTCTGTCACTGTTTGTGAACCTACAACAGTACGGAGAGCATTTTTGATGGATCGGATTTCTCTCTCCCAGATGCCACCAAAGTGGGGAGCACTAAGAGGGTTGAAGAGGAAGGTGATTTTTTTGTTTGGCAAGATGTTGTTGAAGTTCTGGGCAACAGTTAGTTAAAGCCTCTTTTAATTCTCTCTCTCCACCGTGGAAATTGGTGCCATGGTCAGAAAGCAGTTCAGATGGGGTGCCTCGACGTGCAATGAATCTCCTCAGCGACATAAAAGAATCTGTGTCTACAGATGTGAGGAGCTCAATGTGTACACATCGAGTGGTCAAACACTTGAATATTATACCCCATCTTTTCTCACAGCGTCGTCCTACTTTTATTTGGAAGGGACCAAAGCAGTCCATCCCAGTGCTATAGAAAGGAGGTTTGTGAAGTCTGTGAAGAAGTGAGGGCTGGGGGTAGATCAGCCATTTTAGGGACCTCAGCTTTGGCCTTCCATTTGCGGCATTCTATGCAGTGGTGCTGGAATTTGCGAATTGCCTCAAGACCCCTTAGTATCCACACATTTCTCCTCATTTCAGCAAATACCCGTTCTGTCCCTGGGTGACATAGCTTACTGTCATAGTCCTGGATGAGCAGTTTGGTTGCTGGATGGTGAGGATCCAGTACTATTGGGTGAATTGTCTGGAATTCTAGACCCTCAACACGACGGAGACGTCCTCCAACCCTTATGAGCTGACTGGATTGATCAAACTCTGGTGATAAAGTGAGTAAACGGCTTGTAGTGGATACAGGCTTACCAGCTTTCAAACGTTCATATTCCTCTGGGAAACTGTCACATTGGATATTCTGGAAGATGAGGCATTCTGCCTTCACATAGTCTTTAGCTGTAGCTGGACTGGATTGGTTTGGGTCACTTTGACTTTGCTGAACTGTGGCTTCAACAAGGTCCTTCCATGTACTGTACTCGCTAATGTTCGAGGGGTTTGTTACTCTGAATACACCGCAGAATACACTCTTTTTCCTTTCCATTTCATCCTCAGGAGGTTGAAGGGCTGGCATAGCTGGCCACTCTGATTCAGCCTGTAGTAAGAATGGTGGGCCTTGACTCCATCGGTTTGGTGATGCAAGCTCTTTCAGAGTTCTCAAGGGGTCGGGTCGGCCCGACAAACCCGACGGGACCCGCGGGTTCGGGCCGGGTTCAAGTCGAAAATATAAGCAAATGACTCGGGTCGGGTCGGACCTCGGGTTTAATCTTTTCCGCCCGGTAAAAAACAAATGATTAATCATCGCTGCTGTTCACCATAAAGTCTGGCTGCTGCGTGCATAGTGCATCGCGGGTGGCTGGCCGAGAGGAGAACACTGCTCAGTCCATCCACTGTGGACGCACTGATCATCCTCCACAATGCCTATTATAAGCATATGATTATGTTTGTAGGCTAGCCTAGGCCTATTTTGTTTCAAAACTCGTAGCCCGCCCGCTGGTTGGCTGTTTGAGTTCTTTTTATTTATTATTGTGTGAAGATTTTTATTTAAACAGGCATGCGTTAGCTACTTTACTTTAAAAAATAGTTGTCAACACTGCACTTGCGCGCATTTCAGATGTAATACAATGGAAAAAGCAAAGAAAACGCGGTTGGAAGATTAGGAAAAGGAAAAGAGAATCTGACTGCGTGAGAAACCTGACAAGAGTCCAACTCGGTCGGGCTTTTCACTCCTTGGCGCGAGCTAAAAAGCAGCTCTGGATGCAACGGTGATGCTGACATGGCGATCTTGTTGATGGACTAGTAAGTCAATCTTTCTAAGTTTGTGTGCATTTTATTTTGTGATTTCACCGGAATGAATAGACGCCGCAACAGCTATAGATTGTAGAGCGCGTCCGAGTCGGGCCGCGGGCCGGGTTCGGGCAGATAATTCATGTTGATGTGTCGGGTTACATCGGGTTCGGGCTTTAAAAGCCACGGGCCGGGTCGGGTAATAATTTTCAGGCCCGTTGAGAACTCTAAGCTCTTTTAAGCTGCGACCCCTTGTGAGATCATCTGCAGGGTTTCGGACAGAATCCACATATCGCCATTGATGTTGATCAGCTAGGTCTTGGATTTCTGAAATCCTAGTCCCTACGAAGACTTTAAAGCTACAGGACTCTGATTTTAACCAGGACAGGACTGTGGTGGAGTCGGACCACAAGACCACTTGGCTTATTTCGATTGTATGTTCAGTTTCTAGTAGCTTTGCCATCTGAGCACCAATAAGTGCTGCACACAGCTCTAGTCTAGGGATAGTTTGCTTCCGTTTGGGGGCAACTTTGGATCTGGCAATCAGGAATGCAAGCTGAATCCGGCCTTCTTTGTCCTCAGTTCTCAGGTATGACACAGAGCCGTATGCCTGTTCTGAGGCATCACAGAAGATACGAATTCGCCTTGTAACATTGAGATGGTCCATATCCGCTGAGACATAGCACCGTGGAATGGTAACTTCAGAAAGGCAGGGAAGCTCGTTCTCCCACCTGTTCCATGCTTTCAAAAGATCTTTTGGCAACATGGGGTCATCCCAATCTCTTTGTTTGTTCCACAGCTGTTGGATCAGGATTTTTGCACGCATGGTGAAAGGGAGAATGAATCCCAGAGGATCATACTGGCTTGCTGTCACTTTATAAATGTGGCGCATAGTGGGTGTGGTTTCTGGCACTGGGCGGTGTTCAAATCCAAGGACATCTGAGTCATAGTTCCATCTCAATCCAAGAGTAGATTCTTGTGGTTCAACTTTGTCATGTGACAGCCAAAGCTCAATACTGTTTGAACAGGCCTCTTTAGGTAGGTGATCAATGAAATTGGGCATGTTGGCAGCCCATTGACGGATTTCAAAACCACCACTGGCAAGAAGTTCTCGTAGCCCATCCACTAATTGCTTGGCCTCATCTGGGAACATCACGCTCTTTAGGCAGTTGTCTACGTAGAAGTTCCTTTCAACTGCTGATCTGAGGATGTCATTTGGCTTGGTATTATCTAAAGCATGGCGCTGTAAGGCATAGATGGCACAGCAAGGGCTGCAAGCTGTGCCAAAAGGAAGCACTTGCCACTCATAAATGCTGGGGGGGATGTTTGTTTCAAGGTCACGCCAGACAAATCGGAGTAGGTTTCTGTCTTCAGGCAGTAGGCGAACCTGATGAAACATACCCTTTATGTCTCCACTCACTGCGACGGTATGCTCCCTGAAGCGTAACAGAACCCCCAAAAGGGAAGGGCCCAGTGCAGGTCCGGCAAGGAGGTAGTTGTTGAGGTTATGCCCCTTGTATTCAAAAGGAGCAGTTGAACATCACTCTGTTTTTGCCGTTATGGTGAACCATGTGATGGGGAATAAACCATGATTCCTCCTCAGTAGTAACAGAGTCTGGTTTAAGTTTAACCACCTAATTGCTTTCCTCCAGCCTTTTGATCTCTTCTTTGTATGCAGATGCATTTACAGGATCTTTAGTTAACCGCCGCTCTGTGTTTCTCAGGTTGGGCATGACAGAGTCTTTGGAGGCATTGAGGTGAGGCATGTCAGCTTTACGCAACAGGGGAGTGGCATAGCACATCACTCCATCTACCATCACTCTGGTGGTTTTAACTTGTAGCAAATCCATTGCTTTCTGATCTTGTTTGGATCGTGTGACCAGTCTTTCATTTTTGTGGGGAATGATATCTTCTTGCCAAAGTCTCTCAACATTACGGAAAAGTTCTTCCATTTGAGGTGTGACAGAGAGGTGTAGGCATTGCTGAGGATGAAATCGTTGCTGTAGAAGGCGGGATGGTCCTTGTAACACCCAACCCAGTCTAGTTCTAATTGCCGCTGGACCTCCAGGTGGGCCAAATCGAACTGGCTCAACGGGTAATCAGATGGGGATGATCTGCACCTATTAGAAGGAGGGGACGTGCTTTGAGAATGGGCTGCAATGGGGTGCCTTTTAGGTGCCAGTATTTCTGCTGGAGTATTTCAATGGGGTAAGAGTGTTCTGCCAAACTTAAGTGCTCAGAGGTAAATGCGTTCTGGATTTGGTAGGTCTTTCCTGGCTGTGCCATTGAACGTACACTGAAGGAAACAGAGGCCCCATGAAGTTTCTTGACATCTTGTCGAATTGTTCTTAATGCAAGGTCCTCAGTCTGTCCATTAAGCCCTAGTTTCTGAGCTGCAGCTGGGAGTAGCATGGTTCTTTCCGATCCGTCATCAAGTACCGCATAGGTGTTCAGGGTTTGATTTTTGTGTTGTAAGACAACAGGAACAACTTTCAGCAGAACATGCTTGGAACTTTCAGGCCTGTCCAGGTATTAGGGTGACAGGGGTTAAAGTTCTCCGTCGCTACGACGGATTTCCGTTAATTGCAGCGAGTCTAGGACGGATATCTGTCAATTGCAGGGTTCCCGTCTGTCCTTATGCCTTAAATTAACTTTTCATAATTTTAAGGCTGTAAATAGGCTTTCATTTCGCAAATAGTGTGATAAATGTCTTAATTTTAGTTTGAATAGGTCTTAAATTAAGGAAAGATGATGAGTATTCACCCTGCTGAGGGGGGATGTGATAAAGCCTGGAGTGGAGCGAAAGCACGTTCCTCTCTCCACTCTAAGCATTCGGTAATCACTTTGCTGATGGTCCACTCCGGTTTTTCCAATTCCAGCTCACGGAAAAACTGCTCCCTTTACACTCAATCTTGTCAGGCGAGGCTACAGCTCATTTGCTGCGGTCCCATGATAGAAAACAGAACGCGGGTCAATATTGGTCGTTTCTCAATACCAAATACGCAAACTTCGGACTTGCATCCTTGGTAGTTCGGACTTGCCAAGTTCGACTCGGGAGAACAAACTCCCGAGGACGAGAGGACGCAGCTAACAACGCGTTCTTGATCGGCTATGTTTACACGGAAACGATTCTGAAGAGAAAACGCAAAAGTGGCGTTGCATCATCTTTTTTTAAATTCTGCGTTTAGACGAGTGTTTCGTGTGGTAAATACGTGCAAATGGAGACGCAAAAGTGTGAAATTCAATGTAGTATGCACTTCAGGCGGCTAGGAGTGCATACTACAACAACACCAAGTCAACGCGCCTGCGTACAACCTTCACAGTCAAGCAGACTTTTGCGTTTTTGCGTTTACACGGGAACGCGACGGTGGAGCGTTTTTAAGATTTCCATTCTGGAGGGTGGTTTCACTTTTTTGCGTTTTTGAGCCTCAAAAACACTCTCGCCGTGTAAACGAAAGGCACATCCGATAAAATATTTTTACGTTTTCACCCGCGAGCGTTCTCGTGTAAACAGGGCCTCATCACGCGGCTACTCCGGTTATCAACTCTGCCTTTTTTCATCAACACCACTCTGCCTCTTTTCATTTATAAATGAACATAATTATTATCATAAACATATAAACGGCCACACAAATGTGGTTCAGGCAACTCACATTGATTATCATATATTTATAACAACACGAAATATAGCTAAAACCTGCTTCCTTTTGTTTTCTTTTTTAAAATATGAAACATTATTTTTCATTAAAACTGACATTTAACAAACAGACAGGGTTGTATCGTTTTATTGTATTATGCGTACACATACAGTGAAGAGAATGCATAGTAATATAATATTTTATATATTTTAGAATATATAAAATTACACAAGCATGTCTTTTTTGTTAAATAACAGTTTTAATGATAATATCCCGTTCAAAAGTATAAGTAGCCTAATAGGTAGGCTATAATAAACTATACAATGAGAAATAAAGCAAACTATTCAGTTAAACATAAGTCAGCTCTCTAATAGGCTATAAGTTAAATAGCCTACATAATAAAGTTATAGAACTTCACTTTGCCCTCAGCCAAAACGATTTGCCATGGCACAAACTATATATTAATATAGTTTAGCATTGTTTGGTCTCATAAGATAAATAACATGCACTGAAAAGTTATGTATATGGTTGATTATTTGTCAAGATAAGTAATTGTTTTTCATAGATTAAAATGGCTTTTAAATTACGTAAACTGGCAATATTAAATCGGTTTTAAACATCTCCCCTTAAAACGCTATTGGTCTCGACAATTTAAATAAAGTTACAGGAATATGACTTGGCCTGAAAAAAAATTCAGTCAGAAGAATTTTTTTCACTTTAAGTCCTGGGGTGACCACCATCGAACAAACCAAATGTGGGACAATTATAAGTTTGTGTGGGACAATGTGGGACATGTTACCAACACTAAAACATACACTGAAACTGTTATATATATTATATAGACACAAATAAACAGATATTTAAGTTTTTTTTTGTTTTTGTTTTTGTTTTTTGGTGTCAGAAATACTACAGAAACTGAATAAAGTAATCCATTGTAAAATAATACTGGATAGTCTTTTTAGTCCAGACTGAATTAAATACATAGGCTATTAATTCTGATTGCTTACAATTAATGCTATGTTGTTATGACAACTGAATTAATGGCAGACACATATGGATGCGTTTACTTTAACAACTGTAGCACGGGGATTCATTACTGTCTCATTATAGTACTGTCTGTCTGTCTGTCACATGCATTTAAAGGAGCTGTATGTAAGAAATTTATTTCAAATAATCATAAAATGACCCTGATGTGTCACTAGACATTAAGAAATCATGTTCATTTCAAATACTTTTATCACTGACAACAGTAGTCCGGCCAGGATATTGTCATTTAAAAAGTGTTGTTGCAGCCCTCAACTGTCATGTTGTGTTTTGGTCTGATGCTCCACCCTCCACCGATCTACCAATCACAAAGTCATTAGTGTTGCAGCATTCGGGTTGCCAGCTCTGCTCTAGTTACCACAGCTGCAGCTACAAACGTGTGGGGTAAAAAAAAGTTGGATCCTGCAGCATATCTGGCAACCTGGGGTCAGGGGGGAGGGGATACACCGCTCTACAGTAATTTGAAACTGATTGCAGTACCAGTTTTGGCCACAATCTTACATACAGCTCCTTTAATGCTAATTTAAGACATAACCGAGTCCGACTGTCTTTACGAGGTTACTCACCAAGACCAGAGTTTTGAAATAATTTAGCGTGTTTTTAACTGTTAAAGCGATATAATCCAGGGATAAAACTTTTGTTTGTGGCGAGCTGTTTGTGAGGCGAATTTAGGCTTTACTGTATGCACGCAGTGAAAGACATCTGAGAGTGTGCGAGCACGGGATGGTTTAACGTTGCTTGAATGTTTAAACGTTACGTTTAAACGTTGATAAACGTTAGTTACGATCATAGGTTACGATGCAATGCTGGCCCGATTGTGCAAGTTAATATTCCGTCATGTCCCGACTCCTAAACGCGAGTGATTATCGACGCCTGCAACAGCGCTTATAGTGCAGAGAGAGGAGACGCAGCAGCGCGAAGTGCTGAAAACTACGCAGCAAAAGTAATAAGCAAAATGCTTTCTTAAAAAGGCAAAAGAACGTATGCACGTTTTGGGGGGCATTTCCTCAATAATGCCCCCCATTATTGCGGGACATTTCCTCAATATGCGACGTGTGGGACAAGGGGTGAAAATGCTGTGCAGTACAACGCAAAGCGGGACGGGTGGTCACCCTACCAGGTACAGGGACTCATTTGTGGAACTCACTAAGCAGGTACCCTCTGTCTAAATAACTAACTTAAATAACTTCCTATCTAATATATTTATGACAGTCCGACTTTGACGTGAGGCCAGTATAACTAAACAATAAACATCTCGATAATTTACCTCAACCAAATACTAAAGTGGCAGTTAACTATTACTAAATCACGATTAAGTAAATAGACTTACATTTTCTTATGAACGCACACACAGCATATAACACTAGGTTGAGATACAGGAAGATAATGCGCGTTCTTCTCTTAACTCCACTTGCGAACTGATCGGGAAGTTTCTAACTCCACCCAACGTCATCTCAGCGTCATCAAGAAGTTATTCGTTGATTGGTTAGATCTCCTTAACACCCGGCTTTCAATGGTTTGATTCGGTGCGGAAAGTGGCGGTATCGCCCTAGAAACTGCCGTCTCTCCAGAGATGGATGACGACCACCCAAGCGAGAGTGTGAATTGTGAAGGTGTGTAGCCTAGATTAGAGTAGCCTAACAGTTTTAGTAGTTGTCAGATAACAGTATCTCTGACAGATTATCTGTATTTTCAGACTCGATAGAGCCGCCTTTCACTCCTCATTCAAGTTCATTTGAAGGCAGCAGTGGTGCACTGCTGGCGAAACGGATGAGGACGCTGGATAATCTGCAGCAGACACTTCTTGAAAAAGAAATTGTTAGAGTAGAGGCTGAAACAAAGAAGTTACAGACCGAGCAGAAAAAGCTGGAACTTGAAAAACAAAAATTATCATTAGAAATAAAGTTGCTCCAACAACATATAGCCCTAAATAGATCATCTTCACCTATTTCTGAAGAGGATGGGCGGTCTTTTGTAATTCTGTAAATAAGCCTAATGGCAAATTGTGTGAAATGAATCAATGACAATAATATGTAAATTCATAGACCTACTGGTACTTTGTTTGTTGTTGATTTTTTATGCTTTATGGTTTACAACCTGAAGATAATTAGTAGAATTATTTTAAGTGCAGCAGTAGTTTTATAACAGTTTACATTTACATTTTATAGTTTTACATTTAGAAAGAATTAATAATGCGTGTACGGACTAGTCGTCCACCGACATCTTCATGCCCTGCATGGTCCACAGGTTCGACACCTTCCTCCGGCACCGGCTGATTGTGTTGCCTAGGGAGAGGGATCCTCTTGGTGACACAGATGTTGTGGAGGACAGTGCACGCTGCTATTACAGTGCAGACTCGCTCAGGGTGCATCCGTATCTCTCCATGAAGACAATGAAACCTAGAAAAAAATAATTAATGATTACTTACTTTGATTGGTAACTAATCAAAGTTTAACCTGATAAAATAAATATATTAAATGTAAATCCGTGTTATATTTTAGCCTATCTGCAATAACAATGTGGGTTTTTGTAAAGATCCGTTTGGCCATATTAATGCATACTGATACTTTTAAATGTATCAGTATGCATTAATATGAGGAGAGTCTCAGTATAGTTAGTATAGTTAGTACAGTATAGTACTGCCCTACAAAGGCAAAGCGCAGTAACTACACATTTGGTCAAAAATGAGTCAAGACTTGTAATGGGCTTTATGACATGTGTTCTGTCTTCTGAAAAAATATGGGTTAAACTATGTCCCGTTTCGGAGATGCATTACCACATAATCTACCCATAACATGTTTGGCTGGTATAAAAACATTTAAAGGCCCTTTTCTCCGTTTCTTTGTTTGCATAGTTACTGCACTTTGCCTCTGTAGGGCAGTATAGTTTTCAGAGATCGCACTTTATCAGTACCATGGATAGCGCGGCACAGGCAAAGGATTTTACCTGCGCTTGAGGATTCCGATGCACCGCTCAACGAGTGATCTAGTGGTGGTGTGGATGGTGTTATACCGTCGTTCTTGCTCAGTCCTCGGAGCAATTATAGGCGTCATCAGCCAGTGTTTCAGTGGGTATCCACTGTCGCCGAGAAGCAGCCCGTTTATTCTTCCAGCCTCGAAATCATGATATAACACACTCTCCTGGAGGATGTGTGCGTCATGGGCAGATCCAGGCCATCTCGCCACCAAATTAAAGATGTTATAATTGGTGTCACACGCAATCTGCACATTGATTGAATGGTACCCCTTGCGGTTGACATACAGATACTCATGCTCAGATGGTGACTGGATCCGGAGGTGAGTCCCATCAATGCAGCCCACAATACCAGGAATGCGAGAGACCCGGCGGAATCGGTGTTTCATCACCGCACACTCAGCCTCAGTGGGTAGGTGCGCAGATCGCGGAAGGTGGCGGCTCAGTGCCAGTGATACTCTGCTGATGGCCCGACATGCGGAGGATTTGTGGACATTAATCATGTCTCCAACGGTGTTTTAAAACGCACCATTTGCATAAAAACATAGCGCTATTAAGAGCTGTAATACCGGTGGCAATGCTGCGTTGTGGTTCGACACAAACTGTAAGTCAGGTGACAGCTCTTCAACAAGTTCATATATATCTCTCTGACAGAATCGAAACCTCTCACTCAGCTCCTCATCATTGTAAAAGTCCAATGGATTGTTTCTGTCCCTAATAACTCTCTCCCGTCTAATAGCTCGCTCATTGTAAATTCTGTGTATAAGGCGCGCCATGTCTTTACTGCTGAGTTATCAACAAGTGGTTACTATAGAAACTAGCCTAGATTTTGACTTTACGCCTGCTACAGTCTAGGCGTAAGATTTATGCGGTCTTAGCGAGAAGAGGACTTAAGTCTGGATGGTGCAACGGCCGTAACTATTAGGTCGGACTTAGAATGTTGAGTTAAGACCTACTTACCTTAAGACCAGGCGTAAGCCCTGATGGTGCAACTGGCTCCAGGTGGTGAACCTGCAAGCGCTGCCCCTGGAGGAGGCAGACCCAGCCTTGGCACTGCTCTGTCCAGTACGCTCTCCCCGTGCTTACATAGACAGAACGCAGTGTTTCAGGACCTCAGACCAGCTCTTTGTCTGTTATGGTGGAAAGCTGAAGGGAAAGGCTCTCCAAGCAGAGGCTGTCTCACTGGATAGTGTATGCCATTGCTTTGATTTGATTTGATTAATACTTTATTTATCCAGAGGGAAATTCAGGTATCCGGTAACATACAACAGGGTTCCTACGCAGTTTGGAAAAGTATGGAATTTGATTTGAGCAATTTCCAGGTCTGGAAAAGTATGGAAAAATAAATTAAGAGTATGGAAAAATATTGATGTTTTCAGACTATTGTACCTATTTTGTTTTCTAAATATAAAATTAATAATTTCTAAATGTATATGATATGCAATCGTCTTTTTTATGGCGTTTGGATTAGGCTGCCAGCGAGCGCTGCCTAAAGATCGTTTTTACACTTGATCTGCCAGAGTCTTGGTCTGCAGAGATTGGTTGTTACGTTGTTAGGCAGCAGTTGCCATCACAGCGCCCCTACCTCAAACAGAGTTTGACTGAACATCTTTGACTAAACAACTAAACATGACTTTAGCTCTATTTTCAAATGTTCTGGTTAATTGTACATGAACATCCCTTTTGTTTCTGTAGGGGTTTATAGTTATTTAAATTTACAAAATTACAAAAATGAACAACATTGCACTGTTTTAGCAGTGCCGTTTTAATAAAATTCTGTGCTTTGAATCTGACTGGTTTTGGTGTTAATTGACTTGTACGTGCATCAGTAGCTACAATTTGTAGCGCCGTTGAAAAAAAGAAAAAGTAGCGCCGTTATACTTTAGGATCTTCCTGTCTAGCTACTTTCCTATCCTAATAAAAGGCAAAAATTCCAATTATAGATCTTTAGAATGTTACATACTTGTTAGCAGTTGAATTTTAAAACAATTTATAAAGTTAAAGGCACACTATGCAGGAATTCCATTTTTGTCAAACAGCGACCCATGGAGTCGCCGTGGAGTACTTGTGACGTGTTACATAGTTTACAGTAGTACTGTGTTTAATGAGATCTAAAATATGTTGTGAGTGGTGAGAATTTTTCACGTGAATACATAGATCCGACTCATATTCTCATGTATTAATGGTCCAGTGGCAGAACTTTTGCCAAGCGTTTCAGAGGTTCTGAGTTCTAATCCGAGTACTATAGTTTTTTTTTCCCTCATCAAAACCGATTGTTTTATTGGTGGTTGTATGTCAAGCAGGGACATTAGGTTTTGTGTAACAAATATAGAGAGTCTCTCCGCAACGGATTGAAGCATGCGTCCGTGTGAAGGCTGTGCGAGTCACATCAGAACACTGTGTCCGCGCCACTCATCGCAGCGGCAACAAGCACTTTGGTCACTTGATTTCAAAAGCACATTTCAGATCGCCTCTTATTTAACAAACGAACGAAATGAATGCTCGGGAACTCATATAACCATTCCAATAACTCCGAAGCTGTTCAGTTCAGCTAAAAATATGGTCGGAAAAATCTGTAAATGGTCTGTAAATTTGAGTCTGGAAAAGTATGGAATTTTGAAATGGAAATTGTGTAGGAACCCTGATACAAAAACAAGAACATACATAAAAAAATATACATATACATACATTAAAACCCAAAAAAATAAAAATAAAATTAAATTAAAAGTAAAATTACCTTATAACACCTTAGCCATAGTAAGCAGTGCAAAGACAGTAAATAGTGCTAATAGAATGCAGATGTAGGTAAACCATATAAGTACAAATGGAAGCACAATAAGTACAAATGGAGGTAGAAAAATTGTCCAATTATCTAATATCCTCCCTATTGTAAAGTCTAATGGCCAGTGGGACAAAAGAGTTTTTAAGTCTGTTGGTGGAGCTGAGCTGAGACAGCAGTCTACCACTGAACACACTCCTCTGCCCGATGAAGGTGTTGTGCATAGGGTGGTTGGCATTGTCCAGTATGGACAGCAATTTGTCCAGGGTCATTTTTTCTGCCACTATTGCCAGAGAATCCAGCTCTGAGCCAACTACTGAGCCAGCTCTCCTTACCAGTCTGTCCAGTCGACTGGCGTCTCTCTTCTTGCAGTTTCCTCCCCAACAAACTACAGCATAAAAGAGAAACACTGGTGTAAGAAAAAATGAAGTGGACGTCGAAGATCTCAAAAATGAAGTTTATTTACAGCATAGCAGTGGCAAGGCACACGAAGCACCTTGGGTTCACCGGCGTCAGAATGAACCCAGAACATTCAAATCTTCCACCTTTTATCCTGTTACTGTCCTCTTAATGTAAATGAAGTTGCTCTTGTCGTAACAGCTGTGTTCTGTCTTTGATCTTCTTTCAAATAAGAAAGGCCAAATGTTTAAAGCAATACGGCCAAATGTTTAAGGTGATAACATCTCTTTGAAGCCCCCTAATCAAGATGGTTCTTGAATACCCACTGTCTTTCCCACTCTATAGGTGATGAACGTGACTGTGATTCTTTTAAGATTGTTAGAATTGATTCTATGATAAATAAGCTCTTTTAAGTGAAGGAACATTTTAATCTAATCTATATTGGAGTGGAAGTTTGATCAGAACAGACTATAATTTCTTACAATCCCCCGTTTGATGCTCTTGGCCACAAGTAGCATCACATCCACTCCCTTTTCCTAAATAACACCTCCCTTTCCTGGTGGGCAGGTGCCCAGTGGCGGTGCCACCCTGGCTTAGGTTGCTCCCCTATGGCCATCGGAGAAGTCGTACCCGTCATAGGAATGACACCTCATGCACACTGGTTACAGCTCTACTTCACTTGAGCAGACTTATCATAGTTTGTGTTAAGAAAAAATATTATTATTATTATTATTTTAATATTTGGGTTTGAGAGAGGTAATCAAGAACCATCACATCCAACTGGAACGTCCAATACTGATCAGAGAATTATCTTCAGCCTGACATTACAACATGGAACACATACAACATAACCTAACACACTGACCAATAATAATAATGATACATAAACAGATAACAGTTTTAAAGGTTACACTGACAATATAGTGTGTGTGTGTGTGTGTGTGTGTGTGTGTGTGTGTGTGTGTGGATTTTCATTTTCTCAGTGTGGACATCCTTTATCCACATGTGTGCATCCACTTGACAACAATATTTCTAATGCAAATGAGTATGCATATACTTGTCTCTACATGTTCAGTCTTTGTGTCTTTGTGCATTTCATAGAGTGGGTATGTCCTCTGAACATTTTTTTTTTCATCAATGAGCAAAGACTGCTGTCCGTAGTCTCTGAAAAGGTTTGATCTCTTCTCATTTCTTTTCTCATTGTCCATTCTTTTTCTCATGGACCATAAGTTCTTCTAGCAGAAGCAGTGACTGGTGTTGTTCAAGTCTGTGCATCTTCATCAGTTCCATCCAAAGCATGGTGGGTCTCATGGTTTGTAGATATTTTAGGCCTGGATTTCTGGATCTTGCAGATCTGGAAATCTCTGTATTCTGTTCTTTTCTTGAGAGAATTTCCTGGCTCCACTGGTTCTACTTCCTTCTCGTCCTTCAAACGACCATGTCATCATTCTCCAGGAAGTTACATGTTTCAGGCAAACATCTCACTGCTTCTATCTGAAATAATGATCAAAAGAAAAGGTTGCCCCCCTTTCCCCCACAATCATCTTTTCACATTCAAACATCAAAGTCACAGAAGTTTAATCTTAAAACATCAAACATCGGTAATGTTTTTAAAAATATATTTCTAAACATAATGCCATTAAAACATTTGTTATAAATTACAACTACATAGCCATGCTAATAAAACATGTTTTTTTTTCATAAATCATAAAGAATCACCCCCCTTTTGATAGTAAACCCTTTTCTAAAATGTGTTACTATCATAAACCTAATTGTAATTTGCATCAGCATCTGCTTGTGACTGAGCTACAGTCCTGTTGCTCATGCGGTGATTCGTTGGACAAGGTGTGAATCACTTATTTATTTCCTTTCAACATTTCCAACTGGGTTTCTACATTGCCTATTTTCTTAAGCAAACCATGGTAGCCCATCTTTCTTTTGTGTGACAAGTGACACCTTCTTGCCTTGTGCCCCATCAGTCCACAAGCAAAACAAACAACTTCCTGATCTTCCTTTCTTTTCTCCAAACAGTTCCTTGCTATGTGACCATCCTTTCCACATGCATGGCAGACAAAGCTTTGCAGAGGTCTCTCATTGTCTTCACAATGTCTAGCAATGTGACCAGCTTTTCCACATGCATAGCAAATAATAACACCTTCTGAATTTATTTTTGCAAATCTCCTTGGTCTATGATGGAAACCTTTAGACCATGTACTAGAACATTCTCTCCTGCCAACAGCAGCAACTGGATGTCTAGATTTGACAGTTTTCATTTGACTATTTGCATTAGCATTATTATTGTAAAACTGTGTCATTTTACCAATAATGTCATTGTATTCAGAGAGTGGTGTCACCAGCATTGTCACAGCAGACCGGGTGAGTGGGTCACATTTGTTAATCAAGGCAGTCTTGAAACTGACATCATTCTTAGTAATATCAGGATTGCCACTGAAGGTCTTAAATGTCTCCAGCAATCGTTCTGAGAAGGCTGCTGGATGTTCCCCTTTCCTCATTTGCATCTCAGATATTCTATTCCAATTAACTGATATCACACCTAAGACATCAAGCAGTGCCTTTTTCCTCTCTGACTTATTAGCATTTCTGTCCTTTGCATTCTGAGTTAAGGCTCCAGACAAAGTGTCAGGCAAGCACATTCTTAACACAACACACACCTCACCATCTGTTAAATTGTACACTTCAGCATATTCCTCCAAGTTTTTCAGAAAATCTAGTGGATCTTGTTTGGCAGGATCAAATTTACCAATATTCTTTATCATAGCTTCTAGTTCAGTTGGATTAAATCCTCGGACTATGGTAGAGGTCATTGGTTCTTCTCTTTCTTCACTAGCACGCATAGTCGTCGTAGTATGTACTGGTGCCATGGGAAATCTGACGCTACAGTCTGAGTATTGGCTACTGAATGACTGAGAATCTTTTTCCCAACCCTCAGCTCTGTCTTCCTGCAAATCTGGCATTTCTGGAACTGGGTTACACAATCTGAGACCTAACAATGTCTTACTATGGTTTTTCTCAGTTGTGTCACTCTTTATTACAAACTGACAAGCTGCCTTTGCTTCCTCCAAATTTTTGGACAATGTTTCCACAGACGATTTAAGCATGCTATTGTTAGTTCTAAGAAGTGCGATCTCATTCTGCATCTTGACCTTTTCTTCTTTCCATATTGTTTCACTAGCCAGGAAATTTTTTGTAGAAATCACCCCAGCACTGAGTCGCTCATTTTCAGCCTCTAACTCATCTACTCTCCTCCGAGTTACTTTGTATGAAGCAAAAAGCGCTTGAAGAGCATTAGCAATTTTCCCATTTTTGTTCTTAGGCATTTTGGGATCATTTTCAAACTTAGAGATCGCCCACTTGTACGGCTTATCAACAATATTCTCTATTCCATCATACATTCCCTGTGTACCGTGTTTAGCGATGTATTTAACAATCAATTCTTCCATATTCAAAGGGATTATCTGGCTTTAGACTATCTCGTGATCCAATAGTTATTCACAAAGTTTGATTTTAAATAACTACGATTCGTCTAATTATTCACAGCTCCAAGTACTTCAGACGCAAATTAACAAAATAGCCACACTACCTGAGGCTTAACTTAACCATGGCCACAATCTACCATAAATTTCACTGGACAAAACAGTTAAAAATAAAAATAACACTGTCACAGTACGTCGGACAAAACCACACTACGTCGGGTTTATTCACTTACTTTAGAATTTCCTCAGAATTATAACAACTTCACCATCAGTTTCAAATACGTTAGAAACACGCACAATTGTTTCAGTTACTTTAGAAACAACAAATCTAATATAATTCTGCCACCACACTACTTCGGGTTTATTCACTTACTTTAGAATCTCAACAGAATTATAAGAGACCGATCCCAAGTTTCAGTTACTTTAGAAACTTTACACTTAAGTACTTTGTTTCAATTACTTTAGAAACAACAATTCTAATACAACTCTGTCACCACATTACTTCGGGTTGATTCAGTTCCGTTAGAATCTTAAACAAAATCGTACAGAATAGGCTTAACAACTTCTCCTGCTAAGACTGAATAAACTCAATTCTCTTCTGTCCTTAGATTTTTCCTCTTCTAGATTTTTTAAACAAGAGGTTTCCTGACAAAACAGCATTTAGATGAAAGAAAACAGCTTTTTCTTACCTTTTCCCCCGCTTTTTGTTGAAAACCTCCTGGAAGGGTGGCTCGCCAGTGTAAGAAAAAATGAAGTGGACGTCGAAGATCTCAAAAATGAAGTTTATTTACAGCATAGCAGTGGCAAGGCACACGAAGCACCTTGGGTTCACCGGCGTCAGAATGAACCCAGAACATTCAAATCTTCCACCTTTTATCCTGTTACTGTCCTCTTAATGTAAATGAAGTTGCTCTTGTCGTAACAGCTGTGTTCTGTCTTTGATCTTCTTTCAAATAAGAAAGGCCAAATGTTTAAAGCAATACGGCCAAATGTTTAAGGTGATAACATCTCTTTGAAGCCCCCTAATCAAGATGGTTCTTGAATACCCACTGTCTTTCCCACTCTATAGGTGATGAACGTGACTGTGATTCTTTTAAGATTGTTAGAATTGATTCTATGATAAATAAGCTCTTTTAAGTGAAGGAACATTTTAATCTAATCTATATTGGAGTGGAAGTTTGATCAGAGCAGACTATAATTTCTTACACTGGCGATCACAGACTGGTAGAACATCAGCAGGAGTTTATTGCAGATGTTGAAAGACCTCAGCCTTCTCAAGAAGTACATACGACTCTGCCCTTTCCTGAGCAGGGTGTCCATATTTGCTGTCCAGTCCAGCCTTTCATCCATTTGCAGCCCCAGATATTTGTGAGTTCTAACCACCTCCACATCAACCCCATCGATGGACACAGGCTGTGGATGTGGTTTCTTCCTTCTGAAGTCCATCACTATCTCCTTTGTCTTGGAGGGGTTCAGTTGTAAATAGTTGGCATACCAGCAGCAAGGTCGACCGTGCCCCCTTGGTGTGACTGCCCACTCCACCCGGAGTGTGGCTTCCTCTTGGGCTCTAAAGCATGGCGCCTCGCTAACAGACATTTGCAGAGCTGCAGGTCATTCACCAGATTCTACAATCTCCGAGTGGAGCCAGCGTCCTCTCATGTACTCGCTTCAACCACCCGCTCATGTGTCTTTGCTTGCTCGCCACTCCACTCCACGGACTGGATACATGCAATTTTTTTCCTCAGGTGAGCTTCTTACGTCAAGCTTCCCCAATAAGCCCTGAGTTCCTTCCGCACTCCAAGGCTAGGTGCCTCCATGTGCATGGTCCCCCCTCTGGGCGACCCTCACGTGCATTTCCAGTGTAAGTCTCTCTGAGCACGTGCCTTTTCCTTGGCAAACCACCTTGCCCCCCTGGGGTTGAAATATTCACCATTTCGGGGTGGACACTCCAGTGTTCTCCGTATGCTACCCCCTTCCCCCTTCAGACAGGCACTATTTGCATATTTCCTCTGAGATATGCTTCCCACAGTGTTGGGTATAACTAATTACCAAGTAATTAATTACTGTAATTTAATTACTTTTCCCTTGAAAATGTAAAGTAAGGGATTACTCTGCATTTATCTGTAATTTAATTACAGTTGCTTCTGATGTAATTGAGGTAAATACTGTGTAAAGATTAATCCTATCTCACAGCGATTTGTATGATTTTATGAGGTGTCTATGACTATGATTTTATGAGGTGACCGCACTCGTACAAATTTGTATGAATTGCTGTAAAATATGTATGAAAAATGTGTGAAATGTCATGAGATCAGGCATAAAACAATAGTGGGTTTAACATCAAAATGTATTGTCTGATGTTAAAAAGTATGTTTTTATAATTGAACCTTCACCTCGGTCAGTTTAATGATAATTCATGCAATTTTATAGTATTTGTTTGAAAGAATTAAAACCGATTCATGTCTATCCTTTGGGATTTTGAAAGTAATTAGTAATTAAAAGTAATTAAATACTTTTAAAGAGAGTTGTAGACGCTCAGTCTAATACTGACGGCTACTGTGGTGGTGTAGCCCAGGAGTGCTCTGGCTGACGCGCTGTACTGTGTTGTTATTTGTATCATTGAATCTCCAGGCTTTGTTGTATTGCTTAGTATAAAGTTTATTTGTTTGTCCGTGCAGTGGTTAATTTCCATAGTCCCTTTCAACGGTAGATAACCATATTCCTCATACCTAATTGTACATCAACAATACATTTAGCGCCCTCGCGCCACAGCGGTCAAAAACCTTTTTGCCCTTCCGGGACAAACACTTCCTCTTGGTAGTTTGGGTCCTTCCTTTATACATGCCCCAGGTGATAATAGAGTGACACCCCATGTACAAACAAGGTACAGCACCCAATATCATAATGCACAAACACAAATTTGGCTCCTACACACCGGCCCCTAATTGTTAATGTTCAGAAGCCATTACAATTCAAAAAAAAAAAAAAAGAAAAAGAACCAAATGATTCAATCCATCAAAATACAGTCAAGCCCCGTATTAACAACATATTTATACTCCATGCAGTAAACAGAGCTTTGTCACTGGCCTTTCTATGATATTAGTTTTAGTCTGTAATCTTACAGACCGCACAAGCCCCTGTTTGTCGGGAAAAACCTCCAGAACCTTTCCGAGAGGCCAAGAGCCACGAGGAGCTGAAGAATCCATTATTACCACGATATCTCCAGCAATCAGACTCCTCTTCCTCTGATTCCACTTTTGCCTCTCTTGGAGCAAGGGCAAGTACTCTCACATCCATCTCCTCCAAAACAGATCCGAGAGGTATTGTACCTGTCTCCAACGTCTTCTCCCATATTGATCGTGAGGATTGAACACTCCAGGTGGCAAAGCTGGTTTACCCTTCATAAGAAGTAGATGGTTAGGAGTAAGAGGTTCCAAGTCGCTGGGATCATCCGAGAGCTTAGTAATAGGCCGATCGTTCAAAATAGTCTCCACTTCACAGAACACCGTATGAAGTCCATCATCATCCAATGTCTGTTGGCGTAGGACAGAAGTCAGAACCCTTCGGACCAGGCGGATCATCCGTTCCCATACACCACCATGGTGTGAACTAGCTGGGGGATTAAAACTCCAACGGATTCCAACCTGCGACATGGCTCCTTGAATCATATCCTGATTCAAAGCAACCAGAGCCTTCTTGAGTTCCCTTTCCGCCCCAACGAAGTTGGTACCATTGTCTGACCTCAGATGTCCCACTTGTCCTCTCCTGCTGATAAAACGCCGCAAGGCATTGATGCATGCATCCGTTTCCAGCGATACTGCCACTTCCAGATGGATGGCCCTGCTTGCCATACAGGTAAATATAACTCCGTATCGCTTACAGGTCGATCGTCCTCTCCTTACTTCAACTGGTCCAAAGTAATCTACTCCCGTGTTCGTAAATGGTGGTAGATCAGGAAGAATTCTCACCTCAGGGAGGTCTGCCATTTTTTGTTCCACTGCTCTTCCGTTGTACCGTCTACAAAAACTGCATTCAGCAATAACCTTCCTAACTGCTGAATTGGCCTTGGTAATCCAAAACCTCTTCCTCACTTTAGACAGGGTGTGAGTCCGTCCAGCATGCCCCAGAGTCTGATGTACATGTTTAAGAATAAGCATGGACACATACTGATCCTTGGCGAGAATGAGGGGATGTTTGACTTCCTCAGGCATCTCTCCTCTGTTCAACCTTCCTCCAACTCTTAAGAGTCCCTCCTCCACCATTGGATCTAGTCTATAGATGGAACTCTTTCTACTCACTGCTGCTTTCCCAGATAACAGAACAGAAATCTCCTCCTTGAATCTCTGTAGCTGACAATAGCGAATGATGGCAATCTCTGCTTCTAATTGATCTTCCAGTGTCAGGACTCCACTCCTAGATGTCACTGCTCCCCGTTGTCCTTCAGCCCTCTTCGATCCATCCGGATTGGTTTCCTTTGGATGGTTGGCCACAGCAGTCTCTAACTGCTGGCTCAGGTGAACCTTTGCTTTCAACATGACCTTTAACCTGAGGAACCAGGCAACTGCTGTTTTCAGCCTCCTCCAGTCAGAACAGTAAGCAATGAGCTGGTCAGTAGGACTAGACACGACACACACATTGATGGCATTTGCTGTAGTCTTTTTCCTCACCTCTGGGTCATTTAAGTCCAACGACAATTCAGACACAGGTTTAGGCCAGTCTTCCTCCTGCTGCCAAAGAAATAAAGGACCTCCCAACCAATTGCTTTTCTTCAGAAAGTCAGAGACATTCAGACCCCTCGATGCATAATCCGCTGGATTATCTTTAGAACCAACGTGCCTCCACTGTGAGGGTTCAGATATTTCTCTGATGGTCGAGATTCTGTTTGCCACAAAGGTGTGGAAGCGCCTGTTCTCGTTGTTAAGGTACTTTAACACCGAAGTGCTGTCAGTCCAGAATATTGACTCCTCCAACTGCAAATCCAATTCCGACTTTAACATTGAATCCACTCGGACAGCCAGGACAGCCGCTGTCAACTCTAATCGGGGAATAGTTACAGCCTTCAGCGGTGTAACTCTGGCTTTACCAAGCAGAAATGTGACCTGGATGTTATTTTCCTGATTTAACATCCGAATGTAGTTTACCGTCCCATATCCATCTTCGCTGGCATCGGCAAAGTGATGTAGTCGTGCATGCCTGACCTCTCCGAAATACACCGGCTTAATGCACCTATCCACATTAAATGAAGTGAGCAGATCCAGATCTTTCAACCACCTTTCCCATTTTCGTAAGATATCCTGTGGCAAAGCATCATCCCATGAACAATGTCTCCGACAGAGTTCTTGCTGCATCAATTTAGCAAGCAAAGTGACTGGTGCCAATAACCCAAGCGGATCATACACCGAGCTGTTAACTGACAGCATACCCCGTCTAGTTAGAGACTGTTGTTTTAACTCCATTTTGAACCTAAAAGAGTCAGTCTCCACACACCACTGTAGACCCAAAGCTCTTTCTACTGGAAGAGTGTCTCGGTCCAGATCCAACTCCTTAAGGTCTTTAGCCCTCTGATCTTCTGCCATGGCTTGTAAGACAATGCGACTGTTACTTATCCATTTCTCTAAGATGAAGCCTCCCTTTCGACACAGAGCAATTAGATCTCTTACCATCTGAATAGCTTCTTCATCTGTGGCTGAGCTCTTCAAGCAGTCATCCACATAAAAATTGTGCTTAATGCATTGAAGAACTTCAGCTGAAAACCCAGAATTATCATCAGCAGTTCTTCTGAGTGCGTAACTTGCACAACTGGGGGACGAAACAGCACCAAACAGGTGTACAGTCATTCTAAACTCCACAAATTCCTTATTGATATCTCCATCTGGCCACCAGAGAAAGCGCAGAAAGTCCCTGTCTTCCTCAGCAACCCTCACCTGGTGGAACATGGCTTGGATATCACCCATGAAAGCCACGGGTTCACGTCTAAAACGGGTTAGAACTCCTAGCAGCGAGCTGGTGAGGTTAGGACCCTGCAAGAGCTCACTATTTAGCGAGACCCCTTTACAAGTGGCTCCACAGTCGAACACCACACGAAGGGAACCCTTCCTCGAATGGTGGACACCATGGTGAGGAATATACCATACCTTTCCTCTCTCACAATGCAGTTGCTTCTGAGGTACTTGCTCCGCATAGGCATTACCAATGAGTTTTTCCATATAAGCTGTATACTCCTGGTGCAAGTGTATATCTTTAAGAAACCTTTTCTTCAGACCTTTCATCCTCTGCTTAGCCACTGCAAGATTGTTGGGTAAGTAAACTTCCTTATTCCTGAAGGGCAATTTCAAACAATATTTACCCTCTTGAAGTACTGCCGAGTGCTCCATAATTTCAAGAAACTTACAATCTTCTCTGGACATTTCCTTCTTTTCAATATTCCTTTCATTGAAATCTTGATTGTATTGAATGGTCAGTTTGCACACAGATATCCTGTTCACCATAGCAGTGGGAAGATCCTCCTCCAGCGCTCCACGGTTACCATTCAGCGGACCACTAACGACCCATCCCAGTACCGTCCTAACAGCATATGGGCCATTTCCGCAGCTGTTAATGACCTCCCATGGTTCTAATACCTTGGGAGCATTGTCCCAATTAAGAGATCAACATTCGCTTTTATGCTTGGGATGTGTACCTTTGACAAGTATGGCCAGCAAGCTAGATCTTCATGCCTTACCATGTTATCCAAAGTAACTGGCATTTTCATTTGTGTGAGAACTTCTGGGAGCCTATAGAAGCAATTGCTGTCCAGATCAGCTACCTCCAAACCAGTCAACGAGAAGGCTGGAACAACAGTTTCTTGCCCCGTGGTGCGCAATAAGAAATTAGTTCTTCTGCCTGTAGTATTCAGCTTCTGCATTAGATCTTCCGTGCAGAATGTGGCTGAACTTCCAGGATCCAGAAAGGCATAGGTGTTCATGATACGATTTCCCTTCGCAGATTTCACCCTTACAGGGAGAATAGACAGAACGCACTGGTCCTTACCGGCCCCTGTATGTCCACATGTTTCCTGTGAAGTTGGCTGGTCATTATATGATTCCTCTGACTGTATCATAGCTGGGTTTTGCCTTTTAATATGCAGCACAGTGGGATGAGCTTGGCCACAAACTTTGCATGTCAAGCGCCTATTGCAATCCTTACTCATGTGACCATGACCCAAACATGCAAAGCAAACTCCCTTTTCCCTCAAAAATTGAATCTTTTCCTTCTGCTTCCTTTCACTAAACTGTTTGCACTCTTCCAACAGGTGACTACAAGCACAGCAAAGGCACCCAACTTTCTTTTCCTTCCCTGGAGGCAATATTGGCTCCTTAACACCCTCCGACAAGTTTCTAGATGTTACTGTGGTGGCAACAATATTTCCTGTTACTTTGTTCCAGGGCTGGGATTTAGACCTGGTAAGATTCTTCATACCAGCTACACCTGGTGGTGAATCCTGTATGTTACCAAACAGGGGGTCAGAAAGAATACTAACACGACACTCAATGAATGTGACCAAATCCACAAAATGAGCTCTATCGTTAGTGCTTTCCATTATGTTGTGAGCCTTGGTCCTCCATTGCTCTCTCATTCTGTATGGCAGCTTTGCAATAATGGCTCTCATGTTCACAGGCATATCCAGTTCCTGCATATACTGGAGCTCCTCCATTACATTACAGCAGCCACGCAAGAATAAGGAGTAGTTTTGAAGTGCCTTTACATCCTCAGCTCGTATTGGTCGCCAGGTCAAAGCCCTTTCAATATAAGCTGTAGCAATTTTATATTGATTGCCAAAGTGCTCTTGTAGAAGACCCTTTGCCACTACAAACCCACGCACAGGCTCCATATGTTGGCAGCTACGCACCAGTTCTTGTGGCGGTCCTCGTGTAAATTGTTCCAAATAGTACAAACAATCTGCTTGTCCTGCTTTTACCTCCACTCCTTGCTCAAAAGCCTTAATAAATGCTCTGTATTGGAGAGGGTCACCTTCAAAGATGGGAATAGCTCATGGTGGTAGAGACAATGAGCGCTGCTGTTGAACTAAAGTTGCTGATATTTCATTTTGCTTGTGCATGATGTTGATTATGTCTCCAGGCGTATTTGGACGAGTCTGAGATTGGAATTGCTTTCCTTCCATATTCCTCGTTTGAACAGTTGTTGGTTGGCCTTGGGAATAGTACACTGTCCCCAACGTATTGCTTTCGACCCATTGATCTGTTTCCTTTCGTCGCACATCCATTGAGGGTTGTGTTTGGGGTAGAAATGACAACTTTGTCTTGTCAATTTGTGGGTTTGATTTTCCTGCTCCAGGCTGATATTCCTTAGCCATAGGATTTAGGAGATCAGCAGTTGTTTTTTTTCCTCTTCTCCTTTTCTAGGTAGGAATTCATACCATTTGACAATGCCTGAGAAGAACCTTTCGTATCAGCGGCCTGAAATACTGCCAGCATAGCATTGGATGCAGCCAGTTCAGCTTCCAAACCAAGCTGCTCTCTTTTCCTCCTCAGTTGCTGCTCCTGTTCCTCTAAAGCATGTTGCCCCTTTAAAGCTGCCACACGGGCTTCCAGTGCAGCTCTATTTGCCTCCGCTTTAATCCTTGCAGATGACGTGGTACTTAATTTACTACTGTTAACACTCCTCTGATTAGAGCGTTTACTAACCTGGGAAACGCTGTCATCAGGATTAATATCAGTACCATCAACATATACATTTACCAAGTCATTACCTGCATTGCTTGAAACCCACTTTTTTGTATCAGCAATACATTCATCATTAAACAGCATTTTTGCTTTAAACCATATTTTATGTTTTTCATTTTCCTCATATGGCAATAAACCCAACAATGATTCATGTATGCATTTTGATTCATCACATACCTCAATCAATTCTCCAAGAGCATTCAGTACCTGTGTTTTATCACCCTTTAATATCAAAGCTTCCATTGATTTCCTTAACACACTGGCCTTGTTTAGCTTAGCCTTTCTGTCATTTTGCAACCTGTCCAATTTTTCAGCAAGTGCTTTTGCAGTAAGCTTCACTACCCGTTTTCCAGTTTGTGATTGAACAGTGCTGGTCACACTACTGGGTTGACCAGCTGTAACTTTAAGCACACCAGTCCCGCTAATGTCCGACGTTGCGTCACGAGTCTCCATAACAACAAACAGTAACTCAAAGTTCGCAATAACAGACCTTGAAAAGTCTATTGTCCGCCGTATCTGGCAACCAATGCATTGGATTTTATGCCCCTTTTATGTGTGCACACAATTTAAATGGCCAAAAATGTAGCGCTACACATACCTCTTGCGTTGGGCGCCTTGCGATGATCCATGATCCCGACAGCCGGCTTTAGCCTCGTAGCTCCGCATCCTTTAACCAACAGCTGACTGCATCCGCCGACGTAACTTGAATCCATAATCCAACAAGGCACCTTATCCTCTTAATCCATCTCGTTGCGTTTCACACAAAGTTCAAATGAGCAAGGTTTTTGACTAAATTGTAGACGCTCAGTCTAATACTGACAGCTACTGTGGTGGTGTAGCCCAGGAGTGCTCTGGCTGACGCGCTGTACTATGTTGTTATTTGTATCATTGAATATCCAGGCTTTGTTGTATTGCTTAGTATAAAGTTTATTTGTTTGTCCGTGCAGTGGTTAATTTCCATAATCCCTTTCAACGGTAGATAACCATATTCCTCATACCTAATTGTACATCAACAATACATTTAGTGCCCTCGCGCCACAGCGGTCAAAAACCTTTTTGCCCTTCCGGGACAAACACTTCCTCTTGGTAGTTTGGGTCCTTCCTTTATACATGCCCCAGGTGATAATAGAGTGACACCCCATGTACAAACAAGGTACAGCACCCAATATCATAATGCACAAACACAAATTTGGCTCCTACAAGAGTAATTAGTACAGTAATCTAATCACATTGTTGAAAAGGTAATTAGTAACTAGTAATTAATTACTTTTTTAGAGTAACTTACCCAACACTGGCTTCCCAGTATACCTTAGTATTCCTTTGTTAAGTACGAGTCCTTCGTCCATGCCAGTCTCACAACACTTAGTCTCACAAGACTTACGCAGGGCACTGGAAGACAGCTGTGAAGCTGGCTTGATTAGACTGGAACCTCATTTATTGTCACTCGACGTAACTCGGAGTGACAATGAAAGTGAATGTCTCGGTTACATATGTAACCCTTGTTCCCTGAGTAGAGAACGGAGACATTACGTCTTCCTGCCACTTCTGCTCTACCGCGGGGACTGTCTGAGTTCAGTCTTGGCTCCTCAGCAAAGAAACATATCTGCATGATGCCGCCGTCCTCCTTTTATATCCATGAGGTGGGGTGGAGTTGCGCCATGCCAATCCCGCAGACCCATGGCATTTCTTTGTCATTGGCTCATTTTTTTAATACTTAAAGTCGATAGGCTTTCTAAGCGAAACCCCATTTGTCCTCACTCAGCGTAACGTCTCCGTTCCCTACTCAGGGAACGAGGGTTACATACGTAACTGAGACATTTTTTCGTACATTCCTAGTGACAATTTTACACTTCTGTAGCACCTAGATACAACAAACTGTACAGTCTTATTCCCAAATATATTGTGAAGTTTTTTTTTCCAGAGGGATTTGTTGATATATCATTCTTGGCCTGATTTGTATGACATTTTATGCCTAAAAATAGGGCGGAAATCTATTTAATGCTATTGGCAGTATTTTCTGATTTCCAGTGTAGCAAATGCAACATTTAATAAAATGTATTAAAGGGGCCGGAACGGCCAATTTAGCTCAAAGGGAAAGATTCATTGATTTGCAATGAATCTATGGAACCGAATCACTGAACCGAGCAAATGACTCGTTTAGAGTTCATTTGAACGTGCCGTAATTCCTCTTAGCAAGGTAACTTTAGATCGAACAGTACAAGACATTAAATGTGCAAACACAACACCAAACAATTATCTTTTCAATATAGGAATTTAATAGCTATTCTAAACACAAATCTAAAGCCTAAACAAAATCACACACACACGCATTCATACTGTCACGGAGAGGGAAAGAGAGTGAGTTGGGAAGAGTGAGAGAGAAAGTTTCAACTTTCTATATGCACGTAAGACATAACCTGAAAGGACCACCAAGCATTAATTTAAACCTTCGTTTCTTAGAGAGGTTATTCAATTTACATTAGAGCACCAGTTCAGTTAGAGGCGTCTGGAGTACTTGCGCTTGTCTTTGCGGGGCTCAGGGAATTCCTTTGTTGCGTTGCATCGAAGAGGGGGTTCCGGCCGGGTCCGTTGCGTGATTGTCTTTGAAGTGCAGGGATGAAAGTTCTGAGCTTGCCGGTCACGTGTAACTAGCGACCGAATCAAAAGTCTTTGCAGTTCGAAGCGCGTTGCAGGAAGATGTTTAAAAACGAAACTTTGCAGCAAACTTAACTTTGAACCGAGACTTTTACGAAAAAGAAAATAAAGGAAAGAGATGAAAATAAAGCGAGTCAGATGGCTTGAATGAGCTGAATTAACCTGAATCTTGATGGGTTGTTGTCTTCAGAGATAAGCATGAACAGAACACTCTCTGGTTGTTTTAGAGAGAGGCACGAACTTAACAGTTACGAACAGAAAATCAAACCGAACAGAACATAACTTGAACACAATCAAAACTTAACATGAGGTCCTTTGTTCGGATCTTTAACTTAAAACTCAGTCCAACCTCTTAGAAACTTCTGGCCAATGAAACCCTAGCTTCACTTCGGAGGTGGATCTCTTCTTATCATAATTTATGGATGGTCTGTGAGCTGCCTGGTCTCCAGCATTTTAGCAGAGAGACAAGAGACCATAGTTTAAACCTTATGATTGTCATAATCATAATACAAAACATTCTACACAGATTTCAATCAAGCCATCTTTTGAATTAAGAGAATACGGTTCGTTTAAGACTAAACACGAGGTTCTCATTCACACTTCTTCTAATAGTTATAACATATAGGTACAACAATTACAAGAGTTAATGGTTAACAACGATTACATGATATGTGATCTAAGCATTAACAACACAACACACATATTTTGCAGAAGCAATAATACTTATGTTTGATTAAGTCCAAGGATTGTTCTGAAGTGAGTTTATGTGATTTTATGTGTGAGATCTCAGATCTCAGCCGTGAGGTCAACTCGTGTGTTAAGCTCGTGGGGGGAGAGAAAAGATGTTCTGCGGACCATCTTTGTCAGAGGATCAAAGGGGCCATATCTGCAGGGCCATAAAAGTCTTCTGAGGGGGGTTTATTGTCCCCCAAAGCAAACCCTGTTGGCGCCATTCTGTGAATGGAATGTGAGCTTCAGGAACTGAAGACCTGGATCACATTTGAATTACTTCCATGAGAGATGAATTTGATTATTCTGTGTTTGATTCGCCTCAATTCTCTACACCAGGGTAACGAAAAGAGATATTTATAGCCCAGGAGGCGTGTGGAGTTTGCATGTTCTCCTTGTGTCTGTGGGGATTTCCTCCAGGTCCCCCAGTTTCCACCTCAATATAAAAACATCCAGCAGCATAGATGAATTGGAGACTAAATTATCTGTAGTTATGAATGTATCTTTCTGTGTGTAACTGGCCATGTATCCAGGAGTCCCTACACCTCCTGGCTAGGCTGAGCTACACCTCCTGGCTCCTCTAGGACTTGAAACTGGCACCTTTCTGGTGTTAGGCAAAAGTGCTACCCGGCGCTGAGCCATCATTTTGCCCAAAATACTGTAACTTTTGTTGTTTTTTGTTTTTTTGCAAACAACATATTTCATTATATCACAGTAGATACCATGTTTATCAATAATTAAACAAGTGTTTGAAGTATAGATGGATAAATACACTATTTAACGTGTCATTGTTACAAGTTAGAACAAGTTAGGGTTAGAAGTTTTCGTTAGGGTTAGAATTCCACACTAAGAATTGCTGAACAATGCATATGTCTATATGGTTAGGGTTTGTTTGGGTAAGTACATGTAACATGAATAAAAAGCACTGTAAAATAGTGTTTGTGTTGGAATGTTTAATACTACATTACCCATAAGGCTTTGGGTGTGAATGACGTAGGGTGTGCGACCAGAGGGGGGAGTTGTAGAATGAATACTGAGTGTATAGCACATGGTGTTGAGTGAGCGTTGCTTTCAATAAATCATCATAACACAAGATATACCTCGCGTGAGCGTATATGTGACATGGTGTCAGAAGTTCGTCGTACCCGCTAACCAAACTAAAAGTGGTGTCGTTGTTTCAAGCTCCAGAATCATTCGAGTTTAGCCAGCCCTCCACCTGGCCTCTGTGGATCCAACGCTTCGCGCGATTTCGGATTGCTACAAAGTTGGATAAAGAGGACGGTGGCGTTCAAGTAAACTCACTGCTGTACGCTATGGGGATGGAGGCAGAGACAATATTCGCCTCGTTTCGGTTCGCAGAGGCGGCCCATTCCAGCGATTACCAGCAGGTAGTGGACAAGTTTCATGAACACTTCATACCACGCAGAAATATAATACATGAACGTGCAGTCTTTCACCAGCGCTCGCAAAAGACTGGTGAATCAGTCGAGGCTTTTGTTAGAGGACTGTATGAGCTGGCGGAGCATTGTGAATTCGGAGCACAGAAAGACGAACACATTCGCGACAGACTGGTTATTGGAATAGCCGATCGTGGCGTGTCACAAAGACTTCAGATGGAAAGTGATTTGACACTTGAGAGAGCGGTGCAGATGGCACGACAGGCAGAGCTCGTAAAAACGCAAAATTCGGCAGTGGCGATGTTTGTTGAAGTGGCAGCGTTGCAACAGCGGCATGGAGGTAAACACCGTGAAACTGGTAAGAGAATAAACAAGAAGGGACAGCACGGGCATGAACAAACAGAAGATAAACTGTGTTCACGTTGCAATAGACGTCATGAGCCACGTGACTGCCCCGCATATAATAAGCAATGCCGTAAATGCAGTAAACTCGGACATTTCGCTGCTGTCTGCCAAAGCAAGGCTGTGAGAGTGGTACAAGTGCAATACAGCGATAATGATGATGACTGTGAAGCATAATTTCTGGGCAGTATTGAGAAAAGTGATTCAGAGTCTGACTGGTTGGTGAGCCTTCCTGTGTGTGGTAAAATGGTAACCTTTAAAATCGACACTGGAGCTGATATCACGATTATGTCCAATGACACTTACCAAAGTCTGCCACAGCGCCCTCGCAATACAGCTAAACAGTCCCGGTGGCAATGTGAAAGCAATAGGAACATTTTTTGCTGAGACTGAAAGAAATGCAGCTCGTCACCAATTTTGGATTTATGTAGTCGATGGACATTATTCAAATAACCTTCTCAGCAGAAGTGCGGCCTGTGCTATGAGACTGGTAACCAGAGCAGACCACATTCGGGCGGAAGTATTTGGGGAAATTGGCTGTCTGAACTGCAAGCCGATAAAAATTGAATTTAAGTCAGATTTTAAGTACAACCCTATAGTTTAACAACACCACGCAGGGTGCCTTTTCCATTGATCCAGAAGGTTGATGAGGAGCTACAACGAATGCAGTCCATGCAGATAATACGCGAAGTTACACAGCCCACTGACTGGTGCGCTCCTATGGTCCCAGTGGTCAAGAAAAATGGTAAAGTCAGGATATGTGTAGACTTAAAGCGCCTCAATAAAGCAGTGAAAAGAGAAAAATTCATGCTGCCTACCCTGGAGGACGTTGCTGTTAAGCTGTCAGGGGCTAGAGTGTTCTCAACGTTTGACACATCGTCTGGATTCTGGCAAATCCCATTGGACTGCGATAGTTCAATGCTCACGACGTTTATCACTCCAAGAGGCAGATTTTGTTTTCAGAGACCTCCCTTTGGGATCACATCTGCTCCCGAGATCTTTCAGAGGGAGATGACCAAGCTGCTGGAGGGACATGAAGGCTGTGTAGTAGTCATGGACGATGTGCTGGTGTATGGCAGAGATCAGGAGAGTCATGATAAGAATCTGGAGGCAGTTTTGCAGACAATCCTGGGGTCAGGACTGAAGCTCAATAAAGACAAATGCCATTTCAGTAATACAGAACTCTGTTTCTTTGGGCATATCATTAGCAGTGATGGCGTGAAACTCGATCCGGATAGTCAAAGCGATTACAGACCTGCCATGCCCGAAAAACGTCACCCAACTCCGACAAGTGCTAGGTATGGTAAATTACCTCGGAAAGTTTCTACCCGACTTGTCCACGGTGTTGCACCCACTTAACGAACTGCTCAAGAAAGATTCTGCATGGCTATGGGACACGCGACAGCAGCAGGCTTTTAGCAAAATAAAGGCAATGCTGTCCTCTGCTCCAGTTTTAGCCTTCTATGATGTCACAAAACCTACCATTGTGTCCGCGGACGCCAGCAGTTTCGGACTGGGTGCCACTCTGATGCAAATCCATGGCGACAAGACACTTCCCATAGCTTTCTGCTCCAGAACCTTAGCCTGTGCTGAATTGAAATACTCTCAAATAGAGAAGGAATGCCTGGCTGCGGTTTGGGCATGTGAGCGGCTTTCCTGTTATCTACTGGGCCTGGGTGAGTTTACACTGCAAACGGACCACAAGCCCCTGGTTCCCCTGATTAACACTTATGATCTAGACAAAACACCTTTGCGCTGTCAACGTCTGCTAATGCGCCTGATGCGCTTCAACGTGAAAGCCCAGGCAAGCCCAGGCATGTCCCAGGCAAGTCACTAGTTGTGGCTGATACTCTGTCACGCAACCCCATAACAGAGTCAGACGGTTCAGACACCGCAGAGGATGTACAAGTGTATGTGGAAGCTGTGATTCAGACCCGGCCAGCGTCAGAGCCCAAGTTAAATGCAATTCGTGAGTCCACTTCCAATGACCCGATTATGAGGAAGGTAATGCACTTCATAGAAGAAGGTTGGCCACATCACGTGCCGTCGGAGCTCATAGCTTACCATGCGGCACGAGCATCATTGTCCACGGTGGAGGGATTACTCTTACATGGCGACAGGATCGCAGTTCCCACTGCACTACGACGAGAGATCCTTGACCGATTGCATGAAGGTCACCAAGGGCTAAATAAATGTAGAGAACGAGCAAAAATTTCAGTTTGGTGGCCTGGTATCGGGGCAGATATTCATGCAAGGGTATCTCAATGTGTCTTTTGTAACGAGCATAGACCGACCCAGAGAAAGGAGCCCTTGGTCACCACTCAACTTCCTCCCAGCGCCTGGCACACGATTGCAGCGGATCTGTGTGAAAGTGGAGGTAAAAATTATTTGGTGGTAGTGGATTTGTATTCTAGAGACATCGAAATTGCCCAGTTACACTCCACTAGCAGCCGCAGTGTGATCACCTCCCTAAAGGGGATGTTCGCAAGATGGGGAATTCCAAGGGAACTACACTCTGATAACGGTACTCAGTTCAGCAGCATAGACTTTGCGGACTTCTGTAAGGACTGGGGCATCCAGCACACTACTAGCAGCCCCCATTACCCACAGTCCAATGGGGCTGTTGAGCGGGCTGTTAAAACAGCAAAGCATATCCTCCGCCAACTCGACCCTCGCTTGGCGCTCTTGAGCTACAGGGCTACTCCAATTGCAGCTACCGGTGCAAGCCCTGCTCAGCTAATGTTGGGACGTCAAATCCGCACTACATTGCCTGTTCTTGAGAAAAATTTGCGACCATGTCTTATCAGTCTTGAAAAAGTGGCTGAGAAGGACAAACGAGCCAAAGATGCCTACAAACGCTTCTTTGGCAAAAGACATTCAGTCCGGGTGCTTTCCCATCTAAACCCTGGAGATCAAGTTCTCTTGAAGTTGGACGGGGAGAAAAAATGGTCTACATCAGGTATGGTGGTGAAGCAGACAAAGGAGCCACGTTCCTATCTGGTGCAGACACAAAGTGGATCTGTTCTGAGACGTAACAGGAGTCACTTACAGCGAGTGGGGCCCACAGGAACGGATTCTGCAAAGACTGATATGGACAGTTTTTCACAACCCCCACTTGAGCAGAAACCGCATGAGAATTCCACATCAGTCATGAATGCGGAGCATGAATGCGGGATTTGTTATTGTTCAGGAAACAACTTTCCTGTAGTAGTTAGTAACAGTTTTCATTCATGTGTTTCAAATATTTTGAAGGTAAACTGACTGGAATGTCCTTCTAATTTGATTTTCTTAATAAGTGTTATTTCTCTGTTGTAATGGGTGTTATGTTGTTTAAAAGGGGAGATGTGTTGGAATGTTTAATACTACATTACCTATAAGGCTTTGGGGAGTGTATGACGTAGGGTGTGCGACCGGAGGGGGGAGTTGTAGAATGAATACTGAGTTTATAGCACATGGTGTTGAGTGAGCGTTGCTTTCAATAAATCATCATAACACAAGATATACGCTCGCGTGAGCGTATATGTGACAGTGTTACTGTACTGTATCATCTTCCAGCAGGAATAGTCTAACTACTAAAATAAACCAGTCAAAACCTGGTCCATTGGTAACTAGAAACAACAACTAAAAAAGATCCTTTTTCTTACACCATTCTTTTCTCTTCTTTATTTTAACCTAAAATATGTATGTTAGGTTGACAGTCAACCCTCAGATGTATGTGAATGTCAAGTAACTGAATGTTTCTGTTCTCTCCTACAGCAAACACTAAAGGAAACAAGCGCTCCAGGACCAGAACTGACTCCTATACGGCAGGACAGTCTGTTGGTGAGTCTTGACTTTAACCCATTCTAATAACCAATACCATAATTTGTTAAACTCACCTATGAAATACCTTGACAAGCACAGTTTTCAGTAAAACTTTATTTTGACAGTCCCTTTTGAACATTCTGTTGACTGTAAGTGTAACAGAAGTGTAACAGACTGTAAAAGGGAACGGGGATATTTAATATTCAACAATATTATTGATCTGTGTTGTACTACTTTCATTTTATCACTGTGAAGCTGCTTTGATGCAATCTGCATTGTGAAAAGCTCTATATAAATAAATGTGACTTGACTTGACTTGTAAGTAACTTTGCAACTACATTTCAATGTTTTTCTAACCCTACCAGTCAGCTAACAATCTAATGAGATTTTGTAGACATGTAGGTGCAACGATACTTATAGTTAACAGAATGTGTTAAAGGGACCATCAAAATAAGGTGAAAAACAGTTTCCTTTCATGTGTCTTATTTCCTTCTGAAAGTTGGGGCATATGGAAATGTAGCAAGTAGCCTTTAAAGGAGAACTCCGGCGAACAATGAACCTTTGGTCTAATAAAACATCGGTACCTAGTCAACCGTTCTCTGAGATTTGTTTTCATGATAATCGGAAATATAAAGAGTTTTATCTCTAAAAACTGGGGGCATTGACTAAGTAAAAAGAAATCGCTAGTTCATACCACTAACAAGGCTCAAAATAGCCCCACACTAACGCAGTAACATAATGAGGCTCCATACATGCAAAACGAAGCATTGAGAACTTTGTAAGTGTAGACCGTTTAATAAGAAGATTAGTTATAAAGACAGTTCACTTCGTGTATACAGACAGGAGCCATCTTAGAAAATAGTCTCGATAAGTCAAACCACGAATGTCGTGCTGAGTGAGCTGAACTGTATGAAGTGCAGCGAACTTCTGAACTGTAATGAACGGCGTTCGGGGATCGACTTATCGAGACTATTTCCTAAGATGGCTCCTGCTGTGTATACATGCTGTGTATACATGAAGTCTTTATAACGTATCTTCTTATTAAACGGTCTGTACACTTACAAAGTTCTCAATGCTTCGATTTGCATGTATGGACCCTCATTATGTTACAGTCTTAGTGTGGGGCTATTTTGAGCCTTGTTAGTGGTTTAAACTAGCGATTTCTTTTTACTTAGTCAATGCCCCCATTACTAGCATTATACGCGAAACAGTTATTAGAGATAAAACTCTTTACATTCGATTATCATGAAAACAAATCTCAGAGAACGATTGACTAGGTACCGATGTTTTATTAGACCAAAGGTTCATTATTCGCCGGAGTTCTCCTTTAATATACATCACAGCAGTGATCCATGATTTGCTATTTTGCTACCAGTCTCTTTTTGTTTTTTGTATTTTTTTATTTTAGAAGCACTGTACTATTTAGAAGACCTCAAGCTTAAGTCTCACAGAAATTACAGAATATATACTGAGAATTTGTTCCGGCAACTGTTCTGTCATTGCACAAACAGTAAAGACTTGAGTTAGGTGTTATGATATGTTATGATATGACATCTAATGTACTCATCCAGAATTTTAATCAAAACCAATGTATGTTCGGTAATAGATTTAATTTTGTGGTATGTTTTTGCTATGTTTCATGTAGAAGCCATGGAGGGTATTGACCTGGGAGAAACAACCCACAAAAAGCCAGGAACTACAGTGCCTGAGTCAATTCACTCCTTCAGTAAGTCATTGAAGACTTAACTTCACTCCTTAAAGTTATGCTGCTTTCTATTCCTCCTTGCTAGTTCCAATTTACAAACTTGTTACATTTTATTAAATCTCCCGAAAAGGGATATGTTCCCTTTATCTGCATTCATGTGTACCTCGATAATTAACCACAAAGGTTTATAATCAATTACCTAGGTAGACCATGTTTTACAGACAGGTTAAAATTAGCTCAATTGTATATCAATACTTAATCAAAACATATTATCATATGTTTACTCCGACGATATCTCTGTGAACTAATTTGTGATCTGATCTGTTGTCCAGCAAGCTAATCATGTGATCATTATCAATTCTCATACAGAAATAATTTCAGAGACAGGATAGGTAATTTCTGGCCATGAATATAACCTTCCTGTTTTATGGAGAGAGAGAGAGAGAGAGAGAGAGAGAGAGAGAGAGAGAGAGAGAGAGAGAGAGAGAGACTAAACACACGCATCGTCTCACACATCTCATCACACAACATTTTAAATAAAGCACAGATTGGCTTTTTACCAAAACACCGCACGTCCGACCACATCTATTCCCTCCACACGCTCATCAACAACAACATCAACGACAAACAAAGGAAAATATTTGCATGTTTTGTAGACTTCAAAAAAGCATTCGATTCAATTTAGCATGATGGTCTACTGTACAAAATTCTAAAAATTGGCATTGGCGGTAAAACGTTTGACATTATAAAATCTCTGTACAGCAACAGCAAAAGTGCGGTCAAAATCAGGAACCACAGAAGCGCGTTCTTCCAGCAGGGCCATGGAGTAAGGCAGGGCTGCAGTCTGAGCCCGACTCTATTTAACATCTACATTAATGATCTGGCATCAGCGCTGGACAGCTCCACTGTGCCCGGCCTCACTCTACAAGGGTCAGAGGTCAGATGTCTGCTGTACGCGGATGATCTGGTCCTGCTGTCCCGCACACCTGAGGGCCTTCAGCAGAGCCTGTCCCTGCTGGAACAGTACTGTCACGACTGGGCCCTGACAGTCAATCTGGACAAAACCAGAGTCATGGTGTTCCAGAAGAAGGCCAGATCTCAGGAACACAAACACCAGTTCCTGTATAAAGGCCAGGTCCTGCAGCACAGCACAAACTTTAGCTATTTGGGCATCGACATCAGTGCTTCGGGACGCTTCGGTCTGGCTGTCAAAACACTGAGTGAAAAGGCTCGGAGGGCTTTCTATGCCATAAAATCACGATGTGGACACTTAAAATTACCCATTAAAACCTGGATCAAATTATATAATTCGATAATAAAACCAATTATTTTATACGGATGTGAAATTTGGGGACCACTACTAAATTTAAAAAATTGGGAGAAAACATTAGTAGAAAAATTACAATTGGAAATTGCCAAAAATATTTTAGGGGTTCACCGAAACACGCCCACTGCCGCCTGCAGGGCTGAGCTAGGCCTGTACCCGCTGAACATCGAGATCCAGAAGAGATTGTGTTCAGTTCTGGCATCACCTCCATCAGTCTGATCCAGAGTCAGTCCAATATAAAGCCCTCCTCGCCAATGAAAGCTCAGCAGAACCTCATCCTCTACACACACTCGCTCTCCAACTCGTCCATCAGACTACACTCCCCACTGACCACAGCTACAGCCCCAAAATTATTGTTAAAGAGATCCACACACATCTAAAACACACTCATGATCAATCACTAAAAGCAAGTTTTGACCTCCAAAATAAACTTCAATGTTACTCGACCCTCAATAGAACCACTAAATTGGCCAGTTATCTATTTATTAAACATTTTAAAGAAAGACAAATCCTCTCCAAATACAGATTAAGTGACCATGATCTAGAGATAGAGAGAGGAAGACATAGACACACATGGACAGAGAGAGAGCAGAGGATCTGTAGACACTGTGATCTACAACACATAGAGGATGAGGAACACTTTCTGCTCTTCTGTCCCAGACATACTAATATTAGAGAAACTTTCCGGCCCAAATTTGAAACCTTGATCCCACCATTCTCTGATCTGAGTGACACTGAGAAAATGTTCTTCTTACTCGGAGAAGATGATAATACAGCTGCACTAGCGGCTAAATATGTGTTAGCTATTCACAAGGCCAGAGACAGCTGATCGTATTTATTCATTCATTAATATATACTGTGTTTATTTATTTACCATGCTACATATGACATGATCTATACATATATGTTCTGTGTGTTTGTTCTATTATTTATATATAATATGTTAATATGTTGATGCTTTGTCAACATTGTGTTACACAGTCATGCTAATAAAGCTATATTGAATTGAATTGAATTGAGAGAGAGAGAGAGCGAGAGAGAGAGAGAGAGAGAGCGAGAGAGAGAGAGAGAGAGAGAGAGAGAGACTTTTTGACTTTTACCATCCCTTTATTCTAAAAAATAGATTAAAACATTAAACCGTCACAATCACATTGAATTTACACTTTCAAAATAGACATCCACATTTATATTCAGCCCATTCTCACCCCCAAGGCGTCACCTAACTGACGCTTCGGGAGCATTTTGACCATGCTTCAATGTTTGACGCTTTAGGCGCCCTTTAGCGTCAGTAAGATGACGCCCTAGGATCGCGTGTACCCTACCCCCACCCCACACCTAAACCTAACCGCGTCCTTCAACTGACGCTTTCCTTTAGCGTCAGTTAGATGACGCCGCGGGATCGCGTCATGTAAGTGACGCTAAAGGGCGCCTAAAACGTCAAATATTGAAGCATGGTCAAAGGTGACGCCTTAGGGGTGAGAATGTGTTGTTATATTCCATTCAATTATAAAACACTCAATAAATAAGCATTCATTACCAATTAAAAACCAAAAACCCATACTCATTCACTGTTACCAGTGCTTCCTTAATTCCCCATTTCCATTTAAAGAAAGGGACATTATTAATAACATGCTTGTAATATGTATATTCTATAACCACTCGTGCTTCCACTAAGGATCTGAAAACCGCCACCAAACAGAGATCTCTTCCTGCATTTTTTTCCTGATGAGATTTCAAAATTGCCAATTTGGCTTGACCTATGACAAAATTAGCAATTACACATTGTTCTCATAAAAATTTCTTATAATGACATCCCAAAATAAATAGACTATTAGTATACAGGAAACCTAATTTTGTTATTATTTTCCTCAGCATTACAAAAATAGGATCAAGTCTAGGGCAGTCACAAAACATATGAAAAACAGTATCCAAAGCATCACAAAATGGGCAATTTGATGTAACATTTTCATTCATTCTTGCAACAAACTGATTTGTAGCTAGGAGACAATGGATTAATCTCCAATTAAGATCACCACATCTCTTAGAAATTGGATGTTTATACAAAAGTCTCCAAGATGGAAAAGTATCTTCAGATATAGAAAGATGAGCTCTCCATTTAGTGTCCACTCTCCCTTTCAATTGACTCACATGTAAAGTTTTAACACATATATGATACAATGTTTTTTTCCCTATACAATCAAGTAACAATTTTCCATAACCCTTTAATAAGGAAAAACGATCAGAATCATCAATGTCACATTCTTTAGGCAACACCTTTAACTGCAGAAAATTCAACCATTCAACACCATCAACCAAAACATGATCAACAAAATGAGCAAATGATAGAGGAATCGAGGATTTAAAAACCCTAACAAATCCTTCTATATTTCTTAGAGAAATCAATCCAACTTGATCAGCAAGGGACTGTGCAATTCTCCATTGACCCCTACTTAAATCAATCAAATCAATAACTTTAACAACACCAGTTTTTAAAAATCTATTGATTAAAGATTGAGATACATCTGATGGAAGTTCAAAAAGGGGATTAAAAAATAGGTTCTTCCACACCATAATGCTCCTCAACAGTTCTTGATATTTCAAAACATTCCCATGATTTGAGCACTGAAACATAGAAACTAAAAGACAGATCAGAAAACTTTTTAACAAAGGTTTTCTTCATTAGGAATAGTTGTTTGTCAATGCCTATTCCACCAATATTTTTAAGTATAGATCTACCAGAAAACACCCAGGGCACATCATTTGAACTATACAATAATTTCTGCAATGTTTGCATCCTCATTGCCAAGATATTTGACTCCAGATTTATAAGCCCTTGACCTCCCTCTGCCACTGGAAGATAAAGGACTCCTGGAGGAAGCCAATGACATCCATCCCAGAAAAAAATACCAATGCTTTTTGAACACTTTTGAGCAAGTCTTTAAGAGGGTCTAAAACAGTAAACTTATGCCACAACATTGAGGCAATTAAGTTATTAATGACCAAGCATCTTCCTCTAAAAGAAAGCTGCGAAATTAGCCATCTCCATCTCTGAAGTCTACCATTAACACGATCAACTAATCCCTCCCAGTTCTTATTTACATATAGATCATTCCCAAAGTAAACTCCAAGCATTTTGAAACCATCCCTGCCCCATTTACATTGCTTTGGTAATTTTGGAGGTACAAAAGTTTGCCAATCCCCCAGGAAAAAAGATGTTTTCCCAATTAATGCACGCAGAAGATGCTTTTTGAAAATTATTTAAACAAAATGTTAACCTGTTAATATCCTCAGCATTTTTTATAATTAACGTTACATCATCCGCATAAGCAGTGAGTTTAATGGGGGCAATTTCAGGGGAATCAAAAAGAGAAACACCACATAACTGTTTCCTCAGAATAACTAGAAGCTGCTCTATAGATATCGCATAGAAGGCCTGATAAGGGGCAACCTTGCCTTATGCCTCTAGTTACTGAAAAAGATCTAGTCAAAGATCCATTAATCTTAAGCATACTATGAATATCACTATACAGCAGCTTAATACAAGATACAAAATATGGACCAAATCCAAAGGCTTCCAGAGTCTTAAACAAGTGGTCTACTCGGTCAAAAGCCTTCTCCTGGTCCAGGGAAAGCAAACCAATGTCCAACTTGTTTCTTTTTGAAATAGTAATGATGTCTCTCACCAAAAATAAATTGTTGAAAATTGACCGTTTAGGAATGCAAAATGTTTGATCCACATGGATTATGGTTGCCATATGTTGTTTAAGTCTGTTAGTCAATGTTTTTGACAAGATTTTAAAATCAACACATAACAGTGAAACTGGTCTCCAGTTTTTTAGGCATCCAAGGTCTCCTTTTTTGGGGATCAATGTTAACATCGCTCTCCGACAACTTAAAGGCAAAATCCCTCCATTAATGCATCCCAACAGGACATCATACAAATCTTGGCCCATTAATTTCCAAAAGGATTTGAAAAATTCCACTGTCAGTCCATCTAACCCAGGTGACTTCCCGAGGCTCAGCTCCTGGACAGCCTGTGAAACCTCAGAGAAGGTTAATGGTTGATCAAGCTTTATCCTTTCGTCCTCTAAGATGTTTGGCAAATCCTGTAAAAATTGATCTGTTGTTGAACATCACACTGGTCAGAACAATTCAAGTCCTCATAAAAAGAAATTGCATGAGACTGAATCTCTCGTTGATCAGTTGTCACTCTGCCATTTGGAAGTTTCAATTGATGAAATTGTTTTTGCTCCCTTGGCTTTTTTTCAAGTCCGAAAAAAAAAGTGGTGGGCATGTCCATTTCATTAAGTTGGGAAAATCTAGTTCTTAAAAAAGCGAATTTTCCTCTTTCTTCCAACAGATTTTTCAACAGAAGCTTGCTCTCTATGATGTAATCGTCAGAAGTTAAGCCATCACGACCATTTCTGACACTTTGTTCAAGGATGCTTTGTTCAAGAATCTTCATTTCTTCTTTTAAGCTTCTGATACTTTGAGCAGTAAATTGTTGGCAAAAGATTTTTATATGGACTTTGCCAATGTCCCACCATTGACTTAAGGACTGAAATCTATTTCTCTCTTCTCTCCAAGATTCCCAGAAAAGAGTGAAAGATTGAAGAAAATTGTGATCTTGTAAAAGTCTATTGTTGAAATGCCACTGTGATTTATAAATTTTAGAAGATACAACAGAAACAGATACTGAACAATAATGGTGATCAGAGAGAAAGGAAGGAGAAATACAACTATTAAAGAATCTATCTCTGAGTCTTTTTCTAACATAGAAACGATCCAATCTGGCTCCAGACAATGTATTTGAATTTTTCTTTAACCAAGTATATTGTCTAACCTCAGGAAAAGCCACCCTCCACAAATCCACACAGTCATGGTAATCAATCAGGTCTTTCAAAATTCCAGCAGATAATGGATGGGGTTCATCATGATTCCGATCTAAAAATGCATTTATCGTACAACACGCAAAATTCTACCAGGCATAATTTCTATCATAACTGGTTGATTACCAATACGAGACGAATAGAGCATGGCAACACCTGCACTTAAATTTGTTCCATGACTCAATCAAACATATCACTTCCAATCTCTAACACAGTGTGCCTGATTTTGTAGGTCTGTTTGGGTTTCCTGAAGCAAGATTATATCTGCTTTTTAAAAAATTAAATAATCAAATAAAGCAGCTCTCTTTGCTGTGCCCCGGCAACCATTGATATTAAAGGTCCCGATGTTAAAAAAAGTCATATGGAAAACAAAAAGGGGGCAAAGAAAATAAATAAAAAAATAAATAAATGCATAGGAATCATGATTATATTATATTATTATTTCTTATGACCACTCTTCAATTTTTTCTTAACAGCACTCATGTGTTTTTTAAGTCTATAACGTTTGGGCTGGTCAATTTCCTCAAGTGTAGCTTTTCTCATAGCCATTGAAACAGATTCGACAAAAAGTTGTAAATCAGGGGAAAAAGCCTCTAGCTTAGGTCTTCGCTGATTAAATGTGGCATCCAGGAAATCATTAATCTGCTGTACAGAATAATAAGACTTCAGTTTAACACTGGAGGCTTTCCCTTCATAATTCCCTTGAGAATTCATTGTAGTCTCACATGTTTCGTCTGATGAGGCACTGTCAGCACTATCATATCCATCGACTGAGTTTCACCTTGTTCTAGCTCTAATGGTGAATCTGTAATATTCTGTGACAAATTTTCAACTAGCCTTTGAGTCTCCCCTGCATTCTTAATGTGTCCATCAGAATCAACCAATTCATTTTTTCCACAGTAACTATCACAGATTCACTTCCAATTCCATCATTCAAAAGTTCATCAGTATCAACAGACTGTTCATTTGCACTCACATTGCTTTGTACTTCAAGTTCAACTTGATGTTCTCCATCACCAGACAAAGTCATCGTTTCAACTTGCTCTTCATTTTCTCCATTGATGTTCTCACCTGCACTATGGTTTTCTGTAACTGGAGTTACTTGCTGTACATTAACCTTAGCAGGTTCATCCTCATTTTCAACTGCGCTCACAGCCTCAGCAGTTAATGGGCATGCCTACTTTACATGTCCAAATCTGCCACAATTGAAACATTTCATCGATTCTGTGCTGATAAAAACTGTGTAATCCTTGCCTTGTAAAGTCATCTTTGTGGAGACATTTAAAGATTGACAATCTTCATTCAACACCATATGTGTTTGGGGTCTAAAGGACATTATATGTTTCATCTCAGGGTTTTTTAGGCCAAGAGGAATCATCTTTATAGGTCCCACTAGTTTGCCGTAGTGAACAAGTAAACGCTCTAAAGAGTCGTTAGATATGAACACGTTAGACAACAATACCTTCTTCGCCAGGTTAGATAGCGGCAAAACCGGCAAGAAAACATCCCCAACAGACAAACCACGCTCAACCAAACCATCCACCATCGACTCCTCTTTAAGAAAGATAACGATGGCTCTATTCATTCTCGATGCCGATAAGATGTTACAAGCACCCAGCTCATCTGCGATTGCATTTAAAACACTTCCAACTGAGATTGACTCGTCCGGCATGCAATTGCATCCATGCCGTGCAGTTAAAAATGACAAACCATCAGAGTGTATCCCCATTTCAGCAACACTTGACACAAAAACGCCAAACTAACAAGCAAGAAAAAAAGAGATGTAAGGGAAAAACTTACAAAAGAACACCGTCAGCACTCACTCAAACACTCGCACACCTCTCGCAAACACTCACCCACGCATGCGCAAATGAGAGAGAGAGAGAGAGAGAGAGAACACAATAACACATGTGCTGTAAAAATAGGGAATAAACGAACAGAATTCTTCTCCCAACAAAGAGGAGTCAGACAAGGTTGCCCATTGAGCCCCACTCTTTTTAACATATATATAAATGAATTAGCCAAAGCATTAAATAATTCCACTGCCCCCGGCCCAACCCTGACCCAATCAGAAGTTAAATGTCTCCTCTTTGCAGATGATTTAGTTCTTCTGTCTAAAACACAAGAGGGACTACAACAGCTTCTTAACATCGTAGAGACATTCAGCCAAACGTGGGCTCTCAAAATTAACTTAGCAAAAACTAAAGTGATGATCTTTCAAAATAGATCCAGGTGTAGGGAAAATAAATACATATTCAGAGCAGGAGACCAAGTCCTCCAACACACCCACGACTATACATATCTGGGTCTAAAACTGAGTTCAACAGGGAACTTTAATCTGGCTGTGAATGAGCTGAAGGCAAAGGCAATGAGAGTATTCTACATGATTAAAAATACAATTAGACATAAAATTCCAATTCAAACCTGGCTAAAACTCCTAAAAACAATAATTGAAACCATTGCTCTTTATGGCAGCGAGATATGGGGACCTCTAAAAACTCAAGAGTTCTCAAAATGGGAAAAAGAAGAAATTGAAACTCTGCATACCCAAATTTGCAAAAACATCCTAAAAGTGAACAGAGCGACACCAAACAACTCATGCAGAGCTGAATTAGGACAATACCCCCTATTGATCAGCATCCAGAAAAGAGCTAAAAAGTTCTACCAGCACCTAAAGCACAGTGACCCGAGCTCATACCAGGCCGAAGCCCTGCGGTGTCAAGAGCAGAACCGGCCCCGCAGCGCACTCTCACAGCTGATGCTCAAACTACAGCCCGACCCGAACAGCACTGTCTGCTGGCCCAACCAAATTATACAATTACAAAAACAAAATTACATTAACTATTGGAAAGATGCTACCAAATCACAAAAGAAGGTGGAACTCTATTTAAACCTGAAAAGAGATTATAAACCAGCAGAATACCTGAGCTGTGTGAAAGAGCATAAAGTGAGAAAGACCCTAACCAGATACAGGCTGAGTGACCACAGTCTGGCCGTACAGAGAGGACGGCACCGGCAGAGATGGCAGCCGCGAGAGCAGAGACTGTGTTCACTGTGCTCTCAGAGAGAGGTGGAGACAGAAGAACACTTCCTCATACACTGTGATCATCACAGCATTAGATCAGACTATTTCTCTAGATTCCAACAACTAGATCCAAATTTTATGGCATTGCCAAATTCAGAAAAATTAATTCATCTTTTGGGAGAAAACTCTAGCTCAATCACAACAGCAGCAAACTATGTAACAGCCTGCCACAAACTACGAGAGTCAGCCAGTGGACAAAACTAAAGTCAGAATGTTGGTTCAAAACTGTTTTTATTTTTCCTATTTTTTATTTTTTGATGTGTGTGTGTGTTTACTTTCATTTTGATATATGCATGTATTTCATGCATTTGCTTACTGATTCATTTACTGATTATTTGTTCATTGCCCATGTAATGGCCAATGCTTTGGCAATACTGTATAAGTCATGCCAATAAAGCTTATTTGAATTGAATTGAGAGAGAGAGAGAGAGAGAGAGAGAGAGAGAGAGAGAGAGAAAGAGAGAGAGATGATTAAGTTCACCTTTATTATTACAATCAAAACACTATTGCAAAAGATTTACATTTTGTTTATACAAAGTAGCCTACATAAAAAAAATTTCTTTCCTTCCTTCTTTTTTCCCTTTTTTTAAAAAAACCTCAAAACCAGTTCATTATCATGCAATGTACATAATACTTTATTTATTCCCCATAATTCTATAAACTTTGGTAAAGATTCCACCAACTTGTAGTATGCATACTCCACCCCCAAAAAGGAAGCTACCAAACCTAGAAATATCGGCTGCGTTCCAAACCGCATACTCAATGAGTAGGTACTTAATTTCAATAAGTACTTACTCATCGAGCGCTAAAAGAGTAGGTACTTTATAGCCAAATCTCGTTGAGTATGAATGCGAACCGGTCATCTGCCATGTTGACGTTATCATGTGACCTACGACGCGTTATCTCAAGCGCAACACCATAAAATATATGAACGATACGTTTAATTCATCTATCGATAAATATCTTGATATTGATTAAACTTGCTCATTTTGTTGTGGTATTGTTGAAGAAACAATTGCCCATTTATTTTGTGAATACATTTGGGTTTATTTAAGTAGTTATATTTTAAACCCTAGGCTACTAATGTGACCAACAGTGTTATTCTTATAACGATATTTTTTTTTAAGAAACCCCAAAATCGTCATCTCTTGATTATGTTGTTAATTTCTTTATTTTATACCCAAAAAGTTTCTCCTTTAAGTTTTCCTTTTTCTTAATGAATTTACCTCGTTTCATCACTCAGACATATAACAACTTTTTTATGTATTATGAAGAACTATAATGAAGATATTTAGCCTTTTTTATTGTTCTTTTTCCTGTGTATACATATAATTTTATGTCATATTGTGAAGTACACAAACCAATGATCTTTATATTTTCTGTTTTGTCATTATGATTGTTACATAAAGTATAGTATCTTTCCATGATCTTGCATGTAATAAGTTTAAATTATATGAGCGACAGGTGCACTAACACTTCATAACATTGACAGCACATCCTAGAACAGTTTTCCTCTGCGTTTGTAATGTTTGCACAAAGGAGCCAGGCAGCTGCTTGAAGATCTCTTTTGGAGAAAACTGTTAAACATCGCTGATCTCCGCGATGTTGATATTAACGTATCCTCTCGCGTGGCATCCTGGGATAGATGAGTATCATGAGTACCCATGGAAAAGCACTCAAAAATCTGGGCGGAAGCAGTAAGCCATCCGGGAACTTCTCCCCTACTCTTTTTATGAAAACTGATGTTTCGAATGTACTGCTTTCTTCACGTACTGTTTTTGCCTACTATATAGTAGGAAAGTAGGCATATTGGAACGCACTTAAGTCCGAATCTCGCGACAATTATTACGTCACCCAGGTAATTCTCGCCTACTCTTTTGGATTCATTCATACTTTTTTGCTCGCCTACTCTTTTCCCCATACTAAATAGTAGGGAAGTATGCGGTTTGGAACGCAGCCACCGACACAACACTTATTGACCATTGCTCCATCAGTCTGTTTTTTCTTATCTTCCAGATAGCCAATTTTGCAGTGCCAGATAAAAAAATTAATTAAGACATACACATTTTTCTTGTGAAATGAGTACTTTGGCCCGAAAATGAACAATTGAAAAGAGAAATCTTCCCCCAGGGACAAAAAAACTCTTTTTTAAAAAATCAAAAAGATTACCCAATCGTGAACACTGCACAAAAAGATGAAACATTGACTCTGTTTCAGAACAAAAAGGACAACCCACCCCAACACTAGGATTGAGGTGTACCACATGTCTGTTTGTAGCTATTGCCCCATGTACAATCCTTCACTGGAGGTCACCGGTCCGCTTATCAATCGGACATTTGTGGCGCTTTTCCACTACACAGAACCAGCTCGCCTCGGCTCGGCTCGACTCAACTCGCCTTTGTTTGGTTTTCCACTGTGTAAAAGTTGTACCTGTACCTGCTTTCGGGTACTTTTTTTCGTACCACCTCCGGCGAGGTTCTAAGCGAGCTGAGGCGATACTAAAATGTGACGTAAAACAATGCCGACTGCCGATTGGTCAGAGAGAATCGTCACTATTCATTGCGTCATCTTGCACGCGCCAACCGGATTCGTCTCGTTTTTTCAGCAGTGTTTCGTTTTGCTGCCCTCAGCCTCTCATGAAACAACGTTTGTCTTCTTGCTGTGAGAAACAGCCACATCCCGAGGATCAAAAACAGCATACACTCGATTTCCTCCATTGTCCTGTGTGTGTGGGTAGCGCGGATATGTGTCGCGTATTAGATTACGTCACGGCAGTTTACTGCGGCGTCACTATGACGACCGGGTACTATTTGTGGCGGTACTATCTGCAATGGAAAACGGAGCCAAAAGCGAGCCGAGGCGAGGCGAGCTGAGGCGAGCCGAGGCGAGGCGAGCCGAGTCGAGCCGGTACTGTGTAGTGGAAAAGCGCCATTGTACAGGGTACGCCAAGGTGTTGGTTTGCAGATGGTTTGTAGCCTGACTTCGTCATACTCATATTCTAATGAGAATATGAGTCTGAAATCACTCAATTGAACTTTAATTATGAGGCGTGTCGTAACCGAACCAGGACAAAAAAAAAACCTCTGCACTCAATTGGATAGTCGGTAGACCTACCAACCAATCAGAGCAACGTATAAGTCAACTCCTTTGCATAGCGCAGTTTTCAAATACAGAACGTAGCCTACTTTATTTATTTTAGAAGTTAAATAACGTGTGTTACTTCTTTTACTTACTTTTCCATGAGTGCCACCAAAGGAGAAACCACAACGACCACAGGCTTTTCATTACGTCCCATCTTCTTAGCGACCGTCAGAGCCAGCTGATAAGTTACACTTTTCCCGAATCATGTAGGAAGGACGCCAAAAATATATTTCTGATCGACAAATGCCTTAATTGCAGTTCTCTGTTTGTTTATTAAAATGAATGTGCTGTCGATTTATTTTACAAAAGACACGACAGCGGAATCTATACATCTCAATTCTCCAGCTGCACTCATCTTTGACAAGCGCTCTTTGACGACGTGAGGATTACGTTACTGAAGACCACATCGTATAAAGCCCGCCCTGGCAATTTGATTGGCCCGATGATCTCTAAACCGTTCATAATTACTCCTCAATGGATTGAGTCCAGACCGAACTTCCCGTCCAAAAAATGTTGTGGGCGGAGTTCGGGCTGGCATCCAGGCTAGATGGTTTGCTCAAGTCCTTAAAAATCTCTACAATGCATTGTTGCAACGAATTGATTTCACACCACTTCTTTGGCTCAAGTCTTGCAAATTATTCCTCAAGATGTGTCCCAGCTTACTGCACCCAGCCACTAACTGTCGTGCTCGCACATGGATGACAACAGTCTTGAAGATAGAAAGGAGTTAAAAAACAATGGTTCCTCCAACAACCAATGTCCAGCAGGTGTATTAGGGCCATGTCCACACTAATACGTTTTCGTTTGAAAACGTATATTTTTCTCTCCGTTTTGGCCTTCCGTCCACACTGAGATGCCGTTTTAAGCCACCAAAAACGTATCGTTTGGAAAACGCTCTCCAAAGTGGATAAATTTGAAAACGCCGTTTTCGCGTTGTAGTGTGGACAGTGAAACCGGAGGTATTTCAAAACGATGATGTAAGTTTAGTCATGTGATCCATGTAGTACCAATAGATATTCATGTTTATCGGTATTGTGCCTGTTACGTGTTATTCGTTTTTTACACTGTTGCTAAAATATGTTACTTTCTATGTTACTTAATATGTGCTATTCTTCATAGCACAGTACTGCAAAGATGACAGAGAATGTACTCACATTTGCTGTCCTGCGGCAAAACAGGAGTTGCATTTTAGACCAAACATATGGTGAATGCGACCTGGATGCATTAGTGATGGTGAGATATTTTGCTAAATAAAATGATCCTCCTGTTAGAAGAATTGCGTGATAACTTTATTATTTATTTCGCCCTCTGTAACGTCTCAGTGAGCTTTTGTGAAGTTTCACGCATGCGCAGTAAAGTGAATTTAGAAGTTTCTCATCCACACTGAAACGTCAGAAAACGCATGAAAACGCTAGTGTGGATGGAGAGTGTTTTTAAACGATAAACCCCGTTTTCAAATGTATCCGGATTAATGTGGACGTAGCCTTAGATGGTCTTGATACGAAAAAAAACCTTCCAAGCCTCCAGCACAGATCTGTAGAAAGGGGAGATATCCACCATTTCTCTTTCTTGCAGTTGTATTAAAAACAAATGTCTGTCATAACCCATGCCTCCTGCCCTCCTTAAAAGAGCTATTGCAGTGTCCATCCAGGCAGAGTTTACATTATACAAGAGTCTTTGCGCTGTTTGTAGGCGAAACGTCATTATCCTGGACTTAATATTCACCAAACCCTGCCCGCCTTCTTGTACTGGAAGAAACAGAGCGGCTGATCGAATCCAGTGCTGTCCATACCAGAAAAAAGTCACCAACCAACCTCCTTTGAATACTTTGGATTAGTCCTGTAGGCAGCTGCAGTACACACAGTTTATGCCAAAGAGTAGAAGCCACTAAATTATTAGCGACCAAAAAAACCCTTCCCCTGTAGGACAACTGGGGTAGCAACCATTTCCAGCGAGACAATCGGGTACACACTCTTTCCTCTAAACCCTCCCAATTCAACTTTTGAAACTCATTTCTCCCAAAATAAATACCTAAAATCTTTAAACCCTCTTTTTTCCACGTAAGACCTCCAGGCAACAGTGGAAGCTTTTCAACAGAAAATTCCCCTGCCCAAAAAGCCTCACTTTTGTCCCAGTTCACTTTTGCAGATGAAGCCTTTTCATACACATTAAGTGCATTAACCAGAGCATTGATGTCTTTCTTATTATTAACAAACAGTGTCACATCATCAGCATAAGCACTTACAGTAATACTTGAACTCTGAGATAAACCAGGAACAATAAAACCAGACAAAGTCTTACGTAAATTAAAAAGAAGAGGCTCAATAGCAATGCTATATAATTGCCCTGATAAAGGACAGCCTTGTCTGATTCCCCTTGAAACAGGGATAGGCCGGCTCAGCCCACCTCCCACTTTTACAATGCAAGTAGCACCAGAATACAGCAATTTGACCAATCTTAAAAAATATTAAAAGCTTTTGGTCACCAATACCAAAAGCTTTTAATACATCGAAGAGATAACCATGATCAACCCGATCAAAAGCTTTCTCTTGATCTAAAGAAATTAAACCAACTTTTGTTTCAAAGCCTTTACAAATATCTAAAATATCACAAATTAAAAACAAATTATCCATTATTGTTCTCTCTGGGATACAATAAGTTTGATATTTTTGTACAATTGAATTGAGATATTTTTTAAGTCTATTAGCAAGACACTTAGACATAATTTTGTAATCTGTGGTTAGTAACGCGACAGGTCTCCAATTTTTTAATAATGATAAATCTCCCTTTTTTGGTAATAAGGATAGCACAGCCCGTTGACAAGATATAGGCAAACAACCATCTTTGGTACATTCACAGAAAACCTCAAATAAGTCCTCACCAATACATTTCCAAAAATGCTTGTAAAATTCAGAGGGCAACCCATCAATACCAGGAGATCGTCTAATGCCAAGTTGACTGACTGCAGTAGTGAGTTCTTGAAAAAATAGTTCAGTGTCCAAGGCAGTCTTAGAGTCTGAGTCTATTTGAGGCAAGTCTTGAATTAGCTGTTCAGCACAGTCAATATCACATTGTTCAGCAGTATAAAGACTGGAATAAAAAGTCACTGCATGATTCCTCATCTCCGTGATATTACTGGTCACCCTCCCATCAGGAAGGCGAAGACATAACATCTGTTTCTGTTGTGCCACTTTGTGCTCCAAATTAAAAAAATAAGCACTAGGAGCATCCATGTCATTAACAGACACAAACCGAGACCTTACAAGAGCTCCTTTCACCCTTTCAAATAAAGCCCCAGTTCTCTTTTTTTTCTTGCAGGTTGTTAAACAGATTATGATCATATCTACTAATTAGATCCACCTCCATCTTTGATATATCCTTTTCAATTGACTGAATCATTCCTCTTAATTTAATAGTGGAATTAGCAGTATGTTGCAAACAAAACAATTTAATGTTTGTTTTCCCTATTTCCCACCATTTTTTTTAAATTTGCATAAGTGCTTTTACACAATCTCCACTGTTGCCAAAAAGTCTCAAAATGTTTACAAAAATTAGGATCTTGAAGCAATTTGGTGTTAAAATGCCAATAAGAAGACTTTTTTTTGTACACTTCGACATACTTATAGTTAGAGAAACTAAATGATGATCTGTGAACCCCACTGGACATCATGGACCTATCCTTAGATCCTATCCAATCGAGCAGCACTTACTCTGTTATCTGTCATTTCAATCCAACTATATTGTCTCACTTGAGGATGTTTAATTCGCCACATATCTAAAAGATCAAATTCTCTAATTATATATGATAAGTGAGATGAAGACTGAAGATGAGATTCTTCACTTGTGCGATCGATAGTAAAATTCTCAGTGCAATTCCAATCACCTCCCATGATTATATTACCATCAGCACACAAATTTAATGCAATTTAATGCAATGCAACACACTAAAAAAAAATGACTCGTTCATGCCCCACATTAGGTGCTTATGCATTTACAAAATAAAAAATAACTCCATCAATATCAGCCTTTACTACTAATAATCTTCCATTTACAGGTTCGTCTGTTTTTAAAACATTAACTCTAATACCTGAAGAGAAAAAGATTGCCACCCCAGCACTCACATTTGTTTTATGACCAAGCACATATTGCCCCTTCCACCATAATCCCCACTCAACCTCATTAGCAATAGAACTATGTGTTTCCTGAAGGAAAACAACATTTAATTCTTTTTGCTCTATTATTTCAGAAATCAGAGCACGCTTACGTTCATTCCTTCCACCATTTATGTTAAGTGAGCCAACCCTCAATGCCTCCATATAAAATAGTGGAAGAAAAAACAGACAGGTAGACAAGAGCAGAAAAAAAGAAAAAAACACCATGTGATGCATGAAAAAAAAGATTGTTTACGATATTACTTTTGATGCTTTCTTTTTCTCAATTTTTCGGTACTTTCTAACAGTAGTCAAGTGCTTCTTTAGACGAAACCGCTTTTTTCACTAAGCTGATCAACCCCCACAGTCTTCTGAAGAAATGTAACTGACTTAACAAACTTCTCTACATCAGGAAAGAAGTCTTTGACATCAACCTGCTTTCCGAAAGTATTATCTAGAAAATTATCAATTTCCTCTAAAGTATACAAGGAGACATCATTATGAGGATCCTGAGAATTCCCTTCTAACTCATACTGTGAGCAGGAGTCCATGTCCTGCACAGAAGCAGACTCATCTGACAAAGCAGCATCCTCTGCTCGATTCTCTGCATCACACACATAATGATCAACACTAGTACTCGGGTACACATTCTCATCATATTCACTGCTCTGTTCAACCACTACGTGTTCTTTACTTTTTACCATCTCATCACGGACATCATTATTTGAATTGGTTGCCGCTACCACAGGTTTCTCTGAAATATTCGCCGGTACATTTAAAACCACATCAACCTCTGACTGTCTTACCTCCGCGAGGCCTGAAATCTCCTCCTGACCCATTTGTATAGGAGTATCCTGAGCATCAGCCTCTATCACCGCAACATTGTCTTCCTGTCCACGATCTTTATGTGGACACATCTGCCGTTTGTGGCCGACATCACCGCATTCAAAACAATGCAAACTTCCGGTAGTTGCATAAATCATATATGCTCCCCCTTCATGTTTTACACGAAAGGAAACGTTAAGTGTACGATCTGGTGATTCTAAAAACATGTAAACTTGTCTCCTAAAAGACATCACATGCTTCAAAGCCAGGTTCTTACACCCCAGAGAAATTGCTCTAAACGGACTCGCAATCTTGCCAAACCGCACCAATTCACGATCCAACACGTCATTAGAGATGAATGGCAGCACATTCGAAATCACTATTCTACTAGATGCGTTATGAAGCGGTGTAATTTGCACCAATTCATCTCTAATGACAATCCCACTTTCAATCACTTGATTTACAAATTGTTGTTGTTTAAAAAAAAAAACGACTACGGCTCTATTCATTCTGGAAGCAGAGGAAATATTCTCATGGCCTACCTTCTCCCCCACCGCAACCAAAACATCTTCCATCGTCACGCCGTCCTCCGGCACACACCTGAAACCATTGCGCAGAGAAACACATGCCGTCTCCATATTGGACGCCATCCTCCTCTTCTCTACTACTCTCACTCTTTCCACTTAAATAACACTACATCATGCAAAAGTAGGAAACAAGGAAAAAGAGAGAGGAAAAAAGCAGGTGAACTTTCACAACTTTACTCTCGCCCAGCACTACTCTCACCCACAACCTCCCAGCATGCACCACATGAGAGAGAGAGGGGGGGGGGAAGAGAAGTTTGTCAAAATTCACCTGGACAGTTTAAACCTTTAAGACAACACGGAAAAACACAATCTTAATGCTCTGAAAGCTCGATAAAGAAATATACTTGCAAGTGTATATGGTTCTCTTTGTGTTGCTGAATAAGGCTGCGCTTGTTGAGTGGCCTCATATCCTGTGTATGTCCCGTTGGAGCGTCACGTGGTTTAAGGATGATCAGACATGAAAATCAGTCACCTTTCCGTGAAATTCGCCGTTTTGAAACTAAAATAGTTGACCTACCTATTTGATGAGAAAATGTTTGAGGGGTGGTGGCGGTGGGGGTGGGGGGTATACTATATACTATATATGAAGCCATACTATAGTATAATGTGAGATAGAAATTAATATTTAAGTCATTAAATTCAAGTTCACATGAACTTTTCCCTCAGCTGCGGCTGTCAGTCATTCTTCCTTCAGCATTTAAACAGCACGTCGTGTTCGGCAACGATGAATCTCTCTCAAAGATGATTAAATGTTAATATTATTATACTTGATCTGTAGCTAAATCTCTATGGTTTCATAAAAATTGACTATCTTGCCATACCTTAATCATGTTCCTTTCTACGGTGTGTCACAACACTGGAGAGCACTATCATTGTTCTTCATGCACACAGTAACTGAAATGTAAAACTGTTAAAAGAAAATGCTCAATAAACTATTGCATAGATAGATATTGTATAGTACACTATGCATCGATTTGTATTTCCTTTGTGCTTTGAACTTTTCAATGCGGACTTGAAGAGCTGCGTCTGTGACTCATGTTGCTTCAAGCGCATCATTCAGCGCTTGGGATAAGCTCTGTGTGCAGCACTCTTTTGGAGTCTTTCATAATTATATCATAATACTTTTGTGCATTGAAAGATTATTAATAACATTTTTGTTCTGTTCTGTCCTATCTATCTTATGTTGCCGCCTCATTAAAGAGCTAAGCTATACATTTGTGCTATATATATTTTCTTAATTTTATAGTAGGCCATAAAATAAAATAATTAATCTTTTTGGTAACACTTTATAATATAACTACACCCTAATAATCATTAGTTAAGCATGAGTAAACTGTTAATTCATCATTCATAAAGCATGACTAGACATGAATAAGCAGTTTATAAATACAGCTATAAATGCTTTCTTCTTGATTTAAAAGCATATCTATAATTTGTTCAATAATTGTATTTTCATCATTTATTAATGATCAATTTAACATTTCTTAATAAATAATTGCATTTTACAAACCACTTATTTAAGAGTTGTCACTGGTTCATAAGATTACTTAGAACATGCAAGTAAATTATTAATAAACTATTTAAATGTACATTCATCAATCTTATTATTCAGACATATGATGGTTACTTAGTGTGTTAATAAATGCTTTATTAACATGTATTTGTGCTGTAATTCAGGGTTAATTCAGGTAGTTATAAAGCATTTAGTAGTGGTCAGTTAACTATGTTTGTGAGCTCATCTAAAATGAGGACTATTCATGCCTTGTAAAAGAGATTTAAAGGCTGTTAAATATTTCTATCTTCTGTATCACTGTGTTGTGTTTGTTACATGTTACTGTTTAGAAGATTGATCTCCTTTAAATCTCCTTTATAAATGCTTTACAAGGCATGAATGGTCCTCACTTTAGATGAGCTCACACATACAGTTAACTGACCACTACTAAATGCTTTATAACTACCTGTATTTACTACATTTACTTACACTTTCTAAGTGATCTTATTAATGACTGATAACTCTTAAATAACTGGTTTGTAAATAATGCTATACTTCATTTAGAAAATATTAATTGATCATTAACAAAGTATGAAAATACAATTAAATGCATTATACATATGCTTATAAATCAAGGGGAAAAGCATTTATAGCTGTATTTATAAACTGCTTATTAATCTCTATTAATGTTTAATAAATGATGAATTAACTGTGTACTCATGCTTAACAAATGATTAATAGCATGCAGTTATTATAAAGTGTTACCATCTTTTTGATTTTTATCTTGTTTTTCATGAATGTATTTTACAACAATACAAAGAGCAATGTGTAACGTTTTACCAGATTTAGTTCTACACTTATTGTTCCCCACTAAATAATATTTTATTTCACTAAATGTTCTGATTTTATACAATTATTGTTTTTCTAGTTTAAATTTTACTGAGTTACCCACTAATCTAGTTTATAATATAATTTTTGTCATAGGTTATGATCCATTTTTTTTTCTTTATAAGGCAGTTGTCTGTGTTAAGTAGATTGTGTTAAACACACAAAAGAGTGATTATCAGTTCAACACAGTTATAGAGGTTGCAACTATGTATCACACGAAATACGTTCTGAGGAAACTATTTTGCAAATCGCAATTACGTTACATGCCAACATATAAGCAGTGCTATTACGTTCGTCCTTAACCTAATACTATTGCAGTGCTATTACGTTTGTCCTGAACATAATACATCCAAAGCAGGTTTCTTTACAATTTATGCATAATCGTGGCATTAAATTTTTTACTTTGATACACTTTTAACCTTAAAAATACCTCGTTTAACCATTTTGTAGTATTTAGTGTATTTACACAAAAAGCATTTTCTCCAATAAAACACAACATACTGATACATTCACAAAAGACATACATTTTATTAACTTGATGTAAACCAAATTCAAGAATCCATACGTTGGTTGCAAGAAACAGATCAAAATTCAGTATTTGGTAACACTTTATTTGGATAGTCAATCTGTAGATGCTCTACAGAGTATCAACAGAGTATCAGTATCATTTCTCTACTGAATGTCTGCAGACTTTCAACAGTTCATCTGTACATGATTTACAAACTATCAACAAATCATCATAAATTCATAATTGAAAGTCTGTAGACATTCAACAACAAAGTGTTTGTAGTACATCTATAGATATTCAACAAACCATCTATAACCCATAAGAAGCCTTTAAAACCACATTTGCAACTATCAGTAGCGGTCCCTGAATGTATATTTTCATTTTCTTTATGGCAATCTACATATCTATAGCTACTCTACTCAGCTGCATTGCTACAGCACATTTGTAGATTTTCAGTAGCATTTCTGTATCTTTGCATTTTCATTATGGTAATCTGCATATTATGCATAGTTACTCAGCTGCATTGCTACAGCACATTTGTAGATTTTCAGTACCATTTCTGTATGTATCTTTTCATATCTGGTGTTTTATATGATACATACAGCAAATATTTAGGAGTGTATTCACAACATCTCTAACGTATCCGTAACCCTTTCACAGCAACACATGTGATGTTCAAGTAACTATCCATAGATGTTCCTTGTGACTATCCAAATAAAGTGAAACACACGTTGAGGCTTAGTTGACAGTTTATAGCTTATGTACTTCACATGAACAAATTATCAAGTCAGCAACATAATCAGTGCATTTACAAACTCTACAAATCATCCAATGGATGTTCCTTGTGACTATCCAAATAAAGTGAAACACACGTGAAGCTTAGTTGACAGTTTATAGCTTATGTACTTCACATGAACAAATTATCAAGTCAGCAACATAATCAGTGCATTTACAAACTCTACAAATCATCCATAGATGTTCCTTGTGACTATCCAAATAAAGTGAAACACACGTGAAGCTTAGTTGACTGTTTATGGCTTATGTACTTCACATTAACAAATTATCAAGTCACAGCCTGGTCTCATTGTTAATACGTTGGTACTTTACGTTTTTTGCAAAGATAGAAAACATACTTTTTAGTACGTTTGGATAGATGCTGAAACGTATAATATAGACGTATTTGCAACATTTAAACATTACATTATTACGTTTTTACAGCTACAAAACGTTAACTATTTACGTATATTCTATATCATAAAGATATCTGTATAATTTCCCTTATAGATAAATGTAAGATCCCGTAACCCTAATCCCAAACCTTAACATACCAATTTTATACAGAATATAAAAAGAATAAAACGTAATGGACAAATGTGTTGGGAAATGGCAGTTCTACAATTATGAAGAAAAACATACAACTAACACAGACAAGTATAATCACAATTATTTATTTATTGCGTAAATGTCAAAACCGATACCAAAAGCCGTTCACATGATGAAGCGTTGCAGTCGCAGTCCTCTCTGGCAGTATTGTAATAGTTTTGTATGAAGTACAGAGTAGAAATTAAATTAATAATCAATGAAAATGTTAATCCGGCTTCAGTTCGCGCTTCTCCATTTCAAATGATTAACCAACCGTCTCACGTCACGTACAGTCCTTCATGTCGCATTCTGTGACGAAGCAGGGAAGAGCCAATGAACGTTTGATATCACTGCCGTAAAACACGACGTAACGCTTCTCAAGGGCGCAATATTTGAATTTGAATTCATCACCAGCGCGGGATTTGATGTGTACGGTCGCTGCTGAGAATGGAGACGAAGATCACGACTGGATAAAATGCTGAATTAGGAGTTGTTTCTTGCAAACAACTATGGATTCTAAAGATTTTGATTACATCAAACTATAAAATTGATGTCTTTTGTGAATTTTTGTTGTGTTTTATAGGAGAAAACGCATTGTCTCAAGGTAAATAAACTATCACAAAATGGTTAAACGAGTAACGTTAAAGAATGTATTTCTAAGGTTTTATAGTGTATTATTTAACACCATGCAGGTGAAACGAGCAAAAAAAGTTCACACGGTAGGGTGTTACAACCATAACATAATGTTTAGCATTAGGCTCTGTAATTGTTTTTTTTTTTTTTTTTTCCCAATTTGGGGCAGATTTCTGCAGTTATTTGTAAAAGAGTCTCTGTTTACTGTAAATGATGTGTAAAATTTGGTTAATTATGCAATATACCAGCAATATAATTCAGGGATTTCATTTCTTTAAAATGTTGACCTCTGGTACTTTTTTTTTTAATTACAGCCATAAAAGATGTTGACGAGTTGATTGTTTTTACCTGGTATATTCCCTATTGCTCCAGTTTGTGAATGCACTGAACTTGATTTGTAGATATTTATTTTATAACATTGGGAGAGTTTGTAAATGCATTGATTTTGTTGATGACTTGATAATTTGTTCATGTGAAGTACATAAGCTATAAACTGTCAACTAAGCTTCACGTGTGTTTCACTTTATTTGGATAGTCACAAGGAACATCTATGGATAGTTACTTGAACATCACGTGTTGTGAAAGGGTTACGGATACATTAGAGATGTTGTGAATACACTCCTAAATATTTGCTGTACGTGTCATATAGAACACCAGATATGAAAAGATACATACAGAGATGCTACTGAAAATCTACAAATGTATAGCAATGCAGCTGAGTAACTATGCATAATTTGTAGATTACCATAATGAAAATGCAAAGATACAGAAATGCTACTGAAAATATACAAATGTGCTGTAGCAATGCAGCTGAGTAGCTATAGAAATTATGAAGATTACTATAATGAAAATACAAAGATACAGAGATGCTACTGAAAATCTACAAATGTGCTGTAGCAATGCAGTTGAGTAGCTATAGATTGCCATAAAGAAAATGAAAATATACACTTAGGGACCACTACTGATAGTTGCAAATGTGGTTTTAAAGGCTTCTTATGGGTTATAGATGGTTTGTTGAATATCTATAGATGTACTATAAACACTTCGTTGTTGAATGTCTACAGACATTCAATTATGAATTTATGATAATTTGTTGATAGTTTGTAAATCATGTACAGATGAACTGTTGAAAGTCTGCAGACATTCAGTAGAGAAATGATACTGATACTCTGTTGATACTCTGTAGAGCATCTACAGATTGACTATCCAAATAAAGTGTTACCCAGTATTTTATCCAGTGATCTTCATCTTCATTTCTCAGCAGCGACCGCAAACGTCAAATCCGCGTTGGTGATGAATTCAAATTCAAAAAATGCGCCTTCAAGAAGCGTTACGGCATGTTTTACGGCAGTGATATTAAACGCTCATTGGCTCTCGCCTGCTTCGTCACAGATTGCGACATGCCGTGTTTCAGTCGGTGTAGTACATTTGAAATGGAGAAGAGTGCGCGCCTTCAGAGAGCGAACCGAAATCAGATTAACATTTTCATGGATTAATATTAATAACTTTAATTCTGCACTGTTCCTCATACACAACTACTATAATACTGCCAGAGGACTGCGATGTGAACGACTTTTGGTATGTTACCGTTACCGGTTTTGACATTTTCCCAATAAATAAATTATTGTAAAACGTATACTTCGGTCTGTTATGTTTTTTTCTGTATAATTGCATAGTTTTAGGAATGGTTATGTTTAGGTCTGGGAGTAGGATTAGTGGCTCAAAATATATTGTAATGCTACAACTCATCTGTGTCCATTATGTTTTATCCTTTTTATATTCTGTATAAAATTAATATGTTTAGGTTTTGGGAGTAGGATTAAGGGAGTAGGATTAAGGGTTACATTTATCTTTAAAAGTGAAAGTGTACAGATATCCTTATGATATGAAATAGACGTAAATAGTTAACGTTTTATAGCTGTAAAAACGTAATGTTACGTTTAAATGTTACAAATACGTCCATATTATACGTTTTTGCATCTATCCAAACGTACAATACGTACGTTTTACATATTTGAAAATTACGTATTAGTATCTACGTATTAACAATGAGACATATTACGTTAAGGACCAACGTAATAGCACTGCTTATATGTTGGCATGTAACGGAATTGCGATTTACAAAATAGTTTCCTCAGAACGTATTTCGTGTGATACAGGGTTGAGAAATTCTACTTGATTTTTTTTAAAACTGCGTTTGTATCGGATCGATATTGGTAGAAACTTTTCTGGTAGGTTTATATCTAAGTTACCCATATATCTAAGTTTCCCAGGAGCTCAGTTGACATAGGCTTAACTTAAAAAAAAAGTATAAAATAAAAGTGACTTGGCTTGATCTGAGTGCCGAATTGCAGAGCCGGTCCAAACATATCTACATCCCTATGATCAGATGCTTTCTCAACTGCACTTTTGTCAGTTTTGTGCTCGTTGGGTAAATGTAGCACAAATTTACATATTCATCTAAACATCTAAAAGACCTTATGATTATGTTAATCAATCACGATGTAATGTTTAATAAATTCAGTTGCAAACATTAACATGCATATTATCTCATATTTGAATATACTGTATATTAACTAATGACCTGTTGTTAAGCATTACATAATGATTGCTAATGATTTATTAAAGAAAGTCTTGTTTAATAATTTAAGAAAGTGTTACCCTCATTAATTTTAAACACTCACTTTTTTGTTATAAAATGTTGTGCTGTCAACTGGCTCACATGTTCTCTAGTAAGCACAAGAAGTGACTCCATCTAACTGCATCTATACTTTTTGCATTTTTCATTTGAACCTGTCAGTCATTATCTGCTAATTTCTGAATAAGGTATTCAGCTTCGAGTACATCCCTACCACATAAAATGTAGGGCTGGGACAATAAAAAGTGTACAGAAGATATTTCACAAGTGTCCCAATGTTGACTGCAGCAGTCAGTTTATTAACAATATTAATAATTCGATAATCAATCGATATTATTAGGCTAGAATCAAAAATATCAGGGGATATGAACAAAGTTAACCTTTAAAATTGTATTTTTCTTCAAAATTTCTTCCAACTTCTTCAAGAAATGCAATTAATCAACACAAATAAAAAATTATTAGCAACTTAAAAATTATTAGCAACACAGGCGTAATAGGAAAGCTAATGTACTAGCTAATGTAAGGTTTAAGTACAAATAAGTATAGTTAAACAAACCTTTAACATTTCATAACATTTCAATTTAATGTCTCATAAACTACTGATAATCTTTTCTGCCCCTACTCAAGAGATATTTACACAGAAACGTCTCTGGTTACGCATGTAACCTTAGTTCCCTGAAGGGAACGAGACGCTGCATGTAATCGCAATGGGAACGCCTTTGCGTGTGTGCGTATGAAGCACGTATGAAATCAGTCCAATGGCGAGACGGAACATCATAGGCGGGGTGACGTATCGACCAGGAAACTATAAAGCACACCAAACACACAAGCGCGTCAGCTTCTGATAGAACTGAAGCAAGTGCTCACGGGCATGCTGGGAGTATGGCGTGGACACGCAGTGTCTCGTTCCCTTCAGGGAACTAAGGTTACATGTGTAACCAGAGACGTTCCCGTTCAGGGAACTTCGAGCTGCGTGTAATCGCAATGGGAACGCTAATACCAACGCCGCCATACGAGCAGGTGTCCGTAGTGTGAGATCACAACCCACATTCTGACGAAAGCACCTGAGCTCCTGGAGTGGAGCCTAAGTCAAGATGGTAGAATCTCACAAATGTGTGCGTGGAAGACCATCCCACTGCATCACAAATGTCACCAATAGGAACTCCTGATATTAGTGCCTTAGAGGCCGCCATACCCCGAGTCGAATGAGCACGGACAGCCAAAGGGGAAGGCTGACCCGCCGACTCGTAAGCAAGTGAGATGGCCTCGACCACCCACTTGCTCAGCCTCTGCTTCGATGCCGGGAGACCTCTGCTAGGAGGCCCAAAGCAGACAAACAGTTGCTCAGATTTCCTCCACAGGGAAGCCCAGTGGACATAGGCATCCAAGGCCCTAACAGGGCAGAGCAGATTTAATCTCTCCTGGTCTGGGGTCCGGAATGGAGGAGGACAGAATGCCTGCAGAACGATAGGCCTGACGATGTTAGTCGGGACTTTAGGAACATATCCCGGTTTAGGGATGAGAAAAGCCTTAGCCATACCAGGGGCAAATTCAAGACAAGAGGGAGAAACTGACAGAGCCTGGATATCTCCTATCCTCTTCAAGGAAGAGATGGCTAGGAGAAAAATAGTCTTTAGTGTTATGAACTTTTCAGAGAAACTTTCAATGGGCTCAAACGGTGCTTGGCAGAGCCCCTCCAGAACAACCGCTAGGTCCCAATTCGGTACCCTCATGCGCACTGCTGGCCTCAGCCTCAAAATACCACGCAGGAAACGAATAACCAGTGGGTGTCTCCCGAGAGAAGCCCCATTCAAAGGGACATGGTACGCTGACAGCGCCGCCACATACACCTTCAGCGTGGAGTGGGATAACCCAGTGGAGAAACGCTCCTGAAGGAATTCCAGCACCGCCGAGACCGGACAGTTAACTGGGTCCAACTGGCGCTCTCCGCACCAAGAGGTGAACATCTTCCACCTCAAGGCATATAACTTCCTCGTGGACGGAGCTCTAGACTGGAGGATGGTCTCTATGACCTCGGTCGAGAGACCTGACTCTATGAGCTGGGCCCCCTCAGAGGCCAAGCCCACAGTCTCCAGAGATCTGGGCGGGGGTGGAGAATCGACCCGCACGCTTGTGAGAGAAGGTCCCCCCTGACCGGAATCTCCAACGGAGACCCGTCCAGGAGAGAAACGAGGGTCCGAAAACCATATTCGGGCCGGCCAGTATGGGGCTATCAGCAGCAGACTGACACCGTCCCGGCGAACCCTCTCCAGAACTCCTGGGAGCAGAGCAATCGGGGGAAAAGCGTACAGGGGTGACCTCGGCCACTCCTGTACCATCGCATCCACCCCCAACGGGGCTGGTGGATATAGAGCGAACCATCGCGGGCAATGTGAATTCTCGCTGGAAGCAAACAGGTCTACCTCGGCACGACCAAAATGTTTCCATAGGAGCTCCACCACCTCGGGGTGGAGTCTCCACTCCTCGGGCCTCGGCCCCTGTCTCGACAGGATGTCTGCTCCCTGATTCAGATAACCTGGAATATACATCGCTCTCAAAGAAAGAAGTTTCCCTTGGGACCACAGGAGGATCTGACGAGCCAGTTTGTACAGGGGGCGAGAGCGCAGGCCCCCCTGATGATTGATATAGGAGACCACCGATGTATTGTCTGACCGGACGAGCACATGGCGACCCCTCAGGTCTGACAGGAAGTGTTTCAAAGCTCGAAACACCGCCAACATCTCCAAACAGTTTATATGCAGATGACACAGATGTTCCTGCCACAGACCCCAAGCTGAACGTCCGTTCATGGTCGCCCCCCACCCTGTGAGGTAGGCATCCGTGGTTAGGATCACCCTGCGACCCGGAGCTCCTAGCGTCGGTCCCAGGGATAGGAACCGAGCCTCCTTCCACATAGCCAGGGCACGGAGACAACGTCGCGTGACCCTGATCCTGCGGAACGGGTTTCCCCTCGGGGAGAACCCTTTGGCTCTGAGCCACAACTGTAGCGGTCTCATATGCAGCAGGCCACGGGGAATAACGTTGGACGCTGCCGCTAATAGACCCAATATTCTCTGAAAGTCTTTGACCGTGAGTGACTGGCCTAGCTTCGCTTGCCTGACAGCCGCGAGAATTGCGGCTAAACGGGCGGGAGATAGACGAGCCCGCATCGTCATTGAGTCCCAAACAACGCCCAGAAAAGTGGTCCTCTGAACCGGAGAAAGCACACTTTTCTTGGCGTTGAGTCTCAGCCCCAACCTTCTTATATGGGCGAGGACGACATCTTGATGCCGAATCGCCTGATGCTCCGATTGAGCCAGAATCAGCCAATCGTCGATATAATTGAGAATGTGAATGCCCTGGAGCCGCAGCGGAGTCAGGGCCGCGTCCATACATTTCGTGAAGGTTCGAGGAGACAGAGCTAGACCGAACGGAAGAACCCGATATTGATACGCTTCGCCCCCAAAAGCGAACCTCAGGAACTTCCGATGTTGTGGAAGGATGGAAATGTGAAAATATGCGTCCTTCAAATCTATCATGGCGAACCAGTCCCCGAATCTGATTTGTGGCACGATCTGCTTGAGCGTGAGCATTTTGAACTTGAGTTTTCCCACGGAACGATTCAACAGGCGCAGATCTAAGATTGGACGTAACCCCCCATCCTTTTTCGGAACTATGAAATAACGGCTGTAATAACCTGATTCTCTGTCGGGAGGAAGAACTCGTTCTATCGCTCCCTTCAGTAACAGCGTTTTCACCTCCTGTTCCATAACCAGAGCCTGCTCGGGGGCCACCACCGTGGGTAAAACCCCCCGAAAGCGAGGCGGGCGCGACCTGAACTGGATCGCATACCCTAGCTCGATATTCTGCAGGACCCATTGAGATATATTTGGAAGACTTTTCCATTCTGCCAGAAACTCTACTAAGGGTACCAGTTAGGGCTGGGCGATATGGCCAAAAATAATTATCACGATAATTTTTTTCATATCAGTCGATATCGATAATTATCACGATATCAAATCTTCAAATCTTTATTTCTTTCAAGTTTAAAGGCAGATTTTTGCTCCTAAGTGAAAGTTGTATTAACCAGAGCGTAAATTGTGGTTTTAAACTAGCCTACTCTTTATTGTCAGAACATATCATGACAAACACTTGCCAAACAGGTGAACATTTCACAAATATGAGGTAGAACATTCAAACATTTTTCCTTAAAATAAATATCTCAATAGAAAAATATTTCTTCAGCACAGTTTGCAGTACAGGCTGCAATATTAAAATTACATGCTTTGTCTCAAAATGTATATTTGACAGTGAGTTGACAGTAAATCTGCATCCTAACTCAAGCTAATACTAAGCTAATGTAAAAATTATGTTCATTAACAAAAACAGTAACATTTTTTTTAATCTAACAACCACATTTTTATTTGGTAAAATGTAATATTCTGACTAAGTTGTATTAAAATGAAACATTGGTCATCCAGTCTCATGCATTTAGATGATGATAACCACAGATAAAACCAGGCATAGCCTATAACTTAGCACCTCACTATCATGGCAAAATGTAACTTTATGTTTTCTGTGGTATTTGTATGAAAACAGTGGCCTAACAGTTAAATACATTATTAAATGCTGTACTTATATTCCATAAGACATTTAATGCATTGTCTACATTAATAATATTATACAATTAAATATGTATATCCCACATTTCATGGTGCAGTTAATATTACTAGGCTAACCTTACAGTAAATCCATGGCTAAATGGATTCAGTATCAATTCAGATTCTGACTGGATCGTTGCACGCAGTGTTTCTCCTTTTTGTCAGCGGTGTTTCATCTGCCCTAAACTGGTTTAAACTTGACATCTGTGTTCTTCGCTGAACTCAAGCGCTTCTCGCTGGATGTCTTGAGCGAGACGATCAAAGCAATCGCGTCTGCTCTAGAGAGCTCGCGCTGCGCTCACTGCCGTTTGGACTTTGAGCCGAGCGGATAAATGCTCCGTGTGGCGCGCCGTTCAAATGAGTTTCGTTCCGCTTTTGGCGCATAAACATTATCGAACATTTATCGACCTCTTGATATCGTTTTATCGAGAAAAATTATATCGCGATAATTATCGTTATCGTTTTATCGCCCAGCCCTAGTACCAGTCTCGCGAGACTGGCCTCTGGATGTTGTAAATCGCTCCTCTGTATGAGCGTCCCTCGGGAAAGCACTCACCGGGACCGACCACGCCCCCACCCGCAGGCTGGGTTAGTAGACCGGTCCGCTGAGGGCACCGCGAAGGAGCGGGCACCGAAAACAGCGGTGAACACCTCTCCTTCGCGGTGGGGACTACCCTCAGCACCCTGACAGCACCCTCGGCGTCAGGACTTCTTCGACGAGGCCTTCCTGGCGACAATAACCGTCCTCAGATCGGTTTTGTCCCGGGAAGACCTCGCCTGAGAGCGCCGCGTCTCAGCCCAGCTCTGCTGGGGAGGAGCGCGAGACGCGACACTCTTTTTCTGTTGCGCCCTTTGTGAAGAGCTCTTAGACGGAGGGCGGGGCTGATCCCGCCCAGCAGCCCCGGAGACATGCACTCGGAAGGGGACACACTTCTGGAGCGCCGCTGCCTGCTTCTTTTCTTCCTGAAACCTCTCGATGACCAAGTTCACAGAGTCACCAAAGAGGCCAGCAGTAGACAGCGGCGCATCCAGAAGGAAAGCTTTATCTTTCTCTTTCATATTTGAGAGATTAAGCCAGAGATGCCTCTCCGTGGCCACAAAGGCTGCCATAGAGCGGCCGACTGATCTGGCCGTCTCCTTGGTGGCACGGAAAGAAATGTCAGCTGCCTGACGTAATTCCCTGATAGTATCTGGGCTTATGACTTCCCCCTCACTAACATCCCTTAACAGATCCGCCTGATACGCCTGAAGAATTGCCATAGTGTGAAGGCAAGAGGCTGCTTGTCCCGCCGCCGAATAAGCTTTTCCCACCAGCGCCAAGGTGTTTCGAAGCGCCTTGGTTGGCAACACCGGCACTTTAAAGGACGATGCCGTATCAGGAGAAAGGTGGCTCGCCAACACTTCCTCCATCCTCGGCACCGTCCCGTAACCGTTACTTTTCGCCCCAAGGACATTAGAATATAAAGAAGTCTGCTGTGTATAAATCCTCGCAGATACCGGTCTGTTCCAGGATCTCGACACCTCAGTGTGTAGATCCGGAAAGAACGGTAAGTGCCGGCGGGGTGGTAATGAGTGAGATGGAAGGAAACGCTCATCTAACTTACTCTTAGGTCTACAATCACGCTTCTCAGCTGGCCACTCAATACTCAATTTTTGTACGGCATGTGTCAGGACTTCCATGAGCTCCTCATGTGCTGGAGACTGGGACGGGGAATCTGCTGTCTCAATTGTGTCCACGCTCACAACATCCAGCTCCTCGGAACTGGATAGTTGTAGTGACGGAGCCTCGTCTCCGCGTTGCGGTTTCTCCCGCCCGATCAGAGGCGCCGGACCTGTCAGGTAAGGGCAGAGATAGAGTCCCATCAGAACTCGTCTCCATCCCCGCTGACAGATCCATCTGCGATCCCCACGATGCAAGCCGCCGCCGTACCTCAGCAGCAGCGGGACCCTTACCACGGGGAGCGCGAACCGAGCCACTCTCCTCAAAGAGAGCCCGGCGGGAGCGGAGTGTCTTCATGGGCAGACGCTCACAGTGCTCACAGCCAGCCCCCTCGAGAGCTGACTGAGCATGCTGAACTCCCAAACAAGCAACACACAGGTCGTGTGTGTCCCCGCCCGTGATTTATCTTGGGCAGGGAGGAACACACTTCCTAAACTTCTGCTCACTCGCTCTTTCCATATTCTCGGTTTTTTTTTTTTTTTTTTCAATAGTGAAAACTCCTGCCTAGAAATCTCTAATGACAGACAAAAAACACTTAATGGACACAGACTGATATGATATCACACAAAGAGCGCTTGCTGAAGAATTCAGAAGCTGACGCGCTTGTGTGTTTGGTGTGCTTTATAGTTTCCTGGTCGATACGTCACCCCGCCTATGACGTTCCGTCTTGCCATTGGACTGATTTCATACGTGCTTCATACGCACACACGCAAAGGCGTTCCCATTGCGATTACACGCAGCTCGAAGTTCCCTGAACGGGAACCAGAGATTCTTTCACTCGCACGGACATGCTGAATCTGGCCCAGTTTCTATTTCTCTCTAGTGCAGTTTATATATTTTCAATTATGTTATTGTCACTTGATGGATTACAATGCATTTAATTGTGACTTGTATTGTGATGTGCCTATTTTATGATTAGAGAAAGTGAATTTATAGTCGAAAGATAGTGGGTTAAATCACCAGTGTGAACAGGTTTAAATCTTGGTCATATTAAATAAAATTAAAAAAAAATAATAATAATAATAATTAAATATCTTCAAATGTTTTTCCAAGATCAATGAAAGTCTTATTGGGTTGGAACAACAATCATTAAAATAATTAAAGCTGCAAGGAGCATTTATCAGGGTTCAAGCGGTTTAAGCACATCCGTAAAAAGATATTGTGTTTTATTTAGCAAGCATGTAAACACTTAGAAAACATAGAAAACCAAAAGTAATTTATAAAAGATCTTATAAGAGATTCAGTCAAGAATAATTTTGTACAGACGTTAATAATGTATGTTGGATTGATGTTTATAAGGAAGTTCATCCTTTGTCAGCATTTGAAAGATTATTTTACCCTTTGGTGGACAAACATGCACCTATTAAAATGTAGAATGTTAAGGCACCATGGATTGTTAATGAGTTGAAAAACATTATGTATGAGAGTGTATGATGTATGTGGCAAAGGGTACAAGGAGTCTCCTGTTCAAGTGAGTGCTGAATCTCCAGTTCTAGTGAGTGAATCTTCAGTTCAAGTGAGGGCTGAGTCTCCAGTTCAAGTGAGTGAATCTCCTGTTCAAGTGAGTGAGTCTCCTGTTCAAGTGAGCGCTGAATCTCCAGTTCAAGTGAGTGAATCTTCAGTTCAAGTGAGGGCTGAGTCTCCAGTTCAAGTGAGTGAATCTCCTGTTCAAGTGAGTGAATCTCCTGTTCAAGTGAGTGCTGAATCTCCAGTTCAAGTGAGTGAATCTTCAGTTCAAGTGAGGGATGAGTCTCCAGTTCGAGTGAGTGAATCTCCTGTTCAAGTGAGTGATGAATCTCCAGTTCAAGTTAATGAATCTCCAGTTCAAGTTAATGAATCTACAGTTCAAGTGAGTGAATCTTCAGTACAAGTGAGTGATGAATCTTCAATTCAAGTGAGTGAGTCGCCCAGCTCAGCGATTGTGTCTAGCCCTGCGACTCGCCGCCGCAGGAGGTGGAGAAGGAGGACTCGTTTGGTTCGCCAGGCTCCGGTGAACGTACCCAGACTCCTTGCCCTGCCGGCCCCGCCTCTGCGCCTCGCCCGGCCGGACCCGCCTCTGCGCCTCGCCCTGCCGGCCCCGCCTCTGCGCCTCACCCTGCCGGCCCCGCCTCTGCGCCTCGCCCTGCCGGCCCCGCCTCTGCGCCTCGCCCTGCCGGCCCCGCCTCGCTCTGCCTGCACCCTTCCAGCTCCGGGAGGCCTTTCCTGAACCCGTTCACCACCCAGGGGGGGGGGGGGGGGGGGGCAGTAGGTACTCTTTGGGGGCCATGGAGGCGATGCCAACATGGATCTCGTCTGAGTTTGTGAGGGCCATGGAGGCGAAGACCCATTTATGTCAAAACCAGGCTAAGTTGTAACTTGCGCACAGCTGGTGCAACCAGCCCCTGTACTCTCAACTTTTGTATACGTAGTAGTATGTGACCTTTTTAATGTGACCTCAATACAGGTATATAGTCATAATTTTAACACCGGGCATGCATAAAAGGGCTAATGGGCATCCAAATAAACAAATACACTTAGATTATAGATGGAAAAGACCATTTACAGCCATTTACTCACTTGAACTGTAGAATACAGACAATATACCTGTATAAGGAAAAATGTTTTTTATTTTTAAAGTTTTTTTGACCGTTATAGCACCATGTCTTGCCTGATCTCCACCACTTTAATTAGTTGTCCTCAAAGTGTGTCCATACATATGTGTCAAATTTGTTGTAAATATCTCATTTTGTTTTGAAGTTTAGACACTTATATTTATCAGATAATAAAAATGATCCATGGGTGATATTGATTGGATTTTTTGTCAGTTATTATCATAATTTTGACATTTGGACATTATTGTTTAACTATTGACCTATGTTTTCAATTTTCCTGTGGTGGTTTTGTCTCGATCGCACGGTTTCGAAGATAATTACAAGGGGTGCTGCTTATTTCTTATTTGTGCATCCTCGTTTCCTTTCCTTGCTTCCTTTCCTTGCGTCTCAGCTCCACCCCCTGTAGGACGCGAGGGAAGGAAGCGAGGAAAGGAAAGGAGGACAGAGGAATCGAATTAAAGCTTTTTTATATACATTGGAATACTTGATCACTCGAGTGTCACTCCACAGTGTCATCAGCAGCGCTAAAAGGATCTGCCCTTATGTTGTTGAAGTTTGGTTATTTAATAAATTCATAATAAATAATAATAAAGATAGGCTATACTGTTGAAATATCTGAGATGTGTGGTTTATATAAACTGCAAAGGTAAAGTATAAATTAAAATGATTGAGACTGATGTGAAGGGGGAGGAGAATTTGCACGTGCGTCACATTTAATCAATATAACAGTTCCGCGTAGGATGCACCTGTGTATCCTCGCTCATGACTCCTCAGGAAGCCTCCTATCTCCTCGATCCTCGACTCCTCACGTTGCAATTAGAGAATTGAGATGTCCTTCAAGATGGCTGAGCTCGATCGGTTTCCGGGTCATAGGAGGGAGGACGGAGGAGCGAGGAGACGAGGATTGATATTGAGAAGTACCCAAGATTTTTAAGCGCTAAATGACACCATTACAAAAACCCACTCACTTGGTCTATTGTGGCAATTTTTTAATGTGACCTCAAATTGAGCTCATAAACATGTTCCCGAGTTTAGCGAAAATATCTCTTTCCGTTCACAAGTTATAGCTGTTAAAAGTGGCCCCAGTCACATCAACCATGAACTGAACTGAAAAAAATCGATGTTGAAAACGTGTTGTTTATGACAATTAAAAGTAAATTAAACTAAACATTTTAATAAAAATATCAATGTGTCTTTTTTTAAGCAACACAAAAATTGCACTTGTTAGCACTGGCAATTTCAATGACGTCACTGGCATGGAGGACCCGCGAAGCTGCATATAGACAACAGCTGCAGGTCCTATAGACACAGACAAAAATGAGCACTTTTAACGGCATGGATTACGCATTTCAGCCCACGAGGGACAGGCCAGTAGTATCTGACTACCACCACATGGAGGACGATCAGTTTCAGGCTCCACTTACAGTACAGGATCGTTTGGGTGTAAGTGACTGTGGGCGCGGGTGCTGCCGAAGCATGGACACTGCACCGGACATTTTACCAATAGGCGACTAGGCTGGGCTAACTTGTTATACTTTTCTCAGACTGTTTAGGTTAACAGCTTACTGGCAGTTCACTCTATGGGCGAGGGTGCATTAAGGAAGGAGAATCCCATCCTTTACAGTGAACTATACATCAGGGATCTTTTCCCCTCAGCCGAATATCAAGGACTCGAGTAACGTTAACGTGATGTGTTGAACTTGTAACTTGTGTAAATAAAACATTTGATGCAGACATTGTCAAACGCTTCATGTACTTATTGACGAAAGTACATATCTCTAAATAGTGTGTCGCTAAAAAATCTGTTTCCTCAGCCATGTCAGCTAGCCTCAGACTATTTACAAGCTACGGCTGCTCTGCTGGTGTGTGGGTAGGCAACAGAGTGGCTTACCATGCCAGTGACGTAGCCAAATGTTGATATCCAACATGGCGGCACCCTTGCAAAAACAACACTTTCAATGTACCATTTTATTCCTTTTAACAAATGCTGCCATTTTAAATATTGTACCAATAACAATAAATAAAATACATCTGTTATATCACCTTTTCTCAAATTTCAGTTCAGTTCATCTTTTGTTTCCCCTTAGTGACCCTGAATTGAAATTTCGATTATTTTATTTATTTTATTTTATTTTATTTTTGATTATTGATTGTCAACTCTCCAAAGAACATTTCTGCAGTGGTTTGGTTCCGATTAGGCCAAAAGACTGTGACCTCAGATTGAGATATGTGTACTATTTCTATAACCATTTTAGTAAATTTAGCCCCGCCCACTTAAAACACTAAAATGTATAGATATTTAGACTCCAGAGCATATTTCTGCTCTAGTTTGGTTCCGAATGGGCTAAAAACCTAGGATTAGTTTGCAAAAGTAATCCAAAATGGCTGAAAAAATCATGGAAGAAATTGCATTTCATTCAATTATGTAAGGAATAATTGACGACAGGTGACCAATAGCGAAAGGAAAAGAAACGTCATTATCACCTCGCTAGTGAGAAATGTCATGTAGGCTACTGATACAATCTTTAAAACAGCCCTTCAACATGTTACTGTGTAAGTGTTTGTTCGTTTGTTTGTGCGTTTGAGGGGGATAGAGAGTGGGAGATAGAGTTTATGCTTTCTAATTTTGCCGTGCGTTACACTGGAAATAATTGCACACCTTAAAACATTCATCAACCAATCAGATTGAAGCATTTAACAGCCCCCTTAGCATAAATAAATAACCTGTTTCATGTGAATATGAGATAATATTATATGATGATATGCTTGCTCTGCTAGCACAACTAATAATAATTTTGAAATAGATCAGTATGTTGGCTTCTCAAGCCAATAATAAAGTCTTAAAAGAAAAGAAAAGAAGGAATCTGCTTACTCTGTATATTATTGTAAGAATCAAATTTCAGGCCGTGTGTTTGTCATTGACATTTTTGCTTCATGTTTTATTCCTTCAGTTGGAGATGGCCTTGTGCAACCTGAAGCCTTGAACAAGAAAGCCATCCAAATTATCAACAGGGTGCGGGACAAGCTAACTGGTAAGCAAAACTAGCCTTTTCTCTTTTAGACCACAGAAGACTGAGCACACATTTCTAAGTGACTTGATTCACAATTCTAGCACTAACAAACAGTACATTATCAAACATCAATAACTAGTGAAACAAATATTAATGGATTCTTGTGAATGTTTTTTACTCCTAGGACGAGACTTTTCCCATGATGAGACCCTGGACGTACCTACTCAAGTGGAGCTGCTCATCAAACAAGCTACTTCGCATGAAAACCTGTGCCAGTGTTACATTGGATGGTATGTGTTTTATTGTCTTTCTTAAGAGATTGTAAGGAGTGTAAAACAGATAGCCTATTTATATGTATGGATTTTTTTTCAACATAGTTGAGAAAGTGTTATTTTATCCTGTGATATTAGTGTTGTGTGCTAAAAGTCTTTTTTCTCTCTCTTATTCTCTTTAGGTGCCCTTTTTGGTAGAGCTTCATATTGCTTCTGCTTTCTTTTGCTTTCTTTTGCTTTTAACTTTACCTTGCACAGTGATGCAAGCAAAGACTTTGATAATTGACATTCATTTGAACAAAAAAGCAGTCACAAGCAAACCCCTGCAAAATCTGAAGAATTAATCTTGGTGGAGATTAAGTAATATGACTATCACATTTTCAATGTTTTATTTTATTTGAAATGATTTGTACAAGTTGTACAGGGACAAATATCACCAAAAAATAAAGAATTAAAGAAACTAACTGTTAAAGAAAGAGACTGTTTCATATAGAAAATGAAACCATTATATCTTCATGACAGTTAAATGTTGTTTACAATAAAAATGTATAAATGATGACCTGAATATTAAATGATGACAATACAATCTTATATTACTCAGTGTAATTGCTACATTAGCAATGTATACTGTATGTCAGTGTTCCAGTAACAATAGTCATGTTAAGATATGCTTGAACAAAATGTTTGTTTTTGTTGTTTTTTTTTTTTTTTACTAAAAAACTAAAACAATAGTGGGAAAAGACATCTCTTCTGCTCAAGAAAAAAAAATCTTACTTAAAAAGCCCCTATCATAGCATTTGAAATGTTCCTATTTTTGTTTTGGGAGTTCCCAAAAACAGTTTAACTTGCATGCAAGGATAAGAAACACTTTATTTGTCTTATAATACGCATTTATTTTTACCTGATTTGCTCAACGACTCCCAAATGATTCGTTCGACGATTCATTTTCCCAAACACCTCCTTTGAGTGACGCAAATCTGCGGCGATTGGTCAAATGACCCAGTTAGTTGTTATTGGTAAGCCGTAGGCAGAGATTGTCGGAAACGGAACACCCATCACCATTAATGGGCGGCTTTTGAGGGGCAGTGCTTATTATATAGAGCGAAATCATATTTGGCTAAGTCGTTTAGGAGGTAATTGCCATTTTTCAGTGAATGTCTGGTGAATATCAAAAACAAAACTAACTTTACCCCGCTTAGAAGCTGCACGGAGTGTACAAAACGCACACAACAGAATATAACTATATTGTGCATGCTACAGAAAACATAACTGCAAACATTATTAATAATACTTACAGATTGTGATTCGGAGGAGGACGAACCTGATCCATATACACTGGATATTGAGCCCTCCTTCGGGAACAACCGGCTTGCGAATCCACTTTTGAGTTCATGTATGTTTTTGAATGATTCGTCATTAAAATTATGAGAACACAAAGTTCGGGCTATACTGTTGTGGTATAGTTGCAAATATGAACTCTAACCACTGATTCTTCACATGCTCTTCCCTGGGCAATGAAAACAAGTGGCTGAACGAACTGTCTTTGCAATGTAGAACACAGCGTCTTCTCGATATGGTGCTATTCTGCTGAAGTATTTGAATGTGTTCTAGACTTCAAGTTCCGTCTGCGTGCGCAGTTGTTGGGAGTGGCCAGTGAGCTAATGTTTTGTATCTACGTCACGACGAAACAGCTAATGACTCGTTTCAAAAACAATTCATTTCATAGACTCAGAGTCAACTCTCACTTTTGACAGACAATAACTTTATATACTGTGCACTTTCAGGTATAAATCTTTGCAGGATGTTTTCATTCCCTTAGAGCTTTAGTCCACACTACATGCACAGTCATTTTCAAAAAAAAAAAAAACAATGATAGGTGCTCTTTAAGAAAAATATTAGTGAATGAATTCCATTAGTCTAATTGTTTTCGTCCAAATTCGTAACAATGTCCAATTATGACAAGATTATCTTAGCTAGTGAAACAGCAAGAGCTGTGTCACTGTTATAATTACCAGGGCCCTATTAAAAAAATATATAATAATAATATGGGTGAGCCCCAAGAGAAGACTACACTATAGAACTGTACTATTTTACCTTAGCAGGTCCACCCTCCCAGCTGTTTCTTACTGATGCTACCACCTTCTAGGATTAAAAGACAAAAGTCAAAGAAAAAGTCAAAAAAGTCAAAGACCCAGAACCAGATATGAAGAATGAAGACCCGGAGTCAGAATTATAAAAAAAAAAAAATAAAGAAAGTTTTACTGAACATAGTTTGCAGTTTCATCAGCAGAAGTCAGCTTCAAGACTCTTTTGCTCCAAATAGTGCTTTAAGGCCATCTAGTGGCAAGAGTCATGAAATATCTTGCTATATATTTATTTTTATATACCAGCAAAGACCCCCAGTGTAAGATATTTTGAAATAAATTAAAAGGTTTAGGCACGAAATTGTGAGTTATTTTGAATTTAAGTTAAAAGAATGTGGTTCTAAATTACTATTTATTTATTGATTGATTGATTGATTAAATCTAGTGCTTTTTATGGGTAAATAAAATAAAAAATTACAAAAAATCTTCAAAAAACTAATTGCATAAAAAATAGAAATAATATTATAGTTTGCGTAGGCATCATAGATTATATAGGCCTATACGGGGGAAAAGCACAGTGACGAGATTAAATATCTTATGTATAATAGATCTAAAATAAAGAATTAACAATATATTCACGAGATGACGATTTGGGGTTTTCATAATAATAACTTGGTCACATTAGGGTTAATAAGAACTTAAATCAACCCACAAAATGAGCAAATGTATGAAAATCAAGATATTTACAGATCGATGGATTAAACCTGACGTTCATCTTTTAGGTTTTTGCGCTTGTGATAGCCTCACACTGTTGGTCACATAACTTCAACGTGGTGGATGATGTCGAGGTTGTGTTCATATAGTTCACCCAAAAATGAAAATTCTGTCAGTAATTACTCACCCTCATGTTGTTCCAACCCATAAGAGTTTCGTTCGTCTTCGGAACACAAATTAAGGGATTTTTTATTAAATCTGAGAGCTGTCTCACTCCTCCTTCTATTATAATTGAAACTTGCCAGCCCAGAAAGTTTGTAAAAACATTGTTAAAATAGTCCAAGTGAATACAGTGGCTCATCCTTAAGTTTATCAAGCGACGAGATTATGACAATGTTGTTGTTTTTTTGTTACATCTTACAACTTACAATTTAGTAAATTGACTTTGAATGTTTCCTTTGTTTAAATTATTTTCCAACTTATTAACATGGATGCTGAATTTATTTATTTTCTTTCTAATGTGATTTTTGTTTGTTTGTTTTTGTTGTTGTTGTTTTGTGAGTTCTTCCTGGGGTGTATCCCTGAAAGCAGGTTATGTGACATACCCTGGAGTAAGTAAACGGATAACCTAAACATTCGGTTTCAAAAACGGAGATAACTTTCAGGGTATGTTAGTGGTCATAGCAACTCACTCTTTGAACTTATACTGCTCCGGAGTAGGTTATGTTCCAGTGTTAGTTTGTTTCAGAGAGGTGACGGAGCATGGCATGCCCTTTTGAAGACGATCCAGTGTTGTTGGGTTATTTGCTGGGACAGAGGGTACACTTGTCTGCCCTATTTGATGACACCCTACCCTGAACCTGAGCCTGGACCACAGGCACAATTCAACCTGGCCCACAGCAGAACACGGGTCAAGGGATCCTGAAGGCAAGGTTTCAGTGCCTGCGTGGGCTCAGGTTCAGCTCAGAAAGGTCATGTGACATCATACCTGCTTGTGTTGTTCTTCACAACATTGCCACTGAGAGGGCCCCCCTTCTCTTGATGAAGATGGCCAAGAGGAACCCCCAGTGAACCCAATAGACCAAAGAGATGGCAGGGTAGTATGAGACATGATTTTAATTAAAACCAGTTAACAGTCAAGTGTTGTTCATTGTTTCTTTATTTCCTGTAACAAAGGACATTTGTATTTATTGCCTTAGATTTCATTCAACAACAAATGACAGATTAATGTTCACTGTTTCCACCTTAAGCCTGGTGCTCCAGCGATTCAATTTCAAGTCTTGCCTTTTTTAGGTTCAGCCCTTTCTCCTCCATTTGAAGCTGTAAAAGGTCCATCTCCATGCCACTTTTTCTGATTTTCTTTTGAAGCCTTTCTTTTGACCTTATACAGCTCTTTGGCAGGCAACTAGACAGACAGAATAATTAAACATGACTGAAAAAAGTCTGTAATACAAATACAGACCAAATATTTAAATGAGGAAGGAGAACTTCAGAACATTTCTTACCAAGATTCTGGACGAAGATGGACCCTCAGCTGTATTGAAATCTTCTGACATATTCTGTAAAATGACAATGACAATTTATTTATTCTCTTATGTAAAAAATGGGGAATGTATTGTATGCATCATACCTCTATGGGCCTCCCCACATTTTCTGTTTCTGTCACAGCAGAAATGTTCTCTTCATCGTCATTCTACAGTGAAAATAAGGAAGCATGCTTGGTCTAGCAAGCAAACAGAAACCTAAAGACAATAATCACTTACAACTGTGACAGAGTGTGGTGTTGCAGGAGGATCCAATAATACAATGTGGCCATTAGCAACTGCAAGATAATTAAACAAATAAGATAATCATGCATATTCAATACTCAATGTATATTCTCATTAGGAACATCTAAGAGTACTAGTAATAAGATTACAATATACAGCATGTGCAGTGACAATGGGTCTCATTCATGAAACATTCGTAAATATACGAGTAAATATGAGAGTGATTTGCGCGTAAAGAGAACTTCCCGAAAACTCTTCTCCTGATTCACAAATACTTCGTAAATGTCAGATGTGATAGTAAAATGTGTGTATGTGCTAATGAATTCCAACCAATCGTAAATGGAATGCGCGTGCACGTTCATTCTCAATTATACCATTAATCAGGCCCATTATATCCGACTGCATATAATAACATGAATGCGAATGAAAAAGAAAGATTTCTCGGATGCAGAAATTGAAGTTTTATTACCACAAGTTCATACAAAACGCCACATTTTTTTTAAGCGTAGCCTACATAGTGGCAGATCAGTCCTAAAAAAAGAAGCAATTGGCAGCATATTACAGATGCAGTTAATGGAGTTTCATCTGTTAATCGGACAGTCCCAGAAGTGAGAAAAAAATGGTTTGACATTAAGCTTGAGAGCAAAAAACAAATTAGTTGCCTTCGGAAAAATCGTATTCAAACTGGAGAAGGACCGCCATCACCAGATCTGCTATTACTGACTCTCATAATAAAAGTAAAAAGAAAAAACGCATGTAATTACTATATAACATATTTTTTTTTCAAAATGCTGTTTAAATATGTACCCGATAAGGTGAATGCAGCCTTATTAATGAGCAAAACGTTTGGATGTTAAGCGCACCATTTAGACGCGTGGCTGGGAGCAGGTGTAGATTTCTTGCGTACCAACTAACATTTGGAAAATACGAAAATTTTAATGAATCCGAAAATTTACTCCAGAACCGTTTTACACACGATTTACACACAAATTCGTTCTGCTCGTGTTTCATGAATGAGACCCAATGACTGTAAAATCCATTCAAAATGGTGTCAGTGTTGATGATTTTCTTTATTAAAATACTGACTGTTACGCGACTATCGCGAACGTCTGGACTGGAGTCCTCTAATTAATTTTAATTAGCCTATGTTAATGTTAACCCACAGCTGAGACTCCCCGCTCCGAACTCAAATTCAAAAGTGTAAACAATGAAGAATCAGTGGTGAGCGGCACAAAACGTGTAAGATATTTCGGTAACACTTTAAAATAATGGTCCGTAGTTAAGTAGGCCTAGCTATGCAGGAAGTAATAGGTAGTACTGCATTAACACCGAACTTAATACTATTAACTAATATGGAAGCAATATTACCTAAGCAGTAAGTAATAGGTAATTTAGTACAAAGGTAGTTCCTTGGTAGGTATTTGATTGTTACTAAAGAAATATATCCTCATTGAGACTACTTGTGAACTAAGAAATAATAACCAATTAATTACTAATCACAAAAGTAACATCTCTAAAAAGTGAACAATTGTGGGGGTTTTATACTCTTAACATGGTCATAACATTTCAGAAGCATATGCCTCAAATGGGTTCTTTGTGGAAACAAGTTTATGAATATTACATCCCCCCAAATACATTAGCTAGGTTGAGATTGTGACTACTATTCTTGCCAGGATGGACACATGTTCTCTGTTTATTTAAAACTTAAACATAAAATAATCCTAATAAAGACAGTTTTTAAAAATAAACCTTAAATAATTGGGAAGTGATGCTGACACATGATTAGATTAGTTCACTATTATGAGCTCTATTGAATGTCAGTCACATATATCTCAGACTCCAAAGACCTATAACTTTATGTTACAGTAGCTGCCTGAGGAGGACTTCTCTTTAGGACATGAATATAAACATTGATGTTCGCTTGTCAAAAACAATTAGCATCTTTAATGAAGAAATTGGCTGCATTTATGTTACGATAAGCGCAAAACCACATCTTCCAGATTACAGTGTTTGTTAGAATATTAGAGCCTCACATAACCTGTACAGTATGTGTCAAATATAAGATTAATTAACTTGTATCATTTGTGAAAAACATGTTAACTCCTCAATAGCCGCATTTCCACTGCCGGGCTAGGGTCGGGCCAGAGCTAAAAGCGAGCCGAGCCGAGCTAGTGGCCTCGGGCCACTTGTTAGAGCTAGTGGCCTCAAGCACCAGCCGTGCGTTTCCACTGCCGGGCCAGTAGCCCCACAGCGCTGCCCCAAACCCCACCCCTAACACGCCTTTCCGGGTCAAACGTCATACAACCCAACCCCTTTCAGCGGGTATTATGAATTCATTTTTTTAATTAGGAAGATCGCATGAATAACTCACCTGCCGTGGCTGCAATAGTGTCCGGATTGCCTCGCGAGTCGCAACTAACAGAGGGACGGTGAGGGCAGTGTGTGTGAGCGCGCACTGATGGCTGCGGTTTTAAATACTCTTTCATTTCTGGTCATACAGAAAATAATAATACATTATTCGCAAATACATTTATTTGCGTAAACTCACAATAACAAGAAAACGCTGTGCTTTAACAATCCGGCGCGCTCTATGGGCGCAATTCATGATCTCCGTGAACTGAAACGCGAGAACTGAAACAGCCACCGCATTCGAATTTTTTCGTTTTAAATTGGACATTTAAAGCTTTAGTCTACAGGGGTTATATCCATCGTAGAATAAAGCTTTAAATGTCCAATTTAAAACGAACAAATTCGAATCGAAAGCCAATATCTTCAATGTTATTAGGCTATGTAGCTAATTAATTTCTCTCTAAATGTGCATCCGGAGATGGAGATACCTATTTGTTTTAGCCGAAAATGTTATAAAACAATAGTTTATTAATAAACAATTAATGCCTCGTAATTTTATATTATTTTATTATCAGACACATTTATTATAGCCTATAAACTACTACTTAGCCCGGAGACACATGGCTGCGTGGCGTGAGCGTCTCGTAAGCGTGGCGTGTCCATTTTTATTTCGGCTCCCATGTTAAAGGGTCATGAAACCCCCCTCTTTCAGCTCAAGTCTAGCTCAAAATCTTTTTGAAAAATGCAACTGAAATGGGCGTGGCTAGCTTTGAGAAGAAGGGAGGGAGTGGGTGTTGTATGACCATCACGTCACCGTCACATGCATTTCGACTGTCACTAAAAAGCAATGGTAAAACGTGAGGAAATGCTAGATTTTTATATAGCTGTCAAAGTTAAAGTCTTATGAAGTACACTGACACTTTATTATAGTCCTTTCAAAAGTAAGTGAATGTCCTGCTACAAATATTAGCCTACAGTAATCGTAATTCTAATTAAAACATATTAATGTAGGCTACATGTACAATTATAATGTCATTATAAAATATATAGTGGTTTATAGAGACACTATAAATACATTTCAGAAAAAAAAAAATATTAATTTTCCGCTTAAAAAACCGTTCCGTGCATAGTCATAGACAGTAAAAGAAAGTGCATAGTCTACGCGCCCTCTGAACCCTCATAATAAATGACTTCTCATTTTAGACACACACACACACACACACACACACCAGCGCAGACACACCTCTGAAGGGTTAGAAAGTCCTCGGGATACCGCATCACTCGCAAGACGCAACTTGGATTAGTTGTCAACAAGACGAAGTCCATCATTCTCCACTTGTCGAGCTCTCTCGCGAAAATGTTCGCGGCACACAGATCAGGTTTAGCCGTGTCCGTGTTTGATGACAAACCAACTGTCTAGCGCTGGCAGCATCACGGGGAACATATTCAACGCACTTGGACTTTGCACCATGAAAAAAAAATAGTTTGCGTCCCATGATTGCCTCTCTCATCAAACGTTATTAAGCGATATCACAGTTTGTCATGTCTGTCGTTGGAAAGATCCACGTGGGGTCATGAATAATTAAGAGGCCGTGTCTTCTCATAGGATAAGACCGATGAGTCATCAAGGCACTATGTAGGGCACTGCCGCGTCACCCGCTACAATGAAGATTTTAAACCCGGAAGACGAAAAAAGCGGAAAAAACCTCAAATTTAACCATTTTAACCTTATTATTAAATCTAACAGATGCTAACATTGTCTTCAATGGTGTTCAACACACATACCTCTGTTATAATCTCAGAAAATTTGGTTTGGGGTTTCATGACACTTTAACAGATTAGAGCTTGCACACTGCCCGCGTGACACGCGCGTCTCAGGCGCGGCAAGGCCGGAGACACACTGGCTGCGTGGCGTGAGCGTGGCGTTTCTGTAGTGTGTCAGCTGCGTGGCGGCTGCATCGCGTTTTCTATGTCTTTGCACACCAGAAGCGTGTCTGACGCGGCGCTGCTGCTGCTAGGTGACATAGAGAGACAGTCTACATTTGGATTAGCGCGGGTGCGTTGCTCTTGTCTTGCCTTTATGACAACAATTTCAACTCTATTATCACACATCTTCCAAAATCCGAAAAGTATGGAAGTGGGCTGTCTGTTTATTTCAATAACATTTTCAAATTTTGTGTAGCTTTAAAGAGCCTATTCGGCATGTAACGTAATTGTGATTTGCAAAATAGTTTCCTCAGAACGTATTTCGTGTGATACAGGGTTGCCTTTTAGACACACTATGTTGTTATAGCCTATCGTATCTTTATATCCTCCTGAGGCCCAGGCCAGAACGGTTTTTTTCCAAAAGTTTTTTTCTTCTTCATGTAATCACGTTAAGAAACAAATGGAAAAAAAGAGAGAAAAGATATTTTTATGGTTTGCTATGACCTCTGTAGTGGACCCCAGGACTCGGTTGTTTAAAAAATAAAAATGACATAATTATATATAGGCAAACATAATGACAATATTTGAAAACTTTTTATTGTTATTATTATTATTATTATTATTATTATTATTATTATTATTATTATTATTTGTTTAAATTACTTTGATATCTGAATGTATGTCAAAACCTAGACTTTCAAACATCAAAATATAATTTATTCATATGTATCCGTGTACAAAATGCCATATAAACATTGTTTCCTATTGTTTTTTGCCTGGAAACGCTTCCAACACGCTTGCGTGTCGCGTGAAAAATAGGCGTCGGTTCTATTTCTAGCATGCACGCGTTTTCCGCGCGGCTCAAGCCTTGTTTATACTCGACGCGTCCGCAAGAGCGCGAGTCTCTATGGAAGGCCAAAAGGGTCAAATTTCGCCACTAACCAAACGCGTGGCCTTCCATAAGTCTCCGCTGCCTGCGCGCGCACCTCTCCAGACGGACGAGGCATTTTATACTTGACGCGCTCGCCGTTGTGCTATTCTGTGAAACGACAGGGGGCGAACTCGGAGTAATTCTCCTCTAAATCACCAGGAATAAGCAGTGAAGAAGTAGTTTGCCGTTTATTAGTAGTTTATTAATTGTTAATTCATAAAAGAGTAAATGCAGTAGGTTTATTGTAGCCTACTTTCACTGCATGTAAACTAGGTAAACACCTGAAGCCTTGTTGGAGAGTGTTTAAACCTTAATTTTACCAGCAGGGCTTAATTCTACTATTTATAGGCTTATTTTGTAGATGTAACCAATTACTGTAGACAAGTGCAAACTAGGTGCTTAATGCAAATATGTTCCTGTTCACAAAATGAGATGTTATGGTCGCCCATCAATGCAAATGTCTCTGTGTATAGAAGGATCATAAACATTCTGGTACAGATCGTACCAGTTCGGCCAAATTCGGCTCGTAGTCGTCCATCTTCGGATGCGGCGCCGCGCGCAAAGTTACAAAAAGTGCCGTGCACACCGCCAGGCGCAATGGGGTCTTGCGGACCCTACGCGCACGACCGCCCACACCGCAATGATGTCATTTTTGGCGCGCGCCCTTCGCGCTCTTGCGGACGCGTCGAGTATAAACAAGGCTTCAAGCGTTACCTTGTCATCCCGCAGGGACTACTAGTGATGTGGCCCATTATTTTAAAGTGAAAAACATGTTAACTCCTAACTAACTACAAGCGTTACCTTGAGGTAAGTAGTTATTGAGGAGTTAACATGTTTTTCACAAATGATACAAGTAATTTAATTTTATATTTTGACACATACTGTACAGGTTCTGTGAGGCACTAATATTATAACAAACACTGTAATCTGGAAGATGTGGTTTTGCGCTTATCGTAACATAAATGCAGCCAATTTCTTCATTAAAGATGCTAATTGTTTTTGACAAGTGAACATCAATGTTTATATTCATGTCCTAAAGAGAAGTCCTCCTCAGGCAGCTACATAAAGTTGTAGGTCTTTGGAGTCTGAGATATATGTGACTGACATTCAATAGCGCTCATAATAGTGAACTAATCCAATCATGAGAGTGTCAGCATCACTTCCTAATTATTTAAGGTTTATTTTTAAAAACTGTCTTTATTAGGATTTTAAGTTTAAGTTTTAAATAAACAGAGAACATGCGTCCATCCTGGCAAGAGTAGTAGTCACAATCTCAACCTAGCTAATGTATTTGGGGGGATGTATAAACTTCATAAACTTGTTTCCACAAAGAACCCATTTGAGGCATAATGCTTCTGAAATGTTATGACCATGCTAAGAGTATAAAACCCCCACAATTGTTCACTTTTTAGACATGTTACTTTTGTGATTAGTAATTAATTGGTTATTAATTCTTAGTTCACAAGTAGTGTTACTCAATGAGGATATATTTCTTTAGTAACAATCAAATACCTACCAAGGAACTACCTTTGTACTAAATTACCTATTACTTTTAATGCTTAGTTAATATTGCTTCCATATTAGTTAATAGTATTAACTTCGGTGTTAATGCAGTACTACCTATTACTTCATAGCTACTTGTTAACTACGGACCATTATTTTAAAGTGTTACTGATATTTCTTTTTGAGTCTTCTTAGCGCGCTAAAGGGGGTCGCACACCGGACGCGCAGCGCCGCGCCGCGTCGCGCAGCGCCACGTCTTTAAAATTCGAACACATTATTCTCTATGAGTGTACACACACCGGCGGCGCCATTCGGCGTCTGTCCGCGGCGCCCAGCAACGGCTCAGGACCGTGTTCAAAACCCTGCAGCGCCACAGAGCGCCATTTACATAGTTTATATAAAATTGTAATTATTTTTGACTCAAATCGTTGCGGATGGATCCTGACTTCGCACTATGCTGCAATATACATTTGGTTTTGCATTCATTTACAGAAATCAGCCGCTTGAATGACAATTGCTGAATGTTATTGGATTTTTCAGGTGAGATTCTCAATTCATTCAGTTAACGGATGCTCTGAGGTAAAGTTTTCAGATTGCAGACTCAGCAGCGATTTTATTTAATTGTGCAGTACAATAATAACATAGAACAGACATTATCTTCATTTCCTGTCATTAAACATTACAATATTGCTGGCCATACACTAATGAGAAAGTGCGCGTCCGGTGTGTGATACCTTGAGTTGTCCTAGACGCGACGTGACGCGGCGCGGCGCTGCGCGTCCGGTGTGCGACCCCCTTAAGAGTGAGCGTTATCGGGGAACCGGCCCCAAATTGGTAGGCCTACTATTTATTACAGGTTTGACACTTTAAATGACTCTGAATGTAGGCTATTAATAAATAACTTTACATAGCCTAATATTACTATCATTACTTTTTTCAGGTTGTATTATTAAATTTAATTTCTTTTAATTTATTGTATGAGCCCTTGATTATATGCTGCATAATCTCTTGTTTTTTTTCTGTTCTTTAAAAGACTTCCCATACATTTTTGGGGAAAAAATGGAATCTTGTTGTTTAATTTAATAATCATTGTTCAAGTTGTTCAGACTGAACCAATAAAACATTTTAACAGGATAATTTGAATATTCACAAAATGTGTGGGTCTAGGTAAAAAATGTAATTGTAAAATATTGACACTTAATTCAGTATTACCGATTATTTGATTGATAGATTATTTGAATCAGATTAGCGCCATCTGCTGAGAGAAAATAAAATAAATTATGTAATGTCATGGTGCTTTATGCCTTTATAGCTCTCTAGAGAGACTTGTGAATTCTCTAGTAGTTTTTTTATTTGAAGTGTACACATTTTTGCATTATTATTACTAAATCTGAATGAAGGGAAAGCATTTTATTACATGTAACATTAAAATAAATAGCAAATCTTTTATCACAGCTCAATCCACCTGAATCTGATCTCATGTCAATCTCTTATTTCAGTCTCCTGACTCAGTGATGCTGCAGCCCAACAGTTGTTTGTGGATTATTATGGATTAAAAAATTTAATTGTTTGGTCAAAAGTTACCGAAGAGCAGCATGACAGAGTAGACTTTTTTGGACTTGAAAAATTTGATGAAAAAATAAATAAACAATTTTAATTATGCTATATTATACTTTCAGTAACAATATTATTACAATAAATTGTAGTAGGTTTTTTAAGTTCTGAAATATTTTAAACTAGATTCACAGGTTTCAACAGCTTAAAATATAAATGTGTTTAGCTGAAATGAAACACACACACACACACACACACACACACACACATATATATATATATATATATATGTGTGTGTGTGTGTGTGTGTGTGTTTATATTCCTGAAAACCTTCTGGATCTTTTTTTAAAGATTATTGCAAAATCTAAAAAAATAATATAATAAGCTACATTTAATTAACTTTGAGTGTTTTTATGGACTGTGAGAAGATTGTGCATTGGGCAATAAAAATGATATTGGTCAAATTAAGACTATTGAATGTCTTTATATAGGCATATACAGTATTTCTGCTCTTTGAAAGTAAAACACATACACATGATTCAGGAGAAATGTTTTACTGATGTAAAACAGGGCAGGGGTACAATATTTAGATTTAATGCCTTTCATGTCCATTTATAATCTTTACACATAAGCTTGGATACTTGCATGGCTAAAAACCAGCTAATTTCAAGACGCTGACGTCACGTCAGATCGTCACGTGGGTCAACCCGCTCAGTCAGACGCTCAAAAGTACAACACGTTCGGACAGACGTTCGGATAGACGTTCGGTCGGTCGGTCGGTCGAATGTTTGATTTTGGCACGGTTCAAGCGCCATAGCAAAGTTATAATAAAGAGCCTATCGGAACGCCATACAAATCACACCTCATATTTCAGTGCATTGCATCTGACTTGTTCCTCGTCATGCAATATGCAACTAACCTCTGCACGGTGAAAGGAAAACGCCTAAGACGTGTTTCATTGCATTGCATGACCTATCTGACGTTGCAATGAAAAGATATAATGAGATTTTGCATGCATTTTTATTTTACAAACTAATTTATTTGTGCACAGACGAGAAAACATCACATGAGCTGTCGCTTTACAGTGCATGGTATAGCTATTGAGCTCATTTCTGGTAAAAGGGTCCTCAAAAGTTTTCAAACAATATAAGTTTATAGACACATTTTGATGATATTATAAGCATTGTAAAAGGTACCTATTTGACCTACTGAACATCGTTCTGGCCCACAAGTACAAGATCTTAAACTTTCTAAACATACTCATTGACTCCTTTTGATGTTACTGAAGCCATAGAAGAGTCCTTATTTTACCTAATGAACATATTAGCCACATGGATTGTTTAGATCTGACCCATTGAACTCATTTCTGGTCAAAGGGTACTTGATCGTTTTAGGTTACTATAGACCATTTCAAAAGATGTAAACAACACTGGTCCAGAAGTACTTCCTGTTTCAGTTTGTAACTGTTTTCTTTATTTCACATATAAAGAAAACTTCTTAAAGATGTTTGTTTAACTTTTTGATTCAGTTTTAAATGTTCTGTTGGTTGTATTTTATCCCAGCTTTTATGTAGTGTTAAAAAACTGAAACAGGAAGTGCTTCTGGGCCAGTGTTGTTTACATCTTTTGAAATGGTCTATACATTGATATTTACTACTTATGATGTTCTATGAGCAGGAAGATATTTGACTGATATTTGACTGAACATATATCTGTCCCACGAGTACCTGATATTGAACTTTCTATACATACTAAATAGACTACTTCTTATGCTTCCTAGGCCTAGAGGTTCCTATTTGACCCACAAACATAGTCCTGGCCCACGTGTACTAGGTCTCGAACTTTCTATAAATTCTCATAGACTAATTCTGATGCTTCTTAAGCCATATAGAATGAATGTCCACATCTTATGTATTTAACTCATTTCTGCTCAAAGGGTCCTCAAAGTTCTTAAATAAGAAAAACTATTAGACTCCTTCTGATATTATATGAGCTATAGATAGGTTCCTTTTTGACCTACTGAACATAGTTTTGGCACACGAGTACTTGATCTTGAACGGTCTAAACATACTCATTAACTCCTTTTGATGTTACTGAAGCCATACAAGAGTCCTTATTTTAACTACCTTTTATGATACATAATCAAAATCAAAAATTGATTTGGGCCAGAAATCAATTGCCAAAAACTTTATAAAAACTCTATAGTAACCATTTGTGGACACTACCAACCACCTAGAAACACCATAGGAACCACACACACTACCATAGTAACCACATAAAACACCCTAGCAACCACCCAGAACACCCTAGCATCACTCTAGCAACCACCAAGCAACCAACGAGAACACCTTAGCAACACCTAGCAACCAACCAGACCACACTAGCAACCACCTAGCAACACCCTAGCAACCACACAGAACACCCTAGCAACACCCTAGCAAACACTCAGACTACCCTAACAACCGCCTAGCAACCACCCAGAACACTGTAGCAACCACCGGGAACACCCTAGCAACCGGGTGGTGAGATTTGCCACTGCAAGCACCACTTCACATTTTCTTCTGGATATGTGCCATGAATATGTTCCTGGAGGTCAAAAATTGACCTATGTTCTAATACAACATCAGAAGGAGTCTATAAATTTGTATTGTTATGGTAAAAGGGTCCTCAAAAGATTTCAAACAATATAAGCATGAAATGTAATAAAATAATCGATTAGTTAAGAGCTAAATCATGCCAAAAACATTATAGAAAATCTATAGTAACCATATCTGAACACTACCAACCACCTGGTAACACCACAGCAACAACCCAAAATACCATAGTAACCACCTAAAACACCCTAGCAAAACCCTAGCAACCACCCAGAACACCCTAGCACCAAGCAAGAACACCCCAGCAACCACCTAGCAACACCCTAACAACCATCGAGAACAACCTGGCAAATGCATAGCAACACCCTAGCAACATTAGCACCTTGGCAACCACCCAGAATACCCTAATAAACGCCTAGAAACCACCAACAACACCGTAGCAACCACCCAGAACACCCTAGCAACCGATTGGTGAGATTTGCCACTTCAGGCTCCACTTCACATTTTCTTCTGGAAATGTGCATTAAATGTGTTCCTGGTGGTCAAAAATTGACCTCTGTATATCTAATATGACATCAAAAAGAGCTTAAAAGTTTATATTGTTTTAAACTTTTTGAGGAACCTTTGACCAGAAATGAGTTCATTGAAATTATGAGATGTAAATCCATCGGTATTTTAACCCACAGATCAAGTACCCGTGGGACATAAATGTGTTCTTGGAGGTCAAAAATTGACCATGTATATATTATATAATTGACCTATGTATATCTTATATAACATCAGAAGGAGGTCAGATATTTGTCTGGCTGAAATGACATCATGAGAAGTAAAGCTCTAGGTATATTAACCCAAAGATCAAATACCCATGGGCCATAAATGTGTTTCTGGAGGTCAAATATTGACCTATGTAACATCAGGAGTCTGTAAGTTTATATTTGTTTAAAAACTTTTGAGAAACATTTGACCAGAAATGAGTTTAATAAATGAGATATGGATTTCTCTATGGCTTAGGAAGAGTCGGTTGGAGTCTATGAGTATGTATGGAAAGTTCAAGATCAAGTACTTTTGGGCCAGAAATATGTTCAGTAGGTCAAATATCTTTCTGTCTGAAAAGACATCATGAGAAGTAAAGCTCTCGGTATATTAGCCCAAAGATCAAATACCCGTATGCCATAAAAGTGTTCCTGGAGGTCAAAAATTGACCTATGTATAGCTAAAGTAACATCAGGAGTCTATAAGTTTATATTGTTTAAAACCTTTTGAGGAACCTCTGACTAGAAATGAGTTCAATAGATCAGATATGGACTTCTCTGTGGCTTAGGAAGCATCTGTTGGAGTCTATGAGTATGAATGGAAAGTACAAGATCAAGTACTTGGGCCAGAAATATGTTCGGTAGGTCAAATATCTTTCTGGCTGAAATGACATCATGAGAAGTAAAGCTGATATTAACCCACAGATCAAGGACCCGTGGGCATTAAATGTGTTCCTGGAGGTCAAAAATTGACCTATGTATATCTAATATGACATCAGAAGGAGTCTAAAAGTTTATATTGTTTAAAACCTTTTGAGGAACCTTTGACCAGAATTGATTTCAATAGTTCAGATATGGACTTCTCTATGGCTTAGGAAGCATCGACTGGAGTCTATGAGTAAGTATGGAAAGTTCAAGATCAAGTACTTTTGGGCCATAAACATGTTCAGTAGGTCATGTAAGACTTGAAAACTGGTTCCAATGCCCTCTGAAGACAAATGGCATTGCTTGTGAATTTACAACGACACTCTACCCCCTTTCCTCTAAACTACATCCCTCTCTCCCCCTCTTTTCCTTCAATGACACTGAAAACTCACAAGAATATGGTTCTTAATGTGAATGTGATAATCTTTTAGGAGTGTTTGGAATCATTTTGATGGTCTCAGGGTGACTGGTAATAATGTCTCATTCCCAAAGTAATAAAAGAAAAGGTAATAAGGGTTTTAAGAATATAGAAATATCTTGCACACAAAGAAGGAGGTGGCTTTGACTTCACACCTTCTGGTCTTTTGTCTGAGTGCAACTTACAACCAAACAAATGGTCTGCCCCAAATAAACATAGTAGGGGGATTCAGTAACTTTCCACTGTATCCTGGTGATTTACATATCAGGTGAGGTCTGATTATAAAGGGAGATGTAACTAGAGTTCGTGGCTGCCATTCTGTATTCAGATCAGCCCATGACGTTGTCTTCTCAGCTCATGTAATATGTTGGGTAAAGTTCTTTGTTCTTTGAAACATTTGATGATTTGCATTGATTATCTTGTGGAATTCCAATGATACATTTACCTGACATAATAAATTGTTACATTTGGCTATTCTAACAGACTTTGACTTTATTTTCATTAGAGTTAAAAGGAATAGTCAAGCATTAACATATTAAATGATGCGCAGATATCATTGATAAACCCTTTTCATTTTATGGAGTCAGATGAAACGAGTTAATACGTAAGATTAAATGTGTTGCATTTAACTAAAAATACTTTGCCATGGAAAAGACGGAACACGCTTGAAGCCTTCACCACGAATCGTACCCCGCGATTTGGATCGATTTCGTGGCCCTTTTTACAGTGGTGACACGCCTCCGTGATCGCAACAGATGGATTTCGCGAACAACGTCTTTTCCAGCAATTTATGGGGATCTTAAAATCAACAAGAGGTTTGAACTTCTCTTTCTTCTGCTGCTCTGGTAAGTCAACTTTTTCTATCCTTTTGAAAAGTGTTGAGAAAATGTTGTTTGCCATGTTTAGGGGTAGGAAGGCCCTTTGTTTAGTCCGAAACTAAAATGTGAGGACATGAAAACAGCCGCGGTGCGCAGATAAAAGAGTGAAACCCTTGTTTAATAGATTTTAAAGAGATCTTTGTTTGATTAGGCAAAAAGAAACGAAATCTAAATTTGAAATAACATTTTTCAGATGATTTTTGGGTAGACTTAACGTTACTCGAGGAGCGGCAAAACAAAACTTGCATGTTTGTCTTCATTATTGTAGTGGCTTTGTTGAAACAAAGCAGCACGTGAAGAGAATCGACAAACAACAGAAATAAAATCTAAGTTTGTAAATGATCGGAAAACACGTGATTTTATAAATGAGGCAGACGATGCATTGTTTATGAAAGGAAAACCTTGAAAAAACACAATGATATGATTTATAGGCTAAGAAGCAGTTTAGCAGAGAAATGTTAGTATTGCCCATGCTGCAACAGGCTAATGGTAAATTCTAAACCTATGCTGCTTAAACAATGATGCTAAAGCTAATGCTAATGCCATGCGGCTTCTAGGCTAATGCTAATGCTAAGGACATGCTGCGTTCAAAAACGCTTACCCTTTGTTTGACCAGCCCATAGGCCGAGGCCACATTGAATAAGATTCTAAACATAAACTAATCTTGACAAACTTTATATTGCATTTGAAAGCTTCCACTTTAACACAGATGGGAAAGCATGTGCAATAGTTTGTATTTTCAAATTTGGGGTTGTGCTTCACACAATGTAATGCACTCATAGAACACACTGTATAGTTGTTTGTGCTACTATATGTGCACATAGGCTAAATGTAAGTTTATTCTTTAAACACAGGATTGCTTTGCTGTAAGTGTTTTGAACACTTAGGTAAAGGCTGTTGATGTTTTATTCAAGGCCATATGTATCCTGTGTGAAATGAATTAAACGTGTGTGTGTCTATGCTGAATGTGGTTATAATGTAATTGACAATGCTCATTAATTCTTGAAAAGAATGAGAAGAATTTGAGACAGAAATACTTTCCATATTCGGAAAATGAAATATTGCCACGTTTGAACTCATTCTGATATAATTATTTTCCCGAGTAGAGATCGGATTCGTATATTTCCACAGTTTTTGCGTCAGTTTAGCGATGGCTAACATCCGGTATCATTTTACGTGTACTTAAACGAGGAGGCGTTTAAGGGGACTTGCATATGTCTTTGATTGTGTCCGTATGGATATGGCAAATCCTAGATATTTAGTCAAATTACCTCTGATTTGATGACCGGACCTGACGAGAGTGTGGCATGCGGACTTTAGAGAAGGGCCGCAGAGTGATATAGTTTCCTAATCTAAAACGGGGAAAATATAACTAAAGAAAGAAAAGAATTATCAAACGTTAAAATGACTTTGCTTCATATAGTCCTTGGTGGAAAACTCCCATAACTGCGGAAAAACCACGCAAAGGAACATAACTGAAAATCAGAAACTGTGAGCGTGAATCTCGTGAATCATAAAACAGAAACCTTTTTATATTCAAAGCTTCAGGGAAAGAAATTTCCCCAAATATAAATTGGAACATGTATAAAGATTCTGTTCTGTTTACACTATGGGCCGAAAAGGTCGAGCCTACGCTGCATAAACTCACTAAAATAGGTCTTAAAATGGACGCTATTGACAATGAAATTCTCACTTGGTGGGAAACAGTGGGTAGTAAACAGAAGAAATCAAAACATGATGAGATAATTGAGGCTTTAAACTTCATAAGCTATAAACGGCTAGATAAATCAACAAAATTTCTATCCTCGCTTATGGATGTTAAATGTGAAGAAGTGCATTCTAAAAATGCAGAGGCAAAATTGTCTGAGGCAAAGATCCAAGATCTTCAGACACAGCTAGACAGATTAACAGCTGAACAGTTAGCCCTGACTGAAAAGTGTAAAAATCACAAACACACCATTGCAGATCTTAAGGCTAAACTAATGGTTGAAAAGTCCATTTCTCCCAAAACGCTCAAAAGCGATGGAACTAAAAATGTGCGCTTCTTAAACGAGTCATCCTGCTCTAATAACCCTGTAACTTTTCAGACAGATGAAGGAGGCGATAAAATTTTGAACAAAGTGCCTATTTCAGCCTTTAAGGTGATACGGCACCCAAACGGCACAGAGTCAACCATTCGGCGTCCTCTAACAGTAACTGAATGTAGCTTGTTTAAAGCAGAGATCAGACCATTCCCTTTGAAAGGGCCATTCGAGCCATGGTGGAGACACATTGTTAGCCTAAAACATGCATTTCAGCTTGAACCAAAAGATATTTGGCAAATTGTTATCAGCTCAATTCCAGATGTCCTGAACTATAAGATACCACCGGCTTTGATGACAGGCACCATTGTGCAATCAATGCATCAAAACGAGCCTGAGAGTGAAATCTTAAATAGATTAAAACAATGTCTGCGCGATCTACGTGGCTCTAGTCCTGTTGGATGGGATTTGATTTTCAATCGGAAACAGAGAACTGAAGAATCGTTTGAGACATATGCAGAAAAAATGTTTGAACTGTTCGAGGAGTATTCTGGAATTGAGGGTGTTAACCACAACAATGCAACTTTCCTTGAATTACTACTTACAAATGCAGGGCCGCGTATACAGCAATCGCTCACGTACGGTGCTTCTCCAGCAAAAAATACATTCGAAGGTATTGTTAGCTGGGCAACAAGAATTGAATCACGAAAACAAATACATGGTGAGGTAGCTGTGTTAGATTGTCATGAAAATTCCCCATTTGCAGGAGAATTCAGAAAGCCACACGGTGGCAAACTGATCAGATTCTGTAATTCCTGTCACAAAACAGGCCATGCAGAGGAAAAGTGCTGGTCGTTGGGCAGAGGCAGACCTCCACCCTATTTCAAAAAACGCAGACAATCACAATCTGATGACACAAACCAGCGCCCTGCAAGGAACCAAAGATCAGATGCATCTAAACCCCCCACTGAGCTAACAACTTTGGTCACTCAAGGCCTTCAGCTATTAGCAACATTTGCTAGTCAGGTAGCAGCCCAATAGCAAATAGCTTAATAGTTTTTAACATCTAAATTTAACGAATCTGTAACATTTTTTTTTCCAGAGACCAGAAATAATAATTTCATTTTGTAATCGCCAAGCAGGCATCAATTGGAGAAGTGTGAAATTAATCCTTACAGTTTGATTTTGTTGACCTGATACCTGGTGCCAAAAGGGCGGAAAACACTCACTGAAGTGTGGTGTGGCACAGGTAATTGCCAACTGACCAAAGAAGAAAATTTACAAGGAGGGTGTGAACTAAACATCAGAGGTAACGAGAGACCACCACTAACCAAATGTGTGAATGACACCATGAAATAATTCATGCCCACAGATCTGGCTGAAATGAAAGCAATTTGAAGTTTAAAACCCGAAGACTGGGATCTCTATTGCTGTGAGAGCAGACTGTGAAGGCTGACTGCAAGAGCAGTGTTTAGGTGTCACACACTGAACCAACAACAGCAATAATTCAGACCTGGTCAATGAAACTCGGTTTCATGTGACAGCTGGAATTAAAATTGCAATGGACAAGATAATGGAGCAACAAACGAATGTGTCCACATGTCTGAATTTGAAACTGTTGAAAACATCAAAATTAACTGTGGTTCTCTCTGCATGTGTTTCTGTCAGGTTAACTTCTACAATTCCTCGGAGGATGGACGCTGGGATGGCCGGACTTCATGATTGTTAGAACATAACCTGAGATTCGGGAGATGGGTGAAAAGACCATTCAAGAGGCCTTTACATCTTACAACAGCACATAACTACATTAGATGGCCTCCCAGTTTAGAACTGGAACTAAAATTTGCAACACAATTGTTATACAATAGATTCCACCCATCTCCTAGACATGAACACTGACTGAACACACCCCTCCATCACTACACCCTCACAGCATCATCACATGGAATAGATCAAGTCTATCCAGTCTGAACACAACGCATCATAAGATGAAGATGACATAGAGTCCAATAGTGTCACTTCACTAAAGATCTATTGTGCATTTTCACTCTCACAGATCCTGATAGCTTCACACACATAAGGATGGGAAGCTGATCTCATGACATAGCACACGCTATTCACCACACCCTACAAACTCATGGAAAACCACTGGAAAACACATATTAATGGCTACAGTCACAAATCAATGTAATGCATCAAAAGCAGTGGCAGACTTGCCATTAAATTTCAAAATGTTTAAACTTTCTGATTGTTATTGGGGTGGTTGGAAAATCAGAGGGCCCCTGATTTCTCAACATACCACTAATAACAGTAACATCATAACTAAATAGATCTGAAGTGTGAGCGCTTCAATCAATTACAGAATTCACAATTCAACCCTGGCATTGATTTTGACTTAGCCAACAGCAACAACACACAAACACACACTCACTCCCTTTCTCTTTCTCTCACACAAACACTCAAACTCACACTCAGATGAACAAACACACACTCACACACAGATGCACCCATACCCTCACACAAACACACACTCTCACACTTGTTGCAAGGAATGAACAATCTCCATCCTTTAATACATTTAAGCATATTCCAAGTCACTTTCCAGAATTGCATAAGTGGCTTGCATTGGAAGATTCCTGAACAAACACTATTATGTTTTATTATTCTTTATTACATGATTGAACATTGATTGTTTTTATTACATGATTTTTAGAATCTGTTTGATTATTTTGAATACCCTGACCTCTTGCTGCATTTCCTCTTTATAATTCAGACCAAAAAAAAAAAAAAAAAAAAAAAAAAATGATATTTAGGAATTGGATATTTGATATGAGACATCCTTACCATTCAATACCCTGAGAAAAAATGAGCACACTTGCTGAAAAGAACATGGTATTTTATATTGAACATGACATGATTTTGTTTTGTTGCATTATGCGTTTCTATGCATTTCTTCTTGAGTTTAAGTTCATATGTGTTACAATCATGAAGCGGACATGTAAGATGCTTTTCAGACGTCTCACAGAGAGCCCATTCACCCACTGAGGTCTGTCCAGACAACCGCACCGCTGGAGGTGACAGGATTGGTCGAGAGGGGACAGATTATCATTATGGGGAAGGTGCCAGGGAAACGTGAGTGTCTTCATGAAGGAACGACACGCCAACCGGAAAAGTCAAGAGGTCCAGATTGACTCTATGAACTTTGCTCACATCACCAGAAGAAAGCCTGAACGCCTCACCCTCCTGCTGGACTCAAGCTACATACACCTGATGAGAACAGGTGTTCTGCAGGTGAACAAAGCCCTCTGAGCTTCTACAGATGCCAGCATTGCCAAGAGACAATTGCTGAATTACACCAAGGATTACAAGAAACGTCTTACTCTGTGACCCCTAAAGTGTCTGAATCTGACCCATTGGGGTCAAGGAGGGAATTTGTAAGACTTGAAAACTGGTTCCAATGCCCTCTGAAGACAAATGGCATTGCTTGTGAATTTACAACGACACTCTACCCCCTTTCCTCTAAACTACATCCCTCTCTCCCCCTCTTTTCCTTCAATGACACTGAAAACTCACAAGAATATGGTTCTTAATGTGAATGTGATAATCTTTTAGGAGTGTTTGGAATCATTTTGATGGTCTCAGGGTGACTGGTAATAATGTCTCATTCCCAAAGTAATAAAAGAAAAGGTAATAAGGGTTTTAAGAATATAGAAATATCTTGCACACAAAGAAGGAGGTGGCTTTGACTTCACACCTTCTGGTCTTTTGTCTGAGTGCAACTTACAACCAAACAAATGGTCTGCCCCAAATAAACATAGTAGGGGGATTCAGTAACTTTCCACTGTATCCTGGTGATTTACATATCAGGTGAGGTCTGATTATAAAGGGAGATGTAACTAGAGTTCGTGGCTGCCATTCTGTATTCAGATCAGCCCATGACGTTGTCTTCTCAGCTCATGTAATATGTTGGGTAAAGTTCTTTGTTCTTTGAAACATTTGATGATTTGCATTGATTATCTTGTGGAATTCCAATGATACATTTACCTGACATAATAAATTGTTACATTTGGCTATTCTAACAGACTTTGACTTTATTTTCATTAGAGTTAAAAGGAATAGTCAAGCATTAACATATTAAATGATGCGCAGATATCATTGATAAACCCTTTTCATTTTATGGAGTCAGATGAAACGAGTTAATACGTAAGATTAAATGTGTTGCATTTAACTAAAAATACTTTGCCATGGAAAAGACGGAACACGCTTGAAGCCTTCACCACGAATCGTACCCCGCGATTTGGATCGATTTCGTGGCCCTTTTTACAGTCAAATATTTTTGTCTGGCTGAAACGACATCATGAGAAGTAAATCTCTCAGTATATTAAACCCACAGATCAAGCACCCGTGTGCCATGAAAAGTGTTCCTGGAGGTCAAAAATTGACCTATGTAATAAAACATCAGAATGTTATATTACATAGTCTATGAGCATGTATGGAAAGTTCAAGGTCAAGTACTTTTGAGCCAGAAAAATGTTCTTAACGTAAAATATTTTTCTGGCTGAAATGACATCATGAGAAGTAAGTCTCCAACCCACCAGAACACCCTAGCAACCACCTAGCAACACCCTAGCAACCACCGAGAACACCCTAGCAACAAACCAGAAAACCCCAGCAACCATTTGGCAACAACCTAGCAACCACCAGGAACACCCCAGCAACAGCCTAGCAACACCCTAGTAACCACCCGGAAACACCATAGCAATCACACAGAATACCCTAAAAAACGCCTAGCAATCATCGAGAACACCGTAGCAACCTCCCAGAACACCCTAGCAACCGGGTGGTGAGCTTTGCCGCTTCAAGCTCCACTTCACGTTTTCTTCTGGAAATGTGCCATAAATGTGTTATTGGAGATAAAAAAATTGAGCTTTGTATATCTAATATAACATCAGAAGGAGTTCAACTACTTTTTAGCCAGAAATATGTTCAGTAGGTCAAATATCTTTCTGGCTGAAATGACATCATGAAAAGTAAAGCTCTCGGTATATTAACCCACAGATCAAGGACCCGTGGGGAATAAATGTGTTCCTGGAGGTCAAAAATTGACCTATGTATATCTATTATGACATCAGAAGGAGTCTAAAATTTTATATTGTTTTAAACTTTTTGAGGAACCTTTGACCAGAAATGATTTCAATAGGTCAGATATGGACTTCTCTATGGCTTAGGAAGCATCTGTTGGAGTCTATCAGTATTTATGGAATGTTCAAGATCAAGTACTTTTGGGCCAGAAACATGTTCAGTGGGTCAAATATTTGTCCGGCTGAAATGACATCATGAGAAGTAAATCTCTTGGTATCAAGGACAAGGACACGTGGGCCATAAAAGTGTTCTTGGAGGTCAAAAATTGACTTATGTATGCTAATGTAACATCAGGATTCTATAAGTTCATATTTTTTAATTTTTTTGAGGAACCTTTGACCAGAACTGAGTTCAATAGCTCAGATATGGACTTCTCTGTGGCTTAGGAAGGATTTGTTGGAGTCTATGAGTATAAATGAAGTTCCTAAACGTAAGTTAGGGAGGAGCGAGCCCATTCAATCTTTCAATCAACAACCATAGTTGTTGATAAGCAGCCGCTTACCTCTCCCTAGTATCAGCCGTTCCAGTATGCATTACTGCTTCATGGAATAATGTCAGACATCCCGGAAATACAGCTCTTCCCGTCAGACGACGAACTGACGAGCCTTCCCGAGACTCCGACAGCCTCACCCCGTGTAAGATCGGATTTCACGGATCATCTCCACGAGCGTTCTGGCCGAGAAATCCAGCGCTTGTACAAACCAATTTCAAAAAGACAATGCTCTCATCCACCTTCAAGACCGCCAGTTTTAACTGTGCCTCGTCCGTCTTCTCAGATTTCATCTCTCCACGCAACAGCCGCTAAAACACCGATTCCACCCATTTCGAAATGTTCGGTCAACAGCCTACGTCAAGCCCTTTCCAGTTCCGGAATCCATTTCTCCCGCAGATCTTCAAAAGCACAGCTTTACGATCTCTTCATCAGTTCCAGCACTGGGCATCCTGATCCCAAACAATCTCAACGTGGCGATCCAAAGGCTACCGGCAGCTCCGTGGCTTGCACTTCCGGGTCCGCCGGTAATTCCACCCGACCAGAAACAGCGGCCGCAAAAAACAGTTCCGCTTCTTCTCCAGCTCCAACAAACTTCATCCAGTCAGCCCCACTCCCCAGGCAAGAACCAAACTCTCAAACACTTTTCTCAGCATTTCCATCTGCTTCTCCAGCTTTCTCTAATCCTCTTCCTAATAACCCTGGTGCCAGGCCACCTTCACACACGGTTACATTTCTATCATCCCCAAACCAACCTACCCAAAGAGCGGATTCTAGCGTGAGGCTGCCTTCGCTAGCTATCCCCCCTCCACCCCCTCCTCTTTCTTTCCATTCTAATTCACCCCATTCCTTTCCTCCCCCCGCTATTTTCCCATCATTTCCTAATATTCTTCCCAGTTCATTTCCGAGCGTGAGGTTGCCTCCGCAAAGGATTTCTTCTCCTTTCTTTCCCACAAACACTCCCGTTCCTCCAACTTCAGCCCATGCCAGCCATCTTGGACACCAGCCAGTAACGGGACCCTCCGATCAACATTCATCTGCTTTTCCTAACACCAACACCTACTCTTCAGGTACAATCCACTTGCCTTCCCATTCACTCTCCTCAGCAGTCCATCTTCCAGCTCCTCCTAATGCAGTGGCCATGGAACCACCTCCAGTTTCAGCCCATCTCCGGTCCCTAATCCTATCAGAAATTCAGAACATTGGCTCCGGAAGCAGACTCCAATCCAACCCCAGTTCCACCTTATTCAGAACTTGTATTCCTCTAGACCATCCCCTCAGTCATCTTCATACCCTATCCATGAATACTATCCTACAAGCCGTTTCTCCCAGAACACTTCAAACATACTGGCCAGCTTGGGGTTCTTTCAAAAATTCCACAGAGCTCACAACATGGTTTTTCCAGATTTTTCCTTCCTATCTATATCCTCCTTTGTCACTTACCTTCACCACACCACTTTAATTAAACCAGGATCAATCAAAGTCTACCTCTGCGGAATTCATTTCTTTTTTAAGCTTCTCCGTGGCCAACAGTGCCCCAACATTTCAAATCCCCAAATTTCTCTTCTCATCAAAAGTTTACAAAAAACCAACCCCCCTCGTCCAGACTCTAGACAACCTTTAACCATAGACATTCTCAGCATCTGCCTAACCACTCTCCGCTCAGGTCTTTTTTCTCCCAACAAAGCAAGAACCCTAGAGGCCATGTTCAATTTGGCTTTCTTTGGCTTCCTCAGAGTCTCAGAATTTACCATCAACTCAAACTTCAACCCATCCATTCATCCCACGTTCTCTGACCTCCAAATAATAAACTGCGACACCATACGTTTCAACATCAAACAAAGTAAAACCGATCAGTTGAAACATGGCCATTCGATCTTCATCTTCAATTTGCCAACCCGTATCCAACCATACCAGTCCTTAAACTATTTTCTCCACCAGAGGAAATCCCAAATCACCTCTTCTCTCGATCCTCTCTTCATCGATGATGACAACCTCCCGGCCTCCAGACATTGGTTTCAAAGAAACCTCAAATCCATCCTCAAAAGCTCTGGCATCCCAACTGAACAGTTTTCTTCACATTCCTTCTGAATCGGTGCAGCCACCACGGCAGCACAAAGGGGCCTTTCCGATCACCAAATAAAAATGCTTGGCCGATGGTCGTCCCAAGCTTTCGAAACATACGTTCGTTCAGATCTGCATAACATTAGACAAGCACAACAAGCTCTAGCATCCTTCTGAGTCCAGACTGCCTCTCCCTACTATTCACTTCTCTCGCTGCCTAGCCCCGCAGGGCGTGTTTCCATCTGGATGCCGCGGGAGCTCCCCCTTTTCAGAGGGGCGTGGCATATCACTCATGGAGTGTGGTCTCCCATCTGAATCGCTGTGTGGGCTCCCCCGTCCAAATGCATCATAGGCTCTCCCGTTTCACTTGCTGTGTGGGCTCTCCCATTTTGATCGCAGAGTGAACTCCCTATTTTTACATGTGGGGGGCTCTCTCCTCGAAATGCAGTGGGAGCTCTCCCAGTCGAATGGCAGTATGAGCTTTCCGTTCGGGCGCCGCGGGGGCCCTCCCTTTCTGAATCGCTGTGTGATCCTTCATGATTTTAACCATGGAGGCTCTCCCGTTCGGATCGCAGTGTGGGCCTTCCTATCCGAAAAGAGGACTGGAGGTACCAAGGATCGTACATCCCTCGAACGCAACGGGCCATTGTGTCTTTATGCGGTCAGGCTCCCTGCGTCAGGAGGATGGTAGTTCTGCTTTCTTATGTATACCGTAGGCTCCCTCTTGCTGTGCAGGGAGTTCCGCTTCAGATATTGGTGGCCCATTCGCCTTTAGGGACGAGGGCCTCCTTCCTCATTTTATGACATCCGGAGACCCCATGTTCTCTAAATCCATGGGGCTCCATGTCATGGATGTGGCAGGGCGTTCTCCAACCTCGTACTCAAACCTCCAGTCCCAAGATACTCCCGCAGGAGTAATTTCTGTAAGTCACTGCCGCAGCAGTGCAGCGGTGAGAAGTACTTCTTTCAAATTTACTTAAACCCTAGCGTCCCAACGAACGCGGGCACTGTCTTTCTAATCACAGCTCCCGCCGGAGCTCCACTCGTAGCCTCACATGGTGGGCATAGTAGGGAGACGTGTTCCAACTAGGAGCCCCATTTAACATCACTGCCGCAGCAGCCTCCATTCAAGCTTTAAAATTTTAAATATAAAGTTTTAAATTTTAAAACCATTTAAAGTTTTAAATTTTCTTTTTGGGGGGATAATCGTGCATTTAAGCTCTTAATCTTCCCGTATTTCCTAAGTTCTTAAATCACGTCATTCTAACTTGCTGTCCCCTACATTTAATCAACACTTTTTGGGGGGTATATCAGAGCTCGAGTTGAAGCTGCTTCATCGAGCCCCTCTCCAGTGGACAGCAAGCCAAATAAGTTTAACCTAATATCTTAAAGATTTTATGGGCAAACGAACTCATTAAATGAAGTTCCTAAACGTAAGTTAGGGAGGAGCGAGCCCATTCAATCTTTCAATCAACAACCATAGTATATAAGCAGCCGCTTACCTCTCCCTAGTATCAGTCGTTCCAGTATCCCTCCACCTCCCCAAACTCCACCTTCATCTTAGGTACTTTGCCCTTTAATTAACAGGTCCTACATTAAGCCATTGGGGGGTATATCAGAGCTCGAGTTGAAGCTGCTTCATCGAGCCCCTCCCCAGTGGACAGCAAGCCAAATAAGTTTAACCTAATATCTTAAAGATTTTATGGGCAAACGAACTCGTTAAATGGAAAATACAAGATCAAGTACTTTTGGGCCAGAAATATGTTCAATTGGTAAAATAGCTGTCTGGCTGAAATGACATCATGAGAAGTAAAGTTCTTGGTATATTAACCCAAAGATCAAATACCCGTGGGCCACAAATGTGTTTCTGGAGGTCAAAAATTGACCTATAGACCATTTCACAAGATGTAAACAACACTGGTCCAGAAGCACTTCCTGTTTCAGTTTTTTAACACTACATTAAAGCTGGGATAAAATACAACCAACAGAACATATAAATATGAATCAAAAAGTTAAACAAGCATCTTTAAGATGTTTTCTTTACATGTGAAATAAAGAAAACAGTTACAAACTGAAACAGGAATTGTTTCTGGACCAGTGTTGTTTACATCTTGTGAAATGGTCTATATATAGCTAATGTAACATCAGGAGTCTATGAGTTTATATTGTTTAAAAACTTTTAAAGAACCTTTGACCAGAAATTAGTTCAATAGGTCAGATATGGACTTCTCTATGGCTTAGGAATCATCTGTTGGAGTCTATGATTATGTATGGAAAGTTCAAGATCAAGTACTTTTGGGCCAGAAATATGTTCAGTAGGTCAAATATTTGTCTGGCTGAAATGACATCATGAGAAGTAAATCTCTCGGTATGAGCACAGATCAAGGAACCCCGGGCCATAAATGTGTTCCTGGAGGTCAAAAATTGACTTAAAGCCACACCGTGGAACTCTTCAACCTTTTATAATATATTACCAAACCCATTGAGATGGTAGATCGACTTACAAAAGGTTGAATGACGCGTCTGCCGTCTCCTGAAGGTGTCTGTATCGCTTTTACTTGCACTTTGTAACTTCGGGTTTCGGGTAGGAACCCGAGCACAAAAAGAACTACAAAATTCGACCGCTTTACGGCATACGTCACTTCCCCCACCACCCACAACTTCCTCAGAATCTAACGTTAGTGCTCAACTCGTGTTTGATTGCCGTCTGGCCACAGCCGATGGTGTTATGAGTGTAATAAAATGCCCACAGCCCAGTTCTACAAACACAGCCCGCCTCAGTGCAGGGCTCCCACTAATAAAATCGGCTCATGTCAAATATAACGTTAACATTACATTAAATGCAGTGAATGTGCCCAACTCAGTAGTACCCACAAACACTAACATTACACATCACGTGTCCCACGGTTTCTGTAAAAATAAACCAACACACATAACGTTACAGTCAGCTCTGGCCGACCGGTGTTTTCAGTGCAGTGAATGTGTCTGCTGACCGCCCACATTCACTCACAGACATGATAATCCCCACGGGGATCACTCCGCTCGCTCTCTCTCAGCCGGCTGCTATAAGGGAATCGAGCGCGGCAAGGTTGCCGGGCCCACCTCATACACTGCAAGCACCATAGACAGTAAAAGCACAAGCACATAAAATCTAAAGACACTGGAGGCTGACCGGTTGACTGTTTGTTGACTTTAATTTGCGACAGTACTTGTGGTACTTGATCTTGTGGCGGAGCTTGATCTTGATCTTGTGATTGTTGACTTTAATTTGCCAAGTACTTGTGGTACTTGATCTTGTGGGCGGAGCTTGTGGCCTCTGGGACTCTGGATGTGAAAATTACATATCGAGCACCATCTAGTGGCCAAAAAAGTTCCGCAGTGTGGCTTTAAGTAATATAACCTTTGACCTAACCTCAGTAGGAGTCTATGAGTTTATATCGTTTTAAACTTTTTGAGGAACATTTGACCAGAAATTAGTTCGAAAAGTCAGATATGGACTTTTCCATGGCTTAGGAAGCATCTATTGGAGTCTATGGAAAGTTCAAGATCAAGTACTTTTGGGCCAGAAATATGTTCAGTAGGTCAAATATATGTCTGGCTGAAATGTGTGTTTCATTGCAATACTTAAATTTTGTAACTTGTTCTACTTTGCGTTGAAAAGAAAAGATAAAAACACAAGTGCTTTTCCATGCATTTACATTCTACATCTAATTAATGTTTTGATGAGAAAACATCACAAAAGTGATTGATTTAAAATGCATAAGACGTGTTTCAGTGCATTGCATGACCTATCTGACTTGTTCCTCGTCATGCAATATGCACGCAAGAACTAACCTCTGCGCGGTGAAAGGAAAACGCCTAAGACGTGTTTCAGTGCATTGCATGACCTATCTGACTTGTTCCTCGTCATGCAATATGCACGCAATAACTAACCTCTGTGCTGTGAAAGGAAAACGCCTAAGATGTGTTTCAGTGCATTGTATGACCTACCTGATTTGTTCCTCGTCGTGCAAAATGCACGCAAGAACTAACCTCTGCGCGGTGAAAGGAAAACGCCTAAGACGTGTTTCAGTGCATTGCATGACTTATCTGACTTGTTCCTCGTCATGCAATATGCACGCAAGAACTAAACTCTGCGCGGTGAAAGGAAAACGCCTAAGACGTGTTTCAGTGCATTGCATGACCTATCTGACTTGTTCCTCGTCATGCAATATGCACGCAATAACTAACCTCTGCGCTGTGAAAGGAAAACGCCTAAGATGTGTTTCATTGCATTGCATGACCTATCTGACTTGTTCCTCGTCATGCAATATGCACGCAAGGACTAACCTCTGCGCGGTGAAAGGAAAACGCCTAAGACGTGTTTCAGTGCATTGCATGACCTATCTGACTTGTTCTTCGTCATGCAATATGCACGCAAGAACTAAACTCTGCGTGGTGAAAGTAAAACGCCTAAGACGTGTTTCAGTGCATTGCATGACTTATCTGACTTGTTCCTCGTCATGCAATATGCACGCAAGAACTAAACTCTGCGCGGTGAAAGGAAAACGCCTAAGACGTGTTTCAGTGCATTGCATGACCTATCTGACTTGTTCCTCGTCATGCAATATGCACTCAATAACTAACCTCTGCGCGGAGAAAGGAAAACGCCTAAGATGTGTTTCAGTACATTGCAAGATCTATCTGACTTGTTCCTCGTCATGCAATATGCACGCAATAACTAACCTCTGTGCTGTGAAAGGAAACGCCTAAGATGTGTTTCAGTGCATTGCATGACCTGTCTGACTTCCTCGTCATGCAATATGCACGCAACACGTAACCTCTGCGCGGTGAAAGGAAAACGCCTAAGATGTGTTTCATTGCATTGCATGACCTATCTGACTTGTTCCTCGTTGCAATGAAAAGATATAATATGATTTTGCATGCATTTTTATTTTACAAACTAATTTATTTGTGCACAGACGAGAAAACATCACATGAGCTGTCGCTTTACAGTGCATGGTATAGCTATTGAGCTCATTTCTGGTAAATGGGTCCTCAAAAGTTTTAAACAATATAAATTTATAGACACATTTTGATGATATATAAGCTATACAAAGGTTCCTATTTGACCTACTGAACATCGTTCTGGCCCAAAAGTACTAGTTATGATGTTTTATGAGCAGGAAGATATTTGACTGATATTGAACTGAACATATATCTGTCCCACGAGTACCTGATATTGAACTTTCTATACACACAAAAATAGACTAATTCTTATGCTTCCTAGGCCTAGAGGTTCCTTTTTGACCCACTAACATAGTCCTGGCCCACGAGTAAAAGGTCTCAAACTTTCTATAAATTCTCATAGACTCCTTTTGATGCTTCTTAAGCCATATAGAATGTCCACATCTTATGTATTTAACTCATTTCTGTTCAAAGGGTCCTCAAAAGTTTTTAAACAAGAAAAACTATTAGACTCCTTCTGATATTACATGAGCTATAGATAGGTTCCTTTTTGACCTACTGAACATAGTTTTGGCACACGAGTACTTGATCTTGAACGGTCTGAACATACTCAGTAACTCCTTTGTTACTGAAGCAATACAAGAGTCCTTATTTTAACTACCTTTTGATGATACATTAATCAAAATCAAAAATTGATTTGGGCCAGAGATCAATTGCCAAAAACTTTATAAAAACTCCATAGTAACCATTTGTGGACACTACCAACCACCTAGAAACACCATAGGAACCACACAGACTACCACAGTAACCACCTAAAACACCCTAGCAACCACCCAGAACACCCTAGCATCACTCTAGCAACCACCGAGCAACCAATGAGAACATCTTAGCAACACCTAGCCACCAACCAGACAACCCTAGCAACCACCTAGAACACCCTAGCAACCACCTAGCAACCACACAGAACACCCTAGCAACACCCTAGCAACCACTCACACTACCCTAACAACCACCTAGCAACCACCCAGAACACTGTAGCAACCAACCTGAACACCCTAGCAACCTGGTGGTGAGATTTTCCACTGCAAGCACCACTTCACATTTTCTTCTGGAAATGTGCCATAAATATGTCCCTGGAGGTCAAATATTGACCTATGTATAGCTAATACAAGATCAGAAGGAGTCTATAAGTTTATATTGTTATGGTAAAAGGGTCCTCAAAAGATTTCAAACAATATAAACATGAAATGTAATAAAATAATCTATTAGTTAAGAGCTAAATCACCTGGCAACACCGTAGCAACAACCCAGAATACCATAGTAACCACCTAAAACACCCTAGCAACACCCTAGCAACCACCCAGAACACCCTAGCAGCAAACAAGAACACCCCAGCAACCACCTAGCAACACCCTAACAACCATTGAGAACAACCTGGCAACCGCATAGCAACACCCTAGCAACATTAGTGCCTTGGCAACCACCCAGAATACCATAGCAACCGCATAAAACACCATAGCAACCACCCAGAATACCCTAATAAACGCCTAGAAACCACCAACAACACCGTAGCAAACACCCAGAACACCCTAGCAACCAGGTGGAAGGTTTGCCACTTCAGGCTCCACTTCACATTTTCTTCTGGAAATGTGCATTAAATGTGTTCCTGGTGGTCAAAAATTGACTTATGTATGTCTAATATAACATCAGAAAGAGTCTAAAAGTTTAAATTGTTTTAAACTTTTTGAGGAACCTTTGACCAGAAATGAGTTCATTGACATCATGAGAAGTAAATCCATCGGTATATTAACCCACAGATCAAGTACCCATGGGACATAAATGTATTCTTGGAGGTCAAAAATTGACCCATGTATATCTAATATAATTGACCTATGTATATCTTATTTAACATCAGAAGGAGGTCAAATATTTGTCTGGCTGAAATGACATCATGAGAAGTAAAGCTCTCGGTATATTAACCCAAAGATCAAATACCCATGGGCCATAAATGTGTTTCTGGAGGTCAAAAATTGACCTATGTAGAGCTAATGTAACATCAGGAGTCTATAAATTTATATTGTTTAAAACCTTTTGAGGAACATTTGACCAGAAATGATTTCAATAGTTCAGATATTGGACTTCTCTATGGCTTAGGAAGAATCGACTGGAGTCTCTGAGTATGTATGGAAAGTTCAAGATCAAGTACTTTTGGGCCATAAACATGTTCAGTATGTCAAATATTTGTCTGGCTGAAATGACATCATGAGAAGTAAATCTCTCGGTATATTAACCCACAGATCAAGGTCCCGTGGGCCATAAAAAGTGTTCCTGGAGGTCAAAAATTGACCTATGTAATATAACATAAGAATGTTATATTACATAGTCTATGAGTATGTATGGAAAGTTCAAGATCAAGTACTTTTGGGCCAGAAAAATGTTCTTTACGTAAAAAAAAAAATTCTGGCTGAAATGACATCATGAGAAGTAAATCTCCAACCCACCAGAACACCCTAGCAACCACCTAGCAACACCCTAGCAACCACCGAGAACACCCTAGCAACAAACCAGAACACCCCAGCAACCAGCAACCATCAACCATCAACGTAAAAAAAAATTTCTGGCTGAAATGACATCATGAGAAGTAAATGTCCAACCCACCAGAACACCCTAGCAACCACCTAGCAACACCCTAGCAACCACCGAGAACACCCTAGCAACAAACCAGAACACCCCAGCAACCAGCTGGCAACAAAGGTGCTAGGGAGCAACCACCAAGAACACCCCAGCAACCGCCTAGCAACACCCTAGCAACCACCCGGAACACCATAGCAATCACCCAGAATACCCTAAAAAAAATGCCTAGCAATCACCCAGAACACCGTAGCAACCTCCCAGAACACCCGAGCAACCGGGTGGTGATATTTGCCGTTTCAAGCTCCACTTCACCTTTTCTTCTGGAGATGTGACATAAATGTGTTCCTGGAGGTCAAAAATTGACATATTTATATCTAATATAACATCAGATTTAGTCAAAATGTTTATATTGTTTTAAATTTTTTGAGGAACCTTTGACCAGAAATGAGTTCAATAGGTCAGATATGGACTTCTCTATGCCTTAAGGAAGCATCTGTTGGAGTCTATGAGTATTAATGGAAAGTACAAGATCAAGTACTTTTGGGCCAGAAATATGTTAGTAGGTCAAATATCTTTCTGGCTGAAATGACACCATGAGAAGTTAAGCTCTCGGTATATTTACACAAAGATCAAATACTCGTGGGCCATAAATGTGTTTCTGGAGGTCAAAAATTGACCTATGTATAGCTAATGTAACATCAGGAGTCTATTAGTTTATATTGTTTAAAACCTTTTGAGGAACCTTTGACCAGAAATGAGTTCAATAGCTCAGATATGGTCTTCTCTGTGGCTTAGGAAGCATCTGTTGGAGTCTATGAGTATGAATGGAAGGTACAAGATCAAGTACTTTTGGGCCAGAAATATGTTCAGTAGGTCAAATATCTTTCTGGCTGAAATGACACCATGAGAAGTTAAGCTCTCGGTATATTAACCCACAGATCAAGGACCTGTGGGCAATAAATGTGTTTCTGGAGGTCAAAAATTGACCTATCTATATCTAATATGACATCAGAAGGAGTCTAAAAGTTTATATTGTTTAAAACCTTTCAAGGAACTTTTGACCAGAAATGATTTCAATAGTTCAGATATGGACTTCTCTATGGCTTAGGAAGCATCGACTGGAGTCTATGAGTATGTATGGAAAGTTCAAGATCAAGTACTTTTGGGCCATAAACATGTTCAGTAGGTCAAATATTTGTCTGGCTGAAATGACATCATGAGAAGTAAATCTCTCTGTATATTAATCCACAGATCAAGGACCCGTGTGCCATGAAAAGTGTTCCTGGAGGTCAAAAATTGACCTATGTAATAAAACATCAGAATGATATATTACATAGTTTATGATGGAATGTTCAAGGTCAAATACTTTTGGGCCAGAACAATGTTCTTTACGTAAAAATTTTTTTGGCTGAAATTACATTATGAGAAGTAAGTTTCCAACCCACCAGAAAACCCTAGCAACCACCTAGCAACACCCTAGCAACAACCGAGAACACCCCAGCAACAAACCAGAACACCCCAGCAACCATCTGGCAACATCCTAGAAACCACAAGGGACACCACAGCAACCGCCTAGCAACACCCTAGCAAAAACCCGGAACACCATAGCAATCATACAGAATACCCTAAAAATTGCCTAGCAATCACCCCGAACACCGTAGCAACCTCCCAGAACACCCTAGCAACCGGGTGGCGAGATTTGCCGCTTCAAGCTCAACTTCACGTTTTCTTCTGGAAATGTGCCATAAATGTGTTCTTGGAGTTCAAAAATTTACCTTTGTATATCTGATATAACACCATAAGGAGTCTAAAAGTTTATATTGTTTTTAACTTTTTGAGGAACCTTTGACCAGAAATGAGTTCAATAGCTCAGACATGGGCTTCTCTATGGCTTAGGAAGCATCTGTTGGAGTCTATGAGTATGAATGGAAAGTACAAGTTCAAGTACTTTTTGGCCAGAAATATGTTCAGTAGGTCAAATATCTTTCTGGCTGAAATGACATCATGAGAAGGTAAAGCTCTCGGTATATTAACCCACAGATCAAGGACCCGTGGGGAATAAATGTGTTCCTGGAGGTCAAAAATTGACCTATGTATATCTAATATGACATCAGAAGGAGTCTAAAATTTTATATTGTTTTAAACTTTTTGAGGAACCTTTGACCAGAAATGAGTTCAATAGGTCAGATATGGACTTCTCTATGGCTTAGGAAGCATCTGTTGAAGTCTATCAGTATTTATGGAAAGTTCAAGATCAAGTACTTTTGGGCCAGAAACATGTTCAGTGGGTCAAATATTTGTCCGGCTGAAATGACATCATGAGAAGTAAATCTCTTGGTATATTAACCCACAGATCAAGGACATGTGGGCCATAAAAGTGTTCCTGGAGGTCAAAAATTGACTTATGTATAGCTAATGTAACATCAGGATTCTATAAGTTCATATTTTTTAAATTTTTTGAGGAACTTTTGACCAGAAATGAGTTCAATAGCTCAGATATGGACTTCTCTATGGCTTAGGAAGGATCTGTTGGAGTCTATGAGTATAAATGGAAAATACAAGATCAAGTACTTTTGGGCCAGAAATATGTTCAATTGGTAAAATAGCTGTCTGGCTGAAATGACATCATGAGAAGTAAAGTTCTTGGTATATTAACCCAAACATCAAATACCCGTGGGCCACAAATGTGTTTCTGGAGGTCAAAAATTGACCTATATATAGCTAATGTAACATCAGGAGTCTATGGGCCCTATTTTAACGATCTGAAACGCAAGTGTCAAAGCGCATGGCGCAAGTAACTTTGTGGGCGGGTCCCGGCGCTATTGCTATTTTCCCGGCGGGATAAATGCCTCTTGCGCCTGGCGCAAATCTAAAAGAGGTTGGTCTGAAGTAGCTTCATTATTCATAGGTGTGGTTTGGGCGTAACGTGAAATAAACCAATCCGAGCGCCATCCAACATACCCTTTAAGAACAGGTGCGCATGTTGCATGACGGATTGTTATTATAACGGCGGGTTTACCAGGCGCGTGCCAGGAGCGTTCACAGCCGATGAGACCGACGTTCTTGTCAGGACAGTGAAAGACAGAAGTGACGTTGTATGGGATGGGAGAAACTCTCGCACATCAGCGTCGGTTAAACATTATAGCCTATACGTATGTTTCTTGCCACTATTGGGCAAAAAGGTCTGATCCTTTAGTAGGCTACTACAATTAGCCTTAAAAATGGGTAATTCGTTTTTTTCATCTTCATGTAAATCACAATGATTTTCCTCGATGTGTTAATATTTTTCCTTGTTATAATGTATGATTTGCAAAAATAAAAACTACTGCATCTATGTTGATGAGAGAATCAGTGTATGAGCGTTGTGTACCCGCTGCATTATGGGCAAGCATGTGCGCTTAAAATAGCATTATGAACAACGCGCAATGCGCCACTGACTTTAGACCAGGTTTTTTCTGGTCAGTGGCGCAATTGTGTTCTGGAAGTGTAAAATAGCACCAGGGAATGTTTGCGCCGAAACACGCCTCCTTTTTGCGCCGATCCGCCCAGGGAGCGCAAGTTCATTTCCTAGTTTACCGACGTGCGTCTGTGGAGGAAAAAGCCCGCTTTGCGCGCGTGCAAAATAGGAATGAGACATGCGTTTGTGTGTAAAGTCATTTGCGCCGGGTGCAAGATAGGGCCCTATGAGTTTATATTGTTTAAAAACTTTTGAAGAACCTTTGACCAGAAAGTAGTTCAATAGGTCAGATATAGACTTCTCTATGGCTTAAGAAGCATCTTTTGGAGTCTATGATTATGTATGGAAAGTTCAAGATCAAGTAATTTTGGGCCAGAAATATGTTCAGTAGGTCAAATATTTGTCTGGCTGAAATGACATCATGAGAAGTAAATCTCTCGGTATATGCACAGATCAAGGAACCGTGGGCCATAACAACACATTCTCATCCCAATTCGTCATATAACTGACGTTTTGGGACGTCTTTTGACCATTCGTCAATATACGACTTTTTAGGTACCCCTTAAACGTCGGTAGATGACGATCCCGGGTCGTCATACAACTGACGCTTTACCTTTAACGTCAGTTAGGTGACGAGTTGGGTTTAGGGTTAGGTTTAGGTATGGGGTAGAGTTAGGATCCCATAACGTCATCTACCGACGTTTAAGGGGTACCTAAAAAGTCGTATATTGACGAATGGTCAAAAGACGTCCCAAAACGTCAGTTATATGACGAATTGGGATGAGAATGCGCTGGCCATAAATGTGTTCCTGGAGGTCAAAAATTGAGTCTATTAGTTAATATCTTTTTTAACTTTTTGAGGAACATTTGACCAGAAATTAATTCAAAAAGTCAGATATGGACTTTTCCATGGCTTAGGAAGGTCATTGCATGACCTATCTGACTTGTTCTTCGTCATGCAATATGCACGCAAGAACTAAACTCTGCGCGGTGAAAGGAAAACGCCTAAGACGTGTTTCAGTGCATTGCACGACCTATCTGACTTGTTCCTCGTCATGCAATATGCACGCAATAACTAACCTCTGCGCTGTGAAAGGAAAACGCCCAAGATGTGTTTCATTGCATTGCATGACCTATCTGACTTGTTCCTCGTCATGCAATATGCACGCAAGATCTAACTTCTGCGCGGTGAAAGGAAAACGCCTAAGACGTGTTTCAGTGCATTGCATGACCTATCTGACTTGTTCTTCGTCATGCAATATGCACGCAAGAACTAAACTCTGCGCGGTGAAAGGAAAACGCCTAAGACGTGTTTCAGTGCATTGCATGACCTATCTGACTTGTTCCTCGTCATGCAATATGCACGCAATAATGGCGCTTTTCCACTACACAGTACCGGCTCGACTCGGCTCGCCTCGCCTCGGCTCGCCTCAGCTTGCCTCGCCTCGGCTCGCTTTTGGCTCCGTTTTCCATTGCAGATAGTACCGCCACAAATAGTACCCGGTCGTCATAGCGACGCCGCAGTAAACTGCCGTGACGTAATCTAATACGCGACACATATCCGCGCTACCCACACACACAGGACAATGGAGGAAATCGAGTGTATGCTGTTTTTGATCCTCGGGATGTGGCTGTTTCTCACAGCAAGAAGACAAACGTTGTTTTATGAGAGGCTGAGGGCAGCAAAACGAAACACTGCTGAAAAAACGAGACGAATCCGGTTGGCGCGTGCAAGATGACGCAGTGAATAGTGATGATTCTCTCTGACCAATCGGCAGTCGGCATTGTTTTACGTCACATTTTAGTATCGCCTCAGCTCGCTTAGAACCTCGCCTGAGGTGGTACGAAAAAAAGTACCCGAAAGCAGGTAGAGGTACAACTTTTACACAGTGGAAAACCAAACAAAGGCGAGTCGAGTCGAGTCGAGCCGAGCCGAGCCGAGGCGAGCTGGTTCTGTGTAGTGGAAAAGCGCCATAACTAACCTCTGCGCTGTGAAAGGAAAACGCCCAAGATGTGTTTCATTGCATTGCATGACCTATCTGACTTGTTCCTCGTCATGCAATATGCACGCAAGATCTAACCTCGCGCGGTGAAAGGAAAACGCCGAAGACGTGTTACAGTCTATTTTGACCATGACCTATCTGACTTGTTCTTCGTCATGCAATATGCATGAAAGAACTAAACTCTGCGTGGTGAAAGTAAAACGCCTAAGACGTGTTTCAGTGCATCGCATGACCTATCTGACTTGTTCCTCGTCATGCAATATGCACGCAATAACTAACCTCTGCGCTGTGAAAGGAAAACGCCTAAGACGTGTTTCAGTGCATTGCATGACCTATCTGACTTGTTCTTCATCATGCAATATGCACGAAAGAATTAAACTCTGCGTGGTGAAAGTAAAACGCCTAAGACATGTTTCAGTGCATTGCATGACCTATCTGACTTGTTCCTCGTCATGCAATTTGCACGTAATAACTAACCTCTGCGCTGTGAAAGGAAAACGCCTAAGATGTGTTTCATTGCATTGCATGACCTATCTGACTTGTTCTTCGTTATGCAATATGCACACAAGAACTAACCTCTGCGCGGTGAAAGGAAAACGCCTAAGACGTGTTTCAGTGCATTGCATGACCTATCTGACTTGTTCCTCGTCATGCAATATGCACGCAATAACTAACCTCTGCGCTGTGAAAGGAAAACGCCTAAGATGTGTTTCATTGCATTAAATTACCTATCTGAGTTGTTCCTCGTCATGCAATATGCACGCAAGAACTAACCTCTGCGCGGTGAAAGGAAAACGCCTAAGACGTGTTTCATTGTATTGCATGACCTATCTGACTTGTTCCTCGTCATGCAATATGCACGCAAGAACTAACCTCTGCGTGGTGAAAGAAAAACGCCTAATACGTGTTTCAGTGCATAGCATGACCTATCTGACTTGTTCCTCGTCATGCAATATGCACGCAATAACTAACCTCTGCGCTGTGAAAGGAAAACGCCTAAGACGTGTTTCAGTGCATTGCATGACCTATCTGACTTGTTCTTCGTCATGCAATATGCACGCAATAACTAAACTCTGCGCGGTGAAAGGAAAACGCCTAAGACGTGTTTCTGTGCATTGCATGACCTATCTGACTTGTTCCTCGTCATGCAATATGCACTTAATAACTAACCGTGCTGTGAAAGGAAAACGCCTAAGATGTGTTTCATTGCATTTCACAACCTATCTGACTTGTTCCTCATCATGCAATATGCACGCAGGAACTAACCTCTGCGCGGTGAAAGGAAAACGCCTAAGACGTGTTTCAGTGCATTGCATGACCTATCTGACTTGTTCTTCGTCACGCAATATGCACACAATAACTAAACTCTGCGCAGTGAAAGGAAAACGCCTAAGACGTGTTTCATTGCATTACATGACCTATCTGACTTGTTCCTCGTCATGCAATATGCACGCAAGAACTAAACTCTGCGCGGTGAAAGGAAAACGCCAAAGACGTGTTTCAGTGCATTGCATGACCTATCTGACCAACGCTGTGTTCCTCGTCATGCAATATGCACGCAAGAACTAAACTCTGCGCGGTGAAAGTAAAACGTCTAAGACGTGTTTCAGTGCATTGCATGACCTATCTGACTTGTTCCTCGTCATTGCAATATGCACGCAATAACTAACCGTGCTGTGAAAGGAAAACGCCTAAGATGTGTTTCATTGCATTGCATGACCTATCTGACTTGTTCATCGTCATGCAATAAGCATGCAATAAGTAACATCTGCTCGGTGAAAGGAAAACGCCTAAGATGTGTTTCAGTGCATTGCATGACCTATCTGACTTGTTCCTCGTCATGCAATATGCACTCAATAACTAACCTCTGCGCGGAGAAAGGAAAACGCCTAAGATGTGTTTCAGTACATTGCAAGATCTATCTGACTTGTTCCTCGTCATGCAATATGCACGCAATAACTAACCTCTGTGCTGTGAAAGGAAACGCCTAAGATGTGTTTCAGTGCATTGCATGACCTGTCTGACTTCCTCGTCATGCAATATCCACGCAACACGTAACCTCTGCGCGGTGAAAGGAAAACGCCTAAGACATGTTTCATTGCATTGCATGACCTATCTGACTTGTTCCTCGTTGCAATGAAAAGATATAATATGATTTTGCATGCATTTTTATTTTACAAACTAATTTATTTGTGCACAGACGAGAAAACATCACATGAGCTGTCGCTTTACAGTGCATGGTATAGCTATTGAGCTCATTTCTGGTAAATGGGTCCTCAAAAGTTTTAAACAATATAAATTTATAGACACATTTTGATGATATATAAGCTATACAAAGGTTCCTATTTGACCTACTGAACATCGTTCTGGCCCAAAAGTACTAGTTATGATGTTTTATGAGCAGGAAGATATTTGACTGATATTGAACTGAACATATCTGTCCCACGAGTACCTGATATTGAACTTTCTATACATACTAAATAGACTAATTCTTATGCTTCCTAGGCCTAGAGGTTCCTTTTTGACCCACTAACATAGTCCTGGCCCACGAGTACAAGGTCTCGAACTTTCTATAAATTCTCATAGACTCCTTTTGATGCTTCTTAAGCCATATAGAATGTCCACATCTTATGTATTTAACTCATTTCTGTTCAAAGGGTCCTCAAAAGTTTTTAAACAAGAAAAACTATTAGACTCATTCTGATATTACATGAGCTATAGATAGGTTCTTTTTTGACCTACTGAACATAGTTTTGGCACACAAGTACTTGATCTTGAACGGTCTGAACATACTCAGTAACTCCTTTGTTACTGAAGCCATACAAGAGTCCTTATTTTAAACTACCTTTTGATGATAGATAATCAAAATCAAAAATTGATTTGGGCCAGAGATCAATTGCCAAAAACTTTATAAAAACTCCATAGTAACCATTTGTGGACACTACCAACCACCTAGAAACACCATAGGAACCACACAGACTATTACAGTAACCACCTAAAACACCCTAGCAACCACCCAGAACACCCTAGCATCACTCTAGCAACCACCGAGCAACCAATGAGAACACCTTAGCAACACCTAGCCACCAACCAGACAACCCTAGCAACCACCTAGAAACACCCTAGCAACCACCCAGAACACCCTAGCAACCACCTAGCAACACCCTAGCAACCACACAGAACACCATAGCAACACCCTAGCAACCACTCACACTACGCTAACAACCACCTAGCAACCACCCAGAACACTGTAGCTACCACTGGGAACACCCTAGCAACCTGGTGGTGAGATTTTCCACTGCAAGCACCACTTCACATTTTCTTCTGGAAATGTGCCATAAATATGTTCCTGGAGGTCAAATATTGACCTATGTATAGCTAATACAAGATCAGAAGGAGTCTATAAGTTTATATTGTTATGGTAAAAGGGTCCTCAAAAGATTTCAAACAATATAAACATGAAATGTAATAAAATAATCGATTAGTTAAAAGCTAAATCACCTGGCAACACCATAGCAACAACCCAGAATACCATAGTAACCACCTAAAACACCCTAACAACACCCTAGCAACCACCCAGAACACCCTAGCAGCAAACAAGAACACCCCAGCAACCACCTAGCAACACCCTAACAACCATTGAGAACAACTTGGCAACCGCATAGCAACACCCTAGCAACATTAGCGCCTTGGCAACCACCCAGAATACCCTAGCAACCGCATAAAAACACCATAGCAACCACCCAGAATACCCTAATAAACGCCTAGAAACCACCAACAACACCGTAGCAAACACCCAGAACACCATAGCAACCAGGTGGTAGGTTTGCCACTTCAGGCTCCACTTCACATTTTCTTCTGGAAATGTGCATTAAATGTGTTCCTGGTGGTCAAAAATTGACTTATGTATATCTAATATAACATCAGAAAGAGTCTAAAAGTTTAAATTGTTTTAAACTTTTTGAGGAACCTTTGAACAGAAATGAGTTCATTGACATCATGAGAAGTAAATCCATCGGTATATTAACCCACAGATCAAGTACCCGTGGGACATAAATGTATTCTTGGAGGTCAAAAATTGACCTATGTATATCTAATATAATTGACCTATGTATATCTTATTTAACATCAGAAGGAGGTCAAATATTTGTCTGGCTGAAATGACATCATGAGAAGTAAAGCTCTCGGTATATTAACCCAAAGATCAAATACCCATGGGCCATAAATGTGTTTCTGGAGGTCAAAAATTGACCTATGTAGAGCTAATGTAACATCAGGAGTCTATAAGTTTATATTGTTTAAAACCTTTTGAGGAACATTTGACCAGAAATGATTTCAATAGTTCAGATATTGGACTTCTCTATGGCTTAGGAAGAATCGACTGGAGTCTCTGAGTATGTATGGAAAGTTCAAGATCAAGTACTTTTGGGCCATAAACATGTTCAGTAGGTCAAATACTTTTCTGGCTGAAATGACATCATGAGAAGTAAATCTCTCGGTATATTAACCCACAGATCAAGGTCCCGTGGGCGATAAAAAGTGTTCCTGGAGGTCAAAAATTGACCTATGTAATATAACATAAGAATGTTATATTACATAGTCTATGAGTATGTATGGAAAGTTCAAGATCAAGTACTTTTGGGCCAGAAAAATGTTCTTTACGTAAAAAATTTTTTCTGGCTGAAATGACATCATGAGAAGTAAATCTCCAACCCACCAGAACACCCTAGCAACCACCTAGCAACACCCTAGCAACCACAGAGAACACCCTAGCAACAAACCAGAACACCCCAGCAACCATCAACCATCAACGTAAAAAAAAAATTCTGGCTGAAATGACATCATGAGAAGTAAATCTCCAACCCACCAGAACACCCTAGCAACCACCTAGCAACACCCTAGCAACCACCGAGAACACCCTAGCAACAAACCAGAACACCCCAGCAACCATCTGGCAACAAAGGTGCTAGGGAGCAACCACCAAGAACACCCTAGCAACCACCCGGAACACCATAGCAATCACCCAGAATATCCTAAAAAATGCCTAGCAACCACCCAGAACACCGTAGCAACCTCCCAGAACACCCGAGCAACCGGGTGGTGAGATTTGCCGTTTCAAGCTCCACTTCACCTTTTCTTCTGGAGATGTGACATAAATGTGTTCCTGGAGGTCACAAATTGACATATTTATATCTAATATAACATCAGATTGAGTCAAAATGTTTATATTGTTTTAAATTTTTTGAGGAACCTTTGACCAGAAATGAGTTCAATAGGTCAGATATGGACATCTCTATGTCTTAGGAAGCATCTGTTGGAGTCTATGAGTATGAATGGAAAGTACAAGATCAAGCACTTTTGGGCCAGAAATATGTTCAGTAGGTCAAATATCTTTCTGGCTGAATTGACATCATGAGAAGTAAATCTCTCGGTATATTAACCCACAGATCAAGGACCCGTGGGCCATAAAAGTGTTCCTGGAGGTCAAAAATTGACCTATGTATAGCTAATGTAAAATTAGGAGTCTATAAGTTTATATTGTTTAAAACCTTTTGAAGAACCTTTGACCAGAAATGAGTTCAATAGGTCAGATATGGACATCTCTATGTCTTAGGAAGGATCTGTTGTAGTCTATGAGTATGAATGGAAAATACAAGATCAAGTACTTTTTGGCCATAAACATGTTCAGTAGGTCAAATATTTGTCTGACTGAAATTACATCACGAGAAGTAAAGCCCTCGGTATATTAACCCAAAGATCAAATACCCGTATGCCATGAATGTGTTTCTGGAGGTCAAAAATTGACGTATAGCTATTGTAACATCAGGAGTCTATAAGTTTATATTGTTTAAAACCTTTTGAGGAACCTTTGACCAGAAATGATTTCAAAAGTTCAGATATGGACTTCTCTATGGCTTAGGAAGCATCGACTGGAGTCTATGAGTATGTATGGAAAGTTCAAGATCAAGTACTTTTGGGCCATAAACATGTTCAGTAGGTCAAATATTTGTCTGACTGAAATTACATCATGAGAAGTAAATCTCTCGGTATATTATCCCACAGATCAAGCACCCGTGTGCCATGAAAAGTGTTCCTGGAGGTCAAAAATTGACCTATGTAATAAAACATCAGAATGTTATATTACATAGTCTATGAGCATGTATGGAAAGTTCAAGATCAAGTACTTTTGGGCCAGAAAAATGTTCTTTATGTAAAATATTTTTCTTGCTGAAATGACATCATGAGAAGTAAGTCTCCAACCCACCAGAATACCCTAGCAACCACCTAGCAACACTCTTGCAACCACCGAGAACACCCTAGCAACAAAAAAGAACACCCCAGCAAACGCCTACCAACACCCTAGCAACCACCCGGAACACCATAGCAATCACACAGAATACCCCAAAAAACGCCTAGCAACCACCCAGAACACTGTAGCAACCTCCCAGAACACCCTAGCAACCGGGTGGTGAGATTTGCCGCTTCAAGCTCCACTTCACGTTTTCTTCTGGAAATGTGCCATAAACATGTTCTTGGAGGTCAAAAATTGACCTTTGTATATCTAATATAACATCAGAAGGAGTCTAAAAGTTTATATTGTTTTTAACTTTTTGAGGAACTTTTGACCAGAAATGAGTTCAATAGCTCAGATATGGACTTCTCTATGCCTTAGGAAGCATCTGTTGGAGTCTATGAGTATTAATGGAAAGTACAAGATCAAGTACTTTTGGGCCAGAAATATGTTTAGTAGGTCAAATATCTTTCTGGCTGAAATGACACCATGAGAAGTTAAGCTCTCGGTATATTTACACAAAGATCAAATACTCGTGGGCCATAAATGTGTTTCTGGAGGTCAAAAATTGACCTATATATAGCTAATGTAACATCAGGAGTCTATAAGTTTATATTGTTTAAAGCCTTTTGAGGAACCTTTGACCAGAAATGAGTTCAAAAAGCTCAGATATGGACTTCTCTGTGGCTTAGGAAGCATCTGTTGGAGTCTATGAGTATGAATGGAAGGTACAAGATCAAGTACTTTTGGGCCAGAAATATGTTCAGTAGGTCAAATATCTTTCTGGCTGAAATGACATCATGAGAAGTAAAGCTCTGGGTATATTAACCCACAGATCAAGGACCTGTGGGCAATAAATGTGTTTCTGGAGGTCAAAAATTGACCTATCTATATCTAATATGACATCAGAAGGAGTCTAAAAGTTTATATTGTTTAAAACCTTTTGAGGAACTTTTGACCAGAAATGATTTCAATAGTTCAGATATGGACTTCTCTATGGCTTAGGAAGCATCGACTGGAGTCTATGAGTATGTATGGAAAGTTCAAGATCAAGTACTTTTGGGCCATAAACATGTTCAGTAGGTCAAATATTTGTCTGGCTGAAATGACATCATGAGAAGTAAATCTCTCTGTATATTAACCCACAGATCAAGGACCCGTGTGCCATGAAAAGTGTTCCTGGAGGTCAAAAATTGACCTATGTAATAAAACATCAGAATGTTATATTACATAGTTTATGATGGAAAGTTCAAGGTCAAATACTTTTGGGCCAGAACAATGTTCTTTACGTAAAAAATTTTTTTTGGCTGAAATTACATTATGAGAAGTAAGTTTCCAACCCACCAGAAAACCCTAGCAACCACCTAGCAACACCCTAGCAACAACCGAGAACACCCCAGCAACAAACCAGAACACCCCAGCAACCATCTGGCAACATCCTAGAAACCACAAGGGACACCACAGCAACCGCCTAGCAACACCCTAGCAACAACCCGGAACACCATAGAAATCATACAGAATACCCTAAAAATTGCCTAGCAATCACCCCGAACACCGTAGCAACCTCCCAGAACACCCTAGCAACCGGGTGGCGAGATTTGCCGCTTCAAGCTCAACTTCACGTTTTCTTCTGGAAATGTGCCATAAATGTGTTCTTGGAGTTCAAAAATTTACCTTTGTATATCTGATATAACACCATAAGGAGTCTAAAAGTTTATATTGTTTTTAACTTTTTGAGGAACCTTTGACCAGAAATGAGTTCAATAGCTCAGACATGGGCTTCTCTATGGCTTAGGAAGCATCTGTTGGAGTCTATGAGTATGAATGGAAAGTACAAGTTCAAGTACTTTTTGGCCAGAAATATGTTCAGTAGGTCAAATATCTTTCTGGCTGAAATGACATCATGAGAAGGTAAAGCTCTCGGTATATTAACCCACAGATCAAGGACCCGTGGGGAATAAATGTGTTCCTGGAGGTCAAAAATTTACCTATGTATATCTAATATGACATCAGAAGGAGTCTAAAATTTTATATTGTTTTAAACTTTTTGAGGAACCTTTGACCAGAAATGAGTTCAATAGGTCAGATATGGACTTCTCTATGGCTTAGGAAGCATCTGTTGAAGTCTATCAGTATTTATGGAAAGTTCAAGATCAAGTACTTTTGGGCCAGAAACATGTTCAGTGGGTCAAATATTTGTCCGGCTGAAATGACATCATGAGAAGTAAATCTCTTGGTATATTAACCCACAGATCAAGGACACGTGGGCCATAAAAGTGTTCCTGGAGGTCAAAAATTGACTTATGTATAGCTAATGTAACATCAGGATTCTATAAGTTCATATTTTTTAATTTAATTAATTTTAATTAATTAATTTTTTTGAGGAACTTTTGACCAGAAATGAGTTCAATAGCTCAGATATGGACTTCTCTATGGCTTAGGAAGGATCTGTTGGAGTCTATGAGTAATATGGAGTCGCCATTCGCCGGAGACAGGGCGGACCCGTGACAGCTCGTCGGCTGCCAGGTTCCGGACTCCTGGAATGTACACAGCACGAAGGGACCTCAGGTGCTTCTGACTCCATAGTAGGAGGTGGCGAGCGAGCTGCGACATCCGACGTGAGCGTAGACCACCCTGGTGGTTGATGTACGCTACTGTAGCGGTATTGTCTGAGCGGACAAGTACGTGTTGACCCCTGAGCAACGCTCGGAAGCGGTGCAGGGCCAGGCGTACTGCCAGCAGCTCGAGGCAATTGATGTGCATGAGGCGCTGGGGTCCTGTCCAGGAACCCGCGGCTGCATGCCCATTGCACATGGCACCCCAACCCGTGGTGGATGCATCCGTGGAGACAACGAGATGCCTGGAAACTCGCTGGAGAGGGACACCTGCCCGAAGAAAGCTGAGGTTCAACCACGGGAAGAAGGTTCAGCGGCACGCTGGAGTTACTGGAACTCGGAGCAAACCGCGATGCCATGCCCACCTCGGGACTCGATCACGAAGCCACAGCTGAAGCGGTCTCATATGAAGCAATCCGAGTGGCGTAGCCGCGGCTGCGGATGCCATATGCCCCAGGAGCCTCTGAAAGAGTTTCAGTGGAACCGCACTCTTGCCCTCGAACTGTCGAAGACAAGTCAGCAGTGAGTGCGCGCGCTCGTTCGTGAGCTGCGCGGACATGGCGACCGAGTCTATCTCCATGCCGAGAAAAGAGATCCTCTGCACGGGGCAAAGTTTGCTCTTCTCCCGGTTGACCCGAAGGCCCAGACGGGCTAGGTGCTGGAGCACCAGGTCTCTGTGTTCGCAAACCTGTTCTCGAGAGTCTCCAATCGTCGAGATAGTTCAGGACGCGAACCCCGTGTTCGCGAAGGGGAACAAGGGCTGCCTCGGCGATCTTCGTCAAGACGCGAGGGGACAGAGCTAACCCGAATGGGAGAACCGTGTACTGATATGCCTGGCCCTCGAAAGCAAACCGAAGAAACGGTCTGTGTCGAGGCAAAATGGAGACATGAATGTACGCGTCCTTCAGGTCGATCGCTGCAAACCAATCCTGATGCCGAACGCATTCGAAAATGCGTTTGGCCGTGAGCATTTTGAACGGCATTCGATGCAGAGTGCGGTTCAAAACGCGCAGATCCAGGATCGGTCGTAACCCACCGGTCTTCTTGGGGACAATGAAGTAGGGGCTGTAAAACCCGGACTTCACCTCGGCTGGAGGGACAGTCTCGATTGCACCCTTCGCCAGCAGGGTCGCAATCTCCGCTCTCATAACCGGGGCATTGCCACCGACTATAGTGGAGCGAACTCCCCTGAAACAAAGAGGAGACCGTGCGAACTGAATCGCGTAGCCGAATCTGATCGTTCTGATGACCCAGCGGGACAGGCCGGGGAGCTCAACCCGTGGGTGAGCAGCGGGGAACTGAGAACAAAAGATTCTCCCCCGGCCCTCCACCGGGGGAAGGAGGGGGCCTGCTACCTCCTCCTGGGAAAAACTCGACGCCATCACTGAGCAGCCCGTCTCAGGAACGCCACTTAGCCTGGCGTTTAGCGGGGCGCGGAGCCTGAGGGGGCTGTGACGCTCCTCTGCGACCACCTCTACGGCGCGACCCGGGTGGAGGCTGCTGCTGGGGTCGCTCCGGAGGGAGGGGGGCCGCAGCGGAACGTCCTCGGCGGCGAGCAGGCTGAGGCGGCTGAACCGACGGCTGGGTGGAGGCAGCAGCTGGCCGTCAGGGCAGGATATGTTTAATCGCCTCTGTTTGCTTCTGGGCGGTCGAGAACTGCTGGGCAAAGTCCTCAACCGCACCGCCGAAAAGGCCAGCCTGGGAAAGGGGGGTGTCAAGCAGACGAGTCCGCTCAGCGTCCCGCACTTCCGCCAGGTTGAGCCAAAGGTGACGCTCCTGGACCACGCTAGTGGCCATCACCTGACCAAGGGAACGAGCAGCCACTTTAGTCGCCCGGAGAGCGAGGTCGGTGGCCGCTCGAAGTTCATTGAACAACCCTTGGTCAGTCCCGCCCTCGTGCATATCCCTGAGCAGTTTGGCTTGGAAAACCTGCAAATTGCTCATGGCATGCAAAGCGGCGGCCGCCTGTCCCGCCGCACTATAGGATCGCGCCGCCATAGACGACGAAAACCTACAGGCTTTGGAGGGATGCTTGGGGGGCCCCCGAGAGGAGGCGCTCTGCGGACACAGTTGCATCGCAACAGAGCGCTCCACCGGAGGAACCCCAGCATACCCACGGGCAGCTGCGCCGTCAAGGGGAGGAAAGGCGGGGGAAAGGCGGCAGCTTTTCCCAAGAACCATTCATCCATCCGCGAGTGATCGGGGTGGGGCGGAGGGTTCCACTCCAGCCGGATACTCACGGCGGCCCGAGAAAGCATGGCCGTCATCTCGGGATCGGATACGGGCAACGCTGGTGCCCCACCAGGGTTTCGGATGCCCCACCGCCTGTGATGAGAAGACCAACGCCTGTGAAGAGACGACTCACCGCCTGCGACATGTTATGGCGCCCTTTTATACATAAACAATATTTATATTTAATACTTATATATAAAAATATGAATGTAAGCCAGAGGAGAACTGGCCCCGACTGAGCCTGGGTTCTCCCAAGGTTTTTTTCTCCATCCAATCTGATGGAGTTTTGGTTCCTTGCCACTGTCGCCTTGCTTTTGGCTTGCTTTTGGCTTGCTTAGTCGGGATTATTTAGGATTATTTAATATTTAACAATATTATCGATCTGTGTTGTACTACTTTCATGTTATCACTGTGAAACTGCTTTGATACAATCTGTATTGTGAAAAGCGCTATATAAATAAATGTGACTTGACTTGACTTGACTATTTGACAGAATAGAATCCCATGTCTCATCATCCATTGCACATCCTAAATCCCATATTACTTTCAGACTTTTACTTGTTGTTTTTAACCCAGGGGCAGATATTATACCATTTTGAGGCTTTGGACAGTAGTGGAGGTAGTAGCAGAAAGGTCTCTATAGGATTTTTCCCATTTAATAACCTAACACTTCCTTTCAAACAATCTCTGATTTGTAAATACTTCCAAAAATGGTCAGGACCCTCCAAGTTAAATTTTCTTTTGATATTATCGTATGACATAAATATGTCTCCCTCCAGCAGATCACATATAGTTCTAATACCTTTTCTTAGCCATTGTGCCCAGTCTCGGGGCATGACGGAATACAGAACTGGTTCGCGCACAGGCACCGGCTCCGAACCGGTTCTCAAAATGCTTTGGTGGAAAAGGGGCCGCAGCAGTGCATCAGCAGTGGCCAGCAGTGCATCGTGAATGAAGTTTACCATTTGCGGGTCTTTTTAGTCTTACCAGTTTAAACATTCAAGCGATTTTAAACTAATCAGCGCTCGCGCGCTCTGTGGGATGATTTTCTATGAGCACATTCATAGAAAATCCGCTTCAAGAACAGCTGGCCAGTAACAAAAGTTATTTTTCACGGATTATATTGCTTTAACATGCAAAACTGTGACAATTTCGGTCTTCGTTAGTATAATAGTCAAAACATAATCGGTTTTGTCTTTAATAAACATAAAACATATGCCAGTATAATGAACACAGAATCCGTGCACTAGCTCTTAAAGTGACAGCAATCACATTTGTCGGTCATTAATTTTGACTTCAAAACAACAAAAGAGAGCTTTAAGTTGAGGGAATCAGGATTAATAGCCTATGTATTTAATTTATTCAGGACTAAAATACTATCCAGTGTTATTTTCCATTTGATTACTTTATTCAGTTTCTGTCTATGAAAAAAAACTTTTCTCTTTATTTGTCTTTAATTTATTCTATTGTATTCTATTCTATTCTATTCTATTTGTGCAACTTTTTTCAATTTAATTGAACAATTTAAATCAAGCTTCGTGCTGTGTAAAATCTTAACAACATTACCCCATTGTAAAAATGCAATGAGGGCAAACATTCAGGCAAGATAAATAATAAGTCACAGCAGTTAAATCTGTATCTGTTTTTGCATGTTCAAACTTTAAAATCATTCATATTAACTGCTTAATAGATTTTTTCTCTGGAAGTATAGGTTTGGAAATTTTAGAGAAATTCTAAATTAATGCATTACAGTTGAACTAAACCTATTATATTTTAGTCATCTGAATTGTTTTAGATAACAGCTGGATGATAATAACAGAAGTACAGAAACAACATTTTTATTTTGGGACGGTTGACATTCACTTTAGGACGGTTCCAGGACGGAGGTGAAAAAAGTTAGTCTGGAGCCCTGAGTTCAATAAAGTTACTGAGTAACTTTTATAGAAAGGCCACATTCTGTTGCTCCGTCCAAGAAAACAGTTGCCTTCGAGCAACACGCGTTTTGTTCCTCAAAATTGCATTTTTGACTGAATCAGTAAATGATTCAAGCAGGCTACCCATTTATAAATACAGTCGTTTGTTGGGTTAAGCAAATTGTGATTTTTGAACGACTCATTTGAATAAAGGATTCAACTCCCTCATTAAGATGGAGACTTGCCGCCACCTACTGGCGGTGTTAGTTTCATGGTTAAAAAGTAGACGTTTCATTTTAATTTTTTCAATCATTTCATATTTCTACCTACATTTTTTTACATTTAAAACATTAATCTCTTAACATAATTTATGCAATTATAATTCGCTGTGTAAATCCACATGCCATGTCTAAACAGCCTGTGTCAATCCAAAAATTGATTTTATTGATACCGACTTTTTTTTTTTTTTTTTGCATAGTAGCCATAAACCTTGTCCTTGCATTCTGATTGAATTTGTTGACTAACTAATCTGACTATTTAATAATCTGACATAAGAGGACAGATACATGACAATGATCCTGCATTATATTGTATTATAATGACGTTGTAAGCCTACCACTAAACTTTGACTATATAGGCATGTTGCATATTGCTTGTTCTAGGAACCTCAAAGCATATTTAAATTATCTAATTTGCTACTCCATCATGATGTTTGTAGTCCCCAAACAAAAACTCAAGCCCAGGGGCATAAAGGCCATAAATCACAAATAGACTTTATAACAACAAATATATTATTTATTATTCATATAATGTTGTTGCATCACATATATTAGTCCAAATTTGACCCATTGAACATTTTTGGGGCCAGAGTGTCCTGGAAATTTAACTTTCTATAAATCCTCATTGTCTCCTGCTGATGTTACATGGTAGTCCTTATCTGACCAGTTGAACATGTTTGAGGTCGAAGTCGTGTCCTCGATCTTGCTGTTCATCATCATTGATATTTGACCTTTTGAACACTTCTGGCCAAAGAGATCTCGATCCTGAAATTTCTAGACATTCTCATCGTCTCTTCTGTAGTTTCAAGGTTCATAGGGAAAATTATGACATTAATCATAGACTTTGTTTAAAAATAAAGTCCATCTATATACAAAATAATGTCAACTAGATTCTTTATTCAGACTATTATCAGAGTCATATCAGTGAATCAGATCACCATATGATGACTATAACATCATCAATAAATGACCAACATCAGCTGATGTTTTCTATTGCCATAACAAAGGTGTAAAAAAACACAGTTAAAGCAGCCAGAGAAACACTAATATTAAAAACATAAAGGTCAAGAGCCCAACTAAAGCAAACACTGATCTCAATCATGGTGACATCAAGGAATGACGGAATACAGAACTGGTTCGCTCGCAGGCACCGGCTCCGAACCGGTTCTCAAAATGCTTTGGTGGAAAAGGGGCCGCAGCAGTGCATCAGCAGTGGCCAGCAGTGCATCGTGAATGAAGTTTATCATTTGCGCGTCTTTTTAGTCTTACCAGTTTAAACATTCAAGCGATTTTAAACTAATCAGCGCTCGCGCGCTCTGTGGGATGATTTTCTATGCGCACATTCAAAGAAAATCCGCCTCAAGAACAGCTGGCCAGTAACAAAAGGTATTTTTCACGGATTATATTGCTTTAACATGCAAAACTGTGTCAATTTCGGTCTTCGTGAGTATAATAGTCAAAACATAGTCGGTTTTGTCTTTAATAAACATAAAACACATGCCAGTATAATGAACACAGAATCCGTGCACTAGCTCTTAAAGTGACAGCAATCATATTTGTAGGTCATTCATTTTGACTTCAAAACAACAAAAGGAGGCTTAAGTTAAGGGAATCAGGGGGCTGTTTCATAAAAGCCGCTTAGAAAAGCGGGGATTAAAGTCCAAAACCTGACTTGAATGAGCCGAGCTAAACATCCGCGCTTAAATTGGTTCCATAACAGTAAGTTGAGGATCATATGATCTTACTAATTTGAGTCAGGTGTAAGAAAAAATGAAGTGGACGTCGAAGATCTCAAAAATGAAGTTTATTTACAGCATAGCAGTGGCAAGGGACACGAAGCACCTTGGGTTCACCGGCGTCAGAATGAACCCCGAACTCATCCCAGCGCAAACCTTTTATACAGTATTACATCTGTCTTCCCCCCTCAGCATGTAAATGAAGCTTTCTCTTAAATGTAAATCAAGACAAACAGATTCGTCTTCTCTATCCGCGTGGAGCTGAAACTCTGTCCTTAAATGTAAATTCATGAGAACGATACAACTGGTACCTCCGTGTCTATATCTTTGTTATTCAAAACTTGAATGGAATGGCCAAACTAACTAGAAGGCCAAACTAGAATGGCCAAATGTTTAAGGTGATAACATCTGTTTGAAGACCCCTAATCAAGATGGTTCTTGGATACCATGCTGTCCTTCCCAGGCTATAGGTGATGAACGTGACTGTGATTCTTTTAAGATTGTTAGGAATTGATTCTATGATAAATAAGCTCTTTTAAGTGAAGGAACATTTCAATATAATCTATATTGGAGTGGAAGTTTGATCAGAGCAGACTATAATTTCTTACACAGGTTTAAATAGTCTAGATAATTGCGCGTGCGCGCCATTCTTTAAAAGTCCTGAAAAGTCGAGCATGGGTCAATCGATTTACTGTGGGCTACCATGGCAACGAAAGGAAAAGATAGAGCAGCGATGTACACGACAAGAATTTAAAGATGTCATCACCGAAAAAGTCAATACAACGGCAATAAATAAAGCAAGTGAGAAAGTTTAGCAGGAAATTGCTGATCGTCTCAATGCGTAAGTTGCGGTGAAAACTATTTAAAATACTTCAACATTTAATGTGTGTCACAGTAGCTACATTGCAAAATTTGTGTGTGAATAACAGTAACGTTCATGGCTTTCACGCAGCAGCAAAAGTTGAAGGAAAAAGACCCTGGCAGCAGGTGAAAATAAAATATAAAAATATAGTTCAGAATGGTAGATATGTAATCAATTCCAACTTGAAGTTACAACTATTGAGTTTTTTTATTTTTTATTTTCTTTATTGGGGCGACCAAAAAGAAGACAGGTTGCTGGCACTAGGGGGAAGGCCACCACCAGAGGAGCTGGCTTTGGAAATTAATAAAGGGAGGCCCGTCCTTGAGGGAATAGAGGGTGGGACATCATCGAAAATATTATCACGTAGTATAAGGAGTGAGTATATAAAAGTTGTGTGTGTGTTTTATTATCATTATTCCTTCATGACTAAGTGATTTCCTCCTTCCTTAGGCATTGTAAGCCTAAGTACATCATAGCAGTAATTTCATGTAGAGGTACTTGTGCTATTGTAATGGTGCATTTTGGTAAAAAAAAAAAAAAAAAAAAAAAAAAATTCTATCAAGATTCTGTATGCTTTATGGATCCACCAGACATCATGTTGCCTGTGAGTATGAGACCTTTTAAATCTGTTATCTAAGCTAATAAATGAGTTTAACTGAGTTTAATTAGTGGTCACAGGGAGAAGGCCCATCAGTTGAGGAGGATGAGGAGACTGTGTCTGTATGTTCAAGGAGGGGGTACTCTTCTATCCATGCTATACTGTATTGAATATTAAAAAGTGTACTTGTGTGATAAAATGATCATAATCTGTTTTCAGGATGCTGACACTGTTAAAGCCCTCTCAGTCTGGGACCACATGTGACAACGTGTGTATTAAGAAATGAAAACAATGTGACAAGAGTATTCAATGAAATAACTTAAATGTTGCTACATAACCCAGAAAACAGAAAAGTAGAGTATAAATGATACTGCCTTAAACAAATGGAAGCAATTATAGACACCCAGTATAAAAAACTGAAGATGAGGAAGTTGGAGCTGGAAATTCAACAGCTACAGAAAAATCCAAGTAGAACTACCATTTTTTAAAAAGGAAAAGAAAAAAACATTATCTTTTTGATCATTCACAATATTTATTTGTGTGTTTTCACCCCTAACAGGCAGATTCACTCTGAATAAAGACAAATCACATTAAATACTTTGACTTCGGTGTTTGTTCAACTAAGGAGAAAGTTGAGGGGCCAGTGGAAAATTTTAAAGGCTACACAGTCATGGTTTAGACCTTATTAAACAAAATAATTATTTGCATATGTGTGGGCTTGGTAATCTACACATATATGCAATCCCATCTCTTGAGAATCTATATCGTTCATACAGGTAGCTGTCATTTAATGCCAAATGGGTCTGACCAGTCTCTGAAAGTTCTCTCTCTTTGAAATGCCCTCCGCAAGACTATAGCTCCCTCATCCACCACCTCATCTATGAAAGGACACACTATGGTTAAGTTTGGAAACGAGTTCAGCTCCCTATTTATATACTTCATTAATTACCAAACTCATTAAACAAACTCACCAATTAAATACACAAGTTTTGAACATTTCTTAGTGTATTTATACCTTATAATTTCTTACATTTATTAGTAAAGTACATTTTCCTTATTTATTAAAAAATTGTATTAATACTGTTTAAGTAAAATAAAATGACATCGAAATACCAGCAGGTGAGTATAAATGGTGTGCTCGTTAAGCCTGAACTCAGACTTAGCCTGCCAGTTAGCCTGCCCCGGACCAGGCTAGTTTCCCAGCATAAGTTTCCAGGGTAACTGAGTTTGAACTAATTTAAGTTTGCTTTATGAAACAGAATTCACCGGCAATAAGTTTGACTAACCAAAATAAGCCTGGCTTATTTTCTAATCTTGTTTTATGGAACAACCCTCAGGATTAATAGCCTATGTATTTAATTTATTCAGGACTAAAATACTATCCAGTGTTATTTTCCATTTGATTACTTTATTCAGTTTCTGTCTATGAATAAAAACTTTTCTCTTTATTTGTCTTTAATTGTATCTTTATTCTATTGTATTTATTTGTGCAACTTTTTTCAATTTAATTGAACAATTTAAATCAAGCTTCGTGCTGTGTAAAATTTTAACAACATTACCCCATTGTAAAAATGCAATGAGGGTAAACATTCTCATTGTCTCTTCTGTAGTTTCAAGGTTCATAGGGAAAATTATGACATTAATCATAGACTTTGTTTAAAAATAAAGTCCATCTATATACAAAATAATGTCAAATAGACTCTTTAGACACCCTTTGTTGCCCAAACTTAACTAATATGCACAGTGTGGAACATTATAAACCGTGTCTATTCCTCGTTTAGTGAAGCCAAACAATAAATGTAGTGCAGGATCTAGCAAAAATCTTATTGTAATTAAACCAGAAAATCTAAATATCAGTGAACAAAAACAATCTCTAAAGTTAGGTCTTCTAAACATTAGATCGCTCACACCTAAGGCGGTTATTGTAAATGAAATGGTCACAGATAATAATTTCGTTGTTCTGTGCCTTACTGAAACCTGGCTTAAACCAAATGAATATTTCGGTCTAAATGAATCTACTCCGCCAGGATACTGTTATAAACATGAGCCCCGTCTGATCGGTCGTGGCGGCGGTGTTGCAACAATCTATAAAGATATTTTTAATGTTATTCAGAAAACAGGTCACAGGTTTAATTCATTTGAAGTACTTGTGCTAAATGTTACGCTCTTAGATGTAAGAAGGAAATCCATATTATCTTTAGCGTTGGCTACTATAGACCTTCAGGGCCATATGCTGATTTCCTAAAAGAGTTTGCAGACTTTCTCTCAGATCTATTGGTGAATGTCGATAAAGCAATAATTGTTGGAGATTTTAACATTCACGTAGATAATACAAATGATGCTTTAGGTGCTGCGTTTACAGACTTATTAAACTCCTTTGGGGTCAAACAAAACGTCAGTGGTCCCACTCATCGTCTAAATCATACTCTAGATTTAATTATATCGTATGGAACCGATCCAACTGATATAGATATTATACCACAAAACAATGAAGTCACTGATCATTACGTGGTGACTTGCATAATACGCACTGCTGAAATATGTCATGTTGCGCCACGTTATAGACCAGGCAGAACAATCCTTCCAACCACTAGAGATAGATTCTCAAATACCTTACCTGATCTATCTAAATTGCTAAGTGAACCCAAACAAACAGATGAATTAGAGGAAATGACTAGCAGTTTGAGCACCATTTTCACTAGTACATTAGATATTGTTGCACCAATTAGACTAAAAAAGGTTAGAGAGAAAACTAAAGCACCCTGGTACAACAGTGATACGTATGCTATCAAGAGAGAAACCCGTAAGTTAGAGCGTAAATGGAAACAAACTAACTAAGAGGTCTTTAGAATCGCGTGGAAAGACAGTATGTCACGTTATAAAAAGGCTCTAAAAACAGCCAGGGCTGAGCATCTCCGCAAACTAATCGAAAATAACCAAAATAACCCAAGGTTTTTATTTAACACCATAAACTACTAAAAGAACTATTACCTGTAGTGGAAGAGCCTCTCCTCAATATTATAAACTCGTCTCTATCTCTAGGTCATGTTCCAAAAATATTCAAGCAGGCAGTAATAAAACCTCTCATTAAGAAACCACAATTAGACCCAAATAAGTTAGCGAATTACAGACCCATTTCAAATCTTCCATATATGTCCAAAATACTAGAAAAAGTTGTGTCTGCTCAACTATGCTCTTTTTTGCAAGAAAATTATATCTATGAAAAATTCCAGTCAGGATTCAGACCGCATCATAGCACTGAAACTGCGCTAGTTAAAATTACAAATGATTTACTTTTAGCTTCTGACCAAGGCTGTATCTCAATACTAGTCCTACTTGATCTCAGCGCTGCGCTCGACACTATAGATCATAAAATACTCTTGGATCGACTACAAAACTACACTGGTGTTCAAGGACAGGCATTAAGCTGGTTCAGATCGTATTTATCGGACCGTTATCATTTTGTCTGTTTAAACGGGGAAAAATCAAAGATAACGTCAGTAGACTATGGAGTACCGCAAGGATCGGTTTTAGGCCCTCTGCTATTCTCAATATATATGCTGCCACTTGGTAATATTATAAGAAAACATGGAATTAATTTCCACTGTAATGCTGACGACACTCAATTATATATTTCATCACGACCAGACAAAAACACTAACTCATCTAAATTGACAGAGTGTCTCAAAGATGTAAAATGCTGGATGACGCGTAACTTCCTGCTATTAAATTCAGATAAAATGGAGGTATTACTTATTGGCCCAAAAAACCACTCACAAAATCTCTTACAACAAAACTTTAGTATAGACGGATGTCCTGTTACCCTATCCACTACAGTAAAAGACCTGGGTGTTATACTAGACCGCAACTTATCTTTCGAAAATCATGTTTCATATGTTACAAGGACAGCCTTTTTCCACCTTAGAAACATTGCTAAGCTACGTAACATGCTATCTCTCTCTGATGCAGAAAAGTTAGTTCATGCATTCATGACCTCGAGACTAGATTATTGCAACGCTCTATTAGCCGGTTGTCCTGCATCCTCAATAAACAAGTTACAGTTAGTACAGAATGCAGCGGTAACACTTTACAATAAGGTTCATTGGTTAACATTAGTTAACTACATCACTTATACAGCATTTATTAATCTTTGTAAACGTTAATTTCAATAATTACGAATACTTCATTAAAATCTTGTTAACATTATTTAATGCGCTGTGAACTAACATGAACAAACAATGAACAGCTTTATTTTTATTAACTAACATAAACGAAGATTAACAAATACTGTAACAAATGTATTGCTCATGGTTAGTTCATGTTAGTTAATACATTAACTAATGTTAACTAATGAACCTTATTGTAAAGTGTTACCAATGCAGCTGCTAGAGTTCTTACTAGGTCAAGAAAATATGATCATATAACACCGATTTTATCATCTCTGCACTGGTTATCTATTAAGTTCCTTATCAACTACAAAGTACTACTACTGACCTAAAGCCCTAAATGGTCTAGCTCCTATGTACTTAACAGACCTTCTTTCACCCTACAATCCACCGCGTTCCTTAAGATCACTAAATTCAAGGCTTCTGGTCATTCCTAGGATATCTAAGTCCAGTAAAGGAGGGAGGGCGTTCTCGCATTTAGCTCCAAAACTCTGGAATAGCCTTCCCGATACGGTCCGGGGCTCTGACTGTTATGCCATACGGAACCGTTTGCCACTGAAATTGCTTAACCCACCAGTGGGGCTCGACAGCCTTTTAGACAAACGGGTCGGTCCGTATGGTTGGGTTGCGTTGCGGAGAGTTTGGGTTGCGGAGAGTTCGTGAGATAGTGGTTTTCTAACACCGCGACAACCCATACAATGGAAATTATTATGAACATCAGCTATGCTAATTATTTCCCATCTGCCTTTCTGCTGTTGTCTCGGGACGCTTGTCCCGAGAAAAATGGCGTTCGTCAGGTCCAGTCTTGTATCCAGCATCTCACGGGGGTTTCGGATGCCCTGCCGCCTGTGATGAGAAGACCAACGCCTGTGAAGAGACGACTCACCGCCTGGGACATGTTATGGCGCCGTTTTATACATAAACAATATTTATATTTAATACTTATATATAAAAATATGAATGTAAGCCAGAGGAGAACTGGCCCCGACTTAGCCTGGGTTCTCCCAAGGTTTTTTTCTCCATCCAATCTGATGGAGTTTTGGTTCCTTGCCACTGTCGCCTTGCTTTTGGCTTGCTTTTGGCTTGCTTAGTCTGGATTATTTTAGGATTATTTAATATTTAACAATATTATCGATCTGTGTTGTACTACTTTCATGTTATCACTGTGAAGCTTGATACAATCTGTATTTTGAAAAGCGCTATACAAATAAATGTGACTTGACTTGACTTTATTCAGACTATTATCAGAGTCATATCAGTGAATCAGATCACCATATGATGACTATAACATCATCAATAAATGACCAACATCAGCTGATGTTTTCTATTGCCATAACAAAGGTGTAAAAAAAACAGTTAAAGCAGCCAGAGAAACACTAATATTAAAAACATAAAGGTCAAGATCTGATCTCAATCATGGTGACATCACATTTCAGTGACAGTTAAAGTTTTTTGCACTTTATTTGAATTATATGGTTATATGGGACTTTATGTGAATTTTATGGTTTTTGTTTGCTGCCAGTCATTTGACCCTTTTTTTACAATTTTTGTACAATGAAGATATTTGATCATTATAATGCAGGAAATACCTGTAAATGTGTGTTTTTCGGTTTATTTAATTTAGGATGTTTTACTTTATAATGTTACCGTTTTTTTGTGGGGGCTGCTGGTCATTTAACCATTTTATCATTTAATTGTTTTGTTACTGTTTAATTACAGCTTATATTTGTAATTTTACATACATTTTTATGCAATTTAAGAAAACAGAAAAAAACACTGTATGAAAAATACAATTAATTTTCTGTATAAAAAAATATGAATGACTGGAATTTGTCATTAATGTCACAATGACTCAAATAACAGCTGCATTTTTATTTTACAGATATTATTTGTAATTTGACCGTGTTTTGAGTACAATTTAAAATGAAAGTAAATGATTGTCAAAAAATCAGTTATTTTCTTTGACAGTGTACTCATTGACTGCTTTGATATTCAGCCATACAAGAGTCCTTATTTTACCTACATATTTTTGGCCAAAGAGTTCTTGAAAATTAAGCTCATAAACAGAATGACCTCTTATCATGTGATTTCAGCCAGACAGATAATTGACCTACTGAACATGTTTCTGGCCCAAAAGTACTTGATCTTGAACTTTCCATACATGTACTCAGACTCCAACAGATGCTTCCTAAGCCATAGAGAAGTCCATCTGAGCTATTGAACTCATTTCTGGTCAAAGGTTCTCTAAAGGTTTTAAACAATATAAACTTATAGACTCCTTATAATGTAATATAAGATATTCAGAGGTTCATTTTTGACCTAATGAACATAGTTCTGACCCACGGGTACTCCTGAACTTGGATTACAAATTTAAGAATATTTTTTTATTTAGATTCTGTATATTAAATTTAGCATTAGCAACAGGGGATGATATCTGCTAATCCTGTTTTCAGTTTGCTGAGACTCCCACCCTTTGTCTCACTGACAAAGTAAAGGTTCGATCAATCTCAGGTTAATTGGATTAGCATCTCAAGGCTCGAATAACTGCTATGCTGTCATCTCATGATCAGGGCTGGGGAATTTTCCTGTAACCATAAATCATGCATTTACATTTGCTTTGTTACATTTGCTTTGTTTCCTCACCCCTTGAAATGGATAAGAACAGTTCTGTATTTTAGTTTAGTCAGACGATTTTTGAGATGACTATTTTTCCCAAAAGTACTTGATCTTGAACTTTCCATACATACTCATATAACAGATGCTTCCTAAGCCATAGAGAAGTCCATGTCTAAGCTATTGAACTCATTTCTGGTCAAAGGTTCCTCAAAAGGTTTTAAACAATATAAACTTATGAATGAAATGATGACATTTAAGAGTTCCTTTTGACCAGGTTTTCAAAAACCTGTGATTAAGCATAACATTACTGGATCTGTTGAATTATACTGTCAATCACACAAAATAAACAATTAATATAATTAGAGATTAGTGTACCAGGCCACGGCGTGATGGTTTTGAAAATAAAAGAAATACCTTATCATATTTTGTCTTGTTTTGTTTTTTGGTATAACAAATGTGTTTTATAAACCATAGCAGTAATTTAACACTGAGGGTTTTGCTGTGAACACATCTCTGTCTCTTGTCTGATATTAAGGGAAGTGGCGAAAGATTCGAGTCCCAGCTGAGCGAGAACGTCTTTACCCTCACACCAAAGATGAGTGAACTGCAGACACATTTTCTATAGGTGTGAATGTGTGTTTTACTGCCTACAACCCTCAGAACAATGTTAAATCAATGTTTATGTGTCTGATAACTGCACTGAATCGAGATCACTTTTGCTCCCGCAAGTAATGCAGACATTAGTTTTTAAATTTCATCCAAAAATCAATGGTAATGGCATTGAATCATGTTACAATGCAATGTTGGTTTAACATCATGCTTGCACTCTCAGAAGATACACAATAAGTGACATGCCACACAGCCGGAAATCAAATGGAAATAAAAGAAGACAATGCATCTCTGAAGAGCTGATTGAACACCTCCACAAACAGCATTACCAGCTTCACTTATTACTAACCAAACTTACTTTATCTCTGCCAGACGTCAGCAGAAGCTCTTATTGAGAATGAACAGAGGTTTATATGTTATTTTATTCAAAATGTTTGGTCACCTTCACACTATGTCATTTTTATATGAGTTATGGTCTTCTATGGTCAGTGTATACTAAAACACATAATATGTTGCAAAGGGAACCAGAAACACGGATGATCAGGTGATCATAAAGTAGAATAATTCATTAATCTTATCAATGACCAATAGTGGTTATTTATTATTAATAGAGAATAATTCAGTAATCTTATCACTGACCAAGAGTTTATTTATTATTACAGATTATTTTCATCAACAAAGCTTTCTTGTTACAGATACTTATTCACAACTGTATCAAAGACCACAAACTCTTATTAATGCAGCCATCTAGTGGCTATATTGAAATTTCGTCTTGCTTTAACTGTGTTAGATTTCCAACAGATGGCAGCAACCTCCCCCTAAATCATGGCACATTTTTCATATTATCATCATGAATAAAATTGCTTTCTTCTCGTGTTGGAAGTGCCGAAGTGATGACGTCACTTTGTAGGACAACTCGGAAGATAGCGGCGCATGGGTTCCCTTGATCGAAAATCTTTGCATTTTTCCCATAGACTTTTTGAAAATCGCAAAAAATAATATCTGTGTTTCACTAAGAGTTGTGACCCTTATACGTTTTGTCTATCAAGATAATCTTTACAAGTTAATCCAAAATTTATACATTTTGAAGACTTTTAATGTCTCCTCTAAAGTTTTTAAAAAACACAAGCATACACTGTAGTATTCCTGCTTTGGTTACGTTTTGGTGACGTTTTACGTTCATGGTGAGAGGAAGGACGACAACATGAAGATCGTTTACTTCTTTTAATGTCTCCTCCCGGCAATAGTCCACAACAACATAACACACACTACGCACATTTCACTCCCTCCGCCTCTAAGCAGGCACTATTTAACATTAGTATAAGTGTGCAACAACACTGAGAATGAGGAGTCACGTGCCGATTTGAGCTGGTCGGCCATTCGCACAACCGGCACTGCGTCATAGAATGTCTCTGAATAGGTTCACGCCCACTTTTGGGGGAAACAAACTAGACTCCCCATAGACTTCAATACAAAATAACGGCAAAACCCAACGCCCGTACACAGCCGACATGCGTAAATAACTTAAGAAAATACTTATATACACCATGTCAAGTAATTATATGTCCACCCTGCCTGCCATAGAGCATGAAAGATACATTTTTTATACCCGTTATCAAGCCCAGGCTATCTGCCATCATCATCATAAATTCATAAGATATACTTTAAGGTTTTTTACTTTAAAAAAACGAAATAAAATCATTCACTGGCTTGCCTGTTGACTCGACGAGGTACAAATAAATGTCCGGGTAAGACACCTCTGGCCACTGGGTGGGGTTGTTACCCCAATTCCACATAGGGAGAATAAAGGGACATGTTTTTAAATTGGCCAAATTAAGTTTTTGTATGTATCTTCCATGCTCTATGGCAGGCAGAGTGGACATATAATTACTTGACATGTTTTATGTATGAGATTTCTTAAGTTATTTACGTCTGTCGGCTGTGTATGGACGTTGGTTTTTGCCGTTATTTTGTATTGAAGTCTATGGAGAGTCTAGTTTGTTTTTTCCCAAAAGGGGGCGGGGACAAAATTGAGGAGTTAAGTTCCCGGATGTGCCGGTTGTGCGTATGATGGTAGGAGACGCTCTCGGTTACCAGTGGCAACGCCTTTAGAACCTTGTTAGAGTTCCCCACAGAGACGCGACTAAACATTCCAGAGCTCCTTAATTTTCGCACATTTATTATTTTGAAATATTCGTTTTCATTTATATAGACCATTTCACAAGATGTAAACAACAGTGGTCCAGAAGCACTTCCTGTTTCAGTTTGTAACTGTTTTCTTTATTTCACATGTAAAGAAAACATCTTAAAGATGTTTGTTTAACTTTTTGATTCAGTTTTAAATGTTCTGTTGGTTGTATTTTATCCCAGCTTTTATGTAGTGTTAAAAAACTGAAACAGGAAGTGCTTCTGGACCACTGTTGTTTACATCTTGTGAAATGGTCTATAATACATTTGCTATATAGATTTTTACGTCATAGAAATAATTATATAAATCATTACATTATTATAATAATTGTTTGGCATTAAAACACCATTGATAATGTAATGCAGACTGAGACTCTCATACCTAAAAAGATGTTTGAGCCTTTTTTATTGTCCTGTTACAAATCAATGTTTTTTACTTTGTTCAACGAGCAGTTCATGGGTTGAAGCTCTTAATTTTGATCTCTCAGAGAGCACGAGATTGATGCATTTAACCTTAAAATGTACTCGAACCCCCCTAGAGGCACAGAGTCCACCCAACATCCACTAATACAACAACGTTCCTTTAAAGTCAGTAAAACTGTAAATGCCATACTAAAAAGTCCTTGGAAAAAATATACCTTTGGCCTGCTTAAGAGGGGACATCCTGCCCAGGGGGCCCTGAACTCTTAATCCGGCCCTGCCGGCGACGAGGGCCGGTGCTCTACGAAATTTCCCGGAAGATTTTTTGGTCCCACTCCGCCCTAGCCTGGATGCCAGCCCGAACTCCGCCCACAACATTTTTTGGACGGGAAGTTCAGTCTGGACTCGATCCATTGAGGAGTAATAGGCTTTATGCCGCGCGTCACGTGACCAAACCGGAAAACGGGTCTCATCGCATCCGCTTGTCAGAGAAAGTGCTAACGGCCGTAAGAACTGACTACGATATCTATGGATTTGTAAGGTAATCAGCTAACCTACCTATTTCACTTTGTTATTGGCGTTTTATTCTATTTAAATACCTAAACGTTACTGTGAAGAATAAAAAATATAAAACGTTTAAATATCAATCTGCACATGTGAGGGATATTGGTTATGCTAATCTTTGATCGCTCCTTTTAAGTTATCTTGATTAAAACCGCAAAACTTTTCATGAAGCACATACAAAAGATCGGGACCGGAAGCGATGAGACCCGTTTTACAGAGAATGCGGAAGTAAGTTGTGCATAAAGCCTATTATGATCGGTTCAGAAACCATCGGGCCAATCAAATTGCCAGGGCGGGCTTTATACGATGATGGACAGGTGATCTGAAGGGACGTAATCATCACGTTATCAAAGAGCGCTTACTGTCTTCCCTCAGAGTTGACTGCAGCTGGAGAATTGAGATGTACAGATTCCGCTGTCGCGTCTGTTGTGAAATAAAATCGACAGGGCATTAATTTCAATAGACAAACAGAAAACTGCAATCAAGGCATTTGTCGATTGGAAAGATAATTTTGCCATCCCACATGATTCGGGAAAAGTGTAACTTATCAGCTGGCTCTGATGGTCGCTAAGAAGATGGGACGTAATGAAAAGCCTGTGGTCGTTGTGGTTTCTCCTTTGGTCGCATTCATGAAGGAGTAAGTAAAAGAAGCAACACTCGTTATTTAACTTCTAAAATACAGTTATGCAAACACATGTATGGTCAAAAAAGAGAGGGGTAATCGAAACCCTCCCCCGCGGAAAATATCCAGATACTTATATTGCCACCAACCCCTGCCATCCCAGGCCCACCCCTGGGCACATAGTAAATATGTTTCAGCCTTTAAACCATTTTTTCACACACACAAAAAAAAAAGGTTTTATAAAAAACAAACCTCACATATTTTAGCCTTTAAATCATTTTTCACAGAAACAAAAGGTGTTATAAAAAGATAAACCTCCCATATTTCAGCATTCAAACAATTTTTTATCAAAAGATTGAGTCTAAAAGCTTATCTTTTATTAATAGCAAAATCCGGTCCCATTTTTTTGATAAGCATCCATGCACTGCACACCACACCGCAACAACAAAGAAGTTTTAGTTGCTAATAGATATTCACTACCGAAAAATGCTTTCTGTAGCTCTGCTACATGATTTAGCCTATTTGTAAATAGACCGACATGGTTTTATAATCACTATGGTCCCAAATTTGAGGCAGGGTAGTTAGGGGGGTTCGGGGTTTCCCCGAGAAAATTTTGGATTTCTCTAAACTACAGATGTGCATTTTTAAGACATTGTGAAGGCAAAAAAAAAAAAAAAATCGATAACAACAGCTTTAACCCTCTTATTATCTTTGGGGTCTTTTTGACCCGCAAATGACTTTTGGTCAAATTTTAAAAAATGTTCTCTTTTTCCAAATGGAATGAAACTTTCTACAGCTCTTTACACTGTCATGATCTACCAAAAAAATATTTTGGAATGATGTCTGTCTTTATATTAGCATGAAAAAAAATCCAGCACTCTTTATCTTCGGGGTCCCTGGAGACCCTGCATAGTAAATATACAAAATTCATCATTAAAATCAGCAACAACGAAGAAACAACGCAGATCACATAGACAGAAATAAAGTGGCACACTTCCAACAATGCAAAAAACATCCAAAATGCACACACACACACACACACTCACACACACACACACACACACACTTCAAATACCAACACCTCCAGTAAACAGTAAACACCTCCAGTGCACCACCAGTTTTTGTTCCTAATTGTTCAAAAAAAAAAATTAATTGAAAATAATTTTTTTAGGAAATCTTTTATTTATTACAACGATTATATTTGTTTTACTGCTTTATTTTCTCATTTGTTATTGCTGTTAAGTTCATTGCATGAGTTTTTTTTCAACATGTAATATAACTGTTCATTTCTGTTAATTTTTTTTTTCTTTTACAGTTCATAACTGAAACATTGATTTAAAATTATAGAATTATATTAAAAACAGATAATTGAAATAAATGATCAAATCTAAAGACTCCAACATTTCTCTTTGTAACATCATGTTCAGGTTTGATTCTAATCATAATGTAACATTATTAAAAAGACTTTTGTCAGGACAAAAAATACTTAACTTTGATAAAAAGTTTTTTTTTTTGTTATAATTGTGATTTTATAATATTTAGATATGAATCCAACTGGAAAAACTTGTGAAATAAATATAGTTTGGTCAGTCAAATAGCAAATAGCTTATAGTGGAGGTCTATGGCCATCTAGTGGTTAAAGTGATATTTTTTTATTTTAAAAGTGCTTTTTCCAAAAAATTGTCAAAAATCTTTCATTAAACCATGTTAAATGATCCATGTTATCTCCATGAATGATAATTAGAAATCTGGGTCTTTCATAAAGTGAATTTTACATACAATGCCGTTTTTTGTAAAAAGCCTATTTAAATAAATATTTATTTATTAATTTATAGAAATTTAAAAGATTCCAAAAATCCTCCAAAAACTACACAAATGTTGAGTAAAAACATTAATAAATAGAGTAAAATTACATTTGTAAAAAAAAAAAATATTATACTGCTTCAAAATTAAATGTTATTGTCTGGGGTCAAGGTCAAGGTCAAGGTCAAAATTTATTTATATAGCACCATTTATACAGACAAGCTGACCAATGTGCTTTACAAGGCAGTATAAAATTCACACAACAGACAAAACAAAACCAATAAAAAAGACATTACACATTATTAAAAGCCATAGAGAAAAAGTATGTTTTCAAGCGTGACTTGAAAACTGACAAGTCAGGTGAAGAACGAACCTGAATAGGCAAGCTATTCCATAGCGTCGGACCCGCAATGGCAAAGGCACGATAACCTCTATGTTTTAACCTGTACCGTGGTACGACTAGGAGTTTCTGTGTACCTGGAGACCCCAAAGATAATGAGTGTAGACACAAATGAAGATAATAGAAGAGTTAAAACCATGTCAGTGAGCTGATTATTTTTCTCTCCTCATCAGCATCACACTCTTTTTCTCTTTGTTTTTATCTTGCCCTCCTAATGTTGACTTTTTTTTTATTTAATAAAGGCTACAATTTATATTTTATTCTCAATATGTACACATTCATTATTAATCCTGTGCCTAACATGATGAAAACGGCTTTGTTCATGTTTCTTGTCCCCTCACAATGACAGTAACTAGCCTAAACTACGTTTACTTACATAGGCAGTTCAAAATGGCGAAATTAGACAAAACTATATTAGTTTGCCTAATTATTTTTTTGTCATTCGTTTAACATTTATGACCTAAAAAACTGTCAAATATATAAAGTTAATTTAAGCTACTTAATCTTATCTTGACCATCTAGCACTTGACCACACACACTGAAGCGTCGAGTTGCACTGTTAAAAATTCGCGCTCAGCGTCTGTTAACATAAAGCCCGCCTAGTTTGATTTGATTGTTCATCTCAAATATTCTGACATTGACGAGCAGTGACATGCCAATGAGGCTCTGTCCTCTGTTTCTGATGTGCTCTCTGCTCGGCGTCGCTGTGGATTGAAGATTAAGAACGCGCTGAAACTGATTATAACAAGAAGTTTGATGATTGATTTTTCATTAGGCTATTTCTGTGCCCCCTACGCACAGCGCGCGATGCGCATGGTGGGAGGGGCGGTGCGCTTGCGGCATTCTGAGAAGTTTTCATACGGCGTTTATGTAGTCCCAAAACTCGCGCACAGGATACGAGAGCAAAAAACTGTTTACACGGACAGAATGCCATTCACTCGCGGGCGCGTTTTTGCACCGTAAGCGTGCTTGATGCCATCCTCGTGCGCGGTCCCTTGACGGCCACGAGCTAGTGGAAGAAACACTACTGGTTCATGCATACTGCTGTTTTGGTGTGCAATGTTCTGGATTGCTTATTTCCTATTTGTTTGGTGGAGGCAATCCAAAATAATCAGTGAAATAATCAGACCCCACCCCACCCCATAAGTAAAGCTGGGCTACGTTCTGTATTTGACAACTGTATGCAAAGTAGCTGACTTACTGCGTTGCTCTGATTGGTTGTAGGTTTACCGACTATCCAATTGAGTGCAGAGTTGTTTTTTTCCTGGTTCGGTTAAGACACGCCTCATAATCAAAGCCAGACGGAGGGGTTTCAGACTCATCTTCCGATAGGAAACTGAGTACATGACGAAGTCAGGCTAACTCCGCCCGTAATCTTAATTATAACTTAATTATAAAATTTATTAATTTCAACAAAACCAGTTGCATGTTACCATATCAAGTACATTTAAGTTGAACTGACATTTTTTCAGTGTATTATAGAGCAAATTAAATGTAATATTGTAACGTTTACATTTATTTCCTTTTTTACAATGTAACCCTTAACATGATGATATGTTTGGAACTATTTGATTTCTCCTAAATTAATAACTTTAGTTTGGCAATTTATTACAATCATGTAGAATGATGGATTTGGATCAGCCTAGCAAGTGTAGCGGACCTCGTCTCACACCACAAAGAACTCAACGACACCACTGGCTTCGGTGGAGAAAGAGGACAGAAAATCAATACGCACGCCTTCAGGGTTTACTCTGAGCTCATTTTATACAATAAAGTTTTGCATTACAACAACTTTGTCTCTCATTTATAAAAATTCACATTCACACAAAACATTTTAAAGAAATAAAATAAAATAGTTACATATTTTTACATTAATATTATAGCCAATATGTCTCAATTTCTTAGATCGTATAGTGTTTTTTTCCTTATTCAAAACAATTAAACATACCTACTTAGGTAAAGTTGGTTTTATATTCGCACATTCGCGTTAAAGAACTTTTCAATTAAATAGTCAATGAAGCAATTTTTTTTTCAGATTCGAAGCAGCTACAAGATAGTGAACTACAACTTTTTCTACAATCGATCAAAATGGGCAAGTATATTTTTGATGCATGCATAATTTAGGGAATATTCAATGTAGTGTGGTAACCAAGATAGGGACCGTCTAAAAATTTAACATTGTTTTTCATCGTGTGTAAACAGACAATTACATTCTAGCCAACTATGTGTTCTAATGCAATAAAATGTCCTTTAGCAACAATAAAACTGCATTATAATGATGGTGTTTAAAAAGGTGTTTAGGAAATAATAAAGAATGAACATGTTGGCTACATGAACTGTAATCTGGTAACAATCCAGACTGTAGAAAGTGGAAAATCATGTGTAATCTCCTGAACACAGTTAATTGCTTCATTTTACATTTGTTTAAATTTTTGTTTATCTATTTATTTGAAATCAAAATGAACAAGAACAGTGTTGGTTTTAATAATAACATATGATTTATTTCAATAGGTTTTAAAAGGATGGGCCGACTGTTCATAAGCAAGTTGGATCGTCTTGTCTGGACCCTACAGAACATACTACTACAGCCCATGTCTTTCTGTTTTATCCACCTCTGTTTTTCTGTTTTTAAGTGTAATAAAGACTTATACAGACTCAATATAAAGACTTAATAAAGACAGTGTGACAGTGTTCTCCAGGCGCCGAATAAAAAGAATGGCCCAACGGTTTTTTATTCTTTCCTGTTGTATAACATCTTCAGTTAAAGTTAAACTCTTCGTTTCTAGTTAAACTCACAATTCGTTTGAATTGATTGATGTTTACAGTCCTGCAGAAATATCACTGTCCATGGTACTGAATCCATCAGATTATTGACAAGTACTCAGAAAGCATGAAAGCAAACATGGTGTTGTTTTGGGTGTGAAGGGTGTGGATTTTGGAATAAACTGCTGCTTCAATGTATATTTTGACTTATTATAATCAAGGTTTTCTTTCTAAATATCACATGAGTGTAATGACTTAGATCGGCATGTGAGATTTTACTTAGTTATAGAAGTTACCAGTATGATTACTTAAATGTTTGTTTCATGTAATGTTTTTTTTTCTATGTTTGATATCTCAATGTAGTAACAATGCTTGCTCATTTAGTGATTCTGTGATCTTTGTAATGGCCTTCAAACTCCTGTGAGAGTCTTGAAGCTGACTTCTGTTGATGAAATTAAAAACTATCTTAAGTAAATCTTCAATTTAATATAATTCTGACTCCTGCTCTTCATTCATCATATCTGGTTCTGGGTCTTTGACTGTGCACCCCTGACAGGTGAACATTTAAAAGAGTAGCATAGGGTTCTTCAATAGCACACCTTCCATCAAAAAAATATTACATTATCTAAATATATCTATTACTGTAATGGCTGAAAACTGTAACTTCTTTACTTCATTTAAAGAAGAATGATTTGCTTTAAAAGAACATTGAAACAAAAGTACAGTTTGACAATATCTCCCTTACTGTTTGTACAATTATCAAATGTTTATTAAAAAGATACTGTAATTCCCCTAAAGTATTTTTTTTGTGTGTGTGTTTCAAAGGCTGTAGTGCTTTCCTAGTGACCACACTGACTAACTACAGGTGAAATTTTGCCAATAACTCCCTTACTGTACGTACAATAAACTAATAAGTTCAAGAAAAAATTATGCTACTGTGATTCACCGATTTTTTTCCCGTTCCAAAGGCTGTAGTCCTTTCCTAGTGACCACACTGACTTACTACAAGTGCAATTTTGACAATAACTCCCTTACTGTACAATTATCAAATATATTTATATAATAAACATTATTACATGTGTTTATTACATATGTGTATATAATAAACTGTAATTGACCTATAGTATTATATATATATATATATATATATATATATATATATATATATATATATATATATATAATATATATATATATGAAGAGTTCAGATGCAAAAGCCTCTAAGTGCCATTTGAAATTTTCTTCTAAAATGATCATTTTTATCAAGCTTGTATATTTAAATTCAGTAATATAGCTTTTTATTTTCGCTTTGCATATTTTCGGAGTTCCGTGTTCAATATCTCGTGAGCCGAATATTTGTTACTACACAAATAAAATTGTTTTAATCTCCTCAAAACCAGAGCCGGACAGTATTGGAGTACATTTACTTGAGTACAGTACTTAAGTACAATTTTGAGGGATCTGTACTTTACTCGAGTATCATTTTTGGGGAGTACTCATGACTTTACTCAAGTACATTTGAGAGGGAAATATTGTACTCTTTACTCCACTACATTTCTATTCATAACCATGAGTAAAAAGTAACTACTTAAAAAAAATGGAAATAAGAAAAATCGCGGAAACCCTCAATTTGTTGTTTCGCTCTCAAACGTGATTGGAACTATGTTTTCAGTGGTGTATAAAGAACTTACTTAATAAACCGTAATGTTTTTATTACCTTAGAACGAGACATTTATATCCACATAACCGCGGGCACCCCCTTCTATTAAGGTCGCCATATTGTGACGTCATCTTTCTACCGTACCCGAACGCAAACAAACAGCGTTACAGAACGCGTTTCTTCACTACATTGAAAGAGAAGCAGCAGAAAGCTTGAAGCTAGCCCTAAACGTGTGTAGAGACTTTTCCCTTGTGAGTGGTGTAAAATATGTAGTTGGGATTGTTTCATGCAACTTAGTTCTCCCTCGCTGTGTTATGGGGGATAAATGTGCTGTTACGTTTGTGAGACCGCTGATTAGTACTCATGTCAATGACCGTAAAACAGTATGTTACAGGAATCACAAACCCGTCGATCTTGTAAGAGATCTAAGTCGATCGCGAAAACTTTCAAAATCAGAGAAAAAGCCTATTGTGTGTAGTAAATGGTGTCTATTACCCCTTTTCCACCGAAAAAAGAACTGGTTCAGAACTGGTGCTGGTTCAAAGTTGGTTCGGAGCTGGTTCAACTTGCGAACCCGTTCAGAACCTGTTTCCTTTTCCACTGACTAGAGCGCCCAGGGAACGACGTCGTTACGTCACTGTTTACGTCGCTTGCAAGTACATTGTTTGGGATTATCTCAACTCGTGTACCGATAAAACTTTAAAAACAATTGAAATATGTAAGTCTTTTAATCTTTTCGTTTGACATGTAATCTTTTCTGATAAGTTATGTACCCCTGTCTTGTGTCTTTTTTTCTTTCCATTTATTTGTTCTATATCGTGACTGTTTTCTTCTTTGCTTATGTTTCAATAAATAAATAAATAAATAAAACGCTTGCGTGTTTCTGCAGTTTCTCCTGGCTTTGCGATGGTCAGAAAATATGTTTAAAAGAACCGAGAAGAACGCATCTAAACCCGCCCCGTAAACATGACGTGCTAAAAGAACGGTTCTAGTCCAGCAAAGAGTTGGTGCCGCTTTGGAACCAGTTCTCGCGGCCGCGAACCGGTTCTTTGGCTGTCGAAACACAAAGAACTGGTTCGCGCGCAGGCACCGGCTCCGAACCGGCTCTCAAAATGCTTTGGTGGAAAAGGGGCTTATGGTATGCGGAGGTGTGCGCTGTTACAATCATGTCATTTTTGCCGCACGCACCTTTGGACTCATTCGGACGCGTCGAGTGTAGTACTGTCCACAGTACCAGCTCATATTAACCAGCTCAACTTTTACTACCCTGTTAGAAAAAAATATATAGCTGCATAGTTTCATGGTTCTTCGCCCTCGCTGTATTATGGGTTTGCTACGTGGGGAAAAATTTGCTGCTGTGCTGGTTACGTTTGTGAGACAATCAGCTGATTACTATTATTATATTAAATTATATATTAAAAAACCCTTGATCCTCACCTGACTATGGCTTTGTAAACTTTATCCATGATGTGGTTTATAATGGACTGTGGTACAGAAACAATGACAATGTTACACACTCTTGTTTTACTCTGGCTATTCTCTGCTATCTCAGCCGACGAGATGTTTGTCCCATTTTAGCAACCGTAGCTTCTTCGAAAGGGAGGGGTGAGCAGTGGGCTGAGCCCTTAGGGCAAACCTGGTGCAAACTTGCAACCGAACTGCTAGATGTCGCTAAAAATCCCACACTGCACCTTTAAGTAAAGCAAAATGGTAAAAAGATGAATATGACTTGATTTTACTTTAAATTCCTTTTACATTCTCCAAGGTATTGACATTACCATTTTTCATAACTCCATGTAGGACGTTTCTGTTCATCAATGTAAGCACTGTGGCAGTAGTATTGCAATATTTAGAAAATGTACTCTTGTACTCTTGATACTCAAGTACTTTTAAAAACAAGTACTTCAGTACTTTTACTCAAGTAGACATCTGACTGTAGTACTTTTACTTGTACTTGAGTAAAATTTAGCAAGGGGTATCTGTACTTTTACTCAAGTAATAAAGCTGTGTACTCTGTCCGCCTCTGCTCAAAACTTGTTTTCCTCCGGGTTTGCACTTTGCAGATGGTCCCTTCTTAGCAGCCTGCGCATAGAGATCAATGTATTTTATCCAGTGCGAAGGAAAGGTCGTTTTGAGAAAATTAATGTTGTAGCTTCTGGTGTTTTATCTGTAGTTATATGTGTTGCGTGTAGCTAGCAACAACGTTTAGTTCGCGAGTTATTGAACGCGGAAGTCCGCGAATATGCGAATATAAAACCAACTTTACCTAAGTGACATATCTGCAGTTTATTGAAAGAGGACAGAAAATCAAAACACACGCCTTCAGGGTTTACTCTCTCTCAGCTGAAGGATGTATGAGGAAAAGACAGGTTAAACACTGTCCCCTCTAACTGCAATTCATATCATACACTGGTAACACATAAGGCTAAAAACATAAATTTTAACATCCAGAAGAAGGCTACACACATTTAACAAACTAAACAACATATCTACAAAATCAATCCACCGAAATTAATTGTGAAGAAAATTATTAACACTGGAAAACCTGCACTCTAATTTGGCGCGCAGGCAGAAACATTAAACAAACACGTGCGTTTGTAAAACTACAAAAATACATTAAACCGTGGACAGAAAAACCCTGATATAGAACTCGTACCCGTTTTATGACAATTCTATAATAGATATCAAGGTAAAACTTCACTTAATACAGCATATTTTCGCTCTTAAATAAAGAGCATTGCAGAGACATACCTCGCTTTCTCTAATCACAGGCTTTCTCACTCAGAGAGCAGGCGCGCCGCGCTCGACCAGACCGTTACCAATGACGTCACTCACCGGCCAAACTCAAAATATTAATTATAAACAAAAAGACAGAGTTTTCTTGTCTTGTAGAACAAAATAAAGATTATAGTTATAGTACAAATAATTGTTTTAAATTGAATTTAACACAATTTATTGATTAAACAAAAGTTTGCTGGAACAGTTACCATGGAAACACAAAACACTACAGCAGGATGTGATTGCTTTAGCAGATGTCCTGTACTCTAATAAATAACACACACAGAATCGCTCGTTTGATCTTCCTCAACAATCATTATTTTTCAATGCTGTATTCTTCTGTTTTTGAGGGTTTTTTATTATTTATTTTTTTTAGAATGGGTTTGCGTGATCAACCACATATTATATAACTTGTATTACACAACATTTAACTTTTGAAATGAAAGGAGAAATGTTTAAATTAGAATATTTAGTAGCGACAATTTTCTAATTTCTCATAATGTAAATGGGAAACTTGTGTATAGATTTATACTTTGCAATGGCACATGCCATTCCTGAAATTGGCTTCTTTTACTGTCTATGGAAACTGCATGTCATTTTCATTTTATATGCTTTTGATTCGATGACTGCAATCTTTGCATAAGATTTTCACGAATTATAACTGTTACACATAATGAGAAATGTCTTTTTCATTGCGGATATGCACAGATTGCACAAGCGATCTCAATCATCTCATTGCATACGAGAACTAAATCGCACTTACACACACGTGCTTTTTATATATTCCTGCTTTGCATAAAATGCTGTATTCCAATGTATTTTATTTTATTTTAATGGGATTTTATTTATTTCCCTCATATTAACATCTCACATCTGGAAAAAATGTGAATGTGTGGAAATGGCCATCTAGCGGCTTTAGTTGAAATGTCACATTTTTTATTTTTTGTTTGGTTTCCAATAGATGGCAGCAATCGTCCATTAATCATGGCACACGTTTAACATTATCAATGGCTTTCATCTGATGTACTAGATGTTCTATGCACAGCAGGAATGCAATAAAATGCATTGCAAATAAGCACTAATTGAAATGAGTAAAAATCTAAGTATTCTCCCTGTGAAAAGACGCATCTTGATTTATTGCTGTGCAAAGAATTTCTCTGACACTGAAGAAAATTCTGCTTTTTGATTTGCAAATAAAAATAAAATCAAAAATTACTGTAAAAAAAACTTTAAAAAGTGAGACCTGCACTGTTGTGGTGCATGCAAGAAAACAAACGCTGTGACAGAATGTGACAGAAGATCACATATCATAGCTCACAGATCACAGATATTGCTGTTATATTGCAGATATTGCTGTTATATTACAGATATTGCTGTTAGATCACAGATATTGCTGATATTACTAAGCATTTATGCTTAGTTAGATCAATAGCCTAGCAATCACACGAAAACGTAATGTCATCTCATCAATGCATATCGGATTAAGTTTAAACGTATATTGCAATCATAACACTGGTTATCTATAGCACAACGGAATGTTTGCATTGCAGTCAAGCTGTGTTATGCACAACACAATAGTTTCTATGGTAACTTCTTGTATACTATGCAATGAAATAAGTGCATAGTTTATACTTCAATAAACAACGCAGATGTGTTATTTATTCACTGTACTAGTTATTTTATGCATTCTTGTCACAGTGTCTGGTTGTATTCCCTTGTTTATCACTAGATTTCCTCGTTCTCACGGTGTGAAGGACAAACAACCCAGCATGTTTAGAGTGTATTGCATGCAAACATGTAAAGTGTTATTCTTAAATGGTGCATCCAGTGGTTTTCTCTTCAATGCGCAGGACACCTTCTTGGCTAATAAAACATCATAGTAACCTAATGATCAAGTGCCATTTGACCAGAAATGATCTAGTAGGCTACTCATCTATGTTCAGTAGGTCAGAAGGGCCTATATAATATAACATCAGAAAAAATGTTTCTATTGTTTAAAACCTTTTGAGGATCCTTTGACCAGAAATGAGTTCAACAGCCTTTGAATTTTTGCAATCCGCATTCAATATTGTCCAGGAACGTTTAAGACAGCTTAAGCTTGTCCTAAATGTAAAAAAGTCTAAATTAATGGTATTTACAAACTCAAAACAACCACCTGTCTCTTCTGCAAGTATTTTAACCTTTGAATGAAAAGAAATCGAGTTAGTAACCAGTTATAAATACTTGGGCATAATCATTGATTCTAAATTAAGTTTTAAAAATCATGTTGACAATCTGGTTTCTAGGCTTAAGATAAAGCTTGGCTATCTTTACAGAACAAAATCATGATTATCCATCCCTGCTAGAAAATATCTGGTGATGGCCACTTTTCTTCCCATATTAGACTATGGTGACATGATATATATGAATGCTTCTGCCAAATGTTTAAAAAAACTGTATGTAGTGTATCATTGTGCATTACGATTTTTCACTGGTTGTGGTTACAGGATACATCACTGTATCCTTTATTATACTGCTAAAGGGCCCTCTCTTTATGCGAGAAGGTACACTCACTGGCTATGTTACATTTATAAAGTACTTCTTGGACTAGCTCCTACTTATTTGAGTGTCCTTCTAACAAAAAATTACGGCCATTATAGATTACGCTCAAATTATGTATTAAACTTGGTGGTCCCCAGTGTCAAAACAGAACTAGGCAAAAAAGCCTTTATGTTTGCAGCACCCTCAGCCTGGAACCTCCTTCAGAAATCATTAAGAATGACTACTTTTACCTCTTATAAACAGTTTGTTTCAATGCTAAAGATTAGGGAACTGGAAGACATTGGTCAGTGTAACTGTTCATAAAAATTGTATTAGTTTTTTTTTTCTCTTCCAGCACAGGGTCTATTATCTTATATATGCATGTGTATTTGATGTGTTTCTATCTATTTTTATATCTGTTTAAATGTGTCTTTGTGTAATTTATGCTGCATCTTGGCCAGGTCACTCTTGAAAAAGAGATTTTTAATCTCAATGAGTTTTTTACCTGGTTAAATAAAGGATAAATAAAAAAAATAAATAAAACAGATATGGACATTAGAAGGTTGGGGAAGCTGAGCTGAGGAAGCATTAGAAGGAGTCTATGAGCATGTTTAGAAAGTTCAAGAGCTACTAACGTATTCCTCTGTGCAATGAAACGATAACACGTAACAAATGCACGCAATAACTAACCTCTGTGCAGTGAAAAGATGTGTTTCATTGCATTGCATGACATATCTAACTTGTTATGTATTTGCACGCAATAACTAACCCCTGTGCAATGAAAAGAAAACACTGAAGAGGTTTCATCGCATTGCATGACATATCTAACTTGTTCCTCGTTGCAATGAAAAGATATAACGTGATTTTGCATGCATTTCTATTTTACAAACTAATTTATTTGTGCACAGATGAGAAAACATCACATGGGCTGTCGCTTTACAGTGCATGGTCCCACGAGTACCTGATATTGAACTTTCTATACATACTAAATATACTACTTCTTGTGCTTTCTAGGCCTAGAGGTTCCTCTTTGACCCACAAACATAGTCCTGGCCCATGAGTACTAGGTCTCGAACTTTCTATAAATTCTCATAGACTCCTTTTGATGCTTCTTACTGTAAGCCATACAGAATGTCTACATCTTATGTATTTAACTCATTTTTGGTCAAAGGGTCCGCAAAAGTTTTTAAACAAGAAAAACTATTAGACTCCTTCTGATATTACATGAGCTATAGATATGTTCCTTTTTGACCTGCTGAACATAGTTCTGGCCCATGAGTACTTGATCTTCAACATTTTTGATGTTACTGAAGCCATACAAGAGTCCTTATTTTAACTACTGAACATATTTCTGGCCAAAGTGTTCTTTGATCATCAGGATACTATAGAGAATGACATCTTGTCATGTTATTTTAGCTAGACAGATATTTGACCTACAGACTATATTTCTTGCCCATGTGTACTTGATCTTTCTACATACTCATAGACTCCTTATGATGGTTCCTAGGCCACATAGAATTGTTCACATCTGACCTATTGAAATTATTTCTGAAAAACTTATGGACTCCTTTTGATGAAACATAATCAAAATCAAAAATTGATTTGGGCCAGAAATCAACTGCCAAAAACTTTATAAAAACTCTATAGTAACCATTTGTGGACACTACCAACCACCCAGAAACACCATAGGAACCACACAGACTACCATAGTAACCACGTAAAACACCCTAGCAACCACCCAGAACACCCTAGCAACACTCTAGCAACCGCTTAGCAACCACCCAGAACACCTTACCAACACCCTAGCAACCAACCAGACCACCCTAGCAACCACCCATAACACCCAATCAACAACCCAGCAACACCCTAGCAACCACCCAGAACACCCTAGCAACACCCTAGCAACCACTCAGAATACCCTAACAACCACCTAGCAACTACCCAGAACACTGTAGCGACCGGGTGGTGAGATTTGCCACTGTAAGCACCACTTCACATTTACTTATGGAAATGTGCCATAAATGTGCCTGGAGGTTAAAAATTGACCTATGTATAGCTAATACAACATCAGAAGGAGTCTATAAGTTTATATTGTTATGGTAAAAAGGTCCTCAAAAGGTTTCAAACAATATAAACATGAAATGTAATAAAATAATCGATTAGTTAAGAGCTAAATCATGCCAAAAACATTATAGAAACTCTATAGTAACTATAAGTGAACACTACCAACCACCTGGTAACACCATAGCAACAACCCAGAATACCATAGTAACCACCTAAAACACCCTAGCAACATCCTAGCAACCACCCAGAACACCCTAGCAACAAACAAGAACAACCCAGCAACGACCCAGCAACGACCTAGCAACACCCTAACAACCATCCAGAACAACCTGGCAACCACCTAGCGACACCCTAGCAACATTAGCACCTTGGCAACCACCCAGAATACACTAGCAACTGCATAAAAGCACCATAGCAACCACCCAGAATGCCCTAATAACCACCTAGTAACCACCCACAACACCGTAGCAACCACCCAGAACACCATAGCAGCCGGGTGGTGAGATTTGCCACTTCAGGCTCCACTTCACATTTTCTTCTGGAAATGTGCCATAAATGTGTTCCTGGTGGTTAAAAATTGACCTATGTATAGCTAATACAACATCAGAAGGAGTCTGTAAGTTTATATTGTTATGGTAAAAAGGTCCTCAAAAGGTTTCAAACAATATAAACATGAAATGTAATAAAATAATCGATTAGTTAAGAGCTAAATCATGCCAAAAACATTATAGAAACTCTATAGTAACTATAAGTGAACACTACCAACCACCTGGTAACAGCATAGCAACAACCCAGAATACCATAGTAACCACCTAAAACACCCTAGCAACATCCTAGCAACCACCCAGAACACCCTAGCAACAAACAAGAACAACCCAGCAACGACCCAGCAACGACCTAGCAACACCCTAACAACCATCCAGAACAACCTGGCAACCACCTAGCGACACCCTAGCAACATTAGCACCTTGGCAACCACCCAGAATACACTAGCAACTGCATAAAAGCACCATAGCATCCACCCAGAATGCCCTAATAACCACCTAGTAACCACCCACAACACCGTAGCAACCACCCAGAACACCATAGCAACCGGGTGGTGAGATTTGCCACTTCAAGCTCCACTTCACATTTTCTTCTGGAAATGTGCCATAAATGTGTTCCTGGTGGTCAAAAATTGACCTATGTATATCTAATAATAAAAGTTTATATTGTTTTAAACTTTTTAAGGAACCTTTGACCTGAAATTAGTTCATTGACATCATGAGAAGTAAATCCATCGGTATATTAACCCACAGATCAAGTACCCGTGGGACATAAATGTGTTCCTGGAGGTCAAAAATTGACCTATGTATATCTAATATAATTGACCTATGTATATCTTATATAACATCAAAAGGAGGTCAAATATTTGTCTGGCTGAAATGACATCATGAGAAGTAAAGCTCTCGGTATATTAACCCAAAGATCAAATACCCCTGGGCCATAGATGTGTTTCTGGAGGTCAAAAATTAACCTATGTATAGCTACTGTAACATCAGAAGTCTATAAGTTCATATTGTTTAAAAACATTTGAGGAACCTTTGACCAGAAATAAGTTCAATAGGTCAGATATGGACTTCTCTATGGCTTAGGAAGCATCTGTTGGAGTCTATGAGTATGTATGGAAAGTTCAAGATCAAGTACTTTTGGGCCAGAAACATGTTCAGTGGGTCAAATATTTGTCTGGCTGAAATGACATCATGAGAAGTAAATCTCTCGGTATATTAACCCACAGATCAAGGATCCGTTGGCCATAAAAGTGTTCCTGGATGTCAAAAATTGACCTATGTAATATAATATCAGAATGTTATATGACATAGTCTATGAGTATATATGGAAAGTTCAAGATCAAGTACTTTTGGGCCAGAAAAATGTTCTTTACGTAAAATATTTTTCTGGTTGAAATGACATCATGAGAATTAAATCTCCAACCAACCAGAACACCCTAGCAACCATATAGCAACCACCTAGCAACCACCCAGAACACCCTAGCAACAAACCAGAACACCCCAGCAACCATCTGGCAAACACCCTAGCAACCACCCAGAACACCCCAGCAACCGCCTAGCAACACCCTAGCAACCACCCGGAACACCATAGCAACCACCCAGAATATCCTAAAAAAAAATACCCAGCAAACACCCAGAACACCGTAGCAACCTCCCAAAACACCCTAGCAACCGGGTGTTGAGATTTGCCGCTTCAAGTTCCACTTCGCATTTTATTCTGGAAATGTGCCATAAATGTGTTCCTGGAGGTCAAAAACTGACCTATGTATATCTAATATAACATCAGAAGGAGTCTAAAAGTTTATATTGTTTTAAACTTTTTGAGGAATCTTTGACCAGAAATGAGTTCTATGGGTCAGATATGAACTTCTCTATGGCTTAGGAAGGTTATGGAGTCTATGAGTATGTATGGAAAGTTCAAGATCAAGTACTTTTGGGCCAGAAATATGTTCAGTAGGTCAAATATCTGTCTAGCTGAAATAACATCATGAGAAGGATCAATTAATTACCCATTGTGCATTAAGAACGTTGTGCATTAAAAATAACATATATATAATGTGCACTTTTATTGCATTCAAGAACTAAACCCTTCCTTAGAGTGCTTTGACTGGATAACGTGTGTTGTTTCATTGCAATGCTTAAATTTTGTAACTTGTTCTTCTTTGCAATGAAAAGAAAAGATAAAACACGCATGATTTTCCATGCATTTCCATTCTACAAATAATTAATTTGTGTTTTGACGAGAAAACATCACAAGAGCGTGTTTCGTTGCATTGCATGATATCTAACTTGTTTCTCGTTATGCACATGCACCCAATAACGCTGTGCAGTGAAAAGAAAACACCTAAGATGTGTTTCATTGCATTGCACGGCATATCTGACTTGTTTCTCGTTGTGCACATGCACCCAATAACTAAACTCTGTGCAATGAAAAGAAAACACCTAAGATGTGTTTCATTGCATTGCACGATATATCCAACTTGTTCCTCGTTATGCATATGCACGCAATAACTAAGATGTGTTTCATTGCGTTGCATGATATATCTAACTTGTTTGTCGTTATGCATATGCACGCAATAACTAACCTCTGTGCAATGAAAAGAAAACACCTAAGATGTTTGTCATTGCATTGCGAGGAATATCTAACTTGTTCCTCGTCATGCGTATGCACGCAATAACTAAGTGAAAAGAAAACACCTAAGATGTGTTTCATTGCATTGCATGACATATCTAACTTGTTCCTCGTTACGCATATGCACGCAATAACTAACCTCTGTACAATGAAAAGAAAACACCCAAGATGTGTTTCATTAAATTGCATGACATATCTAACCTCTGTGCAATGAAAAGAAAACACCTAAGATGTGTTTCATTGCATTGCGAAGAATATCTAAATTGTTCCTCGTTATGCATATGCACGCAATAACTAAGTGAAAAGAAAACACATAAGATGTGTTTAATTGCATTGCATAACATATCTAACTTGTTCCTCGTCATGCATATGCACGCAATAACTAACCTTTCTATAATGAAAAGAAAATACCTAAGATGTGTTACAATGCATTGGATGACATATCTAATTTGTTTATCGTTATGCATATGCACGCAATAACTAACCTCTGTGCAATGAACAGAAAACACCTAAGATGATTTTCATTGCATTGCATGACATATCTAATTTGTTTGTCGTTATGCATAAGCACAAAATAATTAAGATGTGTTTCATTGCATTGCATGACATATCTAACCTCTGTGCAATGAAAAGAAAACACCTAAGATGTGTTTCATTGCATTGCGAGGAATATCTAAATTGTTCATCGTTATGCATAAAGCACGCAATAACTAAATGAAAAGAAAACACCTAAGATGTGTTTCATTGCATTGCATAACATATCTAACTTGTTCCTCGTTATGCTTATGCACGCAATAACTAACCTCTATGTAATGAAAAGAAAACACCCAAGATGTGTTTCATTGCATTGCATGACATATCTGACTTGTTCCTCGTTTATGCATATGCACGCAATAACTAAGATGTTTCATTGCAAATTTGCATGACATATCTAACCTCTGTGCAATGAAAAGAAAACACCTAAGATGTGTTTCATTGCATTGCATGACATATCCAACTTGTTCTTCGTTTATGCATATGCACGCAAAAACTAAGATATGTTTCATTGCATTGCATGACATATCTAACTTCTGTGCAATGAAAAGAAAAACCTAAGATGTGTTTCATTGCATTGCATGACATTTCTAACTTGATCCTCGTTATGCATAGGCACGCAATAACTTAGTGAAGAGAAAACACCTAAGATGTGTTTCATTGCATTGCGTAACATCTAACTTGTTGCACGTTACGCTTATGCACACAATAACTAACCTCTGTGCAATGAAAAGAAAACAGCTAAGATGTGTTTCATTGTATTACATTACATATCTAACTTGATCCTCGTTATTAACGCAATAACTAACCTCTGTGCAGTGAAAAGAAAACGCATAAGATGTCATGCAATGCACTGAAACACATCTTAGGCGTTTTCCTTTCACAGCGCAGAAATTAGTTATTGGGTGCATATTGCATGACGAAGAACCAGTCAGATAGGTCATGCAATGCATTGAAACACATCTTAGGCGTTTTCCTTTCACCGCGCAGAGGTTAGTTATTGCGTGCATATTGTATGACGAAGAACAAGCCAGATAGGTCATGCAATGCACTGAAATACGTCTTAGGCGTTATCCTTTCACCGCGCAGAGTTTAGTTCTTGCATGCATATTACATAAAGATGAATAAGTCAGATAGGTCATGCAATGCACTGAAACACGTCTTAGGCGTTTTCCTTTCACCGCGCAGAGGTTAGTTATTGCGTGCATATTGCATGACGAAGAACAAGCCAGATAGGTCATGCAATGCACTGAAATACGTCTTGCGTTATCCTTTCACCACGCAGAGCTTAGTTCTTGAATGCCATATTACATAACGATGAATAAGTCAGATAGGTCATGCAATGCACTGAAACACGTCTTAGGCGTTTTCTTTTCACCACGCAGAGGTTAGTTATTGCGTGCATATTGCAAGACGAAGAACGAGCCAGATAGGTCATGCAATGCACTGAAACACGTCTTAGGCGTTATCCTTTCACCGCGCAGAGTTTAGTTCTTGCATGCATATTGCATAACGAGGAACAAGTCAGATAGGTCATGCAATGCACTGAAACACGTCGTATGCGTTTTCCTTTCACCTCGCAGAGGAGAGTTATTGCGTGCATATTGCATGACGAGGAACAAGTCAAATAGGTCATGCAATGCACTGAAATACGTCTTAGGCGTTTTCCTTTCACCGCGCAGAGTTTAGTTATTGTGTGCATATTGCATGACGAGGAACAAGTCAGATAGGTCATGCAATGCACTGAAACTTGTCTTATGCGTTATCCTTTCACCGCGCAGAGTTTAGTTCTTGCATGCATATTGCATAACGAGGAACAAGTCAGATAGGTCATGCAATGCACTGAAACACGTCTTATGCGTTTTCTTTTCACCTCGCAGAGGAGAGTCATTGCGTGCATATTGCATGACGAGGAACACATCAGATACGTCATGCAATGCACTGAAACACGTCTTAGGTGTTTTCCTTTTTACCACGCAGTGGTAAATTATTGCGTGCATATTGCATGACGAGGAACAAGTCAGATAGGTAATGCGATGCACTGAAACACGTCTTAGGCGTTTTCCTTTCACTGCGCAGAGGTTAGTTATTGCTTGCATATTGCATGACGAGGAACAAGTCAGATAGTTCATGCAATGCACTGAAACACTTCTTAGGCGTTTTCCTTTCACCGCGCAGAGGTTAGTTATTGCGTGCATATTGTATGACGAAGAACAAGCCAGATAGGTCATGCAATGCACTGAAATACGTCTTAGGCGTTATCCTTTCACCGCACAGAGTTTAGTTCTTGCATGCATATTACATAAAGATGAATAAGTCAGATAGGTCATGCAATGCACTGAAACACGTCTTAGGTGTTTTCCTTTCACCGCGCAGAGGTTAGTTATTGCGTGCATATTGCATGACGAAGAACGAGCCAGATAGGTCATGCAATGCACTGAAACACGTCTTAGGCGTTTTCCTTTCACCTCCCAGAGGAGAGTTATTGCGTGCATATTGCATGACAAGGAACAAGTCAAATAGGTCATGCAATGCAATGAAACACGTCTTAGGCGTTTTCCTTTCACCGCGCAGAGTTTAGTTATTGTGTGCATATTGCATGACGAAGAACAAGTCAGATATGTCATGCAATGCACTGAAACATGTCTTAGGTGTTTTCCTTTTTACCACGCAGTGGTAAGTTATTGCGTGCATATTGCATGACGAAGAACAAGTCAGATAGGTCATGCAATGCACTGAAACACGTCTTAGGCCTTATCCTTTCACCACGTAGAGTTTAGTTAGTGCGTGCATATTGCATAACGAGGAACAAGTCAGATAGGTCATGCAATGCACTGAAACACGTCTTGGGCGTTTTCCTTTCACCTCGCAGAGGAGAGTTATAGCGTTTATATTGCATGACGAGGAACAAGTCAGGTCATGCAATGCACTGAAACACGTCTTAGGCGTTTTCTTTTCACCACGCAGAGGTAAGTTATTGCTTGCATATGACGAGGAACAAATCAGATAGGTCATGAAATGCACTAAACACATCTTAGACGTTTTCCTTTCACAGCGCAGAGGTTAGTTCTTGCATGCATATTACATAACGATGAATAAGTCGTTGGTCATGCAATGCACTGAAACACGTCTTACGCTGCCTTCACACTGGCAGATGAAATCAGCTCCGTAATACGCAATACGTTCCCAACGGACGTCGTACTACACAGTGAAAAGCGTTAGTTATTGCGTGCATATTGCATGACGAGGAACAAATCAGATAGGTCATGCAATGCACTAAAACATGTCATAGGCGTTTTCCTTTAACCACAAAGAGGTTAGTTATTGCGTGCATATTGCATGACGAAGAACAAGCCAGATAGGTCATGCAATGCACTTAAACAAGTCTTAGGCGTTATCCTTTCACAGTGCAGAGTTTAGTTCTTGCATGCATATTGCATAACGATGAACAATTCAGATAGATCATGCAATGCACTGAAACACGTCTTAGGCGTTTTCCTTTCACCTCGCAGAGGTTATTGCATGCATATGCATAACGAAGAACAATTCAGATAGATCATGCAATGCACTGAAACACGTCTTAGGCGTTTTCCTTTCACCACGCAGAGGTTATTGCATGCATATTCCATAACGAGGAACAAGTCAGGTAAATCATGCAATGCACTGAAAAACGTCTTAGGCGTTTTCTTTCACCGCGGAGAGGTTAGTTATTGCGTGCATATTGCATGACGAGGAACAAGTCAGATAGGTCACGCAATGCACTGAAACATGTCTTAGGCTTTTTCCTTTCACCAAGCAGAGGTTAGTTATTGCATGCATATTGCATGACGAAGAACAAGCCAGATCGGTCATGCATGCATGCAAATGTTAGTTATTGCGTGCATATTGCATGACGAGGAACAAGTCAGATAGGTCACGCAATGCACTAAAACATGTCTTAAGCGTTTTCCTTTAACCAAGCAGAGGTTAGTTATTGGGTGCATATTGCATGACGAAGAACAAGCCAGATAGGTCATGCAATGCACTGAAACACGTCTTAGGCGTTGTCCTTTCACCGTGCAGAGTTGAGTTCTTGCATGCATATTGCATAACAATGAATTAGTCAGATAGGTCATGCAATTTACTTAAACAAGTCTTAGGCGTTTTCCTGTCACCGTGCATAGGTTATTGCATGCATATTGCATAACGAGGAACAAGTCAGATAGGTCATGCAATGCACTGAAACACGTCTGAGGCGTTTTCCTTTCACCGAGCAGAGGTTAGTTATTGCGTGCATATTGCATGACGCGGAACAAGTCAGATAGGTCATGCAATATACTGAAACACGTCTTATGCGTTTTCCTTTCACCGCGCAGAGTTTAGATCTTGCACGCATATTGCATAACGATGAACAATTCAGATAGATAATGCAATGCTCTGAAACACGTCTTAGGCGTTTTCCTTTCACCTCGCAGAGGAGAGTTATTGCGTGCATATTGCATGACGAGGAACAAGTCAGATAGGTCATGCAATGCACTAGAACATGTCTTAGGCGTTTTCCTTTAACCACGCAGAGGTTAGTTATTGCGTGCATATTGCATGACGAAGAACAAGCCAGATAGGTCATGCAATGCACTGAAACACGTCTTAGGCGTTATCCTTTCACCGTGCAGAGTTTAGTTCTTGCATGCATATTGCATGACGAGGAAAAATTCAGATAGATCATGCAAAGCACTGAAACACGTCTCAGGCGTTTTCTTTTCACCACGTATAGGTTATTGCATGCATATTGCATGATGAGAAACAAGTCAGGTAGGTCAGTCAATGCACTGAAACACATTTTAGAGGTTTTCCTTTCACTGCGCAGAGGTTAGTTATGCGTGCATATTGCACGATGAAGAACTAGCCAGATAGGTCATGCAATGCACTGAAACACGTCCTAGGCGTTTTCCTTTCACCAAGCAGTGTTTAGTTCTTTCATGCATATTGCATAACGATAAATAGGTCAGATAGGTCATGCAATGCACTGAAACACGTCTTAGGCGTTTTCCTTTCACCGCGCAGAGGTTAGTTATTGCGTGCATATTGCATGATGAGGAACAAGTCAGATAGGTCATGCAATGCACTGAAACACGTCTTATGAGTTTTCCTTTCACCGCGCAGAGTTTAGTTCTTGCACGCATATTGCATAACGAGGAATAATTCAGATAGGTCATGCAATGCACTGAAACACGTCTTAGGCGTTATCCTTTCACCTCGCAGAGGAGAGTTATTGCATGCATATTGCATGACGAGGAACAAGTCAGGTCATGCAATGCACTGAAACACGTCTTAGGCGTTATCCTTTCACCTCGCAGAGGAGAGTTATTGCGTGCATATTGCATGACGAGGAAAAAGTCATATAGGTCATGCAATGCACTGAAACACGTCTTAGGCGTTTTCCTTTCACCGCGCTGAGTTTAGTTCTTGCACGCATATTGCATAAAGAGGAACGATTCAGATAGATCATGCACTGAAACACGTCTTAGGTGTTTTCCTTTCACCACGCAGAGGTTATTGCATGCAAATGCATAACGAGGAACAAGTCAGTTAGGTCATGCAATGCACTGAAACACGTCTTAGACGTTTTCCTTTCACCACGCAGAGGTTATTGCATGCATATTGCATAACGAGGAACAAGTCAGATAGCTCATGCAATGCACTGAAACACGTCTTAGGCGTTTTCCTTTCACCGCGCAGAGGTTAGTTATTGCGTGCATATTGCATGACGAGGAACAAGTCAGATAGGTCATGCAATGCACTGAAACACGTCTTAGGGGTTTTCCTTTCACCGCGCAGAGGTTAGTTATTGCGTGCATATTGCATGACGAGGAACAAGTCAGATAGGTCATGCAATGCACTGAAACACGTCTTAGTCGTTTTCCTTTCACCGCGCAGAGGTTAGTTATTGAGTGCATATTGCATGACGAGGAACGAGTCAGATAGGTCATGCAATGCAATGAAACACATCTTAGGCGTTTTCCTTTCACCGCGCAGAGGTTAGTTATTGCGCGCATATGCAGTACGAGAAAGAAGTTAGATATATCATTCAATGCAACGAAACACATCTTATGGTGTTTTCTTTTCATTGCTCAGAGTTTAGTTATTTTTGTGCATATGCATAACTTAGGAATAAGTTGGTCAGCATGATTTTTTCAAGTAAGACATGGTCCTGGATCAACATATTTTGATGACCCTGGATCAACATTCCTGTCCCAAAAATGTTGTCCTTTAACCAATCCCTACCCTTAAACCTAACTCTACTCATAACTTTTCCCTTATCAGAAGGTACAAAGGTGAATGACACTGATGTTTAAGTACTTCACTCTGGTTCTAAATCTAAACCTAAAATTGACATAAACTTGTTCCTCAAATCTGTTTGGTTGATTGAAAAGTTGATCCAGGATCAACAATGATGTTGATCCAGGAACATGTGGTAGTTGATGAAATCACGTTCACCGAACAAGTTAGATAGGTCATGCAATGCAATGAAACACATCTGTTTTCTTTTCATTGCACAGAGGTTAGTTTTTGCGTGAACAGGCCTAATGAGGAAGAAGTTAGACATGTCTTGCAATGCAATTGAAACACATCTTAGTTGTTTTCTTTTCAATGCACAGAGGTCAGTTATTGCGAGCATATGCGTAACGAGGAACAAGTTAGAAATGTCATGCATGGCTATGAAACACATCTTATGGTGTTTTCTTTTCATTGGTCAGAGTTTAGTTATTTTTGTGCATACGTATAACGAGGAACAGGTTAGATATGTCATGCAATGCAATGAAACACATCTTAGGTGTTTTCTTTTCATTGCGCAGAGGTTAGTTATCGCCTGGACAGGCATAACGAGGAACAAGTCAGATAGGTCATTCAAATGCATCTTAGGTGTTTTCTTTTAATTGCATAGAGGTTAGTTATTGCATGCATGTACAATGCAATCCTAAAGCACATGAATTGCAAATCTCTTCGTTGCACAAGGGAACAAGTTTGTTTATGCATTGTAAATCGATCACTTTTGTAATGTTTTCTTGTCAAAACAAAAAATAATTAGTTGTAGAATGGAAATGCATGGGAAAGCACTTGTGTTTTATCTTTTCTTTTCAATGCAAAGAAGAACAAGTTAGAAAATTTAAGAATTGCAATTAAACAGACATTTCAGCCAGACATATATTTGACCTACTGAAGATATTTCTGGCCTAAAAGTACTTAATCTTGAACTTTCCATACATACTCACAGACTCCAATAGATGCATATCTGACCCTTTGAACTAATTTCTGGTCAAACGTTCCTCAAAAAGTTTAAAACGATATAAACTCATAGACTCCTTCTGATGTTATGTTTACTTAGGTCAATTTTTGACCTCCAGAAACACATTTATGGCCAACGGTTCCTTGATCTGTGGGTTAATATACTGAGAGATTTACTTCTCATGATGTCATTTCAGCCAGACAAATATTTGACCTACTGATCATATTTCTAGCCCAAAAGTACTCGATCTTGTACTTTCCATTCATACTCATAGACTCCAACAGATGCTTCCTAAGCCATAGAGAAGTCCATATCTGAGCTATTGAACTCATTTCTGGTCAAAGGTTCCTCACAAAGTTAAAAACAATATAAACTTTTAGACTCCTTCTGATGTTATATTAGATATACAAATGTCAATTTTTGACCTTCAAGAACACATTCATGGCACATTTCCAGAAGAAAACGTGAAGTGGATCTTGAAGCGGCAAATCTCACCACCCGGTTGCTAGAGTGTTCTGGGAGGTTGCTACGGTGTTCTGGGTGGTTGCTAGACATTTTTTAGGGTATTCTGTGTAATTTCTGTGGTGTTCCGGGTGGTTGCTAGGATGTTGCTAGGCGGTTGCTGGGGTGTTCCTGGTGGTTGCTAGGGTGTTGCCAAATGGTTGCTGGGGTGTTCTGGTTTGTTGCTAGGGTGTTCTCGGTGGTTGCAAGATTGTTGCTAGGTGGTTGCTAGGGTGTTGTGGTGGGTTGGAGACTTACTTCTCATGATGTCATTTCAGTCAGAAAAAATATTTTACGTAAAGAACATTTTTCTGGCCCAAAAGTACTCGATCTTGAACTTTCCATACATGCTCATAGACTCCAGTCGATGCTTCCTAAGCCATAGAGAAGTCCATATCTGAACTATTGAAATCATTTCTGGTCAAAGGTTCCTCAAAAGGTTTTAAACAATATAAACTTATAGACTCCTGATGTTACATTATCTATACATGGGTCAATTTTTGACCTCCAGAAACACATTCATGGCACACGGGTATTTGATCTTTGGGTTAATATACCGAGAGCTTTACTTTTCATGATGTCATTTCAGCCAGAAAGATATTTGACCTACTGAACATATTTCTGGCCCAAAAGTACTTGATATTGTATTTTCCAATCATACTCCTAAGCCACAGAGAAGTTCATATCTGAGCTTTTGAAATCATTTCTGGTCAAAGGTTCCTCAAAAGGTTTTAAACAATATAAACTTATAGACTCTTGATGTTACATTAGCTATACATAGGTCAATTTTTGACCTCCAGAAACACATTCATGGCATACGGATATTTGATCTTTGGGTTAATATACCGAGAGCTTTACTTCTAATGATGTCATTTCAGCCAGAAAGATATTTGACCTACTGAACATATTTCTGGCCCAAAAGTACTTGATCTTGTATTTTCCATTCATACTCATAGACTCCAACAGATCCTTCCTAAGCCATAGAGATGTCCATATCTGACCTATTGAACTCATTTTTGGTCAAAGGTTCCTGAAAAAATTTAAAACAATATAAACTTTTTGACTCCTTCTGATGTTATATTAGATATACATAGGTCAATGTTTGACCTCCAGGAACAAATTGTGGCACATTTCCAGAAGAAAACGTGAAGGGGAGCTTGAAGCGGCAAATCTCACCACCCGGTTGCTCAGGTGTTCTGGGAGTTTGCTACGGTGTTCTGGGTGGTTGCTAGGCGTTTTTTAGGGTATTCTGGGTGATTGCTATGGTGTTCCGGGTGGTTGCTAGGTTGTTGCTAGGCGGTTGCTGGGGTGTTCCTGGTGGTTGCTAGGGTGTTGCCAAATGGTTGCTGGGGTGTTCTGGTTTGTTGCTAGGGTGTTCTCGGTGGTTGCAAGATTGTTGCTAGGTGGTTGCTAGGGTGTTGTGGTGGGTTGAAGACTTACTTCTCATGATGTCATTTCAGCCAGAAAAAATATTTTACGTAAAGAACATATTTCTGGCCCAAAAGTACTTGATCTTGTATTTTCCATTCATACTCATAGACTCCAACAGATCCTTCCTAAGCCATAGAGATGTCCATTTCTAAGCTATTGAACTCATTTTTGGTCAAAGATTCTTCAAAAGGTTTTAAACAATATAAACTTATAGACTCCTGATGTTATATTAGCTATACATAGGTCAATTTTTGACCTCCAGAAACACATTTATGGCCCACGGGTATTTGATATTTGGGTTAATTTACCGAGAGCTTTACTTCTCATGATGTCATTTCAGCCAGAAAGATATTTGACCTACTGAACATATTTTTGGCCCAAAAGTGCTTGATCTTGTACTTTCCATTCATACTCATATTCTCCAACAGATGCTTCCTAAGCCATAGAGATGTCCATATCTGACCTATTGAACTCATATCTGGTCAAAGGTTCCTCAAAAAATTTAAAACAATATAAACTTTTTGACTTATAGGTCAATGTATGACCTCCAGGAACACATTGTGGCACATTTCCAGAAGAAAACGTGAAGGGGAGCTTGAAGCGGCAAATCTCACCACCCGGTTGCTCGGGTGTTCTGGGAGTTTGCGACGGTGTTCTGGGTGGTTGCTAGGCGTTTTTTAGGGTATTCTGGGTGATTGCTATGGTGTTCCGGGTGGTTGCTAGGGTGTTGCTAGGCGGTTGCTGGGGTGTTCCTGGTGGTTGCTAGGGTGTTGCCATCTGGTTGCTGGGGTGTTCTGGTTTGTTGCTAGGGTGTTCTCGGTTGTTGCTAGGGTGTTGCTATGTGATTGCTAGGGTGTTTTGGTGGGTTGGAGATTTACTTCTCATGATGTCATTTCAGCCAGAAAAATATTTTACGTAAAGAACATTTTTCTGGCCCAAAAGTACTTGATCTTGAACTTTCCATACGTACTCACAGACTATGTAATATAACATTCTGATGTTATATTACACAGGTCAATTTTTGACCTCCAGGAACACTTTTCATGGCACACAGGTGCTTGATCTTTGGGTTAATATACCGAGAGATTTACTTCTCATGATGTCATTTCAGCCAGACAAATATTTGACCTACTGAACATGTTTATGGCCCAAAAGAACTTGGTCTTGAACTTTCCATACATACTCAGAGACTGCAGTCGATGCTTCCTAAGCCATAGAGAAGTCCATATCTGAAACTATTGAAAACATTTCTGGTCAAAGGTTCCTCAAAAGGTTTTAAACAATATAAACTTATAGACTCCTGATGTTAAATTAGCTATACATAGGTCAATTTTTCACCTCCAGAAACACATTTATGGCATACGGGTATTTGATCTTTGGGCTAATATACCGAGAGCTTTACTTCTCACGATGTCATTTCAGACAGAAAGATATTTGACCTATATTTCTGGCCCAAAAGTACTTGATCTTGAACTTTCCATATATACTCATAGACTCCAACAGATGCTTCCTAAGCCATAGAGAAGTCCATATCTGACCTATTAAACTCATTTCTGGTCAAAGGTTCCTCAAAAGTTTTTAAACAAATATGAACTTATAGACTCCGGATGTTGCATTAGCTATATATAGGTCAATTTTTGACCTCCAGAAACACATTTATGGCCCATGGGTATTTGATCTTTGGGTTCATATACCGATGGATTTAATTCTCATGATGTCATTTCAGCCAGATAAATATTTGACCTCCTTCTGATGTTATATAAGATATACATAGGTCAATTTTTGACCTCCAAGAACACATTTATGTCCCACGGGTACTTGATCTGTGGGTTCATATACCGATGGATTTACTTCTCATGATGTCAATGAACTCATTTCTGGTCAAAGGTTCCTCAAAAAGTTTAAAACAATATAAACTTTTAGACTCTTTCTGATGTTATATTAGATATACATAGGTCATTTTTAGGGTGTTCCTGGTGGTTGCTACAGTGTTCTGGATGGTTGCTAGGCAGTTGTTAGGGTAGTCTCTGTGGTTGCTAGGGTGTTCCTATGTGGTTGCTAGGGTGTTCTGGGTGGTTGCCAGGGTGTTGCTAGGCAGTTGCTAGGGTGGTCTGGTTGGTTGCTAGGTGTTGCTTAAGGTGTTCTCGTTGGTTGCTCCGTGGTTGCTAGAGTGATGCTAGGGTGTTCTGGGTGGTTGCTAGGGTGTTTTGGGTGGTTACTATGGTAGTCTGTGTGGTTCCTATGGTGTTTCTAGGTGGTTGGTAATGTCCACGAATGGTTACTATAGAGTTTTTATAAAGTTTTGGGCAATTGATTTCTGGCCCAAATCAATTTTTGATTTTGATTATGTATCATCAAAAGGTAGTTAAAATAAGGACTCTTGTATGGCTTCAGTGACATCAAAAGGAGTTAATGAGTATGTTTAGACCATTCAAGATCAAGTACTCGTGTGCCACAACTATGTTCAGTAGGTCAAAAAGGAACATGTAATATCAGAAGGAGTCTCATAGTTTTTCTTGTTTAAAAACATTTGAGGACCCTTTGACCAGAAATGAGTTAAATACATAAGATGTGGACATTCTATATGGCTTAAGAAGCATCAAAAATAGTCTTTGAGAATTTATAGAAAGTTCGACACCTAGTACTCGTGGGTCAGGACTATGTTTGTGGGTCAAATAGAAACCTCTAGTTCTAGGAAGCATAAGAAGTAGTCTATTTAGTATGTATAGAAAGTTCAATATCAGGTACTCGTGGGAGAGATATATGTTCAGTCAAATATCTTCCTGCTCATAAAACATCACAAGTAGTAAAAATCAATGTATAGTAACCTAACGATCAAGTACCCTTTGACCAGAAATGAGTTCAATGGGTCAGATCTAAACAATCCATGTGGCTAATATGTTCATTAGGTAAAATAAGGACTCTTGTATGGCTTCAGTAACATCAAAAGTAGTCAATGAGTATGTTTAAAAAGTTTAAGATGTGGGCCAGAACTATGTTCTGTAGGTCAAATAGGAACCTTTGTAGAGCTATATCATCAAAATGTGTCTATAAACTTAAATTGTTTAAAAACTTTTGATGACCCTTTTACCAGAAATGAGCTCAATAGCTATACCATACACTGTAAAGTGACATCTCATGTGATGTTTTCTCGTCTGTGCACAAATAAATTAGTTTGTAAAATAAAAAAGCATGCAAAATCACATTATATATTTTCATAGCAACGAGGAACAAGTCAGATAGGTCATGCAATGCACTGAAACACGTCTTAGGCGTTTTCCTTTCACCACGCAGAGGTTATTGCATGCATATTGCATAACGAGGAACAAGTCAGATAGGTCATGCAATGCACTGAATCATGTCTTAGGCGTTTTCCTTCACCGCGCAGAGGTTAGTTATTGCGTGCATATTGAATGACGAGGAACAAGCCAGATAGGTCATGCAATGCACTGAAACATGTCTTAGGCTTTTTCCTTTCACCAAGCAGAGGTTAGTTATTGTGTGCATATTGCATGACGAAGAACAAGCCAGATAAGTCATGCATGCATGCAAAGGTTAGTTATTGCGTGCATATTGCATGACGAGGAACAAGTCAGATAGGTCACGCAATGCACTAAAACATGTCTTAAGCGTTTTCCTTTAACCACGCAGAGGTTAGTTATTGCGTACATATTGCATGACGAAGAACAAGCCAGATAGGTCATGCAATGCACTGAAACACGTCGTAAGCGTTTTCCTTTCACCACGCAGAGGTTATTGCATGCATATTGCATAACGAGCAACAAGTCAGATAGGTCATGCAATGCACTGAACACGTCTTAGGCGTTTTCCTTCACCGCGCAGAGGTTAGTTATTGCATGCATATTGAATGACGAGGAACAAGCCAGATAGGTCATGCAATGCACTGAAACATGTCTTAGGCTTTTTCCTTTCACCAAGCAGAGGTTAGTTATTGTGTGCATATTGCATGACGAAGAACAAGCTAGATAGGTCATGCATGCATGCAAAGGTTAGTTATTGCGTGCATATTGCATGACGAGGAACAAGTCAGATAGGTCATGCAATGCACTAAAACACGTCTTATGCGTTTTCCTTTCACCGCGCAGAGTTTAGATCTTGCATTCATATTGCATGACGAGGAACAAGTCAGGTAGGTCATTCAATGCACTGAAACACATCTTAGAGGTTTTCCTTTCACCGCGCAGAGGTTAGTTATATGCTTGCATATTGCACGATGAAGAACAAGCCAGATAGGTAATGCAATGCACTGCAACACGCCTTAGGCGTTTTCCTTTTACCAAGCAGAGTTTAGTTCTTGCATGCATATTGCATAACGATGAATAGGTCAGATAGGTCATGCAATGCACTGAAACACGTCGTAGGCGTTTTCCTTTCACAGCGCAGAGGTTAGTTATTGCGTGCATATTGCATGATGAAGAACAAGTCAGATAGGTCATGCAATGCACTGAAATACGTCTTAGGCGTTTTCCTTTCACCGCGCAGAGTTTAGTTCTTGCACGCATATTGCATAACGAGGAACAATTCAGATAGATCATGCAATGCACTGAAACACGTCTTAGGCGTTATCCTTTCACCTCGCAGAGAAGAGTTATTGCGTGCATATTGCATGACGAGGAACAAGTCAGTTCATGCAATGCACTGAAACACGTCTTAGGCGTTATCCTTTCACCTCGCAGAGGAGAGTTATTGCGTGCATATTGCATGACGAGGAAAAATTCAAATAGGTCATGCAATGCACTGAAACACGTCTTAGGCGTTTTCCTTTCACCGCGCTGAGTTTAGTTCTTGCACGCATATTGCATAAAGAGGAACAATTCAGACAGATCATGCATTGAAACACATCTTAGACGTTTTCCTTTCACCACGCAGAGGTTATTGCATGCATATTGCATAACGAGGAACAAGTCAGATAGGTCATGCTATGCACTGAAACATGTCTTAGGCTTTTTCCTTTCACCAAGCAGAGGTTAGTTATTGCGTGCATATTGCATGACGAAGAACAAGCCAGATAGGTCATGCATGCTTGCAAAGGTTAGTTATTGCGTGCATATTGCATGACGAGGATATTGTTAGTTATTGCGTGCATATTGCAAGTCAGATAGGTCACGCAATGCACTTAAACATGTCAAGCGTTTTCCTTTAACCACGCAGAGGTTAGTTATTGCGTGCATATTGCATGACGAAGAACAAGCCAGATAGGTCATGCAATGCACTGAAACACGTCTTAGGCGTTATCCTTTCACCGTGCAGAGTTTAGTTCTTGCATGCATATTGCATGACGAGGAACAAGTCAGATAGGTCATGCAATGCACTGAAACACGTCTTAGGCGTTTTCCTTCACCGCGCAGAGGTTAGTTATTGCGTGCATATTGAATGACGAGGAACAAGCCAGATAGGTCATGCAATGCACTGAAACATGTCTTAGGCTTTTTCCTTTCACCAAGTTATTGTGTGCATATTGCATGACGAAGAACAAGCTAGATAGGTCATGCATGCATGCAAAGGTTAGTTATTGCGTGCATATTGCATGACGAAGAACAAGTCAGATAGGTCATGCAATGCACTAAAACATGTCTTAGGCGTTTTCCTTTCACCAAGCAGAGGTTAGTAATTGCGTGCATATTGCATGACGAAGAACAAGCAATGCACTGAAACACGTCTGAGGTGTTTTCCTTTCACCGCGCAGAGGTTAGTTATTGCTTGCATATTGCATGACGAGGAACAAGCCAGATAGGTCATGCAATGCACTGAAACACGTCTTATGCGTTTTCCTTTCACCGCGCAGAGTTTAGATCTTGCATTCATATTGCAGGACGAGGAACAAGTCAGGTAGGTCATTCAATGCACTGAAACACATCTTAGAGGTTTTCCTTTCACCGCGCAGAGGTTAGTTTTGCTTGCATATTGCACAATGAAGAACAAGCCAGATAGGTCTTGCAATGCACTGAAACACGTCTTAGGCGTTTTCCTTTCACCAAGCAGAGTTTAGTTCTTGCACGCATATTGCATAACGAGGAACAATTCAGATAGATCATGCAATGCACTGAAACACGTCTTAGGCGTTATCCTTTCACCTCGCAGAGGAGAGTTATTGCGTGCATATTGCATGACGAGGAACAAGTCAGGTCATGCAATGCACTGAAACACGTCTTAGGCGTTTTCCTTCACCGCGCAGAGGTTAGTTATTGCGTGCATATTGCATGACGAAGAACAAGCTAGATAGGTCATGCATGCATGCAAAGGTTAGTTATTGCGTGCATATTGCATGACGAGGAACAAGTCAGATAGGTCATGCAATGCACTAAAACACGTCTTATGCGTTTTCCTTTCACCGCGCAGAGTTTAGATCTTGCATTCATATTGCATGACGAGGAACAAGTCAGGTAGGTCATTCAATGCACTGAAACACATCTTAGAGGTTTTCCTTTCACCGCGCAGAGGTTAGTTATATGCTTGCATATTGCACGATGAAGAACAAGCCAGATAGGTAATGCAATGCACTGCAACACGCCTTAGGCGTTTTCCTTTTACCAAGCAGAGTTTAGTTCTTGCATGCATATTGCATAACGATGAATAGGTCAGATAGGTCATGCAATGCACTGAAACACGTCGTAGGCGTTTTCCTTTCACAGCGCAGAGGTTAGTTATTGCGTGCATATTGCATGATGAAGAACAAGTCAGATAGGTCATGCAATGCACTGAAATACGTCTTAGGCGTTTTCCTTTCACCGCGCAGAGTTTAGTTCTTGCACGCATATTGCATAACGAGGAACAATTCAGATAGATCATGCAATGCACTGAAACACGTCTTAGGCGTTATCCTTTCACCTCGCAGAGAAGAGTTATTGCGTGCATATTGCATGACGAGGAACAAGTCAGTTCATGCAATGCACTGAAACACGTCTTAGGCGTTATCCTTTCACCTCGCAGAGGAGAGTTATTGCGTGCATATTGCATGACGAGGAAAAATTCAAATAGGTCATGCAATGCACTGAAACACGTCTTAGGCGTTTTCCTTTCACCGCGCTGAGTTTAGTTCTTGCACGCATATTGCATAAAGAGGAACAATTCAGACAGATCATGCATTGAAACACATCTTAGACGTTTTCCTTTCACCACGCAGAGGTTATTGCATGCATATTGCATAACGAGGAACAAGTCAGATAGGTCATGCTATGCACTGAAACATGTCTTAGGCTTTTTCCTTTCACCAAGCAGAGGTTAGTTATTGCGTGCATATTGCATGACGAAGAACAAGCCAGATAGGTCATGCATGCTTGCAAAGGTTAGTTATTGCGTGCATATTGCATGACGAGGATATTGTTAGTTATTGCGTGCATATTGCAAGTCAGATAGGTCACGCAATGCACTTAAACATGTCAAGCGTTTTCCTTTAACCACGCAGAGGTTAGTTATTGCGTGCATATTGCATGACGAAGAACAAGCCAGATAGGTCATGCAATGCACTGAAACACGTCTTAGGCGTTATCCTTTCACCGTGCAGAGTTTAGTTCTTGCATGCATATTGCATGACGAGGAACAAGTCAGATAGGTCATGCAATGCACTGAAACACGTCTTAGGCGTTTTCCTTCACCGCGCAGAGGTTAGTTATTGCGTGCATATTGAATGACGAGGAACAAGCCAGATAGGTCATGCAATGCACTGAAACATGTCTTAGGCTTTTTCCTTTCACCAAGCAGAGGTTAGTTATTGTGTGCATATTGCATGACGAAGAACAAGCTAGATAGGTCATGCATGCATGCAAAGGTTAGTTATTGCGTGCATATTGCATGACGAAGAACAAGTCAGATAGGTCATGCAATGCACTAAAACATGTCTTAGGCGTTTTCCTTTCACCAAGCAGAGGTTAGTAATTGCGTGCATATTGCATGACGAAGAACAAGCCAGATAGGTCATGCAATGCACTGAAACACGTCTGAGGTGTTTTCCTTTCACCGCGCAGAGGTTAGTTATTGCTTGCATATTGCATGACGAGGAACAAGCCAGATAGGTCATGCAATGCACTGAAACACGTCTTATGCGTTTTCCTTTCACCGCGCAGAGTTTAGATCTTGCATTCATATTGCAGGACGAGGAACAAGTCAGGTAGGTCATTCAATGCACTGAAACACATCTTAGAGGTTTTCCTTTCACCGCGCAGAGGTTAGTTTTGCTTGCATATTGCACAATGAAGAACAAGCCAGATAGGTCTTGCAATGCACTGAAACACGTCTTAGGCGTTTTCCTTTCACCAAGCAGAGTTTAGTTCTTGCACGCATATTGCATAACGAGGAACAATTCAGATAGATCATGCAATGCACTGAAACACGTCTTAGGCGTTATCCTTTCACCTCGCAGAGGAGAGTTATTGCGTGCGTATTGCATGACGAGGAACAAGTCAGGTCATGCAATGCACTGAAACACGTCTTAGGCGTTTTCCTTCACCGCGCAGAGGTTAGTTATTGCGTGCATATTGCATGACGAAGAACAAGTCAGATAGGTCATGCAATGCACTGAAATACGTCTTAGGCGTTTTCCTTTCACCGCGCAGAGTTTAGTTCTTGCACGCATATTGCATAACGAGGAACAATTCAGATAGATCATGCAATGTACTGAAACACGTCTTAGGCGTTATCCTTTCACCTCGCAGAGAAGAGTTATTGCGTGCATATTGCATGACGAGGAACAAGTCAGGTCATGCAATGCACTGAAACACGTCTTAGGCGTTATCCTTTCACCTCGCAGAGGAGAGTTATTGCGTGCATATTGCATGACGAGGAAAAATTCAAATAGGTCATGCAATGCACTGAAACACGTCTTAGGCGTTTTCCTTTCACCGCGCTGAGTTTAGTTCTTGCACGCATATTGCATAAAGAGGAACAATTCAGACAGATCATGCATTGAAACACATCTTAGACGTTTTCCTTTCACCACGCAGAGGTTATTGCATGCATATTGCATAACGAGGAACAAGTCAGATAGGTCATGCTATGCACTGAAACATGTCTTAGGCTTTTTCCTTTCACCAAGCAGAGGTTAGTTATTGCGTGCATATTGCATTACGAAGAACAAGCCAGATAGGTCATGCATGCTTGCAAAGGTTAGTTATTGCGTGCATATTGCATGACGAGGATATTGTTAGTTATTGCGTGCATATTGCAAGTCAGATAGGTCACGCAATGCACTTAAACATGTCAAGCGTTTTCCTTTAACCACGCAGAGGTTAGTTATTGCGTGCATATTGCATGACGAAGAACAAGCCAGATAGGTCATGCAATGCACTTGAAACACGTCTTAGGCGTTATCCTTTCACCGTGCAGAGTTTAGTTCTTGCATGCATATTGCATGACGAGGAACAAGTCAGATAGGTCATGCAATGCACTGAAACACGTCTTAGGCGTTTTCCTTCACCGCGCAGAGGTTAGTTATTGTGTGCATATTGCATGACGAAGAACAAGCTAGATAGGTCATGCATGCATGCAAAGGTTAGTTATTGCGTGCATATTGCATGACGAAGAACAAGTCAGATAGGTCATGCAATGCACTAAAACATGTCTTAGGCGTTTTCCTTTCACCAAGCAGAGGTTAGTAATTGCGTGCATATTGCATGACGAAGAACAAGCCAGATAGGTCATGCAATGCACTGAAACACGTCTGAGGTGTTTTCCTTTCACCGCGCAGAGGTTAGTTATTCCTTGCATATTGCATGACGAGGAACAAGCCAGATAGGTCATGCAATGCACTGAAACACGTCTTATGCGTTTTCCTTTCACCGCGCAGAGTTTAGATCTTGCATTCATATTGCAGGACGAGGAACAAGTCAGGTAGGTCTTGCAATGCACTGAAACACGTCTTAGGCGTTTTCCTTTCACCAAGCAGAGTTTAGTTCTTGCACGCATATTGCATAACGAGGAACAATTCAGATAGATCATGCAATGCACTGAAACACGTCTTAGGCGTTATCCTTTCACCTCGCAGAGGAGAGTTATTGCGTGCATATTGCATGACGAGGAACAAGTCAGGTCATGCAATGCACTGAAACACGTCTTAGGCGTTTTCCTTCACCGCGCAGAGGTTAGTTATTGCGTGCATATTGCATGACGAAGAACAAGCCAGATAGGTCATGCAATGCACTGAAACACGTTTTAGGCGTTATCCTTTCACCGTGCAGAGTTTAGTTCTTGCATGCATATTGCATGACGAGGAACAAGTCAGATAGGTCATGCAATTTACTTAAACAAGTCTTAGGCGTTTTCCTTTCACCACACAGAGTTTAGTTCTTGCACGCATATTGCATAAAGAGGAACAATTCAGACAGATCATGCATTGAAACACGTCTTAGACGTTTTCCTTTCACCACGCAGAGGTTATTGCATGCATATGCATAACGAGGAACAAGTTAGATAGGTCATGCAATGCACTGAAACACGTCTTAGCCGTTTTCCTTTCACCACGCAGAGGTTTTTGCATAACGAGGAACAAGTCAGATAGGTCATGCAATGCACTGAAACACGTCTTAGGCGTTTTCCTTTCACCGCGCAGAGGTTAGTTATTGCGTGCATATTGCATGACGAGGAACAAGTCAGATAGGTCATGCAATGCACTGAAACACGTCTTAGTCGTTTTCCTTTCACCGCGCAGAGGTTAGTTATTGAGTGCATATTGCATGACTAGGAACGAGTCAGATAGGTCGTGCAATGCAATGAAACACATCTTAGGCGTTTTCCTTTCACCGCGCAGAGGTTAGTTATTGCGTGCATATGCAGTACGAGAAACAAGTTAGATATATCATGCAATGCAACGAAATACATCTTACGGTGTTTTCTTTTCATTGCTCAGAATTTAGTTATTTTTGTGCATATGCATAACTTAGAAACAAGTTGGTCAGCATGATTTTTTCAAGTAAGACATGGTCCTGGATCAACATATTTTGATGACCCTGGATCAACATTCCTGTCCCAAAAATGTTGTCCTTAACCAATCCCTACCCTTAAACCTAACTCTACTCATAACTTTTCCCTTATCAGAAGGTACAAAGGTGAATGACACTGATGTTTAAGTACTTCACTCTGGCTCTAAATCTAAACCTAAAATTGACATAAACTTGTTCCTCAAATCTGTTTGGTTGATTGAAAAGTTGATCCAGGATCAACAATGATGTTGATCCAGGAACATGTGGTAGTTGATGAAATCACGTTCACCGAACAAGTTAGATAGGTCATGCAATGCAATGAAACACATCTGTTTTCTTTTCATTGCACAGAGGTTAGTTTTTGCGTGAACAGGCCTAATGAGGAAGAAGTTAGACATGTCTTGCAATGCAATTGAAACACATCTGAGTTGTTTTCTTTTCAATGTACAGAGGTCAGTTATTGCGAGCATATGGGTAACGAGGAACAAGTTAGAAATGTCATGCATGGCTATGAAACACATCTTATGGTGTTTTCTTTTCATTGGTCAGAGTTTAGTTATTTTTGTGCATACGTATAACGAGGAACAAGTTAGATATGTCCGTGGTTGCTAGAGTGATGCTAGGGTGTTCTGGGTGGTTGCTAGGGTGTTTTGGGTGGTTACTATGGTAGTCTGTGTGGTTGCTATGGTGTTTCTAGGTGGTTGGTAACTTCTAGGTAATGGTTACTATAGAGTTTTTATAAAGTTTTTGGCAATTGATTTCTGGCCCAAATCAATGTTTGACTTTGATTATGTATCATCAAAAGGTAGTTAAAATAAGGACTCCTGTATGGCTTCAGTGACATCAAAAGGAGTTAATGAGTATGTTTAGACCATTCAAGATCAAGTACTCGTGTGCCACAACTATGTTCAGTAGGTCAAAAAGGAACATGTAATATCAGAAGGAGTCTCATAGTTTTTCTTGTTTAAAACATTTGAGGACCCTTTGACCAGAAATGAGTTAAATACATAAGATGTGGACATTCTATATGGCTTAAGAAGCATCAAAAATAGTCTTTGAGAATTTATAGAAAGTTCGAGACCTAATACTCGTGGGCCAGGACTATGTTTGTGGGTCAAATAGAAACCTCTAGTTCTAGGAAGCATAAGAAGTAGTCTATTTAGTATGTATAGAAAGTTTAATATCAGGTACTCGTGGGAGAGATATATGTTCAGTCAAATATCTTCCTACTCATAAAACATCACAAGTAGTAAAAATCAATGTATAGTAACCTAACGATCAAGTACCCTTTGACCAAAAATGAGTTCAATGGGTCCGATCTAAACAATCCATGTGGCTAATATGTTCATTAGGTAAAATAAGGACTCTTGTATGGCTTCAGTAACATCAAAAGTAGTCAATGAGTATGTTTAGAAAGTTTAAGATGTGGGCCAGAACTATGTTCAGTAAGTCAAATAGGAACCTTTGTAGAGCTATATCATCAAAATGTGTCTATAAACTTAAATTGTTTAAAAACTTTTGAGGACCCTTTTACCAGAAATGAGCTCAATAGCTATACCATACACTGTAAAGTGACATCTCATGTGATGTTTTCTCGTCTGTGCACAAAAAAATTAGTTTGTAAAATAAAAAAGCATGCAAAATCACATTATATATTTTCATAGCAACGAGGAACAAGTCAGATAGGTCATGCAATGCACTGAAACACGTCTTAGGCGTTTTCCTTTCACCACGCAGAGGTTATTGTATGCATATTGCATAACGAGGAACAAGTCAGATAGGTCATGCAATGCACTGAAACACGTCTTAGAAGTTTTCCTTCACGGCGCAGAGGTTAGTTATTGCGTGCATATTGCATGACGAGGAACAAGTCAGATAGGTCAGGCAATGCACTGAAACATGTCTTAGGCTTTTCCTTTCACCAAGCAGAGGTTAGTTATTGCGTGCATATTGCATGACGAAGAACAAGCCAGATAGGTCATGCATGCTTGCAAAGGTTAGTTATTGCGTGCATATTGCATGACGAGGATATTGTTAGTTATTGCGTGCATATTGCAAGTCAGATAGGTCACGCAATGCACTTAAACATGTCAAGCGTTTTCCTTTAACCACGCAGAGGTTAGTTATTGCGTGCATATTGCATGACGAAGAACAAGCCAGATAGGTCATGCAATGCACTGAAACACGTCTTAGGCGTTATCCTTTCACCGTGCAGAGTTTAGTTCTTGCATGCATATTGCATGACGAGGAACAAGTCAGATAGGTCATGCAATGCACTGAAACACGTCTTAGGCGTTTTCCTTCACCGCGCAGAGGTTAGTTATTGCGTGCATATTGAATGACGAGGAACAAGCCAGATAGGTCATGCAATGCACTGAAACATGTCTTAGGCTTTTTCCTTTCACCAAGCAGAGGTTAGTTATTGTGTGCATATTGCATGACGAAGAACAAGCTAGATAGGTCATGCATGCATGCAAAGGTTAGTTATTGCGTGCATATTGCATGACGAAGAACAAGTCAGATAGGTCATGCAATGCACTAAAACATGTCTTAGGCGTTTTCCTTTCACCAAGCAGAGGTTAGTAATTGCGTGCATATTGCATGACGAAGAACAAGCCAGATAGGTCATGCAATACACTGAAACACGTCTGAGGTGTTTTCCTTTCACCGCGCAGAGGTTAGTTATTGCTTGCATATTGCATGACGAGGAACAAGCCAGATAGGTCATGCAATGCACTGAAACACGTCTTATGCGTTTTCCTTTCACCGCGCAGAGTTTAGATCTTGCATTCATATTGCAGGACGAGGAACAAGTCAGGTAGGTCATTCAATGCACTGAAACACATCTTAGAGGTTTTCCTTTCACCGCGCAGAGGTTAGTTTTGCTTGCATATTGCACAATGAAGAACAAGCCAGATAGGTCTTGCAATGCACTGAAACACGTCTTAGGCGTTTTCCTTTCACCAAGCAGAGTTTAGTTCTTGCACGCATATTGCATAACGAGGAACAATTCAGATAGATCATGCAATGCACTGAAACACGTCTTAGGCGTTATCCTTTCACCTCGCAGAGGAGAGTTATTGCGTGCATATTGCATGACGAGGAACAAGTCAGGTCATGCAATGCACTGAAACACGTCTTAGGCGTTTTCCTTCACCGCGCAGAGGTTAGTTATTGCGTGCATATTGCATGACGAAGAACAAGTCAGATAGGTCATGCAATGCACTGAAATACGTCTTAGGCGTTTTCCTTTCACCGCGCAGAGTTTAGTTCTTGCACGCATATTGCATAACGAGGAACAATTCAGATAGATCATGCAATGCACTGAAACACGTCTTAGGCGTTATCCTTTCACCTCGCAGAGAAGAGTTATTGCGTGCATATTGCATGACGAGCAACAAGTCAGGTCATGCAATGCACTGAAACACGTCTTAGGCGTTATCCTTTCACCTCGCAGAGGAGAGTTATTGCGTGCATATTGCATGACGAGGAAAAATTCAAATAGGTCATGCAATGCACTGAAACACGTCTTAGGCGTTTTCCTTTCACCGCGCTGAGTTTAGTTCTTGCACGCATATTGCATAAAGAGGAACAATTCAGACAGATCATGCATTGAAACACATCTTAGACGTTTTCCTTTCACCACGCAGAGGTTATTGCATGCATATTGCATAACGAGGAACAAGTCAGATAGGTCATGCTATGCACTGAAACATGTCTTAGGCTTTTTATCCTTTCACCAAGCAGAGGTTAGTTATTGCGTGCATATTGCATTACGAAGAACAAGCCAGATAGGTCATGCATGCTTGCAAAGGTTAGTTATTGCGTGCATATTGCATGACGAGGATATTGTTAGTTATTGCGTGCATATTGCAAGTCAGATAGGTCACGCAATGCACTTAAACATGTCAAGCGTTTTCCTTTAACCACGCAGAGGTTAGTTATTGCGTGCATATTGCATGACGAAGAACAAGCCAGATAGGTCATGCAATGCACTTGAAACACGTCTTAGGCGTTATCCTTTCACCGTGCAGAGTTTAGTTCTTGCATGCATATTGCATGACGAGGAACAAGTCAGATAGGTCATGCAATGCACTGAAACACGTCTTAGGCGTTTTCCTTCACCGCGCAGAGGTTAGTTATTGCGTGCATATTGAATGACGAGGAACAAGCCAGATAGGTCATGCAATGCACTGAAACATGTCTTAGGCTTTTTCCTTTCACCAAGCAGAGGTTAGTTATTGTGTGCATATTGCATGACGAAGAACAAGCTAGATAGGTCATGCATGCATGCAAAGGTTAGTTATTGCGTGCATATTGCATGACGAAGAACAAGTCAGATAGGTCATGCAATGCACTAAAACATGTCTTAGGCGTTTTCCTTTCACCAAGCAGAGGTTAGTAATTGCGTGCATATTGCATGACGAAGAACAAGCCAGATAGGTCATGCAATGCACTGAAACACGTCTGAGGTGTTTTCCTTTCACCGCGCAGAGGTTAGTTATTCCTTGCATATTGCATGACGAGGAACAAGCCAGATAGGTCATGCAATGCACTGAAACACGTCTTATGCGTTTTCCTTTCACCGCGCAGAGTTTAGATCTTGCATTCATATTGCAGGACGAGGAACAAGTCAGGTAGGTCTTGCAATGCACTGAAACACGTCTTAGGCGTTTTCCTTTCACCAAGCAGAGTTTAGTTCTTGCACGCATATTGCATAACGAGGAACAATTCAGATAGATCATGCAATGCACTGAAACACGTCTTAGGCGTTATCCTTTCACCTCGCAGAGGAGAGTTATTGCGTGCATATTGCATGACGAGGAACAAGTCAGGTCATGCAATGCACTGAAACACGTCTTAGGCGTTTTCCTTCACCGCGCAGAGGTTAGTTATTGCGTGCATATTGCATGACGAAGAACAAGCCAGATAGGTCATGCAATGCACTGAAACACGTCTTAGGCGTTATCCTTTCACCGTGCAGAGTTTAGTTCTTGCATGCATATTGCATGACGAGGAACAAGTCAGATAGGTCATGCAATTTACTTAAACAAGTCTTAGGCGTTTTCCTTTCACCACACAGAGTTTAGTTCTTGCACGCATATTGCATAAAGAGGAACAATTCAGACAGATCATGCATTGAAACACGTCTTAGACGTTTTCCTTTCACCACGCAGAGGTTATTGCATGCATATGCATAACGAGGAACAAGTCAGATAGGTCATGCAATGCACTGAAACACGTCTTAGCCGTTTTCCTTTCACCACGCAGAGGTTTTTGCATAACGAGGAACAAGTCAGATAGGTCATGCAATGCACTGAAAAACGTCTTAGGCGTTTTCCTTTCACCGCGCAGAGGTTAGTTATTGCGTGCATATTGCATGACGAGGAACAAGTCAGATAGGTCATGCAATGCACTGAAACACGTCTTAGTCGTTTTCCTTTCACCGCGCAGAGGTTAGTTATTGAGTGCATATTGCATGACTAGGAACGAGTCAGATAGGTCGTGCAATGCAATGAAACACATCTTAGGCGTTTTCCTTTCACCGCGCAGAGGTTAGTTATTGCGTGCATATGCAGTACGAGAAACAAGTTAGATATATCATGCAATGCAACGAAATACATCTTATGGTGTTTCCTTTTCATTGCTCAGAATTTAGTTATTTTTGTGCATATGCATAACTTAGAAACAAGTTGGTCAGCATGATTTTTTCAAGTAAGACATGGTCCTGGATCAACATATTTTGATGACCCTGGATCAACATTCCTGTCCCAAAAATGTTGTCCTTAACCAATCCCTACCCTTAAACCTAACTCTACTCATAACTTTTCCCTTATCAGAAGGTACAAAGGTGAATGACACTGATGTTTAAGTACTTCACTCTGGCTCTAAATCTAAACCTAAAATTGACATAAACTTGTTCCTCAAATCTGTTTGGTTGATTGAAAAGTTGATCCAGGATCAACAATGATGTTGATCCAGGAACATGTGGTAGTTGATGAAATCACGTTCACCGAACAAGTTAGATAGGTCATGCAATGCAATGAAACACATCTGTTTTCTTTTCATTGCACAGAGGTTAGTTTTTGCGTGAACAGGCCTAATGAGGAAGAAGTTAGACATGTCTTGCAATGCAATTGAAACACATCTGAGTTGTTTTCTTTTCAATGTACAGAGGTCAGTTATTGCGAGCATATGGGTAACGAGGAACAAGTTAGAAATGTCATGCATGGCTATGAAACACATCTTATGGTGTTTTCTTTTCATTGGTCAGAGTTTAGTTATTTTTGTGCATACGTATAACGAGGAACAAGTTAGATATGTCCGTGGTTGCTAGAGTGATGCTAGGGTGTTCTGGGTGGTTGCTAGGGTGTTTTGGGTGGTTACTATGGTAGTCTGTGTGGTTGCTATGGTGTTTCTAGGTGGTTGGTAACTTCTAGGTAATGGTTACTATAGAGTTTTTATAAAGTTTTTGGCAATTGATTTCTGGCCCAAATCAATGTTTGACTTTGATTATGTATCATCAAAAGGTAGTTAAAATAAGGACTCCTGTATGGCTTCAGTGACATCAAAAGAAGTTAATGAGTATGTTTAGACCATTCAAGATCAAGTACTCGTGTGCCACAACTATGTTCAGTAGGTCAAAAAGGAACATGTAATATCAGAAGGAGTCTCATAGTTTTTCTTGTTTAAAACATTTGAGGACCCTTTGACCAGAAATGAGTTAAATACATAAGATGTGGACATTCTATATGGCTTAAGAAGCATCAAAAATAGTCTTTGAGAATTTATAGAAAGTTCGAGACCTAATACTCGTGGGCCAGGACTATGTTTGTGGGTCAAATAGAAACCTCTAGTTCTAGGAAGCATAAGAAGTAGTCTATTTAGTATGTATAGAAAGTTTAATATCAGGTACTCGTGGGAGAGATATATGTTCAGTCAAATATCTTCCTACTCATAAAACATCACAAGTAGTAAAAATCAATGTATAGTAACCTAACGATCAAGTACCCTTTGACCAAAAATGAGTTCAATGGGTCCGATCTAAACAATCCATGTGGCTAATATGTTCATTAGGTAAAATAAGGACTCTTGTATGGCTTCAGTAACATCAAAAGTAGTCAATGAGTATGTTTAGAAAGTTTAAGATGTGGGCCAGAACTATGTTCAGTAAGTCAAATAGGAACCTTTGTAGAGCTATATCATCAAAATGTGTCTATAAACTTAAATTGTTTAAAAACTTTTGAGGACCCTTTTACCAGAAATGAGCTCAATAGCTATACCATACACTGTAAAGTGACATCTCATGTGATGTTTTCTCGTCTGTGCACAAAAAAATTAGTTTGTAAAATAAAAAAGCATGCAAAATCACATTATATATTTTCATAGCAACGAGGAACAAGTCAGATAGGTCATGCAATGCACTGAAACACGTCTTAGGCGTTTTCCTTTCACCACGCAGAGGTTATTGTATGCATATTGCATAACGAGGAACAAGTCAGATAGGTCATGCAATGCACTGAAACACGTCTTAAAAGTTTTCCTTCACGGCGCAGAGGTTAGTTATTGCGTGCATATTGCATGACGAGGAACAAGTCAGATAGGTCAGGCAATGCACTGAAACATGTCTTAGGCTTTTCCTTTCACCAAGCAGAGGTTAGTTATTGCGTGCATATTGCATGACGAAGAACAAGCCAGATAGGTCATGCATGCATGCAAAGGTTAGTTATTGCGTGCATATTGCATGACGAAGAACAAGCCAGATAGGTCATGCAATGCACTGAAACACGTCTTAGGCGTTATTCTTTCACCGTGCAGAGGTTAGTTCTTGCATGCATATTGCATAACGATGAATAAGTCAGATAGGTCATGCAATGCACTGAAACACGTCTTAGGCGTTTTCCTTTCACCGCGCAGAGTTTAGTTCTTGCACGCATATTGCATGACGAGCAACAAGTCAGATAGGTCATGCAATTTACTTAAACAAGTCTTAGGCGTTTTTTCCTTTCACCGCACAGAGTTTAGTTCTTGCACGCATATTGCCTAACGAGGAACAATTCAGATAGATAATGCAATGCTCTGAAACACGTCTTAGGCGTTTTCCTTTCACCTCGCAGAGGAGAGTTATTGCGTGCATATTGCATGACGAGGAACAAGTCAGATAGGTCATGCAATGCACTGAAACACGTCGTAAGCGTTTTCCTTTCACCACGCAGAGGTTATTGCATGCATATTGCATAACGAGGAACAAGTCAGATAGGTCATGCAATGCACTGAAACATGTCTTAGGCTTTTTCCTTTCACCAAGCAGAGGTTAGTTATTGTGTGCATATTGCATGACGAGGAACAACTCAGATAGGTCATGCAATGCACTAAAACATGTCTTAGGCGTTTTCCTTTAACCACGCAGAGGTTAGTTATTACGTGCATATTGCATGACGAAGAACAAGCCAGATAGGTCTTGCAATGCACTGAAACACGTCTTAGGCGTTTTCCTTTCACCAAGCAGAGTTTAGTTCTTGCATGCATATTGCAAAACGATAAATAGGCCAGATAGGTCATGCAATGCACTGAAACACGTCGTAGGCGTTTTCCTTTCACCGCGCAGAGGTTAGTTATTGCGTGCATATTGCATGACGAGAAACAAGTCAGGTCATGCAATGCACTGAAACACGTCTTAGGCGTTATCCTTTCACCTCGCAAAGGAGAGTTATTGCGTGCATATTGCATGACGAGGAAAAAGTCAGATAGATCATGCAATGCACTGAAACACGTCTTAGGTGTTTTCCTTTCACCGCGCAGAGGTTAGTTATTGCGTGCATATTGCATGACGAGGAACAAGTCAGATAGGTCATGCAATGCACTGAAACACGTCTTAGGGGTTTTCCTTTTACCGCGCAGAGGTTAGTTATTGCGTGCATATTGCATGACGAGGAACAAGTCAGATAGGTCATGCAATGCACTGAAACACGTCTTAGTCATTTTCCTTTCACCGCGCAGAGGTTAGTTATTGATTGCATATTGCATGACGAGGAACGAGTCAGATAGGTCATGCAATGCAATGAAACACATCTTAGGCGTTTTCCTTTCACCGGGCAGAAGTTAGTTATTGCGTGCATATGCAGTACGAGAAACAAGTTAGATATATCATGCAATGCAACGAAACACATCTTATGGTGTTTTCTTTTCATTGCTCAGAGTTTAGTTATTTTTGTGCATATGCATAACTTAGGAACAAGTTGGTCAGCATGATTTTTTCAAGTAAGACATGGTCCTGGATCAACATATTTTGATGACCCTGGATCAACATTCCTGTCCCAAAAATGTTGTCCTTAACCAATCCCTACCCTTAAACCTAACTCTACTCATAACTTTTCCCTTATCAGAAGGTACAAAGGTGAATGACACTGATGTTTAAGTACTTCACTCTGGTTCTAAATCTAAACCTAAAATTGACATAAACTTGTTCCTCAAATCTGTTTGGTTGATTGAAAAGTGGATCCAGGATCAACAATGATGTTGATCCAGGAACATGTGGTAGTTGATGAAATCATGTTCACCGAACAAGTTAGATAGGTCATGCAATGCAATGAAACACATCTGTTTTCTTTTCATTGCACAGAGGTTAGTTTTTGCGTGAACAGGCCTAATGAGGAAGAAGTTAGACATGTCTTGCAATGCAATTGAAACACATCTGAGTTGTTTTCTTTTCAATGTACAGAGGTCAGTTATTGCGAGCATATGGGTAACGAGGAACAAGTTAGAAATGTCATGCATGGCTATGAAACACATCTTATGGTGTTTTCTTTTCATTGGTCAGAGTTTAGTTATTTTTGTGCATACGTATAACGAGGAACAAGTTAGATATGTCCGTGGTTGCTAGAGTGATGCTAGGGTGTTCTGGGTGGTTGCTAGGGTGTTTTGGGTGGTTACTATGGTAGTCTGTGTGGTTCCTATGGTGTTTCTAGGTGGTTGGTAACTTCTAGGTAATGGTTACTATAGAGTTTTTATAAATTTTTTGGCAATTGATTTCTGGCCCAAATCAATGTTTGACTTTGATTATGTATCATCAAAAGTTGGTTAAAATAAGGACTCCTGTATGGCTTCAGTGACATCAAAAGGAGTTAATGAGTATGTTTAGACCATTCAAGATCAAGTACTCGTGTGCCACAACTATGTTCAGTAGGTCAAAAAGGAACATGTAATATCAGAAGGAGTCTCATAGTTTTTCTTGTTTAAAACATTTGAGGACCCTTTGACCAGAAATGAGTTAAATACATAAGATGTGGACATTCTATATGGCTTAAGAAGCATCAAAAATAGTCTTTGAGAATTTATAGAAAGTTCGAGACCTAATACTCGTGGGCCAGGACTATGTTTGTGGGTCAAATAGAAACCTCTAGTTCTAGGAAGCATAAGAAGTAGTCTATTTAGTATGTATAGAAAGTTTAATATCAGGTACTCGTGGGAGAGATATATGTTCAGTCAAATATCTTCCTGCTCATAAAACATCACAAGTAGTAAAAATCAATGTATAGTAACCTAACGATCAAGTACCCTTTGACCAGAAATGAGTTCAATGGGTCCGATCTAAACAATCCATGTGGCTAATATGTTCATTAGGTAAAATAAGGACTCTTGTATGGCTTCAGTAACATCAAAAGTAGTCAATGAGTATGTTTAGAAAGTTTAAGATGTGGGCCAGAACTATGTTCAGTAAGTCAAATAGGAACCTTTGTAGAGCTATATCATCAAAATGTGTCTATAAACTTAAATTGTTTAAAAACTTTTGAGGACCCTTTTACCAGAAATGAGCTCAATAGCTATACCATACACTGTAAAGTGACATCTCATGTGATGTTTTCTCGTCTGTGCACAAATAAATTTGTTTGTACAATAAAAAAGCATGCAAAATCACATTATATATTTTCATAGCAACGAGGAACAAGTCAGATAGGTCATGCAATGCATGAAACACGTCTTAGGCGTTTTCCTTTCACCACGCAGAGGTTATTGTATGCATATTGCATAACGAGGAACAAGATAGGTCAGGCAATGCACTGAAACATGTCTTAGGCTTTTCCTTTCACCAAGCAGAGGTTAGTTATTGCGTGCATATTGCATGACGAGGAACAAGTCAGATAGGTCATGCAATGCACTGAAACATGTCTTAGGCTTTTTCCTTTCACCAAGCAGAGGTTAGTTATTGTGTGCATATTGCATGACGAAGAACAAGCTAGATAGGTCATGCATGCATGCAAAGGTTAGTTATTGCGTGCATATTGCATGACGAGGAACAACTCAGATAGGTCATGCAATGCACTAAAACATGTCTTAGGCGTTTTCCTTTAACCACGCAGAGGTTAGTTATTGCGTGCATATTGCATGACGAAGAACAAGCCAGATAGGTCGTGCAATGCACTGAAACACGTCTTAGACGTTATCCTTTCACCGTGCAGAGTTTAGTTCTTGCATGCATATTGCATGACGAGGAAAAATTCAGATAGATCATGCAATGCACTGAAACACGTCTCAGGCGGTTTCTTTTCACCACGCATAGGTTATTGCATGCATATTGCATAACGAAGAACAAGTCAGATAGGTCATGCAATGCACTGAAACACGTCTTAGGCGTTTTCCTTTCACCTCGCAGAGGTTAGTTATTGCGTGCATATTGCATGACGAGGAACAAGCCAGATAGGTCATGCAATGCACTGAAACACGTCTTTTGCGTTTTCCTTTCACCGCGCAGAGTTTAGATCTTGCTTGCATATTGCATGACGAGGAACAAGTCAGGTAGGTCATTCAATGCACTGAAACAAGTCTTAGAGGTTTTCCTTTCACCGCGCAGAGGTTAGTTATGCGTGCATATTGCACGATGAAGAACAAGCCAGATAGGTCTTGCAATGCACTGAAACACGTCTTAGGCGTTTTCCTTTCACCAAGCAGAGTTTAGTTCTTGCATGCATATTGCAAAACGATAAATAGGCCAGATAGGTCATGCAATGCACTGAAACACGTCGTAGGCGTTTTCCTTTCACCGCGCAGAGGTTAGTTATTGCGTGCATATTGCATGACGAGGAACAAGTCAGGTCATTCAATGCACTGAAACACGTCTTAGGCGTTATCCTTTCACCTCGCAAAGGAGAGTTATTGCGTGCATATTGCATGACGAGGAAAAAGTCAGATAGATCATGCAATGCACTGAAACACGTCTTAGGTGTTTTCCTTTCACCGCGCAGAGGTTAGTTATTGCGTGCATATTGCATGACGAGGAACAAGTCAGATAGGTCATGCAATGCACTGAAACACGTCTTAGGGGTTTTCCTTTTACCGCGCAGAGGTTAGTTATTGCGTGCATATTGCATGACGAGGAACAAGTCAGATAGGTCATGCAATACACTAAAACACGTCTTAGTCGTTTTCCTTTCACCGCGCAGAGGTTAGTTATTGATTGCATATTGCATGACGAGGAACGAGTCAGATAGGTCATGCAATGCAATGAAACACATCTTAGGCGTTTTCCTTTCACCGGGCAGAAGTTAGTTATTGCGTGCATATGCAGTACGAGAAACAAGTTACATATATCATGCAATGCAACGAAACACATCTTATGGTGTTTTCTTTTCATTGCTCAGAGTGTAGTTATTTTTGTGCATATGCATAACTTAGGAACAAGTTGGTCAGCATGATTTTTTCAGGTAAGACATGGTCCTGGATCAACATATTTTGATGACCCTGGAACAACATTCCTGTCCCAAAAATGTTGTCCTTAACCAATCCCTACCCTTAAACCTAACTCTACTCATAACTTTTCCCTTATCAGAAGGTACAAAGGTGAATGACACTGATGTTTAAGTACTTCACTCTGGTTCTAAATCTAAACCTAAAATTAACATAAACTTGTTCCTCAAATCTGTTTGGTTGATTGAAAAGTGGATCCAGGATCAACAATGATGTTGATCCAGGAACATGTGGTAGTTGATGAAATCATGTTCACCGAACAAGTTAGATAGGTCATGCAATGCAATGAAACACATCTGTTTTCTTTTCATTGCACAGAGGTTAGTTTTTGCGTAAACAGGCCTAATGAGGAAGAAGTTAGAAATGTCTTGCAATGCAATTGAAACACATCTTAGGTGTTTTCTTTTCATTGCGCAGAGGTTAGTTATCGCGTGGACAGGCATAACGAGCAACAAGTCAGATAGGTCATTCAAATGCATCTTAGGTGTTTTCTTTTAATTGCATAGAGGTTAGTTATTGCATACATGTACAATGCAATCCTAAAGCACATGAATTGCAAATCTCTTCGTTGCACAAAGGAACAAGTTCGTTTATGCATTGTAAATCGATCACTTTTGTAATGTTTTCTTGTCAAAACACAAATTAATTAGTTGTAGAATGGAAATGCATGGGAAAGCACTTGTGTTTTATCTTTTCTTTTCAATGCAAAGAAGAACAAAGTAGAAAATTTAAGTATTGCAATGAATCAGACATTTCAGCCAGACATATTTGACCTACTGAAGATATTTCTGGCCCAAAAGTACTTGATCTTGAACTTTCCATACATACTCACAGACTCCAATAGATGCATATCTGACCCTTTGAACTAATTTCTGGTCAAACGTTCCTCAAAAAGTTTAAAACGATATAAACTCATAGACTCCTTCTGATGTTATGTTTACTTAGGTCAATTTTTGACCTCCAGGAACACATTTATGGCCCACGGTTCCTTGATCTGTGGGTTAATATACCGAGAGATTTACTTCTCATGATGTCATTTCAGCCAGACAAATATTTGACCTACTGACCATATTTCTAGCCCAAAAGTACTTGATCTTGTACTTTCCATTCATACTCATAGACTCCAACAGATGCTTCCTAAGCCATAGAGAAGTCCATATCTGAGCTATTGAACTCATTTCTGGTCAAAGGTTCCTCACAAAGTTAAAAACAATATAAACTTTTAGACTCCTTCTGATGTTATATTAGATATACAAATGTCAATTTTTGACCTTCAAGAAACACATTCATGGCACATTTCCAGAAGAAAACGTGAAGTGGATCTTGAAGCGGCAAATCTCACCACCCGGTTGCTAGAGTGTTCTGGGAGGTTGCTACGGTGTTCTGGGTGGTTGCTAGGCATTTTTTAGGGTATTCTGTGTAATTTCTGTGGTGTTCCGGGTGGTTGCTAGGATGTTGCTAAGCGGTTGCTGGGTTGTTCCTTTTGGTTGCTAGGGTGTTGCCAAATGGTTGCTGGGGTGTTCTGGTTTGTTGCTAGGGTGTTCTCGGTGGTTGCAAGATTGTTGCTAGGTGGTTGCTAGGGTGTTGTGGTGGGTTGGAGACTTACATCTCATGATGTTATTTCAGCCAGAAAAAAAATATTTTACATAAAGAACATTTTTCTGGCCCAAAAGTACTTGATCTTGAACTTTCCATACATGCTCATAGACTCCAGTCGATGCTTCCTAAGCCATAGAGAAGTCCATATCTGAACTATTGAAATCATTTCTGGTCAAAGGTTCCTCAAAAGGTTTTAAACAATATAAACTTATAGACTCCTGATGTTACATTATCTATACATGGGTCAATTTTTGACCTCCAGAAACACATTCATGGCATACGGGTATTTGATCTTTGGGTTAATATGCCGAGAGCTTTACTTTTCATGATGTCATTTCAGCCAGAAAGATGTTTGACCTACTGAACATATTTCTGGCCCAAAAGTACTTGATCTTGTATTTTCCAATCATACTCCTAAGCCACAGAGAAGTTCATATCTGAGCTATTGAAATCATTTCTCGTCAAAGGTTCCTCAAAAGGTTTTAAACAATATAAACTTATAGACTCCTGATGTTATATTAGCTATACATAGGTCAATTTTTGACCTCCAGAAACACATTCATGGCATACGGGTATTTGATCTTTGGGTTAATATACAGAGAGCTTTACTTCTCATGATGTCATTTCAGCCAGAAAGATATTTGACCTACTGAACATATTTCTGGCTTAAAAGTACTTGATCTTGTATTTTCCATTCATACTCATATTCTCCACCAGATGCTTCCTAAGCCATAGAGATGTCCATATCTGACCTATTGAACTCATTTCTGGTCAAAGGTTCCTCAAAAAATTTAAAACAATATAAACTTTTTGACTACTTCTGATGTTATATTAGATATACACAGGTCAATGTTTGACCTCCAGGAACACATTGTGGCACATTTCCAGAAGAAAACGTGAAGGGGAGCTTGAAGCGGCAAATCTCACCACCCGGTTGCTCGGGTGTTCTGGGAGTTTGCTACGGTGTTGTGGGTGGTTGCTAGGCATTTTTTAGGGTATTCTGGGTGATTGCTATGGTGTTCCGGGTGGTTGCTAGGGTGTTGCTAGGCGGTTGCTGGGGTGTTCCTGGTGGTTGCTAGGGTGTTGCCATATGGTTTTGCTGGGGTGTTCTGGTTTGTTGCTAGGGTGTTGTCGGTGGTTGCTAGGGTTTTGATAGGTGATTGCTAGGGTGTTTTGGTGGGTTGGAGATTTACTTCTCATGATGTCATTTCAGCCAGAAAAATATTTTACGTAAAGAACAAATTTCTGGCCCAAAAGTACTTGATCTTGAACTTTCCATACGTACTCATAGACTATGTAATATAACATTCTAATGTTATATTTCACAGGTCAATTTTTGACCTCCAGGAACACTTTTCATTGCACACGGGTGCTTGATCTTTGGGTTAATATACCGAGAGATTTACTTCTCATGATGTCATTTCAGACAGAAAGATATTTGACCTATATTTCTGGCCCAAAAGTACTTGATCTTGAACTTTCCATATATACTCATAGACTCCAACAGATGCTTCCTAAGCCATAGAGAAGTCCATATCTGACCTATTAAACTCATTTCTGGTCAAAGGTTCCTCAAAAGTTTTTAAACAAATATGAACTTATAGACTCCTGATGTTGCATTAGCTATATATAGGTCAATTTTTGACCTCCAGAAACACATTTATGGCCCATGGGTATTTGATCTTTGGGTTCATATACTGATGGATTTAATTCTCATGATGTCATTTCAGCCAGATAAATATTTGACCTCCTTCTGATGTTATATAAGATATACATAGGTCAATTTTTGACCTCCAAGAACACATTTATGTCCCACGGGTACTTGATCTGTGGGTTCATATACCGATGGATTTACTTCTCATGATGTCAATGAACTCATTTCTGGTCAAAGGTTCCTCAAAACGTTTAAAAAAATATAAACTTTTAGACTCTTTCTGATGTTATATTAGATATACATAGGTCATTTTTTGACCACCAGGAGCACGTTTAATGCACATATCCAGAAGTAAATGTGAAGTGGAGCCTGAAGTGGCAAATCTCACCACCCGGTTGCTAGGGTTTTCTGGGTGGTTGCTACGGTGTTGTTGGTGGTTTCTAGGCATTTATTAGGGTATTCTGGGTGGTTGCTATGGTGTTTGTATGCGGTTGCTAGGGTGTTATGGGTGGTTGCCAAGGTGCTAATGTTGCTAGGGTGTTGCTATGCGGTTGCCAGGTTGTTCTCGATGGTTGTTAGGGTGTTGCTAGGTGGTTGCTGGGGTGTTCTTGTTTGCTGCTAGGGTGTTCTGGGTGGTTGCTAGGTTGTTGCTAGGGTGTTTTAGTTGGTTACTATGGTATTCTGGGTCATTGCTATGGTGTTACCAGGTGGTTGGTATTGTTCACTTATAGTTACTATAGAGTTTCTATAATGTTTTTGGCATGATTTAGCTCTTAACTATTCGATTATTTTATTACATTTCATGTTTATATTGTTTGAAATCTTTTGAAGACCCTTTTACCATAACAATATAAACTTATAGACTCCTTCTGATGTTGTAAGAAGGACAAGGTCAATTTTTGACCTCCAGGAACATATTTATGGCACACTTCCAGAAGAAAATGTGAAGTGGTGCTTGAACTGGCAAATCTCACCACCCGGTTGCTAGGGTGTTCCCGGTGGTTGCTACAGTGTTCTGGATGGTTGCTAGGCGGTTGTTAGGGTAGTCTCTGTGGTTGCTAGGGTGTTCCTAGGTGGTTGCTAGGGTGTTTTGGGTGGTTGCCAGGGTGTTGCTAGGCAGTTGCTAGGGTGGTCTGGTTGGTTGCTAGGTGTTGCTTAAGGTGTTCTCGTTGGTTGCTCCGTGGTTGCTAGAGTGATGCTAGGGTGTTCTGGGTGGTTGCTAGGGTGTTTTGGGTGGTTACTATGGTAGTCTGTGTGGTTCCTATGGTGTTTCTAGGTGGTTGGTAATGTCCACGAATGGTTACTATAGAGTTTTTATAATGTTTTTGGCAATTGATTTCTGGCCCAAATCAATGTTTGATTTTGATTATGTATCATCAAAAGGTAGTTAAAATAAGGACTCCTGTATGGCTTCAGTGACATCAAAAGGAGTTAATGAGTATGTTTAGACCATTCAAGATCAAGTACTCGTGTGCCACAACTATGTTCAGTAGGTCAAAAAGGAACATGTAATATCAGAAGGAGTCTCATAGTTTTTCTTGTTTAAAACATTTGAGGACCCTTTGACCAGAAATGAGTTAAATACATAAGATGTGGACATTCTATATGGCTTAAGAAGCATCAAAAATAGTCTTTGAGAATTTATAGAAAGTTCGAGACCTAATACTCGTGGGCCAGGACTATGTTTGTGGGTCAAATAGAAACCTCTAGTTCTAGGAAGCATAAGAAGTAGTCTATTTAGTATGTATAGAAAGTTCAATATCAGGTACTCGTGGGAGAGATATATGTTCAGTCAAATATCTTCCTGCTCATAAAACATCACAAGTAGTAAAAATCAATGTATAGTAACCTAACGATCAAGTACCCTTTGACCAAAAATGAGTTCAATGGGTCCGATCTAAACAATCCATGTGGCTAATATGTTCATTAGGTAAAATAAGGACTCTTGTATGGCTTCAGTAACATCAAAAGTAGTCAATGAGTATGTTTAGAAAGTTTAAGATGTGGGCCAGAACTATGTTCAGTAGGTCAAATACGAACCTTTGTAGAACTATATCATCAAAATGTGTCTATAAACTTAAATTGTTTAAAAACTTTTGAGGACCCTTTTACCAGAAATGAGCTCAATAGCTATACCATACACTGTAAAGTGACATCTCATGTGATGTTTTCTCGTCTGTGCACAATTAAATTAGTTTGTAAAATACAAAAGCATGCAAAATCACATTAGATATTTTCACAGCAACGAGGAACAAGTCAGATAGGTCATGCATTGCACTGAAACACGTCTTAGGCGTTTTCCTTTCACCACGCAGAGGTTATGCATGCATATTGCATAACGAGGAACAAGTCAGATAGGTCATGCAATGCACTGAAACACGTCTTAGGCGTTTTCCTTCACCGCGCAGAGGTTAGTTATTGCGTGCATATTGCATGACGAGGAACAAGTCAGATAGGTCACGCAATGCACTGAAACATGTCTTAGGCTTTTCCTTTCACCAAGCAGAGGTTAGTTATTGCGTGCATATTGCATGACGAAGAACAAGACAGATAGGTCATGCATGCATGCAAAGGTTAGTTATTGCGTGCATATTGCATGACGAAGAACAATCCAGATAGGTCATGCAATGCACTTAAACACGTCTTAGGCGTTATTCTTTCACCGTGCAGAGTTTAGTTCTTGCATGCATATTGCATGACGAGGAACAAGTCAGATAGGTCATGCAATTTACTTAAACAAGTCTTAGGCGTTTTCCTTTCACCGCACAGAGTTTAGTTCTTGCACTTATATTGCCTAACGAGGAACAATTCAGATAGATAATGCAATGCTCTGAAACACGTCTTAGGCGTTTTCCTTTCACCTCGCAGAGGAGAGTTATTGCGTGCATATTGCATGACGAGGAACAAGACAGATAGGTCATGCAATGCACTGAAACACGTCGTAAGCGTTTTCCTTTCACCACGCAGAGGTTATTGCATGCATATTGCATAACGAGGAACAAGTCAGATAGGTCATGCAATGCACTGAAACACGTCTTAGGCGTTTTCCTTCACCGCGCAAAGGTTAGTTATTGCGTGCATATTGCATGACGAGGAACAAGTCAGATAGGTCATGCAATGCACTGAAACATGTCTTAGGCTTTTTCCTTTCACCAAGCAGAGGTTAGTTATTGTGTGCATATTGCATGACGAAGAACAAGCTAGATAGGTCATGCATGCATGCAAAGGTTAGTTATTGCGTGCATATTGCATGACGAGGAACAACTCAGATAGGTCATGCAATGCACTAAAATATGTCTTAGGCGTTTTCCTTTAACCACGCAGAGGTTAGTTATTGCGTGCATATTGCATGACGAAGAACAAGCCAGATAGGTCCTGCAATGCACTGAAACACGTCTTAGACGTTATCCTTTCACCGTGCAGAGTTTAGTTCTTGCATGCATATTGCATGACGAGGAAAAATTCAGATAGATCATGCAATGCACTGAAACACGTCTTAGGCGTTTTCCTTTCACCTCGCAGAGGTTAGTTATTGCGTGCATATTGCATGACGAGGAACAAGCCAGATAGGTCATTTAATGCACTGAAACACGTCTTTTGCGTTTTCCTTTCACCGCGCAGAGTTTAGATCGAGCATGCATATTGCATGACGAGGAACAAGTCAGGTAGGTCATTCAATGCACTGAAACACGTCTTAGAGGTTTTCCTTTCACCGCGCAGAGGTTAGTTATTGCGTGCATATTGCACGATGAAGAACAAGCCAGATAGGTCTTGCACTGAAACACGTCTTAGGCGTTTTCCTTTCACCAAGCAGAGTTTAGTTCTTGCATGCATATTGCATGACGATAAATAGGTCAGATAGGTCACGCAATGCACTGAAACACGTCGTAGGCGTTTTCCTTTCACCGCGCAGAGGTTAGTTATTGCGTGCATTTTGCATGAGGAGGAACAAGTCAGGTCATGCAATGCACTGAAACACGTCTTAGGCGTTATCCTTTCACCTCGCAAAGGAGAGTTATTGCGTGCATATTGCATGACGAGGAAAAAGTCAGATAGATCATGCAATGCACTGAAACACGTCTTAGGGGTTTTCCTTTCACCGCGCAGAGGTTAGTTATTGCGTGCATATTGCATGACGAGGAACAAGTCTGTCAGATAGGTCATGCAATGCACTGAAACACGTCTTAGTCGTTTTCCTTTCACCGCGCAAAGGTTAGTTATTGAGTGCATATTGCATGACGAGAAACGAGTCAGATAGGTCATGCAATGCAATGAAACACATCTTAGGCGTTTTCCTTTCACCGCGCAGAGGTTAGTTATTGCGTGCATATGCAGTACGAGAAACAAGTTAGATATATCATGCAATGCAACGAAACACATCTTATGGTGTTTTCTTTTCATTGCTCAGAGTTTAGTTATTTTTGTGCATATGCATAACTTAGGAACAAGTTGGTCAGCATGATTTTTTCAAGTAAGACATGGTCCTGGATCAACATATTTTGATGAACCTGGATCAACATTCCTGTCCCAAAAATGTTGTCCTTAACCAATCCCTACCCTTAAACCTAACTCTACTCATAACTTTTCCCTTATCAGAAGGTACAAAGGTGAATGACACTGATGTTTAAGTACTTCACTCTGGTTCTAAATCTAAACCTAAAATTGACATAAACTTGTTCCTCAAATCTGTTTGGTTGATTGAAAAGTTGATCCAGGATCAACAATGATGTTGATCCAGGAACATGTGGTAGTTGATGAAATCACGTTCACCGAACAAGTTAGATAGGTCATGCAATGCAATGAAACACATCTGTTTTCTTTTCATTGCACAGAGGTTAGTTTTTGCGTGAACAGGCCTAATGAGGAAGAAGTTAGACATGTCTTGCAATGCAATTGAAACACATCTGAGTTGTTTTGTTTTCAAGGTCAGTTATTGCGAGCATATGCGTAACGAGGAACAAGTTAGAAATGTCATGCATGGCTATGAAACACATCTTATGGTGTTTTCTTTTCATTGGTCAGAGTTTAGTTATTTTTGTGCATACGTATAACGAGGAACAAGTTAGATATGTCATGCAAATGCAATGAAACACATCTTAGGTGTTTTCTTTTCACTGCGCAGAGGTTAGTTATCGCGTGGACAGGCATAACGAGCAACAAGTCAGATAGGTCATTCAAATTTTTGACCTTCAAGAACACATTCATGGCACATTTCCAGAAGAAAACGTGAAGTGGATCTTGAAGCTGCAAATCTCACCACCCGGTTGCTAGAGTGTTCTGGGAGGTTGCTACGGTGTTCTGGGTGGTTGCTAGGCATTTTTTAGGGTATTCTGTGTAATTTCTGTGGTGTTCCGGGTGGTTGCTAGGATGTTGCTAGGCGGTTGCTGGGGTGTTCCTGGTGGTTGCTAGGGTGTTGCCAAATGGTTGGTGGGGTGTTCTGGTTTGTTGCTAGGGTGTTCTCGGTGGTTGCAAGATTGTTGCTAGGTGGTTGCTAGGGTGTTGTGGTGGGTTGGAGACTTACATCTCATGATGTCATTTCAGCCAGAAAAAAAAAATATTTTACGTAAAGAACATTTTTCTGGCCCAAAAGTACTTGATCTTGAACTTTCCATACATGCTCATATACTCCAGTCGATGCTTCCTAAGCCATAGAGAAGTCCTTATCTGAACTATTGAAATCATTTCTGGTCAAAGGTTCCTCAAAAGGTTTTAAACAATATAAACTTATAGACTCCTGATGTTACATTATCTATACATGGGTCAATTTTTGACCTCCAGAAACACATTCATGGCATACGGGTATTTGATCTTTGGGTTAATATACCGAGAGCTTTACTTTTCATGATGTCATTTCAGCCAGAAAGATGTTTGACCTACTGAACATATTTCTGGCCCAAAAGTACTTGATCTTGTATTTTCAAATCATACTCCTAAGCCACAGAGAAGTTCACATCTGAGCTATTGAAATCATTTCTGGTCAAAGGTTCCTCAAAAGGTTTTAAACAATATAACCTTATAGACTCCTGATGTTATATTAGCTATACATAGGTCAATTTTTGACCTCCAGAAACACATTCATGGCATACGGGTATTTGATCTTTGGGTTAATATACAGAGAGCTTTACTTCTCATGATGTCATTTCAGCAAAAAAGATATTTGACCTACTGAACATATTTCTGGCTTAAAAGTACTTGATCTTGTATTTTCCATTCATACTCATAGACTCCAACAGATCCTTCCTAAGCCATAGAGATGTCCATTTCTGAGCTATAGGCTCTATGCACTATAGAATCGACTATATCTCAAAACAAGGAGCACCACCCGAAACAAGATGCACTACTTCCTGAACTTCAGCCAGCTCCTTGTTTCCTGTATACCATTATTGGACAATTTGATTAATTCAGGTGTGCTTGACCTCAGTAGTCACGGCAACAATGATCAAACACACCTGAATTAATCAATGTGTCCAATAATGCCAGACAGGAAACAAGGAGCTGGCTGAAGTTCAGGAAGTAGTGGAGCTGTGCATAGAACCTATTGAACTCATTTCTGGTTAAAGATTCTTCAAAAGGTTTTAAACAATATAAACTTATAGACTCCTGATGTTACATTAGCTATACATAGGTCAATTTTTGACCTCCAGAAACACATTTATGGGCCACGGGTATTTGATATTTGGGTTAATTTACCGAGAGCTTTACTTCTCATGTCATTTCAGCCAGAAAGATATTTGACCTACTGAACATATTTCTAGCCCAAAAGTGCTTGATCTTGTACTTTCCATTCATACTCATATTCTCCAACAGATGCTTCCTAAGCCATAGAGATGTCCATATCTGACCTATTGAACTCATTTCTGGTCAAAGGTTCCTCAAAAAAATTAAAACAATATAAACTTTTTGACTCCTTCTGATGTTATATTAGATATACATAAGTCAATGTTTGACCTCCAGGAACACATTGTGGCACATTTCCAGAAGAAAACGTGAAGGGGAGCTTGAAGCGGCAAATCTCACCACCCGGTTGCTCGGGTGTTCTGGGAGTTTGCTACGGTGTTCTGGGTGGTTGCTAGGCATTTTTTAGGGTATTCTGGGTGATTGCTATGGTGTTCCGGGTGGTTGCAAGGGTGTTGCTAGGCGGTTGCTGGGGTGTTCCTGGTGGTTGCTAGGGTGTTGCCATATGGTTGCTGGGGTGTTCTGGTTTGTTAGAGCCTAAGCCATAGAGATGTCCATTTCTGAGCTATTGAACTCATTTCTGGTCAAAGATTCTTCAAATGGTTTTAAACAATATAAACTTATAGACTCCTGATGTTAAATTAGCTATACATAGGTCAATTTTTGACCTCCAGAAACACATTTATGGCATACGGGTATTTGATCTTTGGGCTAATATACCGAGAGCTTTTCTTCTCATGATGTCATTTCAGACAGAAAGATTTTTGACCTATATTTCTGGCCCAAAAGTACTTGATCTTGAACTTTCCATATATACTCATAGACTCCAACAGATGCTTCCTAAGCCATAGAGAAGTCCATATCTGACCTATTAAACTCATTTCTGGTCAAAGGTTCCTCAAAAGTTTTTAAACAAATATGAACTTATAGACTCCTGATGTTGCATTAGCTATATATAGGTCAATTTTTGACCTCCAGAAACACATTTATGGCCCATGGGTATTTGATCTTTGGGTTCATATACTGATGGATTTAATTCTCATGATGTCATTTCAGCCAGATAAATATTTGACCTCCTTCTGATGTTATATAAGATATACATAGGTCAATTTTTGACCTCCAAGAACACATTTATGTCCCACGGGTACTTGATCTGTGGGTTCATATACCGATGGATTTACTTCTCATGATGTCAATGAACTCATTTCTGGTCAAAGGTTCCTCAAAAAGTTTAAAACAATATAAACTTTTAGACTCTTTCTGATGTTATATTAGATATACATAGGTCATTTTTTGACCACCAGGAGCACATTTAATGCACATATCCAGAAGTAAATGTGAAGTGGAGCCTGAAGTGGCAAATCTCACCACCCGGTTGCTAGGGTTTTCTGGGTGGTTGCTACGGTGTTGTTGGTGGTTTCTAGGCATTTATTAGGGTATTCTGGGTGGTTGCTATGGTGTTTGTATGTGGTTGCTAGGGTGTTATGGGTGGTTGCCAAGGTGCTAATGTTGCTAGGGATTTGCTATGCGGTTGCCAGGTTGTTCTCGATGGTTGTTAGGGTGTTGCTAGGTGGTTGCTGGGGTGTTCTTGTTTGCTGCTAGGGTGTTCTGGGTGGTTGCTAGGTTGTTGCTAGGGTGTTTTAGGTGGTTACTATGGTATTCTGGGTCATTGCTATGGTGTTACCAGGTGGTTGGTAGTGTTCACTTATAGTTACTATAGAGTTTCTATAATGTTTTTGGCATGATTTAGCTCTTAACTATTCGATTATTTTATTACATTTCATGTTTATATTGTTTGAAATCTTTTGAAGACCCTTTTACCATAACAATATAAACTTATAGACTCCTTCTGATGTTGTAAGAAGGACAAGGTCAATTTTTGACCTCCAGGAACATATTTATGGCACACTTCCAGAAGAAAATGTGAAGTGGTGCTTGCACTGGCAAATCTCACCACCCGGTTGCTAGGGTGTTCCCGGTGGTTGCTACAGTGTTCTGGATGGTTGCTAGGCGGTTGTTAGGGTAGTCTCTGTGGTTGCTAGGGTGTTCCTAGGTGGTTGCTAGGGTGTTCTTGGTGGTTGCCAGGGTGTTGCTAGGCAGTTGCTAGGGTGGTCTGGTTGGTTGCTAGGTGTTGCTTAAGGTGTTCTCGTTGGTTGCTCCGTGGTTGCTAGAGTGATGCTAGGGTGTTCTGGGTGGTTGCTAGTGTGTTTTGGGTGGTTACTATGGTAGTCTGTGTGGTTCCTATGGTGTTTCTAGGTGGTTGGTAATGTCCACGAATGGTTATAAAGTTTTTATAAAGTTTTTGGCAATTGATTTCTGGCCCAAATCAATGTTTGATTTTGATTATGTAGCATCAAAAGGTAGTTAAAATAAGGACTCCTGTATGGCTTCAGTGACATCAAAAGGAGTTAGTGAGTATGTTTAGACCATTCAAGATCAAGTACTCGTGTGCCACAACTATGTTCAGTAGGTCAAAAAGGAACATGTAATATCAGAAGGAGTCTCATAGTTTTTCTTGTTTAAAACATTTGAGGACCCTTTGACCAGAAATGAGTTAAATAAATAAGATTTGGACATTCTATATGGCTCAAGAAGCATCAAAAATAGTCTTTGAGAATTTATAGAAAGTTCGAGACCTAATACTCGTGGGCCAGGACTATGTTTGTGGGTCAAATAGAAACCTCTAGTTCTAGGAAGCATAAGAAGTAGTCTATTTAGTATGTATAGAAAGTTCAATATCAGGTACTCGTGGGAGAGATATATGTTCAGTCAAATATCTTCCTGCTCATAAAACATCAAAAGTAGTAAAAATCAATGTATAGTAACCTAACGATCAAGTACCCTTTGACCAAAAATGAGTTCAATGGGTCCGATCTAAACAATCCATGTTGGCTAATATGTTCATTAGGTAAAATAAGGACTCTTGTATGGCTTCAGTAACATCAAAAGTAGTCAATGAGTATGTTTAGAAAGTTTAAGATGTGGGCCAGAACTATGTTCAGTAGGTCAAATAGGAACCTTTGTAGAGCTATATCATCAAAATGTGTCTATAAACTTAAATTGTTTAAAAACTTTTGAGGACCCTTTTACCAGAAATGAGCTCAATAGCTATACCATACACTGTAAAGAGACATCTCATGTGATGTTTTCTCGTCTGTGCACAAATAAATTAGTTTGTAAAATAAAAAAGCATGCAAAATCACATTATATATTTTCATAGCAACGAGGAACAAGTCAGATAGGTCATGCAATGCACTGAAACACGTCTTAGGCGTTTTCCTTTCACCACGCAGAGGTTATTGCATGCATATTGCATAACGAGGAAAAAGTCAGATAGGTCATGCAATGCACTGAAACACGTCTTAGGCGTTTTCCTTCACCGCGCAGAGGTTAGTTATTGCGTGCATATTGCATGACGAGGAATAAGTCAGATAGGTCAGGCAATGCACTGAAACATGTCTTAGGCTTTTCCTTTCACCAAGCAGAGGTTAGTTATTGCGTGCATATTGCATGACGAAGAACAAGCCAGATAGGTCATGCATGCATGCAAAGGTTAGTTATTGCGTGCATATTGCATGACGAAGAACAAGCCAGACAGGTCATGCAATGCACTGAAACACGTCTTAGGCGTTATTCTTTCACCGTGCAGAGTTTAGTTCTTGCATGCATATTGCATAACGATGAATAAGTCAGATAGGTCATGCAATGCACTGAAACACGTCTTAGGCGTTTTCCTTTCACCGCGCAGAGTTTAGTTCTTGCACGCATATTGCATGACGAGGAACAAGTCAGATAGGTCATGCAATTTACTTAAACAAGTCTTAGGCGTTTTCCTTTCACCGCACAGAGTTTAGTTCTTGCACGCATATTGCCTAACGAGGAACAATTCAGATAGATAATGCAATGCTCTGAAACACGTCTTAGGCGTTTTCCTTTCACCTCGCAGAGGAGAGTTATTGCGTGCATATTGCATGACGAGGAACAAGACAGATAGGTCATGCAATGCACTGAAACACGTCGTAAGCGTTTTCCTCTCACCACGCAGAGGTTATTGCATGCATATTGCATAACGAGGAACAAGTCAGGTAGGTCATGCAATGCACTGAAACACGTCTTAGGCGTTTTCCTTCACCGCGCGAAGGTTAGTTATTGCGTGCATATTGCATGACGAGGAACAAGTCAGATAGGTCATGCAATGCACTGAAACATGTCTTAGGCTTTTTCCTTTCACCAAGCAGAGGTTAGTTATTGTGTGCATATTGCATGACGAAGAACAAGCTAGATAGGTCATGCATGCATGCAAAGGTTAGTTATTGCGTGCATATTGCATGACGAGGAACAACTCAGATAGGTCATGCAATGCACTAAAACATGTCTTAGGTGTTTTCCTTTAACCACGCAGAGGTTAGTTATTGCGTGCATATTGCATGACGAAGAACAAGCCAGATAGGTCGTGCAATGCACTGAAACACGTCTTAGACGTTATCCTTTCACCGTGCAGAGTTTAGTTCTTGCATGCATATTGCATGACGAGGAAAAATTCAGATAGATCATGCAATGCACTGAAACACGTCTCAGGCGCTTTCTTTTCACCACGCATAGGTTATTGCATGCATATTGCATAACGAGGAACAAGTCAGATAGGTCATGCAATGCACTGAAACACGTCTTAGGCGTTTTCCTTTCACCTCGCAGAGGTTAGTTATTGCGTGCATATTTGCATGACGAGGAACAAGCCAGATAGGTCATGCAATGCACTGAAACACGTCTTTTACGTTTTCCTTTCACCGCGCAGAGGTTAGTTATTGCGTGCATATTGCATGACGAGGAACAAGTCAGATAGTTCAGGCAATGCACTGAAACATGTCTTAGGCTTTTCCTTTCACCAAGCAGAGGTTAGTTATTGCGTGCATATTGCATGACGAAGAACAAGCCAGATAGGTCATGCATGCATGCAAAGGTTAGTTATTGCGTGCACATTGCATGACGAAGAACAAGCCAGACAGGTCATGCAATGCACTGAAACACGTCTTAGGCGTTATTCTTTCACCGTGCAGAATTTAGTTCTTGCATGCATATTGCATAACGATGAATAAGTCAGATAGGTCATGCAATGCACTGAAACACGTCTTAGGCATTTTCCTTTCACCGCGCAGAGTTTAGTTCTTGCACGCATATTGCATGACGAGGAACAAGTCAGATAGGTCATGCAATTTACTTAAACAAGTCTTAGGCGTTTTCCTTTCACCGCACAGAGTTTAGTTCTTGCACGCATATTGCCTAACGAGGAACAATTCAGATAGATAATGCAATGCTCTGAAACACGTCTTAGGCTTTTTCCTTTCACCTCGCAGAGGAGAGTTATTGCGTGCATATTGCATGACGAGGAACAAGACAGATAGGTCATGCAATGCACTGAAACACGTCGTAAGCGTTTTCCTTCACAGCGCGAAGGTTAGTTATTGCCTGCATATTGCATGACGAGGAACAAGTCAGATAGGTCATGCAATGCACTGAAACATGTCTTAGGCTTTTTCCTTTCACCAAGCAGAGGTTAGTTATTGGGTGCATATTGCATGACGAAGAACAAGCTAGATAGGTCATGCATGCATGCCAAGGTTAGTTATTGCGTGCATATTGCATGACGAGGAACAACTCAGATAGGTCATGCAATGCACTAAAACATGTCTTAGGTGTTTTCCTTTAACCACGCAGAGGTTAGTTATTGCGTGCATATTGCATGACGAAGAACAAGCCAGATAGGTCGTGCAATGCACTGAAAAACGTCTTAGACGTTATCCTTTCACCGTGCAGAGTTTAGTTCTTGCATGCATATTGCATGACGAGGAAAAATTCAGATAGATCATGCAATGCACTGAAACACGTCTCAGGCGCTTTCTTTTCACCACGCATAGGTTATTGCATGCATATTGCATAACGAGGAACAAGTCAGATAGGTCATGCAATGCACTGAAACACGTCTTAGGCGTTTTCCTTTCACTTCGCAGAGGTTAGTTATTGCGTGCATATTTGCATGACGAGGAACAAGCCAGATAGGTCATGCAATGCACTGAAACACGTCTTTTGCGTTTTCCTTTCACCGCGCAGAGTTTAGATCTTGCATGCATATTGCATGACGAGGAACAAGCCAGGTAGGTCATTCAATGCACTGAAACACGTCTTAGAGGTTTTCCTTTCACCGCGCAGAGGTTAGTTATGCGTATATATTGCACGATGAAGAACATGCCAGATAGGTCTTGCAATGCACTGAAACACGTCTTAGGCGTTTTCCTTTCACCAAGCAGAGTTTAGTTCTTGCATGCATATTGCATAACGATAAATAGGTCAGATAGGTCATGCAATGCACTGAAACTCGTCGTAGGCGTTTTCCTTTCACCGCGCAGAGGTTAGTTATTGCGTGCATATTGCATGACGAGGAACAAGTCAGGTCATGCAATGCACTGAAACACGTCTTAGGCGTTATCCTTTCACCTCGCAAAGGAGAGTTATTGCGTGCATATTGCATGACGAGGAAAAAGTCAGATAGATCATGCAATGCAGTGAAACACGTCTTAGGTGTTTTCCTTTCATCGCGCAGAGGTTAGTTATTGCGTGAATATTGCATGACGAGAAACAAGTCAGATAGGTCATGCAATACACTGAAACACGTCTTAGGGGTTTTCCTTTCACCGCGCAGAGGTTAGTTATTGCGTGCATATTGCATGATGAGGAACAAGTCAGATAGGTCATGCAATGCACTGAAACACGTCTTAGTCGTTTTCCTTTCACCGCGCAGAGGTTAGTTATTGCGTGCATATTGCATGATGAGGAACAAGTCAGATAGGTCATGCAATGCACTGAAACACGTCTTAGTCGTTTTCCTTTCACCGCGCAGAGGTTAGATATTGAGTGCATATTGCATGACGAGGAACGAGTCAGATAGGTCATGCAATGCAATGAAACACATCTTAGGCGTTTTCCTTTCACCGCGCAGAGGTTAGTTATTGCGTGCATATGCAGTACGAGAAACAAGTTAGATATATCATGCAATGCAACGAAACACATCTTATGGTGTTTTCTTTTCATTGCTCAGAGTTTAGTAGTTATTTTTGTGCATATGCATAACTTATGAACAAGTTGGTCAGCATGATTTTTTCAAGTAAGACATCGTCCTGGATCAACATATTTTGATGACCATGGATCAACATTCCTGTTACAAAAATGTTGTCCTTAACCAATCCCTACCCTTAAACCTAACTCTACTCATAACTTTTCCCTTATCAGAAGGTACAAAGGTGAATGACACTGATGTTTAAGTACTTCACTCTGGTTCTAAATCTAAACCTAAAATTGACATAAACTTGTTCCTCAAATCTGTTTGGTTGATTGAAAAGTTGATCCAGGATCAACAATGATGTTGATCCAGGAACATGTGGTAGTTGATGAAATCACGTTCACCGAACAAGTTAGATAGGTCATGCAATGAAACACATCTGTTTTCTTTTCATTGCACAGAGGTTAGTTTTTGCGTGAACAGGCCTAATGAGGAAGAAGTTAGACATGTCTTGCAATGCAATTGAAACACATCTGAGTTGTTTTCTTTTCAATGCACAGAGGTCAGTTATTGCGAGCATATGCGTAACGAGGAACAAGTTAGAAATGTCAAGCATGGCTATGAAACACATCTTATGGTGTTTTCTTTTCATTGGTCAGAGTTTAGTTATTTTTGTGCATACGTATAACGAGGAACAAGTTAAAGATGTCATGCAATGCAATGAAACACATCTTAGGTGTTTTCTTTTCATTGCGCAGAGGTTAGTTATCGCGTGGACAGGCATAACGAGCAATAAGTCAGATAGGTCATTCAAATGCATCTTAGGTGTTTTCTTTTAATTGCATAGAGGTTAGTTATTGCATACATGTACAATGCAATCCTAAAGCACATGAATTGCAAATCTCTTCGTTGCACAAAGGAACAAGTTCGTTTATGCATTGTAAATCGATCACTTTTGTAATGTTTTCTTGTCAAAACACAAATTAATTAGTTGTAGAAAGGAAATGCATGGGAAAGTACTTGTGTTTTATCTTTTCTTTTCAATGCAAAGAAGAACAAGTTAGAAAATTTAAGTATTGCAATGAAACAGACATTTCAGCCAGACATATTTGACCTACTGAAGATATTTCTGGCCCAAAAGTACTTGATCTTGAACTTTCCATACATACTCACAGACTCCAATAGATGCATAGCTGACCCTTTGAACTAATTTCTGGTCCAACGTTCCTCAAAAAGTTTAAAACGATATAAACTCATAGACTCCTTCTGATGTTATGTTTACTTAGGTCAATTTTTGACCTCCAGGAACACATTTATGGCCCACGGTTCCTTGATCTGTGGGTTAACATACCGAGAGATTATGTCATTTCAGCCAGACAAATATTTGACCTACTGACCATATTTCTAGCCCAAAAGTACTTGATCTTGTACTTTCCATTCATACTCATAGACTCCAACAGATGCTTCCTAAGCCATAGAGAAGTCCATATCTGAGCTATTGAACTCATTTCTGGTCAAAGGTTCCTCACAAAGTTAAAAACAATATAAACTTTTAGACTCCTTCTGATGTTATATTAGATATACAAATGTCAATTTTTGACCTTCAAGAACACATTCATGGCACATTTCCAGAAGAAAACGTGAAGTGGATCTTGAAGCGGCAAATCTCACCACCCGGTTGCTAGAGTGTTCTGGGAGGTTGCTACGGTGTTCTGGGTGGTTGCTAGGCATTTTTTAGGGTATTCTGTGTAATTTCTGTGGTGTTCCGGGTGGTTGCTAGGATGTTGCTAGAAGGTTGCTAGGGTGTTCCTGGTGGTTGCTAGGGTGTTGCCAAATGGTTGCTGGGGTGTTCTGGTTTGTTGCTAGGGTGTTCTCGGTGGTTGCAAGATTGTTGCTATGTGGTTGCTAGGGTGTTGTGGTGGGTTGGAGACTTACATCTCATGTTGTCATTTCAGCCAGAAAAAAAAATTTTACGTAAAGAACATTTTTCTGGCCCAAAAGTACTTGATCTTGAACTTTCCATACATGCTCATAGACTCCAGTCGATGCTTCCTAAGCCATAGAGAAGTCCATATCTGAACTATTGAAATCATTTCTGGTCAAAGGTTCCTCAAAAGGTTTTAAACAATATTAACTTATAGACTCCTGATGTTACATTATCTATACATGGGTCAATTTTTGACCTCCAGAAACACATTCATGGCATACGGGTATTTGATCTTTGGGTTAATATACCGAGAGCTTTACTTTTCATGATGTCATTTCAGCCAGAAAGATGTTTGACCTACTGAACATATTTCTGGCCAAAAAGTACTTGATCTTGTATTTTCCAATCATACTCCTAAGCCACAGAGAAGTTCACATCTGAGCTATTGAAATCATTTCTGGTCAAAGGTTCCTCAAAAGGTTTTAAACAATATAACCTTATAGACTCCTGATGTTATATTAGCTATACATAGGTCAATTTTTGACCTCCAGAAACACATTCATGGCATACGGGTATTTGATCTTTGGGTTAATATACAGAGAGCTTTACTTCTCATGATGTCATTTCAGCCAGAAAGATATTTGACCTACTGAACATATTTCTGGCTTAAAAGTACTTGATCTTGTATTTTCCTTTCATACTCATAGACTCCAACAGATCCTTCCTAAGCCATAGAGATGTCCATTTCTGAGCTATTGAACTCATTTCTGGTCAAAGATTCTTCAAAAGGTTTTAAACAATATAAACTTATAGACTCCTGATGTTACATTAGCTATACATAGGTCAATTTTTGACCTCCAGAAACACATTTATGGGCCACGGGTATTTGATATTTGGGTTAATTTACCGAGAGCTTTACTTCTCATGTCATTTCAGCCAGAAAGATATTTGACCTACTGAACATATTTCTAGCCCAAAAGTGCTTGATCTTGTACTTTCCATTCATACTCATATTCTCCAACAGATGCTTCCTAAGCCATAGAGATGTCCATATCTGACCTATTGAACTCATTTCTGGTCAAAGGTTCCTCAAAAAATTTAAAACAATATAAACTTTTTGACTCCTTCTGATGTTATATTAGATATACATAGGTCAATGTTGGACCTCCAGGAACACATTGTGGCACATTTCCAGAAGAAAACGTGAAGGGGAGCTTGAAGCGGCAAATCTCACCACCCGGTTGCTCGGGTGTTCTGGGAGTTTGCTACGGTGTTCTGGGTGGTTGCTAGGCATTTTTTAGGGTATTCTGGGTGATTGCTATGGTGTTCCGGGTGGTTGCTAGGTGGTTGCTGGGGTGTTCCTGGTGGTTGCTAGGGTGTTGCCATATGGTTTTGCTGGGGTGTTCTGGTTTGTTGCTAGGGTGTTGTCGGTGGTTGCTAGGGTGTTGCTAGGTGATTGCTAGGGTGTTTTGGTGGGTTGGAGATTTACTTCTCATGATGTCATTTCAGCCAGAAAAATATTTTACGTAAAGAACAAATTTCTGGCCCAAAAGTACTTGATCTTGAACTTTCCATACGTACTCATAGACTATGTAATATAACATTCTGATGTTATATTACACAGGTCAATTTTTGACCTCCAGGAACACTTTTCATGGCACACGGGTGCTTGATCTTTGGGTTAATATACCGAGAGATTTACTTCTCATGATGTCATTTCAGCCAGACAAATATTTGACCTACTGAACATGTTTATGGCCCAAAAGAACTTGATCTTGAACTTTCCATACATACTCAGAGACTGCAGTCGATGCTTACTAAGCCATAGAGAGGTCCATATCTGAAACTAGTGAAATCATTTCTGGTCAAAGGTTCCTCAAAAGGTTTTAAACAATATAAACTTATAGACTCCTGATGTTAAATTAGCTATACATAGGTCAATTTTTGACCTCCAGAAACACATTTATGGCATACGGGTATTTGATCTTTGGGCTAATATACCGAGAGCTTTACTTCTCATGATGTCATTTCAGACAGAAAGATATTTGACCTATATTTCTGGCCCAAAAGTATTTGATCTTGAACTTTCCATATATACTCATAGACTCCAACAGATGCTTCCTAAGCCATAGAGAAGTCCATATCTGACCTATTAAACTCATTTCTGGTCAAAGGTTCCTCAAAAGTTTTTAAACAAATATGAACTTATAGACTCCTGATGTTGCATTAGCTATATATAGGTCAATTTTTGACCTCCAGAAACACATTTATGGCCCATGGGTATTTGATCTTTGGGTTCATATACTGATGGATTTAATTCTCATGATGTCATTTCAGCCAGATAAATATTTGACCTCCTTCTGATGTTATATAAGATATACATAGGTCAATTTTTGACCTCCAAGAACACATTTATGTCCCACGGGTACTTGATCTGTGGGTTCATATACCGATGGATTTACTTCTCATGATGTCAATGAACTCATTTCTGGTCAAAGGTTCCTCAAAAAGTTTAAAACAATATAAACTTTTAGACTCTTTCTAATGTTATATTAGATATACATAGGTCATTTTTTGACCACCAGGAGCACATTTAATGCACATATCCAGAAGTAAATGTGAAGTGGAGCCTGAAGTGGCAAATCTCACCACCCGGTTGCTAGGGTTTTCTGGGTGGTTGCTACGGTGTTGTTGGTGGTTTCTAGGCATTTATTAGGGTATTCTGGGTGGTTGCTATGGTGTTTGTATGCGGTTGCTAGGGTGTTATGGGTGGTTGCCAAGGTGCTAATGTTGCTAGGGTGTTGCTATGCGGTTGCCAGGTTGTTCTCGATGGTTGTTAGGGTGTTGCTAGGTGGTTGCTGGGGTGTTCTTGTTTGCTGCTAGGGTGTTCTGGGTGGTTGCTAGGTTGTTGCTAGGGTGTTTTAGGTGGTTACTATGGTATTCTGGGTCATTGCTATGGTGTTACCAGGTGGTTGGTAGTGTTCACTTATAGTTACTATAGAGTTTCTATAATGTTTTTGGCATGATTTAGCTCTTAACTATTCGATTATTTTATTACATTTCATGTTTATATTGTTTGAAATCTTTTGAAGACCCTTTTACCATAACAATATAAACTTATAGACTCCTTCTGATGTTGTAAGAAGGACAAGGTCAATTTTTGACCTCCAGGAACATATTTATGGCACACTTCCAGAAGAAAATGTGAAGTGGTGCTTGCACTGGCAAATCTCACCACCCGGTTGCTAGGGTGTTCCCGGTGGTTGCTACAGTGTTCTGGATGGTTGCTAGGTGGTTGTTAGGGTAGTCTCTGTGGTTGCTAGGGTGTTCCTAGGTGGTTGCTAGGGTGTTCTGGGTGGTTGCCAGGGTGTTGCTAGGCAGTTGCTAGGGTGGTCTGGTTGGTTGCTAGGTTTTGCTTAAGGTGTTCTCGTTGGTTGCTCCGTGGTTGCTAGAGTGATGCTAGGGTGTTCTGGGTGGTTGCTAGGGTGTTTTGGGTGGTTACTATGGTAGTCTGTGTGGTTCCTATGGTGTCTCTAGGTGGTTGGTAATGTCCACGAATGGTTATAAAGTTTTTATAAAGTTTTTGGCAATTGATTTCTGGCCCAAATCAATGTTTGATTTTGATTATGTATCATCAAAAGGTAGTTAAAATAAGGACTCCTGTATGGCTTCAGTGACATCAAAAGGAGTTAATGAGTATGTTTCGACCATTCAAGATCAAGTACTCGTGTGCCACAACTATGTTCAGTAGGTCAAAAAGGAACATGTAATATCAGAAGGAGTCTCATAGTTTTTCTTGTTTAAAACATTTGAGTACCCTTTGACCAGAAATGAGTTAAATACATAAGATGTGGACATTCTATATGGCTTAAGAAGCATCAAAAATAGTCTTTGAGAATTTATAGAAAGTTCGAGACCTAATACTCGTGGGCCAGGACTATGTTTGTGGGTCAAATAGAAACCTCTAGTTCGAGGAAGCATAAGAAGTAGTCTATTTAGTATGTATAGAAAGTTCAATATCAGGTACTCGTGGGAGAGATATATGTTCAGTCAAATATCTTCCTGCTCATAAAACATCACAAGTAGTAAAAATCAATGTATAGTAACCTAACGATCAAGTACCCTTTGACCAGAAATGAGTTCAATGGGTCCGATCTAAACAATCCATGTGGCTAATATGTTCATTAGGTAAAATAAGGACTCTTGTATGGCTTCAGTAACATCAAAAGTAGTCAATGAGTATGTTTAGAAAGTTTAAGATGTGGGCCAGAACTATGTTCAGTAGGTCAAATAGGAACCTTTGTAGAGCTATATCATCAAAATGTGTCTATAAACTTAAATTGTTTAAAAACTTTTGAGGACCCTTTTACCAGAAATGAGCTCAATAGCTATACCATACACTGTAAAATGACATCTCATGTGATGTTTTCTCGTCTGTGCACAAATAAATTAGTTTGTAAAATAAAAAAGCATGCAAAATCACATTATATATTTTCATAGCAACGAGGAACAAGTCAGATAGGTCATGCAATGCACTGAAACACGTCTTAGACGTTTTCCTTTCACCACGCAGAGGTTATTGCATGCATATTGCATAACGAGGAACAAGTCAGATAGGTCATGCAATGCACTGAAACACGTCTTAGGCGTTTTCCTTCACCGCGCAGAGGTTAGTTATTGCGTGCATATTGCATGACGAGGAACAAGTCAGATAGGTCAGGCAATGCACTGAAACATGTCTTAGGCTTTTCCTTTCACCAAGCAGAGGTTTAGTTATTGCGTGCATATTGCATGACGAAGAACAAGCCAGATAGGTCATGCATGCATGCAAAGGTTAGTTATTGCGTGCATATTGCATGACGAGGAACAAGATAGGTCACGCAATGCACTAAAACATGTCTTAAGCGTTTTCCTTTAACCACGCAGAGGTTAGTTATTGCGTGCATATTGCATGACGAGGAACAAGTCAGATAGGTCATGCAATGCACTGAAACACGTCGTAAGCGTTTTCCTTTCACCACGCAGAGGTTATTGCATGCCTATTGCATAACGAGGAACAAGTCAGATAGGTCATTCAATGCACTGAAACACGTCTTAGGCGTTTTCCTTTCACCACGCAGAGGTTATTACATGCATATTGCATAACGAGGAACAAATCAGATAGGTCATGCAATGCACTGAAACACGTCTTAGGCGTTTTCCTTCACCGCGCAGAGGTTAGTTATTGCGTGCATATTGCATGATGAGGAACAAGTCAGATAGGTCATGCAATGCACTGAAACATGTCTTAGGCTTTTCCTTTCACCAAGCAGAGGTTAGTTATTGCGTAAATATTGCATGACGAAGAACAAGCCAGATAGGTCATGCATGCATGCAAAGGTTAGTGTTTGCGTGCATATTGCATGACGAGGAACAAGTCAGATAGGTCACGCAATGCACTAAAACATGTCTTAAGCGTTTTGCTTTAACCACGCAGAGGTTAGTTATTGTGTGCATATTGCATGACGAAGAACAAGCCAGATAGGTCATGCAATGCACTGAAACACGTCTTAGGCGTTTTCCTTTCACCGCGCAGAGTTTAGTTCTTGCACGCATATTGCATGACGAGGAACAAGTCAGATAGGTCATGCAATGCACTGAAACACGTCGTAAGCGTTTTCCTTTCACCACGCAGAGGTTATTGCATGCATATTGCATAACGAGGAACAAGTCAGATAGGTCATGCAATGCACTGAAACACGTCTTAGGCGTTTTCCTTCACCGCGCAAAGGTTAGTTATTGCGTGCATATTGCATGACGAGGAACAAGTCAGATAGGTCATGCAATGCACTGAAACATGTCTTAGGCTTTTTCCTTTCACCAAGCAGAGGTTAGTTATTGTGTGCATATTGCATGACGAAGAACAAGCTAGATAGGTCATGCATGCATGCAAAGGTTAGTTATTGCGTGCATATTGCATGACGAGGAACAACTCAGATAGGTAATGCAATGCACTAAAACATGTCTTAGGCGTTTTCCTTTAACTACGCAGAGGTTAGTTATTGCGTGCATATTGCATGACGAAGAACAAGCCCGATAAGTCATGCAATGCATTGAAACACGTCTTAGACGTTATCCTTTCACCGTGCAGAGTTTAGTTCTTGCATGCATATTGCATGACGAGGAAAAATTCAGATAGATCATGCAATGCACTGAAACACGTCTCAGGCGTTTTCTTTTCACCACGCATAGGTTATTGCATGCATATTGCATAACGAGGAACAAGTCAGATAGGTCATCCAATGCACTGAAACACGTCTGAGGCGTTTTCTTTTCACCTCGCAGAGGTTAGTTATTGCGTGCATATTGCATGACGAGGAACAAGCCAGATAGGCTAGGTCATGCAATGCACTGAAACACGTCTTTTGCGTTTTCCTTTCACCGCGCAGAGTTTAGATCTTGCATGCATATTGCATGACGAGGAACAAGTCAAGTAGGTCATTCAATGCACTGAAACACATCTTAGAGGTTTTCCTTTCACCGCGCAGAGGTTAGTTATGCGTGCATATTGCACGATGAAGAACAAGCCAGATAGGTCTTGCAATGCACTGAAACACGTCTTAGGTGTTTTCCTTTCACCAAGCAGAGTTTAGTTCTTGCATGCATATTGCATAACGATAAATAGGTCAGATAGGTCATTCAATACACTGAAACACGTCGTAGGCGTTTTCCTTTCACCGCGCAAAGGTTAGTTATTGCGTGCATATTGCATGACGAGGAACAAGTCAGGTCATGCAATGCACTGAAACACGTCTTAGGCGTTATCCTTTCACCTCGCAAAGGAGATTTACTGCGTGCATATTGCATGACGAGGAAAAAGTCAGATAGATCATGCAATGCACTGAAACACGTCTTAGGTGTTATCCTTTCACCGCGCAGAGGTTAGTTATTGCGTGCATATTGCATGACGAGGAACAAGTCAGATAGGTCATGCAATGCACTGAAACACGTCTTAGGAGTTTTCCTTTCACCGCTCAGAGGTTAGTTATTGCGTGCATATTGCATGACGAGGAACAAGTCAGATAGGTCATGCAATGCACTGAAACACGTCTTAGTCGTTTTCCTTTCACCGCGCAGAGGTTAGTTATTGAGTGCATATTGCATGACGAGGAACGAGTCAGATAGGTCATGCAATGCAATGAAACACATCTTAGGCGTTTTCCTTTCACCGCGCAGAGGTTAGTTATTGCGTGCATATGCAGTACGAGAAACAAGTTAGATATATCATGCAATGCAACGAAACACTTCTTATGGTGTTTTCTTTTCATTGCTCAGAGTTTAGTTATTTTTGTGCATATGCATAACTTAGGAACAAGTTGGTCAGCATGATTTTTTCAAGTAAGACATGGTCCTGGATCAACATATTTTGATGACCCTGGATCAACATTCGTGTCCCAAAAATGTTGTCCTTAACCAATCCCTACCCTTAAACCTAACTCTACTCATAACTTTTCCGTTATCAGAAGGTACAAAGGTGAATGACACTGATGTTTAAGTACTTCACTCTGGTTCTAAATCTAAACCTAAAATTGACATAAACTTGTTCCTCAAATATGTTTGGTTGATTGAAAAGTTGATCCAGGATCAACAATGATGTTGATCCAGGAACATGTGGTAGTTGATGAAATCACGTTCACCGAACAAGTTAGATAGGTCATGCAATGCAATGAAACACATCTGTTTTCTTTTCATTGCACAGAGGTTAGTTTTTGCGTGAACAGGCCCTAATGAGGAAGAATTTAGACATGTCTTGCAATGCAATTGAAACACATCTGAGTTGTTTTGTTTTCAATGCACAGAGGTCAGTTATTGCGAGCATATGCGTAACGAGGAACAAGTTAGAAATGTCATGCATGGCTATGAAACACATCTTATGGTGTTTTCTTTTCATTGGTCAGAGTTTAGTTATTTTTGTGCATACGTATAACGAGGAACAAGTTAGATATGTCATGCAAATGCAATGAAACACATCTTAGGTGTTTTCTTTTCACTGCGCAGAGGTTAGTTATCGCGTGGACAGGCATAACGAGCAACAAGTCAGATAGGTCATTCAAATTTTTGACCTTCAAGAACACATTCATGGCACATTTCCAGAAGAAAACGTGAAGTGGATCTTGAAGCGGCAAATCTCACCACCCGGTTGCTAGAGTGTTCTGGGAGGTTGCTACGGTGTTCTGGGTGGTTGCTAGGCATTTTTTAGGGTATTCTGTGTAATTTCTGTGGTGTTCCGGGTGGTTGCTAGGATGTTGCTAGGCGGTTGCTGGGGTGTTCCTGGTGGTTGCTAGGGTGTTGCCAAATGGTTGGTGGGGTGTTCTGGTTTGTTGCTAGGGTGTTCTCGGTGGTTGCAAGATTGTTGCTAGGTGGTTGCTAGGGTGTTGTGGTGGGTTGGAGACTTACATCTCATGATGTCATTTCAGCCAGAAAAAAAATATTTTACGTAAAGAACATTTTTCTGGCCCAAAAGTACTTGATCTTGAACTTTCCATACATGCTCATAGACTCCAGTCGATGCTTCCTAAGCCATAGAGAAGTCCATATCTGAACTATTGAAATAATTTCTGGTCAAAGGTTCCTCAAAAGGTTTTAAACAATATAAACTTATAGACTCCTGATGTTACATTATCTATACATGGGTCAATTTTTGACCTCCAGAAACACATTCATGGCATACGGGTATTTGATCTTTGGGTTAATATACCGAGAGCTTTACTTTTCATGATGTCATTTCAGCCAGAAAGATGTTTGACCTACTGAACATATTTCTGGCCCAAAAGTACTTGATCTTGTATTTTCCAATCATACTCCTAAGCCACAGAGAAGTTCACATCTGAGCTATTGAAATCATTTCTGGTCAAAGGTTCCTCAAAAGGTTTTAAACAATATAACCTTATAGACTCCTGATGTTATATTAGCTATACATAGGTCAATTTTTGACCTCCAGAAACACTTTCATGGCATACGGGTATTTGATCTTTGGGTTAATATACAGAGAGCTTTACTTCTCATGATGTCATTTCAGCCAGAAAGATATTTGACCTACTGAACATATTTCTGGCTTAAAAGTACTTGATCTTGTATTTTCCATTCATACTCATAGACTCCAACAGATCCTTCCTAAGCCATAGAGATGTCCATTTCTGAGCTATTGAACTCATTTCTGGTCAAAGATTCTTCAAAAGGTTTTAAACCATATAAACTTATAGACTCCTGATGTTACATGAGCTATACATAGGTCAATTTTTGACCTCCAGAAACACATTTATGGGCCACAGGTATTTGATATTTGGGTTAATTTACCGAGAGCTTTACTTCTCATGATGTCATATCAGACAGAAAGATATTTGACCTACTGAACATATTTCTAGCCCAAAAGTGCTTGATCTTGTACTTTCCATTCATACTCATATTTTCCAACAAATGCTTCCTAAGCCATAGAGATGTCCATATCTGACCTATTGAACTCATTTCTGGTCAAAGGTTCCTCAAAAAATTTAAAACAATATAAACTTTTTGACTCCTTCTGATGTTATATTAGATATACATAGGTCAATGTTTGACCTCCAGGAACACATTGTGGCACATTTCCAGAAGAAAACGTGAAGGGGAGCTTGAAGCGGCAAATCTCACCACCCGGTTGCTCGGGTGTTCTGGGAGTTTGCTACGGTGTTCTGGGTGGTTGCTAGGCATTTTTTAGGGTATTCTGGGTGATTGCTATGGTGTTCCGGGTGGTTGCTAGGTGGTTGCTGGGGTGTTCCTGGTGGTTGCTAGGGTGTTGCCATATGGTTTTGCTGGGGTGTTCTGGTTTGTTGCTAGGGTGTTCTCGGTGGTTGCTAGGGTGTTGCTAGGTGATTGCTAGGGTGTTTTGGTGGGTTGGAGATTTACTTCTCATGATGTCATTTCAGCCAGAAAAATATTTTACGTAAAGAACAAATTTCTGGCCCAAAAGTACTTGATCTTATAGACTCCTTCTGATGTTGTAAGAAGGACAAGGTCAATTTTTGACCTCCAGGAACATATTTATGGCACACTTCCAGAAGAAAATGTGAAGTGGTGCTTGCACTGGCAAATCTCACCACCCGGTTGCTAGGGTGTTCCCGGTGGTTGCTACAGTGTTCTGGATGGTTGCTAGGCGGTTGTTAGGGTAGTCTCTGTGGTTGCTAGGGTGTTCCTAGGTGGTTGCTAGGGTGTTCTGGGTGGTTGCCAGGGTGTTGCTAGGCAGTTGCTAGGGTGGTCTGGTTGGTTGCTAGGTGTTGCTTAAGGTGTTCTCGTTGGTTGCTCCGTGGTTGCTAGAGTGATGCTAGGGTGTTCTGGGTGGTTGCTAGTGTGTTTTGGGTGGTTACTATGGTAGTCTGTGTGGTTCCTATGGTGTTTCTAGGTGATTGGTAATGTCCACGAATGGTTATAAAGTTTTTATAAAGTTTTTGGCAATTGATTTCTGGCCCAAATCAATGTTTGATTTTGATTATGTATCATCAAAAGGTAGTTAAAATAAGGACTCCTGTATGGCTTCAGTGACATCAAAAGGAGTTAATGAGTATGTTTAGACCATTCAAGATCAAGTACTCGTGTGCCACAACTATGTTCAGTAGGTCAAAAAGGAACATGTAATATCAGAAGGAGTCTCATAGTTTTTCTTGTTTAAAACATTTGAGGACCCTTTGACCAGAAATGAGTTAAATACATAAGATGTGGACATTCTATATGGCTTAAGAAGCATCAAAAATAGTCTTTGAGAATTTATAGAAAGTTCGAGACCTAATACTCGTGGGCCAGGACTATGTTTGTGGGTCAAATAGAAACCTCTACTTCGAGGAAGCATAAGAAGTAGTCTATTTAGCATGTATAGAAAGTTCAATATCAGGTACTCGTGGGAGAGATATATGTTCAGTCAAATATCTTCCTGCTCATAAAACATCACAAGTAGTAAAAATCAATGTATAGTAACCTAACGATCAAGTACCCTTTGACCAGAAATGAGTTCAATGGGTCCGATCTAAACAATCCATGTGGCTAATATGTTCATTAGGTAAAATAAGGACTCTTGTATGGCTTCAGTAACATCAAAAGTAGTCAATGAGTATGTTTAGAAAGTTTAAGATGTGGGCCAGAACTATGTTCAGTAGGTCAAATAGGAACCTTTGTAGAGCTATATCATCAAAATGTGTCTATAAACTTAAATTGTTTAAAAACTTTTGAGGACCCTTTTACCAGAAATGAGCTCAATAGCTATACCATACACTGTAAAGTGCCATATGGTTTTGCTGGGGTGTTCTGGTTTGTTGCTAGGGTGTTCTCGGTGGTTGCTAGGGTGTTGCTAGGTGATTGCTAGGGTGTTTTGGTGGGTTGGAGATTTACTTCTCATGATGTCATTTCAGCCAGAAAAATATTTTACGTAAAGAACAAATTTCTGGCCCAAAAGTACTTGATCTTGAACTTTCCATACGTACTCATAGACTATGTAATATAACATTCTGATGTTATATTACACAGGTCAATTTTTGACCTCCAGGAACACTTTTCATGGCACACGGGTGCTTGATCTTTGGGTTAATATACCGAGAGATTTACTTCTCATGATGTCATTTCAGCCAGACAAATATTTGACCTACTGAACATGTTTATGGCCCAAAAGAACTTGATCTTGAACTTTCCATACATACTCAGAGACTGCAGTCGATGCTTCCTAAGCCATAGAGAGGTCCATATCTGAAACTAGTGAAATCATTTCTGGTCAAAGGTTCCTCAAAAGGTTTTAAACAATATAAACTTATAGACTCCTGATGTTAAATTAGCTATACATAGGTCAATTTTTGACCTCCAGAAACACATTTATGGCATACGGGTATTTGATCTTTGGGCTAATATACCGAGAGCTTTACTTCTCATGATGTCATTTCAGACAGAAAGATATTTGACCTATATTTCTGGCCCAAAAGTATTTGATCTTGAACTTTCCATATATACTCATAGACTCCAACAGATGCTTCCTAAGCCATAGAGAAGTCCATATCTGACCTATAAAACTCATTTCTGGTCAAAGGTTTACTCAAAAGTTTTTAAACAAATATGAACTTATAGACTCCTGATGTTGCATTAGCTATATATAGGTAAATTTTGACCTCCAGAAACACATTTATGGCCCATGGGTATTTGATCTTTGGGTTCATATACTGATGGATTTAATTCTCATGATGTCATTTCAGCCAGATAAATATTTGACCTCCTTCTGATGTTATATAAGATATACATAGGTCAATTTTTGACCTCCAAGAACACATTTATGTCCCACGGGTACTTGATCTGTGGGTTCATATACCGATGGATTTACTTCTCATGATGTCAATGAACTCATTTCTGGTCAAAGGTTCCTCAAAAAGTTTAAAACAATATAAACTTTTAGACTCTTTCTGATGTTATATTAGATATACATAGGTCATTTTTTGACCACCAGGAGCACATTTAATGCACATATCCAGAAGTAAATGTGAAGTGGAGCCTGAAGTGGCAAATCTCACCACCCGGTTGCTAGGGTTTTCTGGGTGGTTGCTACGGTGTTGTTGGTGGTTTCTAGGCATTTATTAGGGTATTCTGGGTGGTTGCTATGGTGTTTGTATGTGGTTGCTAGGGTGTTATGGGTGGTTGCCAAGGTGCTAATGTTGCTAGGGTGTTGCTATGCGGTTGCCAGGTTGTTCTCGATGGTTGTTAGGGTGTTGCTAGGTGGTTGCTGGGGTGTTCTTGTTTGCTGCTAGGGTGTTCTGGGTGGTTGCTAGGTTGTTGCTAGGGTGTTTTAGGTGGTTACTATGGTATTCTGGGTCATTGCTATGGTGTTACCAGGTGGTTGGTAGTGTTCACTTATAGTTACTATAGAGTTTCTATAATGTTTTTGGCATGATTTAGCTCTTAACTATTCGATTATTTTATTACATTTCATGTTTATATTGTTTGAAATCTTTTGAAGACCCTTTTACCATAACAATATAAACTTATAGACTCCTTCTGATGTTGTAAGAAGGACAAGGTCAATTTTTGCCCTCCAGGAACATATTTATGGCACACTTCCAGAAGAAAATGTGAAGTGGTGCTTGCACTGGCAAATCTCACCACCCGGTTGCTAGGGTGTTCCCGGTGGTTGCTACAGTGTTCTGGATGGTTGCTAGGTGGTTGTTAGGGTAGTCTCTGTGGTTGCTAGGGTGTTCCTAGGTGGTTGCTAGGGTGTTCTGGGTGGTTGCCAGGGTGTTGCTAGGCAGTTGCTAGGGTGGTCTGGTTGGTTGCTAGGTTTTGCTTAAGGTGTTCTCGTTGGTTGCTCCGTGGTTGCTAGAGTGATGCTAGGGTGTTCTGGGTGGTTGCTAGGGTGTTTTGGGTGGTTACTATGGTAGTCTGTGTGGTTCCTATGGTGTCTCTAGGTGGTTGGTAATGTCCACGAATGGTTATAAAGTTTTTATAAAGTTTTTGGCAATTGATTTCTGGCCCAAATCAATGTTTGATTTTGATTATGTATCATCAAAAGGTAGTTAAAATAAGGACTCCTGTATGGCTTCAGTGACATCAAAAGGAGTTAATGAGTATGTTTCGACCATTCAAGATCAAGTACTCGTGTGCCACAACTATGTTCAGTAGGTCAAAAAGGAACATGTAATATCAGAAGGAGTCTCATAGTTTTTCTTGTTTAAAACATTTGAGTACCCTTTGACCAGAAATGAGTTAAATACATAAGATGTGGACATTCTATATGGCTTAAGAAGCATCAAAAATAGTCTTTGAGAATTTATAGAAAGTTCGAGACCTAATACTCGTGGGCCAGGACTATGTTTGTGGGTCAAATAGAAACCTCTAGTTCGAGGAAGCATAAGAAGTAGTCTATTTAGTATGTATAGAAAGTTCAATATCAGGTACTCGTGGGAGAGATATATGTTCAGTCAAATATCTTCCTGCTCATAAAACATCACAAGTAGTAAAAATCAATGTATAGTAACCTAACGATCAAGTACCCTTTGACCAGAAATGAGTTCAATGGGTCCGATCTAAACAATCCATGTGGCTAATATGTTCATTAGGTAAAATAAGGACTCTTGTATGGCTTCAGTAACATCAAAAGTAGTCAATGAGTATGTTTAGAAAGTTTAAGATGTGGGCCAGAACTATGTTCAGTAGGTCAAATAGGAACCTTTGTAGAGCTATATCATCAAAATGTGTCTATAAACTTAAATTGTTTAAAAACTTTTGAGGACCCTTTTACCAGAAATGAGCTCAATAGCTATACCATACACTGTAAAATGACATCTCATGTGATGTTTTCTCGTCTGTGCACAAATAAATTAGTTTGTAAAATAAAAAAGCATGCAAAATCACATTATATATTTTCATAGCAACGAGGAACAAGTCAGATAGGTCATGCAATGCACTGAAACACGTCTTAGGCGTTTTCCTTTCACCACGCAGAGGTTATTGCATGCATATTGCATAACGAGGAACAAGTCAGATAGGTCATGCAATGCACTGAAACACGTCTTAGGCGTTTTCCTTCACCGCGCAGAGGTTAGTTATTGCGTGCATATTGCATGACGAGGAACAAGTCAGATAGGTCAGGCAATGCACTGAAACATGTCTTAGGCTTTTCCTTTCACCAAGCAGAGGTTTAGTTATTGCGTGCATATTGCATGACGAAGAACAAGCCAGATAGGTCATGCATGCATGCAAAGGTTAGTTATTGCGTGCATATTGCATGACGAGGAACAAGATAGGTCACGCAATGCACTAAAACATGTCTTAAGCGTTTTCCTTTAACCACGCAGAGGTTAGTTATTGCGTGCATATTGCATGACGAGGAACAAGTCAGATAGGTCATGCAATGCACTGAAACACGTCGTAAGCGTTTTCCTTTCACCACGCAGAGGTTATTGCATGCCTATTGCATAACGAGGAACAAGTCAGATAGGTCATTCAATGCACTGAAACACGTCTTAGGCGTTTTCCTTTCACCACGCAGAGGTTATTACATGCATATTGCATAACGAGGAACAAATCAGATAGGTCATGCAATGCACTGAAACACGTCTTAGGCGTTTTCCTTCACCGCGCAGAGGTTAGTTATTGCGTGCATATTGCATGATGAGGAACAAGTCAGATAGGTCATGCAATGCACTGAAACATGTCTTAGGCTTTTCCTTTCACCAAGCAGAGGTTAGTTATTGCGTAAATATTGCATGACGAAGAACAAGCCAGATAGGTCATGCATGCATGCAAAGGTTAGTGTTTGCGTGCATATTGCATGACGAGGAACAAGTCAGATAGGTCACGCAATGCACTAAAACATGTCTTAAGCGTTTTGCTTTAACCACGCAGAGGTTAGTTATTGTGTGCATATTGCATGACGAAGAACAAGCCAGATAGGTCATGCAATGCACTGAAACACGTCTTAGGCGTTTTCCTTTCACCGCGCAGAGTTTAGTTCTTGCACGCATATTGCATGACGAGGAACAAGTCAGATAGGTCATGCAATGCACTGAAACACGTCGTAAGCGTTTTCCTTTCACCACGCAGAGGTTATTGCATGCATATTGCATAACGAGGAACAAGTCAGATAGGTCATGCAATGCACTGAAACACGTCTTAGGCGTTTTCCTTCACCGCGCAAAGGTTAGTTATTGCGTGCATATTGCATGACGAGGAACAAGTCAGATAGGTCATGCAATGCACTGAAACATGTCTTAGGCTTTTTCCTTTCACCAAGCAGAGGTTAGTTATTGTGTGCATATTGCATGACGAAGAACAAGCTAGATAGGTCATGCATGCATGCAAAGGTTAGTTATTGCGTGCATATTGCATGACGAGGAACAACTCAGATAGGTCATGCAATGCACTAAAACATGTCTTAGGCGTTTTCCTTTAACTACGCAGAGGTTAGTTATTGCGTGCATATTGCATGACGAAGAACAAGCCCGATAAGTCATGCAATGCATTGAAACACGTCTTAGACGTTATCCTTTCACCGTGCAGAGTTTAGTTCTTGCATGCATATTGCATGACGAGGAAAAATTCAGATAGATCATGCAATGCACTGAAACACGTCTCAGGCGTTTTCTTTTCACCACGCATAGGTTATTGCATGCATATTGCATAACGAGGAACAAGTCAGATAGGTCATCCAATGCACTGAAACACGTCTGAGGCGTTTTCTTTTCACCTCGCAGAGGTTAGTTATTGCGTGCATATTGCATGACGAGGAACAAGCCAGATAGGCTAGGTCATGCAATGCACTGAAACACGTCTTTTGCGTTTTCCTTTCACCGCGCAGAGTTTAGATCTTGCATGCATATTGCATGACGAGGAACAAGTCAAGTAGGTCATTCAATGCACTGAAACACATCTTAGAGGTTTTCCTTTCACCGCGCAGAGGTTAGTTATGCGTGCATATTGCACGATGAAGAACAAGCCAGATAGGTCTTGCAATGCACTGAAACACGTCTTAGGCGTTTTCCTTTCACCAAGCAGAGTTTAGTTCTTGCATGCATATTGCATAACGATAAATAGGTCAGATAGGTCATTCAATACACTGAAACACGTCGTAGGCGTTTTCCTTTCACCGCGCAGAGGTTAGTTATTGCGTGCATATTGCATGACGAGGAACAAGTCAGGTCATGCAATGCACTGAAACACGTCTTAGGCGTTATCCTTTCACCTCGCAAAGGAGATTTACTGCGTGCATATTGCATGACGAGGAAAAAGTCAGATAGATCATGCAATGCACTGAAACACGTCTTAGGTGTTATCCTTTCACCGCGCAGAGGTTAGTTATTGCGTGCATATTGCATGACGAGGAACAAGTCAGATAGGTCATGCAATGCACTGAAACACGTCTTAGGAGTTTTCCTTTCACCGCTCAGAGGTTAGTTATTGCGTGCATATTGCATGACGAGGAACAAGTCAGATAGGTCATGCAATGCACTGAAACACGTCTTAGTCGTTTTCCTTTCACCGCGCAGAGGTTAGTTATTGAGTGCATATTGCATGACGAGGAACGAGTCAGATAGGTCATGCAATGCAATGAAACACATCTTAGGCGTTTTCCTTTCACCGCGCAGAGGTTAGTTATTGCGTGCATATGCAGTACGAGAAACAAGTTAGATATATCATGCAATGCAACGAAACACTTCTTATGGTGTTTTCTTTTCATTGCTCAGAGTTTAGTTATTTTTGTGCATATGCATAACTTAGGAACAAGTTGGTCAGCATGATTTTTTCAAGTAAGACATGGTCCTGGATCAACATATTTTGATGACCCTGGATCAACATTCGTGTCCCAAAAATGTTGTCCTTAACCAATCCCTACCCTTAAACCTAACTCTACTCATAACTTTTCCGTTATCAGAAGGTACAAAGGTGAATGACACTGATGTTTAAGTACTTCACTCTGGTTCTAAATCTAAATCTAAAATTGACATAAACTTGTTCCTCAAATATGTTTGGTTGATTGAAAAGTTGATCCAGGATCAACAATGATGTTGATCCAGGAACATGTGGTAGTTGATGAAATCACGTTCACCGAACAAGTTAGATAGGTCATGCAATGCAATGAAACACATCTGTTTTCTTTTCATTGCACAGAGGTTAGTTTTTGCGTGAACAGGCCCTAATGAGGAAGAAGTTAGACATGTCTTGCAATGCAATTGAAACACATCTGAGTTGTTTTGTTTTCAATGCACAGAGGTCAGTTATTGCGAGCATATGCGTAACGAGGAACAAGTTAGAAATGTCATGCATGGCTATGAAACACATCTTATGGTGTTTTCTTTTCATTGGTCAGAGTTTAGTTATTTTTGTGCATACGTATAACGAGGAACAAGTTAGATATGTCATGCAAATGCAATGAAACACATCTTAGGTGTTTTCTTTTCACTGCGCAGAGGTTAGTTATCGCGTGGACAGGCATAACGAGCAACAAGTCAGATAGGTCATTCAAATTTTTGACCTTCAAGAACACATTCATGGCACATTTCCAGAAGAAAACGTGAAGTGGATCTTGAAGCGGCAAATCTCACCACCCGGTTGCTAGAGTGTTCTGGGAGGTTGCTACGGTGTTCTGGGTGGTTGCTAGGCATTTTTTAGGGTATTCTGTGTAATTTCTGTGGTGTTCCGGGTGGTTGCTAGGATGTTGCTAGGCGGTTGCTGGGGTGTTCCTGGTGGTTGCTAGGGTGTTGCCAAATGGTTGGTGGGGTGTTCTGGTTTGTTGCTAGGGTGTTCTCGGTGGTTGCAAGATTGTTGCTAGGTGGTTGCTAGGGTGTTGTGGTGGGTTGGAGACTTACATCTCATGATGTCATTTCAGCCAGAAAAAAAATATTTTACGTAAAGAACATTTTTCTGGCCCAAAAGTACTTGATCTTGAACTTTCCATACATGCTCATAGACTCCAGTCGATGCTTCCTAAGCCATAGAGAAGTCCATATCTGAACTATTGAAATAATTTCTGGTCAAAGGTTCCTCAAAAGGTTTTAAACAATATAAACTTTTAGACTCCTGATGTTACATTATCTATACATGGGTCAATTTTTGACCTCCAGAAACACATTCATGGCATACGGGTATTTGATCTTTGGGTTAATATACCGAGAGCTTTACTTTTCATGATGTCATTTCAGCCAGAAAGATGTTTGACCTACTGAACATATTTCTGGCCCAAAAGTACTTGATCTTGTATTTTCCAATCATACTCCTAAGCCACAGAGAAGTTCACATCTGAGCTATTGAAATCATTTCTGGTCAAAGGTTCCTCAAAAGGTTTTAAACAATATAACCTTATAGACTCCTGATGTTATATTAGCTATACATAGGTCAATTTTTGACCTCCAGAAACACTTTCATGGCATACGGGTATTTGATCTTTGGGTTAACATACAGAGAGCTTTACTTCTCATGATGTCATTTCAGCCAGAAAGATATTTGACCTACTGAACATATTTCTGGCTTAAAAGTACTTGATCTTGTATTTTCCATTCATACTCATAGACTCCAACAGATCCTTCCTAAGCCATAGAGATGTCCATTTCTGAGCTATTGAACTCATTTCTGGTCAAAGATTCTTCAAAAGGTTTTAAACCATATAAACTTATAGACTCCTGATGTTACATGAGCTATACATAGGTCAATTTTTGACCTCCAGAAACACATTTATGGGCCACAGGTATTTGATATTTGGGTTAATTTACCGAGAGCTTTACTTCTCATGATGTCATATCAGACAGAAAGATATTTGACCTACTGAACATATTTCTAGCCCAAAAGTGCTTGATCTTGTACTTTCCATTCATACTCATATTTTCCAACAAATGCTTCCTAAGCCATAGAGATGTCCATATCTGACCTATTGAACTCATTTCTGGTCAAAGGTTCCTCAAAAAATTTAAAACAATATAAACTTTTTGACTCCTTCTGATGTTATATTAGATATACATAGGTCAATGTTTGACCTCCAGGAACACATTGTGGCACATTTCCAGAAGAAAACGTGAAGGGGAGCTTGAAGCGGCAAATCTCACCACCCGGTTGCTCGGGTGTTCTGGGAGTTTGCTACGGTGTTCTGGGTGGTTGCTAGGCATTTTTTAGGGTATTCTGGGTGATTGCTATGGTGTTCCGGGTGGTTGCTAGGTGGTTGCTGGGGTGTTCCTGGTGGTTGCTAGGGTGTTGCCATATGGTTTTGCTGGGGTGTTCTGGTTTGTTGCTAGGGTGTTCTCGGTGGTTGCTAGGGTGTTGCTAGGTGATTGCTAGGGTGTTTTGGTGGGTTGGAGATTTACTTCTCATGATGTCATTTCAGCCAGAAAAATATTTTACGTAAAGAACAAATTTCTGGCCCAAAAGTACTTGATCTTATAGACTCCTTCTGATGTTGTAAGAAGGACAAGGTCAATTTTTGACCTCCAGGAACATATTTATGGCACACTTCCAGAAGAAAATGTGAAGTGGTGCTTGCACTGGCAAATCTCACCACCCGGTTGCTAGGGTGTTCCCGGTGGTTGCTACAGTGTTCTGGATGGTTGCTAGGCGGTTGTTAGGGTAGTCTCTGTGGTTGCTAGGGTGTTCCTAGGTGGTTGCTAGGGTGTTCTGGGTGGTTGCCAGGGTGTTGCTAGGCAGTTGCTAGGGTGGTCTGGTTGGTTGCTAGGTGTTGCTTAAGGTGTTCTCGTTGGTTGCTCCGTGGTTGCTAGAGTGATGCTAGGGTGTTCTGGGTGGTTGCTAGTGTGTTTTGGGTGGTTACTATGGTAGTCTGTGTGGTTCCTATGGTGTTTCTAGATGATTGGTAATGTCCACGAATGGTTATAAAGTTTTTATAAAGTTTTTGGCAATTGATTTCTGGCCCAAATCAATGTTTGATTTTGATTATGTATCATCAAAAGGTAGTTAAAATAAGGACTCCTGTATGGCTTCAGTGACATCAAAAGGAGTTAATGAGTATGTTTAGACCATTCAAGATCAAGTACTCGTGTGCCACAACTATGTTCAGTAGGTCAAAAAGGAACATGTAATATCAGAAGGAGTCTCATAGTTTTTCTTGTTTAAAACATTTGAGGACCCTTTGACCAGAAATGAGTTAAATACATAAGATGTGGACATTCTATATGGCTTAAGAAGCATCAAAAATAGTCTTTGAGAATTTATAGAAAGTTCGAGACCTAATACTCGTGGGCCAGGACTATGTTTGTGGGTCAAATAGAAACCTCTACTTCGAGGAAGCATAAGAAGTAGTCTATTTAGCATGTATAGAAAGTTCAATATCAGGTACTCGTGGGAGAGATATATGTTCAGTCAAATATCTTCCTGCTCATAAAACATCACAAGTAGTAAAAATCAATGTATAGTAACCTAACGATCAAGTACCCTTTGACCAGAAATGAGTTCAATGGGTCCGATCTAAACAATCCATGTGGCTAATATGTTCATTAGGTAAAATAAGGACTCTTGTATGGCTTCAGTAACATCAAAAGTAGTCAATGAGTATGTTTAGAAAGTTTAAGATGTGGGCCAGAACTATGTTCAGTAGGTCAAATAGGAACCTTTGTAGAGCTATATCATCAAAATGTGTCTATAAACTTAAATTGTTTAAAAACTTTTGAGGACCCTTTTACCAGAAATGAGCTCAATAGCTATACCATACACTGTAAAGTGCCATATGGTTTTGCTGGGGTGTTCTGGTTTGTTGCTAGGGTGTTCTCGGTGGTTGCTAGGGTGTTGCTAGGTGATTGCTAGGGTGTTTTGGTGGGTTGGAGATTTACTTCTCATGATGTCATTTCAGCCAGAAAAATATTTTACGTAAAGAACAAATTTCTGGCCCAAAAGTACTTGATCTTGAACTTTCCATACGTACTCATAGACTATGTAATATAACATTCTGATGTTATATTACACAGGTCAATTTTTGACCTCCAGGAACACTTTTCATGGCACACGGGTGCTTGATCTTTGGGTTAATATACCGAGAGATTTACTTCTCATGATGTCATTTCAGCCAGACAAATATTTGACCTACTGAACATGTTTATGGCCCAAAAGAACTTGATCTTGAACTTTCCATACATACTCAGAGACTGCAGTCGATGCTTCCTAAGCCATAGAGAGGTCCATATCTGAAACTAGTGAAATCATTTCTGGTCAAAGGTTCCTCAAAAGGTTTTAAACAATATAAACTTATAGACTCCTGATGTTAAATTAGCTATACATAGGTCAATTTTTGACCTCCAGAAACACATTTATGGCATACGGGTATTTGATCTTTGGGCTAATATACCGAGAGCTTTACTTCTCATGATGTCATTTCAGACAGAAAGATATTTGACCTATATTTCTGGCCCAAAAGTATTTGATCTTGAACTTTCCATATATACTCATAGACTCCAACAGATGCTTCCTAAGCCATAGAGAAGTCCATATCTGACCTATAAAACTCATTTCTGGTCAAAGGTTTACTCAAAAGTTTTTAAACAAATATGAACTTATAGACTCCTGATGTTGCATTAGCTATATATAGGTAAATTTTGACCTCCAGAAACACATTTATGGCCCATGGGTATTTGATCTTTGGGTTCATATACTGATGGATTTAATTCTCATGATGTCATTTCAGCCAGATAAATATTTGACCTCCTTCTGATGTTATATAAGATATACATAGGTCAATTTTTGACCTCCAAGAACACATTTATGTCCCACGGGTACTTGATCTGTGGGTTCATATACCGATGGATTTACTTCTCATGATGTCAATGAACTCATTTCTGGTCAAAGGTTCCTCAAAAAGTTTAAAACAATATAAACTTTTAGACTCTTTCTGATGTTATATTAGATATACATAGGTCATTTTTTGACCACCAGGAGCACATTTAATGCACATATCCAGAAGTAAATGTGAAGTGGAGCCTGAAGTGGCAAATCTCACCACCCGGTTGCTAGGGTTTTCTGGGTGGTTGCTACGGTGTTGTTGGTGGTTTCTAGGCATTTATTAGGGTATTCTGGGTGGTTGCTATGGTGTTTGTATGTGGTTGCTAGGGTGTTATGGGTGGTTGCCAAGGTGCTAATGTTGCTAGGGTGTTGCTATGCGGTTGCCAGGTTGTTCTCGATGGTTGTTAGGGTGTTGCTAGGTGGTTGCTGGGGTGTTCTTGTTTGCTGCTAGGGTGTTCTGGGTGGTTGCTAGGTTGTTGCTAGGGTGTTTTAGGTGGTTACTATGGTATTCTGGGTCATTGCTATGGTGTTACCAGGTGGTTGGTAGTGTTCACTTATAGTTACTATAGAGTTTCTATAATGTTTTTGGCATGATTTAGCTCTTAACTATTCGATTATTTTATTACATTTCATGTTTATATTGTTTGAAATCTTTTGAAGACCCTTTTACCATAACAATATAAACTTATAGACTCCTTCTGATGTTGTAAGAAGGACAAGGTCAATTTTTGACCTCCAGGAACATATTTATGGCACACTTCCAGAAGAAAATGTGAAGTGGTGCTTGCACTGGCAAATCTCACCACCCGGTTGCTAGAGTGTTCCCGGTGGTTGCTACAGTGTTCTGGATGGTTGCTAGGCGGTTGTTAGGGTAGTCTCTGTGGTTGCTAGGGTGTTCCTAGGTGGTTGCTAGGGTGTTCTGGGTGGTTGCCAGGGTGTTGCTAGGCAGTTGCTAGGGTGGTCTGGTTGGTTGCTAGGTGTTGCTTAAGGTGTTCTCGTTGGTTTCTCCGTGGTTGCTAGAGTGATGCTAGGGTGTTCTGGGTGGTTGCTAGTGTGTTTTGGGTGGTTACTATGGTAGTCTGTGTGGTTCCTATGGTGTTTCTAGGTGGTTGGTAATGTCCACGAATGGTTATAAAGTTTTTATAAAGTTTTTGGCAATTGATTTCTGGCCCAAATCAATGTTTGATTTTGATTATGTATCATCAAAAGGTAGTTAAAATAAGGACTCCTGTATGGCTTCAGTGACATCAAAAGGAGTTAATGAGTATGTTTAGACCATTCAAGATCAAGTACTCGTGTGCCACAACTATGTTCAGTAGGTCAAAAAGGAACATGTAATATCAGAAGGAGTCTCATAGTTTTTCTTGTTTAAAACATTTGAGGACCCTTTGACCAGAAATGAGTTAAATACATAAGATGTGGACATTCTATATGGCTTAAGAAGCATCAAAAATAGTCTTTGAGAATTTATAGAAAGTTCGAGACCTAATACTCGTGGGCCAGGACTATGTTTGTGGGTCAAATAGAAACCTCTAGTTCGAGGAAGCATAAGAAGTAGTCTATTTAGTATGTATAGAAAGTTCAATATCAGGTACTCGTGGGAGAGATATATGTTCAGTCAAATATCTTCCTGCTCATAAAACATCACAAGTAGTAAAAATCAATGTATAGTAACCTAACGATCAAGTACCCTTTGACCAGAAATGAGTTCAATGGGTCCGATCTAAACAATCCATGTGGCTAATATGTTCATTAGGTAAAATAAGGACTCTTGTATGGCTTCAGTAACATCAAAAGTAGTCAATGAGTATGTTTAGAAAGTTTAAGATGTGGGCCAGAACTATGTTCAGTAGGTCAAATAGGAACCTTTGTAGAGCTATATCATCAAAATGTGTCTATAAACTTAAATTGTTTAAAAACTTTTGAGGACCCTTTTACCAGAAATGAGCTCAATAGCTATACCATACACTGTAAAGTGACATCTCATGTGATGTTTTCTCGTCTGTGCACAAATAAATTAGTTTGTAAAATAAAAAAGCATGCAAAATCACATTATATATTTTCATAGCAACGAGGAACAAGTCAGATAGGTCATGCAATGCACTGAAACACGTCTTAGGCGTTTTCCTTTCACCACGCAGAGGTTATTGCATGCATATTGCATAACGAGGAACAAGTCAGATAGGTCATGCAATGCACTGAAACACGTCTTAGGCGTTTTCCTTCACCGCGCAGAGGTTAGTTATTGCGTGCATATTGCATGACGAGGAACAAGTCAGATAGGTCAGGCAATGCACTGAAACATGTCTTAGGCTTTTCCTTTCACCAAGCAGAGGTTAGTTATTGCGTGCATATTGCATGACGAAGAACAAGCCAGATAGGTCATGCATGCATGCAAAGGTTAGTTATTGCGTGCATATTGCATGACGAGGAACAAGTCAGATAGGTCACGCAATGCACTAAAACATGTCTTAAGCGTTTTCCTTTAACCACGCAGAGGTTAGTTATTGCGTGCATATTGCATGACGAGGAACAAGTCAGATAGGTCATGCAATGCACTGAAACACGTCGTAAGCGTTTTCCTTTCACCACGCAGAGGTTATTGCATGCCTATTGCATAACGAGGAACAAGTCAGATAGGTCATGCAATGCACTGAAACACGTCTTAGGCGTTTTCCTTTCACCACGCAGAGGTTATTGCATGCATATTGCATAACGAGGAACAAATCAGATAGGTCATGCAATGCACTGAAACACGTCTTAGGCGTTTTCCTTCACCGCGCAGAGGTTAGTTATTACTTGCATATTGCATGATGAGGAACAAGTCAGATAGGTCATGCAATGCACTGAAACATGTCTTAGGCGTTTTCCTTTCACCGCGCAGAGTTTAGTTCTTGCACGCATAATGCATGACGAGGAACAAGTCAGATAGGTCATGCAATGCACTGAAACACGTCGTAAGCGTTTTCCTTTCACCACGCAGAGGTTATTGCATGCATATTGCATAACGAGGAACAAGTCAGATAGGTCATGCAATGCACTGAAACACGTCTTAGGCGTTTTCCTTCACCGCGCAAAGGTTAGTTATTGCGTGCATATTGCATGACGAGGAACAAGTCAGATAGGTCATGCAATGCACTGAAACATGTCTTAGGCTTTTTCCTTTCACCAAGCAGAGGTTAGTTATTGTGTGCATATTGCATGACGAAGAACAAGCTAGATAGGTCATGCATGCATGCAAAGGTTAGTTATTGCGTGCATATTGCATGACGAGGAACAACTCAGATAGGTCATGCAATGCACTAAAACATGTCTTAGGCGTTTTCCTTTAACTACGCAGAGGTTAGTTATTGCGTGCATATTGCATGACGAAGAACAAGCCCGATAAGTCATGCAATGCATTGAAACACGTCTTAGACGTTATCCTTTCACCGTGCAGAGTTTAGTTCTTGCATGCATATTGCATGACGAGGAAAAATTCAGATAGATCATGCAATGCACTGAAACACGTCTCAGGCGTTTTCTTTTCACCACGCATAGGTTATTGCATGCATATTGCATAACGAGGAACAAGTCAGATAGGTCATCCAATGCACTGAAACACGTCTGAGGCGTTTTCTTTTCACCTCGCAGAGGTTAGTTATTGCGTGCATATTGCATGACGAGGAACAAGCCAGATAGGCTAGGTCATGCAATGCACTGAAACACGTCTTTTGCGTTTTCCTTTCACCGCGCAGAGTTTAGATCTTGCATGCATATTGCATGACGAGGAACAAGTCAGGTAGGTCATTCAATGCACTGAAACACATCTTAGAGGTTTTCCTTTCACCGCGCAGAGGTTAGTTATGCGTGCATATTGCACGATGAAGAACAAGCCAGATAGGTCTTGCAATGCACTGAAACACGTCTTAGGCGTTTTCCTTTCACCAAGCAGAGTTTAGTTCTTGCATGCATATTGCATAACGATAAATAGGTCAGATAGGTCATGCAATACACTGAAACACGTCGTAGGCGTTTTCCTTTCACCGCGCAGAGGTTAGTTATTGCGTGCATATTGCATGACGAGGAACAAGTCAGGTCATGCAATGCACTGAAACACGTCTTAGGCGTTATCCTTTCACCTCGCAAAGGAGATTTACTGCGTGCATATTGCATGACGAGGAAAAAGTCAGATAGATCATGCAATGCACTGAAACACGTCTTAGGTGTTATCCTTTCACCGCGCAGAGGTTAGTTATTGCGTGCATATTGCATGACGAGGAACAAGTCAGATAGGTCATGCAATGCACTGAAACACGTCTTAGGAGTTTTCCTTTCACCGCTCAGAGGTTAGTTATTGCGTGCATATTGCATGACGAGGAACAAGTCAGATAGGTCCTGCAATGCACTGAAACACGTCTTAGTCGTTTTCCTTTCACCGCGCAGAGGTTAGTTATTGAGTGCATATTGCATGACGAGGAACGAGTCAGATAGGTCATGCAATGCAATGAAACACATCTTAGGCGTTTTCCTTTCACCGCGCAGAGGTTAGTTATTGCGTGCATATGCAGTACGAGAAACAAGTTAGATATATCATGCAATGCAACGAAACACTTCTTATGGTGTTTTCTTTTCATTGCTCAGAGTTTAGTTATTTTTGTGCATATGCATAACTTAGGAACAAGTTGGTCAGCATGATTTTTTCAAGTAAGACATGGTCCTGGATCAACATATTTTGATGACCCTGGATCAACATTCGTGTCCCAAAAATGTTGTCCTTAACCAATCCCTACCCTTAAACCTAACTCTACTCATAACTTTTCCGTTATCAGAAGGTACAAAGGTGAATGACACTGATGTTTAAGTACTTCACTCTGGTTCTAAATCTAAACCTAAAATTGACATAAACTTGTTCCTCAAATCTGTTTGGTTGATTGAAAAGTTGATCCAGGATCAACAATGATGTTGATCCAGGAACATGTGGTAGTTGATGAAATCACGTTCACCGAACAAGTTAGATAGGTCATGCAATGCAATGAAACACATCTGTTTTCTTTTCATTGCACAGAGGTTAGTTTTTGCGTGAACAGGCCCTAATGAGGAAGAAGTTAGACATGTCTTGCAATGCAATTGAAACACATCTGAGTTGTTTTGTTTTCAATGCACAGAGGTCAGTTATTGCGAGCATATGCGTAACGAGGAACAAGTTAGAAATGTCATGCATGGCTATGAAACACATCTTATGGTGTTTTCTTTTCATTGGTCAGAGTTTAGTTATTTTTGTGCATACGTATAACGAGGAACAAGTTAGATATGTCATGCAAATGCAATGAAACACATCTTAGGTGTTTTCTTTTCACTGCGCAGAGGTTAGTTATCGCGTGGACAGGCATAACGAGCAACAAGTCAGATAGGTCATTCAAATTTTTGACCTTCAAGAACACATTCATGGCACATTTCCAGAAGAAAACGTGAAGTGGATCTTGAAGCGGCAAATCTCACCACCCGGTTGCTAGAGTGTTCTGGGAGGTTGCTACGGTGTTCTGGGTGGTTGCTAGGCATTTTTTAGGGTATTCTGTGTAATTTCTGTGGTGTTCCGGGTGGTTGCTAGGATGTTGCTAGGCGGTTGCTGGGGTGTTCCTGGTGGTTGCTAGGGTGTTGCCAAATGGTTGGTGGGGTGTTCTGGTTTGTTGCTAGGGTGTTCTCGGTGGTTGCAAGATTGTTGCTAGGTGGTTGCTAGGGTGTTGTGGTGGGTTGGAGACTTACATCTCATGATGTCATTTCAGCCAGAAAAAAAATATTTTACGTAAAGAACATTTTTCTGGCCGAAAAGTACTTGATCTTGAACTTTCCATACATGCTCATAGACTCCAGTCGATGCTTCCTAAGCCATAGAGAAGTCCATATCTGAACTATTGAAATAATTTCTGGTCAAAGGTTCCTCAAAAGGTTTTAAACAATACAAACTTATAGACTCCTGATGTTACATTATCTATACATGGGTCAATTTTTGACCTCCAGAAACACATTCATGGCATACGGGTATTTGATCTTTGGGTTAATATACAGAGAGCTTTACTTTTCATGATGTCATTTCAGCCAGAAAGATGTTTGACCTACTGAACATATTTCTGGCCCAAAAGTACTTGATCTTGTATTTTCCAATCATACTCCTAAGCCACAGAGAAGTTCACATCTGAGCTATTGAAATCATTTCTGGTCAAAGGTTCCTCAAAAGGTTTTAAACAATATAACCTTATAGACTCCTGATGTTATATTAGCTATACATAGGTCAATTTTTGACCTCCAGAAACACTTTCATGGCATACGGGTATTTGATCTTTGGGTTAATATACAGAGAGCTTTACTTCTCATGATGTCATTTCAGCCAGAAAGATATTTGACCTACTGAACATATTTCTGGCTTAAAAGTACTTGATCTTGTATTTTCCATTCATACTCATAGACTCCAACAGATCCTTCCTAAGCCATAGAGATGTCCATTTCTGAGCTATTGAACTCATTTCTGGTCAAAGATTCTTCAAAAGGTTTTAAACCATATAAACTTATAGACTCCTGATGTTACATGAGCTATACATAGGTCAATTTTTGACCTCCAGAAACACATTTATGGGCCACAGGTATTTGATATTTGGGTTAATTTACCGAGAGCTTTACTTCTCATGATGTCATATCAGACAGAAAGATATTTGACCTACTGAACATATTTCTAGCCCAAAAGTGCTTGATCTTGTACTTTCCATTCATACTCATATTTTCCAACAAATGCTTCCTAAGCCATAGAGATGTCCATATCTGACCTATTGAACTCATTTCTGGTCAAAGGTTCCTCAAAAAATTTAAAACAATATAAACTTTTTGACTCCTTCTGATGTTATATTAGATATACATAGGTCAATGTTTGACCTCCAGGAACACATTGTGGCACATTTCCAGAAGAAAACGTGAAGGGGAGCTTGAAGCGGCAAATCTCACCACCCGGTTGCTCGGGTGTTCTGGGAGTTTGCTACGGTGTTCTGGGTGGTTGCTAGGCATTTTTTAGGGTATTCTGGGTGATTGCTATGGTGTTCCGGGTGGTTGCTAGGTGGTTGCTGGGGTGTTCCTGGTGGTTGCTAGGGTGTTGCCATATGGTTTTGCTGGGGTGTTCTGGTTTGTTGCTAGGGTGTTGTCGGTGGTTGCTAGGGTGTTGCTAGGTGATTGCTAGGGTGTTTTGGTGGGTTGGAGATTTACTTCTCATGATGTCATTTCAGCCAGAAAAATATTTTACGTAAAGAACAAATTTCTGGCCCAAAAGTACTTGATCTTGAACTTTCCATACGTACTCATAGACTATGTAATATAACATTCTGATGTTATATTACACAGGTCAATTTTTGACCTCCAGGAACACTTTTCATGGCACACGGGTGCTTGATCTTTGGGTTAATATACCGAGAGATTTACTTCTCATGATGTCATTTCAGCCAGACAAATATTTGACCTACTGAACATGTTTATGGCCCAAAAGAACTTGATCTTGAACTTTCCATACATACTCAGAGACTGCAGTCGATGCTTCCTAAGCCATAGAGAGGTCCATATCTGAAACTAGTGAAATCATTTCTGGTCAAAGGTTCCTCAAAAGGTTTTAAACAATATAAACTTATAGACTCCTGATGTTAAATTAGCTATACATAGGTCAATTTTTGACCTCCAGAAACACATTTATGGCATACGGGTATTTGATCTTTGGGCTAATATACCGAGAGCTTTACTTCTCATGATGTCATTTCAGACAGAAAGATATTTGACCTATATTTCTGGCCCAAAAGTATTTGATCTTGAACTTTCCATATATACTCATAGACTCCAACAGATGCTTCCTAAGCCATAGAGAAGTCCATATCTGACCTATTAAACTCATTTCTGGTCAAAGGTTCCTCAAAAGTTTTTAAACAAATATGAACTTATAGACTCCTGATGTTGCATTAGCTATATATAGGTCAATTTTTGACCTCCAGAAACACATTTATGGCCCATGGGTATTTGATCTTTGGGTTCATATACTGATGGATTTAATTCTCATGATGTCATTTCAGCCAGATAAATATTTGACCTCCTTCTGATGTTATATAAGATATACATAGGTCAATTTTTGACCTCCAAGAACACATTTATGTCCCACGGGTACTTGATCTGTGGGTTCATATACCGATGGATTTACTTCTCATGATGTCAATGAACTCATTTCTGGTCAAAGGTTCCTCAAAAAGTTTAAAACAATATAAACTTTTAGACTCTTTCTGATGTTATATTAGATATACATAGGTCATTTTTTGCCCACCAGGAGCACATTTAATGCACATATCCAGAAGTAAATGTGAAGTGGAGCCTGAAGTGGCAAATCTCACCACCCGGTTGCTAGGGTTTTCTGGGTGGTTGCTACGGTGTTGTTGGTGGTTTCTAGGCATTTATTAGGGTATTCTGGGTGGTTGCTATGGTGTTTGTATGTGGTTGCTAGGGTGTTATGGGTGGTTGCCAAGGTGCTAATGTTGCTAGGGTGTTGCTATGCGGTTGCCAGGTTGTTCTCGATGGTTGTTAGGGTGTTGCTAGGTGGTTGCTGGGGTGTTCTTGTTTGCTGCTAGGGTGTTCTGGGTGGTTGCTAGGTTGTTGCTAGGGTGTTTTAGGTGGTTACTATGGTATTCTGGGTCATTGCTATGGTGTTACCAGGTGGTTGGTAGTGTTCACTTATAGTTACTATAGAGTTTCTATAATGTTTTTGGCATGATTTAGCTCTTAACTATTCGATTATTTTATTACATTTCATGTTTATATTGTTTGAAATCTTTTGAAGACCCTTTTACCATAACAATATAAACTTATAGACTCCTTCTGATGTTGTAAGAAGGACAAGGTCAATTTTTGACCTCCAGGAACATATTTATGGCACACTTCCAGAAGAAAATGTGAAGTGGTGCTTGCACTGGCAAATCTCACCACCCGGTTGCTAGAGTGTTCCCGGTGGTTGCTACAGTGTTCTGGATGGTTGCTAGGCGGTTGTTAGGGTAGTCTCTGTGGTTGCTAGGGTGTTCCTAGGTGGTTGCTAGGGTGTTCTGGGTGGTTGCCAGGGTGTTGCTAGGCAGTTGCTAGGGTGGTCTGGTTGGTTGCTAGGTGTTGCTTAAGGTGTTCTCGTTGGTTTCTCCGTGGTTGCTAGAGTGATGCTAGGGTGTTCTGGGTGGTTGCTAGTGTGTTTTGGGTGGTTACTATGGTAGTCTGTGTGGTTCCTATGGTGTTTCTAGGTGGTTGGTAATGTCCACGAATGGTTATAAAGTTTTTATAAAGTTTTTGGCAATTGATTTCTGGCCCAAATCAATGTTTGATTTTGATTATGTATCATCAAAAGGTAGTTAAAATAAGGACTCCTGTATGGCTTCAGTGACATCAAAAGGAGTTAATGAGTATGTTTAGACCATTCAAGATCAAGTACTCGTGTGCCACAACTATGTTCAGTAGGTCAAAAAGGAACATGTAATATCAGAAGGAGTCTCATAGTTTTTCTTGTTTAAAACATTTGAGGACCCTTTGACCAGAAATGAGTTAAATACATAAGATGTGGACATTCTATATGGCTTAAGAAGCATCAAAAATAGTCTTTGAGAATTTATAGAAAGTTCGAGACCTAATACTCGTGGGCCAGGACTATGTTTGTGGGTCAAATAGAAACCTCTAGTTCGAGGAAGCATAAGAAGTAGTCTATTTAGTATGTATAGAAAGTTCAATATCAGGTACTCGTGGGAGAGATATATGTTCAGTCAAATATCTTCCTGCTCATAAAACATCACAAGTAGTAAAAATCAATGTATAGTAACCTAACGATCAAGTACCCTTTGACCAGAAATGAGTTCAATGGGTCCGATCTAAACAATCCATGTGGCTAATATGTTCATTAGGTAAAATAAGGACTCTTGTATGGCTTCAGTAACATCAAAAGTAGTCAATGAGTATGTTTAGAAAGTTTAAGATGTGGGCCAGAACTATGTTCAGTAGGTCAAATAGGAACCTTTGTAGAGCTATATCATCAAAATGTGTCTATAAACTTAAATTGTTTAAAAACTTTTGAGGACCCTTTTACCAGAAATGAGCTCAATAGCTATACCATACACTGTAAAGTGACATCTCATGTGATGTTTTCTCGTCTGTGCACAAATAAATTAGTTTGTAAAATAAAAAAGCATGCAAAATCACATTATATATTTTCATAGCAACGAGGAACAAGTCAGATAGGTCATGCAATGCACTGAAACACGTCTTAGGCGTTTTCCTTTCACCACGCAGAGGTTATTGCATGCATATTGCATAACGAGGAACAAGTCAGATAGGTCATGCAATGCACTGAAACACGTCTTAGGCGTTTTCCTTCACCGCGCAGAGGTTAGTTATTGCGTGCATATTGCATGACGAGGAACAAGTCAGATAGGTCAGGCAATGCACTGAAACATGTCTTAGGCTTTTCCTTTCACCAAGCAGAGGTTAGTTATTGCGTGCATATTGCATGACGAAGAACAAGCCAGATAGGTCATGCATGCATGCAAAGGTTAGTTATTGCGTGCATATTGCATGACGAGGAACAAGTCAGATAGGTCACGCAATGCACTAAAACATGTCTTAAGCGTTTTCCTTTAACCACGCAGAGGTTAGTTATTGCGTGCATATTGCATGACGAGGAACAAGTCAGATAGGTCATGCAATGCACTGAAACACGTCGTAAGCGTTTTCCTTTCACCACGCAGAGGTTATTGCATGCCTATTGCATAACGAGGAACAAGTCAGATAGGTCATGCAATGCACTGAAACACGTCTTAGGCGTTTTCCTTTCACCACGCAGAGGTTATTGCATGCATATTGCATAACGAGGAACAAATCAGATAGGTCATGCAATGCACTGAAACACGTCTTAGGCGTTTTCCTTCACCGCGCAGAGGTTAGTTATTACTTGCATATTGCATGATGAGGAACAAGTCAGATAGGTCATGCAATGCACTGAAACATGTCTTAGGCGTTTTCCTTTCACCGCGCAGAGTTTAGTTCTTGCACGCATAATGCATGACGAGGAACAAGTCAGATAGGTCATGCAATGCACTGAAACACGTCGTAAGCGTTTTCCTTTCACCACGCAGAGGTTATTGCATGCATATTGCATAACGAGGAACAAGTCAGATAGGTCATGCAATGCACTGAAACACGTCTTAGGCGTTTTCCTTCACCGCGCAAAGGTTAGTTATTGCGTGCATATTGCATGACGAGGAACAAGTCAGATAGGTCATGCAATGCACTGAAACATGTCTTAGGCTTTTTCCTTTCACCAAGCAGAGGTTAGTTATTGTGTGCATATTGCATGACGAAGAACAAGCTAGATAGGTCATGCATGCATGCAAAGGTTAGTTATTGCGTGCATATTGCATGACGAGGAACAACTCAGATAGGTCATGCAATGCACTAAAACATGTCTTAGGCGTTTTCCTTTAACTACGCAGAGGTTAGTTATTGCGTGCATATTGCATGACGAAGAACAAGCCCGATAAGTCATGCAATGCATTGAAACACGTCTTAGACGTTATCCTTTCACCGTGCAGAGTTTAGTTCTTGCATGCATATTGCATGACGAGGAAAAATTCAGATAGATCATGCAATGCACTGAAACACGTCTCAGGCGTTTTCTTTTCACCACGCATAGGTTATTGCATGCATATTGCATAACGAGGAACAAGTCAGATAGGTCATCCAATGCACTGAAACACGTCTGAGGCGTTTTCTTTTCACCTCGCAGAGGTTAGTTATTGCGTGCATATTGCATGACGAGGAACAAGCCAGATAGGCTAGGTCATGCAATGCACTGAAACACGTCTTTTGCGTTTTCCTTTCACCGCGCAGAGTTTAGATCTTGCATGCATATTGCATGACGAGGAACAAGTCAGGTAGGTCATTCAATGCACTGAAACACATCTTAGAGGTTTTCCTTTCACCGCGCAGAGGTTAGTTATGCGTGCATATTGCACGATGAAGAACAAGCCAGATAGGTCTTGCAATGCACTGAAACACGTCTTAGGCGTTTTCCTTTCACCAAGCAGAGTTTAGTTCTTGCATGCATATTGCATAACGATAAATAGGTCAGATAGGTCATGCAATACACTGAAACACGTCGTAGGCGTTTTCCTTTCACCGCGCAGAGGTTAGTTATTGCGTGCATATTGCATGACGAGGAACAAGTCAGGTCATGCAATGCACTGAAACACGTCTTAGGCGTTATCCTTTCACCTCGCAAAGGAGATTTACTGCGTGCATATTGCATGACGAGGAAAAAGTCAGATAGATCATGCAATGCACTGAAACACGTCTTAGGTGTTATCCTTTCACCGCGCAGAGGTTAGTTATTGCGTGCATATTGCATGACGAGGAACAAGTCAGATAGGTCATGCAATGCACTGAAACACGTCTTAGGAGTTTTCCTTTCACCGCTCAGAGGTTAGTTATTGCGTGCATATTGCATGACGAGGAACAAGTCAGATAGGTCCTGCAATGCACTGAAACACGTCTTAGTCGTTTTCCTTTCACCGCGCAGAGGTTAGTTATTGAGTGCATATTGCATGACGAGGAACGAGTCAGATAGGTCATGCAATGCAATGAAACACATCTTAGGCGTTTTCCTTTCACCGCGCAGAGGTTAGTTATTGCGTGCATATGCAGTACGAGAAACAAGTTAGATATATCATGCAATGCAACGAAACACTTCTTATGGTGTTTTCTTTTCATTGCTCAGAGTTTAGTTATTTTTGTGCATATGCATAACTTAGGAACAAGTTGGTCAGCATGATTTTTTCAAGTAAGACATGGTCCTGGATCAACATATTTTGATGACCCTGGATCAACATTCGTGTCCCAAAAATGTTGTCCTTAACCAATCCCTACCCTTAAACCTAACTCTACTCATAACTTTTCCGTTATCAGAAGGTACAAAGGTGAATGACACTGATGTTTAAGTACTTCACTCTGGTTCTAAATCTAAACCTAAAATTGACATAAACTTGTTCCTCAAATCTGTTTGGTTGATTGAAAAGTTGATCCAGGATCAACAATGATGTTGATCCAGGAACATGTGGTAGTTGATGAAATCACGTTCACCGAACAAGTTAGATAGGTCATGCAATGCAATGAAACACATCTGTTTTCTTTTCATTGCACAGAGGTTAGTTTTTGCGTGAACAGGCCCTAATGAGGAAGAAGTTAGACATGTCTTGCAATGCAATTGAAACACATCTGAGTTGTTTTGTTTTCAATGCACAGAGGTCAGTTATTGCGAGCATATGCGTAACGAGGAACAAGTTAGAAATGTCATGCATGGCTATGAAACACATCTTATGGTGTTTTCTTTTCATTGGTCAGAGTTTAGTTATTTTTGTGCATACGTATAACGAGGAACAAGTTAGATATGTCATGCAAATGCAATGAAACACATCTTAGGTGTTTTCTTTTCACTGCGCAGAGGTTAGTTATCGCGTGGACAGGCATAACGAGCAACAAGTCAGATAGGTCATTCAAATTTTTGACCTTCAAGAACACATTCATGGCACATTTCCAGAAGAAAACGTGAAGTGGATCTTGAAGCGGCAAATCTCACCACCCGGTTGCTAGAGTGTTCTGGGAGGTTGCTACGGTGTTCTGGGTGGTTGCTAGGCATTTTTTAGGGTATTCTGTGTAATTTCTGTGGTGTTCCGGGTGGTTGCTAGGATGTTGCTAGGCGGTTGCTGGGGTGTTCCTGGTGGTTGCTAGGGTGTTGCCAAATGGTTGGTGGGGTGTTCTGGTTTGTTGCTAGGGTGTTCTCGGTGGTTGCAAGATTGTTGCTAGGTGGTTGCTAGGGTGTTGTGGTGGGTTGGAGACTTACATCTCATGATGTCATTTCAGCCAGAAAAAAAATATTTTACGTAAAGAACATTTTTCTGGCCGAAAAGTACTTGATCTTGAACTTTCCATACATGCTCATAGACTCCAGTCGATGCTTCCTAAGCCATAGAGAAGTCCATATCTGAACTATTGAAATAATTTCTGGTCAAAGGTTCCTCAAAAGGTTTTAAACAATACAAACTTATAGACTCCTGATGTTACATTATCTATACATGGGTCAATTTTTGACCTCCAGAAACACATTCATGGCATACGGGTATTTGATCTTTGGGTTAATATACAGAGAGCTTTACTTTTCATGATGTCATTTCAGCCAGAAAGATGTTTGACCTACTGAACATATTTCTGGCCCAAAAGTACTTGATCTTGTATTTTCCAATCATACTCCTAAGCCACAGAGAAGTTCACATCTGAGCTATTGAAATCATTTCTGGTCAAAGGTTCCTCAAAAGGTTTTAAACAATATAACCTTATAGACTCCTGATGTTATATTAGCTATACATAGGTCAATTTTTGACCTCCAGAAACACTTTCATGGCATACGGGTATTTGATCTTTGGGTTAATATACAGAGAGCTTTACTTCTCATGATGTCATTTCAGCCAGAAAGATATTTGACCTACTGAACATATTTCTGGCTTAAAAGTACTTGATCTTGTATTTTCCATTCATACTCATAGACTCCAACAGATCCTTCCTAAGCCATAGAGATGTCCATTTCTGAGCTATTGAACTCATTTCTGGTCAAAGATTCTTCAAAAGGTTTTAAACCATATAAACTTATAGACTCCTGATGTTACATGAGCTATACATAGGTCAATTTTTGACCTCCAGAAACACATTTATGGGCCACAGGTATTTGATATTTGGGTTAATTTACCGAGAGCTTTACTTCTCATGATGTCATATCAGACAGAAAGATATTTGACCTACTGAACATATTTCTAGCCCAAAAGTGCTTGATCTTGTACTTTCCATTCATACTCATATTTTCCAACAAATGCTTCCTAAGCCATAGAGATGTCCATATCTGACCTATTGAACTCATTTCTGGTCAAAGGTTCCTCAAAAAATTTAAAACAATATAAACTTTTTGACTCCTTCTGATGTTATATTAGATATACATAGGTCAATGTTTGACCTCCAGGAACACATTGTGGCACATTTCCAGAAGAAAACGTGAAGGGGAGCTTGAAGCGGCAAATCTCACCACCCGGTTGCTCGGGTGTTCTGGGAGTTTGCTACGGTGTTCTGGGTGGTTGCTAGGCATTTTTTAGGGTATTCTGGGTGATTGCTATGGTGTTCCGGGTGGTTGCTAGGTGGTTGCTGGGGTGTTCCTGGTGGTTGCTAGGGTGTTGCCATATGGTTTTGCTGGGGTGTTCTGGTTTGTTGCTAGGGTGTTGTCGGTGGTTGCTAGGGTGTTGCTAGGTGATTGCTAGGGTGTTTTGGTGGGTTGGAGATTTACTTCTCATGATGTCATTTCAGCCAGAAAAATATTTTACGTAAAGAACAAATTTCTGGCCCAAAAGTACTTGATCTTGAACTTTCCATACGTACTCATAGACTATGTAATATAACATTCTGATGTTATATTACACAGGTCAATTTTTGACCTCCAGGAACACTTTTCATGGCACACGGGTGCTTGATCTTTGGGTTAATATACCGAGAGATTTACTTCTCATGATGTCATTTCAGCCAGACAAATATTTGACCTACTGAACATGTTTATGGCCCAAAAGAACTTGATCTTGAACTTTCCATACATACTCAGAGACTGCAGTCGATGCTTCCTAAGCCATAGAGAGGTCCATATCTGAAACTAGTGAAATCATTTCTGGTCAAAGGTTCCTCAAAAGGTTTTAAACAATATAAACTTATAGACTCCTGATGTTAAATTAGCTATACATAGGTCAATTTTTGACCTCCAGAAACACATTTATGGCATACGGGTATTTGATCTTTGGGCTAATATACCGAGAGCTTTACTTCTCATGATGTCATTTCAGACAGAAAGATATTTGACCTATATTTCTGGCCCAAAAGTATTTGATCTTGAACTTTCCATATATACTCATAGACTCCAACAGATGCTTCCTAAGCCATAGAGAAGTCCATATCTGACCTATTAAACTCATTTCTGGTCAAAGGTTCCTCAAAAGTTTTTAAACAAATATGAACTTATAGACTCCTGATGTTGCATTAGCTATATATAGGTCAATTTTTGACCTCCAGAAACACATTTATGGCCCATGGGTATTTGATCTTTGGGTTCATATACTGATGGATTTAATTCTCATGATGTCATTTCAGCCAGATAAATATTTGACCTCCTTCTGATGTTATATAAGATATACATAGGTCAATTTTTGACCTCCAAGAACACATTTATGTCCCACGGGTACTTGATCTGTGGGTTCATATACCGATGGATTTACTTCTCATGATGTCAATGAACTCATTTCTGGTCAAAGGTTCCTCAAAAAGTTTAAAACAATATAAACTTTTAGACTCTTTCTGATGTTATATTAGATATACATAGGTCATTTTTTGCCCACCAGGAGCACATTTAATGCACATATCCAGAAGTAAATGTGAAGTGGAGCCTGAAGTGGCAAATCTCACCACCCGGTTGCTAGGGTTTTCTGGGTGGTTGCTACGGTGTTGTTGGTGGTTTCTAGGCATTTATTAGGGTATTCTGGGTGGTTGCTATGGTGTTTGTATGTGGTTGCTAGGGTGTTATGGGTGGTTGCCAAGGTGCTAATGTTGCTAGGGTGTTGCTATGCGGTTGCCAGGTTGTTCTCGATGGTTGTTAGGGTGTTGCTAGGTGGTTGCTGGGGTGTTCTTGTTTGCTGCTAGGGTGTTCTGGGTGGTTGCTAGGTTGTTGCTAGGGTGTTTTAGGTGGTTACTATGGTATTCTGGGTCATTGCTATGGTGTTACCAGGTGGTTGGTAGTGTTCACTTATAGTTACTATAGAGTTTCTATAATGTTTTTGGCATGATTTAGCTCTTAACTATTCGATTATTTTATTACATTTCATGTTTATATTGTTTGAAATCTTTTGAAGACCCTTTTACCATAACAATATAAACTTATAGACTCCTTCTGATGTTGTAAGAAGGACAAGGTCAATTTTTGACCTCCAGGAACATATTTATGGCACACTTCCAGAAGAAAATGTGAAGTGGTGCTTGCACTGGCAAATCTCACCACCCGGTTGCTAGGGTGTTCCCGGTGGTTGCTACAGTGTTCTGGATGGTTGCTAGGCGGTTGTTAGGGTAGTCTCTGTGGTTGCTAGGGTGTTCCTAGGTGGTTGCTAGGGTGTTCTGGGTGGTTGCCAGGGTGTTGCTAGGCAGTTGCTAGGGTGGTCTGGTTGGTTGCTAGGAGTTGCTTAAGGTGTTCTCGTTGGTTGCTCCGTGGTTGCTAGAGTGATGCTAGGGTGTTCTGGGTGGTTGCTAGTGTGTTTTGGGTGGTTACTATGGTAGTCTGTGTGGTTCCTATGGTGTTTCTAGGTGGTTGGTAATGTCCACGAATGGTTATAAAGTTTTTATAAAGTTTTTGGCAATTGATTTCTGGCCCAAATCAATGTTTGATTTTGATTATGTCATCAAAAGGTAGTTAAAATAAGGACTCCTGTATGGCTTCAGTGACATCAAAAGGAGTTAATGAGTATGTTTAGACCATTCAAGATCAAGTACTCGTGTGCCACAACTATGTTCAGTAGGTCAAAAAGGAACATGTAATATCAGAAGGAGTCTCATAGTTTTTCTTGTTTAAAACATTTGAGGACCCTTTGACCAGAAATGAGTTAAATACATAAGATGTGGACATTCTATATGGCTTAAGAAGCATCAAAAATAGTCTTTGAGAATTTATAGAAAGTTCGAGACCTAATACTCGTGGGCCAGGACTATGTTTGTGGGTCAAATAGAAACCTCTAGTTCGAGGAAGCATAAGAAGTAGTCTATTTAGTATGTATAGAAAGTTCAATATCAGGTACTCGTGGGAGAGATATATGTTCAGTCAAATATCTTCCTGCTCATAAAACATCACAAGTAGTAAAAATCAATGTATAGTAACCTAACGATCAAGTACCCTTTGACCAGAAATGAGTTCAATGGGTCCGATCTAAACAATCCATGTGGCTAATATGTTCATTAGGTAAAATAAGGACTCTTGTATGGCTTCAGTAACATCAAAAGTAGTCAATGAGTATGTTTAGAAAGTTTAAGATGTGGGCCAGAACTATGTTCAGTAGGTCAAATAGGAACCTTTGTAGAGCTATATCATCAAAATGTGTCTATAAACTTAAATTGTTTAAAAACTTTTGAGGACCCTTTTACCAGAAATGAGCTCAATAGCTATACCATACACTGTAAAGTGACATCTCATGTGATGTTTTCTCGTCTGTGCACAAATAAATTAGTTTGTAAAATAAAAAAGCATGCAAAATCACATTATATATTTTCATAGCAACGAGGAACAAGTCAGATAGGTCATGCAATGCACTGAAACACGTCTTAGGCGTTTTCCTTTCACCACGCAGAGGTTATTGCATGCATATTGCATAACGAGGAACAAGTCAGATAGGTCATGCAATGCACTGAAACACGTCTTAGGCGTTTTCCTTCACCGCGCAGAGGTTAGTTATTGCGTGCATATTGCATGACGAGGAACAAGTCAGATAGGTCAGGCAATGCACTGAAACATGTCTTAGGCTTTTCCTTTCACCAAGCAGAGGTTAGTTATTGCGTGCATATTGCATGACGAAGAACAAGCCAGATAGGTCATGCATGCATGCAAAGGTTAGTTATTGCGTGCATATTGCATGACGAGGAACAAGTCAGATAGGTCACGCAATGCACTAAAACATGTCTTAAGCGTTTTCCTTTAACCACGCAGAGGTTAGTTATTGCGTGCATATTGCATGACGAGGAACAAGTCAGATAGGTCATGCAATGCACTGAAACACGTCGTAAGCGTTTTCCTTTCACCACGCAGAGGTTATTGCATGCCTATTGCATAACGAGGAACAAGTCAGATAGGTCATGCAATGCACTGAAACACGTCTTAGGCGTTTTCCTTTCACCACGCAGAGGTTATTGCATGCATATTGCATAACGAGGAACAAATCAGATAGGTCATGCAATGCACTGAAACACGTCTTAGGCGTTTTCCTTCACCGCGCAGAGGTTAGTTATTACTTGCATATTGCATGATGAGGAACAAGTCAGATAGGTCATGCAATGCACTGAAACATGTCTTAGGCTTTTCCTTTCACCAAGCAGAGGTTAGTTATTGCGTAAATATTGCATGACGAAGAACAAGCCAGATAGGTCATGCATGCATGCAAAGGTTAGTGTTTGCGTGCATATTGCATGACGAGGAACAAGTCAGATAGGTCACGCAATGCACTAAAACATGTCTTAAGCGTTTTGCTTTAACCACGCAGAGGTTAGTTATTGTGTGCATATTGCATGACGAAGAACAAGCCAGATAGGTCATGCAATGCACTGAAACACGTCTTAGGCGTTTTCCTTTCACCGCGCAGAGTTTAGTTCTTGCACGCATATTGCATGACGAGGAACAAGTCAGATAGGTCATGCAATGCACTGAAACACGTCGTAAGCGTTTTCCTTTCACCACGCAGAGGTTATTGCATGCATATTGCATAACGAGGAACAAGTCAGATAGGTCATGCAATGCACTGAAACACGTCTTAGGCGTTTTCCTTCACCGCGCAAAGGTTAGTTATTGCGTGCATATTGCATGACGAGGAACAAGTCAGATAGGTCATGCAATGAACTGAAACATGTCTTAGGCTTTTTCCTTTCACCAAGCAGAGGTTAGTTATTGTGTGCATATTGCATGACGAAGAACAAGCTAGATAGGTCATGCATGCATGCAAAGGTTAGTTATTGCGTGCATATTGCATGACGAGGAACAACTCAGATAGGTCATGCAATGCACTAAAACATGTCTTAGGCGTTTTCCTTTAACTACGCAGAGGTTAGTTATTGCGTGCATATTGCATGACGAAGAACAAGCCCGATAAGTCATGCAATGCATTGAAACACGTCTTAGACGTTATCCTTTCACCGTGCAGAGTTTAGTTCTTGCATGCATATTGCATGACGAGGAAAAATTCAGATAGATCATGCAATGCACTGAAACACGTCTCAGGCGTTTTCTTTTCACCACGCATAGGTTATTGCATGCATATTGCATAACGAGGAACAAGTCAGATAGGTCAACCAATGCACTGAAACACGTCTGAGGCGTTTTCTTTTCACCTCGCAGAGGTTAGTTATTGCGTGCATATTGCATGACGAGGAACAAGCCAGATAGGTCATGCAATGCACTGAAACACGTCTTTTGCGTTTTCCTTTCACCGCGCAGAGTTTAGATCTTGCATGCATATTGCATGACGAGGAACAAGTCAGGTAGGTCATTCAATGCACTGAAACACATCTTAGAGGTTTTCCTTTCACCACGCAGAGGTTATTGCATGCCTATTGCATAACGAGGAACAAGTCAGATAGGTCATGCAATGCACTGAAACACGTCTTAGGCGTTTTCCTTTCACCACGCAGAGGTTATTGCATGCATATTGCATAACGAGGAACAAATCAGATAGGTCATGCAATGCACTGAAACACGTCTTAGGCGTTTTCCTTCACCGCGCAGAGGTTAGTTATTACTTGCATATTGCATGATGAGGAACAAGTCAGATAGGTCATGCAATGCACTGAAACATGTCTTAGGCTTTTCCTTTCACCAAGCAGAGGTTAGTTATTGCGTAAATATTGCATGACGAAGAACAAGCCAGATAGGTCATGCATGCATGCAAAGGTTAGTGTTTGCGTGCATATTGCATGACGAGGAACAAGTCAGATAGGTCACGCAATGCACTAAAACATGTCTTAAGCGTTTTGCTTTAACCACGCAGAGGTTAGTTATTGTGTGCATATTGCATGACGAAGAACAAGCCAGATAGGTCATGCAATGCACTGAAACACGTCTTAGGCGTTTTCCTTTCACCGCGCAGAGTTTAGTTCTTGCACGCATATTGCATGACGAGGAACAAGTCAGATAGGTCATGCAATGCACTGAAACACGTCGTAAGCGTTTTCCTTTCACCACGCAGAGGTTATTGCATGCATATTGCATAACGAGGAACAAGTCAGATAGGTCATGCAATGCACTGAAACACGTCTTAGGCGTTTTCCTTCACCGCGCAAAGGTTAGTTATTGCGTGCATATTGCATGACGAGGAACAAGTCAGATAGGTCATGCAATGAACTGAAACATGTCTTAGGCTTTTTCCTTTCACCAAGCAGAGGTTAGTTATTGTGTGCATATTGCATGACGAAGAACAAGCTAGATAGGTCATGCATGCATGCAAAGGTTAGTTATTGCGTGCATATTGCATGACGAGGAACAACTCAGATAGGTCATGCAATGCACTAAAACATGTCTTAGGCGTTTTCCTTTAACTACGCAGAGGTTAGTTATTGCGTGCATATTGCATGACGAAGAACAAGCCCGATAAGTCATGCAATGCATTGAAACACGTCTTAGACGTTATCCTTTCACCGTGCAGAGTTTAGTTCTTGCATGCATATTGCATGACGAGGAAAAATTCAGATAGATCATGCAATGCACTGAAACACGTCTCAGGCGTTTTCTTTTCACCACGCATAGGTTATTGCATGCATATTGCATAACGAGGAACAAGTCAGATAGGTCAACCAATGCACTGAAACACGTCTGAGGCGTTTTCTTTTCACCTCGCAGAGGTTAGTTATTGCGTGCATATTGCATGACGAGGAACAAGCCAGATAGGTCATGCAATGCACTGAAACACGTCTTTTGCGTTTTCCTTTCACCGCGCAGAGTTTAGATCTTGCATGCATATTGCATGACGAGGAACAAGTCAGGTAGGTCATTCAATGCACTGAAACACATCTTAGAGGTTTTCCTTTCACCGCGCAGAGGTTAGTTATGCGTGCATATTGCACGATGAAGAACAAGCCAGATAGGTCTTGCAATGCACTGAAACACGTCTTAGGCGTTTTCCTTTCACCAAGCAGAGTTTAGTTCTTGCATGCATATTGCATAACGATAAATAGGTCAGATAGGTCATGCACTACACTGAAACACGTCGTAGGCGTTTTCCTTTCACCGCGCAGAGGTTAGTTATTGCGTGCATATTGCATGACGAGGAACAAGTCAGGTCATGCAATGCACTGAAACACGTCTTAGGCGTTATCCTTTCACCTCGCAAAGGAGATTTACTGCGTGCATATTGCATGACGAGGAAAAAGTCAGATAGATCATGCAATGCACTGAAACACGTCTTAGGTGTTATCCTTTCACCGCGCAGAGGTTAGTTATTGCGTGCATATTGCATGACGAGGAACAAGTCAGATAGGTCATGCAATGCACTGAAACACGTCTTAGGAGTTTTCCTTTCACCGCTCAGAGGTTAGTTATTGCGTGCATATTGCATGACGAGGAACAAGTCAGATAGGTCCTGCAATGCACTGAAACACGTCTTAGTCGTTTTCCTTTCACCGCGCAGAGGTTAGTTATTGAGTGCATATTGCATGACGAGGAACGAGTCAGATAGGTCATGCAATGCAATGAAACACATCTTAGGCGTTTTCCTTTCACCGCGCAGAGGTTAGTTATTGCGTGCATATGCAGTACGAGAAACAAGTTAGATATATCATGCAATGCAACGAAACACTTCTTATGGTGTTTTCTTTTCATTGCTCAGAGTTTAGTTATTTTTGTGCATATGCATAACTTAGGAACAAGTTGGTCAGCATGATTTTTTCAAGTAAGACATGGTCCTGGATCAACATATTTTGATGACCCTGGATCAACATTCGTGTCCCAAAAATGTTGTCCTTAACCAATCCCTACCCTTAAACCTAACTCTACTCTTAACTTTTCCGTTATCAGAAGGTACAAAGGTGAATGACACTGATGTTTAAGTACTTCACTCTGGTTCTAAATCTAAACCTAAAATTGACATAAACTTGTTTATCAAATCTGTTTGGTTGATTGAAAAGTTGATCCAGGATCAACAATGATGTTGATCCAGGAACATGTGGTAGTTGATGAAATCACGTTCACCGAACAAGTTAGATAGGTCATGCAATGCAATGAAACACATCTGTTTTCTTTTCATTGCACAGAGGTTAGTTTTTGCGTGAACAGGCCCTAATGAGGAAGAAGTTAGACATGTCTTGCAATGCAATTGAAACACATCTGAGTTGTTTTGTTTTCAATGCACAGAGGTCAGTTATTGCGAGCATATGCGTAACGAGGAACAAGTTAGAAATGTCATGCATGGCTATGAAACACATCTTATGGTGTTTTCTTTTCATTGGTCAGAGTTTAGTTATTTTTGTGCATACGTATAACGAGGAACAAGTTAGATATGTCATGCAAATGCAATGAAACACATCTTAGGTGTTTTCTTTTCACTGCGCAGAGGTTAGTTATCGCGTGGACAGGCATAACGAGCAACAAGTCAGATAGGTCATTCAAATTTTTGACCTTCAAGAACACATTCATGGCACATTTCCAGAAGAAAACGTGAAGTGGATCTTGAAGCGGCAAATCTCACCACCCGGTTGCTAGAGTGTTCTGGGAGGTTGCTACGGTGTTCTGGGTGGTTGCTAGGCATTTTTTAGGGTATTCTGTGTAATTTCTGTGGTGTTCCGGGTGGTTGCTAGGATGTTGCTAGGCGGTTGCTGGGGTGTTCCTGGTGGTTGCTAGGGTGTTGCCAAATGGTTGGTGGGGTGTTCTGGTTTGTTGCTAGGGTGTTCTCGGTGGTTGCAAGATTGTTGCTAGGTGGTTGCTAGGGTGTTGTGGTGGGTTGGAGACTTACATCTCATGATGTCATTTCAGCCAGAAAAAAAATATTTTACGTAAAGAACATTTTTCTGGCCCAAAAGTACTTGATCTTGAACTTTCCATACATGCTCATAGACTCCAGTCGATGCTTCCTAAGCCATAGAGAAGTCCATATCTGAACTATTGAAATAATTTCTGGTCAAAGGTTCCTCAAAAGGTTTTAAACAATATAAACTTATAGACTCCTGATGTTACATTATCTATACATGGGTCAATTTTTGACCTCCAGAAACACATTCATGGCATACGGGTATTTGATCTTTGGGTTAATATACAGAGAGCTTTACTTTTCATGATGTCATTTCAGCCAGAAAGATGTTTGACCTACTGAACATATTTCTGGCCCAAAAGTACTTGATCTTGTATTTTCCAATCATACTCCTAAGCCACAGAGAAGTTCACATCTGAGCTATTGAAATCATTTCTGGTCAAAGGTTCCTCAAAAGGTTTTAAACAATATAACCTTATAGACTCCTGATGTTATATTAGCTATACATAGGTCAATTTTTGACCTCCAGAAACACTTTCATGGCATACGGGTATTTGATCTTTGGGTTAATATACAGAGAGCTTTACTTCTCATGATGTCATTTCAGCCAGAAAGATATTTGACCTACTGAACATATTTCTGGCTTAAAAGTACTTGATCTTGTATTTTCCATTCATACTCATAGACTCCAACAGATCCTTCCTAAGCCATAGAGATGTCCATTTCTGAGCTATTGAACTCATTTCTGGTCAAAGATTCTTCAAAAGGTTTTAAACCATATAAACTTATAGACTCCTGATGTTACATGAGCTATACATAGGTCAATTTTTGACCTCCAGAAACACATTTATGGGCCACAGGTATTTGATATTTGGGTTAATTTACCGAGAGCTTTACTTCTCATGATGTCATATCAGACAGAAAGATATTTGACCTACTGAACATATTTCTAGCCCAAAAGTGCTTGATCTTGTACTTTCCATTCATACTCATATTTTCCAACAAATGCTTCCTAAGCCATAGAGATGTCCATATCTGACCTATTGAACTAATTTCTGGTCAAAGGTTCCTCAAAAAATTTAAAACAATATAAACTTTTTGACTCCTTCTGATGTTATATTAGATATACATAGGTCAATGTTTGACCTCCAGGAACACATTGTGGCACATTTCCAGAAGAAAACGTGAAGGGGAGCTTGAAGCGGCAAATCTCACCACCCGGTTGCTCGGGTGTTCTGGGAGTTTGCTACGGTGTTCTGGGTGGTTGCTAGGCATTTTTTAGGGTATTCTGGGTGATTGCTATGGTGTTCCGGGTGGTTGCTAGGTGGTTGCTGGGGTGTTCCTGGTGGTTGCTAGGGTGTTGCCATATGGTTTTGCTGGGGTGTTCTGGTTTGTTGCTAGGGTGTTGTCGGTGGTTGCTAGGGTGTTGCTAGGTGATTGCTAGGGTGTTTTGGTGGGTTGGAGATTTACTTCTCATGATGTCATTTCAGCCAGAAAAATATTTTACGTAAAGAACAAATTTCTGGCCCAAAAGTACTTGATCTTGAACTTTCCATACGTACTCATAGACTATGTAATATAACATTCTGATGTTATATTACACAGGTCAATTTTTGACCTCCAGGAACACTTTTCATGGCACACGGGTGCTTGATCTTTGGGTTAATATACCGAGAGATTTACTTCTCATGATGTCATTTCAGCCAGACAAATATTTGACCTACTGAACATGTTTATGGCCCAAAAGAACTTGATCTTGAACTTTCCATACATACTCAGAGACTGCAGTCGATGCTTCCTAAACCATAGAGAGGTCCATATCTGAAACTAGTGAAATCATTTCTGGTCAAAGGTTCCTCAAAAGGTTTTAAACAATATAAACTTATAGACTCCTGATGTTAAATTAGCTATACATAGGTCAATTTTTGACCTCCAGAAACACATTTATGGCATACGGGTATTTGATCTTTGGGCTAATATACCGAGAGCTTTACTTCTCATGATGTCATTTCAGACAGAAAGATATTTGACCTATATTTCTGGCCCAAAAGTATTTGATCTTGAACTTTCCATATATACTCATAGACTCCAACAGATGCTTCCTAAGCCATAGAGAAGTCCATATCTGACCTATTAAACTCATTTCTGGTCAAAGGTTCCTCAAAAGTTTTTAAACAAATATGAACTTATAGACTCCTGATGTTGCATTAGCTATATATAGGTCAATTTTTGACCTCCAGAAACACATTTATGGCCCATGGGTATTTGATCTTTGGGTTCATATAGTGATGGATTTAATTCTCATGATGTCATTTCAGCCAGATAAATATTTGACCTCCTTCTGATGTTATATAAGATATACATAGGTCAATTTTTGACCTCCAAGAACACATTTATGTCCCACGGGTACTTGATCTGTGGGTTCATATACCGATGGATTTACTTCTCATGATGTCAATGAACTCATTTCTGGTCAAAGGTTCCTCAAAAAGTTTAAAACAATATAAACTTTTAGACTCTTTCTGATGTTATATTAGATATACATAGGTCATTTTTTGACCACCAGGAGCACATTTAATGCACATATCCAGAAGTAAATGTGAAGTGGAGCCTGAAGTGGCAAATCTCACCACCCGGTTGCTAGGGTTTTCTGGGTGGTTGCTACGGTGTTGTTGGTGGTTTCTAGGCATTTATTAGGGTATTCTGGGTGGTTGCTATGGTGTTTGTATGTGGTTGCTAGGGTGTTATGGGTGGTTGCCAAGGTGCTAATGTTGCTAGGGTGTTGCTATGCGGTTGCCAGGTTGTTCTCGATGGTTGTTAGGGTGTTGCTAGGTGGTTGCTGGGGTGTTCTTGTTTGCTGCTAGGGTGTTCTGGGTGGTTGCTAGGTTGTTGCTAGGGTGTTTTAGGTGGTTACTATGGTATTCTGGGTCATTGCTATGGTGTTACCAGGTGGTTGGTAGTGTTCACTTATAGTTACTATAGAGTTTCTATAATGTTTGTGGCATGATTTAGCTCTTAACTATTCGATTATTTTATTACATTTCATGTTTATATTGTTTGAAATCTTTTGAAGACCCTTTTACCATAACAATATAAACTTACTCCTTCTGATGTTGTAAGAAGGACAAGGTCAATTTTTGACCTCCAGGAACATATTTATGGCACACTTCCAGAAGAAAATGTGAAGTGGTGCTTGCACTGGCAAATCTCACCACCCGGTTGCTAGGGTGTTCCCGGTGGTTGCTACAGTGTTCTGGATGGTTGCTAGGCGGTTGTTAGGGTAGTCTCTGTGGTTGCTAGGGTGTTCCTAGGTGGTTGCTAGGGTGTTCTGGGTGGTTGCCAGGGTGTTGCTAGGCAGTTGCTAGGGTGGTCTGGTTGGTTGCTAGGTGTTGCTTAAGGTGTTCTCGTTGGTTGCTCCGTGGTTGCTAGAGTGATGCTAGGGTTTTCTGGGTGGTTGCTAGGGTGTTTTGGGTGGTTACTATGGTAGTCTGTGTGGTTCCTATGGTGTTTCTAGGTGGTTGGTAATGTCCACGAATGGTTATAAAGTTTTTATAAAGTTTTTAGCAATTGATTTCTGGCCCAAATCAATGTTTGATTTTGATTATGTATCATCAAAAGGTAGTTAAAATAAGGACTCCTGTATGGCTTCAGTGACATCAAAAGGAGTTAATGAGTATGTTTAGACCATTCAAGATCAAGTACTCGTGTGCCACAACTATGTTCAGTAGGTCAAAAAGGAACATGTAATATCAGAAGGAGTCTCATAGTTTTTCTTGTTTAAAACATTTGAGGACCCTTTGACCAGAAATGAGTTAAATACATAAGATGTGGACATTCTATATGGCTTAAGAAGCATCAAAAATAGTCTTTGAGAATTTATAGAAAGTTCGAGACCTAATACTCGTGGGCCAGGACTATGTTTGTGGGTCAAATAGAAACCTCTAGTTCGAGGAAGCATAAGAAGTAGTCTATTTAGTATGTATAGAAAGTTCAATATCAGGTACTCGTGGGAGAGATATATGTTCAGTCAAATATCTTCCTGCTCATAAAACATCACAAGTAGTAAAAATCAATGTATAGTAACCTAACGATCAAGTACCCTTTGACCAGAAATGAGTTCAATGGGTCCGATCTAAACAATCCATGTGGCTAATATGTTCATTAGGTAAAATAAGGACTCTTGTATGGCTTCAGTAACATCAAAAGTAGTCAATGAGTATGTTTAGAAAGTTTAAGATGTGGGCCAGAACTATGTTCAGTAGGTCAAATAGGAACCTTTGTAGAGCTATATCATCAAAATGTGTCTATAAACTTAAATTGTTTAAAAACTTTTGAGGACCCTTTTACCAGAAATGAGCTCAATAGCTATATCATGCACTGTAAAGTGACATCTCATGTGATGTTTTCTCGTCTGTGCACAAATAAATTAGTTTGTAAAATAAAAAAGCATGCAAAATCACATTATATATTTTCATAGCAACGAGGAACAAGTCAGATAGGTCATGCAATGCACTGAAACACGTCTTAGGCGTTTTCCTTTCACCACGCAGAGGTTATTGCATGCATATTGCATAACGAGGAACAAGTCAGATAGGTCATGCAATGCACTGAAACACGTCTTAGGCGTTTTCCTTCACCGCGCAGAGGTTAGTTATTGCGTGTATATTGCATGACGAGGAACAAGTCAGATAGGTCAGGCAATGCACTGAAACATGTCTTAGGCTTTTCCTTTCACCAAGCAGAGGTTAGTTATTGCGTGCATATTGCATGACGAAGAACAAGCCAGATAGGTCATGCATGCATGCAAAGGTTAGTTATTGCGTGCATATTGCATGACGAGGAACAAGTCAGATAGGTCACGCAATGCACTAAAACATGTCTTAAGCGTTTTCCTTTAACCACGCAGAGGTTAGTTATTGCGTGCATATTGCATGACGAGGAACAAGTCAGATAGGTCATGCAATGCACTGAAACACGTCGTAAGCGTTTTCCTTTCACCACGCAGAGGTTATTGCATGCCTATTGCATAACGAGGAACAAGTCAGATAGGTCATGCAATGCACTGAAACACGTCTTAGGCGTTTTCCTTTCACCACGCAGAGGTTATTGCATGCATATTGCATAACGAGGAACAAGTCAGATAGGTCATGCAATGCACTGAAACACGTCTTAGGCGTTTTCCTTCACCGCGCAGAGGTTAGTTATTGCGTGCATATTGCATGATGAGGAACAAGTCAGATAGGTCATGCAATGCACTGAAACATGTCTTAGGCTTTTCCTTTCACCAAGCAGTTATTGCGTGCATTTTGCATGACGAAGAACAAGCCAGATAGGTCATGCATGCATGCAAAGGTTAGTTATTGCGTGCATATTGCATGACGAGGAACAAGTCAGATAGGTCACGCAATGCACTAACACATGTCTTAAGCGTTTTCCTTTAACCACGCAGAGGTTAGTTATTGCGTGCATATTGCATGACGAAGAACAAGCCAGATAGGTCATGCAATGCACTGAAACACGTCTTAGGCGTTATCCTTTCACCGTGCAGAGTTTAGTTCTTGCATGCATATTGCATGACGAGGAAAAATTCAGATAGATCATGCAATGCACTGAAACACGTCTCAGGCGTTTTCTCTTCACCACGCATAGGTTATTGCATGCATATTGCATAACGAGGAACAAGTCAGATAGGTCATCCAATGCACTGAAACACGTCTGAGGCGTTTTCCTTTCACCTCGCAGAGGTTAGTTATTGCGTGCATATTGCATGACGAGGAACAAGCCAGATAGGTCATGCAATGCACTGAAACACGTCTTTTGCGTTTTCCTTTCACCGCGCAGAGTTTAGATCTTGCATGCATATTGCATGACGAGGAACAAGTCAGGTAGGTCATTCAATGCACTGAAACACATCTTAGAGGTTTTCCTTTCACCGCGCAGAGGTTAGTTATGCGTGCATATTGCACGATGAAGAACAAGCCAGATAGGTCTTGCAATGCACTGAAACACGTCTTAGGCGTTTTCCTTTCACCAAGCAGAGTTTAGTTCTTGCATGCATATTGCATAACGATAAATAGGTCAGATAGGTCATGCACTACACTGAAACACGTCGTAGGCGTTTTCCTTTCACCGCGCAGAGGTTAGTTATTGCGTGCATATTGCATGACGAGGAACAAGTCAGGTCATGCAATGCACTGAAACACGTCTTAGGCGTTATCCTTTCACCTCGCAAAGGAGATTTACTGCGTGCATATTGCATGACGAGGAAAAAGTCAGATAGATCATGCAATGCACTGAAACACGTCTTAGGTGTTATCCTTTCACCGCGCAGAGGTTAGTTATTGCGTGCATATTGCATGACGAGGAACAAGTCAGATAGGTCATGCAATGCACTGAAACACGTCTTAGGAGTTTTCCTTTCACCGCTCAGAGGTTAGTTATTGCGTGCATATTGCATGACGAGGAACAAGTCAGATAGGTCCTGCAATGCACTGAAACACGTCTTAGTCGTTTTCCTTTCACCGCGCAGAGGTTAGTTATTGAGTGCATATTGCATGACGAGGAACGAGTCAGATAGGTCATGCAATGCAATGAAACACATCTTAGGCGTTTTCCTTTCACCGCGCAGAGGTTAGTTATTGCGTGCATATGCAGTACGAGAAACAAGTTAGATATATCATGCAATGCAACGAAACACTTCTTATGGTGTTTTCTTTTCATTGCTCAGAGTTTAGTTATTTTTGTGCATATGCATAACTTAGGAACAAGTTGGTCAGCATGATTTTTTCAAGTAAGACATGGTCCTGGATCAACATATTTTGATGACCCTGGATCAACATTCGTGTCCCAAAAATGTTGTCCTTAACCAATCCCTACCCTTAAACCTAACTCTACTCTTAACTTTTCCGTTATCAGAAGGTACAAAGGTGAATGACACTGATGTTTAAGTACTTCACTCTGGTTCTAAATCTAAACCTAAAATTGACATAAACTTGTTTATCAAATCTGTTTGGTTGATTGAAAAGTTGATCCAGGATCAACAATGATGTTGATCCAGGAACATGTGGTAGTTGATGAAATCACGTTCACCGAACAAGTTAGATAGGTCATGCAATGCAATGAAACACATCTGTTTTCTTTTCATTGCACAGAGGTTAGTTTTTGCGTGAACAGGCCCTAATGAGGAAGAAGTTAGACATGTCTTGCAATGCAATTGAAACACATCTGAGTTGTTTTGTTTTCAATGCACAGAGGTCAGTTATTGCGAGCATATGCGTAACGAGGAACAAGTTAGAAATGTCATGCATGGCTATGAAACACATCTTATGGTGTTTTCTTTTCATTGGTCAGAGTTTAGTTATTTTTGTGCATACGTATAACGAGGAACAAGTTAGATATGTCATGCAAATGCAATGAAACACATCTTAGGTGTTTTCTTTTCACTGCGCAGAGGTTAGTTATCGCGTGGACAGGCATAACGAGCAACAAGTCAGATAGGTCATTCAAATTTTTGACCTTCAAGAACACATTCATGGCACATTTCCAGAAGAAAACGTGAAGTGGATCTTGAAGCGGCAAATCTCACCACCCGGTTGCTAGAGTGTTCTGGGAGGTTGCTACGGTGTTCTGGGTGGTTGCTAGGCATTTTTTAGGGTATTCTGTGTAATTTCTGTGGTGTTCCGGGTGGTTGCTAGGATGTTGCTAGGCGGTTGCTGGGGTGTTCCTGGTGGTTGCTAGGGTGTTGCCAAATGGTTGGTGGGGTGTTCTGGTTTGTTGCTAGGGTGTTCTCGGTGGTTGCAAGATTGTTGCTAGGTGGTTGCTAGGGTGTTGTGGTGGGTTGGAGACTTACATCTCATGATGTCATTTCAGCCAGAAAAAAAATATTTTACGTAAAGAACATTTTTCTGGCCCAAAAGTACTTGATCTTGAACTTTCCATACATGCTCATAGACTCCAGTCGATGCTTCCTAAGCCATAGAGAAGTCCATATCTGAACTATTGAAATAATTTCTGGTCAAAGGTTCCTCAAAAGGTTTTAAACAATATAAACTTATAGACTCCTGATGTTACATTATCTATACATGGGTCAATTTTTGACCTCCAGAAACACATTCATGGCATACGGGTATTTGATCTTTGGGTTAATATACAGAGAGCTTTACTTTTCATGATGTCATTTCAGCCAGAAAGATGTTTGACCTACTGAACATATTTCTGGCCCAAAAGTACTTGATCTTGTATTTTCCAATCATACTCCTAAGCCACAGAGAAGTTCACATCTGAGCTATTGAAATCATTTCTGGTCAAAGGTTCCTCAAAAGGTTTTAAACAATATAACCTTATAGACTCCTGATGTTATATTAGCTATACATAGGTCAATTTTTGACCTCCAGAAACACTTTCATGGCATACGGGTATTTGATCTTTGGGTTAATATACAGAGAGCTTTACTTCTCATGATGTCATTTCAGCCAGAAAGATATTTGACCTACTGAACATATTTCTGGCTTAAAAGTACTTGATCTTGTATTTTCCATTCATACTCATAGACTCCAACAGATCCTTCCTAAGCCATAGAGATGTCCATTTCTGAGCTATTGAACTCATTTCTGGTCAAAGATTCTTCAAAAGGTTTTAAACCATATAAACTTATAGACTCCTGATGTTACATGAGCTATACATAGGTCAATTTTTGACCTCCAGAAACACATTTATGGGCCACAGGTATTTGATATTTGGGTTAATTTACCGAGAGCTTTACTTCTCATGATGTCATATCAGACAGAAAGATATTTGACCTACTGAACATATTTCTAGCCCAAAAGTGCTTGATCTTGTACTTTCCATTCATACTCATATTTTCCAACAAATGCTTCCTAAGCCATAGAGATGTCCATATCTGACCTATTGAACTCATTTCTGGTCAAAGGTTCCTCAAAAAATTTAAAACAATATAAACTTTTTGACTCCTTCTGATGTTATATTAGATATACATAGGTCAATGTTTGACCTCCAGGAACACATTGTGGCACATTTCCAGAAGAAAACGTGAAGGGGAGCTTGAAGCGGCAAATCTCACCACCCGGTTGCTCGGGTGTTCTGGGAGTTTGCTACGGTGTTCTGGGTGGTTGCTAGGCATTTTTTAGGGTATTCTGGGTGATTGCTATGGTGTTCCGGGTGGTTGCTAGGTGGTTGCTGGGGTGTTCCTGGTGGTTGCTAGGGTGTTGCCATATGGTTTTGCTGGGGTGTTCTGGTTTGTTGCTAGGGTGTTGTCGGTGGTTGCTAGGGTGTTGCTAGGTGATTGCTAGGGTGTTTTGGTGGGTTGGAGATTTACTTCTCATGATGTCATTTCAGCCAGAAAAATATTTTACGTAAAGAACAAATTTCTGGCCCAAAAGTACTTGATCTTGAACTTTCCATACGTACTCATAGACTATGTAATATAACATTCTGATGTTATATTACACAGGTCAATTTTTGACCTCCAGGAACACTTTTCATGGCACACGGGTGCTTGATCTTTGGGTTAATATACCGAGAGATTTACTTCTCATGATGTCATTTCAGCCAGACAAATATTTGACCTACTGAACATGTTTATGGCCCAAAAGAACTTGATCTTGAACTTTCCATACATACTCAGAGACTGCAGTCGATGCTTCCTAAGCCATAGAGAGGTCCATATCTGAAACTAGTGAAATCATTTCTGGTCAAAGGTTCCTCAAAAGGTTTTAAACAATATAAACTTATAGACTCCTGATGTTAAATTAGCTATACATAGGTCAATTTTTGACCTCCAGAAACACATTTATGGCATACGGGTATTTGATCTTTGGGCTAATATACCGAGAGCTTTACTTCTCATGATGTCATTTCAGACAGAAAGATATTTGACCTATATTTCTGGCCCAAAAGTATTTGATCTTGAACTTTCCATATATACTCATAGACTCCAACAGATGCTTCCTAAGCCATAGAGAAGTCCATATCTGACCTATTAAACTCATTTCTGGTCAAAGGTTCCTCAAAAGTTTTTAAACAAATATGAACTTATAGACTCCTGATGTTGCATTAGCTATATATAGGTCAATTTTTGACCTCCAGAAACACATTTATGGCCCATGGGTATTTGATCTTTGGGTTCATATACTGATGGATTTAATTCTCATGATGTCATTTCAGCCAGATAAATATTTGACCTCCTTCTGATGTTATATAAGATATACATAGGTCAATTTTTGACCTCCAAGAACACATTTATGTCCCACGGGTACTTGATCTGTGGGTTCATATACCGATGGATTTACTTCTCATGATGTCAATGAACTCATTTCTGGTCAAAGGTTCCTCAAAAAGTTTAAAACAATATAAACTTTTAGACTCTTTCTGATGTTATATTAGATATACATAGGTCATTTTTTGCCCACCAGGAGCACATTTAATGCACATATCCAGAAGTAAATGTGAAGTGGAGCCTGAAGTGGCAAATCTCACCACCCGGTTGCTAGGGTTTTCTGGGTGGTTGCTACGGTGTTGTTGGTGGTTTCTAGGCATTTATTAGGGTATTCTGGGTGGTTGCTATGGTGTTTGTATGTGGTTGCTAGGGTGTTATGGGTGGTTGCCAAGGTGCTAATGTTGCTAGGGTGTTGCTATGCGGTTGCCAGGTTGTTCTCGATGGTTGTTAGGGTGTTGCTAGGTGGTTGCTGGGGTGTTCTTGTTTGCTGCTAGGGTGTTCTGGGTGGTTGCTAGGTTGTTGCTAGGGTGTTTTAGGTGGTTACTATGGTATTCTGGGTCATTGCTATGGTGTTACCAGGTGGTTGGTAGTGTTCACTTATAGTTACTATAGAGTTTCTATAATGTTTTTGGCATGATTTAGCTCTTAACTATTCGATTATTTTATTACATTTCATGTTTATATTGTTTGAAATCTTTTGAAGACCCTTTTACCATAACAATATAAACTTATAGACTCCTTCTGATGTTGTAAGAAGGACAAGGTCAATTTTTGACCTCCAGGAACATATTTATGGCACACTTCCAGAAGAAAATGTGAAGTGGTGCTTGCACTGGCAAATCTCACCACCCGGTTGCTAGGGTGTTCCCGGTGGTTGCTACAGTGTTCTGGATGGTTGCTAGGCGGTTGTTAGGGTAGTCTCTGTGGTTGCTAGGGTGTTCCTAGGTGGTTGCTAGGGTGTTCTGGGTGGTTGCCAGGGTGTTGCTAGGCAGTTGCTAGGGTGGTCTGGTTGGTTGCTAGGAGTTGCTTAAGGTGTTCTCGTTGGTTGCTCCGTGGTTGCTAGAGTGATGCTAGGGTGTTCTGGGTGGTTGCTAGTGTGTTTTGGGTGGTTACTATGGTAGTCTGTGTGGTTCCTATGGTGTTTCTAGGTGGTTGGTAATGTCCACGAATGGTTATAAAGTTTTTATAAAGTTTTTGGCAATTGATTTCTGGCCCAAATCAATGTTTGATTTTGATTATGTCATCAAAAGGTAGTTAAAATAAGGACTCCTGTATGGCTTCAGTGACATCAAAAGGAGTTAATGAGTATGTTTAGACCATTCAAGATCAAGTACTCGTGTGCCACAACTATGTTCAGTAGGTCAAAAAGGAACATGTAATATCAGAAGGAGTCTCATAGTTTTTCTTGTTTAAAACATTTGAGGACCCTTTGACCAGAAATGAGTTAAATACATAAGATGTGGACATTCTATATGGCTTAAGAAGCATCAAAAATAGTCTTTGAGAATTTATAGAAAGTTCGAGACCTAATACTCGTGGGCCAGGACTATGTTTGTGGGTCAAATAGAAACCTCTAGTTCGAGGAAGCATAAGAAGTAGTCTATTTAGTATGTATAGAAAGTTCAATATCAGGTACTCGTGGGAGAGATATATGTTCAGTCAAATATCTTCCTGCTCATAAAACATCACAAGTAGTAAAAATCAATGTATAGTAACCTAACGATCAAGTACCCTTTGACCAGAAATGAGTTCAATGGGTCCGATCTAAACAATCCATGTGGCTAATATGTTCATTAGGTAAAATAAGGACTCTTGTATGGCTTCAGTAACATCAAAAGTAGTCAATGAGTATGTTTAGAAAGTTTAAGATGTGGGCCAGAACTATGTTCAGTAGGTCAAATAGGAACCTTTGTAGAGCTATATCATCAAAATGTGTCTATAAACTTAAATTGTTTAAAAACTTTTGAGGACCCTTTTACCAGAAATGAGCTCAATAGCTATACCATACACTGTAAAGTGACATCTCATGTGATGTTTTCTCGTCTGTGCACAAATAAATTAGTTTGTAAAATAAAAAAGCATGCAAAATCACATTATATATTTTCATAGCAACGAGGAACAAGTCAGATAGGTCATGCAATGCACTGAAACACGTCTTAGGCGTTTTCCTTTCACCACGCAGAGGTTATTGCATGCATATTGCATAACGAGGAACAAGTCAGATAGGTCATGCAATGCACTGAAACACGTCTTAGGCGTTTTCCTTCACCGCGCAGAGGTTAGTTATTGCGTGCATATTGCATGACGAGGAACAAGTCAGATAGGTCAGGCAATGCACTGAAACATGTCTTAGGCTTTTCCTTTCACCAAGCAGAGGTTAGTTATTGCGTGCATATTGCATGACGAAGAACAAGCCAGATAGGTCATGCATGCATGCAAAGGTTAGTTATTGCGTGCATATTGCATGACGAGGAACAAGTCAGATAGGTCACGCAATGCACTAAAACATGTCTTAAGCGTTTTCCTTTAACCACGCAGAGGTTAGTTATTGCGTGCATATTGCATGACGAGGAACAAGTCAGATAGGTCATGCAATGCACTGAAACACGTCGTAAGCGTTTTCCTTTCACCACGCAGAGGTTATTGCATGCCTATTGCATAACGAGGAACAAGTCAGATAGGTCATGCAATGCACTGAAACACGTCTTAGGCGTTTTCCTTTCACCACGCAGAGGTTATTGCATGCATATTGCATAACGAGGAACAAATCAGATAGGTCATGCAATGCACTGAAACACGTCTTAGGCGTTTTCCTTCACCGCGCAGAGGTTAGTTATTACTTGCATATTGCATGATGAGGAACAAGTCAGATAGGTCATGCAATGCACTGAAACATGTCTTAGGCTTTTCCTTTCACCAAGCAGAGGTTAGTTATTGCGTAAATATTGCATGACGAAGAACAAGCCAGATAGGTCATGCATGCATGCAGAGGTTAGTGTTTGCGTGCATATTGCATGACGAGGAACAAGTCAGATAGGTCACGCAATGCACTAAAACATGTCTTAAGCGTTTTGCTTTAACCACGCAGAGGTTAGTTATTGTGTGCATATTGCATGACGAAGAACAAGCCAGATAGGTCATGCAATGCACTGAAACACGTCTTAGGCGTTTTCCTTTCACCGCGCAGAGTTTAGTTCTTGCACGCATATTGCATGACGAGGAACAAGTCAGATAGGTCATGCAATGCACTGAAACACGTCGTAAGCGTTTTCCTTTCACCACGCAGAGGTTATTGCATGCATATTGCATAACGAGGAACAAGTCAGATAGGTCATGCAATGCACTGAAACACGTCTTAGGCGTTTTCCTTCACCGCGCAAAGGTTAGTTATTGCGTGCATATTGCATGACGAGGAACAAGTCAGATAGGTCATGCAATGAACTGAAACATGTCTTAGGCTTTTTCCTTTCACCAAGCAGAGGTTAGTTATTGTGTGCATATTGCATGACGAAGAACAAGCTAGATAGGTCATGCATGCATGCAAAGGTTAGTTATTGCGTGCATATTGCATGACGAGGAACAACTCAGATAGGTCATGCAATGCACTAAAACATGTCTTAGGCGTTTTCCTTTAACTACGCAGAGGTTAGTTATTGCGTGCATATTGCATGACGAAGAACAAGCCCGATAAGTCATGCAATGCATTGAAACACGTCTTAGACGTTATCCTTTCACCGTGCAGAGTTTAGTTCTTGCATGCATATTGCATGACGAGGAAAAATTCAGATAGATCATGCAATGCACTGAAACACGTCTCAGGCGTTTTCTTTTCACCACGCATAGGTTATTGCATGCATATTGCATAACGAGGAACAAGTCAGATAGGTCATCCAATGCACTGAAACACGTCTGAGGCGTTTTCTTTTCACCTCGCAGAGGTTAGTTATTGCGTGCATATTGCATGACGAGGAACAAGCCAGATAGGTCATGCAATGCACTGAAACACGTCTTTTGCGTTTTCCTTTCACCGCGCAGAGTTTAGATCTTGCATGCATATTGCATGACGAGGAACAAGTCAGGTAGGTCATTCAATGCACTGAAACACATCTTAGAGGTTTTCCTTTCACCGCGCAGAGGTTAGTTATGCGTGCATATTGCACGATGAAGAACAAGCCAGATAGGTCTTGCAATGCACTGAAACACGTCTTAGGCGTTTTCCTTTCACCAAGCAGAGTTTAGTTCTTGCATGCATATTGCATAACGATAAATAGGTCAGATAGGTCATGCACTACACTGAAACACGTCGTAGGCGTTTTCCTTTCACCGCGCAGAGGTTAGTTATTGCGTGCATATTGCATGACGAGGAACAAGTCAGGTCATGCAATGCACTGAAACACGTCTTAGGCGTTATCCTTTCACCTCGCAAAGGAGATTTACTGCGTGCATATTGCATGACGAGGAAAAAGTCAGATAGATCATGCAATGCACTGAAACACGTCTTAGGTGTTATCCTTTCACCGCGCAGAGGTTAGTTATTGCGTGCATATTGCATGACGAGGAACAAGTCAGATAGGTCATGCAATGCACTGAAACACGTCTTAGGAGTTTTCCTTTCACCGCTCAGAGGTTAGTTATTGCGTGCATATTGCATGACGAGGAACAAGTCAGATAGGTCCTGCAATGCACTGAAACACGTCTTAGTCGTTTTCCTTTCACCGCGCAGAGGTTAGTTATTGAGTGCATATTGCATGACGAGGAACGAGTCAGATAGGTCATGCAATGCAATGAAACACATCTTAGGCGTTTTCCTTTCACCGCGCAGAGGTTAGTTATTGCGTGCATATGCAGTACGAGAAACAAGTTAGATATATCATGCAATGCAACGAAACACTTCTTATGGTGTTTTCTTTTCATTGCTCAGAGTTTAGTTATTTTTGTGCATATGCATAACTTAGGAACAAGTTGGTCAGCATGATTTTTTCAAGTAAGACATGGTCCTGGATCAACATATTTTGATGACCCTGGATCAACATTCGTGTCCCAAAAATGTTGTCCTTAACCAATCCCTACCCTTAAACCTAACTCTACTCTTAACTTTTCCGTTATCAGAAGGTACAAAGGTGAATGACACTGATGTTTAAGTACTTCACTCTGGTTCTAAATCTAAACCTAAAATTGACATAAACTTGTTTATCAAATCTGTTTGGTTGATTGAAAAGTTGATCCAGGATCAACAATGATGTTGATCCAGGAACATGTGGTAGTTGATGAAATCACGTTCACCGAACAAGTTAGATAGGTCATGCAATGCAATGAAACACATCTGTTTTCTTTTCATTGCACAGAGGTTAGTTTTTGCGTGAACAGGCCCTAATGAGGAAGAAGTTAGACATGTCTTGCAATGCAATTGAAACACATCTGAGTTGTTTTGTTTTCAATGCACAGAGGTCAGTTATTGCGAGCATATGCGTAACGAGGAACAAGTTAGAAATGTCATGCATGGCTATGAAACACATCTTATGGTGTTTTCTTTTCATTGGTCAGAGTTTAGTTATTTTTGTGCATACGTATAACGAGGAACAAGTTAGATATGTCATGCAAATGCAATGAAACACATCTTAGGTGTTTTCTTTTCACTGCGCAGAGGTTAGTTATCGCGTGGACAGGCATAACGAGCAACAAGTCAGATAGGTCATTCAAATTTTTGACCTTCAAGAACACATTCATGGCACATTTCCAGAAGAAAACGTGAAGTGGATCTTGAAGCGGCAAATCTCACCACCCGGTTGCTAGAGTGTTCTGGGAGGTTGCTACGGTGTTCTGGGTGGTTGCTAGGCATTTTTTAGGGTATTCTGTGTAATTTCTGTGGTGTTCCGGGTGGTTGCTAGGATGTTGCTAGGCGGTTGCTGGGGTGTTCCTGGTGGTTGCTAGGGTGTTGCCAAATGGTTGGTGGGGTGTTCTGGTTTGTTGCTAGGGTGTTCTCGGTGGTTGCAAGATTGTTGCTAGGTGGTTGCTAGGGTGTTGTGGTGGGTTGGAGACTTACATCTCATGATGTCATTTCAGCCAGAAAAAAAATATTTTACGTAAAGAACATTTTTCTGGCCCAAAAGTACTTGATCTTGAACTTTCCATACATGCTCATAGACTCCAGTCGATGCTTCCTAAGCCATAGAGAAGTCCATATCTGAACTATTGAAATAATTTCTGGTCAAAGGTTCCTCAAAAGGTTTTAAACAATATAAACTTATAGACTCCTGATGTTACATTATCTATACATGGGTCAATTTTTGACCTCCAGAAACACATTCATGGCATACGGGTATTTGATCTTTGGGTTAATATACAGAGAGCTTTACTTTTCATGATGTCATTTCAGCCAGAAAGATGTTTGACCTACTGAACATATTTCTGGCCCAAAAGTACTTGATCTTGTATTTTCCAATCATACTCCTAAGCCACAGAGAAGTTCACATCTGAGCTATTGAAATCATTTCTGGTCAAAGGTTCCTCAAAAGGTTTTAAACAATATAACCTTATAGACTCCTGATGTTATATTAGCTATACATAGGTCAATTTTTGACCTCCAGAAACACTTTCATGGCATACGGGTATTTGATCTTTGGGTTAATATACAGAGAGCTTTACTTCTCATGATGTCATTTCAGCCAGAAAGATATTTGACCTACTGAACATATTTCTGGCTTAAAAGTACTTGATCTTGTATTTTCCATTCATACTCATAGACTCCAACAGATCCTTCCTAAGCCATAGAGATGTCCATTTCTGAGCTATTGAACTCATTTCTGGTCAAAGATTCTTCAAAAGGTTTTAAACCATATAAACTTATAGACTCCTGATGTTACATGAGCTATACATAGGTCAATTTTTGACCTCCAGAAACACATTTATGGGCCACAGGTATTTGATATTTGGGTTAATTTACCGAGAGCTTTACTTCTCATGATGTCATATCAGACAGAAAGATATTTGACCTACTGAACATATTTCTAGCCCAAAAGTGCTTGATCTTGTACTTTCCATTCATACTCATATTTTCCAACAAATGCTTCCTAAGCCATAGAGATGTCCATATCTGACCTATTGAACTAATTTCTGGTCAAAGGTTCCTCAAAAAATTTAAAACAATATAAACTTTTTGACTCCTTCTGATGTTATATTAGATATACATAGGTCAATGTTTGACCTCCAGGAACACATTGTGGCACATTTCCAGAAGAAAACGTGAAGGGGAGCTTGAAGCGGCAAATCTCACCACCCGGTTGCTCGGGTGTTCTGGGAGTTTGCTACGGTGTTCTGGGTGGTTGCTAGGCATTTTTTAGGGTATTCTGGGTGATTGCTATGGTGTTCCGGGTGGTTGCTAGGTGGTTGCTGGGGTGTTCCTGGTGGTTGCTAGGGTGTTGCCATATGGTTTTGCTGGGGTGTTCTGGTTTGTTGCTAGGGTGTTGTCGGTGGTTGCTAGGGTGTTGCTAGGTGATTGCTAGGGTGTTTTGGTGGGTTGGAGATTTACTTCTCATGATGTCATTTCAGCCAGAAAAATATTTTACGTAAAGAACAAATTTCTGGCCCAAAAGTACTTGATCTTGAACTTTCCATACGTACTCATAGACTATGTAATATAACATTCTGATGTTATATTACACAGGTCAATTTTTGACCTCCAGGAACACTTTTCATGGCACACGGGTGCTTGATCTTTGGGTTAATATACCGAGAGATTTACTTCTCATGATGTCATTTCAGCCAGACAAATATTTGACCTACTGAACATGTTTATGGCCCAAAAGAACTTGATCTTGAACTTTCCATACATACTCAGAGACTGCAGTCGATGCTTCCTAAACCATAGAGAGGTCCATATCTGAAACTAGTGAAATCATTTCTGGTCAAAGGTTCCTCAAAAGGTTTTAAACAATATAAACTTATAGACTCCTGATGTTAAATTAGCTATACATAGGTCAATTTTTGACCTCCAGAAACACATTTATGGCATACGGGTATTTGATCTTTGGGCTAATATACCGAGAGCTTTACTTCTCATGATGTCATTTCAGACAGAAAGATATTTGACCTATATTTCTGGCCCAAAAGTATTTGATCTTGAACTTTCCATATATACTCATAGACTCCAACAGATGCTTCCTAAGCCATAGAGAAGTCCATATCTGACCTATTAAACTCATTTCTGGTCAAAGGTTCCTCAAAAGTTTTTAAACAAATATGAACTTATAGACTCCTGATGTTGCATTAGCTATATATAGGTCAATTTTTGACCTCCAGAAACACATTTATGGCCCATGGGTATTTGATCTTTGGGTTCATATAGTGATGGATTTAATTCTCATGATGTCATTTCAGCCAGATAAATATTTGACCTCCTTCTGATGTTATATAAGATATACATAGGTCAATTTTTGACCTCCAAGAACACATTTATGTCCCACGGGTACTTGATCTGTGGGTTCATATACCGATGGATTTACTTCTCATGACGTCAATGAACTCATTTCTGGTCAAAGGTTCCTCAAAAAGTTTAAAACAATATAAACTTTTAGACTCTTTCTGATGTTATATTAGATATACATAGGTCATTTTTTGCCCACCAGGAGCACATTTAATGCACATATCCAGAAGTAAATGTGAAGTGGAGCCTGAAGTGGCAAATCTCACCACCCGGTTGCTAGGGTTTTCTGGGTGGTTGCTACGGTGTTGTTGGTGGTTTCTAGGCATTTATTAGGGTATTCTGGGTGGTTGCTATGGTGTTTGTATGTGGTTGCTAGGGTGTTATGGGTGGTTGCCAAGGTGCTAATGTTGCTAGGGTGTTGCTATGCGGTTGCCAGGTTGTTCTCGATGGTTGTTAGGGTGTTGCTAGGTGGTTGCTGGGGTGTTCTTGTTTGCTGCTAGGGTGTTCTGGGTGGTTGCTAGGTTGTTGCTAGGGTGTTTTAGGTGGTTACTATGGTATTCTGGGTCATTGCTATGGTGTTACCAGGTGGTTGGTAGTGTTCACTTATAGTTACTATAGAGTTTCTATAATGTTTGTGGCATGATTTAGCTCTTAACTATTCGATTATTTTATTACATTTCATGTTTATATTGTTTGAAATCTTTTGAAGACCCTTTTACCATAACAATATAAACTTACTCCTTCTGATGTTGTAAGAAGGACAAGGTCAATTTTTGACCTCCAGGAACATATTTATGGCACACTTCCAGAAGAAAATGTGAAGTGGTGCTTGCACTGGCAAATCTCACCACCCGGTTGCTAGGGTGTTCCCGGTGGTTGCTACAGTGTTCTGGATGGTTGCTAGGCGGTTGTTAGGGTAGTCTCTGTGGTTGCTAGGGTGTTCCTAGGTGGTTGCTAGGGTGTTCTGGGTGGTTGCCAGGGTGTTGCTAGGCAGTTGCTAGGGTGGTCTGGTTGGTTGCTAGGTGTTGCTTAAGGTGTTCTCGTTGGTTGCTCCGTGGTTGCTAGAGTGATGCTAGGGTTTTCTGGGTGGTTGCTAGGGTGTTTTGGGTGGTTACTATGGTAGTCTGTGTGGTTCCTATGGTGTTTCTAGGTGGTTGGTAATGTCCACGAATGGTTATAAAGTTTTTATAAAGTTTTTAGCAATTGATTTCTGGCCCAAATCAATGTTTGATTTTGATTATGTATCATCAAAAGGTAGTTAAAATAAGGACTCCTGTATGGCTTCAGTGACATCAAAAGGAGTTAATGAGTATGTTTAGACCATTCAAGATCAAGTACTCGTGTGCCACAACTATGTTCAGTAGGTCAAAAAGGAACATGTAATATCAGAAGGAGTCTCATAGTTTTTCTTGTTTAAAACATTTGAGGACCCTTTGACCAGAAATGAGTTAAATACATAAGATGTGGACATTCTATATGGCTTAAGAAGCATCAAAAATAGTCTTTGAGAATTTATAGAAAGTTCGAGACCTAATACTCGTGGGCCAGGACTATGTTTGTGGGTCAAATAGAAACCTCTAGTTCGAGGAAGCATAAGAAGTAGTCTATTTAGTATGTATAGAAAGTTCAATATCAGGTACTCGTGGGAGAGATATATGTTCAGTCAAATATCTTCCTGCTCATAAAACATCACAAGTAGTAAAAATCAATGTATAGTAACCTAACGATCAAGTACCCTTTGACCAGAAATGAGTTCAATGGGTCCGATCTAAACAATCCATGTGGCTAATATGTTCATTAGGTAAAATAAGGACTCTTGTATGGCTTCAGTAACATCAAAAGTAGTCAATGAGTATGTTTAGAAAGTTTAAGATGTGGGCCAGAACTATGTTCAGTAGGTCAAATAGGAACCTTTGTAGAGCTATATCATCAAAATGTGTCTATAAACTTAAATTGTTTAAAAACTTTTGAGGACCCTTTTACCAGAAATGAGCTCAATAGCTATACCATACACTGTAAAGTGACATCTCATGTGATGTTTTCTCGTCTGTGCACAAATAAATTAGTTTGTAAAATAAAAAAGCATGCAAAATCACATTATATATTTTCATAGCAACGAGGAACAAGTCAGATAGGTCATGCAATGCACTGAAACACGTCTTAGGCGTTTTCCTTTCACCACGCAGAGGTTATTGCATGCATATTGCATAACGAGGAACAAGTCAGATAGGTCATGCAATGCACTGAAACACGTCTTAGGCGTTTTCCTTCACCGCGCAGAGGTTAGTTATTGCGTGCATATTGCATGACGAGGAACAAGTCAGATAGGTCAGGCAATGCACTGAAACATGTCTTAGGCTTTTCCTTTCACCAAGCAGAGGTTAGTTATTGCGTGCATATTGCATGACGAAGAACAAGCCAGATAGGTCATGCATGCATGCAAAGGTTAGTTATTGCGTGCATATTGCATGACGAGGAACAAGTCAGATAGGTCACGCAATGCACTAAAACATGTCTTAAGCGTTTTCCTTTAACCACGCAGAGGTTAGTTATTGCGTGCATATTGCATGACGAGGAACAAGTCAGATAGGTCATGCAATGCACTGAAACACGTCGTAAGCGTTTTCCTTTCACCACGCAGAGGTTATTGCATGCCTATTGCATAACGAGGAACAAGTCAGATAGGTCATGCAATGCACTGAAACACGTCTTAGGCGTTTTCCTTTCACCACGCAGAGGTTATTGCATGCATATTGCATAACGAGGAACAAATCAGATAGGTCATGCAATGCACTGAAACACGTCTTAGGCGTTTTCCTTCACCGCGCAGAGGTTAGTTATTACTTGCATATTGCATGATGAGGAACAAGTTAGATAGGTCATGCAATGCACTGAAACATGTCTTAGGCTTTTCCTTTCACCAAGCAGAGGTTAGTTATTGCGTAAATATTGCATGACGAAGAACAAGCCAGATAGGTCATGCATGCATGCAAAGGTTAGTGTTTGCGTGCATATTGCATGACGAGGAACAAGTCAGATAGGTCACGCAATGCACTAAAACATGTCTTAAGCGTTTTGCTTTAACCACGCAGAGGTTAGTTATTGTGTGCATATTGCATGACGAAGAACAAGCCAGATAGGTCATGCAATGCACTGAAACACGTCTTAGGCGTTTTCCTTTCACCGCGCAGAGTTTAGTTCTTGCACGCATATTGCATGACGAGGAACAAGTCAGATAGGTCATGCAATGCACTGAAACACGTCGTAAGCGTTTTCCTTTCACCACGCAGAGGTTATTGCATGCATATTGCATAACGAGGAACAAGTCAGATAGGTCATGCAATGCACTGAAACACGTCTTAGGCGTTTTCCTTCACCGCGCAAAGGTTAGTTATTGCGTGCATATTGCATGACGAGGAACAAGTCAGATAGGTCATGCAATGAACTGAAACATGTCTTAGGCTTTTTCCTTTCACCAAGCAGAGGTTAGTTATTGTGTGCATATTGCATGACGAAGAACAAGCTAGATAGGTCATGCATGCATGCAAAGGTTAGTTATTGCGTGCATATTGCATGACGAGGAACAACTCAGATAGGTCATGCAATGCACTAAAACATGTCTTAGGCGTTTTCCTTTAACTACGCAGAGGTTAGTTATTGCGTGCATATTGCATGACGAAGAACAAGCCCGATAAGTCATGCAATGCATTGAAACACGTCTTAGACGTTATCCTTTCACCGTGCAGAGTTTAGTTCTTGCATGCATATTGCATGACGAGGAAAAATTCAGATAGATCATGCAATGCACTGAAACACGTCTCAGGCGTTTTCTTTTCACCACGCATAGGTTATTGCATGCATATTGCATAACGAGGAACAAGTCAGATAGGTCATCCAATGCACTGAAACACGTCTGAGGCGTTTTCTTTTCACCTCGCAGAGGTTAGTTATTGCGTGCATATTGCATGACGAGGAACAAGCCAGATAGGTCATGCAATGCACTGAAACACGTCTTTTGCGTTTTCCTTTCACCGCGCAGAGTTTAGATCTTGCATGCATATTGCATGACGAGGAACAAGTCAGGTAGGTCATTCAATGCACTGAAACACATCTTAGAGGTTTTCCTTTCACCGCGCAGAGGTTAGTTATGCGTGCATATTGCACGATGAAGAACAAGCCAGATAGGTCTTGCAATGCACTGAAACACGTCTTAGGCGTTTTCCTTTCACCAAGCAGAGTTTAGTTCTTGCATGCATATTGCATAACGATAAATAGGTCAGATAGGTCATGCACTACACTGAAACACGTCGTAGGCGTTTTCCTTTCACCGCGCAGAGGTTAGTTATTGCGTGCATATTGCATGACGAGGAACAAGTCAGGTCATGCAATGCACTGAAACACGTCTTAGGCGTTATCCTTTCACCTCGCAAAGGAGATTTACTGCGTGCATATTGCATGACGAGGAAAAAGTCAGATAGATCATGCAATGCACTGAAACACGTCTTAGGTGTTATCCTTTCACCGCGCAGAGGTTAGTTATTGCGTGCATATTGCATGACGAGGAACAAGTCAGATAGGTCATGCAATGCACTGAAACACGTCTTAGGAGTTTTCCTTTCACCGCTCAGAGGTTAGTTATTGCGTGCATATTGCATGACGAGGAACAAGTCAGATAGGTCCTGCAATGCACTGAAACACGTCTTAGTCGTTTTCCTTTCACCGCGCAGAGGTTAGTTATTGAGTGCATATTGCATGACGAGGAACGAGTCAGATAGGTCATGCAATGCAATGAAACACATCTTAGGCGTTTTCCTTTCACCGCGCAGAGGTTAGTTATTGCGTGCATATGCAGTACGAGAAACAAGTTAGATATATCATGCAATGCAACGAAACACTTCTTATGGTGTTTTCTTTTCATTGCTCAGAGTTTAGTTATTTTTGTGCATATGCATAACTTAGGAACAAGTTGGTCAGCATGATTTTTTCAAGTAAGACATGGTCCTGGATCAACATATTTTGATGACCCTGGATCAACATTCGTGTCCCAAAAATGTTGTCCTTAACCAATCCCTACCCTTAAACCTAACTCTACTCTTAACTTTTCCGTTATCAGAAGGTACAAAGGTGAATGACACTGATGTTTAAGTACTTCACTCTGGTTCTAAATCTAAACCTAAAATTGACATAAACTTGTTTATCAAATCTGTTTGGTTGATTGAAAAGTTGATCCAGGATCAACAATGATGTTGATCCAGGAACATGTGGTAGTTGATGAAATCACGTTCACCGAACAAGTTAGATAGGTCATGCAATGCAATGAAACACATCTGTTTTCTTTTCATTGCACAGAGGTTAGTTTTTGCGTGAACAGGCCCTAATGAGGAAGAAGTTAGACATGTCTTGCAATGCAATTGAAACACATCTGAGTTGTTTTGTTTTCAATGCACAGAGGTCAGTTATTGCGAGCATATGCGTAACGAGGAACAAGTTAGAAATGTCATGCATGGCTATGAAACACATCTTATGGTGTTTTCTTTTCATTGGTCAGAGTTTAGTTATTTTTGTGCATACGTATAACGAGGAACAAGTTAGATATGTCATGCAAATGCAATGAAACACATCTTAGGTGTTTTCTTTTCACTGCGCAGAGGTTAGTTATCGCGTGGACAGGCATAACGAGCAACAAGTCAGATAGGTCATTCAAATTTTTGACCTTCAAGAACACATTCATGGCACATTTCCAGAAGAAAACGTGAAGTGGATCTTGAAGCGGCAAATCTCACCACCCGGTTGCTAGAGTGTTCTGGGAGGTTGCTACGGTGTTCTGGGTGGTTGCTAGGCATTTTTTAGGGTATTCTGTGTAATTTCTGTGGTGTTCCGGGTGGTTGCTAGGATGTTGCTAGGCGGTTGCTGGGGTGTTCCTGGTGGTTGCTAGGGTGTTGCCAAATGGTTGGTGGGGTGTTCTGGTTTGTTGCTAGGGTGTTCTCGGTGGTTGCAAGATTGTTGCTAGGTGGTTGCTAGGGTGTTGTGGTGGGTTGGAGACTTACATCTCATGATGTCATTTCAGCCAGAAAAAAAATATTTTACGTAAAGAACATTTTTCTGGCCCAAAAGTACTTGATCTTGAACTTTCCATACATGCTCATAGACTCCAGTCGATGCTTCCTAAGCCATAGAGAAGTCCATATCTGAACTATTGAAATAATTTCTGGTCAAAGGTTCCTCAAAAGGTTTTAAACAATATAAACTTATAGACTCCTGATGTTACATTATCTATACATGGGTCAATTTTTGACCTCCAGAAACACATTCATGGCATACGGGTATTTGATCTTTGGGTTAATATACAGAGAGCTTTACTTTTCATGATGTCATTTCAGCCAGAAAGATGTTTGACCTACTGAACATATTTCTGGCCCAAAAGTACTTGATCTTGTATTTTCCAATCATACTCCTAAGCCACAGAGAAGTTCACATCTGAGCTATTGAAATCATTTCTGGTCAAAGGTTCCTCAAAAGGTTTTAAACAATATAACCTTATAGACTCCTGATGTTATATTAGCTATACATAGGTCAATTTTTGACCTCCAGAAACACTTTCATGGCATACGGGTATTTGATCTTTGGGTTAATATACAGAGAGCTTTACTTCTCATGATGTCATTTCAGCCAGAAAGATATTTGACCTACTGAACATATTTCTGGCTTAAAAGTACTTGATCTTGTATTTTCCATTCATACTCATAGACTCCAACAGATCCTTCCTAAGCCATAGAGATGTCCATTTCTGAGCTATTGAACTCATTTCTGGTCAAAGATTCTTCAAAAGGTTTTAAACCATATAAACTTATAGACTCCTGATGTTACATGAGCTATACATAGGTCAATTTTTGACCTCCAGAAACACATTTATGGGCCACAGGTATTTGATATTTGGGTTAATTTACCGAGAGCTTTACTTCTCATGATGTCATATCAGACAGAAAGATATTTGACCTACTGAACATATTTCTAGCCCAAAAGTGCTTGATCTTGTACTTTCCATTCATACTCATATTTTCCAACAAATGCTTCCTAAGCCATAGAGATGTCCATATCTGACCTATTGAACTAATTTCTGGTCAAAGGTTCCTCAAAAAATTTAAAACAATATAAACTTTTTGACTCCTTCTGATGTTATATTAGATATACATAGGTCAATGTTTGACCTCCAGGAACACATTGTGGCACATTTCCAGAAGAAAACGTGAAGGGGAGCTTGAAGCGGCAAATCTCACCACCCGGTTGCTCGGGTGTTCTGGGAGTTTGCTACGGTGTTCTGGGTGGTTGCTAGGCATTTTTTAGGGTATTCTGGGTGATTGCTATGGTGTTCCGGGTGGTTGCTAGGTGGTTGCTGGGGTGTTCCTGGTGGTTGCTAGGGTGTTGCCATATGGTTTTGCTGGGGTGTTCTGGTTTGTTGCTAGGGTGTTGTCGGTGGTTGCTAGGGTGTTGCTAGGTGATTGCTAGGGTGTTTTGGTGGGTTGGAGATTTACTTCTCATGATGTCATTTCAGCCAGAAAAATATTTTACGTAAAGAACAAATTTCTGGCCCAAAAGTACTTGATCTTGAACTTTCCATACGTACTCATAGACTATGTAATATAACATTCTGATGTTATATTACACAGGTCAATTTTTGACCTCCAGGAACACTTTTCATGGCACACGGGTGCTTGATCTTTGGGTTAATATACCGAGAGATTTACTTCTCATGATGTCATTTCAGCCAGACAAATATTTGACCTACTGAACATGTTTATGGCCCAAAAGAACTTGATCTTGAACTTTCCATACATACTCAGAGACTGCAGTCGATGCTTCCTAAACCATAGAGAGGTCCATATCTGAAACTAGTGAAATCATTTCTGGTCAAAGGTTCCTCAAAAGGTTTTAAACAATATAAACTTATAGACTCCTGATGTTAAATTAGCTATACATAGGTCAATTTTTGACCTCCAGAAACACATTTATGGCATACGGGTATTTGATCTTTGGGCTAATATACCGAGAGCTTTACTTCTCATGATGTCATTTCAGACAGAAAGATATTTGACCTATATTTCTGGCCCAAAAGTATTTGATCTTGAACTTTCCATATATACTCATAGACTCCAACAGATGCTTCCTAAGCCATAGAGAAGTCCATATCTGACCTATTAAACTCATTTCTGGTCAAAGGTTCCTCAAAAGTTTTTAAACAAATATGAACTTATAGACTCCTGATGTTGCATTAGCTATATATAGGTCAATTTTTGACCTCCAGAAACACATTTATGGCCCATGGGTATTTGATCTTTGGGTTCATATAGTGATGGATTTAATTCTCATGATGTCATTTCAGCCAGATAAATATTTGACCTCCTTCTGATGTTATATAAGATATACATAGGTCAATTTTTGACCTCCAAGAACACATTTATGTCCCACGGGTACTTGATCTGTGGGTTCATATACCGATGGATTTACTTCTCATGACGTCAATGAACTCATTTCTGGTCAAAGGTTCCTCAAAAAGTTTAAAACAATATAAACTTTTAGACTCTTTCTGATGTTATATTAGATATACATAGGTCATTTTTTGACCACCAGGAGCACATTTAATGCACATATCCAGAAGTAAATGTGAAGTGGAGCCTGAAGTGGCAAATCTCACCACCCGGTTGCTAGGGTTTTCTGGGTGGTTGCTACGGTGTTGTTGGTGGTTTCTAGGCATTTATTAGGGTATTCTGGGTGGTTGCTATGGTGTTTGTATGTGGTTGCTAGGGTGTTATGGGTGGTTGCCAAGGTGCTAATGTTGCTAGGGTGTTGCTATGCGGTTGCCAGGTTGTTCTCGATGGTTGTTAGGGTGTTGCTAGGTGGTTGCTGGGGTGTTCTTGTTTGCTGCTAGGGTGTTCTGGGTGGTTGCTAGGTTGTTGCTAGGGTGTTTTAGGTGGTTACTATGGTATTCTGGGTCATTGCTATGGTGTTACCAGGTGGTTGGTAGTGTTCACTTATAGTTACTATAGAGTTTCTATAATGTTTGTGGCATGATTTAGCTCTTAACTATTCGATTATTTTATTACATTTCATGTTTATATTGTTTGAAATCTTTTGAAGACCCTTTTACCATAACAATATAAACTTACTCCTTCTGATGTTGTAAGAAGGACAAGGTCAATTTTTGACCTCCAGGAACATATTTATGGCACACTTCCAGAAGAAAATGTGAAGTGGTGCTTGCACTGGCAAATCTCACCACCCGGTTGCTAGGGTGTTCCCGGTGGTTGCTACAGTGTTCTGGATGGTTGCTAGGCGGTTGTTAGGGTAGTCTCTGTGGTTGCTAGGGTGTTCCTAGGTGGTTGCTAGGGTGTTCTGGGTGGTTGCCAGGGTGTTGCTAGGCAGTTGCTAGGGTGGTCTGGTTGGTTGCTAGGTGTTGCTTAAGGTGTTCTCGTTGGTTGCTCCGTGGTTGCTAGAGTGATGCTAGGGTTTTCTGGGTGGTTGCTAGGGTGTTTTGGGTGGTTACTATGGTAGTCTGTGTGGTTCCTATGGTGTTTCTAGGTGGTTGGTAATGTCCACGAATGGTTATAAAGTTTTTATAAAGTTTTTAGCAATTGATTTCTGGCCCAAATCAATGTTTGATTTTGATTATGTATCATCAAAAGGTAGTTAAAATAAGGACTCCTGTATGGCTTCAGTGACATCAAAAGGAGTTAATGAGTATGTTTAGACCATTCAAGATCAAGTACTCGTGTGCCACAACTATGTTCAGTAGGTCAAAAAGGAACATGTAATATCAGAAGGAGTCTCATAGTTTTTCTTGTTTAAAACATTTGAGGACCCTTTGACCAGAAATGAGTTAAATACATAAGATGTGGACATTCTATATGGCTTAAGAAGCATCAAAAATAGTCTTTGAGAATTTATAGAAAGTTCGAGACCTAATACTCGTGGGCCAGGACTATGTTTGTGGGTCAAATAGAAACCTCTAGTTCGAGGAAGCATAAGAAGTAGTCTATTTAGTATGTATAGAAAGTTCAATATCAGGTACTCGTGGGAGAGATATATGTTCAGTCAAATATCTTCCTGCTCATAAAACATCACAAGTAGTAAAAATCAATGTATAGTAACCTAACGATCAAGTACCCTTTGACCAGAAATGAGTTCAATGGGTCCGATCTAAACAATCCATGTGGCTAATATGTTCATTAGGTAAAATAAGGACTCTTGTATGGCTTCAGTAACATCAAAAGTAGTCAATGAGTATGTTTAGAAAGTTTAAGATGTGGGCCAGAACTATGTTCAGTAGGTCAAATAGGAACCTTTGTAGAGCTATATCATCAAAATGTGTCTATAAACTTAAATTGTTTAAAAACTTTTGAGGACCCTTTTACCAGAAATGAGCTCAATAGCTATATCATGCACTGTAAAGTGACATCTCATGTGATGTTTTCTCGTCTGTGCACAAATAAATTAGTTTGTAAAATAAAAAAGCATGCAAAATCACATTATATATTTTCATAGCAACGAGGAACAAGTCAGATAGGTCATGCAATGCACTGAAACACGTCTTAGGCGTTTTCCTTTCACCACGCAGAGGTTGTTGCATGCATATTGCATAACGAGGAACAAGTCAGATAGGTCATGCAATGCACTGAAACACGTCTTAGGCGTTTTCCTTCACCGCGCAGAGGTTAGTTATTGCGTGTATATTGCATGACGAGGAACAAGTCAGATAGGTCAGGCAATGCACTGAAACATGTCTTAGGCTTTTCCTTTCACCAAGCAGAGGTTAGTTATTGCGTGCATATTGCATGACGAAGAACAAGCCAGATAGGTCATGCATGCAAAGGTTAGTTATTGCGTGCATATTGCATGACGAGGAACAAGTCAGATAGGTCACGCAATGCACTAAAACATGTCTTAAGCGTTTTCCTTTAACCACGCAGAGGTTAGTTATTGCGTGCATATTGCATGACGAGGAACAAGTCAGATAGGTCATGCAATGCACTGAAACACGTCGTAAGCGTTTTCCTTTCACCACGCAGAGGTTATTGCATGCCTATTGCATAACGAGGAACAAGTCAGATAGGTCATGCAATGCACTGAAACACGTCTTAGGCGTTTTCCTTTCACCACGCAGAGGTTATTGCATGCATATTGCATAACGAGGAACAAGTCAGATAGGTCATGCAATGCACTGAAACACGTCTTAGGCGTTTTCCTTCACCGCGCAGAGGTTAGTTATTGCGTGCATATTGCATGATGAGGAACAAGTCAGATAGGTCATGCAATGCACTGAAACATGTCTTAGGCTTTTCCTTTCACCAAGCAGTTATTGCGTGCATTTTGCATGACGAAGAACAAGCCAGATAGGTCATGCATGCATGCAAAGGTTAGTTATTGCGTGCATATTGCATGACGAGGAACAAGTCAGATAGGTCACGCAATGCACTAACACATGTCTTAAGCGTTTTCCTTTAACCACGCAGAGGTTAGTTATTGCGTGCATATTGCATGACGAAGAACAAGCCAGATAGGTCATGCAATGCACTGAAACACGTCTTAGGCGTTATCCTTTCACCGTGCAGAGTTTAGTTCTTGCATGCATATTGCATGACGAGGAAAAATTCAGATAGATCATGCAATGCACTGAAACACGTCTCAGGCGTTTTCTCTTCACCACGCATAGGTTATTGCATGCATATTGCATAACGAGGAACAAGTCAGATAGGTCATCCAATGCACTGAAACACGTCTGAGGCGTTTTCCTTTCACCTCGCAGAGGTTAGTTATTGCGTGCATATTGCATGACGAGGAACAAGCCTATGGCGTTCCGATAGGCTCTTTAATATAACTTTGCAACATGCACTCGTCTCAATGAACGTCTCACTCGACGTCTTATTTTTTTTTTATTCTGCTATTTATTTCTATTCAACTTAAGACGCAGACGTGACGCTGACGTGACGTTGACGTCACGCAAATCACGCGTGGCAGTGAAGTGCCGAGTCAGACGTCACGCGTCATTCACGTGTGGCAGTGAAGTTATTTATTGTTACACGTATTTAACACGCTATCCACAGTACAGCACGGCTCAGTGAAGAGAGTGTAGGCCAATCGTATGGCGTTCCGATAGGCTCTTTAATATGACTTTGCAACATGCACTCGTCTCAATGAACATGACGTCTGCGTCTGTCATCTATTCTATAGGACTTGTGTTCATGTTTTTCTATCCTGGTCGGTATTTCAACCCGAATGCACACAGACTAGCACAGTAGCAAATATGCGTAGACTAAAAGCGGTCCTATTGCGTATGATATTTTATGATGTTTAAGTACACCCAAAGAAGAAATAACCCAATTGTGTCGTTGTTTTGTTTTGAGTTTATGCTCAATAAATAAAGGAATTAATAGAGATGTCATGTTTCTATTCCCCACCAGTGGGGTTAGCCCCACACTTTGAGAAAAAAAACAGTATATTTGAAAATAAACAGAATGGTGGTGTTAATGGTGTTAATACGATATATTGCATATTCTTCTTCATTTCATCTTCTTATTTGGAAATTTTGACAAGAAACAATGTCAAACAAAAGTTTTAATAAGGTAATTTGTGTGAATTAATATTTACTAGGCCTATTTGAAAAAATACATGCATAAGCAAGGTAAAAACACTTAATTTAAACAAACATAATTGCGGGAGGAGAAATAAATCATACTTTTCTGAAGATCATCATTTGTTTGTTTATTTATTTAGCCCTAAATTATTTATATAGGCTATTCACTTTTCATAACAGAAGCATAGCCTACGCTGTTTCGTTTGTCTCGATTTTTTTTTTTTTTTTTGCATACTTTGTATTACAAATGTTCTGCAGATATAGGCAACTGAACATTTAATTATAAAAAAAGTTTATTATAGTAAAGTAAATGAAGGGTTTAGCCTAAGGTTTGTTTGTTTGTTTTTTTCTACAAATTTACTCATATAGTGTGAAGATGTCAGAATCTGGAAGGACAAATGTTAAAGAGGATAGGGTGGGAAGTGGGAATAGAAGAGAAGAGGCTTCGATGACGAGGTTAAGGGTGGGACACTGTTTGCTGATCAAAACACCAAAGGGGAAGCACCTCTAAATAATAATAATTAATAGCCTAATAATAATAAACTGTGATCACCTTTCTCTTTTGAGGTGTAACTGTTTTATGTTCTGTTAAAAGTCAGATCGACTGTCAATCAAACTTCGGCGAAACTCTAAAACTAAATATTACAACTCTAAAATTAAACATTACGAATATTACAAATTACAAATAATATTTATGTTAGTTACATAAGCCCAAATGTTTACAATTAGCCCTACGTTATTTTGTGCTGGTCAAGAGACTCCTAGTGGTAAATACACACATGCTAGAACAACTTTTTATGATTTCTTCATAACTGTGGATATAACTCCTTAGCTTGCTTATTAATAGCCTACAGTATCCCCACACACAAACACACAGAGTACACATACACCACTACGTATGTAACGTTTGTCTTGTAGATTAGACTAGTCTGGGTGCGCTGTGCATTTAGAATTTAACGCTTTCACTGTGATTTAGTCGGTTTATATCATTTAATATAGTTAAAGAGTGAGCCAATGAATGAAATGAAATGAGTCGCTCGCTGCGTGAGGAGAGTATACGTAAACAGATTCACCACTGGCGTAAACCAGAAAGAAATTTTAAGTATAATGAAATGGTCTCCATGCTAATAATAGTAGTAAGGCTTTCCTCTGTATTTTTTGCCTATATTATTGGTGTCCCCTTCAAAATTTGCTCTTGAGAATTCTTATGTTTATTGTCCCCCACAACATTTTGATGAAATTTTCGCCCCTGATGTTGACAAGAAACAATGGCAAACAAAAGTTTAACATAATTTGGGTAAATTCATATTTACTATTTGGAATAAAACGCTTTACATAAGCAAGGTAAAAAATCACCTAATCGCTAATAAAATACAACTGAAGATAAGTCGGGGGAAATAATAAAGAATGAATAAATGCGTGAAATGTGCTCGGCAGACGAGACGTTCGGCACACGCAGACGAGACGTTCGGCACACGAAAGAGTGATGTGGCAGACGCAGACGAGAGGTTCGGCAGACGCAGACGTCACGTTCCGCAAACGCAGACGTCACGTTCATTGAGACGAGTGCATGTTGCAAAGTCATATTAAAGAGCCTATCGGAACGCCATACAAGCCAGATAGGTCATGCAATGCACTGAAACACGTCTTTTGCGTTTTCCTTTCACCGCGCAGAGTTTAGATCTTGCATGCATATTGCATGACGAGGAACAAGTCAGGTAGGTCATTCAATGCACTGAAACACATCTTAGAGGTTTTCCTTTCACCGCGCAGAGGTTAGTTATGCGTGCATATTGCACGATGAAGAACAAGCCAGATAGGTCTTGCAATGCACCGAAACACGTCTTAGGCGTTTTCCTTTCACCAAGCAGAGTTTAGTTCTTGCATGCATATTGCATAACGATAAATAGGTCAGATAGGTCATGCACTACACTGAAACACGTCGTAGGCGTTTTCCTTTCACCGCGCAGAGGTTAGTTATTGCGTGCATATTGCATGACGAGGAACAAGTCAGGTCATGCAATGCACTGAAACACGTCTTAGGCGTTATCCTTTCACCTCGCAAAGGAGATTTACTGCGTGCATATTGCATGACGAGGAAAAAGTCAGATAGATCATGCAATGCACTGAAACACGTCTTAGGTGTTATCCTTTCACCGCGCAGAGGTTAGTTATTGCGTGCATATTGCATGACGAGGAACAAGTCAGATAGGTCATGCAATGCACTGAAACACGTCTTAGGAGTTTTCCTTTCACCGCTCAGAGGTTAGTTATTGCGTGCATATTGCATGACGAGGAACAAGTCAGATAGGTCCTGCAATGCACTGAAACACGTCTTAGTCGTTTTCCTTTCACCGCGCAGAGGTTAGTTATTGAGTGCATATTGCATGACGAGGAACGAGTCAGATAGGTCATGCAATGCAATGAAACACATCTTAGGCGTTTTCCTTTCACCGCGCAGAGGTTAGTTATTGCGTGCATATGCAGTACGAGAAACAAGTTAGATATATCATGCAATGCAACGAAACACTTCTTATGGTGTTTTCTTTTCATTGCTCAGAGTTTAGTTATTTTTGTGCATATGCATAACTTAGGAACAAGTTGGTCAGCATGATTTTTTCAAGTAAGACATGGTCCTGGATCAACATATTTTGATGACCCTGGATCAACATTCGTGTCCCAAAAATGTTGTCCTTAACCAATCCCTACCCTCAAACCTAACTCTACTCTTAACTTTTCCGTTATCAGAAGGTACAAAGGTGAATGACACTGATGTTTAAGTACTTCACTCTGGTTCTAAATCTAAACCTAAAATTGACATAAACTTGTTTATCAAATCTGTTTGGTTGATTGAAAAGTTGATCCAGGATCAACAATGATGTTGATCCAGGAACATGTGGTAGTTGATGAAATCACGTTCACCGAACAAGTTAGATAGGTCATGCAATGCAATGAAACACATCTGTTTTCTTTTCATTGCACAGAGGTTAGTTTTTGCGTGAACAGGCCCTAATGAGGAAGAAGTTAGACATGTCTTGCAATGCAATTGAAACACATCTGAGTTGTTTTGTTTTCAATGCACAGAGGTCAGTTATTGCGAGCATATGCGTAACGAGGAACAAGTTAGAAATGTCATGCATGGCTATGAAACACATCTTATGGTGTTTTCTTTTCATTGGTCAGAGTTTAGTTATTTTTGTGCATACGTATAACGAGGAACAAGTTAGATATGTCATGCAAATGCAATGAAACACATCTTAGGTGTTTTCTTTTCACTGCGCAGAGGTTAGTTATCGCGTGGACAGGCATAACGAGCAACAAGTCAGATAGGTCATTCAAATTTTTGACCTTCAAGAACACATTCATGGCACATTTCCAGAAGAAAACGTGAAGTGGATCTTGAAGCGGCAAATCTCACCACCCGGTTGCTAGAGTGTTCTGGGAGGTTGCTACGGTGTTCTGGGTGGTTGCTAGGCATTTTTTAGGGTATTCTGTGTAATTTCTGTGGTGTTCCGGGTGGTTGCTAGGATGTTGCTAGGCGGTTGCTGGGGTGTTCCTGGTGGTTGCTAGGGTGTTGCCAAATGGTTGGTGGGGTGTTCTGGTTTGTTGCTAGGGTGTTCTCGGTGGTTGCAAGATTGTTGCTAGGTGGTTGCTAGGGTGTTGTGGTGGGTTGGAGACTTACATCTCATGATGTCATTTCAGCCAGAAAAAAAATATTTTACGTAAAGAACATTTTTCTGGCCCAAAAGTACTTGATCTTGAACTTTCCATACATGCTCATAGACTCCAGTCGATGCTTCCTAAGCCATAGAGAAGTCCATATCTGAACTATTGAAATAATTTCTGGTCAAAGGTTCCTCAAAAGGTTTTAAACAATATAAACTTATAGACTCCTGATGTTACATTATCTATACATGGGTCAATTTTTGACCTCCAGAAACACATTCATGGCATACGGGTATTTGATCTTTGGGTTAATATACAGAGAGCTTTACTTTTCATGATGTCATTTCAGCCAGAAAGATGTTTGACCTACTGAACATATTTCTGGCCCAAAAGTACTTGATCTTGTATTTTCCAATCATACTCCTAAGCCACAGAGAAGTTCACATCTGAGCTATTGAAATCATTTCTGGTCAAAGGTTCCTCAAAAGGTTTTAAACAATATAACCTTATAGACTCCTGATGTTATATTAGCTATACATAGGTCAATTTTTGACCTCCAGAAACACTTTCATGGCATACGGGTATTTGATCTTTGGGTTAATATACAGAGAGCTTTACTTCTCATGATGTCATTTCAGCCAGAAAGATATTTGACCTACTGAACATATTTCTGGCTTAAAAGTACTTGATCTTGTATTTTCCATTCATACTCATAGACTCCAACAGATCCTTCCTAAGCCATAGAGATGTCCATTTCTGAGCTATTGAACTCATTTCTGGTCAAAGATTCTTCAAAAGGTTTTAAACCATATAAACTTATAGACTCCTGATGTTACATGAGCTATACATAGGTCAATTTTTGACCTCCAGAAACACATTTATGGGCCACAGGTATTTGATATTTGGGTTAATTTACCGAGAGCTTTACTTCTCATGATGTCATATCAGACAGAAAGATATTTGACCTACTGAACATATTTCTAGCCCAAAAGTGCTTGATCTTGTACTTTCCATTCATACTCATATTTTCCAACAAATGCTTCCTAAGCCATAGAGATGTCCATATCTGACCTATTGAACTAATTTCTGGTCAAAGGTTCCTCAAAAAATTTAAAACAATATAAACTTTTTGACTCCTTCTGATGTTATATTAGATATACATAGGTCAATGTTTGACCTCCAGGAACACATTGTGGCACATTTCCAGAAGAAAACGTGAAGGGGAGCTTGAAGCGGCAAATCTCACCACCCGGTTGCTCGGGTGTTCTGGGAGTTTGCTACGGTGTTCTGGGTGGTTGCTAGGCATTTTTTAGGGTATTCTGGGTGATTGCTATGGTGTTCCGGGTGGTTGCTAGGTGGTTGCTGGGGTGTTCCTGGTGGTTGCTAGGGTGTTGCCATATGGTTTTGCTGGGGTGTTCTGGTTTGTTGCTAGGGTGTTGTCGGTGGTTGCTAGGGTGTTGCTAGGTGATTGCTAGGGTGTTTTGGTGGGTTGGAGATTTACTTCTCATGATGTCATTTCAGCCAGAAAAATATTTTACGTAAAGAACAAATTTCTGGCCCAAAAGTACTTGATCTTGAACTTTCCATACGTACTCATAGACTATGTAATATAACATTCTGATGTTATATTACACAGGTCAATTTTTGACCTCCAGGAACACTTTTCATGGCACACGGGTGCTTGATCTTTGGGTTAATATACCGAGAGATTTACTTCTCATGATGTCATTTCAGCCAGACAAATATTTGACCTACTGAACATGTTTATGGCCCAAAAGAACTTGATCTTGAACTTTCCATACATACTCAGAGACTGCAGTCGATGCTTCCTAAACCATAGAGAGGTCCATATCTGAAACTAGTGAAATCATTTCTGGTCAAAGGTTCCTCAAAAGGTTTTAAACAATATAAACTTATAGACTCCTGATGTTAAATTAGCTATACATAGGTCAATTTTTGACCTCCAGAAACACATTTATGGCATACGGGTATTTGATCTTTGGGCTAATATACCGAGAGCTTTACTTCTCATGATGTCATTTCAGACAGAAAGATATTTGACCTATATTTCTGGCCCAAAAGTATTTGATCTTGAACTTTCCATATATACTCATAGACTCCAACAGATGCTTCCTAAGCCATAGAGAAGTCCATATCTGACCTATTAAACTCATTTCTGGTCAAAGGTTCCTCAAAAGTTTTTAAACAAATATGAACTTATAGACTCCTGATGTTGCATTAGCTATATATAGGTCAATTTTTGACCTCCAGAAACACATTTATGGCCCATGGGTATTTGATCTTTGGGTTCATATAGTGATGGATTTAATTCTCATGATGTCATTTCAGCCAGATAAATATTTGACCTCCTTCTGATGTTATATAAGATATACATAGGTCAATTTTTGACCTCCAAGAACACATTTATGTCCCACGGGTACTTGATCTGTGGGTTCATATACCGATGGATTTACTTCTCATGATGTCAATGAACTCATTTCTGGTCAAAGGTTCCTCAAAAAGTTTAAAACAATATAAACTTTTAGACTCTTTCTGATGTTATATTAGATATACATAGGTCATTTTTTGACCACCAGGAGCACATTTAATGCACATATCCAGAAGTAAATGTGAAGTGGAGCCTGAAGTGGCAAATCTCACCACCCGGTTGCTAGGGTTTTCTGGGTGGTTGCTACGGTGTTGTTGGTGGTTTCTAGGCATTTATTAGGGTATTCTGGGTGGTTGCTATGGTGTTTGTATGTGGTTGCTAGGGTGTTATGGGTGGTTGCCAAGGTGCTAATGTTGCTAGGGTGTTGCTATGCGGTTGCCAGGTTGTTCTCGATGGTTGTTAGGGTGTTGCTAGGTGGTTGCTGGGGTGTTCTTGTTTGCTGCTAGGGTGTTCTGGGTGGTTGCTAGGTTGTTGCTAGGGTGTTTTAGGTGGTTACTATGGTATTCTGGGTCATTGCTATGGTGTTACCAGGTGGTTGGTAGTGTTCACTTATAGTTACTATAGAGTTTCTATAATGTTTGTGGCATGATTTAGCTCTTAACTATTCGATTATTTTATTACATTTCATGTTTATATTGTTTGAAATCTTTTGAAGACCCTTTTACCATAACAATATAAACTTACTCCTTCTGATGTTGTAAGAAGGACAAGGTCAATTTTTGACCTCCAGGAACATATTTATGGCACACTTCCAGAAGAAAATGTGAAGTGGTGCTTGCACTGGCAAATCTCACCACCCGGTTGCTAGGGTGTTCCCGGTGGTTGCTACAGTGTTCTGGATGGTTGCTAGGCGGTTGTTAGGGTAGTCTCTGTGGTTGCTAGGGTGTTCCTAGGTGGTTGCTAGGGTGTTCTGGGTGGTTGCCAGGGTGTTGCTAGGCAGTTGCTAGGGTGGTCTGGTTGGTTGCTAGGTGTTGCTTAAGGTGTTCTCGTTGGTTGCTCCGTGGTTGCTAGAGTGATGCTAGGGTTTTCTGGGTGGTTGCTAGGGTGTTTTGGGTGGTTACTATGGTAGTCTGTGTGGTTCCTATGGTGTTTCTAGGTGGTTGGTAATGTCCACGAATGGTTATAAAGTTTTTATAAAGTTTTTAGCAATTGATTTCTGGCCCAAATCAATGTTTGATTTTGATTATGTATCATCAAAAGGTAGTTAAAATAAGGACTCCTGTATGGCTTCAGTGACATCAAAAGGAGTTAATGAGTATGTTTAGACCATTCAAGATCAAGTACTCGTGTGCCACAACTATGTTCAGTAGGTCAAAAAGGAACATGTAATATCAGAAGGAGTCTCATAGTTTTTCTTGTTTAAAACATTTGAGGACCCTTTGACCAGAAATGAGTTAAATACATAAGATGTGGACATTCTATATGGCTTAAGAAGCATCAAAAATAGTCTTTGAGAATTTATAGAAAGTTCGAGACCTAATACTCGTGGGCCAGGACTATGTTTGTGGGTCAAATAGAAACCTCTAGTTCGAGGAAGCATAAGAAGTAGTCTATTTAGTATGTATAGAAAGTTCAATATCAGGTACTCGTGGGAGAGATATATGTTCAGTCAAATATCTTCCTGCTCATAAAACATCACAAGTAGTAAAAATCAATGTATAGTAACCTAACGATCAAGTACCCTTTGACCAGAAATGAGTTCAATGGGTCCGATCTAAACAATCCATGTGGCTAATATGTTCATTAGGTAAAATAAGGACTCTTGTATGGCTTCAGTAACATCAAAAGTAGTCAATGAGTATGTTTAGAAAGTTTAAGATGTGGGCCAGAACTATGTTCAGTAGGTCAAATAGGAACCTTTGTAGAGCTATATCATCAAAATGTGTCTATAAACTTAAATTGTTTAAAAACTTTTGAGGACCCTTTTACCAGAAATGAGCTCAATAGCTATATCATGCACTGTAAAGTGACATCTCATGTGATGTTTTCTCGTCTGTGCACAAATAAATTAGTTTGTAAAATAAAAAAGCATGCAAAATCACATTATATATTTTCATAGCAACGAGGAACAAGTCAGATAGGTCATGCAATGCACTGAAACACGTCTTAGGCGTTTTCCTTTCACCACGCAGAGGTTATTGCATGCATATTGCATAACGAGGAACAAGTCAGATAGGTCATGCAATGCACTGAAACACGTCTTAGGCGTTTTCCTTCACCGCGCAGAGGTTAGTTATTGCGTGTATATTGCATGACGAGGAACAAGTCAGATAGGTCAGGCAATGCACTGAAACATGTCTTAGGCTTTTCCTTTCACCAAGCAGAGGTTAGTTATTGCGTGCATATTGCATGACGAAGAACAAGCCAGATAGGTCATGCATGCATGCAAAGGTTAGTTATTGCGTGCATATTGCATGACGAGGAACAAGTCAGATAGGTCACGCAATGCACTAAAACATGTCTTAAGCGTTTTCCTTTAACCACGCAGAGGTTAGTTATTGCGTGCATATTGCATGACGAGGAACAAGTCAGATAGGTCATGCAATGCACTGAAACACGTCGTAAGCGTTTTCCTTTCACCACGCAGAGGTTATTGCATGCCTATTGCATAACGAGGAACAAGTCAGATAGGTCATGCAATGCACTGAAACACGTCTTAGGCGTTTTCCTTTCACCACGCAGAGGTTATTGCATGCATATTGCATAACGAGGAACAAGTCAGATAGGTCATGCAATGCACTGAAACACGTCTTAGGCGTTTTCCTTCACCGCGCAGAGGTTAGTTATTGCGTGCATATTGCATGATGAGGAACAAGTCAGATAGGTCATGCAATGCACTGAAACATGTCTTAGGCTTTTCCTTTCACCAAGCAGTTATTGCGTGCATTTTGCATGACGAAGAACAAGCCAGATAGGTCATGCATGCATGCAAAGGTTAGTTATTGCGTGCATATTGCATGACGAGGAACAAGTCAGATAGGTCACGCAATGCACTAACACATGTCTTAAGCGTTTTCCTTTAACCACGCAGAGGTTAGTTATTGCGTGCATATTGCATGACGAAGAACAAGCCAGATAGGTCATGCAATGCACTGAAACACGTCTTAGGCGTTATCCTTTCACCGTGCAGAGTTTAGTTCTTGCATGCATATTGCATGACGAGGAAAAATTCAGATAGATCATGCAATGCACTGAAACACGTCTCAGGCGTTTTCTCTTCACCACGCATAGGTTATTGCATGCATATTGCATAACGAGGAACAAGTCAGATAGGTCATCCAATGCACTGAAACACGTCTGAGGCGTTTTCCTTTCACCTCGCAGAGGTTAGTTATTGCGTGCATATTGCATGACGAGGAACAAGCCAGATAGGTCATGCAATGCACTGAAACACGTCTTTTGCGTTTTCCTTTCACCGCGCAGAGTTTAGATCTTGCATGCATATTGCATGACGAGGAACAAGTCAGGTAGGTCATTCAATGCACTGAAACACATCTTAGAGGTTTTCCTTTCACCGCGCAGAGGTTAGTTATGCGTGCATATTGCACGATGAAGAACAAGCCAGATAGGTCTTGCAATGCACTGAAAAACGTCTTAGGCGTTTTCCTTTCACCAAGCAGAGTTTAGTTCTTGCATGCATATTGCATAACGATAAATAGGTCAGATAGGTCATGCAATACACTGAATCACGTTGTAGGCGTTTTCCTTTCACCGCGCAGAGGTTAGTTATTGCGTGCATATTGCATGACGAGGAACAAGTCAGGTCATGCAATGCACTGAAACACGTCTTAGGCGTTATCCTTTTCACCTCGCAAAGGAGAGTTATTGCGTGCATATTGCATGACGAGGAAAAAGTCAGATAGATCATGCAATGCACTGAAACACGTCTTAGGTTTTTTCCTTTCACCGCGCAGATGTTAGTTATTGCCTGCATATTGCATGACGAGGAACAAGTCAGATAGGTCATGCAATGCACTGAAACACGTCTTAGGAGTTTTCCTTTCACCGCTCATAAGCCATAGAGATGTCCATTTCTGACCTATTGAACTCATTTCTGGTCAAAGGTTCCTCAAAAAATTTAAAACAATATAAACTTTTTGACTCCTTCTGATGTTATATTAGATATACATAGGTCAATGTTTGACCTCCAGGAACACATTGTGGCACATTTCCAGAAGTAAATGTGAAGTGGAGCCTGAAGTGGCAAATCTCACCACCCGGTTGCTAGGGTTTTCTGGGTGGTTGCTACGGTGTTGTTGGTGGTTTCTAGGCATTTATTAGGGTATTCTGGGTGGTTGCTATGGTGTTTGTATGCAGTTGCTAGGGTGTTATGGGTGGTTGCCAAGGTGCTAATGTTGCTAGGGTGTTGCTATGCGGTTGCCAGGTTGTTCTCGATGGTTGTTAGGGTGTTGCTAGGTGGTTGCTGGGGTGTTCTTGTTTGCTGCTAGGGTGTTCTGGGTGGTTGCTAGGGTGTTGCTAGGGTGTTTTAGGTGGTTACTATGGTATTCTGGGTCATTGCTATGGTGTTACCAGGTGGTTGGTAGTGTTCACTTATAGTTACTATAGAGTTTCTATAATGTCTTTGGCATGATTTAGCTCTTAACTATTCGATTATTTTATTACATTTCATATTTATATTGTTTGAAATCTTTTGAGGACCCTTTTACCATAACAATATAAACTTATAGACTCCTTCTGATGTTGTAAGAAGGACAAGGTCAATTTTTGACCTCCAGGAACATATTTATGGCACACTTCCAGAAGAAAATGTGAAGTGGTGCTTGCACTGGCAAATCTCACCACCCGGTTGCTAGGGTGTTCCCGGTGGTTGCTACAGTGTTCTGGATGGTTGCTAGGCGGTTGTTAGGGTAGTCTCTGTGGTTGCTAGGGTGTTCCTAGGTGGTTGCTAGGGTGTTCTGGGTGGTTGCCAGGGTGTTGCTAGGCAGTTGCTAGGGTGGTCTGGTTGGTTGCTAGGTGTTGCTTAAGGTGTTCTCGTTGGTTGCTCCGTGGTTGCTAGAGTGATGCTAGGGTGTTCTGGGTGGTTGCTAGGGTGTTTTGGGTGGTTACTATGGTAGTCTGTGTGGTTCCTATGGTGTTTCTAGGTGGTTGGTAATGTCCACGAATGGTTACTATAGAGCTTTTATAAAGTTTTTGGCAATTGATTTCTGGCCCTAATCAATGTTTGATTTTGATTATGTATCATCAAAAGGTAGTTAAAATAAGGACTCCTGTATGGCTTCAGTGACATCAAAAGGAGTTAATGAGTATGTTTAGATCATTCAAGATCAAGTACTCGTGTGCCACAACTATGTTCAGTAGGTCAAAAAGGAACATGTAATATCAGAAGGAGTCTCAAAGTTTTTCTTGTTTAAAAACATTTGAGGACCCTTTGACCAGAAATGAGTTAAATACATAAGATGTGGACATTCTATATGGCTTAAGAAGCATCAAAAATAGTATTTGAGAATTTATAGAAAGTTCGAGACCTAGTACTCGTGGGCCAGGACTATGTTTGTGGGTCAAATAGAAACCTCTAGTTCTAGGAAGCATAAGAAGTAGTCTATTTAGTATGTTTAGAAAGTTCAATATCAGGTACTCGTGGGAGAGATATATGTTCAATCAAATATCTTCCTGCTCATAAAACATCACAAGTAGTAAAAATCAATGTATAGTAACCAAACGATCAAGTACCCTTTGACCAGAAATGAGTTCAATGGGTCCGATCTAAACAATCCATGTGGCTAATATGTTCATTAGGTAAAATAAGGACTCTTGTATGGCTTCAGTAACATCAAAAGTAGTCAATGAGTATGTTTAGAAAGTTTAAGATCTAGTGCTTGTGGGCCGGAACTATGTTCAGTAGGTCAAATAGGAACCTTTGTAGAGCTATATCATCAAAATGTGTCTATAAACTTAAATTGTTTAAAAACTTTTGAGGACCCTTTTACCAGAAATGAGCTCAATAGCTATACCATACACTGTAAAGTGACATCTCATGTGATGTTTTCTCGTCTGTGCACAAATAAATTAGTTTGTAAAATAAAAAAGCATGCAAAATCACATTATATATTTTCATAGCAACGAGGAACAAGTCAGATAGGTCATGCAATGCACTGAAACATGTCTTAGGCGTTTTCCTTCACCGCGCAGAGGTTAGTTATTGCATGCATATTGCATGACGAAGAACAAGCCAGATAGGTCATGTATGCATGCAAAGCTTAGTTATTGCGTGCATATTGCATGACGAGGAACAAGTCAGATAGGTCACGCAATGCACTGAAACATGTCTTAAGCGTTTTCCTTTAACCACGCAGAGGTTAGTTATTGCGTGCATATTGCATGACGAAGAACAAGCCAGATAGGTCATGCAATGCACTGAAACACGTCTTAGGCGTTATCCTTTCACCGTGCAGAGTTTAGTTCTTGCATGCATATTGCATAACGATGAATAAGTCAGATAGTTCATGCAATGCACTGAAACACGTCTTAGGCGTTTTCCTTCCACCGTGCAGAGTTTAGTTCTTGCACGCATATTGCATGACGAGGAAAAAGTAAGATAGGTCATGCAATTTACTTAAACAAGTCTTAGGCGTTTTCCTTTCACCGCGCAGAGTTTAGTTCTTGCACGCATATTGCATAACGAGGAACATTTCAGATAGATAATGCAATGCTCTGAAACAAGTCTTAGGTGTTTTCCTTTCACCTCACAGAGTAGAGTTATTGCGTGCATATTGCATGACGAGGAACAAGTCAGATAGGTCATGCAATGCACTGAAACACGTCTTAGGCGTTATCCTTTCACCGCGCAGAGAAGAGTTATTGCGTGCATATTGCATGACGAGGAAAAAGTCAGATAGGTCTTGCAATGCACTGAAACACGTCTTAGGCGTTTTCCTTTCACCGCGCTGAGTTTAGTTCTTGTACGCATATTACATAAAGAGGAACAATTCAGATAGATCATGCACCGAAACACGTCTTAGGCGTTTTCCTTTCACCAACGCAGAGGTTATTGCATGCATATGCAAAACGAGGAACAAGTCAGATAGATCATCAACGCACTGAAACACGTCTTAGGTGTTTTCCTTTCACCACGCAGAGGTTATTGCATGCATATGCATAACGAGGAACAAGTCAGATAGGTCATGCAATGCACTGAAACACGTCTTAGGCGTTTTCCTTTCACCACGCAGAGGTTATTGCATGCATATTGCATAAGGAGGAACAAGTCAGATAGGTCACGCAATGCACTGAAACACGTCTTAGGCATTTTCCTTTCACCGCGCAGATGTTAATTATTGCGTGCATATTGCATGACGAGGAACAAGTCAGATAGGTCATGCAATGCACTGAAACACGTCTTAGGGGTTTTCCTTTCACCACGCAGAGTTTAGTTCTTGCATGCATATTGCATAACGAGGAATAAGTCAGATAGGTCATGCAATGCACTGAAACATGACTTAGGCGTTTTCCTTTTACCGCGCAGAGGATAGTTATTGCGTGCATATTGCATGACGAGGAACAAGTCAGATAGGTCATGCAATGCACTGAAACATGTCTTAGGCGTTTTCCTTCCACCACGCAGAGGTTAGTTATTGCGTGCATATTGCATGACGAAAAACAAGTCAGATGGGTCATGCAATGCACTTAAACACGTCTTAGTCGTTTTCCTTTCCCCGCGCAGAGGTTAGTTATTGAGCGCATATTGCATGACGAGGAACGAGTCAAATAGGTCATGCAGTGCAATGAAACACATATTAGGCGTTTTCCTTTCACCGCGCAAAGGTTAGTTATTGCGTGCATATGCATTACGAAAAACAAATCAGATATATCATGCAATGCAACGAAACACATCTTATGGTGTTTTCTTTTCATTGCTCAGAGTTTAGTTATTTTTGTGCATATGCATAACTTAGGAACAAGTTGGTCAGCATGATTTTTTCAAGTAAGACATGGTCCTGGATCAACATATTTTGATGACCCTGGATCAACATTCCTGTCCCAAAAATGTTGTCCTTAACCAATCCCTACCCTTAAACCTAACTCAACTCATAACTTTTTCGTTATCAGAAGGTACAAAGGTGAATGACACTGATGTTTAAGTACTTCACTCTGGTTCTAAATCTAAACCTAAAATTGACATAAACTTGTTCCTCAAATCTGTTTGGTTGATTGAAAAGTTGATCCAGGATCAACAATGGTGTTGATCCAGGAACTTGTGGTAGTTGATGAAATCACGTTCACCGAACAAGTTAGATAAGTCATGCAATGGAATGAAACACATCTGTTTTCTTTTCATTGCACAGAGGTTAGTTTTTGCGTGAACAGGCCTAATGAGGAAGAAGTTAGACATGTCTTGCAATGCAATTGAAACACATCTTAGTTGTTTTCTTTTCAATGCACAGAGGTCAGTTATTGCGAGCATATGGGTAACGAGGAACAGGTTAGAAATGTCATGCATGGCTATGAAACACATCTTTTGGTGTTTTCTTTTCATTGGTCAGAGTTTAGTTATTTTTGTGCATACGTATAACGAGGAACAAGTTAGATATGTCATGCAATGCAATGAAACACATCTTAGGTGTTTTCTTTTCATCGCGCAGTTAGTTATTGCGTGCATATTGCATGACGAGGAACAAGTCAGGTAGGTCATTCAATGCACTGAAACACGTCTTAGAGGTTTTCCTTTCACCGCGCAGAGGTTAGTTATGCGTGCATATTGCACGATAAAGATCCAAGCCAGATAGGTCATGCAATGCACTGAAACACGTCTTAGGCGTTTTCCTTTCACCAAGCAGAGTTTTGTTCTTGCATGCATATTGCATAACGATGAATAGGTCAGATAGGTCATGCAATGCACTGAAACACGTCGTATGCGTTTTCCTTTCACCGCGCAGAGGTTAGTTATTGAGTGCATATTGCATGAAGAGGAACGAGTCAGATAGGTCATGCAATGCAATGAAACACATTTTAGGCGTTTTCCTTTAACCGCGCAGACGCTAGTTATTGCGTGCATATGCAGTACGAGAAACAAGTTAGATATATCATGCAATGCAACGAAACACATCTTATGGTGTTTTCTTTTCATTGCTCAGAGTTTAGTTATTTTTGTGCATATGCATAACTTAGGAACAAGTTGGTCAGCATGATTTTTTCAAGTAAGACATGGTCCCGGATCAACATATTTTGATGACCCTGGATCAACATTCCTGTCATATTTTTGGCCCAAAAGTGCTTGATCTTGTACTTTCCATTCATACTCATATTCTCCAACAGATGCTTCCTAAGCCATAGAGATGTCCATATCTGACCTATTGAACTCATTTCTGGTCAAAGGTTCCTCAAAAAAATTGAAACAATATAAACTTTTTGACTCCTTCTGATGTTATATTAGATATACATAGGTCAATGTTTGACCTCCAGGAACACATTGTGGCACATTTCCAGAAGAAAACGTGAAGGGGAGCTTGAAGTGGCAAATCTCACCACCCGGTTGCTAGGGTGTTGCTAGGCGGTTGTCGGGGTGTTCCTGGTGGTTGCTAGAGTGTTGCCATACTGTTGCTGGGGTGTTCTGGTTTGTTGCTAGGGTGTTCTCGGTGGTTGCTAGGGTGTTGCTAGGTGATTGCTAGGGTGTTTTGGTGGGTTGGAGATTTACTTCTCATGATGTCATTTCAGCCAGAAAAATATTTTACGTAAAGAACAAATTTCTGGCCCAAAAGTACTTGATCTTGAACTTTCCATACGTACTCATAGACTATGTAATATAACATTCTGATGTTATATTACACAGGTCAATTTTTGACCTCCAGGAACACTTTTCATGGCACACGGGTGCTTGATCTTTGGGTTAATATACCGAGAGATTTACTTCTCATGATGTCATTTCAGCCAGACAAATATTTGACCTACTGAACATGTTTATGGCCCAAAAGAACTTGATCTTGAACTTTCCATACATACTCAGAGACTGCAGTCGATGCTTCCTAAGCCATAGAGAAGTCCATATCTGAAACTATTGAAATCATTTCTGGTGTAAGGTTCCTCAAAAGGTTTTAAACAATATAAACTTATAGACTCCTGATGTTAAATTAGCTATACATAGGTCAATTTTTGACCTCCAGAAACACATTTATGGCATACGGGTATTTGACCTTTGGGCTAATATACCGAGAGCTTTACTTCTCATGATGTCATTTCAGACAGAAAGATATTTGACCAATATTTCTGGCCCAAAAGTGCTTGATCTTGTACTTTCCATTCATACTCATATTCTCCAACAGATGCTTCCTAAGCCATAGAGAAGTCCATATCTGACCTATTAAACTCATTTCTGGTCAAAGGTTCCTCAAAAGTTTTTAAACAAATATGAACTTATAGACTCCTGAACATGTAATATCAGAAGGAGTCTCATAGTTTTTCTTGTTTAAAAACATTTGAGGACCCTTTGACCAGAAATGAGTTAAATACATAAGATGTGGACATTCTATATGGCTTAAGAAGCATCAAAAATAGTCTTTGAGAATTTATAGAAAGTTCGAGACCTAGTACTCGTTGGCCAGGACTATGTTTGTGGGTCAAATAGAAACCTCTTGTTCTAGCATAAGAAGTAGTCTATTTAGTATGTATAGAAAGTTAAATATCAGGTACTCGTGGGAGAGATATATGTTCAGTCAAATATCTTCCTGCTCATAAAACATCACAAGTAGTAAAAATCAATGTATATAACCTAACGATCAAGTACCCTTTGACCAGAAATGAGTTCAATGGGTCAGATCTAAACAATCCATGTGGCTAATATCTTCATTAGGTAAAATAAGGACTCTTGTATGGCTTCAGTAAAATCAAAAGGAGTCAATGAGTATGTTTAGAAAGTTTAAGATCTAGTACTTTTGGGCCAGAACTATGTTCAGTAGGTCAAATAGGAACCTTAGTATAGCTTATATATCATCAAAATGTGTCTATAAACTTATATTGTTTAAAAACTTTTGAGGACCCTTTTACCAGAAATGAGCTCAATAGCTATACCATGCACTGTAAAGTGACATCTCATGTGATGTTTTCTCGTCTGTGCACAAATAAATTAGTTTGTAAAATAAAAAAACATGCAAAATCACATTATATATTTTCATTGCAACGAGGAACAAGTCAGATAGGTCATGCAATGCACTGAAACACGTCTTAGGCGTTTTCCTTCACCGCGCAGAGGTTATTTATTGCGTGAATATTGCATGACGAGGAACAAGTCAGATAGGTCATGCAATGCACTGAAACATGTCTTAGGCTTTTTCCTTTCACCAAGCAGAGGTTAGTTATTGCGTTCATATTGCATGACGAAGAACAAGCCAGATAGGTCATGCATGCATGCAAAGGTTAGTTATTGGGTGCATATTGCATGACGAGGAACAAGTCAGATAGGTCATGCAATGCACTGAAACACGTCTTAGGCGTTATCCTTTCACCGTGCAGAGTTTAGTTCTTGCATGCATATTGCACAACGATGAATAAGTCAGATAGGTCATGCAATGCACTGAAACACGTCTTAGGCGTTTTCCTTTCATCGCGCAGAGTTTAGTTCTTGCACGCATATTGCATGACGAGGAACAAGTCAGATAGGTCATGCAATTTACTTAAACACGTCTTATTCGTTTTCCTTTCACCGCGCAGAGTTTGGTTCTTGCACGCATACTGCATAACGAGGAACAATTCAGATAGATAATACAATGCTCTGAAACACGTCTTAGGCGTTTTCCTTTCACCTCGCAGAGGAGAGTTATTGCGTGCATATTGCATGATGAGGAACAAGTCAGATAGGTCATACAATGCACTGAAACATGTCTTAGGCTTTTTCCTTTCACCAAGCAGAGGTTAGTTATTGTGTGCATATTGCATGACGAGGAACAAGTCAGATAGGTCATGCATGCATGCATGCAAAGGTCAGTTATTGCGTGCATATTGCATGACTAGGAACAAGCCAGATAGGTCATGCAATGCACCAAAACATGTCTTAGGCGTTTTCCTTTAACCACGCAGAGGTTAGTTATTGCGTGCATATTGCATGACGAAGAACAAGCCAGATTGGTCATGCAATGCACTGAAACACGTCTTAGGTGTTTTCCTTCACCGCGCAGAGGTTAGTTATTGCGTGCATATTGCATGACGAGGAACAAGTCAGACAGATCATGCAATGCACTGAAACATGTCTTAGGCTTTTTCCTTTCACCAAGCAGAGGTTAGTTAATGTTTGCATATTGCATGACGAAGAACAAGCCAGATAGGTCATGCAATGCACTGAAACACGTCTTAGGCGTTTTTCCTTTCACCGCGCAGAGGTTATTGCATGCATATTGCATAACGAGGAACAAGTCAGATAGGTCATGCAATGCACTGAAAACACGTCTTAGGCGTTTTCCTTCACCGCGCAGAGGTTAGTTATTGCGTGCATATTGCATGAGGAGGAACAAGTCAGATAGGTCACGCAATGCACTGAAACATTTCTTAGGCTTTTTCCTTTCACCAAGCAGAGGTTAGTTATTGTGTGCATATTGCATGACGAAAACAAGCTAGATAGGCCATGCATGCAAAGGTAGTTATTGCGTGCATTTCGCATGACGGGAAACAAGTCAGATAGGTCATGCAATGCACCAAAACATGTCTTGGGCGTTTTCCTTTAACCACGCAGAGGTTAGTTATTGCGTGCATATTGCATGACGAAGAACAAGCCAGATAGGTCATGCAATGCACTGAAACACGTCTTAGGCGTTATCCTTTCACCGTGCAGAGTTTAGATCTTGCATGCATATTGCATGACGAGGAAAAATTCAGATAGATCATGCAATGCACTGAAACACGTCTCAGGCGTTTTCTCTTCACCACGCATAGGTTATTGCATGCATATTGCATAACGAGGAACAAGTCAGATAGGTCATGCAATACGCTGAAACACGTCTCAGGCGTTTTCCTTTCACCACGCATAGGTTATTGCATGCATATTGCATAACGGGGAACAAATCAGATAGGTCACGCAATGCACTAAAACATGTCTTAAGCGTTTTCCTTTCACCGCGCAGAGGTTATTTTGCATGCATATTGCATGACGAGGAACAAGTCAGATAGGTCATGCAATGCACTGAAACACGTCTTAGGCTTTTTCCTTTCACCAAGCAGAGGTTAGTTATTGCGTGCATATTGCAGGACGAGGAACAAGTCAGATAGGTCACGCAATGCACTAAAACATGTCTTAAGCGTTTTCCTTTAACCACGCAGAGGTTAGTTATTGCGTGCATATTGCATGATGAAGAACAAGCCAGATAGATCATGCAATGCACTGAAACACGTCTTAGTCGTTATCCTTTCACCGTGCAGAGTTTAGTTCTTGCATGCGTAATGCATAACGATGAATAAGTCAGATAGGTCATCCAATGCACTGAAACACGTCTTAGGCGTTTTCCTTTCACCGCGCAGAGTTTAGTTCTTGCACGCATATTTGCATGACGAGAAACAAGTAAGATAGGTCATACAATTTACTTAAACACGTCTTAGGCGTTTTCCTTTCACCGCGCAGAGTTTAGTTCTTGCACGCATATTGCATAACGAGGAACAATTCAGATGGATAATGCAATGCTCTGAAACACGTCTTAGGCGTTTTCCTTTCACATCGCAGAGGAGAGTTATTGCGTGCATATTGGATGACGAGGAACAAGTCAGATAGGTCATGCAATGCACTGAAACATGTCGTAAGCGGTTTCCTTTCACCACGCAGAGGTTTTTGCATGCATATTGCATAACGAGGAACAAGTCAGATAGGTCATGCAATGCACTGAAACACGTCTTATGCGTTCTCCTTTCACCGCGCAGAGTTTAGATCTTGCATGCATATTGCATGACGAGGAACAAGTCATATAGGTCATTCAATGCACTGAAACACATTTTAGACTTTTTCCTTTCACCGAGCAGAGGTTAGTTATTGCGTGCATATTGCACGATGAAGAACAAGCCAGATAGGTCCTGCAATGCACTGAAACAAGTCTTAGGCTTTGTCCTTACACCAAGCAGAGTTTAGTTCTTGCTTACATATTGCATAACGATGAAGAGGTCAGATAGGTCATGCAATGCACTGAAACACGTCCTAGGCGTTTTCCTTTCACCGCGCAGAGGTTAGTTATTGCGTGCATATTGCATGATGAGGAACAAGTAAGTTAGGTCATACAATGCACTGAAACACGTCTTAGGCGTTTTTCTATCACCGCGCAGAGTTTAGTTCTTGCACGCATATTGCATAACGAGGAACAAGTCAGATATATCATGCAATGCACTGAAACACTTCTTAGGCGTTATCCTTTCACCACGCAGAGGTTATTTTGCATGCATATTGCATGACGAGGAACAAGTCAGATAGGTCATGCAATGCACTGAAACACGTCTTAGGCTTTTTCCTTTCACCAAGCAGAGGTTAGTTATTGCGTGCATATTGCAGGACGAGGAACAAGTCAGATAGGTCACGCAATGCACTAAAACATGTCTTAAGCGTTTTCCTTTAACCACGCAGAGGTTAGTTATTACGTGCCTATTGCATGATGAAGAACAAGCCAGATAGATCATGCAATGCACTGAAACACGTCTTAGTCGTTATCCTTTCACCGTGCAGAGTTTAGTTCTTGCATGCGTAATGCATAACGATGAATAAGTCAGTTAGGTCATACAATGCACTGAAACACGTCTTAGGCGTTTTTCTATCACCGCGCAGAGTTTAGTTCTTGCACGCATATTGCATAACGAGGAACAATTCAGATATATCATGCAATGCACTGAAACACTTCTTAGGCGTTATCCTTTCACCTCGCAGAGGAGAGTTATTGCGTGCATATTGCATGATGAGGAACAAGTTAGGTCATGCAATGCACTGAAACACGTCTTAGGCGTTATCCTTTCACCTCGCAGAGATGAGTTATTGCGTGCATATTGCATGACGAGGAAAAAGTCAGATAGGTCACGCAATGCACTGAAACACGTCTTAGGCGTTTTCCTTTCACCGCGCTGAGTTTAGTTCTTGCACTCATATTGCATAAAGAGAAACGATTCAGATAGATCATGCAATGCACAGAAACACGTCTTAGGCGTTTTCCTTTCACCACGCAGAGGTTATTGCATGCATACTGCATGACGAGGAACAAGTCAGATAGATCATGCAGTGCACAGAAACACGTCTTAGGCATTTTTCTTTCACCACGCAGAGGTTATTGCATGCATATGCATAACGAGGAACAAGTCAGATAGGTCATGCAATGCTCTGAAACACGTCTTAGGCGTTTTCCTTTCACCGCGCCGAGGTTAGTTATTGCGTGCATATTGCATAACGAGGAACAAGTCAGAAAGGTCATGCAATGCACTGAAACACATCTTAGGCGTTTTCCTTTCACCGCGCAGATGTTAGTTATTGCATGCATATGCAGTACGAGAAACAAGTTAGATATATCATGCAATGCAACGAAACACATCTTATGGTGTTTTCTTTTCATTGCTCAGAGTTTAGTTATTTTTGTGCATATGCATAACTTAGGAACAAGTTGGTCAGCATGATTTTTTCAAGTAAGAAATGGTCCTGGATCAACATATTTTGATGACCCTGGATCAACATTCCTGTCCCAAAAATGTTGTCCTTAACCAATCCCTACCCCTAAACCTAACTCTACTCATAATTTACCCTTATCAGAAGGTACAAAGCTGAATGACAGCTTTGATGTTTAAGTACTTCACTCTGGTTCTAAATCTAAACCTAAAATTGACATAAACTGTAAACTTGTTCCTCAAATCTGTTTGGTTGATTGAAAAGTTGATCCAGGATCAACAATGATGTTGATCCAGGAACATGTGGTAGTTGATGAAATCACGTTCACCGAACAAGTTAGATAGGTCATGCAATGCAATGAAACACATCTGTTTTCTTTTCATTGCACAGAGGTTAGTTTTTGCGTGAACAGGCCTAATGAGGAAGAAGTTAGACATGTCTTGCAATGCAATTGAAACACATCTTAGTTGTTTTCTTTTCAATGCACAGAGGTCAGTTATTGCGAGCATATGCGTAACGAGGAACAAGTTAGAAATGTCATGCATGGCTATGAAACATCTTATGGTGTTTTCTTTTCATTGCGCAGAGTTTAGTTATTTTTGTGCATATGTATAACGAGAAACAAGTTAGATATGTCATGCAATGCAATGAAACATCTTAGGTGTTTTCTTTTAATTGCATAGAGGTTAGTTATTGCATGCATGTACAATGCAATCCTAAAGCACATGAATTGCAAATCTCTTCGTTGCACAAAGGAACAAGTTCGTTTATGCATTGTAAATCGATCACTTTTGTAATATTTTCTCGTCAAAACACAAATTAATTAGTTGTAGAATGGAAATGCATGGGAAAGCACTTGTGTTTTATCTTTTCTTTTCAATGCAAAGAAGAACAAGTTAGAAAATTTAAGTATTGCAATGAAACAGACATTTCAGCCAGACATATATTTGACCTACTGAAGATATTTCTGGCCCAAAAGTACTTGACCTTGAACTTTCCATACATACTCACAGACTCCAATAGATGCATATCTGACCTTTTGAACTAATATCTGGTCAAACGTTCCTCAAAAAGTTTAAAACGACATAAACTCATAGACTCCTTCTGATGTTATGTTTACTTAGGTCAATATTTGACCTCCAGGAACACATTCATGGCCCACGGTTCCTTGAACTGTGGGTTAATATACCGAGAGATTTACTTCTCATGATGTCATTTCAGCTAGACAAATGTTTCTAGCCCAAAAGTACTTTATCTTGAACTTTCCATACATAATCATAGACTCCAACAGATGCTTCCCTACATATACATAGAAGTCCATATCTGACCTATTGAACTCATTTCTGGTCAAAGGTTCCTCAAAAGGTTTTAAACAATATAAACTTATAGACTCCTGATGTTACATTAGCTATACATAGGTCAATTTCTGACCTCCTGAAACACATTTATGGCTCACGGGTATTTGATATTTGGGTTAATTTACCGAGAGCTTTACTTCTCATGATGTCATTTCAGCCAGACTACTGACTACCAACCTACTGAACATATTTTTGGCCCAAAAGTGCTTGATCTTGTACTTTCCATTCATACTCATATTCTCCAACAGATGCTTCCTAAGCCATAGAGATGTCCATATCTGACCTATTGAACTCATTTCTGGTCAAAGGTTCCTCAAAAAATTTAAAACAATATAAACTTTTTGACTCCTTCTGATGTTATATTAGATATACATAGGTCAATGTTTGACCTCCAGGAACACATTGTGGCACATTTCCAGAAGAAAACGTGAAGGGGAGCTTGAAGCGGAAAATCTCACCACCCGGTTACTCAGGTGTTCTGGGAGTTTGCTACGGTGTTCTGGGTGGTTGCTAGGCGTTTTTTAGGGTATTCTGGGTGATTGCTATGGTGTTCCGGGTGGTTGCTAGGGTGTTGCTAGGCGGTGGCTGGGGTGTTCCTGGTGGTTGCTAGGGTGTTGCCATATGGTTGCTGTGGTGTTCTGGTTTGTTGCTAGGGTGTTGTCGGTGGTTGCTAGGGTGTTGCTAGGTGATTGCTAGGGTGTTTTGGTGGGTTGGAGATTTACTTCTCATGATGTCATTTCAGCCAGAAAAATATTTTACGTAAAGAACAGATTTCTGGCCCAAAAGTACTTGATCTTGAACTTTCCATACGTACTCATAGACTATGTAATATAACATTCTGATGTTATATTACAAAAAGGTCAATTTTTGACCTCCAGGAACACTTTTCATGGCACACGGGTGCTTGATCTTTGGGTTAATATACCGAGAGATTTACTTCTCATGATGTCATTTCAGCCAGACAAATATTTGACCTACTGAACATGTTTATGGCCCAAAAGAACTTGATCTTGAACTTTCCATACATACTCAGAGACTGCAGTCGATGCTTCCTAAGCCATAGAGAAGTCCATATCTGAAACTATTGCAATCATTTCTGGTCAAAGGTTCCTCAAAAGGTTTTAAACAAATATGAACTTATAGACTCCTGATGTTGCATTAGCTATACATAGGTCAATTTTTGACCTCCAGAAACACATTTATTGCATACGGGTATTTGATCATTGGGCTAATATACCGAGAGCTTTACTTCTCTTGATGTCATTTCAGACAGAAAGATATTTGACCTACTGAACATATTTCTGGCCCAAAAGTACTTGATCTTGAACTTTCCATATATACTCATAAACTCCAACAAATGCTTCCTAAGCCACAGAGAAGTCCATATCTGACCTATTAAACTCATTTCTGGTCAAAGGTTCCTCAAAAGTTTTTAAACAAATTTAGACTCCTGATGTTGCATTAGCTATATATAGGTCAATTTTTGACCTCCAGAAACACATTTATGGCCCATGGGTATTTGATCTTTGGGTTCATATACCGATGGATTTAATTCTCATGATGTCATTTCAGCCAGATAAATATTTGACCTCCTTCTGATGTTATATAAGATTTACATAGGTCAATGTTTGACCTCCAAGAACACATTTATGTCCCATGGGTACTTGAGCTGTGGGTTCATATACCGATGGATTTACTTCTCATGATGTCAATGAAAGGTTCCTCAAAAAGTTTAAAACAATATAAACTTTAAGAGTCTTTCTGATGTTATATTAGATATACATAGGTCATTTTTTGACCACCAGGAGCACATTTAATGCACATTTCCAGAAGTAAATGTGAAGTGGAGCCTGAAGTGGCAAATCTCACCACCCGGTTGCTAGGGTTTTCTGGGTGGTTGCTACGGTGTTGTTGGTGGTTTCTAGGCGTTTATTAGTGTATTCTGGGTGGCTGCTATGGTGTTTGTATGCGGTTGCTAGGGTATTATGGGTGGTTGCCAAGGTGCTAATGTTGCTAGGGTGTTACTATGCGGTTGCCAGGTTGTTCTCGATGGTTGCTAGGGTGATGGTAGGGTGTTTTAGGTGGTTACTATGGTATTCTGGGTCATTGCTATGGTGTTACCAGGTGGTTGGTAGTGTTCACTTATAGTTACTATAGAGTTTCTATAATGTTTTTGGCATGATTTAGCTCTTAACTATTCGATTATTTTTAGGGCTGTGCAAAAATTAATTGCGATTAATCGCATCCAAAATAAAAGTCTGTGTTTACATAATATATTTGTGTGTGCTGTATATAATCATTTTGTATATATAAATACAAACACATATATGTATGTATTTAAGAAAATGTGTTATTCATATATAAAATATTTATATTTATATAATATAGATTATGTATTTATATATAGTATATACAGAAATTAAGCGCAAATAATTCTTTAATATATACATGCATGCATAGGTATTTTATATATACAAAATAATTATATACAGCACACACAAATATATTATGTAAACACAGACTTTTATTTTGGATGCGATTAATCGCAATTAACTTTTGCACAGCCCTAATTATTTTATTATATTTCATGTTTATATTGTTTGAAATCTTTTGAGGACCCTTTTACCATAACAATATAAACTTATAGACTCCTTCTGATGTTGTAAGAAGGACAAGGTCAATTTTTGACCTCCAGGAACATATTTATGGCACATTTCCAGAAGAAAATGTGAAGTGGTGCTTGCACTGGCAAATCTCACCACCCGGTTGCTAGGGTGTTCCCGGTGGTTGCTACAGTGTTCTGGATGGTTGCTAGGTGGTTGTTAGGGTAGTCTGTGTGGTTGCTAGGGTGTTCCTATGTGGTTGCTAGGGTGTTCTGGTTGGTTGCCAGGGTGATGCTAGGCGGTTGCTAGGGTGGTCTGGTTGGTTGCTAGGTGTTCCCGTTGGTTGCTCCGTGGTTGCTAGAGTGATGCTAGGGTGTTCTGGGTGGTTGCTAGGGTGTTTTAGGTGGTTACTATGGTAGTCTGTGTGGTTCCTGGTGTTTCTAGGTGGTTGGTAATGTCCACGAATGGTTACTATAGAGTTTTTATAAAGTTTTTGGCAATTTCTGGCCCAAATCAATTTTTGATTTTGATTATGTATCATCAAAAGGTAGTTAAAATAAGGACTCTTGAATGGCTTCAGTGACATCAAAAGGAGTTAATATGAGTATGTTTAGACCATTCAAGATCAAGTACTCGTGTGCCACAACTATGTTCAGTAGGTCAAAAAGGAACATGTAATATCAGAAGGAGTCTCATAGTTTTTCTTGTTTAAAAACATTTGAGGACCCTTTGACCAGAAATGAGGTCAATGGGTCAGATCTAAACAATCCATGTGGCTAATATGTTCATTAGGTAAAATAAGGACTCTTGTATGGCTTCAGTAACATCAAAAGGAGTCAATGAGTATGTTTAGAAAGTTTAAGATCTAGTACTTGTGGGCCAGAACTATGTTCAGTAGGTCAAATAGGAACCTTTGTATAGCTTATATATCATCAAAATGTGTCTATAAACTTATATTGTTTAAAAACTTTTGAGGACCCTTTTACCAGAAATGAGCTCAATAGCTATACCATGCACTGTAAAGTGACATCTCATGTGATGTTTTCTCGTCTGTGCAGAAATAAATTAGTTTGTAAAATAAAAAAGCATGCAAAATCACATTATATATTTTCATTGCAACGAGGAACAAGTCAGATAGGTCATGCAATGCACTGAAACACGTCTTAGGCGTTTTCCTTCACCGCGCAGAGGTTAGTTATTGCGTGCATATTGCATGACGAGGAACAAGACAGATAGGTCATGCAATGCACAGAAACATGTCTTAGGCTTTTTCCTTTCACCAAGCAGAGGTTAGTTACTGCGTTCATATTGCATGACGAAGAACAAGTCAGATATGTCATGCAATGCACTGAAAACACGTCTTAGGCGTTTTCCTTCACCGCGCAGAGGTTAGTTATTGCGTGCATATTGCATGAGGAGGAACAAGTCAGATAGGTCACGCAATGCACTGAAACATTTCTTAGGCTTTTTCCTTTCACCAAGCAGAGGTTAGTTATTGTGTGCATATTGCATGACGAAGAACAAGCTAGATTGGTCATGCATGCAAAGGTAGTTATTGCGTGCATATCGCATGACGAGGAACAAGTCAGATAGGTCATGCAATGCACCAAAACATGTCTTGGGCGTTTTCCTTTAACCACGCAGAGCTTAGTTATTGCGTGCATATTGCATGACGAAGAACAAGCCAGATAGGTCATGCAATGCACTGAAACACGTCTTAGGCGTTATTCTTTCACCGTGCAGAGTTTAGTTCTTGCATGCATATTGCATGACGAGGAACAATTAGGATAGATCATGCAATGCACTGAAACACGTCTCAGGCGTTTTCCTTTCACCACGCATAGGTTATTGCATGCATATTGCATAACGAGGAACAAATCAGATAGGTCACGCAATGCACTAAAAACATGTCTTAAGCGTTTTCCTTTCACCGCGCAGAGGTTAGTTATTGCGTGCATATTGCATGACTAGGAACAAGCCAGATAGGTCATGCAATGCACTGAAACACGTCTTATGCATTTTCCTTTCACCGCGCAGAGTTTAGATCTTGCATGCATATTGCATGACGAGGAACAAGTCAGGTAGGTCTTTCAATGCACTGAAACACATCTTAGACGTTTTCCTTTCACCGCGCAGAAGTTAGTTATTGCGTGCATATTGCACGATGAAGAACAAGCCAGATAGGTCCTGCAATGCACTGAAAAAACACGTCTCAGGCGTTTTCCTTACACCACGCAGAGTTTAGTTCTTGCACGTATATTGCATGACGCGGAACAATTCAGATAGATCATGCAATGCACTGAAACACGTCTTAGGCGTTATCCTTTCACCTCGCAGAGGATAGTTATTGCATGCATATTGCATGACGAGGAAAAAGTCAGATAGGTAATGCATTGCACAGAAACAAGTCTTAGGCGTTTTCATTTCACCACGCAGAGGTTATTGCATGCATATGCATAACGAGGAACAAGTCAGATAGGTCATGCAATGCACTGAAACACGTCTTAGGCGTTTTCCTTTCACCACGCAGAGGTTCTTTTGCATGCATATTGCATGACGAGGAACAAGTCAGATAGGTCATGCAATGCACTAAAACATGTCTTAAGCGTTTTCCTTTAACCACGCAGAGGTTAGTTATTGAGTGCATATTGCATGATGAAGAACAAGCCAGATAGATCATGCAATGCACTGAAACACGTCTTAGTCGTTATCCTTTCACCGTGCAGAGTTTAGTTCTTGCATGCATAATGCATAACGATGAATAAGTCAGATAGGTCATCCAATGCACTGAAAAACGTCTTAGGCGTTTTCCTTTCACCGCGCAGAGTTTAGTTCTTGCACGCATATTGCATGACGAGGAACAAGTCAGATAGGTCATGCAATTTACTCAAACACGTCTTAGGCGTTTTCCTTTCACCGCGCAGAGTTTGGTTCTTGCACGCATACTGCATAACGAGGAACAATTCAGATAGATAATACAATGCTCTGAAACACGTCTTAGGCGTTTTCCTTTCACCTCGCAGAGGAGAGTTATTGCGTGCATATTGCATGATGAGGAACAAGTCAGATAGGTCATACAATGCACTGAAACATGTCTTAGGCTTTTTCCTTTCACCAAGCAGAGGTTAGTTATTGTGTGCATATTGCATGACGAGGAACAAGTCAGATAGGTCATGCATGCATGCATGCAAAGGTCAGTTATTGCGTGCATATTGCATGACTAGGAACAAGCCAGATAGGTCATGCAATGCACCAAAACATGTCTTAGGCGTTTTCCTTTAACCACGCAGAGGTTAGTTATTGCGTGCATATTGCATGACGAAGAACAAGCCAGATTGGTCATGCAATGCACTGAAACACGTCTTAGGTGTTTTCCTTCACCGCGCAGAGGTTAGTTATTGCGTGCATATTGCATGACGAGGAACAAGTCAGACAGATCATGCAATGCACTGAAACATGTCTTAGGCTTTTTCCTTTCACCAAGCAGAGGTTAGTTAATGTTTGCATATTGCATGACGAAGAACAAGCCAGATAGGTCATGCAATGCACTGAAACACGTCTTAGGCGTTTTTCCTTTCACCGCGCAGAGGTTATTGCATGCATATTGCATAACGAGGAACAAGTCAGATAGGTCATGCAATGCACTGAAAACACGTCTTAGGCGTTTTCCTTCACCGCGCAGAGGTTAGTTATTGCGTGCATATTGCATGAGGAGGAACAAGTCAGATAGGTCACGCAATGCACTGAAACATTTCTTAGGCTTTTTCCTTTCACCAAGCAGAGGTTAGTTATTGTGTGCATATTGCATGACGAAAACAAGCTAGATAGGCCATGCATGCAAAGGTAGTTATTGCGTGCATTTCGCATGACGGGAAACAAGTCAGATAGGTCATGCAATGCACCAAAACATGTCTTGGGCGTTTTCCTTTAACCACGCAGAGGTTAGTTATTGCGTGCATATTGCATGACGAAGAACAAGCCAGATAGGTCATGCAATGCACTGAAACACGTCTTAGGCGTTATCCTTTCACCGTGCAGAGTTTAGATCTTGCATGCATATTGCATGACGAGGAAAAATTCAGATAGATCATGCAATGCACTGAAACACGTCTCAGGCGTTTTCTCTTCACCACGCATAGGTTATTGCATGCATATTGCATAACGAGGAACAAGTCAGATAGGTCATGCAATACGCTGAAACACGTCTCAGGCGTTTTCCTTTCACCACGCATAGGTTATTGCATGCATATTGCATAACGGGGAACAAATCAGATAGGTCACGCAATGCACTAAAACATGTCTTAAGCGTTTTCCTTTCACCGCGCAGAGGTTATTTTGCATGCATATTGCATGACGAGGAACAAGTCAGATAGGTCATGCAATGCACTGAAACACGTCTTAGGCTTTTTCCTTTCACCAAGCAGAGGTTAGTTATTGCGTGCATATTGCAGGACGAGGAACAAGTCAGATAGGTCACGCAATGCACTAAAACATGTCTTAAGCGTTTTCCTTTAACCACGCAGAGGTTAGTTATTGCGTGCATATTGCATGATGAAGAACAAGCCAGATAGATCATGCAATGCACTGAAACACGTCTTAGTCGTTATCCTTTCACCGTGCAGAGTTTAGTTCTTGCATGCGTAATGCATAACGATGAATAAGTCAGATAGGTCATCCAATGCACTGAAACACGTCTTAGGCGTTTTCCTTTCACCGCGCAGAGTTTAGTTCTTGCACGCATATTTGCATGACGAGAAACAAGTAAGATAGGTCATACAATTTACTTAAACACGTCTTAGGCGTTTTCCTTTCACCGCGCAGAGTTTAGTTCTTGCACGCATATTGCATAACGAGGAACAATTCAGATGGATAATGCAATGCTCTGAAACACGTCTTAGGCGTTTTCCTTTCACATCGCAGAGGAGAGTTATTGCGTGCATATTGGATGACGAGGAACAAGTCAGATAGGTCATGCAATGCACTGAAACATGTCGTAAGCGGTTTCCTTTCACCACGCAGAGGTTTTTGCATGCATATTGCATAACGAGGAACAAGTCAGATAGGTCATGCAATGCACTGAAACACGTCTTATGCGTTCTCCTTTCACCGCGCAGAGTTTAGATCTTGCATGCATATTGCATGACGAGGAACAAGTCATATAGGTCATTCAATGCACTGAAACACATTTTAGACTTTTTCCTTTCACCGAGCAGAGGTTAGTTATTGCGTGCATATTGCACGATGAAGAACAAGCCAGATAGGTCCTGCAATGCACTGAAACAAGTCTTAGGCTTTGTCCTTACACCAAGCAGAGTTTAGTTCTTGCTTACATATTGCATAACGATGAAGAGGTCAGATAGGTCATGCAATGCACTGAAACACGTCCTAGGCGTTTTCCTTTCACCGCGCAGAGGTTAGTTATTGCGTGCATATTGCATGATGAGGAACAAGTAAGTTAGGTCATACAATGCACTGAAACACGTCTTAGGCGTTTTTCTATCACCGCGCAGAGTTTAGTTCTTGCACGCATATTGCATAACGAGGAACAATTCAGATATATCATGCAATGCACTGAAACACTTCTTAGGCGTTATCCTTTCACCACGCAGAGGTTATTTTGCATGCATATTGCATGACGAGGAACAAGTCAGATAGGTCATGCAATGCACTGAAACACGTCTTAGGCTTTTTCCTTTCACCAAGCAGAGGTTAGTTATTGCGTGCATATTGCAGGACGAGGAACAAGTCAGATAGGTCACGCAATGCACTAAAACATGTCTTAAGCGTTTTCCTTTAACCACGCAGAGGTTAGTTATTACGTGCCTATTGCATGATGAAGAACAAGCCAGATAGATCATGCAATGCACTGAAACACGTCTTAGTCGTTATCCTTTCACCGTGCAGAGTTTAGTTCTTGCATGCGTAATGCATAACGATGAATAAGTCAGTTAGGTCATACAATGCACTGAAACACGTCTTAGGCGTTTTTCTATCACCGCGCAGAGTTTAGTTCTTGCACGCATATTGCATAACGAGGAACAATTCAGATATATCATGCAATGCACTGAAACACTTCTTAGGCGTTATCCTTTCACCTCGCAGAGGAGAGTTATTGCGTGCATATTGCATGATGAGGAACAAGTTAGGTCATGCAATGCACTGAAACACGTCTTAGGCGTTATCCTTTCACCTCGCAGAGATGAGTTATTGCGTGCATATTGCATGACGAGGAAAAAGTCAGATAGGTCACGCAATGCACTGAAACACGTCTTAGGCGTTTTCCTTTCACCGCGCTGAGTTTAGTTCTTGCACTCATATTGCATAAAGAGAAACGATTCAGATAGATCATGCAATGCACAGAAACACGTCTTAGGCGTTTTCCTTTCACCACGCAGAGGTTATTGCATGCATACTGCATGACGAGGAACAAGTCAGATAGATCATGCAGTGCACAGAAACACGTCTTAGGCATTTTTCTTTCACCACGCAGAGGTTATTGCATGCATATGCATAACGAGGAACAAGTCAGATAGGTCATGCAATGCTCTGAAACACGTCTTAGGCGTTTTCCTTTCACCGCGCCGAGGTTAGTTATTGCGTGCATATTGCATAACGAGGAACAAGTCAGAAAGGTCATGCAATGCACTGAAACACATCTTAGGCGTTTTCCTTTCACCGCGCAGATGTTAGTTATTGCATGCATATGCAGTACGAGAAACAAGTTAGATATATCATGCAATGCAACGAAACACATCTTATGGTGTTTTCTTTTCATTGCTCAGAGTTTAGTTATTTTTGTGCATATGCATAACTTAGGAACAAGTTGGTCAGCATGATTTTTTCAAGTAAGAAATGGTCCTGGATCAACATATTTTGATGACCCTGGATCAACATTCCTGTCCCAAAAATGTTGTCCTTAACCAATCCCTACCCCTAAACCTAACTCTACTCATAATTTACCCTTATCAGAAGGTACAAAGCTGAATGACAGCTTTGATGTTTAAGTACTTCACTCTGGTTCTAAATCTAAACCTAAAATTGACATAAACTGTAAACTTGTTCCTCAAATCTGTTTGGTTGATTGAAAAGTTGATCCAGGATCAACAATGATGTTGATCCAGGAACATGTGGTAGTTGATGAAATCACGTTCACCGAACAAGTTAGATAGGTCATGCAATGCAATGAAACACATCTGTTTTCTTTTCATTGCACAGAGGTTAGTTTTTGCGTGAACAGGCCTAATGAGGAAGAAGTTAGACATGTCTTGCAATGCAATTGAAACACATCTTAGTTGTTTTCTTTTCAATGCACAGAGGTCAGTTATTGCGAGCATATGCGTAACGAGGAACAAGTTAGAAATGTCATGCATGGCTATGAAACATCTTATGGTGTTTTCTTTTCATTGCGCAGAGTTTAGTTATTTTTGTGCATATGTATAACGAGAAACAAGTTAGATATGTCATGCAATGCAATGAAACATCTTAGGTGTTTTCTTTTAATTGCATAGAGGTTAGTTATTGCATGCATGTACAATGCAATCCTAAAGCACATGAATTGCAAATCTCTTCGTTGCACAAAGGAACAAGTTCGTTTATGCATTGTAAATCGATCACTTTTGTAATATTTTCTCGTCAAAACACAAATTAATTAGTTGTAGAATGGAAATGCATGGGAAAGCACTTGTGTTTTATCTTTTCTTTTCAATGCAAAGAAGAACAAGTTAGAAAATTTAAGTATTGCAATGAAACAGACATTTCAGCCAGACATATATTTGACCTACTGAAGATATTTCTGGCCCAAAAGTACTTGACCTTGAACTTTCCATACATACTCACAGACTCCAATAGATGCATATCTGACCTTTTGAACTAATATCTGGTCAAACGTTCCTCAAAAAGTTTAAAACGACATAAACTCATAGACTCCTTCTGATGTTATGTTTACTTAGGTCAATATTTGACCTCCAGGAACACATTCATGGCCCACGGTTCCTTGAACTGTGGGTTAATATACCGAGAGATTTACTTCTCATGATGTCATTTCAGCTAGACAAATGTTTGACCTACTGAACATATTTCTAGCCCAAAAGTACTTTATCTTGAACTTTCCATACATAATCATAGACTCCAACAGATGCTTCCCTACATATACATAGAAGTCCATATCTGACCTATTGAACTCATTTCTGGTCAAAGGTTCCTCAAAAGGTTTTAAACAATATAAACTTATAGACTCCTGATGTTACATTAGCTATACATAGGTCAATTTCTGACCTCCTGAAACACATTTATGGCCCACGGGTATTTGATATTTGGGTTAATTTACCGAGAGCTTTACTTCTCATGATGTCATTTCAGCCAGACTACTGACTACCAACCTACTGAACATATTTTTGGCCCAAAAGTGCTTGATCTTGTACTTTCCATTCATACTCATATTCTCCAACAGATGCTTCCTAAGCCATAGAGATGTCCATATCTGACCTATTGAACTCATTTCTGGTCAAAGGTTCCTCAAAAAATTTAAAACAATATAAACTTTTTGACTCCTTCTGATGTTATATTAGATATACATAGGTCAATGTTTGACCTCCAGGAACACATTGTGGCACATTTCCAGAAGAAAACGTGAAGGGGAGCTTGAAGCGGAAAATCTCACCACCCGGTTACTCAGGTGTTCTGGGAGTTTGCTACGGTGTTCTGGGTGGTTGCTAGGCGTTTTTTAGGGTATTCTGGGTGATTGCTATGGTGTTCCGGGTGGTTGCTAGGGTGTTGCTAGGCGGTGGCTGGGGTGTTCCTGGTGGTTGCTAGGGTGTTGCCATATGGTTGCTGTGGTGTTCTGGTTTGTTGCTAGGGTGTTGTCGGTGGTTGCTAGGGTGTTGCTAGGTGATTGCTAGGGTGTTTTGGTGGGTTGGAGATTTACTTCTCATGATGTCATTTCAGCCAGAAAAATATTTTACGTAAAGAACAGATTTCTGGCCCAAAAGTACTTGATCTTGAACTTTCCATACGTACTCATAGACTATGTAATATAACATTCTGAGGTTATATTACAAAGGTCAATTTTTGACCTCCAGGAACACTTTTCATGGCACACGGGTGCTTGATCTTTGGGTTAATATACCGAGAGATTTACTTCTCATGATGTCATTTCAGCCAGACAAATATTTGACCTACTGAACATGTTTATGGCCCAAAAGAACTTGATCTTGAACTTTCCATACATACTCAGAGACTGCAGTCGATGCTTCCTAAGCCATAGAGAAGTCCATATCTGAAACTATTGCAATCATTTCTGGTCAAAGGTTCCTCAAAAGGTTTTAAACAAATATGAACTTATAGACTCCTGATGTTGCATTAGCTATACATAGGTCAATTTTTGACCTCCAGAAACACATTTATTGCATACGGGTATTTGATCATTGGGCTAATATACCGAGAGCTTTACTTCTCTTGATGTCATTTCAGACAGAAAGATATTTGACCTACTGAACATATTTCTGGCCCAAAAGTACTTGATCTTGAACTTTCCATATATACTCATAAACTCCAACAAATGCTTCCTAAGCCACAGAGAAGTCCATATCTGACCTATTAAACTCATTTCTGGTCAAAGGTTCCTCAAAAGTTTTTAAACAAATTTAGACTCCTGATGTTGCATTAGCTATATATAGGTCAATTTTTGACCTCCAGAAACACATTTATGGCCCATGGGTATTTGATCTTTGGGTTCATATACCGATGGATTTAATTCTCATGATGTCATTTCAGCCAGATAAATATTTGACCTCCTTCTGATGTTATATAAGATTTACATAGGTCAATGTTTGACCTCCAAGAACACATTTATGTCCCATGGGTACTTGAGCTGTGGGTTCATATACCGATGGATTTACTTCTCATGATGTCAATGAAAGGTTCCTCAAAAAGTTTAAAACAATATAAACTTTAAGAGTCTTTCTGATGTTATATTAGATATACATAGGTCATTTTTTGACCACCAGGAGCACATTTAATGCACATTTCCAGAAGTAAATGTGAAGTGGAGCCTGAAGTGGCAAATCTCACCACCCGGTTGCTAGGGTTTTCTGGGTGGTTGCTACGGTGTTGTTGGTGGTTTCTAGGCGTTTATTAGTGTATTCTGGGTGGCTGCTATGGTGTTTGTATGCGGTTGCTAGGGTATTATGGGTGGTTGCCAAGGTGCTAATGTTGCTAGGGTGTTACTATGCGGTTGCCAGGTTGTTCTCGATGGTTGCTAGGGTGTTGGTAGGGTGTTTTAGGTGGTTACTATGGTATTCTGGGTCATTGCTATGGTGTTACCAGGTGGTTGGTAGTGTTCACTTATAGTTACTATAGAGTTTCTATAATGTTTTTGGCATGATTTAGCTCTTAACTATTCGATTATTTTTAGGGCTGTGCAAAAATTAATTGCGATTAATCGCATCCAAAATAAAAGTCTGTGTTTACATAATATATTTGTGTGTGCTGTATATAATCATTTTGTATATATAAATACAAACACATATATGTATGTATTTAAGAAAATGTGTTATTCATATATAAAATATTTATATTTATATAATATAGATTATGTATTTATATATAGTATATACAGAAATTAAGCGCAAATAATTCTTTAATATATACATGCATGCATAGGTATTTTATATATACAAAATAATTATATACAGCACACACAAATATATTATGTAAACACAGACTTTTATTTTGGATGCGATTAATCGCAATTAACTTTTGCACAGCCCTAATTATTTTATTATATTTCATGTTTATATTGTTTGAAATCTTTTGAGGACCCTTTTACCATAACAATATAAACTTATAGACTCCTTCTGATGTTGTAAGAAGGACAAGGTCAATTTTTGACCTCCAGGAACATATTTATGGCACATTTCCAGAAGAAAATGTGAAGTGGTGCTTGCACTGGCAAATCTCACCACCCGGTTGCTAGGGTGTTCCCGGTGGTTGCTACAGTGTTCTGGATGGTTGCTAGGTGGTTGTTAGGGTAGTCTGTGTGGTTGCTAGGGTGTTCCTATGTGGTTGCTAGGGTGTTCTGGTTGGTTGCCAGGGTGATGCTAGGCGGTTGCTAGGGTGGTCTGGTTGGTTGCTAGGTGTTCCCGTTGGTTGCTCCGTGGTTGCTAGAGTGATGCTAGGGTGTTCTGGGTGGTTGCTAGGGTGTTTTAGGTGGTTACTATGGTAGTCTGTGTGGTTCCTGGTGTTTCTAGGTGGTTGGTAATGTCCACGAATGGTTACTATAGAGTTTTTATAAAGTTTTTGGCAATTTCTGGCCCAAATCAATTTTTGATTTTGATTATGTATCATCAAAAGGTAGTTAAAATAAGGACTCTTGAATGGCTTCAGTGACATCAAAAGGAGTTAATATGAGTATGTTTAGACCATTCAAGATCAAGTACTCGTGTGCCACAACTATGTTCAGTAGGTCAAAAAGGAACATGTAATATCAGAAGGAGTCTCATAGTTTTTCTTGTTTAAAAACATTTGAGGACCCTTTGACCAGAAATGAGGTCAATGGGTCAGATCTAAACAATCCATGTGGCTAATATGTTCATTAGGTAAAATAAGGACTCTTGTATGGCTTCAGTAACATCAAAAGGAGTCAATGAGTATGTTTAGAAAGTTTAAGATCTAGTACTTGTGGGCCAGAACTATGTTCAGTAGGTCAAATAGGAACCTTTGTATAGCTTATATATCATCAAAATGTGTCTATAAACTTATATTGTTTAAAAACTTTTGAGGACCCTTTTACCAGAAATGAGCTCAATAGCTATACCATGCACTGTAAAGTGACATCTCATGTGATGTTTTCTCGTCTGTGCAGAAATAAATTAGTTTGTAAAATAAAAAAGCATGCAAAATCACATTATATATTTTCATTGCAACGAGGAACAAGTCAGATAGGTCATGCAATGCACTGAAACACGTCTTAGGCGTTTTCCTTCACCGCGCAGAGGTTAGTTATTGCGTGCATATTGCATGACGAGGAACAAGTCAGATAGGTCATGCAATGCACAGAAACATGTCTTAGGCTTTTTCCTTTCACCAAGCAGAGGTTAGTTACTGCGTTCATATTGCATGACGAAGAACAAGTCAGATATGTCATGCAATGCACTGAAAACACGTCTTAGGCGTTTTCCTTCACCGCGCAGAGGTTAGTTATTGCGTGCATATTGCATGAGGAGGAACAAGTCAGATAGGTCACGCAATGCACTGAAACATTTCTTAGGCTTTTTCCTTTCACCAAGCAGAGGTTAGTTATTGTGTGCATATTGCATGACGAAGAACAAGCTAGATTGGTCATGCATGCAAAGGTAGTTATTGCGTGCATATCGCATGACGAGGAACAAGTCAGATAGGTCATGCAATGCACCAAAACATGTCTTGGGCGTTTTCCTTTAACCACGCAGAGCTTAGTTATTGCGTGCATATTGCATGACGAAGAACAAGCCAGATAGGTCATGCAATGCACTGAAACACGTCTTAGGCGTTATTCTTTCACCGTGCAGAGTTTAGTTCTTGCATGCATATTGCATGACGAGGAACAATTAGGATAGATCATGCAATGCACTGAAACACGTCTCAGGCGTTTTCCTTTCACCACGCATAGGTTATTGCATGCATATTGCATAACGAGGAACAAATCAGATAGGTCACGCAATGCACTAAAAACATGTCTTAAGCGTTTTCCTTTCACCGCGCAGAGGTTAGTTATTGCGTGCATATTGCATGACTAGGAACAAGCCAGATAGGTCATGCAATGCACTGAAACACGTCTTATGCATTTTCCTTTCACCGCGCAGAGTTTAGATCTTGCATGCATATTGCATGACGAGGAACAAGTCAGGTAGGTCTTTCAATGCACTGAAACACATCTTAGACGTTTTCCTTTCACCGCGCAGAAGTTAGTTATTGCGTGCATATTGCACGATGAAGAACAAGCCAGATAGGTCCTGCAATGCACTGAAAAAACACGTCTCAGGCGTTTTCCTTACACCACGCAGAGTTTAGTTCTTGCACGTATATTGCATGACGCGGAACAATTCAGATAGATCATGCAATGCACTGAAACACGTCTTAGGCGTTATCCTTTCACCTCGCAGAGGATAGTTATTGCATGCATATTGCATGACGAGGAAAAAGTCAGATAGGTAATGCATTGCACAGAAACAAGTCTTAGGCGTTTTCATTTCACCACGCAGAGGTTATTGCATGCATATGCATAACGAGGAACAAGTCAGATAGGTCATGCAATGCACTGAAACACGTCTTAGGCGTTTTCCTTTCACCACGCAGAGGTTCTTTTGCATGCATATTGCATGACGAGGAACAAGTCAGATAGGTCATGCAATGCACTAAAACATGTCTTAAGCGTTTTCCTTTAACCACGCAGAGGTTAGTTATTGCGTGCATATTGCATGATGAAGAACAAGCCAGATAGATCATGCAATGCACTGAAACACGTCTTAGTCGTTATCCTTTCACCGTGCAGAGTTTAGTTCTTGCATGCATAATGCATAACGATGAATAAGTCAGATAGGTCATCCAATGCACTGAAAAACGTCTTAGGCGTTTTCCTTTCACCGCGCAGAGTTTAGTTCTTGCACGCATATTGCATGACGAGGAACAAGTCAGATAGGTCATGCAATTTACTCAAACACGTCTTAGGCGTTTTCCTTTCACCGCGCAGAGTTTGGTTCTTGCACGCATACTGCATAACGAGGAACAATTCAGATAGATAATACAATGCTCTGAAACACGTCTTAGGCGTTTTCCTTTCACCTCGCAGAGGAGAGTTATTGCGTGCATATTGCATGATGAGGAACAAGTCAGATAGGTCATACAATGCACTGAAACATGTCTTAGGCTTTTTCCTTTCACCAAGCAGAGGTTAGTTATTGTGTGCATATTGCATGACGAGGAACAAGTCAGATAGGTCATGCATGCATGCATGCAAAGGTCAGTTATTGCGTGAATATTGCATGACTAGGAACAAGCCAGATAGGTCATGCAATGCACCAAAACATGTCTTAGGCGTTTTCCTTTAACCACGCAGAGGTTAGTTATTGCGTGCATATTGCATGACGAAGAACAAGCCAGATTGGTCATGCAATGCACTGAAACACGTCTTAGGTGTTTTCCTTCACCGCGCAGAGGTTAGTTATTGCGTGCATATTGCATGACGAGGAACAAGTCAGACAGATCATGCAATGCACTGAAACATGTCTTAGGCTTTTTCCTTTCACCAAGCAGAGGTTAGTTAATGTTTGCATATTGCATGACGAAGAACAAGCCAGATAGGTCATGCATGCATGCAAAGGTTAGTTATTGCGTGCATATTGCAGGACGAAGAACAAGTCAGATAGGTCACGCAATGCACTAAAACATGTCTTAAGCGTTTTCCTTTAACCACGCAGAGGTTAGTTATTGCGTGCATATTGCATGACGAAGAACAAGCCAGATAGGTCATGCAATGCACTGAAACACGTCTTAGGCGTTTTTCCTTTCACCGCGCAGAGGTTATTGCATGCATATTGCATAACGAGGAACAAGTCAGATAGGTCATGCAATGCACTGAAAACACGTCTTAGGCGTTTTCCTTCACCGCGCAGAGGTTAGTTATTGCGTGCATATTGCATGAGGAGGAACAAGTCAGATAGGTCACGCAATGCACTGAAACAATTCTTAGGCTTTTTCCTTTCACCAAGCAGAGGTTAGTTATTGTGTGCATATTGCATGACGAAAACAAGCTAGATAGGTCATGCATGCAAAGGTAGTTATTGCGTGCATATCGCATGACGAGGAACAAGTCAGATAGGTCATGCAATGCACCAAAACATGTCTTGGGCGTTTTCCTTTAACCACGCAGAGGTTAGTTATTGCGTGCATATTGCATGACGAAGAACAAGCCAGATAGGTCATGCAATGCACTGAAACACGTCTTAGGCGTTATCCTTTCACCGTGCAGAGTTTAGATCTTGCATGCATATTGCATGATGAGGAAAAATTCAGATAGATCATGCAATGCACTGAAACACGTCTCAGGCGTTTTCTCTTCACCACGCATAGGTTATTGCATGCATATTGCATAACGAGGAACACGTCAGATAGGTCACGCAATACGCTGAAACACGTCTCAGGCGTTTTCCTTTCACCACGCATAGGTTATTGCATGCATATTGCATAACGGGGAACAAATCAGATAGGTCACGCAATGCACTAAAACATGTCTTAAGCGTTTTCCTTTCACCGCGCAGAGGTTAGTTATTGCGTGCATATTGCATGACGAGGAACAAGCCAGATAGGTCATGCAATGCACTGAAACACGTCTTATGCATTTTCCTTTCACCGCGTAGAGTTTAGATCTTGCATGCATATTGCATGACGAGGAACAAGTCAGGTAGGTCTTTCAATGCACTGAAACACATCTTAGACGTTTTCCTTTCACCGCGCAGAGGTTAGTTATTGCGTGCATATTGCATGACGAGGAAAAAGTCAAATAGGTCATGCAATGCACAGAAACAAGTCTTAGGCGTTTTCATTTCACCACGCAGAGGTTATTGCATGCATATGCATAACGAGGAACAAGTCAGATAGGTCATGCAATGCACTGAAACACGTATTAGGCGTTTTCCTTTCACCACGCAGAGGTTATTTTGCATGCATATTGCATGACGAGGAACAAGTCAGATAGGTCATGCAATGCACTGAAACACGTCTTAGGCTTTTTCCTTTCACCAAGCAGAGGTTAGTTATTGCGTGCATATTGCAGGACGAGGAACAAGTCAGATAGGTCACGCAATGCACTAAAACATGTCTTAAGCGTTTTCCTTTAACCACGCAGAGGTTAGTTATTGCGTGCATATTGCATGATGAAGAACAAGCCAGATAGATCATGCAATGCACTGAAACACGTCTTAGTCGTTATCCTTTCACCGTGCAGAGTTTAGTTCTTGCATGCGTAATGCATAACGAAGAATAAGTCAGATAGGTCATCCAATGCACTGAAACACGTCTTAGACGTTTTCCTTTCACCGCGCAGAGTTTAGTTCTTGCACGCATATTTGCATGACGAGAAACAAGTAAGATAGGTCATACAATTTACTTAAACACGTCTTAGGCGTTTTCCTTTCACCGCGCAGAGTTTAGTTCTTGCACGCATATTGCATAACGAGGAACAATTCAGATGGATAATGCAATGCTCTGAAACACGTCTTAGGCGTTTTCCTTTCACATCGCAGAGGAGAGTTATTGCGTGCATATTGGATGACGAGGAACAAGTCAGATAGGTCATGCAATGCACTGAAACATGTCGTAAGCGGTTTCCTTTCACCACGCAGAGGTTTTTGCATGCATATTGCATAACGAGGAACAAGTCAGATAGGTCATGCAATGCACTGAAATACGTCTTATGCGTTCTCCTTTCACCGCGCAGAGTTTAGATCTTGCATGCATATTGCATGACGAGGAACAAGTCATGTAGGTCATTCAATGCACTGAAACACATTTTAGACTTTTTCCTTTCACCGAGCAGAGGTTAGTTATTGCGTGCATATTGCACGATGAAGAACAAGCCAGATAGGTCCTGCAATGCACTGAAACAAGTCTTAGGCTTTGTCCTTACACCAAGCAGAGTTTAGTTCTTGCTTACATATTGCATAACGATGAAGAGGTCAGATAGGTCATGCAATGCACTGAAACACGTCCTAGGCGTTTTCCTTTCACCGCGCAGAGGTTAGTTATTGCGTGCATATTGCATGATGAGGAACAAGTCAGTTAGGTCATACAATGCACTGAAACACGTCTTAGGCGTTTTTCTATCACCGCGCAGAGTTTAGTTCTTGCACGCATATTGCATAACGAGGAACAATTCAGATATATCATGCAATGCACTGAAACACTTCTTAGGCGTTATCCTTTCACCACGCAGAGGTTATTTTGCATGCATATTGCATGACGAGGAACAAGTCAGATAGGTCATGCAATGCACTGAAACACGTCTTAGGCTTTTTCCTTTCACCAAGCAGAGGTTAGTTATTGCGTGCATATTGCAGGACGAGGAACAAGTCAGATAGGTCACGCAATGCACTAAAACATGTCTTAAGCGTTTTCCTTTAACCACGCAGAGGTTAGTTATTGCGTGCATATTGCATGATGAAGAACAAGCCAGATAGATCATGCAATGCACTGAAACACGTCTTAGTCGTTATCCTTTCACCGTGCAGAGTTTAGTTCTTGCATGCGTAATGCATAACGATGAATAAGTCAGATAGGTCATCCAATGCACTGAAACACGTCTTAGGCATTTTCCTTTCACATCGCAGAGGAGAGTTATTGCGTGCATATTGGATGACGAGGAACAAGTCAGATAGGTCATGCAATGCACTGAAACATGTCGTAAGCGGTTTCCTTTCACCACGCAGAGGTTTTTGCATGCATATTGCATAACGAGGAACAAGTCAGATAGGTCATGCAATGCACTGAAACACGTCTTATGCGTTCTCCTTTCACCGCGCAGAGTTTAGATCTTGCATGCATATTGCATGACGAGGAACAAGTCATGTAGGTCATTCAATGCACTGAAACACATTTTAGACTTTTTCCTTTCACCGAGCAGAGGTTAGTTATTGCGTGCATATTGCACGATGAAGAACAAGCCAGATAGGTCCTGCAATGCACTGAAACAAGTCTTAGGCTTTGTCCTTACACCAAGCAGAGTTTAGTTCTTGCTTACATATTGCATAACGATGAAGAGGTCAGATAGGTCATGCAATGCACTGAAACACGTCCTAGGCGTTTTCCTTTCACCGCGCAGAGGTTAGTTATTGCGTGCATATTGCATGATGAGGAACAAGTCAGTTAGGTCATACAATGCACTGAAACACGTCTTAGGCGTTTTTCTATCACCGCGCAGAGTTTAGTTCTTGCACGCATATTGCATAACGAGGAACAATTCAGATATATCATGCAATGCACTGAAACACTTCTTAGGCGTTATCCTTTCACCTCGCAGAGGAGAGTTATTGCGTGCATATTGCATGATGAGGAACAAGTTAGGTCATGCAATGCACTGAAACACGTCTTAGGCGTTATCCTTTCACCTCGCAGAGATGAGTTATTGCGTGCATATTGCATGACGAGGAAAAAGTCAGATAGGTCATGCAATGCACTGAAACACGTCTTAGGCGTTTTCCTTTCACCGCGCTGAGTTTAGTTCTTGCACTCATATTGCATAAAGAGAAACGATTCAGATAGATCATGCAATGCACAGAAACACGTCTTAGGCGTTTTCCTTTCACCACGCAGAGGTTATTGCATGCATACTGCATGACGAGGAACAAGTCAGATAGATCATGCAGTGCACAGAAACACGTCTTAGGCATTTTTCTTTCACCACGCAGAGGTTATTGCATGCATATGCATAACGAGGAACAAGTCAGATAGGTCATGCAATGCTCTGAAACACGTCTTAGGCGTTTTCCTTTCACCGCGCCGAGGTTAGTTATTGCGTGCATATTGCATAACGAGGAACAAGTCAGAAAGGTCATGCAATGCACTGAAACACATCTTAGGCGTTTTCCTTTCACCGCGCAGATGTTAGTTATTGCATGCATATGCAGTACGAGAAACAAGTTAGATATATCATGCAATGCAACGAAACACATCTTATGGTGTTTTCTTTTCATTGCTCAGAGTTTAGTTATTTTTGTGCATATGCATAACTTAGGAACAAGTTGGTCAGCATGATTTTTTCAAGTAAGAAATGGTCCTGGATCAACATATTTTGATGACCCTGGATCAACATTCCTGTCCCAAAAATGTTGTCCTTAACCAATCCCTACCCCTAAACCTAACTCTACTCATAATTTACCCTTATCAGAAGGTACAAAGCTGAATGACAGCTTTGATGTTTAAGTACTTCACTCTGGTTCTAAATCTAAACCTAAAATTGACATAAACTGTAAACTTGTTCCTCAAATCTGTTTGGTTGATTGAAAAGTTGATCCAGGATCAACAATGATGTTGATCCAGGAACATGTGGTAGTTGATGAAATCACGTTCACCGAACAAGTTAGATAGGTCATGCAATGCAATGAAACACATCTGTTTTCTTTTCATTGCACAGAGGTTAGTTTTTGCGTGAACAGGCCTAATGAGGAAGAAGTTAGACATGTCTTGCAATGCAATTGAAACACATCTTAGTTGTTTTCTTTTCAATGCACAGAGGTCAGTTATTGCGAGCATATGCGTAACGAGGAACAAGTTAGAAATGTCATGCATGGCTATGAAACACATCTTATGGTGTTTTCTTTTCATTGCGCAGAGTTTAGTTATTTTTGTGCATATGTATAACGAGAAACAAGTTAGATATGTCATGCAATGCAATGAAACATCTTAGGTGTTTTCTTTTAATTGCATAGAGGTTAGTTATTGCATGCATGTACAATGCAATCCTAAAGCACATGAATTGCAAATCTCTTCGTTGCACAAAGGAACAAGTTCGTTTATGCATTGTAAATCGATCACTTTTGTAATATTTTCTCGTCAAAACACAAATTAATTAGTTGTAGAATGGAAATGCATGGGAAAGCACTTGTGTTTTATCTTTTCTTTTCAATGCAAAGAAGAACAAGTTAGAAAATTTAAGTATTGCAATGAAACAGACATTTCAGCCAGACATATATTTGACCTACTGAAGATATTTCTGGCCCAAAAGTACTTGACCTTGAACTTTCCATACATACTCACAGACTCCAATAGATGCATATCTGACCTTTTGAACTAATATCTGGTCAAACGTTCCTCAAAAAGTTTAAAACGACATAAACTCATAGACTCCTTCTGATGTTATGTTTACTTAGGTCAATATTTGACCTCCAGGAACACATTCATGGCCCACGGTTCCTTGATCTGTGGGTTAATATACCGAGAGATTTACTTCTCATGATGTCATTTCAGCTAGACAAATGTTTGACCTACTGAACATATTTCTAGCCCAAAAGTACTTTATCTTGAACTTTCCATACATAATCATAGACTCCAACAGATGCTTCCCTACATATACATAGAAGTCCATATCTGACCTATTGAACTCATTTCTGGTCAAAGGTTCCTCAAAAGGTTTTAAACAATATAAACTTATAGACTCCTGATGTTACATTAGCTATACATAGGTCAATTTCTGACCTCCTGAAACACATTTATGGCCCACGGGTATTTGATATTTGGGTTAATTTACCGAGAGCTTTACTTCTCATGATGTCATTTCAGCCAGAAAGATATTTGACCTACTGAACATATTTTTGGCCCAAAAGTGCTTGATCTTGTACTTTCCATTCATACTCATATTCTCCAACAGATGCTTCCTAAGCCATAGAGATGTCCATATCTGACCTATTGAACTCATTTCTGGTCAAAGGTTCCTCAAAAAATTTAAAACAATATAAACTTTTTGACTCCTTCTGATGTTATATTAGATATACATAGGTCAATGTTTGACCTCCAGGAACACATTGTGGCACATTTCCAGAAGAAAACGTGAAGGGGAGCTTGAAGCGGAAAATCTCACCACCCGGTTACTCAGGTGTTCTGGGAGTTTGCTACGGTGTTCTGGGTGGTTGCTAGGCGTTTTTTAGGGTATTCTGGGTGATTGCTATGGTGTTCCGGGTGGTTGCTAGGGTGTTGCTAGGCGGTGGCTGGGGTGTTCCTGGTGGTTGCTAGGGTGTTGCCATATGGTTGCTGTGGTGTTCTGGTTTGTTGCTAGGGTGTTGTCGGTGGTTGCTAGGGTGTTGCTAGGTGATTGCTAGGGTGTTTTGGTGGGTTGGAGATTTACTTCTCATGATGTCATTTCAGCCAGAAAAATATTTTACGTAAAGAACAAATTTCTGGCCCAAAAGTACTTGATCTTGAACTTTCCATACGTACTCATAGACTATGTAATATAACATTCTGATGTTATATTACAAAGGTCAATTTTTGACCTCCAGGAACACTTTTCATGGCACACGGGTGCTTGATCTTTGGGTTAATATACCGAGAGATTTACTTCTCATGATGTCATTTCAGCCAGACAAATATTTGACCTACTGAACATGTTTATGGCCCAAAAGAACTTGATCTTGAACTTTCCATACATACTCAGAGACTGCAGTCGATGCTTCCTAAGCCATAGAGAAGTCCATATCTGAAACTATTGCAATCATTTCTGGTCAAAGGTTCCTCAAAAGGTTTTAAACAAATATGAACTTATAGACTCCTGATGTTGCATTAGCTATACATAGGTCAATTTTTGACCTCCAGAAACACATTTATTGCATACGGGTATTTGATCATTGGGCTAATATACCGAGAGCTTTACTTCTCTTGATGTCATTTCAGACAGAAAGATATTTGACCTACTGAACATATTTCTGGCCCAAAAGTACTTGATCTTGAACTTTCCATATATACTCATAAACTCCAACAAATGCTTCCTAAGCCACAGAGAAGTCCATATCTGACCTATTAAACTCATTTCTGGTCAAAGGTTCCTCAAAAGTTTTTAAACAAATTTAGACTCCTGATGTTGCATTAGCTATATATAGGTCAATTTTTGACCTCCAGAAACACATTTATGGCCCATGGGTATTTGATCTTTGGGTTCATATACCGATGGATTTAATTCTCATGATGTCATTTCAGCCAGATAAATATTTGACCTCCTTCTGATGTTATATAAGATTTACATAGGTCAATGTTTGACCTCCAAGAACACATTTATGTCCCATGGGTACTTGAGCTGTGGGTTCATATACCGATGGATTTACTTCTCATGATGTCAATGAAAGGTTCCTCAAAAAGTTTAAAACAATATAAACTTTTAGAGTCTTTCTGATGTTATATTAGATATACATAGGTCATTTTTTGACCGCCAGGAGCACATTTAATGCACATTTCCAGAAGTAAATGTGAAGTGGAGCCTGAAGTGGCAAATCTCACCACCCGGTTGCTAGGGTTTTCTGGGTGGTTGCTACGGTGTTGTTGGTGGTTTCTAGGCGTTTATTAGTGTATTCTGGGTGGCTGCTATGGTGTTTGTATGCGGTTGCTAGGGTATTATGGGTGGTTGCCAAGGTGCTAATGTTGCTAGGGTGTTACTATGCGGTTGCCAGGTTGTTCTCGATGGTTGCTAGGGTGTTGGTAGGGTGTGTTAGGTGGTTACTATGGTATTCTGGGTCATTGCTATGGTGTTACCAGGTGGTTGGTAGTGTTCACTTATAGTTACTATAGAGTTTCTATAATGTTTTTGGCATGATTTAGCTCTTAACTATTCGATTATTTTTAGGGCTGTGCAAAAATTAATTGCGATTAATCGCATCCAAAATAAAAGTCTGTGTTTACATAATATATTTGTGTGTGCTGTATATAATCATTTTGTATATATAAATACAAACACATATATGTATGTATTTAAGAAAATGTGTTATTCATATATAAAATATTTATATTTATATAATATAGATTATGTATTTATATATAGTATATACAGAAATTAAGCGCAAATAATTCTTTAATATATACATGCATGCATAGGTATTTTATATATACAAAATAATTATATACAGCACACACAAATATATTATGTAAACACAGACTTTTATTTTGGATGCGATTAATCGCAATTAACTTTTGCACAGCCCTAATTATTTTATTATATTTCATGTTTATATTGTTTGAAATCTTTTGAGGACCCTTTTACCATAACAATATAAACTTATAGACTCCTTCTGATGTTGTAAGAAGGACAAGGTCAATTTTTGACCTCCAGGAACATATTTATGGCACATTTCCAGAAGAAAATGTGAAGTGGTGCTTGCACTGGCAAATCTCACCACCCGGTTGCTAGGGTGTTCCCGGTGGTTGCTACAGTGTTCTGGATGGTTGCTAGGTGGTTGTTAGGGTAGTCTGTGTGGTTGCTAGGGTGTTCCTAGGTGGTTGCTAGGGTGTTCTGGTTGGTTGCCAGGGTGATGCTAGGCGGTTGCTAGGGTGGTCTGGTTGGTTGCTAGGTGTTCCCGTTGGTTGCTCCGTGGTTGCTAGAGTGATGCTAGGGTGTTCTGGGTGGTTGCTAGGGTGTTTTAGGTGGTTACTATGGTAGTCTGTGTGGTTCCTGGTGTTTCTAGGTGGTTGGTAATGTCCACGAATGGTTACTATAGAGTTTTTATAAAGTTTTTGGCAATTTCTGGCCCAAATCAATTTTTGATTTTGATTATGTATCATCAAAAGGTAGTTAAAATAAGGACTCTTGAATGGCTTCAGTGACATCAAAAGGAGTTAATATGAGTATGTTTAGACCATTCAAGATCAAGTACTCGTGTGCCACAACTATGTTCAGTAGGTCAAAAAGGAACATGTAATATCAGAAGGAGTCTCATAGTTTTTCTTGTTTAAAAACATTTGAGGACCCTTTGACCAGAAATGAGGTCAATGGGTCAGATCTAAACAATCCATGTGGCTAATATGTTCATTAGGTAAAATAAGGACTCTTGTATGGCTTCAGTAACATCAAAAGGAGTCAATGAGTATGTTTAGAAAGTTTAAGATCTAGTACTTGTGGGCCAGAACTATGTTCAGTAGGTCAAATAGGAACCTTTGTATAGCTTATATATCATCAAAATGTGTCTATAAACTTATATTGTTTAAAAACTTTTGAGGACCCTTTTACCAGAAATGAGCTCAATAGCTATACCATGCACTGTAAAGTGACATCTCATGTGATGTTTTCTCGTCTGTGCAGAAATAAATTTGTAAAAAGTTTGTAAAATAAAAAAGCATGCAAAATCACATTATATATTTTCATTGCAACGAGGAACAAGTCAGATAGGTCATGCAATGCACTGAAACACGTCTTAGGCGTTTTCCTTCACCGCGCAGAGGTTAGTTATTGCGTGCATATTGCATGACGAGGAACAAGTCAGATAGGTCATGCAATGCACAGAAACATGTCTTAGGCTTTTTCCTTTCACCAAGCAGAGGTTAGTTACTGCGTTCATATTGCATGACGAAGAACAAGCCAGATAGGTCATGCAATGCAGGGAAACACGTCTTAGGCGTTATCCTTTCACCGCGCAGAGTTTAGTTCTTGCACGCATATTGCATAACGAGGAACAATTCAGATAGATATTGCAATGCTCTGAAACACGTCTTAGGCGTTTTCCTTTCACCTCGCAGAGGAGAGTTATTGCGTGCATATTGCATGACGAGGAACAAGTCAGATAGGTCATGCAATGCACTGAAACACGTCGTAAACGTTTTCCTTTCACCACGCAGAGGTTATTGCATGCATATTGCATAACGAGGAACAAGTCAGATAGGTCATGCAATGCACTGAAACACGTCTTAGGCGTTTTCCTTCACTGCGCCAAGGTTATAGTTATTGCGTGCATAATGCATGACGAGGAACAAGTCAGATAGGTCATGCAATGCACTGAAACATGTCTTAGGCTTTTTCCTTTCACCAAGCAGAGGTTAGTTATTGTGTGCATATTGCATGACGAAGAACAAGCTAGATAGGTCATGCATGCATGCAAAGGCCAGTTATTGCGTGCATATTGCATGACGAAGAACAAGTCAGATAGGTCATGCAATGCACCAAAACATGTCTTAGGCGTTTTCCTTTAACCACGCAGAGGTTAGTTATTGCGTGCATATTGCATGACGAAGAACAAGCCAGATAGGTCATGCAATGCACTGAAACACGTCTTATGCGTTTTCCTTTCACCGCGCAGAGTTTAGATCTTGCATGCATATTGCATGACGAGGAACAAGTCATTTATGTCATGCAATGCACTGAAACACATCTTAGACGTTTTCCTTTCACCACGCAGAGGTTAGTTATTGCGTGCATATTGCACGATGAAGAACAAGCCAGATAGGTCATGCAATGCACTGAAACACGTCTTAGTTGTTTTCCTTACACCAAGCAGAGTTTAGTTCTTGCACGCATATTGCATAACGAGGAACAATTCAGATAGATCATGCAATGCACTGAAACACGTCTTAGGCGTTTTCCTTTCACCACGCAGAGGTTATTGCATGCATTTGCATAACGAGGAACAAGTCAGATAGGTCATGCAATGCACTGAAACACGTCTTAGGCATTTTCCTTTCACCACGCAGAGGTTATTGCATGCATATTGCATAACGAGGAACAAGTCAGATAGGTCATGCCATGCACTGAAACACGTCTTAGGCGTTTTCCTTTCACCGCGCAAAGGTTAGTTATTGAGTGCATATTGCATGACGAGGAACGAGTCAGATAGGTCATGCAATGCAATGAAACACATCTTAGGCGTTTTCCTTTCACCGCGCAGATGTTAGTTATTGCGTGCATATGCAGTACGAGAAACAAGTTAGACATATCATGCAATGCAACGAAACACATCTTATTGTGTTTTCTTTTTATTGCTCAGAGTTTAGTTATTTTTGTTTATATGCATAACTTAGGAACAAGTTGGTCAGCATGATTTTTTCAAGTAATACATGGTCCTGGATCAACATATTTTGATGACCCTGGATCAACATTCCTGTCCCAAAAATGTTGTACTTAACCAATCCCTACCCCTAAACCTAACTCTACTCATAACTTTTCCCTTATCAGAAGGTACAAAGGTGAATGACACTGATGTTTAAGTACTTCACTCTGGTTCTAAATCTAAACCTAAAATTGACATAAACTGTAAACTTGTTCCTCAAATCTGTTTGGTTGATTGAAAAGTTGATCCAGGATCAACAATGATGTTGATTCCAGGAACATGTGGTAGTTGATGAAATCACGTTCACCGAACAAGTTAGATAGGTCATGCAATGCAATGAAACACATCTGTTTTCTTTTCATTGCACAGAGGTTAGTTTTTGCGTGAACAGGCCTAATGAGGAAGAAGTTAGACATGTCTTGCAATGCAATTGAAACACATCTTAGTTGTTTTCTTTTCAATGCACAAAGGTCAGTTATTGCGAGCATATGCGTAACGAGGAACAAGTTAGAAATGTCATGCATGGCTATGAAACACATCTTATGGTGTTTTCTTTTCATTGGTCAGAGTTTAGTTATTTTTGTGCATACGTACAACGGTGGAACAAGTTAGAATGTCATGCAATGCAATGAAACACATCTTAGGTGTTTTCTTTTAATTGCATAGAGGTTAGTTATTGCATGCATGTACAATGCAATCCTAAAGCACATGAATTGTAAATCTCTTCGTTGCACAAAGGAACAAGTTCGTTTATGCATTGTAAATCGATCACTTTTGTAATGTTTTCTCGTCAAAACACATTAATTAGTTGTAGAATGGAAATGCATGGGAAAGCACTTGTGTTTTATCTTTTCTTTTCAATGCAAAGAAGAACAGGTTAGAAAATTTAAGTATTGCAATGAAACACACATTTCAGCCAGACATACTGAAGATATTTCTGGCCCGAAAGTACTTGATCTTGAACTTTCCATACATACTCACAGACTCCAATAGATGCTTCCTAAGCCATGGAAAAGTCCATATCTGACCTTTTGAACTAATTTCTGGTCAAACGTTCCTCAAAAAGTTTAAAACGATATAAACTCATAGACTCCTTATGTTTACTTAGGTCAATTTTTGACCTCCAGGAACACATTTATGGCCCACGGTTCCTTCATCTGTGGGTTAATATACCGAGAGATTTACTTCTCATGATGTCATTTCAGCCAGACAAATATTTGACCTACTGAACATATTTCTAGCCCAAAAGTACTTGATCTTGAACTTTCTATACATAATCATAGACTCTAACAGATGCTTCCCTACATATACATAGAAGTCCATATCTGACCTATTGAACTCACTTCTGGTCAAAAGGTTCTTCAAAAGCTTTTAAACAATAAAAACTCATAGACTCCTGATGTTACATTAGCTATATCCCAAAAGTACATGATCTTGTACTTTCCATTCATACTCATAGAGACTCCAACAGATGCTTCCTAAGCCATAGAGAAGTCCATATCTGAGCTATTGAACTCATTTCTGGTCAAAGGTTCCTCACAAAGTTAAAAACAATATCAACTTTTAGACTCCTTCTGATGTTATATTAGATATACAAATGTCAATTTTTGACCTTCAAGAACACATTCCTGGCACATTTCCAGAAGAAAACGTGAAGTGGATCTTGAAGCGGCAAATCTCACCACCCGGTTGTTAGAGTGTTCTGGGAGGTTGCTACGGTGTTCTGGGTGGTTGCTAGGCGTTTTTTAGAGTATTCTGTGTGATTTCTGTGGTGTTCCGGGTGGTTACTAGGGTGTTGCTAGGCGGTTGCTGGGGTTTTCCTGTTGGTTGCTAGGGTGTTGCCAAATGGTTGCTGGGGTGTTCTGGTTTGTTGCTAGGGTGTTCTCGGTGGTTGCTAGGTTGTTGCTAGGTGGTTGCTAGGTTGTTGTGGTGGGTTGGAGACTTACTTCTCATGATGTCATTTCAGCCAGAAAAAATATTTTACGTAAAGAACATTTTTTTGGCCCAAAAGTACTTGATCTTGAACTTTCCATACATGCTCATAGACTCCAGTCAATGCTTCCTAAGCCATAGAGAAGTCCATATCTGAACTATTGAAATCATTTCTGTTCAAAGGTTCCTCAAAAGGTTTTAAACAAAATAAACGTATAGACTCCTGATGTTACATTAGCTATACATGGGTCAATTTTTGACCTCCAAAAACACATACATGGCATGCGGGTATTTGATCTTTGGGTTAATATACCGAGAGCTTTACTTTTCATGATGTCATTTCAGCCAGAAAGATATTTGACCTACTGAACATATTTCTGGCCCAAAAGTACTTGAGCTTGTATTTTCCAATCATACTCCTAAGCCACAGAGAAGTTCATATCTGAGCTATTGAAATCATTTCTGGTCAAAGGTTCCTCAAAAGGTTTTAAACAATATAAACTTATAGACTCCTGATGTTACATTAGCTATACATAGGTCAATTTTTGACCTCCAGAAACACATACATGGCATGCGGGTATTTGATCTTTGGGTTAATATACCGAGAGCTTCACTTCTCATGATGTCATTTCAGCCAGAAAGATATTTGACCTACTGAATATATTTCTGGCCCAAAAGTACTTGATCTTGTATTTTCCATTCATACTCATAGACTCCAACAGATCCTTCCTAAGCCATAGAGATGTCCATATCTGAGCTATTGAACTCATTTCTGGTCAGATGTTCTTCAAAAGGTTTTAAACAATATAAACTTATAGACTCCTGATGTTACATTAGCTATACATAGGTCAATTTTTGACCTCTAGAAACACATACATGGCATACGGGTATTTGATCTTTGGGTTAATATACCGAGAGCTTTACTTCTCATGATGTCATTTCAGCCAGAAAGATATTTGATCTACTGAACATATTTCTGGCTCACTTGATCTTGTACTTTCCATATATACTCATAGACTCCAACAGATGCTTCCTAAGCCATAGAGATGTCCATATCTGACCTGAGCAACCGGGTGGTGAGATTTGCCGCTTCAAGCTCCCCTTCACATTTTCTTCTGGAAATGTGCCACAATGTGTTCCTGGAGGTCAAACTTTGACCTATGTATAGTTCAATAGCTCAGATATGAACTTCTCTGTGGCTTAGGAAGGATCTGTTGGAGTCTATGAGTATGATTGGAAAATACAAGATCAAGTACTTTTGGGCCAGAAATATGTTCAGTACGTCAAATATCTTTCTGGCTGAAATGACATCATGAAAAGTAAAGCTTTCGGTATATTAACCCAAAGATCAAATACCCGTATGCCATGAATGTGTTTCTGGAGGTCAAAAATTGACCTATGTATAGCTAATGTAACATCAGGAGTCTATAAGTTTATATTGTTTAAAACCCTTTGAGGAACCTTTGACCAGAAATCATTTCAATAGTTCAGATATGGACTTCTCTATGGCTTAGGAAGCATCGACTGGAGTCTATGAGCATGTATGGAAAGTTCAAGATCAAGTACTTTTGGGCCAGAAAAATGTTCTTTACATAAAATATTTTTTCTGGCTGAAATGACATCATGAGAAGTAAGTCTCCAACCCACCACAACACCCTAGCAACCACCTAGCAACAACCTAGCAACCACTGAGAACACCCTAGCAACAAACCAGAACACCCCAGCAACCATTTGGCAACACCCTAGCAACCACCAGGAACACCCCAGCAACCGCCTAGCAACACCCTAGCAACCACCCGGAATACTATAGAAATCACACAGAATACCCTAAAAAACGCCTAGCAACCACCCAGAACACCGTAGCAACCTCCCGGAACACCCTAGCAACCGGGTGGTGAGATTTGCCGCTTCAAGATCCACTTCAAGTTTTCTTCTGGAACTGTGCCATAAATGTGTTCTTGAAGGTCAATAATTGACCTTTGTATATCTAATATAACATCAGAAGGAGTCTAAAAGTTTATATTGTTTTTAACTTTTTGAGGAACCTTTGACCAGAAATGAGTTCAATAGCTCAGATATGGACTTCTCTATGGCTTAGGAAGCGTCTGTTGGAGTCTATGAGTATGAATGGACAGTACAAGATCAAGTACTTTTGGGCCAGAAATATGTTCAGTAGGTCAAATATCTTTCTGGCTGAAATGACATCATGAGACGTAAAGCTCTCGGTATATTAACCCACAGATCAAGGACTCCTGGGCAATAAATGTGTTCCAGGAGGTCAAAAATTGACCTATGTATTTCTAATATGACATCAGAAGGAGTCTAAAAGTTTATATTGTTTTAAACTTTTTGAGGAACCTTTGACCAGAAATGAGTTCAATTGGTCAGATATGGACTTCTCTATGGCTTAGGAAGCATCGACTGTAGTCTATTAGTATGTATGGAAAGTTCAAGATCATGTACTTTTGGGCCATAAACATGTTCAGTGGGTCAAATATTTGTCTGGCTGAAATGACATCATGAGAAGTAAATCACTAGGTATATTAACCCGCAGATCAAGGACACGTGGGCCATAAAAGTGATCCTAGAGGTCAAAAATTGACTTATGTATAGCTAATGTAACATCAGGATTCTGTAAGTTCATATTTTTTAAAAAAACATTTTGAGGAAACTTTCACCAGAAATGAGTTCAATAGCTCAGATATGGACTTCTATGTATGTGTAGGGAAGCATCTGTTGAAGTCTATGATTATGTATGGAAAGTTCAAGATCAAGTACTTTTGGGCTAGAAATATGTTCAGTAGGTCAAATATTTGTCTGGCTGAAATGACATCATGAGAAGTAAATCTCTCGTTATATTAACACACAGATCAAGGAACCGTGGGCCATAAATGTATTCCTGGAGGTCAAAAATTGACCTAAGTAAATATAACATCAGAAGGAGTCTATGGGTTTGTATCGTTTTAAACTTTTTGAGGAACGTTTGACCAGAAATTAGTTCAAAAGGTCAGATATGGACTTTTCCATGGCTTAGGAAGCATCTATTGGAGTCTGTGAGTATGTATGAAAAGCTCAAGATCAAGAACTTTTGGGCCAGAAATATCTTCAGTAGGTCAAATATATGTCTGGCTGAAATGTTTGTTTCATTACAATGCTTAAATTTTCTAACTTGTTCTTCTTTGTATTGAAAAGAAAAGATAAAACACAAGTGCTTTCCCATGCATTTCCATTCTACAACTAATTAATTTGTGTTTTGACGAGAAAACATTACAAAAGTGATCGATTTACAATGCATACACGAACTTGTTCCTTTGTGCAATGAAGAGATTTGCAATTCATGTGCTTTACGATTGCATTGTATATGCATGCAATAACTAACCTCTGTGCAATTAAAACAAAACACCTAAGATGTGTTGCATTTGCATGACCTATCTGACTTGTTCCTCGTTATGCCTATCCACGTGATATATAACCTCTGCGCAATGAAAAGAAAACACCTAAGATGTGTTTCATTGCATTGCATGACCTATCTAACTTGTTCCTCGTTACGCATATGCTCGCAATAACTGACCTCTGTGAAGAGGTCAAGAAAGAAAACAAAAGAACAAAAGAAAAACAAAAGAAAACAACTAAAATGTGTTTCATTTGCATTGCAAGACATATCAAATTTCTTCCTCATTAGGCCTGTTCACGCAAACACTAACCTCTGTGCACTGAAAAGAAAACACCTAAGATGTGTTTCATTGCATTGCATGACCTATCTATCTAACTTGTTCGGTGAACGTGATTTCATCAAGTACCACAGTTCCTGGATCAACATCATTGTTGATCCTGGATCAACTTTTCAATCAACCAAACAGATTTGAGGAACAAGTTTACAGTTTATGTCAATTTTAGGCTTAGATTTAGAACCAGAGTGAAGTACTTAAACATCAGTGTCATTCACCTTTGTACCTTCTGATAACGGAAAAGTTATGAGTAGAGGTAGGGATTGGTTAAGGACAACATTTTGGGATAGGAATGTTGATCCATGATCATCAAAGTATGTTGATCCAGGACCATGTCTTAGTTGAAAAAAATCATGCTGACAAACTTGTTCCTAAGGTATGCATATTGCACAAAAATAACTAAACTCTGAGCAATGAAAAGAAAACACCATAAGTTGTGTTTCGTTGCATTGCATGATATATCTAAATTGTTTCTCATAATGTGTATGCACGCAATAACTAACCTCTGCGCGGTGAAAGGAAACGCCTAAGATGTGTTTCATTGCATGACCTATCTGACTTGTTCCTCGTCATGCAATATGCACGCAATAACTAAACTCTGCGGGGTAAAAGGAAAACGCCTAAGACGTGTGAAACACGCATGACCTATCTGATTTATTCCTCGTCGTGCAATATTGCACGCAATAAATAACCTCTGCGCGGTGAAAGAAAAACACCTAAGACATGGTTCAGTGCATTGCATGACCTATCTGACTTGTTCCTCGTCATGCAATATGCACGCAATAACTAAGCTCTGCGCGGTGAAAGGAATACGCCTAAGATGTTTAAGTGCATTGCATGACCTATCTAACTTTTTCCTCGTCATGCAATATGCACGCAATAACTCTCCTCTGCGAGGTGAAAGGAAAACGCCTAAGACGTGTTTCAGTGCATTGCATGACCTATATGACTTGTTCCTCGTTGTGCAATATGCATGCAAAAACTAAATTCTGCGCGGTGAAAGGATATTGCATGATCTATCTGGCTAGTTCTTCGTCATGCAATATGCACACAATAACTAACCTCTGCGCGGTATAAGGAAAACGCCTAAGACGTGTATCAGTTGCATGACCTATCTGACTTATTCATCGTTATGTAGCTAATATGCATGCAAGAACGAAACTCTGCGCGGTGAAAGGATAACGCCTTAGACGTATTTCAGTGCATTGCATGACCTATCTGGCTTGTTCTTCGTCATGCAATATGCACGCAATAACTAACCTCTGCGTGGTGAAAGGAATACACCTAAGATGTTTCAGTGCATTGCAAGACCTATCTGACTTGTTCCTCGTCATGCAATATGCACGCAATAACTCTCCTCTGCGAGGTGAAAGGAAAACGCCTAAGACGTGTTTCAGTGCATTGCATGACCTATATGACTTGTTCCTCGTTGTGCAATATGCATGCAAAAACTAAATTCTGCGCGGTGAAAGGATATTGCATGATCTATCTGGCTAGTTCTTCGTCATGCAATATGCACACAATAACTAACCTCTGCGCGGTATAAGGAAAACGCCTAAGACGTGTTTCAGTTGCATGACCTATCTGACTTATTCATCGTTATGTAATATGCATGCAAGAACGAAACTCTGCGCGGTGAAAGGATAACGCCTTAGACGTATTTCAGTGCATTGCATGACCTATCTGGCTTGTTCTTCGTCATGCAATATGCACGCAATAACTAACCTCTGCGCGGTGAAAGAAAACGCCTAAGACGTGTTTCAGTGCATTGCATGACCTATCTGACTTGTTCCTCGTCATGCAATATGCACGCAATAACTAACATCTGCGTGGTGAAAGGAAAACCCCTAAGCCATGTTTCAGTGCATTGCATGACCTATCTGACTTGTTCCTCGTCATGCAATATGCACGCAATAACTAAACTCTGCGGGGTAAAAGGAAAAAGCCTAAGACATGTTTCAGTGCATGGCATGACCTATCTTATTTATTCCTCGTCGTGCAATATTGCACGCAATAACTAACCTCTGCGCGGTGAAAAAAAAAAACGCCTAAGACATCCCAGCAAGCAATAGCCCTCATTTCACCGTCTAGGTTAAATATAGACCCGATATAGTCGGGCTATGTGTAACCCACTTCTAGCCAAAATAACATTGAATCATGGCTAAATGTATTTTTTTTCCAAAATAACTTGCAAAATGTATTATGTTCCATCATGTAAGCAAAGTCAACTGTGATTACAAGGTGTTTGGTTTGTTTTCTTTGACATTTTCTATGTGTAGGCTGTGTGTAGACGCGATCTAGCTCGTATAGTCCGCCCGGCTATTTATAGCCCACTTCTAGTCGAAACTGATTAATTGTCGTTTTAATGAATTGTTGGGCAGGCAACGCATGAGATGGTTGATATCCCATTATGTTCGCATTGGTAAACATATCTACAAGGTGCCAGTGTCATATCATGATTTGGTCGATATGTAGTCACGATTTAGCTCTGAATTGGATGGGCTATGTACAGTCTGCTTTTAGCCCACCGACGAAATCAAGGCAATCAGTCTACGTTTAATGGCTTGGCTATAGCCCTGATTTAGACCAGCGATTAGTATAGCCAAAATAAAATCTTAAAATTGTTTAATTGTTTTTCACCCACGCAGCTTCATGATTGCTGTTACAGTCACACATTAATAAAACATCTACGGTTTTATTTGACTGTGTTTCATTTTAAATTAAATAAAAATGCAATTACATTTCTCAACCACTAGATGGCAACAGCCCTACTGAGACCGACTGAGACATGACTGCTGACAACGCGAGACTTGATAGCACAGATCACCGGTCACGCGATCGACCATTTTCAAATATTTTAAACGAGGCAGAGCACTGCATTCAGCTGACGGTCAACGACAACAGGTAAAATACATTCCCACTTTTGTCTTGTAAGCATCTGTGTTTTCATTTTGACGTGTTAATTTTTTAGATAAATTATTTGTTGTCATGTGTTGTTGGAATCGTGACATTTTAGCGGGTAACAGTGTATCATGGTACATGCACGTGTAGGCCTAACGTTACTGAATCCAAAGCTGTAAACATGAAACACATGCAACCTATTATAAAGTGTTATGAAAGCCACATTTATTATATTTGGCTCTTTTCTTTAGATCATTGTGATATGAAAATATTTCCTCACTAAATCTCTCGTCTTTGACAAAGTCAATCATTGATAGGCTATAAATTCTAAAATTGAATTGGTCTGAACATTGGCTTGTTAGAGAGCATAAGCTAATAGAGTAGAATAATGTTTGTTATTGTACAAGCAAAGTAAGATGAAGTTTCCTTCAAAATGCCTTCATTAATTCAAGTTTGAAACTTTCAAATTAATTTTATAATACAGCATAAAAATACAAATGATTGGCTATGTAAAATAAGCAAATCTAAAAAGTATCCGGCAGTATATCGATAATGCAAATTATGGAAGCTTGTTTCCGCCACTGAATAAAAAAATAAAATAAATAATTGCGACTTTTTATCTCACAATTCTGACTTTTTTTCTCAGAATTGCGAGTTATTAAGTCAGAATTGCGTGATATAAAGTCGCAATTGCGAGTTATTAAGTCAGAATTGCGTGATATAAAGTCGCAATTGCGAGATAAAAAGTCAGAATTGTGTGATATAAAGTCGCAATTGCGAGATAAAAAGTCAGAATTGCGAGATATAAAGTCGCAATTGCGAGAAAAAAAGTCAGAATTGCGAGATATAAAGTCGCAATTGCGTGTTATTAAGTCAGAATTGTGAGTTATAATGTCAGAATTACGAGTTATAAAGTCAGAATTGCTTGATATAAAGTCGCAATTGCGTGATATAAAGTCAGAATTGTGAGATATAATGTCAGAATTGTGAGATTTAAACTAATATTTTTTTCCCCTTAGAATTGGCCTGATAAGTCGCAATTGCGAGTTTATATCTCACAATTCTGAGAAAAGATGTCAGAATTTCGACATATAAACTCGCAATTATGTGTTAGAAAGTCAGAATTGCGAGATGTAAACTCGCAATTGTGAGAAAAAAAGTCAGAATTGTGAGATAAAAAGTCGCACTTCTGTCTTTTTTTCTCAGAATTGCGACTTTATATCACGCAATTCTGACTTTATATCTCGCAATTCCGACTTTATATCACGCAATTCTGACTTTATATCTCGCAATTCTGACTTTATATCTCGCAATTCTGACTTTATAACACGCAATCCTGACTTTATAACTCGCAATTCTGAGAAAAAAAGTCAGAATTGTGAGATAAAAAGTCACAATTATTTGTTTTATTTTTTTATTCAGTGGCGGAAACAAGCTTCCATAGCAAATAGCTCCGATGTGCATTAAAACCTAAACAGAACACACACACACACACACACACAAAACGTACATGTACAGTACTTTCAACAATGCTTTTCTTGTGCTAATTATTTTATTCTTATTTGGCAGATGCTGTGATGACCAACTTCCCAGCAGCAACAGATTTTGTATTTTATTATCTTAAGTTGTTCATGTTAAAATAATTTTATATTTTTAATTTTAATATTTGGTGTGGTAATTTTTATGTTTTGAAGTTACGTAATGTTGTTCTTTTGCTAAATAAAGCCTTTTATATATATATTTTTTGGAATGGCTTGTTATTTATATGAACCTGTTAGATTTGAGTGAAAAGAATCTTTTAACATTTTTGTTGTCTATTGCATGTGTATATATAGTCGTTTAATAGTTGTCTAATTGATGACTAGTCTATTCTTGGGCTACATTTAGACGTCTATTAGATTTTCACTGACAGCCCAAATTTAGCCTTGTTTTAGCCTAGACCCATATGCACTGTCTATTAGACGTATAAATGTAGTCGTTCAATAGCCGTCTAATTGTTGACTATAGTCTATTCTTGGGCTATGGTTAGATGTCTATTCTTGGGCTATGGTTAGACGTCTATTAGATTTTCACTGACAGCCCAAATTTAGCCTTGATTTAGCCTAGACGTCTGGGCTATGTTTTGACGGCTATTAGACGTCTTTTAGACGCAAAATTGCTTGCTGGGATGGTTCAGTGCATTGCATGACCTATCTGACTTGTTCCTCGTCATGCAATATGCACGCAATAACTAACCTCTGCGCGGTGAAAGGAATACACCTAAGATGTTTCAGTGCATTGCAAGACCTATCTGACTTGTTCCTCGTCATGCAATATGCACGCAATAACTCTCCTCTGCGAGGTGAAAGGAAAACGCCTAAGACGTGTTTCAGTGCATTGCATGACCTATATGACTTGTTCCTCGTTATGCAATATGCACGCAATTACTAAACTCTGCGGGGTAAAAGGAAAACGCCTAAGACGTGTTTCAGTGCATGGCATGACCTATCTGATTCATTCCTCGTCGTGCAATATTGCACGCAATAACTAACCTCTGCGCGGTGAAAGAAAAACGCCTAAGACATGGTTCAGTGCATTGCATGACCTATCTGACTTGTTCCTCGGCATGCAATATGCACGCAATAACTAACCTCTGCGCGGTGAAAGGAATACGCCTAAGATGTTTAAGTGCATTGCAAGACCTATCTGACTTGTTCCTCGTCATGCAATATGCACGCAATAACTCTCCTCTGCGCGGTGAAAGGAAAACGCCTAAGACGTGTTTCAGTGCATTGCATGACCTATATGACTTGTTCCTCGTTATGCAATATGCATGCAAAAACTAAATTCTGCGCGGTGAAAGGATATTGCATGACCTATCTGGCTAGTTCTTCGTCATGCAATATGCACACAATAACTAACCTCTGCGCGGTATAAGGAAAACGCCTAAGACTTGTTTCAGTTGCATGACCTATCTGACTTATTCATCGTTATGTAATATGCATGCAAGAACAAAACTCTGCGCGGTGAAAGGACGTATTTAGACGTATTAGCCTTAGACGTATTTCAGTGCATTGCATGACCTATCTGGCTTGTTCTTCGTCATGCAATATGCACACAATAACTAACCTCTGCGCGGTGAAAGAAAACGCCTAAGCCATGTTTCAGTGCATTGCATGACCTATCTGACTTGTTCCTCGTCATGCAATATGCACGCAATAACTAAACTCTGCGGGGTAAAAGGAAAACGCCTAAGACGTGTTTCAGTGCATGGCATGACCTATATGATTTATTCCTCGTCATGCAATATGCATGCAAGATCTAAACTCTGCGTGGTGAAAGGAAAACGCATAAGACGTGTTTCAGTGCATTGCATGACCTGTCTGGCTTGTTCTTCGTCATGCAATATGCACGCAATAACTAACCTCTGCGTGGTGAAAGGAAAACGACCAAGACATGCATTGCATGACCTATCTGACTTGTTCCTCGTCATGCAATATGCACGCAATAACTAACCTCTGCGCGGTGAAAAGAAAAGCCTAAGACGTGTTACAGTGCATTGCATGACCTATATGACTTGTTCCTCGTCATGCAATATGGAAGCAAAAACTAACCTCTGCGCAGTGAAAGGAAAACCCCTAAGCCATGTTTCAGTGCATTGCATGACCTCTCTGACTTGTTCCTCGTCATGCAATATGCACGCAATAACTAAACTCTGCGGGGTAAAAGGAAAACGCCTAAGACGTGTTTCAGTGCATGGCATGACCTATCTGATTTATTCCTCGTCATGCAATATGCACGCAATAACTAACTTCTGCGTGGTGAAAGGAAAACGTCTAAGACGTGTTTCAGTGCATTGCATGACCTGCCTGACTTGTTCCTCTTCATGCAATATGCATGCAAGATCTAACCTCTGCGTGGTGAAAGAAAAACACCAAAGACATGTTTCAGTGCATTGCATGACCTATCTGGCTTGTTCTACGTCATGCAATATGCACGCAATAACTAACCTCTGCGCGGTGAAAAGAAAAGCCTAAGACGTGTTACAGAGCATTGCATGACCTATCTGACTTGTTCCTCGTCATGCAATATGGAAGCAAAAACTAACCTCTGCGCAGTGAAAGGAAAACCCCTAAGCCATGTTTCAGTGCATTGCATGACCTATCTGACTTGTTCCTCGTCATGCAATATGCACGCAATAACTAAACTCTGCGGGGTAAAAGGAAAACGCCTAAGACGTGTTTCAGTGCATGGCATGACCTATCTGATTTATTCCTCGTCATGCAATATGGAAGCAATAACTCTCCTCTGCGCATTGAAAGGAAAACGCCTAAGATGTGTTTCTGTACATTGCATGACCTGACATGTTCCTCGTCATGCAATATGCACGCAATAACTCTCCTCTGCTAGGTCAAAGGAAAACGCCTAAGACGTGTTTCAGTGCATTGCATGACCTATCTGACTTGCCTAAAACATGTTTCAGTTCATTGCATGACCTATCTGACTTGTTCCTCGTCATGCAATATGCACGCAATAACTAACCTCTGCGCGGTGAAAGGAAAACGCCTAAGACTTGTTTCAGTGCATTGCATGACCTACCTGACTTGTTCCTAGTCATAAAATATGCATGCAAGATCTAAACTCTGCGTGGTTAAAGGAAAACGCATAAGACGTTTTTCAGTGCATTGCATAACCTATCTGGCTTGTTCTTCGTCATGCAATATGCACGCAATAACTAACCTCTGCGTGGTGAAAGGAAAACGCATAAGCCATGTTTCAGTGCATTGCATGACCTATCTGACTTGTTCCTCATCATGCAATATGCACGCAATAACTAAACTCTGCGGGGTAAAAGGAAAACGCCTGAGACGTGTTTCAGTGCATGGCATGACTTATCTGATTTATTCCTCGTCATGCAATATGCATGCAAGATCTAAACTCTGCGTGGTGAAAGGAAAACGCATAAGACGTGTTTCAGTGCAGACCTGTCTAGCTTGTTCTTCGTCATGCAATATGCACGCAATAACTAACCTCTGCGTGGTGAAAGGAAAACGACCAAGACATGCATTGCATGACCTATCTGACTTGTTCCTCGTCATGCAATATGCACGCAATAACTAACCTCTGCGCGGTGAAAGGAAAACGCCTAAGACGTGTTACAGTGCCTTGCATGACCTATCTGACTTGTTCCTCGTCATGCAATATGGAAGCAAAAACTAACCTCTGCGCAGTGAAAGGAAAACCCCTAAGCCATGTTTCAGTGCATTGCATGACCTATCTGACTTGTTCCTCGTCATGCAATATGCACGCAATAACTAACCTCTGCGCGGTGAAAGGAAAACGCCTAAGACGTGTTACAGTGCCTTGCATGACCTATCTGACTTGTTCCTCGTCATGCAATATGGAAGCAAAAACTAACCTATGCGCAGTGAAAGGAAAACCCCTAAGCCATGTTTCAGTGCATTGCATGACCTATCTGACTTGTTCCTCGTCATGCAATATGCACGCAATAACTAAACTCTGCGGGGTAAAAGAAAAAACGCCTAAGACGTGTTTCAGTGCATGGCATGACCTATCTGATTTATTCCTCGTCATGCAATATGCAAGCAATAACAAACCTCTGCGCAGTGAAAGGAAAACGCCAAAGACGTGTTTCAGTGCATTGCTTGACCTAACTGACTTGTTCCTCATCATGCAATATGCATGCAAGATCTAAACTCTGCGTGGTGAAAGGAAAACGCATAAGACGTGTTTCAGTGCATTGCATGACCTATCTGACTTGTTCCTCGTCATGCAATATGCACGCAATAACTAACCTCTACGCGGTGAAAGGAAAACGCCTAAGACATTTTTCAGTGCATTGCATGACCTATCTGGCTTGTTCTATGTCATGCAATATGCAGCAATAACTAACTTCTGCGTGGTGAAAGAAAAACACCAAAGACATGTTTCAGTGCATTGCATGACCTATCTGGCTTGTTCTTCGTCATGCAATATGCAGCAATAACTAACTTCTGCGTGGTGAAAGAAAAACACCAAAGACATGTTTCAGTGCATTGCATGACCTATCTGACTTGCCTAAACATGTTTCAGTTCATTGCATGACCTATCTGACTTGTTCCTCGTCATGCAATATGCACGCAATAACTAACCTCTGCGCGGTGAAAGGAAAACGCCTAAGACTTGTTTCAGTGCATTGCATGACCTACCTGACTTGTTCCTCGTCATGCAATATGCATGCAAGATCTAAACTCTGCGTGGTTAAAGGAAAACGCATAAGACGTTTTTCAGTGCATTGCATGACCTATCTGGCTTGTTCTTCGTCATGCAATATGCACGCAATAACTAACCTCTGCGTGGTGAAAGGAAAACGCCTAAGATATGTTTCAGTGCATTGCATGACCTATCTGACTTGTTCCTCGTCATGCAATATGCACGCAAGAACTAAACTCTGTGCGGTGAAAGGATAACGCCTAAGACGTGTTTCAGTGCATTGCATGACCTATCTGGCTTGTTCTTCGTCATGCAATATGCAGGCAATAACTATCGTGTGTGTGGTGAAAGGAAAACGCCTGAGACGTGTTTCAGTGCATTGCATGACCTATCTGACTTGTTCTTCGTCATGCAATATGCACGTAATAACTAACCTCTGCGCGGTGAAAGGAAAACGCTTAAGATGTGTTTCAGTGCATTGCATGACCTATCTGACTTGTTCCTCGTTGCAATGAAAATATATAATGTGATTTTGCATGCATTTTTATTTTTACAAACTAATTTATTTGTGCACAGACGAGAAAACATCATATGAGATGTCACTTTCAGTGCCCGGTATAGCTATTGAGCTCATTTCTGGTAAAAGGGTCCTCAAAAGTTTTTAAACAATATTAGTTTATAGACACATTTTGATGATATATAAGCTATACAAAGGTTCCTATTTGACCTACTGAACATAGTTCTGGCCCACAAGTACTAGATCTTTAACTTTCTAAACATACTCATTGACTCCTTTTGATGTTACTGAAGCCATACAAGAGTCCTTATTTTACCTAATGAACATATTAGCCACATGGATTGTTTAGATCTGACCCATTGAACTCATTTCTGGTCAAAGGGTAGGTCTCGAACTTTCTATAAAGACTCATAGACTATTTTTGATGCTTCTTAAGCCATATAGAATGTCCACATCTTATGTATTTAACTCATTTCTGGTCAAAGGGTCCTCAAAAGTTTTTAAACAAGAAAAACTATGAGACTCCTTCTGATATTACATGAGCTATAGATAGTTTCCTTTTTGACCATAGTTTTGGCACATGAGTACTTGATCTTGAACGGTCTAAACATACTCATTAACTCCTTTTGATGTTACTGAAGCCATACAAGGGTCCTTATTTTAACTACCTTTTGATGATACATAATCAAATTCAAAAATTGATTTGGGCCAGAAATCAATTGCCAAAAACTTTATAAAAACTCTATAGTAACCATTTGTGGACACTACCAACCACCTAGAAACACCCTAGGAACCACACAGACTACCATAGTAACCACCTAAAACACCATAGCAACCACCCAGAACACCCTAGCATCACTCTAGCAACCACAGAGCAACCAACGAGAACACCTTAGCAACACCTAGCGACCAACCAGACCATCCTAGCAACCACCTAGCAACACCCTAGCAACAACACAGACTACCCTAACAACCGCCTAGCAACCATCCAGAACACTGTAGCAACCACCGGGAACACCCTAGCAACCGGATGGTGAGATTTGCCAGTGCAAGCACCACTTCACATTTTCTTCTGGAAATGTGCCATAAATGTATTCCTGGAGGTCAAAAATTGACCTATGTATAGCTAATACAACATCAGAAGGAGTCTATAAGTTTATGTTGTTATGGTAAAAGGGTCCTCAAAAGATTTCAAACAATATAAACATGAAATGTAATAAAATAATCGAATAGTTAAGAGCTAAATCATGCCAAAACATTGTAGAAACTCTATAGTAACTATAAGTAAACACTACCAACCACCTGTTAACACCATAGCAATGACCCAGAATACCATAGTAACCACCTAAAACACCCTAGCAACACCCTAGCAAACACCCAGAACACCCTAGCAGCAAACAAGAACACCCCAGCAACCACCTAGCAACACCCTAACAACCATCGAGTACAACCTGGCAACCGCATTGCAACACCCTAGCAACATTAGCACCTTGGCAACCACCCAGAATACCCTAGCAACCGCATACAAACACCATAGCAACCACCCAGAATACCCTAATAAACGCCTAGAAACCACCAACAACACCGTAGCAACCACCCAGAAAACCCTAGCAACCGGGTGGTGAGATTTGCCACTTCAGGCTCCACTTCACATTTTCTTCTGGAAATATGCATTAAATGTGCTCCTGGTGGTCAAAAAAATGACATATGTATATCTAATATAACATCAGAAAGAGTCTAAAAGTTTATATTGTTTTAAACTTTTTGAGGAACCTTTGACCAGAAGTGAGTTCATTGACATCATGAGAAGTAAATCCATCGGTATATGAACCCACAGATCAAGTACCCGTGGGACATAAATGTGTTCTTGGAGGTCAAAAATTGACCTATGTATATCTTATATAACATCAGAAGGAGGTCAAATATTTGTCTGGCTGAAATGACATCATGAGAAGTAAAGCTCTCTGTATATTAACCCAAAGATCAAATACCCATGGGCCATAAATGTGTTTCTGGAGGTCAAACATTGACCTATGTATAGCTAATGTAACATCAGGAGTCTATAAGTTCAGATTTGTTTAAACCTTTTGAGGAACCTTTGACCAGAAATGAGTTTAATAGGTCAGATATGGACTTCTCTATGGCTTAGGAAGCATCTGTTGGAGTCTATGAGTATATATGGAAAGTTCAAGATCAAGTACTTTTGGGCCAGAAATATGTTCAGTAGGTCAAATATCTTTCTGTCTGAAATGACATCATGAGAAGTAAAGCTCTCGGTATATTAACCCAAAGATCAAATACCCGTATGCCATAAATGTGTTTCTGGAGGTCAAAAATTGACCTATTTAATATAACATCAGAATGTGTGTATGTGTGTGTAATATAACGTCAGAATGACTATGGAAAGTTCAAGATCAAGTACTGTACTTTTGGGCCAGAAAAATTTCCTTTTCGTAAAATATTTTTCTGGCTGAAATGACATCATGAGAAGTAAATCTCCAACCCACCAAAACACCCTAGCAACCACCTAGCAACACCCTAGCAACCACCGAGAACACCCTAGCAACAAACCAGAACACCCCAGAAACCATATGGCAACACCCTAGCAACCACCAGGAACACCCCAGCAACCATCTAACAACACCCTAGCAACCACCCGGAACACCATAGCAATCACCCAGAATACCCTAAAAAAACGCCGGTAACACTTTATTTAGATAGTCCACTTTAGACATTCAACTAACTATAAGTAACTTTGCCACTACATGTCAACTAACTGTCAGTAGAGTATTAGTAGACTGTCAGCTTAATATCTGCTAAAACTTTATTTTGTTGGTCCCCCAACAGACATTCAACTCACTGTAAGTAACTTAGCAACTACAAGTGAACTTGTTCTCCTAACCTGAACCCTAACACCTAACCCTAAACTCTAATGACACTTAGTTGACATGTAGTTGAAAAGTTACTTATAGTTAGTAGAATGTTTAAAGTGACTATCGAAATAAAGTGTAACCAAAACGCTTAGCAACCACCCAGAACACCGTAGCAAACTCCCAGAACACCTGAGCAACCGAGTGGTGAGATTTGCCGCTTCAAGCTCCCCTTCACGTTTTCTTCTGGAAATGTGCCACAATGTGTTCCTGGAGTTCAAAAATTGACCTATGTATATCTAATATAACATCAGAAGGAGTCAAAAAGTTTATATTGTTTTAAATTTTTTGAGGAACCTTTGACCAGAAAAGAGTTCAATAGCTCAGATGTGGACATCTCTATGGCTTAGGAAGGATCTGTTGGAGTCTATGAGTATGAATGGAAAATACAAGATCAAGTACTTTTGGGCCAGTAATATGTTCAGTAGGTCAAATATCTTTCTGGCTGAAATGACATCATGAGAAATAAAGCTCTCAGTATATTAACCCAAAGATCAAATACCCGTATGCCATGAATCTGTTTCTGGAGGTCAAAAATTGACCTATGTATAGCTAATGTAACATCAGGAGTCTATAAGTTTATACTGTTTAAAACCTTTTGAGGAACCTTTGACCAGAAATGAGTTCAATAGCTCAGATATGAACTTCTCTGTGGCTTAGGAAGGATCTGTTGGAGTCTTTGAGTATGAATGGAAAATACAAGATCAAGTACTTTTGGGCCAGAAATATGTTCAGTAGGTCAAATATCTTTCTGGCTGAAATGACATCATGAAAAGTAAAGCTCTCGGTATATTAACCCAAAGATCAAATACCCGTATGCCATGAATGTGTTTCTGGAGGTCAAAAATTGACCTATGCATAGCTAATGTAACATCAGGAGTCTATAAGTTTATATTGTTTAAAACCTTTTGAGGAACCTTTGACCAGAAATGATTTCAATAGTTCATGGATTACTCTATGTCTTAGGAAGCATCGACTGGAGTCTATGAGCATGTATGGAAAGTTCAAGATCAAGTTCTCTTGGGCCAGAAAAATGTTCTTTACGTAAAATATTTTTCTGGCTGAAATGACATCATGAGAAGTAAGTCTCCAACCCACCAGAACACCCTAGCAACCACCTAGCAACAACCAAGCAACCACCGAGAACACCCTAGCAACAAACCAGAACACCCCAGCAACCATTTGGCAACACCCTAGCAACCACCAGGAACACCCCAACAACCGCCTAGCAACACCCTAGCAACCACCCGGAACACCATAGAAATCACACAGAATACCCTAAAAAAATCCTAACAACCACCCAGAACACCGTAGTAACCTCCCAGAACACCCTAGCAACCGGGTGGTGAGATTTGCCGCTTCAAGCTCCACTTCACGTTTTCTTCTGGAAATGTGCCATAAATGTGTTCTTGAAGGTCAAAAATTGACCTTTGTATATCTAATATAACATCAGAAGGAGTCTAAAAGTTTATTGTTTTTAACTTTTTGAGGAACCTTTGACCAGAAATGAGTTCAATAGCTCAGATATGGACTTCTCTATGGCTTAGGAAGCATCTGTTGGAGTCTATGAGTATGAATGGAAAGTACAAGATCAAGTACTTTTGGGCCAGAAATATGTTCAGCAGGTCAAATATCTTTCTGGCTGAAATGACATCATGAGAAGTAAAGCTCTCGGTATATTAACCCACAGATCAAGGACCCCTAGGCAATAAATGTGTTCCAGAAGGTCAAAAATTGACATATGTATTTCTAATATGATATCAGAAGGAGTCTAAAAGTTTACATTGTTTTAAACTTTTTGAGGAATGTTTGACCAGAAATGAGTTCAATAGGTCAGATATGGACTTCTCTATGGCTTAGGAAGCATCGACTGGGGTCTATTAGTATGTATGGAAAGTTCAAGATCATGTACTTTTGGGCCATAAACATGTTCAGTGGGTCAAATATTTGTCTGGCTGAAATGACATCATGAGAAGTAAATCTCTCGGTATATTAACCCACAGATCAAGGACACTTGGGCCATAAAAGTGTTCCTGGAGGTCAAAAATTGACCTATGTATAGCTAATGTAACATCAGGATTCTATAAGTTCATATTTTTTAAAACATTTTGAGGAACCTTTGACCAGAAATGAGTTCAATAGCTCAGATATAAACTTCTCTTGGGCTTAGGAAGGATCTGTTGGAGTCTCTGAGTATAAATGGAAAATACAAGATCAAGTACTTTTGGGCTAGAAATATGTTCAATTGGTAGAATATCTGTCTGGCTGAAATGACATCATGCGAAGTAAAGCTCTCGTTATATTAACCCAAAGATCAAATACCCGTGGGCCATAAATGTGTTTCTGGAGGTCAAAAATTGACCTATGTATATAGCTAATGTAACATCAGGAGTCTATAAGTTTATTGTTTAAAACCTTTTGAAGAACCTTTTGACGAGAAATGAGTTCAATAGGTCAGATATGGACTTCTATGTATATGTAGGGAAGCATCTGTTGGAGTCTAAGATTATGTATGGAAAGTTCAAGATCAAGTACTTTTGGGCTAGAAATATGTTCAATAGGTCAAATATTTGTCTGGCTGAAATGACATCATGAGAAGTAAATCTCTCGGTATATTAACCCATAGATCAAGGAACCGTGGGCCATAAATGTGTTCATGGGGGTCAAAAATTGACCTAAGTAAATATAACATCAGAAGGAGTTTATATCGTTTTAAACTGTTTGAGGAACGTTTGACCAGAAATTAGTTCAAAAGGTCAGATATGGACTTTTCCATGGCTTAGGAAGCATCTATTGGAGTCTGTGAGTATGTATGGAAAGTTCAAGATCAAGTACTTTTGGGGCAGAAATATGTTCAGTAGGTCAAATATATGTCTGGCTGAAATATGTGTTTCATTGCAATACTTAAATTTTCTAACTTGTTCTTCTTTGCATTGGAAAGAAAAGATAAAACACAAGTGCTTTCCCATGCATTTTCATTCTACAACTAATTAATTTGTATTTTGATGAGAAAACATTAAAAAAGTGATCGATTTACAATGCATACACGAACTTGTTCCTTTGTGCAACGAAGAGATTTGCAATTCATGTGCTTTAGGATTGCATTGTACATGCATGCAATAACTAACCTCTGTGCAATTAAAAGAAAACTCCTAAGATGTGTTTCGATGCATATGCATGACCTATCTGACTTGTTCCTCGTTATGCCTATCCACGCGATAACTAACCTCTGCACAATTAAAAGAAAACACCTAAGATGTGTTTCATTGCATTGCATGACATATCTAACTTGTTCCTCGTTATACGTATGCACAAAAATAACTAAACTCTGACCAATGAAAAGAAAACACCATAAGATGTGTTTCATAGCCATGCATGACATATCTAACTTGTTCCTCGTTACGCATATGCTCGCAATAACTGACCTCTGTGCATTGAAAAGAAAACAACTAAGATGTGTTTCAATTGCATTGCAAGACATATCAAACTTCTTCCTCATTAGGCCTGTTCAAGCAATAACTAACCTCTGTGCAATGAAAAGCAAACACCTAAGATGTGTTTCATTGCATTGCATGACCTATCTAACTTGTTTGGTGAACGTGATTTCATCAAGTACCACATGTTCCTGGATCAATATCATTGTTGATCCTGGATCAACTTTTCAATCAACCAAACAGATTTGAGGAACAAGTTTACAGTGTATGTCAATTTTAGGCTTAGATTTAGAACCAGAGTGAAGTACTTAAACATCAGTGTCTTTCACATTTGTACCTTCTGATAACGGAAAAGTTATGAGTAGAGTTAGGTTTAAGGGTAGGGATTGGTTAAGGACAACATTTTGGGACAGGAAGGTTGATCCAGGATCATCAAAGTATGTTGATCAAGGACCATGTCAAACTTGAAAAAAAAATCATGCTGACCAACTTGTTTCTAAGGTATGCATATTGCACAAAAATAACTAAACTCTGAGCAATGAAAAGAAAACACCATAAGATGTGTTTCGTTGCATTGCATGACCTATCTGACTTGTTCCTCGTCATGCAATATGCACGCAATAACTAACCTCTGCGCAGTGAAAGGAAAACGCCTAAGACATGTTTCAGTGCATTGCATGACCTATCTGATTTGTTCCTCTTCATGCAATATGCATGCAATAACCAACCTCTGCGCAGTGAAAGGAAAACGCCTAAGACATGTTTCAGTGCATTGCATGACCTATCTGATTTGTTCCTCTTCATGCAATATGCATGCAATAACCAACCTCTGCGTGGTGAAAGGAAAACCCCTAAGACATGTTTCAGTGCATTGCATGACCTATCTGACTTGTTCCTCGTCATGCAATATGCAAGCAATAACTAAACTCTGCGCGGTGAAAGGAAAACGCCTAAGACGTGTTTCAGTGCATTGCATGACCTATCTGACTTGTTCCTCGTCATGCAATATGCACGCAATAACTAACCTCTGCGTGGTGAAAGGAAAACCCCTAAGACATGTTTCAGTGCATTGCATGACCTATCTGACTTGTTCCTCGTCATGCAATATGCACACAATAACTAAACTCTGCGCGGTGAAAGGAAAACGCCTAAGACGTGTTTCAGTGCATTGCATGACCTATCTGATTTGTTCCTCGTCATGCAATATGCACGCAATAACTAACCTCTGCGTGGTGAAAGGAAAACCCCTAAGACATGTTTCAGTGCATTGCATGACCTATCTGACTTGTTCCTCGTCATGCAATATGCACGCAATAACTAACCTCTACGCGGTGAAAGGAAAACGCCTAAGACGTGTTTCAGTGCATTGCATGACCTATCTGATTTGTTCCTCGTCATGCAATATGCAGGCAATAACTAACCTCTACGCGGTGAAAGGAAAACGCCTAAGATGTGTTTCAGTGACCTATCTGACTTGTTCCTCGTCATGCAATATGCACGCAATAACTCTCCTCTGCGAGGTGAAAGGAAAACGCCTAAGACGTGTTTCAGTGCATTGCATGACCTATCTGACTTGTTCCTCGTTATGCAATATGCATGCAAGAACTAAACTCTACGCGGTGAAAGGATAACGCCTAGACGTGTTTCAGTGCATTTCATGACCCACCTGGCTTGTTCTTCGTCATGCAATATGCACGCAATAACTAACCTCTGCGCGGTGTAAGGAAAACGCCTAAGACGTGTTTCAGTGCATTGCATGACCTATCTGACTTGTTCCTCGTTATGCAATATGCATGCAAAAACTAAACTCTGCGCGGTGAAAGGATAACGCCTAAGACGTGTTTCAGTGAATTGCATGACCTGTCTGGCTCGTTCTTCGTCATGCAATATGCACGCAATAACTAACCTCTGCGCGGTGAAAGGAAAACGCCTAAGACGTGTTTCAGTGCATTGCATGACCTATCTGACTTATTCATCGTTATGTAATATGCATGCAAGAACTAAACTCTGCGTGGTGAAAGGATAACGCCTAAGACGTGTTTCAGTGCATTGCATGACCTATCTGGCTCGTTCTTCGTCATGCAATATGCACGCAATAACTAACCTCTGCGCGGTGAAAGGAAAACGCCTAAGACGTGTTTCAATGCATTGCATGACCTATCTGATTTGTTCCTCGTCATGCAATATGCACGCAATAACTAACCTCTGCGTGGTGAAAGGAAAACCCCTAAGACATGTTTTCAGTGCATTGCATGACCTATCTGACTTGTTCCTCGTCATGCAATATGCACGCAATAACTAAACTCTGCGTGGTGAAAGGAAAACCCCTAGGACATGTTTCAGTGCATTGCATGACCTATCTGACTTGTTCCTCGTCATGCAGTATGCACGCAATAACTAACCTCTGCGTGGTGAAAGGAAAACCCCTAAGACATGTTTCAGTGCATTGCATGACCTATCTGACTTGTTCCTCGTCATGCAATATGCACGCAATAACTAAACTCTGAGTGGTGAAAGGAAAACCCCTAAGACATGTTTCAGTGGATTGCATGACCTATCTGACTTGTTCCTCGTCATGCAATATGCACGCAATAACTAAACTCTGCGCGGTGAAAGGAAAACGCCTAAGACGTGTTTTAGTGCATTGCATGACCTATCTGATTTGTTCCTCGTCATGCAATATGCACGCAATAACTAACCTCTGCGTGGTGAAAGAAAAAACCCTAAGACATGTTTCAGTGCATTGCATGACCTATCTGACTTGTTCCTCGTCATGCAATATGCACGCAATAACTAAACTCTGCGCGGTGAAAGGAAAACGCCTAAGACGTGTTTCAGTGCATTGCATGACCTATCTGACTTGTTCCTCGTCATGCAATATGCAGGCAATAACTAACCTCTACGCGGTGAAAGGAAAACGCCTAAGATGTGTTTCAGTGACCTATCTGACTTGTTCCTCGTCATGCAATATGCACGCAATAACTCTCCTCTGCGAGGTGAAAGGAAAACGCCTAAGACGTGTTTCAGTGCATTGCATGACCTATCCGACTTGTTCCTTGTTATGCAATATGCATGCAAGAACTAAACTCTGCGCGGTGAAAGGATAACGCCTAAGACGTGTTTCAGTGCAATTAATGACCCATCTGGCTTGTTCTTCGTCATGCAATATGCACTCAATAACTAACCTCTGCGTGGTGTAAGGAAAACGCCTAAGACGTGTTTCAGTGCATTGCATGACCTATCTGACTTGTTCCTCGTCATGCAATATGCACGCAAAAACTAAACTCTGTGCGGTGAAAGGAAAACGCCTAAGACGTGTTTCAGTGCATTGCATGACCTATCTGATTTGTTCCTCGTCATGAAATATGCACGCAATAACTAACCTCTGCGTGGTGAAAGAAAATCCCTAAGACATGTTTCAGTGCATTGCATGACCTATCTGACTTGTTCCTCGCCATGCAATATGCACGCAATAACTAAACTCTGCGCGGTGAAAGGAAAACGCCTAAGACATGTTTCAGTGCATTGCATGACCTATCTGACTTGTTCCTCGTCATGCAATATGCACGCAATAACTAAACTCTGCGCGGTGAAAGGAAAACGCCTAAGACGTGTTTCAGTGCATTGCATGACCTATCTGATTTGTTCCTCGTCATGCATTATGCAGGCAATAACTAACCTCTACGCGGTGAAAGGAAAACGCCTAAGATGTGTTTCAGTGACCTATCTGACTTGTTCCTCGTCATGCAATATGCACGCAATAACTCTCCTCTGCGAGGTGAAAGGAAAACGCCTAAGACGTGTTTCAGTGCATTGCATGACCTATCCGACTTGTTCCTTGTTATGCAATATGCATGCAAGAACTAAACTCTGCGCGGTGAAAGGATAACGCCTAAGACGTGTTTCAGTGCATTTAATGACCCATCTGGCTTGTTCTTCGTCATGCAATATGCACGCAATAACTAACCTCTGCGTGGTGTAAGGAAAACGCCTAAGACGTGTTTCAGTGCATTGCATGACCTATCTGACTTGTTCCTCGTCATGCAATATGCACGCAATAACTAAACTCTGCGTGGTGAAAGGAAAACGCCTACGACGTGTTTCAGTGCATTGCATGACCTATCTGATTTGTTCCTCGTCATGCAATATGCACGCAATAACTAACCTCTGCGTGGTGAAAGGAAAACCCCTAAGACATGTTTCAGTGCATTACATGACCTATCTGACTTGTTCCTCGTCATGCAATATGCACGCAATAACTAACCTCTACGCGGTGAAAGGAAAACGCCTAAGACGTGTTTCAGTGCATTGCATGACCTATCTGATTTGTTCCTCGTCATGCAATATGCAGGCAATAACTAACCTCTACGCGGTGAAAGGAAAACGCCTAAGACGTGTTTCAGTGCATTGCATGACCTATCTGACTTGTTCCTCGTCATGCAATAAAACTCTGCGCGGTGAAAGGAAAACGCCTAAGACGTGTTTCAGTGCATTGCATGACCTATCTGATTTGTTCCTCGTCATGCAATATGCAGGCAATAACTAACGCGGTGAAAGGAAAAAGCCTAAGATGTGTTTCAGTGACCTATCTGACTTGTTCCTCGTCATGCAATATGCAGGCAATAACTCTTCTCTGCGAGATGAAAGGAAAACGCCTAAGATGTGTTTTAGTGCAATTCATGACCTATCTGACTTGTTCCTCGTCATGCAATATGCACACCATAACTAACCTCTGCGCCGGTGAAAGGAAAACGCCTAAGATGTGTTTCAGTGCATTGCATGACCTATCTGACTTGTTCCTCGTCATGCAATATGCATGCAATAACTAACCTCTGCGCGGTGAAAGGAAAACGCCTAAGATGTGTTTCAATGCATTGCATGACCTATCTGACTTGTTCCTCGTCATGCAATATTCACCCAATAACTTTTGCGCTGTGAAAGGAAAACGCCTAAGATGTGTTTCAGTGCATTGCATGACCTATCTGATTTGTTCCTCGTCATGCAATATGCAGGCAATAACTAACCTCTACGCGGTGAAAGGAAAACGCCTAAGATGTGTTTCAGTGACCTATCTGACTTGTTCCTCGTCATGCAATATGCACGCAATAACTAAACTCTGCGCGGTGAAAGGAAAACGCCTAAGACGTGTTTCAGTGCATTGCATGACCTATCTGATTTGTTCCTCGTCATGCAATATGCAGGCAATAACTAACCTCTACGCGGTGAAAGGAAAACGCCTAAGATGTGTTTCAGTGACCTATCTGACTTGTTCCTCGTCATGCAATATGCACGCAATAACTCTCCTCTGCGAGGTGAAAGGAAAACGCCTAAGACGTGTTTCAGTGCATTGCATGACCTATCCGACTTGTTCCTTGTTATGCAATATGCATGCAAGAACTAAACTCTGTGCGGTGAAAGGATAACGCCTAAGACGTGTTTCAGTGCATTTAATGACCCATCTGGCTTGTTCTTCGTCATGCAATATGCACGCAATAACTAACCTCTGCGTGGTGTAAGGAAAACGCCTAAGACGTGTTTCAGTGCATTGCATGACCTATCTGACTTGTTCCTCGTCATGCAATATGCACGCATAACTAAACTCTGCGCGGTGAAAGGAAAACGCCTACGACGTGTTTCAGTGCATTGCATGACCCATCTGGCTTGTTCTTCGTCATGCAATATGCACGCAATAACTAACCTCTGCGTGGTGTAATGAAAACGCCTAAGACGTGTTTCAGTGCATTGCATGACCTATCCGACTTGTTCCTTGTTATGCAATATGCATGCAAGAACTAAAGTCTGCGCGGTGAAAGGATAACGCCTAAGACGTGTTTCAGTGCATTTAATGACCCATCTGGCTTGTTCTTCGTCATGCAATATGCACGCAATAACTAACCTCTGCGTGGTGTAATGAAAACGCCTACGACGTGTTTCAGTGCATTGCATGACCTATCTGATTTGTTCCTCGTCATGCAATATGCACGCAATAACTAACCTCTGCATGGTGAAAGGAAAACCCCTAAGACATGTTTCAGTGCATTGCATGACCTATCTGACTTGTTCCTCGTCATGCAATATGCACGCAATAACTAACCTCTACGCGGTGAAAGGAAAACGCCTAAGACGTGTTTCAGTGCATTGCATGACCTATCTGATTTGTTCCTCGTCATGCAATATGCACGCAATAACTAACCTCTACGCGGTGAAAGGAAAACGCCTAAGATGTGTTTCAGTGCATTGCATGACCTATCTGACTTGTTCCTCGTCATGCAATATGCACGCAATAACTCTCCTCTGCGAGGTGAAAGGAAAACGCCTAAGACGTGTTTCAGTGCATTGCATGACCTATCCGACTTGTTCCTTGTTATGCAATATGCATGCAAGAACTAAAGTCTGCGCGGTGAAAGGATAACGCCTAAGACGTGTTTCAGTGCATTTAACGACCCATCTGGCTTGTTCTTCGTCATGCAATATGCACGCAATAACTAACCTCTGCGTGGTGTAATGAAAACGCCTAAGACGTGTTTCAGTGCATTGCATGACCTATCTGACTTGTTCCTCGTCATGCAATAAAACTCTGCGCGGTGAAAGGAAAACGCCTAAGACGTGTTTCAGTGCATTGCATGACCTATCTGATTTGTTCCTCGTCATGCAATATGCAGGCAATAACTAACCTCTACGCGGTGAAAGGAAAACGCCTAAGATGTGTTTCAGTGACCTATCTGACTTGTTCCTCGTCATGCAATATGCAGGCAATAACTCTTCTCTGCGAGATGAAAGGAAAACGCCTAAGATGTGTTTCAGTGCAATTCATGACCTATCTGACTTGTTCCTCGTCATGCAATATGCACACCATAACTAACCTCTGCGCCGGTGAAAGGAAAACGCCTAAGATGTGTTTCAGTACATTGCATGACCTATCTGACTTGTTCCTCGTCATGCAATATGCACACCATAACTAACCTCTTCGCCGGTGAAAGGAAACCGCCTAAGATGTGTTTCAGTGCATTGCATGACCTATCTGACTTGTTTCTCGTCATGCAATATGCACGCAATAACTAACCTCTGCGTGGTGAAAGGAAAACGCCTAAGATGTGTTTCAGTGCATCGCATGACCTATCTGACTTGTTCCTCGTCATGCAATATTCACCCAATAACTTTTGCGCTGTGAAAGGAAAACGCCTAAGATGTGTTTTAGTGCAATTCATGACCTATCTGACTTGTTCCTCGTCATGCAATATGCACACCATAACTAACCTCTGCGCCGGTGAAAGGAAAACGCCTAAGATGTGTTTCAGTGCATTGCATGACCTATCTGACTTGTTCCTCGTCATGCAATATGCACGCAATAACTAACCTCTGCGCGGTGAAAGGACAACGCCTAAGATGTGTTTCAATGCATTGCATGACCTATCTGACTTGTTCCTCGTCATGCAATATTCACCCAATAACTTTTGCGCTGTGAAAGGAAAACGCCTAAGATGTGTTTCAGTGCATTGCATGACCTATCTGATTTGTTCCTCGTCATGCAATATGCAGGCAATAACTAACCTCTACGCGGTGAAAGGAAAACGCCTAAGATGTGTTTCAGTGACCTATCTGACTTGTTCCTCGTCATGCAATATGCACGCAATAACTAAACTCTGCGCGGTGAAAGGAAAACGCCTAAGACGTGTTTCAGTGCATTGCATGACCTATCTGATTTGTTCCTCGTCATGCAATATGCAGGCAATAACTAACCTCTACGCGGTGAAAGGAAAACGCCTAAGATGTGTTTCAGTGACCTATCTGACTTGTTCCTCGTCATGCAATATGCACGCAATAACTCTCCTCTGCGAGGTGAAAGGAAAACGCCTAAGACGTGTTTCAGTGCATTGCATGACCTATCCGACTTGTTCCTTGTTATGCAATATGCATGCAAGAACTAAACTCTGTGCGGTGAAAGGATAACGCCTAAGACGTGTTTCAGTGCATTTAATGACCCATCTGGCTTGTTCTTCGTCATGCAATATGCACGCAATAACTAACCTCTGCGTGGTGTAAGGAAAACGCCTAAGACGTGTTTCAGTGCATTGCATGACCTATCTGACTTGTTCCTCGTCATGCAATATGCACGCATAACTAAACTCTGCGCGGTGAAAGGAAAACGCCTACGACGTGTTTCAGTGCATTGCATGACCCATCTGGCTTGTTCTTCGTCATGCAATATGCACGCAATAACTAACCTCTGCGTGGTGTAATGAAAACGCCTAAGACGTGTTTCAGTGCATTGCATGACCTATCCGACTTGTTCCTTGTTATGCAATATGCATGCAAGAACTAAAGTCTGCGCGGTGAAAGGATAACGCCTAAGACGTGTTTCAGTGCATTTAATGACCCATCTGGCTTGTTCTTCGTCATGCAATATGCACGCAATAACTAACCTCTGCGTGGTGTAATGAAAACGCCTACGACGTGTTTCAGTGCATTGCATGACCTATCTGATTTGTTCCTCGTCATGCAATATGCACGCAATAACTAACCTCTGCATGGTGAAAGGAAAACCCCTAAGACATGTTTCAGTGCATTGCATGACCTATCTGACTTGTTCCTCGTCATGCAATATGCACGCAATAACTAACCTCTACGCGGTGAAAGGAAAACGCCTAAGACGTGTTTCAGTGCATTGCATGACCTATCTGATTTGTTCCTCGTCATGCAATATGCACGCAATAACTAACCTCTACGCGGTGAAAGGAAAACGCCTAAGATGTGTTTCAGTGCATTGCATGACCTATCTGACTTGTTCCTCGTCATGCAATATGCACGCAATAACTCTCCTCTGCGAGGTGAAAGGAAAACGCCTAAGACGTGTTTCAGTGCATTGCATGACCTATCCGACTTGTTCCTTGTTATGCAATATGCATGCAAGAACTAAAGTCTGCGCGGTGAAAGGATAACGCCTAAGACGTGTTTCAGTGCATTTAACGACCCATCTGGCTTGTTCTTCGTCATGCAATATGCACGCAATAACTAACCTCTGCGTGGTGTAATGAAAACGCCTAAGACGTGTTTCAGTGCATTGCATGACCTATCTGACTTGTTCCTCGTCATGCAATAAAACTCTGCGCGGTGAAAGGAAAACGCCTAAGACGTGTTTCAGTGCATTGCATGACCTATCTGATTTGTTCCTCGTCATGCAATATGCAGGCAATAACTAACCTCTACGCGGTGAAAGGAAAACGCCTAAGATGTGTTTCAGTGACCTATCTGACTTGTTCCTCGTCATGCAATATGCAGGCAATAACTCTTCTCTGCGAGATGAAAGGAAAACGCCTAAGATGTGTTTCAGTGCAATTCATGACCTATCTGACTTGTTCCTCGTCATGCAATATGCACACCATAACTAACCTCTGCGCCGGTGAAAGGAAAACGCCTAAGATGTGTTTCAGTACATTGCATGACCTATCTGACTTGTTCCTCGTCATGCAATATGCACACCATAACTAACCTCTTCGCCGGTAAAAGGAAACCGCCTAAGATGTGTTTCAGTGCATTGCATGACCTATCTGACTTGTTTCTCGTCATGCAATATGCACGCAATAACTAACCTCTGCGTGGTGAAAGGAAAACGCCTAAGATGTGTTTCAGTGCATCGCATGACCTATCTGACTTGTTCCTCGTCATACAATATGCACGCAATAACTTAAATGCACATCTTATGTGTTTTCTTTTCACTGCACAGAGGTTAGTTATTGCGTGCATAACGAGGATCAAGTTAGATATGTAATGCAATACAATGAAACACATCTTAGCTGTTTTCTTTTCATTGCACAGAGGTTAGTTATTGCGTGCATATGCATAACGAGGATCAAGTTAGATATCTCATGCAATGCAATGAAACACATCTTGGTTTTTCTTTTCATTGCACAGAGGTCAGATATGTCATGCAAATTTGCAATGAAACATCTTAGTTATTGCGTGCATATGCATAAACGTGGAACAAGTCAGATATGTCATGCAATGCAATGAAACACATCTTGGGTGTTTTCTTTTCATTACACAGAGGTTAGTTATTGCGTGCATAAGCATAACGAGGAACAAGTTAAATATGTTATGCAATGCAATGAAACACATCTTAGGTGTTTTCTTTTCATTTAGTTATTGCGTGCTATGCACAACGAGGAACAATTTAGATATTCTTCGCAATGCAATGAAACACATCTTAAGGTGTTTTCTTTTCATTGCACAGAGGTTAGATATGTCATGCAATACAATGAAACACATCTTAGTTATTGTGTTCTTATGCATAACGACAAACAAATTAGATATGTCATGCAATGCAATGAAAAACATCTTAGGTGTTTTCTTTTCATTGCACAGAGGTTAGGTATTGCGTGCATATGCATAACGACAAACAAATTAGATATGTCATGCAATGCAATGTAACACATCTTAGGTATTATCTTTTCATTACAGAAAGGTTAGTTATTGCATGCATATGCATAACGAGGAACAAGTTAGATATGTCATGCAATGCAATGAAACACATCTTAGGTGTTTTCTTTTCATTGCACAGAGGTTAGATATTATGTGCACATGCATAACGAGGAACAAGTTAGATATGTTATGCAATGCAATTAAACACATCTTAGGTGTTTTCTTTTCACTTAGTTATTGCGTGCATATGCATTACGAGGAACAATTTAGATATTCCTCGCAATGCAATGAAACACATCTTAGGTGTTTTCTTTTCATTGCACAGAGGTTAGATATGTCATGTAATGCAATGAAAAACATCTTAGGTGTTTTCTTTTCATTGCACAGAGGTTAGTTATTGCGTGCATATGCATAACGACAAACAAATTAGATATGTCATGCAATGCAATGTAACACATCTTAGGTATTTTCTTTTCATTACAGAAAGGTTAGTTATTGCATGCATATGCATAACGAGGAACAAGTTAGATATGTCATGCAATGCAATGAAACACATCTTAGTTGTTTTCTTTTCATTGCACAGAGGTTAGATATTATGTGCACATGCATAACGAGGAACAAGTTAGATATGTTATGCAATGCAATTAAACACATCTTAGGTGTTTTCTTTTCACTTAGTTATTGCGTGCATATGCATTACGAGGAACAATTTAGATATTCCTCGCAATGCAATGAAACACATCTTAGGTGTTTTCTTTTCATTGCACAGAGGTTAGATATGTCATGCAATGCAATGAAACACTCTTAGGTGTTTTCTTTTCACTTAGTTATTGCGTGCATATGCATGACGAGGAACAAGATATTCCTCGCAATGCAATGACAAACATCTTAGGTGTTTTCTTTTCATTGCACAGAGGTTAGTTATCGCGTGCATGCATAATGACAAATAAGTTAGATATATCATGCAATGCAATGAAACACATCTTAGTTATGTTGCGTGCATATGCATAACGAGGAACAAGTTAGATATGTCATGCAATGCGATGAAACACATCTTCAGTGTTTTCTTTTCATTGCACAGGGGTTAGTTATTGCGTGCAAATGCATAGCGTGGAACAAGTTAGATATGTCATGCAATGATTGCAATGAAACACATCTTTTCACTGCACAGAGGTTAGTTATTGCGTGCATTTGTTACGTGTTATCATTTCATTGCACAGAGGAATACGTTAGTAGCTCTTGAACTTTCTAAACATGCTCATAGACTCCTTCTAATGCTTCCTCAGCTCAGCTTCCCCAACCTTCTAATGTCCATATCTGTTTTATTTACTTTTTTATTTATCCTTTATTTAACCAGGTAAAAAACTCATTGAGATTAAAAATCTCTTTTTCAAGAGTGACCTGGCCAAGATGCAGCATAAATTACACAAAGACACATTTAAACAGATATAAAAATAGATAAAAAACACATCAAATACACATGCATATATAAGATAATAGACCCTGTGCTGGAAGAGAGAAAGAAAAAAAAACTAATACAATTTTTATGAACAGTTACACTGACCAATGTCTTCCAGTTCCCTAATCTTTAGCATTGAAACAAACTGTTTATAAGAGGTAAAAGTAGTCATTCTTAATGATTTCTGAAGGAGGTTCCAGGCTGAGGGTGCTGCAAACATAAAGGCTTTTTTGCCTAGTTCTGTTTTGACACTGGGGACCACCAAGTTTAATACATAATTTGAGCGTAATCTATAATGGCCGTATATTTTTGCTAGAAGGACACTCAAATAAGTAGGAGCTAGTCCAAGAAGTACTTTATAAATGTAACATAGCCAGTGAGTGTACCTTCTCGCATAAAGAGAGGGCCATTTAGCAGTATAATAAAGGATACAGTGATGTATCCTGTAACCACAACCAGTGAAAAATCGTAATGCACAATGATACACTACATCCAGTTTTTTTAAACATTTGGCAGAAGCATTCATATATATCATGTCACCATAGTCTAATATGGGAAGAAAAGTGGCCATCATCAGATATTTTCTAGCGGGGATGGATAAACATGATTTTGTTCTGTAAAGATGGCCAAGCTTTATCTTAAGCCTAGAATTGTCAACATGATTTTTAAAACTTAATTTAGAGTCAATGATTATGCCCAAGTATTTATAACTGGTTACTAACTCGATTTCTTTTCATTCAAAGGTTAAAATACTTGCAGAAGAGACAGGAGGTTGTTTTGAGTTTGTAAATACCATTAATTTTGACTTTTTTACATTTAGGACAAGCTTAAGCTGTCTTAAACGTTCCTGGACAATATTGAATGCGGATTGCAAAAATTCAAAGGCTGTTGAACTCATTTCTGGTCAAAGGATCCTCAAAAGGTTTTAAACAATAGAAACATTTTTTTCTGATGTTATATTATTATAGGCCCTTCTGACCCACTGAACATAGATGAGTACTAGATCATTTCTGGTCAAATGGCACTTGATCATTAGGTTACTATGATGTTTTATTAGCCAGGAAGGTGTCCTGCGCATTGAAGAGAAAACCACTGGATGCACCATTTAAGAATAACACTTTACATGTTTGCATGCAATACACTCTAAACATGCTGGGTTGTTTGTCCTTCACACCGTGAGAACGAGGAAATCTAGTGATAAACAAGGGAACACAACCAGACACTGTGACAAGAATGCATAAAATAACTAGTACAGTGAATAAATAACACATCTGCGTTGTTTATTGAAGTATAAAATGCACTTATTTCATTGCATAGTATACAAGAAGTTACCATAGAAACTATTGTGTTGTGCATAACACAGCTTGACTGCACTGCAAACATTCAGTTGTGCTAGATAACCAGTGTTATGATTGCAATATACGTTTAAACTTAATCCGATATGCATTGATGAGATGACATTACTGTTTCATGTGATTGCTAGGCTATTGATCTAACTAAGCATAAATGACTTCTGTCACAGCAATATCTGTGATCTGTGAGCAAGATATGTGATCTTCTGTCACATTCTGTCACAGCGTTTGTTTTCTTGCATGCACCACAATAGTGCAGGTCTCACTTTTTAAAGTTTTTTTTTACAATAATTTTTGTTTTTATTTTTATTTGCAAATCAAAAAGCAGAATTTTCTTCAGTGTCAGAGAAATTCTTTGCACAGCAATAAATCAAGATGCATCTTTTCACAGGGAGAATACTTAGATTTTTACTCATTTCAATTAGTGCTTATTTGCAATGCATTTTATTGCATTCCTGCTGTGCATAGAACATCTAGTACATCAGATGAAAGCCATTGATAATGTTAAACGTGTGCCATGATTAATGGACGATTGCTGCCATCTATTGGAAACCAAACAAAAAATAAAAAATGTGACATTTCAACTAAAGCCGCTAGATGGCCATTTCCACACACATTCACACTTTTCCAGATGTGAGATGTTAATATGAGGGAAATAAATAAAATCCCATTAAAATAAAATAAAATACATTGGAATACAGCATTTTATGCAAAGCAGGAATATATAAAAAGCATATGGAAGCCCGTTTCCGCCACAGTTGAGTAAAAAAATATAATTCTGTAAGTCATAATAATGAGAAACTTTCTCATAATTATGACTTAGTTTCTCATTATATTGAGAAAGTTTCTCATAATAATGACTTAACATCTCGTAATAATGAGAAACTTTCTCATAATTATGACTTAGTTTCTCATTATATTGAGAAAGTTTCTCATTATAATGAGATATTAAGTCATAATAATGAGAAAGTTTCTCATAATTATGACTTAGTTTCTCATTATATTGAGAAAGTTTCTCATTATAATGAGATATTAAGTCATAATAATGAGAAAGTTTCTCATAATTATGACTTAACATCTCGTAATAATGACTTAACTTCTCATAATAATGAGAAACTTTCTCATAATTATGACTTAATATCTCGTAATAATGAGAAACTTTCTCATAATTATGACTTAACATCTCGTAATAATGAGAAAGTTTCTCATAATTATGACTTAGTTTCTCATTATATTGAGAAAGTTTCTCATTATAATGAGATATTAAGTCATAATAATGAGAAAGTTTCTCATAATTATGACTTAGTTTCTCATTATATTGAGAAAGTTTCTCATTATAATGAGATATTAAGTCATAATAATGAGAAAGTTTCTCATAATTATGACTTAACATCTCGTAATAATGACTTAACTTCTCATAATAATGAGAAACTTTCTCATAATTATGACTTAATATCTCGTAATAATGAGAAACTTTCTCATAATTATGACTTAACATCTCGTAATAATGAGAAAGTTTCTCATAATTATGACTTAACATCTCGTAATAATGAGAAACTTTCTCATAATTATGACTTAACATCTCGTAATAATGACTTAACTTCTCGTAATAATGAGAAACTTTCTCATAATTATGACTTAATATCTCGTAATAATGAGAAACTTTCTCATAATTATGACTTAATATCTCGTAATAATGAGAAACTTTCTCATAATTATGATTTAACATCTCGTAATAATGAGAAACTTTCTCGTTATTATGACTTAATCCACGCAGGCGCAATGTGCATTGTGTGCACACGCGGTCAGCAATCGACTGAAGAGGAACTGCATTTCATGAAGAACTTTCATGAAGAACTGTTTTAATGTAAGTATGCCTGTACAACAACAGCTGAACACCTTTCTTTTAATTAAATGTAAGATAAAACGTAGCATGTCATAAACGTTCGCATGGTTTGGATTAACGATTAAGGTTGCGTAAACAGAGGGCCATTATGATTCTCTGTTCCCATTGGTAGGTAAATGATCGATTAGTAAATTTATCACATCTATTTGATTATGTCACATTTGTTAATCATCGAATCGAGACGCAAGTAAAAAGTCGAAAAACTGCAGTTTTTGAACCTAGCGGCGCGAACTGAGCATGTTTTCACCTACCAGGTGCGTTTAATCATGGAACGTAATCAACAGCATAGCCAGAACCAAACATTTTTAACACAGCCCGAACAATGGGATATACTTAAACTCTCGATACAGACCATATTGAGTAAGTGTATCAAGTTCAAAATCAGTTCAAAACAGCCCCAATCTAAACATTATTAGAGCAAACAGGTCAAAACAGCCTGTTATGTACAAATCTACACTTAAAATACACATCACCAGCCAAAAAATGACCATGAGCTTACTGTTAACTATGGTTTTGATATACTCGTGTGTGTGTGTGTGTGTGTGTGTGTGGGTGTGTGTGTGTGTGTGGGTGTCTGTGTGTACTAGTGTATACTAGTAATCAAACATGTCTGGTGGGTGAAGGCCTAGAGCGGATAAAAACTGGCATATGTTTGTCTACTACAGGATGGATGAACTAATTGAGTTTATGCACATGAGGAATGTTCCAGAGGAAACAGTTGAGAAACTCAAACAAGAAAAGGTGAGAATGCAGCTGGACAAAAAATCTGACATAGATGCAGGGTTTAGGAATATACTTAATGGTTGCAAAAACTGTTAATTCATCCTTTTTTTAGTTACATTTAAGTTATTACATTTAATTTTATTTTGGAGACTTAGGCCCTGTTTCTCAGACAGGGCTTATACTAAGCCAGAATTAGGCCCTATTATTGATGTCACACTCACAAGGCTAAAATTCTAGTAGTTGGTACCAATACCAATTTTACGATTCTCTGTACCAAATTCGGTACCACAGCAAATCTGTTGGAACTATTTTTCTATTTAATTAATAATAATAAAAAAAAAAACATTTACTTTATTATTTATGATAGTAATCATACATAATACATATAACCAGTGAAGCTACATGTTGTTTAAAAGTTAACATTGCTTATAAAAACATCAAGTGAAAAATTAGCTACCTATATGCACACTTATTATTATTATTATTATTATTATTATTACATTAATACATAGTTAAATGTACTGTACAACAGTAGGCTAATATAATTATTTCAGTCAATTTCTTCAATCAAGTTAAACCAAACTTTTAGGTAATACAATACAATATATAGCATTTTAAATGTACGTATTAACTTTACTTCATTTGGTTAAATTAACTTTACTAGATTTGTGTTGGTGATGACTTTGGAAAAGAATCAGCACAGTCTGTGAAACGAGTCCATGTAAAATAAATAAATGTATGTTTCTATGAAACAGTTTATACTTTTATAACTATAAAACATAATATGTACTTATTCATGATAATAGGAAGAGTACAAAAGTTATGTGTGAAACACACAAATATGTGACAGAGATGCGGATCTCAATCGTTTATCACATTCCCACAATTCTTTACTCTTTACTTTGAAGGTAAAAGAGTAGCCATACTCGAGAGCATATAGTTGTGAATTTGAGAACTTGTGCAGTAAATATTCGTACGTATACGCAAGCATTTACACTCACAGCTCCAATGTAAAAACCTGTCAAATAAAAATCTGAAGTTGATTGTTGAAATTTGCACTCGCAGACAATAGTCACAAACCTGTATTATGAATCTGAAGCTGCAGACAAGTCGTCACAAATGTGTAAAATGCCATTCACAGAAATACAATAACAGTCACAAACATCTAAAATATATTTGCATTTATTATTCTTTCATTCACAATACAACCTAAATTAGTCATTTGCAACTTCTCGAATCTGTCACTGCAAATTCAAATAGAGCATTACTGTCCCGCCCACAGCTGGTGCCGGAAGTAAAAATTCAATACAATTTCTCCATTGACAGTTGGGATATAAGGCATTAAAACGTAACCATACATGGTAGACTTAAAACCAGCTACGGCTGTACTGTAAGCGACAGTAAGCGATTGTGTATGCTCATATAAACGCCAAAAGATCATGGGGCGCTAACTTTGTTTTAAGATAAATGCCTTTTATTCGGGATGTATTGGATAAGTCCTTCATTACACACAATCCTAAACAATCCCACAGTAATGCATCTGGTTGGTTGAAGTCATGTAACGTGTCTGAAACCCCGCGAAGGTACGTGACAGACTGAAGATTGTGTAATGACGTAGGGCTAAGTTCATTGGTCACACCTCTGAGACGCCCCCGCGCCATTGGATATGCAGTTGCCGCAGCACAGCCTTTGAGTGAGCCAGATGCTCAGTGTTTTAGCTGTACAGCTGTAAATGCGTTTTACATATAAGCTTCAGTAAATTGAGGAAAAGGAGTGTCCCTGCCCATTCACTTTATAAAATTCACTGGAGGAATAAGTTCACATGGCCGTCGTCAGATTTGGAAGTCACTCAAAAGGCTCTTTCACGTCGGCTTCATTGAGGCGCGGTGGTTTATTGGAGGATTACTTCCTTTGCTCGTAAATGTAAATATGTACACAGGCTTGTACCCTTGACTTTTTTTGGATTTTCTCTTCGTTTTTTCACTCAAAATGATGTGTTGTATGCTTCTGAGTTCAGCTGTAGGTGGTTATACTCAGACATGCTCTAAAACTCTTAGATATTGATTTTATAAAATGTCAATGGGAGAAATGAATGTGAAATTTACTACCGGCACAAACGCTGTTGAGCGGTGGGCGGGACTGTGATGCTCTATTTTTTAACTTTTGCTACTCCTTACACAAAATACGAGGTGCAAAACTAACTTGTGCACTTGTAACTCAGTGGCGGCGAGAGCGGAAGGGGGGCGGGGTGTTCAAACGAGCAATTTTATTGGTTGGTGCCTGGCCAATGAAATGGTACTTATGAAATGCTAACATGGCTTAATGCATTACACTCATTTAAAAGAAATTAATTATATAATGAAACTTACTAAACACCATACTAATAATGCATACTACAGAAAAGCAATTGAGCAGAATATGAACGCAACTCGTTTAATTGTACGTTAAGCATTTTCCTTGCATAGAAAAACAAGAAAACGCTCAATGAGGCTTAATGGACCAACAGTTTTAAAAAAAACATTATTATACATCTTCTTTATCTTTATACATTATTAATAAAACACATGTTGCTGGTTTATTTACACTGAACACACATTTGCTTTCTTTCATCATATTCTGCGCTCATCTGCTTTTCTGTATATATTTGTATGGTGTTTACTAAGTTTGATAATATAATTTATTCCTTTAAATATCAGTAATGCATTAAGCCATGTTATCATTTCAGAACATCCACGAGGAGTCAGGTTTTGTGACTTCATCTCAAAAATCCCATTTAATTGGCTAGGCACCAACCAATAAAACCGCTCGTTTGAACACCCTCGCTCCCGCCCCGTTTTCTCTCTGGCCAATACAGAGTTACAAGTGCACAAGTTAGTTTTGCATCTCATATATCGCGAAAAGAGTAGCAAAAAATCAAGGCGCGAAATTTGAACTTGCAATGACAGATTCGAGAAGTTGCATACATTAAATTGTAAATTGCAATTATGTAAAATTGGTATTTCAACTAGTAAGAAATGGTTTTGAATGGCAGACTATGGTGACATTTCACTAGTGAAAATAAAATTACAGATATCAACCATTATAATGTTTACTTGTTCAAATTCAGTTGTTGATATCAAGAATTATCATTTTAAGTAGTCAAAATGTAAATGTTGATATCAAGAATTAGCATTGTTATTCCTGATATCAAAAATTGCCATTGTTACTAGAAGAAATCTAATTCCTGATATCAATAACTATTATTTTAACTAGTGAAAATATAATTGTTGATATCAAGAATTCATATCCTGGAAATGATTAAAAGTTAAAAACGGCTTGATATGCACGCTGACAAAAAAATGTGTTCTTGCGGTCTGAATGGCCATAATTCACGACACGTAATTCCTACACATGCGTTCCGTGTGCAAGTGTGATGCTGATGTTGGCGCCTAAGGTCATTTGACCAGCATAAAACCAGCATATGTCAGACTGACCGCCCGATCGCCGGTCATGGCCAATCACGCAAAAATCGGCCAATTTCAATCAATTGGTGCATCTCTAATCACTAATGTGTGTGTGTGTGTATCAAATTTGCACCCAACCATTTATCAGTGAAAATTGTATGTTGACATTGCAAGCTCAAATGTCAAATATTAAACCTGCATTCTGTTTTTTGTAGATTGATGCCAGTGTCATCGAATTAATGACAGATGAACAGCTAAAGACATACTTTCCATCATACGGTGATCGTTTGGCCATTTTGGGATTTTGCAGACAGAAAGCCAATAACAGCAATGACCCCAACAACAGGAAATCAAAACTTTTTGAGAGATTGAAATCTAAAATATCCAAAAAATGTAAGTACGATGATTCTGCCACAACAAGTCAACAACACACAGCAAAGAATGCTCAGAAGACTATGAGAAAGGTAGAATTAGGATGGATGAATTACGATACAGAAAATGAAATCTTCAAACAAGTGAGAACAAGAAGGGGTGGTGGCACACGAAAGGTAGATGTATCCAAAGAATCCAAGAAATCTGATTTGATTCAGCAAGCAATCCAGCTGTTTTTTGCAGATGGAAAAAGCCCAGAGGGAGATATCACTGAGTTTGATTTGGATTTAAAGGATTACAAAGAAATGTCTATTGATGAAGGTGTTACAGTTGGAAAACTGTATGCAGACACAAGGTTGCCACTTTTACGGTTCTACCTCACAACAAAGAAGAAAAGTAACTCTGGCTCACGTATGCATCAGGAAAGGGATGTGGCTCTCACTACACGAGAACTAAACCGTTCCCCAACAAACATGGCAGCTGAAAGATCAGAAAATACAGATAACACAGATGTGGTTTACATGGGGAGTAATTTGGAACCAGAGATGCCTTTCCTTTATTCAACAGAGATAATGTCCTCCGACTTAGATGAGAATGCTTTGGAGGACAGCAACACAGTCACATTTGTCACTGGAGACATTTTTGATGCGGATGATCAAATTTTGGATGACACATTACCTCTCTCACCTCTGAACACCATTGCACATAGTGAACAAATAAAGAGGATCTTAGTTGTCCACCGTGGTCATGTCCTCCCAGAACTCATTGCTCATTTTTTGGATGAAAGCGTGTTGGGGTGTGAAATAAAAATTCAAATTATTGCACCAGATGGAAAACTTGAGAGGGGCCATGATGAAGGAGGAGTAGTGAGAGACTGTCTTTCTGAGTTCTGGAATGAGTTTTATGAACAGTGCACCATGGGCAGCTCTTTCAAGGTGCCTTTCCTTAGGCATGATTTTGGACAAATGCACTGGGAAAGTGTAGGCCGTATAATAGCCTTTGGATGGCAAAAGGAAAAGTACCTTCCTGTGAAAATAGCTCCAGTAATCCTTGAGCAGGCTGCTTTTGGGAGTGCGAAAAGCAATATCATTGAGACTTTCCTGAAATTTGTTCCAGAATCAGAACAAGTAGTCTTTGAAGCCTGGCGATCTGACTTCAACACTGTTGACAAAGAAGAACTCCTTGAGGTTTTGGATGGCCATAGCTGTCGTAAAACTCCAACAGAGAACAATGCAGAGGACATCTTGCAAGAACTTGCCCACAAAAAAATCATTCAATCATTCAGCCTGCTTTTGTCATTGAGCAGTGGGCAAACATGCTTTCCACTGCCTTCAGTCATCTTGATGACATTTCCTCTGCGTATGAAACATTGCAGCCAACTGTTAGGAAGGTTCTGAGAGCTCTTTCTTTCCCAGAGAACATGAATACCTCGCAGAAGGAGATTCAAAGGTATTTAACCGCTTACCTAAGGGAATCTGGCACGCAAGGTCTTTCTCGGTTTCTTAGATTCTGCACTGGTTCGGATCTTTTCTTGGGAAAAACCATCGTCATTAACTTTACACAAGTTCAAGGCTTTCAACGACGCCCAGTTGCACACACATGTGGTTGTGTCTTGGAGCTGTCAGTTTTCTATGACAGTTATCCTGATTTCAGAGCCGAAATGAACAAAGTTTTAGAATGCAATGTGTGGGTGATGGACTTTATCTAACTAATGAAGTTAGAAAAGAGTACTGGTTCTAAATGTAAAACTGTACTCTCTTTGAAGTCACATTATTTACCACCATAAAAGTAGTCTTGCCTTATGTATTGTTTGTTTTAAACTGGTGTTTCTGAATTGTGTGAATGTATAGCTGTACTGTTAATTAGAAAAAGTTCTAAAGATTTTTATAACTTTTATCAAGTGGCAATGTTATTGTCAATTGTAAGACTGTTCGACGTTTCTACTCACTGATAAGCATTTAATTTACTGTTATGTCTTACAGATATACAAATATTGCACAATTCTAGAGCAAAGATAGGGATTTTTTTTACTTAGTTGCCGTTACATCTAAACCTGTTTTGATGTTGCTGTGTTTATAGCATTACTGTTAGTTGAACATTTGTTTACTACAACAAGCATTTTCCTTGCAGTATGTAAGGGCTTAAGGATATGTTGCAATGCAAAGATATGTTGTGATGTTTTCCAACAACAGTACATCCAATCCTGTTTCATGAAAACTTAACACTTTTATTTTGTTTAAAGAATTACTGCTCGCTTTGCATTTATGCAGCACAAACCTATGCAGCTTTTTTTATTTTGAACATTAGTAGACCTTCCTTTTTCATTTCAATTAAATGCTTCACAGCATTAACAAAATTGTATTAAGATTGACACCAATAAAGTGAAATACAGTGTACAATTCAAATGAGATGCATTGTGTTATCATATCAAGGTGTTGCTGCCCAGCATTTTGTCTATTATTAAGCAGAGAATAACACGTTTTTTTATGGTTTACAAATAATTTTAGTCTATGGCACTTAGTTCATTATTTATCAACTCCCTGAGCTTGATGTAAAAATCCACAGTTGAGTAGACATCTTTTGACAAATCCAGATTGTGTTCTGTAATGAGGTGTACACAGGCATCAAACACGTCTTTGTCACATGGATAGTCTTTGAATAAGCATTCCTCCAGACACAATTCAACTTCTTGTGAGCCTACAGGGTGCAAGTAATCTCTTGCTCCATATAACTGAGGTACTGCATGCATAATGGCTGGGCGGCCATTTGGAGATCGAGAGTTATGTATTGGGCGTATTCTGTGATTGTTCCAAGATGATGTCACTTGATCCAGTTCTTCCTGAAAAATGTAATGAATTAAAGGGTTAATTTACATGATGGGTTCATCATTTAGTCATACCAAAGCACCCTTAAAATAGATTATTTTTTTCAATAATGTGATTTAGCTGTTACTTTATTGTGAGCAGTGTTGGTTATTTTAAGGCTGCCATGTTTGCAGCTTACAGTTACTTGATTACAAAGATAGGGATTGCTTTACCAGGATTGCTTTACAGGGCAGGTCTTAGGGGGCTGTGGGTCCATGTCCCCTTAAATTGATATCCAAGACCTTTTTTTTTACCTTTACAGGGTCATTTTTTAAGCCTTATGAAATGTATCTATCATCATTCATGTCAAATTATTATATTTAATAATACAAAAAACATAAAGACACTATGGGCCCTATCTTGCACCCGGCGCAAATGACTTTATACACAAACGCATATCTCATTCCTATTTTGCACGCGCGCGAAGCGGGATTTTCCCCTCCACAGACGCACGTCGGTAAACTAGGAAATGAACTTGCGCTCCCTGGGCGGATTGGCGCAAAAAGGAGGCGTGTTTCGGCGCAAACATTCCCTGGTGCTATTTTACACTTCCAGAACACAATTGCGCCACTGACCAGAAAAAACCTAGTCTAAAGTCAGTGGCGCGTTGCGCGTTGTTCATAATGCTATTTTAAGCGCGCATGCTTGGCCATAATGTAGCGGGTACACAACGCGCATATACTGATTCTCTCATCAACATAGATGCAGTAGTTTTTATTTTTGCAAATCATACATTATAACAAGGAAAAATATTAACACAAGAGGGAAATCATTGTGGTTTACATGAAGATGAAAAAACCGAAATAACCATTTCTTAAGGCTATTGTAGTACTAAAGGATCAGACCTGTTTGCCCAATAGTGGCAGAAACGTATAGGCTATAATGTTTAACCGACGCTGATGTGCAAGAGTTTCTCCCATCCCCATACAACGTCACTTCTCTGTCTTTCACTGTCCTGACAAGAACGTCGGTCTCATCGGCTGTGAACGCTCCTGGCGCGCGCCTGGTAAACCCGCCGTTATAATAACAATCCGTCATGCAACATGCGCACCTGTTCTTAAAGGGTATGTTGGATGGCGCTCGGATTGGTTTATTTCACGTTACGCCCAAACCACACCTATGAATAATGAAGCTACTTCAGACCAACCTCTTTTAGATTTGCGCCAGGCGCAAGAGGCATTTATCCCGCCGGGAAAATAGCAATAGCGCCGGGACCCGCCCACAAAGTTACTTGCGCCATGCGCTTTGACACTTGCGTTTCAGATCGTTAAAATAGGGCCCTTAGTCTCTACAATTCAAATGAAATCAGTATGAACAAAATCCTTCTCAGAAGTGACAATGCATTTACCCAGCAATTACGATTGCAGAAATGAAATTGATAAATATTTTAATTGTAACAATGTTTAATAGTCTATAGAGATGAAATTCTATATTTAATAAAACAGTAGATGGCAGCAAGCCACTGCCTTAATGAGTCATTGAACCAAAACCTTTGAGTCTTGCACAAGTGGTTAATGTGTTGTGCCATGTAACTAGATTGCACTACTACTTTAGTATCAACTAGAGATACAAAGTTATTCTTAACATGTTTAAACAATGTTTAATAGACTTAAAGGGATAGTTCACCCAAAATGAACATTTTATCATCATTTACTCACCCTCATGTTGTTCCAAACCTGTGCGCCTTAATATGACTTTCTTTCTTTTGTTGAACATAAAGAAAGATATTTTGAAGAATGTAGATAATCAAATAGTTTTTGGGCCACCATTGGCCTCCATATATATTATACTATTTAGAAGTCAAAGGGGACAAAACATCCTATAGATAGAACATCTTTCTTTAGGCTATGTTCAATACAAATAAGACACATATTTTGGTACACAGGTTTGGAAAAACATGAGGGTGAGTTAATAATGACAGAATATGTTAATTTTGGGTTAAAAACAAATTAACAAAATAAAAAGGTGTGACTTACCTGTATTAAGTTTTGAAAACAGAATTGTATCAAACATTTGTCCAGGAAAGTGTCAGCATAATGTCCATCCTCTTTTAGATTGTCAAACAGGTTCATCCAAAACTGGATGCACTGACTTCTAAGTGTAAGCCACCATCTTTCAATCCGTTGATTGCTGGTGCTTGGGCCCAAACTGACGCAAGCAGCAGAGTCGGGATGCGTTCCATGATGTAGAAATTTCTGCATCTCTGCAACATTGACATTCTCTGTGCCACGATCCAATCTCACCATTTTAGGGCAGCCCTCCGCCTCTATGACAGCTGTCATAAAGTACCCAGCAATAACCCGAGGATCACTGTTTGTTCTGTAAGCTTCAAGCCACATCATTTTTCTTGAAAACCCGTCTATGCACCCACTTATACCGATTCCGTATGGTTTTAATTTATCGTATCCATCGATATGCCACACATAATTAGGTCCACGGCTGAAATACACTCGGCGGCGAAGTCGATTCCTAGACCTCAGGTCAACTCCCTCGCCATCTAGCAACCGTAAAATCACCCGCACTGTCTCTCTGTCAGTGATAATTCCATTGAGCCAGCATTTCTGATGCATCCACCTGTAACCATGCGACTGCCCTGATGTTTGCAGTTGTTGCTGAATGAAAGCTGCCACATCAGCTTCGTCAGTCTTGTTCTTCCTCCTCCAAAGCTGGTGTTTACTCAAAAGTCGCTCAAGAGTGCGATTGCTCAATTTGACTCCATGTACTTCTTGTAGTAGAGTTAGTATTTCACGATTTGTTAGTCCTCGTCTGAAATACTGCTCTATTTGTTTAAAATCCATCACGCAGATGAGAAGCAAGAACCGAACCAGCACAATCGGCTATGCTATGCTGTATGTGGGCCAATGCATCACAAAAACGTCTCATTATTACGAGATGTTAAGTCATAATTATGAGAAAGTTTCTCATTATTACGAGAAGTTAAGTCATTATTACGAGATGTTAAGTCATAATTATGAGAAAGTTTCTCATTATTACGAGAAGTTAAGTCATTATTACGAGATGTTAAGTCATAATTATGAGAAAGTTTCTCATTATAATGAGATATTAAGTCATAATTATGAGAAAGTTTCTCATTATTACGAGATGTTAAGTCATAATTATGAGAAAGTTTCTCATTATTACGAGATGTTAAGTCATAATTATGAGAAAGTTTCTCATTATAATGAGATATTAAGTCATAATTATGAGAAAGTTTCTCATTATTACGAGAAGTTAAGTCATTATTACGAGATGTTAAGTCATAATTATGAGAAACTTTCTCATTATTATGACTTAATATCTCATTATAATGAGAAAGTTTCTCAATATAATGAGAAACTAAGTCATAATTATGAGAAAGTTTCTCATTATTACGAGATGTTAAGTCATTATTATGAGAAAGTTTCTCATTATAATGAGAAACTAAGTCATAATAATGAGAAACTTTCTCATTATTATGACTTAATATCTCATTATAATGAGAAACTTTCTCAATATAATGAGAAACTAAGTCATAATTATGAGAAAGTTTCTCATTATTACGAGATGTTAAGTCATTATTATGAGAAACTTTCTCAATATAATGAGAAACTAAGTCATAATTATGAGAAAGTTTCTCATTATTACGAGATGTTAAGTCATTATTATGAGAAACTTTCTCAATATAATGAGAAACTAAGTCATAATTATGAGAAACTTTCTCATTATTATGACTTAATATCTCATTATAATGAGAAACTTTCTCAATATAACGAGAAACTAAGTCATAATTATGAGAAAGTTTCTCATTATTACGAGATGTTAAGTCATTATTATGAGAAACTTTCTCAATATAATGAGAAACTAAGTCATAATTATGAGAAAGTTTCTCATTATTATGACTTACAGAATTATATTTTTTTACTCAACTGTGGCGGAAACGGGCTTCCATAAAAGCACGTGTGTGTAAGTGCGATTTAGTTCTCGTATGCAATGAGATGATTGAGATCGCTTGTGCAATCTGTGCATATCCGCAATGAAAAGACATTTCTCGTTATGTGTAACAGTTATAATTTATGGAAGCCCGTTTCCGCCACAGTTGAGTAAAAAAATATAATTCTGTAAGTCATAATAATGAGAAACTTTCTCATAATTATGACTTAGTTTCTCATTATATTGAGAAAGTTTCTCATAATAATGACTTAACATCTCGTAATAATGAGAAACTTTCTCATAATTATGACTTAGTTTCTCATTATATTGAGAAAGTTTCTCATTATAATGAGATATTAAGTCATAATAATGAGAAAGTTTCTCATAATTATGACTTAGTTTCTCATTATATTGAGAAAGTTTCTCATTATAATGAGATATTAAGTCATAATAATGAGAAAGTTTCTCATAATTATGACTTAGTTTCTCATTATATTGAGAAAGTTTCTCATAATAATGACTTAACATCTCGTAATAATGAGAAACTTTCTCATAATTATGACTTAATATCTCGTTATATTGAGAAAGTTTCTCATTATAATGAGATATTAAGTCATAATAATGAGAAAGTTTCTCATAATTATGACTTAACATCTCGTAATAATGACATAACTTCTCGTAATAATGAGAAACTTTATTTATTTATTTATTTAAAACTTTTCTCATTATTACGAGAAGTTAAGTCATTATTACGAGATGTTAAGTCATAATTATGAGAAAGTTTCTCATTATTACGAGATGTTAAGTCATAATTATGAGAAAGTTTCTCATTATTACGAGATGTTAAGTCATAATTATGAGAAAGTTTCTCATTATTACGAGATGTTAAGTCATAATTATGAGAAACTTTCTCATTATTACGAGATATTAAGTCATAATTATGAGAAAGTTTCTCATTATTACGAGAAGTTAAGTCATTATTACGAGATGTTAAGTCATAATTATGAGAAACTTTCTCATTATTATGACTTAATATCTCATTATAATGAGAAACTTTCTCAATATAATGAGAAACTAAGTCATAATTATGAGAAAGTTTCTCATTATTATGACTTAATATCTCATTATAATGAGAAACTTTCTCAATATAACGAGAAACTAAGTCATAATTATGAGAAAGTTTCTCATTATTACGAGATGTTAAGTCATTATTATGAGAAACTTTCTCAATATAATGAGAAATTAAGTCATAATTATGAGAAAGTTTCTCATTATTATGACTTACAGAATTATATTTTTTTACTCAACTGTGGCGGAAACGGGCTTCCATAAATAATTCGTGAAAATCTTATGCAAAGATTGCTGTCATCGAATCAAAAGCATATAAAATGAAAATAACATGCAGTTTCCATAGACAGTAAAAGAAGCCAATTTCAGCAATGGCATGTGCCATTGCAAAGTATAAATCTATACACAAGTTTCCCATTTACATTATGAGAAATTAGAAAATTGTCGCTACTAAATATTCTAATTTAAACATTTCTCCTTTCATTTCAAAAGTTAAATGTTGTGTAATACAAGTTATACCATGGTCTGGGTGAATACTCGATTCTGATTGGCTGCAGGGTGTCCGTTAAAAAGTGATAATGGACACCTAGTAAAGTAGTTCTGGCGAAACTGCCTGTTTACCATTCGAAATTAATAAATAAATGCGCTGCCTACAACGGCTGTGAGTAACCATAGCAACAGGCAGTCACGTGCTCTATCATCTAACATTAGATATTATAGCCTAATACAACAATGAGCGACTTCGTGCTATTTCTTTTAACATGGAGAATATGGCAACTTTGACGACTGGTATGCTGCTGAAAAAAGAAAAAAAGTAAATAAAACGGAGAAAATTACACCGCTACTGCTCTGCTCCATTGAACTCTATTGGTAACGACGTAACTTGCGACCATAGTTGGCTAACGATGCTTTCGGGGAAACGCGCCCCTGAATGAGACCCTGCGGGAGTTTTACGCAGCTGTCCAGACAACCAAGGCAGGAGAAGGCTCAACGTTACAGCGTTTCTTTCAAGCCTAAGGAGCCTGAGGCAAATGACCCTCTCTTTGATCTGATTCATTTATTGCCCTCTATAACGTTAAGCGCAAATCGCTGGAGCTCAGAGCTAATTGTTTTTTTTATTGTTGTTTGATTAATTGTTTTATGTGTAATAATAATAAAAAAACTATGCCTACCTTTGTGTTTCATGAAAAAAAAATGCATTTGTGAACCTGAAGGGATACGAAGCGGACTATAAATATCTCCGGTTGCTAAAAACAGTCAAGCAAGGCAAGTTATTATTTGTAAAAACTAGATTTAGCCTAATTAAAATATAAACTAATGTTTCAAAAATGTTTTATTTGGCAAGTGACCATGGTATAAGCGGGTTAATGCCCTCCGAGGTGTCCGTTGTCAGGTTTTAATGGACTTCGGCCGCTGCGCGTCGGCCGGTTTACGCCTCGCCGTCGTCCATTAAAATCTGACAACGGACACCTCGTCGGGTCGGGCATTAACCCTTACTTATATAATATGTGGTTGATCACGCAAACCCATGCTAAAAAAAATAAATAATAAAAAAACCCTCAGAAAACAGAAGAATACAGCATTGAAAAATAATGATTGTTGAGGAAGATCAAACGAGCGATTCTGTGTGTGTTATTTATTAGAGTACAGGACATCTGCTAAAGCAATCACATCCTGTAGTGTTTTGTGTTTCCATGGTAACTGTTCCAGCAAACTTTTGTTTAATCAATAAATTGTGTTAAATTCAATTTAAAACAATTACTTGTACTATAACTATAATCTTTATTTTGTTCTACAAGACAAGAAAACTCTGTCTTTTTGTTTATAATTAATATTTTGAGTTTGGCCAGTGAGTGACGTCATTGGTAACGGACTGTTCGAGCGCGGCGCGCCTGCTCTCTGAGGTACCTAGCGAGGTATGTCTCTGCAATGCTCTTTATTTAAGAGCGAAAATATGCTGTATTAAGTGAAGTTTTACCTTGATATCTATTATAGAATTGTCATAAAATGGGAACGAGTTCTATATCAGTTTTTCTGTCCACGGTTTAATGTATTTTTGTAGTTTTACAAACGCACGTGTTTGTTTAATGTTTCTGCCTGCGCGCCAAATTAGAGTGCAGGTTTTCCAGTGTTAATTTTCTTCACAATTAATTTCGGTGGATTGATTTTGTGTTGTTTAGTTTGTTAAATGTGTGTAGCCTTCTTCTGGATGTTAAAATTTATGTTTTTAGCCTTATGTGTTACCAGTGTATGATATGAATTGCAGTTAGAGGGGACAGTGTTTAACCTGTCTTTTCCTCATACATCCTTCAGCTGAGAGAGAGTAAACCCTGAAGGCGTGTGTGTTGATTTTCTGTCCTCTTTCAATAAACTGCAGGTATGTCACTTAGGTAAAGTTGGTTTTATATTCGCATATTCGCGGACTTCCGCGTTCAATAACTCGCGAACTAAACGTTGTTGCTACACACAACACATATAACTACAGATAAAACAAAAACCAGAAGCTACAACATTAATTTTCTCAAAACGACCTTTCCTTCGCACTGGATAAAATACATTGATCTCTATGCGCAGGCTGCTAAGAAGGGACCATCTGCAAAGTGCAAACCTGGAGGAAAACAAGTTTTGAGGAGATTAAAACAATGTTATTTGTGTAGTAACAAATATTCGGCTCACGAGATATCGAACACGGAACTCCGAAAATATGCAAAGCGAAAATAAAAAGCTATATATATGTGTGTGTGTGTATATATATATATATATATATATATATATATAATATATTATATATATATAATACTATAGGTCAATTACAGTTTATTAATACACATATGTAATAAACACATGTAATAATGTTTATTATATAAATATATTTGATAATTGTACAGTAAGGGAGTTATTGGCAAAATTGCACTTGTAGGAAGTCAGTGTGGTCACTAGGAAAGGACTACAGCCTTTGGAATGGGAAAAAATTCGGTGAATTACAGTAGCATAATTTTTTCTTGAACTTATTAGTTTATTGTACGTACAGTAAGGGAGTTATTGGCAAAATTTCACCTGTAGTTAGTCAGTGTGGTCACTAGGAAGCACTACAGCCTTTGAAACACACACACAAAAAATACTTTAGGGGAATTACAGTATCTTTTTAATAAACATTTGATAATTGTACAAACAGTAAGGGAGATATTGTCAAACTGTACTTTTGTTTCAATGTTCTTTTAAAGCAAATCATTCTTCTTTAAATAAAGTAAAGAAGTTACAGTTTTCAGCCATTACAGTAATAGATATATTTAGATAATGTAATATTTTTTGATGGAAGGTGTGCTATTGAAGAACCCCATAGGAGTTATGCTACTCTTGTAAATGTTCACCTGTCAGGGGTGCACAGTCAAAGACCCAGAACCAGATATGATGAATGAAGAGCAGGAGTCAGAATTATATTAAATTTAAGATTTACTTAAGATAGTTTTTAATTTCATCAACAGAAGTCAGCTTCAAGACTCTCACAGGAGTTTGTAGGCCATTACAAAGATCACAGAATCACTAAATGAGCAAGCATTGTTACTACATTGAGATATCAAACACAGAAAAAAAACATTACATGAAACAAACATTTAAGTAATCATACTGGTAACTTCTATAACTAAGTAAAATCTCACATGCCTATCTAAGTCATTCCACTCATGTGATATTTAGAAAGAAAACCTTGATTATAATCAGTCAAAATATACATTGAAGCAGCAGTTTATTCCAAAATCCACACCCAAAACAACACCATGTTTGCTTTCATGCTTTCTGAGTACTTGTCAATAATCTGATGGATTCAGTACCATGGACAGTGATATTTCTGCAGGACTGTAAACATCAATCAATTCAAACGAATTGTGTTATTGTGAGAGTTTAACTTTAACTGAAGATGCTATACAACAGGAAAGAATAAAAAACCGTTGGGCCATTCTTTTTATTCAGCGCCTGGAGAACACTGTCACACTGTCTTCATTAAGTCTTTATATTGAGTCTGTATAAGTCTTTATTACACTTAAAAACAGAATAACAGAGGTGGATAAAACAGAAAGACATGGGCTGTAGTAGTATGTTCTGTAGGGTCCAGACAAGACGATCCAACTTGCTTATGAACAGTCGGCCCATCCTTTTAAAACCCATTGAAATAAATCATATGTTATTATTATAACCAACACCAACACTGTTCTTGTTCATTTTGATTTCAAATAAATAGATAAACAAATCGATTGTAGAAAAGGTTGTAGTTCACTATCTTGTAGCTGCTTCGAATCTGAAAAAAAAATTGCTTCATTGACTATTTAATTGAAAAGTTCTTTAACGCGAATGTGCGAATATAAAACCAACTTTACCTAAGTAGGTATGTTTAATTGTTTTGAATAAGGAAAAAAACACTATACGATCTAAGAAATTGAGACATATTGGCTATAATATTAATGTAAAAATATGTAACTATTTTATTTTATTTCTTTAAAATGTTTTGTGTGAATGTGAATTTTTATAAATGAGAGACAAAGTTGTTGTAATGCAAAACTTTATTGTATAAAATGAGCTCAGAGTAAACCCTGAAGGCGTGCGTATTGATTTTCTGTCCTCTTTCTCCACCGAAGCCAGTGGTGTCGTTGAGTTCTTTGTGGTGTGAGACGAGGTCCGCTACACTTGCTAGGCTGATCCAAATCCATCATTCTACATGATTGTAATAAATTGCCAAACTAAAGTTATTAATTTAGGAGAAATCAAATAGTTCCAAACATATCATCATGTTAAGGGTTACTGTGACGATCACCAGTTGGAGTGCCCCAGAGAATCACCAGAGGGCACTCCACATCAGAACTGATCACTCCCACCAGAACTACATTTCCCATAATGCTCATTCCTGGGACTGATTGCTCACACACCTGCACCTCATTCAGACTCACTATATAAGCCACACTCAAACACTAACTCACTGCGAAGTATTGCATTGCCACGGCTTGTAATCTCTGAGCGTATTATCCTGTTTCTTGTTTCTCTGGTCTTGATCCTGGTTTTGTTTCCTGACTTCTGCCTGTTTGCTGCCTGCCCTGAACTTTTGCCTGTGACCTGACTACTCTCTGTGCTGATCCTCTGAAAACCCTGTTTTGCTGTTCCCTGACCCTTGCCTGTTTGACGATTCTAAATAAAGCTGCACTTGGATCTCATCTCGTCTACCGTCTCATAACAGAATACTTCGCCACACAAGGATCCAGCGGCTTTCCCTGTGGATATCAGCCAGGTATGGACAACGCACGGATGTTGTTAAAGCTCGAGCAGGGTTCGCGATCGCTTGAGGATTATATACAGGAATATTTGGATCTCGCATATTTTTCTGATATGCCGGACTGTGTGCTCATAGATTTCTTTTGTGAGGGCATTAATCAACCACTAAAATCACGTTTAATCCGCGAGGGTCCTCGTTCATCTCTCAGTCAGTTTATGGACTATGCCTTGTTTATTGTTGGCTCATCATTTACTGTGGGCTTTGAGGATAAGGCTGAGGAGGTGTTCCTAGAGACCGTTCAGCCAGAGACCGTCAGCCCTGCCGAGCCTGCGCTCACCATCAGCCCTGCCGAGCCTGCGCTCACCGTCAGCCCTGACGAGCCTGCGCTCACCGCCAGCCCTGACGAGCCTGCGCTCACCGCCAGCCCTGACGAGCCTGCGCTCACCACCAGCCCTGACGAGCCTGCGCTCACCGCCAGCCCTGCCGAGCCTGCGCTCACCGCCAGCCCTGACGAGCCTGCGCTCACCGCCAGCCCTGCCGAGCCTGCGCTCACCGTCAGCCCTGACGAGCCTGCGCTCACCACCAGCCCTGACGAGCCTGCGCTCACCGTCAGCCCTCACGAGCATGCACTTCACTCAAGCCTCGCGAGTGATGAATCTCAGGTTCATGTGATTGAATCTTCAGTTCAAGTGAAACGCCGCCGCAGGAGGAGAAGGAGGGCTCGTTCGGTTCGCCAGGCTTCGGTGAGCAGACCAGGACTTTTCGCCCTGCTAGCCCCGCCTCTGCGCCTCGCCCTACCGGCCCCGTCTCTGCGTTTCGCCTTGCCGGCCCCGCCTCTGCGCCTCGCCTTGCCGGCCCCGCCTCTGCGCCTCGCCTTGCCGGCCCCGCCTCTGCGCCTCGCCTTGCCGGCCCCGCCTCTGCGCTTCGCCCTGCCGGTCCCGCCTCTGCGCCTCGCCCTGCCGGCCCCGCCTCTACGCCTCGCCCTGCTGGCTCCGCCTCTGCGCTTCGCCCTGCCGGCCCCGATTCTGCGCCTCACCCTGCCGGTGACCCTCAAGCTCTGTTCAAGCAGTGCCCTTCAAAACCCTGTGGATTTCCCCAAGTATTTTCTGGGGGGGGGCAGTAGGTACCTTGTGAGGGCCATGGAGGCGATGCAGACATGGCCGTCGTCTCGTCCTGCTCCGCCGTGGCCGCCTGAGGGATCCTCACCGACGTGGCCGCCCGAGGGGTCCTCACCGCCGTGGCCATCTGAGAGCTCTTCACCACCGTGGTCGCCTGAGAGGTCTTCACCGCTGTGGCCATCTGAGAGCTCTTCACCACCGTGGCCGCCTGAGAGGTCTTCACTGCCGTGGCCATCTGAGAGCTCTTCACCGCCGTGGTCAACTGAGAGGTCTTCACCGCCGTGGCCGCCTGAGAGGTCTTCACCGCTGTGGCCATCTGAGAGCTCTTCACCGCCGTGGCCGTCTGAAAGGTCGTCACCGCCGTGGTCTCCTGAAAGGTCTTCACCGCCGTGGCCGTCTGAGGGGTCGTCACCGCCGTGGTCTTCTGAAAGATCTTCACTGCCGTGGCCGCCTGAGGGGTCTTCATCGCCGTTTCCGCCTGAGGGGTCTTCACCGCCGTGGAAGCCCGAGGGTCCCACAGCTCTGCCCTGGCCACGCCCACAGTCTGCTTCGCCTTGGACGCCCGAGGGTCTGACAGCTCCACCCTGGTCGTCTGCACAGCCTGTCCTGCCCTGGCCATACCCACAGTCTGCTTCGCCTTGGACGCCCGAGGGTCCGACAGTTCCGCCCTGGCCTTCGCCTCGTCCAGCTCCGCCCTGGCCTTCGCCTGCTCAGCCCACTCCGCCCTGGTCGTCTACACAGCCGGCTCCGCCCAGGTCCTCTGCACAGCCTGCTCTGCCCAGGTCGCCTGCTCCTCTTCTGCTTCATGGACCTGGCCCTCCATCCCACCCCCAGATCCGCTCCACCACCCACCTGGACAGTTCTGTTTCTTTGTTTGATTTGAGCGTCTGGAAGCCGCTCTTTGGGGTGGGGCTATGTGACGATCACCAGTTGGAGTGCCCCAGAGAATCACCAGAGGGCACTCCACATCAGAACTGATCACTCCCACCAGAACTACATTTCCCATAATGCTCATTCCTGGGACTGATTGCTCACACACCTGCACCTCATTCAGACTCACTATATAAGCCACACTCAAACACTAACTCACTGCGAAGTATTGCATTGCCACGGCTTGTAATCTCTGAGCGTATTATCCTGTTTCTTGTTTCTCTGGTCTTGATCCTGGTTTTGTTTCCTGACTTCTGCCTGTTTGCTGCCTGCCCTGAACTTTTGCCTGTGACCTGACTACTCTCTGTGCTGATCCTCTGAAAACCCTGTTTTGCTGTTCCCTGACCCTTGCCTGTTTGACGATTCTAAATAAAGCTGCACTTGGATCTCATCTCGTCTACCGTCTCATAACAGTTACATTGTAAAAAAGGAAATAAATGTAAACGTTACAATATTACATTTAATTTGCTCTATAATACACTGAAAAAATGTCAGTTCAACTTAAATGTACTTGATATGGTAACATGCAACTGGTTTTGTTGAAATTAATAAATTTTATAATTAAGTTATAATTAAGATTACGGGCGGAGTTAGCCTGACTTCGTCATGTACTCAGTTTCCTATCGGAAGATGAGTCTGAAACCCCTCCGTCTGGCTTTGATTATGAGGCGTGTCTTAACCGAACCAGGAAAAAAACAACTCTGCACTCAATTGGATAGTCGGTAAACCTACAACCAATCAGAGCAACGCAGTAAGTCAGCTACTTTGCATACAGTTGTCAAATACAGAACGTAGCCCAGCTTTACTTATGGGGTGGGGTGGGGTCTGATTATTTCACTGATTATTTTGGATTGCCTCCACCAAACAAATAGGAAATAAGCAATCCAGAACATTGCACACCAAAACAGCAGTATGCATGAACCAGTAGTGTTTCTTCCACTAGCTCGTGGCCGTCAAGGGACCGCGCACGAGGATGGCATCAAGCACGCTTACGGTGCAAAAACGCGCCCGCGAGTGAATGGCATTCTGTCCGTGTAAACAGTTTTTTGCTCTCGTATCCTGTGCGCGAGTTTTGGGACTACATAAACGCCGTATGAAAACTTCTCAGAATGCCGCAAGCGCACCGCCCCTCCCACCATGCGCATCGCGCGCTGTGCGTAGGGGGCACAGAAATAGCCTAATGAAAAATCAATCATCAAACTTCTTGTTATAATCAGTTTCAGCGCGTTCTTAATCTTCAATCCACAGCGACGCCGAGCAGAGAGCACATCAGAAACAGAGGACAGAGCCTCATTGGCATGTCACTGCTCGTCAATGTCAGAATATTTGAGATGAACAATCAAATCAAACTAGGCGGGCTTTATGTTAACAGACGCTGAGCGCGAATTTTTAACAGTGCAACTCGACGCTTCAGTGTGTGTGGTCAAGTGCTAGATGGTCAAGATAAGATTAAGTAGCTTAAATTAACTTTATATATTTGACAGTTTTTTAGGTCATAAATGTTAAACGAATGACAAAAAAATAATTAGGCAAACTAATATAGTTTTGTCTAATTTCGCCATTTTGAACTGCCTATGTAAGTAAACGTAGTTTAGGCTAGTTACTGTCATTGTGAGGGGACAAGAAACATGAACAAAGCCGTTTTCATCATGTTAGGCACAGGATTAATAATGAATGTGTACATATTGAGAATAAAATATAAATTGTAGCCTTTATTAAATAAAAAAAAAGTCAACATTAGGAGGGCAAGATAAAAACAAAGAGAAAAAGAGTGTGATGCTGATGAGGAGAGAAAAATAATCAGCTCACTGACATGGTTTTAACTCTTCTATTATCTTCATTTGTGTCTACACTCATTATCTTTGGGGTCTCCAGGTACACAGAAACTCCTAGTCGTACCACGGTACAGGTTAAAACATAGAGGTTATCGTGCCTTTGCCATTGCGGGTCCGACGCTATGGAATAGCTTGCCTATTCAGGTTCGTTCTTCACCTGACTTGTCAGTTTTCAAGTCACGCTTGAAAACATACTTTTTCTCTATGGCTTTTAATAATGTGTAATGTCTTTTTTATTGGTTTTGTTTTGTCTGTTGTGTGAATTTTATACTGCCTTGTAAAGCACATTGGTCAGCTTGTCTGTATAAATGGTGCTATATAAATAAATTTTGACCTTGACCTTGACCTTGACCCCAGACAATAACATTTAATTTTGAAGCAGTATAATATTTTTTTTTTTACAAATGTAATTTTACTCTATTTATTAATGTTTTTACTCAACATTTGTGTAGTTTTTGGAGGATTTTTGGAATCTTTTAAATTTCTATAAATTAATAAATAAATATTTATTTAAATAGGCTTTTTACAAAAAACGGCATTGTATGTAAAATTCACTTTATGAAAGACCCAGATTTCTAATTATCATTCATGGAGATAACATGGATCATTTAACATGGTTTAATGAAAGATTTTTGACAATTTTTTGGAAAAAGCACTTTTAAAATAAAAAAATATCACTTTAACCACTAGATGGCCATAGACCTCCACTATAAGCTATTTGCTATTTGACTGACCAAACTATATTTATTTCACAAGTTTTTCCAGTTGGATTCATATCTAAATATTATAAAATCACAATTATAACAAAAAAAAAACTTTTTATCAAAGTTAAGTATTTTTTGTCCTGACAAAAGTCTTTTTAATAATGTTACATTATGATTAGAATCAAACCTGAACATGATGTTACAAAGAGAAATGTTGGAGTCTTTAGATTTGATCATTTATTTCAATTATCTGTTTTTAATATAATTCTATAATTTTAAATCAATGTTTCAGTTATGAACTGTAAAAGAAAAAAAAATTAACAGAAATGAACAGTTATATTACATGTTGAAAAAAAACTCATGCAATGAACTTAACAGCAATAACAAATGAGAAAATAAAGCAGTAAAACAAATATAATCGTTGTAATAAATAAAAGATTTCCTAAAAAAATTATTTTCAATTAATTTTTTTTTTTGAACAATTAGGAACAAAAACTGGTGGTGCACTGGAGGTGTTTACTGTTTACTGGAGGTGTTGGTATTTGAAGTGTGTGTGTGTGTGTGTGTGTGTGTGTGTGAGTGTGTGTGTGTGTGTGTGCATTTTGGATGTTTTTTGCATTGTTGGAAGTGTGCCACTTTATTTCTGTCTATGTGATCTGCGTTGTTTCTTCGTTGTTGCTGATTTTAATGATGAATTTTGTATATTTACTATGCAGGGTCTCCAGGGACCCCGAAGATAAAGAGTGCTGGATTTTTTTTCATGCTAATATAAAGACAGACATCATTCCAAAATATTTTTTTGGTAGATCATGACAGTGTAAAGAGCTGTAGAAAGTTTCATTCCATTTGGAAAAAGAGAACATTTTTTAAAATTTGACCAAAAGTCATTTGCGGGTCAAAAAGACCCCAAAGATAATAAGAGGGTTAAAGCTGTTGTTATCGATTTTTTTTTTTTTTTTGCCTTCACAATGTCTTAAAAATGCACATCTGTAGTTTAGAGAAATCCAAAATTTTCTCGGGGAAACCCCGAACCCCCCTAACTACCCTGCCTCAAATTTGGGACCATAGTGATTATAAAACCATGTCGGTCTATTTACAAATAGGCTAAATCATGTAGCAGAGCTACAGAAAGCATTTTTCGGTAGTGAATATCTATTAGCAACTAAAACTTCTTTGTTGTTGCGGTGTGGTGTGCAGTGCATGGATGCTTATCAAAAAAATGGGACCGGATTTTGCTATTAATAAAAGATAAGCTTTTAGACTCAATCTTTTGATAAAAAATTGTTTGAATGCTGAAATATGGGAGGTTTATCTTTTTATAACACCTTTTGTTTCTGTGAAAAATGATTTAAAGGCTAAAATATGTGAGGTTTGTTTTTTATAAAACCTTTTTTTTTTGTGTGTGTGAAAAAATGGTTTAAAGGCTGAAACATATTTACTATGTGCCCAGGGGTGGGCCTGGGATGGCAGGGGTTGGTGGCAATATAAGTATCTGGATATTTTCCGCGGGGGAGGGTTTCGATTACCCCTCTCTTTTTTGACCATACATGTGTTTGCATAACTGTATTTTAGAAGTTAAATAACGAGTGTTGCTTCTTTTACTTACTCCTTCATGAATGCGACCAAAGGAGAAACCACAACGACCACAGGCTTTTCATTACGTCCCATCTTCTTAGCGACCATCAGAGCCAGCTGATAAGTTACACTTTTCCCGAATCATGTGGGATGGCAAAATTATCTTTCCAATCGACAAATGCCTTGATTGCAGTTTTCTGTTTGTCTATTGAAATTAATGCCCTGTCGATTTTATTTCACAACAGACGCGACAGCGGAATCTGTACATCTCAATTCTCCAGCTGCAGTCAACTCTGAGGGAAGACAGTAAGCGCTCTTTGATAACGTGATGATTACGTCCCTTCAGATCACCTGTCCATCATCGTATAAAGCCCGCCCTGGCAATTTGATTGGCCCGATGGTTTCTGAACCGATCATAATAGGCTTTATGCACAACTTACTTCCGCATTCTCTGTAAAACGGGTCTCATCGCTTCCGGTCCCGATCTTTTGTATGTGCTTCATGAAAAGTTTTGCGGTTTTAATCAAGATAACTTAAAAGGAGCGATCAAAGATTAGCATAACCAATATCCCTCACATGTGCAGATTGATATTTAAACGTTTTATATTTTTTATTCTTCACAGTAACGTTTAGGTATTTAAATAGAATAAAACGCCAATAACAAAGTGAAATAGGTAGGTTAGCTGATTACCTTACAAATCCATAGATATCGTAGTCAGTTCTTACGGCCGTTAGCACTTTCTCTGACAAGCGGATGCGATGAGACCCGTTTTCCGGTTTGGTCACGTGACGCGCGGCATAAAGCCTATTACTCCTCAATGGATCGAGTCCAGACTGAACTTCCCGTCCAAAAAATGTTGTGGGCGGAGTTCGGGCTGGCATCCAGGCTAGGGCGGAGTGGGACCAAAAAATCTTCCGGGAAATTTCGTAGAGCACCGGCCCTCGTCGCCGGCAGGGCCGGATTAAGAGTTCAGGGCCCCCTGGGCAGGATGTCCCCTCTTAAGCAGGCCAAAGGTATATTTTTTCCAAGGACTTTTTAGTATGGCATTTACAGTTTTACTGACTTTAAAGGAACGTTGTTGTATTAGTGGATGTTGGGTGGACTCTGTGCCTCTAGGGGGGTTCGAGTACATTTTAAGGTTAAATGCATCAATCTCGTGCTCTCTGAGAGATCAAAATTAAGAGCTTCAACCCATGAACTGCTCGTTGAACAAAGTAAAAAACATTGATTTGTAACAGGACAATAAAAAAGGCTCAAACATCTTTTTAGGTATGAGAGTCTCAGTCTGCATTACATTATCAATGGTGTTTTAATGCCAAACAATTATTATAATAATGTAATGATTTATATAATTATTTCTATGACGTAAAAATCTATATAGCAAATGTATTATAGACCATTTCACAAGATGTAAACAACAGTGGTCCAGAAGCACTTCCTGTTTCAGTTTTTTAACACTACATAAAAGCTGGGATAAAATACAACCAACAGAACATTTAAAACTGAATCAAAAAGTTAAACAAACATCTTTAAGATGTTTTCTTTACATGTGAAATAAAGAAAACAGTTACAAACTGAAACAGGAAGTGCTTCTGGACCACTGTTGTTTACATCTTGTGAAATGGTCTATATAAATGAAAACGAATATTTCAAAATAATAAATGTGCGAAAATTAAGGAGCTCTGGAATGTTTAGTCGCGTCTCTGTGGGGAACTCTAACAAGGTTCTAAAGGCGTTGCCACTGGTAACCGAGAGCGTCTCCTACCATCATACGCACAACCGGCACATCCGGGAACTTAACTCCTCAATTTTGTCCCCGCCCCCTTTTGGGAAAAAACAAACTAGACTCTCCATAGACTTCAATACAAAATAACGGCAAAAACCAACGTCCATACACAGCCGACAGACGTAAATAACTTAAGAAATCTCATACATAAAACATGTCAAGTAATTATATGTCCACTCTGCCTGCCATAGAGCATGGAAGATACATACAAAAACTTAATTTGGCCAATTTAAAAACATGTCCCTTTATTCTCCCTATGTGGAATTGGGGTAACAACCCCACCCAGTGGCCAGAGGTGTCTTACCCGGACATTTATTTGTACCTCGTCGAGTCAACAGGCAAGCCAGTGAATGATTTTATTTCGTTTTTTTAAAGTAAAAAACCTTAAAGTATATCTTATGAATTTATGATGATGATGGCAGATAGCCTGGGCTTGATAACGGGTATAAAAAATGTATCTTTCATGCTCTATGGCAGGCAGGGTGGACATATAATTACTTGACATGGTGTATATAAGTATTTTCTTAAGTTATTTACGCATGTCGGCTGTGTACGGGCGTTGGGTTTTGCCGTTATTTTGTATTGAAGTCTATGGGGAGTCTAGTTTGTTTCCCCCAAAAGTGGGCGTGAACCTATTCAGAGACATTCTATGACGCAGTGCCGGTTGTGCGAATGGCCGACCAGCTCAAATCGGCACGTGACTCCTCATTCTCAGTGTTGTTGCACACTTATACTAATGTTAAATAGTGCCTGCTTAGAGGCGGAGGGAGTGAAATGTGCGTAGTGTGTGTTATGTTGTTGTGGACTATTGCCGGGAGGAGACATTAAAAGAAGTAAACGATCTTCATGTTGTCGTCCTTCCTCTCACCATGAAGTGCGTTATAAAAACCAAAGCAGGAATACTACAGTGTATGCTTGTGTTTTTTAAAAACTTTAGAGGAGACATTAAAAGTCTTCAAAATGTATAAATTTTGGATTAACTTGTAAAGATTATCTTGATAGACAAAACGTGTAAGGGTCACAACTCTTAGTTAAACACAGATATTATTTTTTGCGATTTTCCAAAAGTCTATGGGAAAAATGCATAGATTTTCGATCAAGGGAACCCATGCGCCGCTAGCTTCCGAGTTGTCCTACAAAGTGACGTCATCACTTCGGGACTTCCAACACGAGAAGAAAGCAATTTCATTCATGATGATAATATGAAAAATGTGCCATGATTTGGGGGGAGGTTTCTGCCATCTGTTGGAAACCTAACACAGTTAAAGCAAGACGAAATTTCAATATAGCCGCTAGATGGCTGCATTAATAAGAGTTTGTGGTCTTTGATACAGTTATGAATAAGTATCTGTAACAAGAAAGCTTTGTTGATGAAAATAATCTGTAATAATAAATAACCACTCTTGGTCAGTGATAAGATTACTGAATTATTCTCTATTAATAATAAATAACCACAATTGGTCATTGATAAGATTAATGAATTATTCTACTTTATGATCACCTGATCATCCGTGTTTCTGGTTCCCTTTGCAACATATTATGTGTTTTAGTATACACTGACCATAGAAGACCACAACTCACATAAAAATGACATGGTGTGAAGGTGACCAAACATTTTGAATAAAATAACATATAAACCTCTGTTCATTCTCAATAAGAGCTTCTGCTGACGTCTGGCAGAGATAAAGTCAGTTTGGTTAGTAATAAGTGAAGCTGGTAATGCTGTTTGTGGAGGTGTTCAATCAGATCTTCAGAGATGCATTGTCTTTTTTTATTTCCATTTGATTTCAGGCTGTGTGGCATTAAGTCACTTATTGTGTATGTTCTGAGAGTGCAAGCATGATGTTAAACCAACATTGCATTGTAACATGATTCAATGCCATTACCATTGATTTTTGGATGAAATTTAAAAACTAATGTCTGCATTACTTGCGGGAGCAAAAGTGATGTCGATTCATTGCAGTTATCAGACACATAAACATTGATTTAACATTGTTCTGAGGGTTGTAGGCAGTAAAACACACATTCACACCTATAGAAAATGTGTCTGCAGTTCACTCATCTTTGGTGTGAGGGTAAAGACGTTCTCGCTCAGCTGGGACTCGAATCTTTCGCCACTTCCCTTAATATCAGACAAGAGACAGAGATGTGTTCACAGCAAAACCCTCAGTTTTAAATTACTGCTATGGTTGATAAAACACATTTGTTATACCAAAAAACAAAACAAGACAAAATATGATAAGGTATTTCTTTTATTTTCAAAACCATCACGCCGTGGCCTGGTACACTAATCTCTAATTATATTAATTGCTAATTTTGTGTGATTGACAGTATAATTCAACAGATCCAGTAATGTTATGCTTAATCACAGGTTTTTGAAAACCTGGTCAAAAGGAACTCTTAAATGTCATCAGTTCATTCATAAGTTTATATTGTTTAAAACCTTTTGAGGAACCTTTGACCAGAAATGAGTTCAATAGCTTAGACATGGACTTCTCTATGGCTTAGGAAGCATCTGTTATATGAGTATGTATGGAAAGTTCAAGATCAAGTACTTTTGGGAAAGATAGTCATCTCAAAAATCGTCTGACTAAACTAAAATACAGAACTGTTCTTATCCATTTCAAGGGGTGAGGAAACAAAGCAAATGTAACAAAGCAAATGTAAATGCATGATTTATGATTACAGGAAAATTCCCCAGCCCTGATCATGAGATGACAGCATAGCAGTTATTCGAGCCTTGAGATGCTAATCCAATTAACCTGAGATTGATCGAACCTTTACTTTGTCAGTGAGACAAAGGGTGGGAGTCAGCAAACTGAAAACAGGATTAGCAGATATCATCCCCTGTTGCTAATGCTAAATTTAATATACAGAATCTAAATAAAAAAAATATTCTTAAATTTGTAATCCAAGTTCAGGAGTACCCGTGGGTCAGAACTATGTTCATTAGGTCAAAAATGAACCTCTGAATAGCTTATATTATATTATAAGGAGTCTATAAGTTTATATTGTTTAAAACCTTTAGAGAACCTTTGACCAGAAATGAGTTCAATAGCTCAGATGGACTTCTCTATGGCTTAGGAAGCATCTGTTGGAGTCTGAGTACATGTATGGAAAGTTCAAGATCAAGTACTTTTGTACTCAAAACACGGTCAAATTACAAATAATATCTGTAAAATAAAAATGCAGCTGTTATTTGAGTTGTGACATTAATGACAAATTCCAGTCATTCACATTTTTATACAGAAAGTTAATTGTATTTTTCATACAGTATTTTTTCTGTTTTCTTAAATTGCATAAAAATGTATGTAAAATTACAAATATAATATGTAATTAAACAGTAACAAAACAATTAAATGATAAAACGGTTAAATGACCGGCAGCCCCCGCAAAAAAACGGTAACATTATAAAGTAAAACATCCTAAATTAAATAAACCGAAAAACACACATTTACAGGTATTTCCTGCATTATAATGATCAAATATCTTCATTGTACAAAAATTGTAAAAAAAGGGTCAAATGACTGGCAGCAAACAAAAACCATAAAATTCACATAAAGTGCCATATAACCATATAATTCAAATAAAGTGCAAAAAACTTTAACTGTCACTGAAATGTGATGTCACCATGATTGAGATCAGATCTTGACCTTTATGTTTTTAATATTAGCTTTTCTCTGGCTGCTTTAACTGTGTTTTTTTACACCTTTGTTATGGCAATAGAAAACATCAGCTGATGTTGGTCATTTATTGATGATGTTATAGTCATCATATGGTGATCTGATTCACTGATATGACTCTGATAATAGTCTGAATAAAGAGTCTAGTTGACATTATTTTGTATATAGATGGACTTTATTTTTAAACAAAGTCTATGATTAATGTCATAATTTTCCCTATGAACCTTGAAACTACAGAAGAGACAATGAGAATGTTTGCCCTCATTGCATTTTTACAATGGGGTAATGTTAAGATTTTACACAGCACGAAGCTTGATTTAAATTGTTCAATTAAATTGAAAAAAGTTGCACAAATAAATACAATAGAATAAAGATACAATTAAAGACAAATAAAGAGAAAAGTTTTTATTCATAGACAGAAACTGAATAAAGTAATCAAATAACACTGGATAGTATTTTAGTCCTGAATAAATTAAATACATAGGCTATTAATCCTGTTTCCCTTAACTTAAAGCTCTCTTTTGTTGTTTTGAATTCAAAATTAATGACCGACAAATATGATTGCTGTCACTTTAAGAGCTAGTGCACGGATTCTGTGTTCATTATACTGGCATGTGTTTTATGTTTATTAAAGACAAAACCGACTATGTTTTGACTATTATACTCACGAAGACCGAAATTGACACAGTTTTGCATGTTAAAGCAATATAATCCGTGAAAAATAACTTTTGTTACTGGCCAGCTGTTCTTGAGGCGGATTTTCTATGAATGTGCGCATAGAAAATTCATCCCACAGAGCGCGCGAGCGCTGATTAGTTTAAAATCGCTTGAATGTTTAAACTGGTAAGACTAAAAAGACACGCAAATGGTAAACTTCATTCACAATGCACTGCTGGCCACTGCTGATGCACTGCTGCGGCCCCTTTCCCACCAAAGCATTTTGAGAACCGGTTCGGAGCCGGTGCCTGCACGCGAACCAGTTCTGTATTCCGTCATTCCGTGATGTCACCATGATTGAGATCAGTGTTTGCTTTAGTTGGGCTCTTGACCTTTATGTTTTTAATATTAGTGTTTCTCTGGCTGCTTTAACTGTGTTTTTTACACCTTTGTTATGGCAATAGAAAACATCAGCTGATGTTGGTCATTTATTGATGATGTTATAGTCATCATATGCTGATCTGTTTCACTGATATGACTCTGATAATAGTCTGAATAAAGAGTCTAGTTGACATTATTTTGTATATAGATGGACTTTATTTTTAAACAAAGTCTATGATTAATGTCATAATTTTCCCTATGAACCTTGAAACTACAGAAGAGACAATGAGAATGTCTAGAAATTTCAGGATCGAGATCTCTTTGGCCAGAAGTGTTCAAAAGGTCAAATATCAATGATGATGAACAGCAAGATCGAGGACACTTCGACCACAAACATGTTCAATTGGTCACATAAGGACTACCATGTAACATCAGCAGGAGACAATGAGGATTAATAGAAAGTTAAATTTCCAGGACACTCTGGCCACAAAAATGTTCAATGGGTCAAATTTGGACTAATATATGTGATGCAACAACATTATATGAATAATAAATAATATATTTGTTGTTATAAAGTCTATTTGTGATTTATGGCCTTTATGCCCCTGGGCTTGAGTTTATGTTTGGGGACTACAAACATCATGATGGAGTAGCAAATTAGATAATTTAAATATGCTTTGAGGTTCCTAGAACAAGCAATATGCAACATGCCTATATAGTCAAAGTTTAGTGGTAGGCTTACAACGTCATTATAATACAATATAATGCAGGATCATTGTCATGTATCTGTCCTCTTATGTCAGATTATTAAATAGTCAGATTAGTTAGTCAACAAATTCAATCAGAATGCAAGGACAAGGTTTATGGCTATTATGCAAAAAAAAAAAAAAGTCGGTATCAATAAAATCAATTTTTGGATTGACACAGGCTGTTTAGACATGGCATGTGGATTTACACAGCGAATTATAATTGCATAAATTATGTTAAGAGATTAATGTTTTAAATGTAAAAAAATGTAGGTAGAAATATGAAATGATTGAAAAAATTAAAATGAAACGTCTACTTTTTAACCATGAAACTAACACCGCCAGTAGGTGGCGGCAAGTCTCCTTATGAGGGAGTTGAATCCTTTATTCAAACGAGTCGTTCAAAAATCACAATTTGCTTAACCCAACAAACGACTGTATTTATAAATGGGTAGCCTGCTTGAATCATTTACTCGTCTGATTCAGTCAAAAATGCAATTTTGAGGAACAAAACGCGTGTTGCTCGAAGGCAACTGTTTTCTTGGACGGAGCAACAGAATGTGGCCTTTCTATAAAAGTTACTCAGTAACTTTATTGAACTCAGGGCTCCAGACTAACTTTTTTCACCTCCGTCCTGGAACCGTCCTAAAGTGAATGTCAACCGTCCCAAAATAAAAATGTTGTTTCTGTACTTCTGTTATTATCATCCATAGCTGTTATCTAAAACAATTCAGATGACTAAAATATAATAGGTTTAGTTCAACTGTAATGCATTAATTCAATTTCTCTAAAATTTCCAAACCTATACATCCAGAGAAAAAATCTATTAAGCAGTTAATATGAATGATTTTAAAGTTTGAACATGCAAAAACAGATACAGATTTAACTGCTGTGACTTATTATTTATCTTGCCTGAATGTTTGCCCTCATTGCATTTTTACAATGGGGTAATGTTGTTAAGATTTTACACAGCACGAAGCTTGATTTAAATTGTTCAATTAAATTGAAAAAGTTGCACAAATAAATACAATAGAATATATAATTTATAATTAAAGACAAATAAAGAGAAAAGTTTTTATTCATAGACAGAAACTGAATAAAGTAATCAAATGGAAAATAACACTTGATAGTATTTTAGTCCTGAATAAATTAAATACATAGGCTATTAATCCTGACTCCCTTAACTTAAAGCTCTCTTTTGTTGTTTTGACGGCAAAATTAATGACCGACAAATGTGATTGCTGTCACTTTAAGAGCTAGTGCACGGATTCTGTGTTCATTATACTGGCATGTGTTTTATGTTTATTAAAAGTAGTGGTATCATAAACGTTGTGTCATTTTTTATGATTTATGATGTGATTTATGGCTTATACTGTTACAGGGAATGTGTGCCTGTCACTCGTGTCTGTCATGTGTACGTCTTCCTGACATTTATAATGCACAGTAGCTTATTATTAATAGTAAAATTCGGTCCGATTTCCCCATGGCTGTCGTTGCTATACAACCATGCACTGCGCTCTCCACAATGACAAAGAAGTTTTAGTAATGTATTTCCACCACAGAAAAACGCTTGTGAAGCTCTGCTAAAAGATGTATTTACGGAGAAGAGAAAAAACACCCAAGTGTTTGGGTGCACGTGCACTTCCATACTGAAAAGTTTATGAGCGCGCCTCCCGCGAGCGCGCAATGAGCGCGCTTCCCGTGCGCCTAATCGCCTATTTGAGGTAACGACCTCGAGCGCGCAAAAGACGCGATACGTGAACTCATCAAGAGACCCCCTTGACATCGCTTCTGTGCGCGGCACCTTCTCAGCAAGCAGGGGCGCCATTGCCAATAATGGGCTCTATGCACAACTGCACTACTTCCTGAACTTCAGCCAGCTCCTTGTTTCCTGTCTATCATTATTGGACAATTTGATTAATTCAGGTGTGCTTGACCTCAGTAGTCACGGCAACAATAATCAAACACACCTGCATTAATCAATGTGTCCAATAATGACGGACAGGAAACAAGAAGCTGGCTGAAGTTCAGTAAGTAGTGGAGCTGTGCATAGAGCCTATAGATTCGAAATTATGAAAAATAGAAAACCTTCGTGGCACCGAGGATATTTTTTTTAACTGCTCGTGCCGCCCCCCATGTGACATGAAGAAATGCCGCCCCGGGCGACTGCCCGGTTCGCCCGTGCCTAGAACCGCTACTGTTCGTGAAGGAAAACAGGGCTGATTTACGACCGCGCACAGGCTGCAGAGTGACTAGACTGCGTGTCACCACGTGAATGTCATAGGTGTCAGTGCTTCCGACCTAATGTTTCAGTGCTCTGTTGTATCTTGTGGGGTACTGGCCATAGGTGTTATAATGTGTTAATTATGACAGCGACGACGGGGCCTTGGTATGTCTTCATGAAGGAGACCAGTGTTGATTTACGACCGAGTGCACGCAAAGGCGACGTCGTGACTAGACTGTGTGTCACCATGGGTAGTCGCGGGTGTTAGTGTCCGGATGGTTCTTTTATGGCTTCCGACCGTATGTTTCCATGCTCTATTGTATCTTAGGTATTGGCCATAGGTGTTATAATGTCTTAATTGTGACGGCGACGGATGGTCTCACCAGAGTTCGCACTTCTTTCACGTTTCACGTATAAAGCTGCGTAGAACGCAAACAGTCTGTTACAGAACCGAACAACGCTATCACTCGTCTCTCATCGTTCTCAAAAACGTGTGTGGAAGAAAATGGATGCCTGTCATAACAGTAAGTTTGTTTAATTTCATCAGGTGTTATTATTATTATTACAAAGCTTTTTATCTGTTTTACATGCGTCATTTGTTATGTTGCCTTACTTAAAGGTCTCTCTGCGCTGCAGGTCATGGCGATCTCAAAGATTTGATTGATGAAATTAGTTTCCTGAATCAGGCTAGTGGTGGTATGTATAATTACGTTTTTAAATGATACATACAGTTTTGTGTGTGTGTGTGTGTGTATGTGTGATATGGATAATAGCGTTTTGTTTGACAGGAGGTGTGTCTCATGGGGCAGGGCGTACTGTTTTAGCACCACTCAGCAACATTGGTTCGCGAGAGAATGAAGACACGCATGCCACCGGTAAATTCAAATGTTGCTACATTCATGGTGTTTAAGTGAGTGTTTTTGGATGTGTAAAAAATGCTTTATCTTTTGTCTTGTTATTACCAGGACCAAAACGGAAAACTATCACGGCGTTAGTGCATGCTCCATCGAATGTTCGAGCTAATTCAAACCCTCTCGGTAATGTGCAATTTGACTTTTCAAACATTTATATTAGTATATGATGCGATGGTTTTGTTGAAATTATTTTAATAATTTTAACATGTGTATTTTTACAGAAGGATTATCAAACGTAGTGAGAGCTATTGGTGCGTCTGACACGGTTAAGGATGGCGTCAGTGGAATAAGACCGAAAAATAAGCTTAAACGCAAATCTGTGGTGGACACCCGGACTTCGAGAGATTTCGTACAACCACCATCAGCTCCGAAGAAACCTAGACGAAAGGCTATTAAAAGTAGGTACCATACAAAATATCATTTTCTAATCAGTCTAAATAATATGTTGATATGCACAGAGTTCAAATTGATTTTTATTTGACCGTAATGTTGTTATGTGCAAACGTACGTCAGTTTTAGTATGTTTTGTTAACATGGATTTTACATTTGTTTTTTGAAAACTAGTCTCCGATGACATCTGTGTTGTAACGATATGGTGTTTTTTAGCCTGTGGCACCCTCTATAGGCATGATTTAGTATTAAATGCGGGGGCATTCACAGTCATTTATGTTTTTTTTTGTTTGTTTTTGATTATATGTGTAAATATATGTAGTTTTGACACTAACATTAAAAACAGCATTAGTACTACCAGTCTGAATTTATATATATATATATATATATATATATATTTTAGTCATGCAAATTATATTAATAATGTAATATTTTTATTTTGTTTTATTTTGTTTTTTCACACTGTTCTTTTTTATATCTCAACAGAAACTATAGAGAATGAAAACACTGTTCCTGATATAGACGATGTTCAGAAGTGGACAGACGATCTGATTCAATCGTGGGATGAATGTGTGTTTAACATATGTCCTAAAGAAGATCAACATCCTGTACAGGCCAACTATGATCCAGCATCTGTGACAGAATCTGATCCACATGAACTGCCTTCAAACCAGGAAGCTTTCAGACGGGAATCACAACCCAATATAGACATTCAGCACATAACAGGAGCGATACAGGACTCTGTCAAGACTGCATTGAATGACATCGAGGAGCGTCTAAACAGAAGATTTGATGCAATTGAGAGCTTGCAACAACAACAAGGTATTCAGATTAACAAGATTCTTAATGTATTTGATGCCACACAAAAACAGGGTATTTGGATTAAACAAATCATTGCGTCGCATCGATTGCTTAATGGAGCCGTCCAAAAAGTAGGCAGTGATCAGGGTATGACAATAGAGTTATTAAAACGTATCGTGATCATGCTTAAAAAGAAATTTGGGTGAATTGTGAACTATTTCTATTTTTTTTTTTTGGTCACACATACTGCGTGTAACTTTTATCATAACTGGATATTTGATCGTATGTATAAATCTTTTTTTTTTTTTCACTGTGTATACTGAGTTTATCATCCACAGTTGTTTTAAATGTACACCTAGCAGACATTTAAATAAAAAAGATTGATTTAAAAAATGCCTAAACGTTGTCGGGAACCAGATGGTATTGAACAGGGTAATGTAGGAAGGTTTAGATGTGACAATGGCCTACCCGTTGAACAGTGCAGTAACACAGAAACATTGCAATATTTAATTCGTACAATGGATGATATGAATAGGACAGAGTCTACAACTACAAATACTACAGACACATTGCTAGATTTGATAAACATAGTGAGATCGATGTCAGATGAGGATCCTGAGCTAAATACTGATTTTGAACATTTTGTAAATACGCAAAACACGGTAGAGGATACAGAACCTCTATCAGAAGAACCAGATGGTTTTGATCAGGGTGCAGAAGGAGGTTTTAGATGCTACGATGGGCATGCAGTACCCGTTGAACAGAGCAGTACCACAGAAACATTGCAATATTTAATTCGTACAATGGATGATATGAATAGGCCCGAGTCTACTACAACTACAACAGACACATTGCTAGATTTGTTAAACATAGTGAGATCGATGTCAGATGAGGATCCTGAGCTAAATACTGATTTTGAGCATTTTGTTAATACACAAAACATGGGAGAGGATTCAGAAAATCCACCAGAATCAGATCTTGATTTTGAACATACTGTATCATCTTACCAGACCGGTGGAGGGTCACGCACCCACACACATCGCACACTCAATCTTAATGCACCAAACATGGGTCTCACAGATAGCGATATAGAATCGCTTGTAAGAGAGGGTGGTGATGTGAGTGGGTTAGGGCTGCACGATGTATCACTTTAACATCGATATCGCGATGTGCGAATCCACGATAGTTACATCGCAAGGATGTGCGATGTCACTCATATCGTAGTTAATCCGTGATTCGTGATCAGTAGGCTACGTGCCAGCAGCTCCCCGGCCCGTAAGGCTTGTGATTCGCGGATTAAATGCAAAGTTTAACCATCATAGTGTGCGTTTATCAATTTGCAAGTCCTGTCAGTTTAAACATCAAGCGCAAGAAGACTGGAACTTGCGCGTTATTTTCTGTCAGTCTTACTAAAGCGCATTTTTGTCCCGCCAAAGCTTGACCGGTGAATGATGTGTGATGCAGATGACGATGAGTGAGTGACTTCTGCGCTCGTTTAAATGAGAAAGTGAAAGTCCCAGTCACGCGTGCAGTCTCACAGTCTTCAAACTGTCTTGATCTCTCTCCCAGTCTCGCGCATATAATGATTTGAGTTGACTAATATCTTTGAGAATACATGACGGTAAATGGTCGGAAGACAAGTTATTTTTTTTTCTGAACTACTACTGGTTGTGAATTGCCGTTCCACATCCAGATGACATTACATAAACCACACTTTGAATAATAAAAAAAGCTATCCAGTGATGAAATGTTTTCTGTGTTGACACAAATCTTGTGCGATTTTCTAACCTGCCTGGATAATCACACAACGTGTGGCGTGGTCCGTTAATGACGCGTCCGATTCGCGAACTAATGACTCGTTTGAACCGATTCACTTTAATGAATGGTTAAAACAACTGATCTATTCAACACTGAACTGAAGATGTGAAAGTGGTCCCTATCTTTAAAGCTGGTGAACAGAATCTTTATACTAACTATAGGCCAATCTCACTGCTTCCCCAATTCTCTAAAATTCTGGAGAAGATATTCTCCATTAGGTTGGATAGTTTTATTGACAAACATGGGATCTTAACTGATAGTCAATATGGTTTTAGAACAAACCGTTCTACATCTTTGGCTTTAATAGACCTGGTGGAAGAATTAACAACCAGTATTGATGATAAGAAGTTTGCTATAGGTGTATTTATAGACCTTAAAAAGGCCTTTGATACAATAGATCATCATATTTTGCTTCAAAAATTGGAAATTTATGGAATTAGGGGAATAGGACTAAACTGGATAAAAAGCTATTTGGAACATAGACAACAGTATGTGCAGATGGGGGAGGAAAGGTCGAAGCTTCAAAATACAATATGTGGTGTACCACAAGGTTCAATTCTTGGACCAAAATTATTTATATTGTACATAAATGATATTGTCAAAACTTCTGATTTGTTGAAATTTTTTATTTTTGCAGATGATACAAATATATTTTGTGAAGGAGAGAATCTTCAACATTTGTTGGAGACTGTCTCTAAAGAGCTGGCTAAGCTTAAACTGTGGTTTGATCTAAACAAATTATCTCTCAATATAAAGAAAACTAAATTTATGATCTTTGGGAAACGTAGAATTCCCGAAGATTTAACTATTGAAGTACTGTGTGATAATTCCAGATTAGAAAGAGTCTATGAAAACTCGTTTTTAGGAGTAATAATTGATCATAAACTATGCTGGAAACCTCACGTCAACTATATTAGTTCTAAATTGGCAAGGATAAATGGTATACTTTGTAAAGTGAGACATATATTGAATCGGGATACAATGTATATTTTATATTGCACGCTTTTTCTTCCTTATTTGCACTATTGTACAGAAGTGTGGGGCAACACTTATAAAACTACCCTTAAGACAATATGCACAATGCAGAAAAAGGCAATTAGAATAATCTGTAATGTTGGTTATTATGAACATACAAATGATTTATTTTTAACTTTGCAAACATTAAAATTTGAAGACATAGTGGATCTTAAGACTACACAAATTATCTACAAAGCTAAAAACAAAGTACTTCCTAATAATATTCAAAAATGGTTTAAGGAAAGAGATAGTAGATATAATTTAAGAAGGAGAGGAAATCTCTCCCAATCAATTGCACGTACCACACTCAAAAGCATGTGCATATCTGTCAATGGGGTAAGGCTGTGGAATAATTTACCTGTAATAATTAAAGAAAGCAATCATATTGTGCAATTTAAAAGAAGGTTTAAAATGTTTATATTAGAAAAGTATGATTTAAGGTAGACTGGGACATATGTTTCATTTCCTCTTCAAGAGGATGATTTGAATTATTATACAGTCTGTTTCTTGCCATTCCTTTAATATTCATTGTCAGTATTACATTTTGTGTTTTTTGTTTATTTATTTATTTATTTTTTGTTTTTCACATTTTAATTGTATTGTGTGACTTATATTTAGATAAAATGTACTGCAAATGATTAAGTTTTTTTTTTTTTTTTTTTGTTGTTGTTTCTCAAAAAGGATAAATTCTGATATTTTGTAAAGAGAAAACAGTAGCCGTTTCAAATCCAGATTTGTAAATGGGGAAGGTAAACATAAGTTAGCTTCTTCCTTCTCCTTTTTTTTTCTATATTCTTTTTCTTCTCTTTTGAACATGCTGAGATTTTGTTTTTATTATTTTTTGTTGGATATGCTCTGTTATCAATGACCATGTTCTGAAGAGGAAAAGGAAATGAAAAGAAATAAATTATTCATGTTAAGATACATAAATCGGAAACACTTCACAATAAGGTTACATTTATTAAAGTATAGTAAACTACATTAATAATAGTAATTCATTACATTTATATAGCACTTTTCTCTGCACTCAAAGTGCTTTATATAGGGGGAAGGGGATCTCCTCAACCACCACTAATGTGCTGCATCCTGTTAACATAACCTGTTAACAACATTAGTAAACATTCAATTAATATTAGTTTCTATGCGGATTTACTCCATGACAAAACCACCCCAGTCATTCTAGAATGATTCATTCTTTCCAAATAGAGCTATTCAAGTCATCTGGGGAAATTGTTCTAATATCGCAATATATATCGTGGAAATATAAAATATCGCAATGCCATTTTTTACCAATATCGTGCAGCCCTAGAGTGGGTACACAGTAATGCCACGAAATCGGTTCAATGGTCTGGAAATCCATAGACTTATAAATCTGCGGGAGATACCTTCTACAGATTTATCAGCCTATGCTATATTTTTACATGATACACTTTCTGAAATTGTAGCGTTCTCCAGACTGTTAGGTGGTGATGATTGTTTAATCAGTATCACCTTGAGGGGTCCGAGTCTGACATCTGATGTTAACACGCTTTTGTCAGGTAGCAATGGTTACAGTGTAGATGTGTTTATAAACGATCTTGAAAAAATAATGCAGAGCAACTCCGACGTACAGTATGATGAGAGACTGAGTTTGAGAGTATCGATAGCTAGAAGTAAACGTGGTGGTGCTTATCGCAAGATACGTGATCTTGCACACAATGAAGTAATTGCGAGAAACAGACTTAATCTGTTCTGCCCTACAAACATTTCAAACAATCTTTGTTTCGCAATCTGCCTGGCACACTTCCTAAACCCACAGAAACCACACACAGAGCTAGAGACTATAGCATCTACATTACAGGCGTCAGTTGGATATTCTGATCAACACAAAATCGCCTTTAATGACATCAGTTTGTTTGAACGCATGCTGAAGATTAAAATAGTTGTCTTCTATAGGACCGATACAGGTGTTTTGGAGAGATACGTATACAAACACAGAAGATCCGCATCCTAAAACAGTGTTTTTGTACCTGCATGACAATCATTATTTTATGATTAAAAATCTACGCGCGTTTATTGGCACACCATATGTGTGCGAGTTTTGCTACAATGGGTACACCTGCAAGAGAGACCACAGGTGTCGATACATATGTGATGTCTGTAATGCGCCAGAATGTCATAAACAGCCCAAAAAACCCAAACACTGTGAAGACTGTCTGCGGTACTGTAAATCTGACTATTGTTTCGAGATGCATAAAAAACCACCTCAAGGTATGCGTTTCGCACAGTGTCAAGTCACCAAATACTGCGGAAAATGTAATAGGCCTTACCATGTCAGCGGCGATAAACCCAAACCCCATAAATGTTCTGCAGATAGTTGTGTGCACTGTGGTGAGAACTTGGTTACCGATGGTGAACATCAATGTTTTATTCAACCTGTTAAGCCGAAAGCTCCAAACAATCGTTACATTTTCTATGATTTCGAGACCCGTTATGAAAACGGCAAACACGTTGCGAACTTTGTATGTGCCATCACGTTTGATGGTCAAGAATTTGTGGCTGAAGGTCCCGATTGTGTGGACCTTCTCATCAAAAAATTCAGACAACCTCGTTACAGTAATTACACATGGATAGCCCACAACTCGTCCGCTTTTGACAACTACCTTCTTTTGGAATTCTTTACTAAGATGGGGATTGCTCCTAAAATTACAATGCGTGGATGTCGTCTAATCCTAATGTATGACAGTACGTTCAAACAAAGGTACATTGATTCGTATTCATTTATCCCAATGCGTCTTGCCAAAACGTCGAAAGCATTTAATCTGACTAATGCAGAGAAGGGATATTTTCCACATCACTTTAACCGTGCAGAAAACGACACCTACATAGGTCTGTATTGTTGTGGAATTTAATTTTAATCTTACATGTATTGCATATGGTTATTAGATCTTATTGTTGATCTATGTAATTATGTGTTCTCTAATTGACTGTGATCATGATGTGGGCGGAGTAACATACACAGGTGTGTAATCATTAATAAAGTGGCCGCCGCTCTATTGAGAGCGTGTGCAGGCAAAACGCCAGATCATGTCTGTGTTGTAAGTTCCTTCGTCATGTTACCGGTTACCTAGCTCTAACTGAGATGGCAGCGCCAACAGGTTATGGGCCCAGTAAAGAGTATGGGATCCGATGGAGTCGCTTATATTTCGACGGAGAGGAAAAGAATTACGAACTGTGGGAAACGAAGTTCCTGGCACAGTTGCGTCTTCTGGGTTTGAAATCCACGATATTGGGTGAAGCCTCTGCCGAGGGCGATGAGGACGATGAGGAGGAAGACCGTAAGAACGAAGAGGCATATGCAGTGCTGATCCAATTATTAGATGACAAGAGTTTGTCGCTTGTGATGAGAGAGGCTGCTGATGACGGCAAGAAGGCGTTGCAGATTTTGAGAGATCACTACGCTGGAAAGGGGAAGCCACGTGTGATAAGTTTGTATACGGAGTTGACATCTCTTCAGAAAGGTGAAAATGAAACTGTTACGGATTACATTATTCGTGCGGAGACCGCAATCACAGCATTACGGAATGCGGGAGAGACTTTGAGCGATGATTTATTGACTGCCATGATTCTAAAGGGTTTACCCGATACTTTCAAACCATTCTCTATTTTTATTACGCAAAGTGATGAGAAACTAACATTTGCCGACTTTAAAGCAAAACTGAGGAGCTATGAAAGCACAGAGAAGTTTGGGCCTGCTAGTTCGGTAGTGGACAGCGTAATGAAAATTAAAGGAAGAGACAATTGGAGTATGAGACTCACCTGTTACAACTGTGGACAGAAAGGTCACAAAGCCGCGGAGTGCACGGTGGTTGCTGAGGATCGCGGGGAACGGAGACAATGGTGTAGTTTCTGTAAAAGCACCTCACACAAAGACGTGCACTGTCGTCGAAGAAAGCGGGATAAAGTGAAGCAAATGATGGATGAAGAGGATGACCACACATTTGCGTTTATGGTGGAGCAGGTGGATAAAGTCTTGATTGATGGAGTGGAAATGAAAGGTCTCATGGTGGATTCTGGAGCTACTAAACACATCGTTACGGACATTGAGAAGTTCGTGGATTTCGACTCAAGTTTCAAGCCTCAGAGCCACATTCTGGAGCTGGCTGATGGAGAACGGGCCAGTGGTATCGCATTGAAGAAAGGTACTGCAAAATTGCGGTTGAGAAATAACAAGGGCCGCATTGTGGACATGATGTTGACAGAGGCACTTTATGTGCCATCATTTTCTCAAGACATTTTTTCCGTCAAAGCGGCAATTGCACACGGAGCGACAGTAATCTTCAAAGAGGGACAGAACCGACTCATTCACAAAAATGGTACAACTTTTGATATTCATATGTATGACAGATTGTTTTACTTGAGTACTGTAGCCAATGAGATTGATGAGTGTAATGCTTGCTACGATATCCAGACATGGCATGAAATACTGGGTCACTGTAATTATGATGATTTGTTAAAGTTGGAGAGTGTTACAGATGGGATGAAAATTAGAGGTAAAATAGACAGATCCAATCTGAAATGTGAAGTGTGCGTACAAGGCAAATTTGCTCAGAACAGAAATAGAGATCTAGATGAGAAAGCAGAAGAGGTATTTGCACTTGTTCATGCAGATCTGGCTGGTCCTATAGAACCAGCAGGAAAAGATGGTTTTAGATTTGCCTTAGCATTCACTGATGACTATTCAGGAGCTGTGTTTACCTATTTTTTGAAAAGCAAGAGTGACACTGCCATAGCCACCGAGAAATTCATTGCTGATGTTGCACCGTATGGTAAAATTAAATGTATACGAACAGATAATGGAACCGAGTTTACATCTAATGTATTTCAGACATTGCTCAGCAAAAATGCTATAAGACATGAAACCTCAGCACCTTACTCACCTCATCAAAATGGGACAGCTGAAAGAGCTTGGAGAACTTTGTTTGAAATGGCAAGGTGTATGTTGATTGACAGTAATTTACCAAAAGAGTTGTGGACATATGCGGTACAGACAGCAGCTATAATTAGAAACAGATGTTATAATAGCCGTCTGGGACAAACTCCATACTTTCTGGTAACTGGGAAGAAGCCTGACCTATCCAAAATGAGAGTATTTGGGTTAGAGTGTTATGCATACAAGTATGACAAGAAAAAGTTGGATGCAAGATGTGAGAAGGCCATATTTGTTGGTTATGACAAAAATAGCCCTGCTTATCTTGTTTTCTATCCAGACACGGGGAGAGTACTCAAAAGTAGACTGGTGAAGTTTGTCACAAAAAGTACAAAAGAAAGAAATACTCAGACAGAGGAGGATGTGGAGTTAGAATATAGGAAAGAGGTTGAAATCCTAGTACCAAAACTAGATAAGGCTAAAATAATTCCACGAGAAATGAAAGTTGAGGATCAAGTCAGTACAAAGGATGAAAAAGGGAATGGTCTAGGTACTAGATACCCAAAAAGAGAAAGAAGACCCCCTCAGTACCTTGCAGACTATGATTATGAGGTTAAAGATGATGCAGATCAGCCATTGACTATAGATTATTGCTATCGTGTTTCATGTGATGTACCTCAGACACTGAATGAAGCTTTAGACTCTTTAAAATCAGAGCAGTGGGTTGAGGCTATGGAGGAAGAGATCAATTCTCTAAAAGAGAATAATACGTTCACATTAACAACACTACCTGAAGGTAAAAGGGCAGTAGAAGGAAGATGGGTTTATGCTGTAAAAGAAAATCCGGATGGGGAATTGTATAAAGCCAGGTACGTGGCAAAGGGTTATAGTCAAGTGGCAGGTATTGACTATAATGAGACCTTTTCACCTACCGCCGATATGACTTCAGTGCGTGTTCTAATGCAGCTTGCAGCACAGTATGATTTAGAGTTACATCAGATGGATGTTAAAACTGCATATTTGCATGCTCCTATAGATTGTGAAATTTATATGAAGCAACCTGAAGGATTTGAAGTTAAGTCAATAACAGGAGAAGAATTGGTATGTAAGCTCAATAAATCACTGTATGGTCTGAAACAATCTGGACGCAATTGGAACAAGATGTTGAATGATTTTTTAATTGAAAATGATTTTGTTCAGAACTCAGCAGATCATTGTGTTTATAGTAAACAAATTGATGAAGACAGAATCATACTGATTATTTGGGTTGACGATCTTATTATTGCAGCGAGTAATGATCAAATTCTCAGAGATGTGAAGGAAAAGTTGGGAATTAAATTCAAAGTAAAAGATCTGGGAAAACTTCGACATTTCTTAGGCATTGACTTTACGCAAGAACATGGTAAAGTAAAAATGAATCAGGAAAGATACATTTTAAAAATTTTGGAGAGATTTGATATGACTCACTGCAAACCAAGATCAACTCCATGTGAAATCAAAGTCAAATTTGACAACGAAGGTGAACCTGTTGAATTAAAGAGGTATCGTGAAGTGATTGGCAGTTTAATCTATATGATGACAAGTACTCGCCCAGATTTAAGCTTCATTGTTAGCAAATTGTCACAATATCTAAGGGAACCAAAAGAACAACATTGGGTGGCTGCGAAACATATTTTGAGGTATCTAAAAGGTACAGCAGACTTGGAATTATGTTATAAGAAAAGTGGTGTAAATCTGAAACTTGTGGCTTATAGCGATGCAGACTGGGCAGCAGACTTAAATGACAGGCGTAGTATTACTGGCTGTTGTTTCAGTTTGTCTAAGAATGGGCCTGTTGTCTCTTGGAAGTCTAAGAAACAACAAACTGTTGCCTTATCCACATGTGAAGCAGAATACATGGCGTTATCTGCTACTGCACAAGAAAGCTTGTATCTGACCAATCTAATCAATGGAATGGATAATGTACTTGAATATGCACCAGTGACTATTTTTGGGGACAATCAGGGTGCTATTGCACTTTCAAAGAATCCAGTGTGTCGTCAAAGATGTAAGCATATTGACGTAAGGTATCACTTTGTTCGATCTGTACTGAATGATGGCCAGATAATTCTTGATTATTGTCCTACAGCTGATATGGTGGCAGACATTTTAACAAAATCTGTGTCTAAAGCTAAAATGGATAAATTTATGTGTTTTTTGTTTGGAATGTAAATGAATTGATATACAGAGATGTATGTATGTACGTATATGACGCATTGTGTTAAATTCTGTCAATTTAGGAACAAGTGGGGGTGTTGATCTATGTAATTATGTGTTCTCTAATTGACTGTGATCATGATGTGGGCGGAGTAACATACACAGGTGTGTAATCATTAATAAAGTGGCCGCCGCTCTATTGAGAGCGTGTGCAGGCAAAACGCCAGATCATGTCTGTGTTGTAAGTTCCTTCGTCATGTTACCGGTTACCTAGCTCTAACTGAGATGGCAGCGCCAACACTTATGTTTTGCCTCCTATGTGTACTATGGAGGAATGTTTTCTAACCGGCTGGGTCAGAGGTCATCTTAGACGGGGAGGTAAGTCTAACATGATGAATCCTATGGTGTGTGGAAATTTACAGAGAAGGCTTGGCCTGCAGTAAAATAACCTTGAGGGAGAACTATTTAGATCTCACCCCAGCCTGTGTTCTGGGCGTCACTCTCTTCACAGTGTACCAATCTGTGTTAGCGACTGGGCCTATTCTTGCAAGAATAAACTTCTCTTTCTTTATTAATTTGACTCTGAAGTGTCTCTTACGCAGTGATGTCTGTTTATTGAATTTTTGCCTCAACAATTGGTGTCAGAAGTGTAGATCTCCTTGGAAGTGCCTTCTGGACCTGAGAGCGGACGGTGTTTGGCCACCTGGACTGAGCAGTTCCAGCTCTACCTCGTAAGCTTGAGAGAGAGGGGCCGACCGCTCCAGGCCCAGGAGAGGCTCCACTGGAATCAAAAGAACCCGAGGCACAAAGAAAAAGACATCCTGGTAAGACACAGCTAAATTGATTTATATGGGGTATAGAGCTGAGGAGAACCATACTGGCTGAGATCTATTTCGGTGGTGCGAGTCCAGGGTATATGTCCAAATTTAGTCAGGACCTACGGACAGGTCCAGGGATTTCCGGTGGGCATGGGGCTCGTTAAGTGCTGAATTTGACTTACATTTGTGATCAGATCAACAGTCGAGATTGGGGTCCAAGATTAATTTCAGGTGGACCTTAATCTGGGAGTGACTGTTTAGACTGGGGTTGATCGTGATCAGATCAACAGTCCAGATTGGGGTCCAAGATTAATTTCAGGTGGACTTTAATCTGGGGTTGATCGTGGCCAGGGAGCCGAGTCAAGATTTCAGTGACCCCCGTCCGATCTCGGGTTAGAGATCGGATCTGTTGGAGACGTCCGACAGATTAGGAGACGCGTCGACAGAAAATCCACAGGGGAAGTAGAGAAAAGCCAGTATGGGGAAATCTCAGAGCAAGTTTGCCAGATATGATACACCAGTGTTTTGTCAAATGAGAAAATGTTATGGGCAGAAATGTATGCAGGGCATAGAGAAATTGATAAAGTATCATGATATTCCCAGTGAGGGAACACTGAGCGCTACCAGGCTAAAAGTAGTGAGGGAATCAGTGGAGCAGGGCAGCGAAAAGCAACGAGGCTGTTGTGGCTGCGTTCATCATGATTGTAGAAAATGTGAACAGACAGTGGACGTTTGAGAACTGATAGAGAGGAAAGAGAAAATTCTGAGAGAATTCATGGAACTATTTATGAGCGCCGGTTAAGTCAGAATAAATTGAAATTATGTTTAATTTTAGTTTGACAACCATTGTTTGAACCTAAAGGAATGGGGGGTAGTGAAAGGAATGGATTTACTATCCATTTTGATTGATTATAAAATAATGAATGCGTGTATCCTGGTATTTATAATTATAGACTATGTCTGTATTTAATATCTGAGGAGTGACTGAGGGTCCAGCTATGCTGGGAGTACAGTGACAGTGTTTGCTTATTCAGCCCGGCTTCCGGATGTTAGATACGTACTTGTTCTGTAATTAGTCTTGTTGATGGTAATACCAAATTAGTAAAATGTAAAGACGGCTATGTCCAAAGGTTGTGTAAATCAATAAGGTTGATTGACATTGAAATAAGATACTGTTTTATAAAAGGAAATTATGGGTCAGGGATAATTTCCCAGGACAAGTGTAACCAAAGTAATCAAAAAAAAACTTTGATCGAGTGAAAACGAAATAGAATATTTTGAGCATTTCGATGCAGCTTTTGAAAATTAATGTGCTGCCAATGATAATGATGTAGATTATAATTTGGCTATTGTGATTAAATCCGCCGCTGGCGGACTGTAAGGAATACAGAGAACTGCTTATCAGTTGCATTCCTGAATGGGACACACACTGCTTCAAGTGTGTTCAGGAAGTTTGAGCTGACAGAGAGTGTTTTAATTGTGGTCAGCAGGATCATTTAACGCGTAACTGTAAATGCCCACTGAGAAGGTAGTTTAAAATGTGATAAAATGACAACACATTTCTGGTATTAATGTGGGGTTGGAAGTAGATTCGTGTTTAAATGACTACATTAACCTTTTTCATCTGAAAAATGACAGATAAAAACAAGGTCAAAAGATTGAAGTCTTAAAGTGAATCTTTTAAAGAAAATATCTATAATAGTAATTTTTAAAGGATAATTGATGAATACAGTTTGATGTAAAATTAATGACTCCAACAAAAGTAACTAAAGGATGATTTTGTTGTAATTAAACATTTTAAAAAGGTTTTAGATGATATAGAGAGACTAATCTCACAGATGATTTACAATAACTGCAAAAGTATCACAAGCAGAGAGTGCTTGCCTCGTCAAAGTTAGTGTGAAACCTAATTGGAGATTGATAAACTACAAGAGAAAACTTAAGTCATATATTAAACTATGGTTGAGAACTTGACGATTAAAATTGAGATTGAGAAATGAGAAACGTATTGAGAACTAGAATAATTATTTTATCTAAGAACAAATAAGCAGAAGCAGTACTTTATTAGCAGTTGCTGAATGCTGATTAAACAAACAGCTTGAGAAGTTGACCATGAAATGTTTATGAAATGCTGATGTCTAGCTTTCAAAAAATAAGCTAAACCATAGTCCATTCATTTGACATAGTTCTCACAACAGACATTTGTTTCTTGAGGTTTGTAAAACGTTTGGTATCAACAGCGCATTTGCTTACAGCAACAGATACATTAGCAGATTCATTAATAATCATATACAACAAGCTGGTCATCTCACATCTAACACGTTGTTTAAGTAGACACTTTGCCAGTCCGGATGCAAAACACGTGTTCCCCATGTTGTTTTTAGAATCACACAGTTTGGATATTACCTTTCCAGCAGTCCACAGCGTCATAAACAATTTGTTTGCTGGTGCCGTCCACTACTTTCTCTCTGATCTCACAAAGTTTTTCCACAATGAAAACCTCGTCCCGCAATTCGTGTAAAATAGCATCCACCGACCCCTGAATCCTCTGGGGATGAACCCTTAAACCACATCGGCTCAATGCTTGAGCAACAATATGCTTAAGGTCAGGTCTCACCAGATTACGGGTCAGTTCATCAAAGTATGCATCAAAGAAATAGGGACCTGGTTCAAACAAACAGGAGTGTCTAATCTGACTGGGGTGATCCACTTCACAACCCAAACAGATTTCTTTTAACCTTTTGTTAATGATGTGTTCCAGAAGGACGACGACTGTTGCTTTTATGATCTTGAATCCGTCAGTACAGAATACAACTGTCTGTGTCGTCAATTCCAGCAAGGGTTGCTGCTCCAGCTATTGCACCAGTGTTACCATATGGAGTTGTAAGGAAGGTCAGGTTGTGATATCCAAGGTCCATACAAAATTTATCTAACCAGCTATTGTCGTAAGATTGGGGGTGGGGCTCACCCATTGTAGCATTGTCATCAGGCATCGCAGGGGTAGACTCAGGGTTGTTGCTGTAGGAGTAGGAGGCAGTTGAAAGTTCTTGAGACATGTTGAATGAATGTAGCATTGTGACGATCCGCAGACTTATTTTAATGACTGTAATACATTGCTATACCCCTACTGTCAGGCTCGAAAATGCTACCCAATTGGCCATCCTGAAATAATATACAAGGATTTTCAAAACATTGAAGATTATTACGGTTTAGTCAAGGCAACCGTCCTTCCGCCGCGGAAGTTGCTTCACCCCATACTGCCTTATAGGACCGGGGGTAAGTTAATGTTTCCACTCTGTAGGACATGTGCTGATCATCAGAATCAGACACAGGCGTGTACGCATACTAACGAGGAAAGATCCATTCATGGGACCTGGGTTAGTATCGAGCTAATAAAAGCTATTGAGAAGGGATATGTAGTGACAAAAATTTACGAAGTCTGGCATTTCCCCCAACGATCTGAGACATTGTTTTGTGATTATGTTAAAACATTTTTACAGTTCAAACAGGAGAGTTCAGGGTTTCCAAAATATGTTGTGACCGATGCTGACAAAGAATCTTATGTAAAAGATTACTTTGAGAGAGAGGGGATTAAGCTTAATCTGGACAAGATTGAGTTTAATGCCGCACGCAGATCAATCATGAAACTTGTGCTGAACGCGCTTTGGGGACGGTTCTCGATGAATGAACATTTGCCGACAACCGAAATACTCACAGACCCTGAACAGTTTGCCCGTCACATTTTTGGCACAGAGTATGACATCAAACATTTCTCATTTGTGTCAGACACTGTTGCAATTGTTCAGTGGGCTTACGCCAATGGGAAAGGGGCACAGACTTGTGACATTAACGTCTTTCTCGGTGCTTTTACAACAGCCCATGCAAGGTTAGAACTTTACGATCTTATGGACAAGTTGGGTGATAGACTGCTTTATTGTGACACCGATTCTGTTATATTCACATCTAAAGATGGTGAATATGAACCACCACTAGGCCCATACCTTGGTGAGCTTACAGATGAAATAGGGGGCGGAGACTACATTTTAGAATTTGCTTCTAGTGGTCCCAAAAGTTATGCGTACCTTACTGCTAACGGTGTGGTCTGTATGAAAGCCAAAGGTATCACATTGAATGCTGTGAACTCTGAGGCCATTAGGTTAGACTCGCTAATCGAACTTGTTAATCAGTATGTGCGAGGAAGGGATGATGACAATTACATTCTCGCACACACAGATAGTATAGTACGAAACAAAAAGCAGTTCACATTACACAATAAGTCAGTTGTGAAAAAATTCAAAGTTGTGTACAACAAACGTGTACTGCTACCTGATCTAACAACAATACCATATGGCTTCTGACAACGTTTTTGGGCACCGAGGGGTGCTAGACCCAAATGGTTTTGATTTCAGATTACAACATCCATTTTCATGTGTGTTAAGTGGTCCTTCTAACTCAGGAAAAACATTTTTTGTGAAAAAGTTGTTGGAGAATGCTAAAAGTGTATTTTCTAAAAATGTTGAAAACATTGTATATATCTATGATTGCTGGCAACCTTTATATGAAGAATTGTTGAAACTGTATGATATTAAATTTATTGAAGGTATACCACAGACTCTGAATGATGATCGATTGTTTCCCACCAACATGACAAATTTTGTAATATTGGATGATGTTATGAAAGACGCTAGTAGCAATTCAGAAGTTGAACGTTTGTTTACCAACTATGTACATCATAGAAACTTGAGTGCCATATATATTGTTCAAAACTTGTTTTTTCAAGGTAAATCCAGCAGGACCATCAGTTTGAATACTAATTATATGGTTTTGTTTAAAAACCCTCGAGACAATACCCAAATTAATGTGTTAGCACGTCAGATGTACCCCAGAAACACAAAATACTTTATGGAGTGTTATGAAAATGCAACCAGCATTCCTTTCGGCTATCTATTTATCGACTTTAAAGCGAAAACACCAGAACAGTACCGTCTCAGAACAGATATACTGTCACAGCATCCAGTTGTGTACATTCAGAAAAGAAAACATTGACATCGAGAGAGCGAATTGAAAAAAAAAATGTCTGCGAAACTTTTAAGAAATCTACCTCTTTTAAAACTGTTATTAAAAGCCAAACCTAAACAAAGATGTGTTATTTTAGAAGCGGCCACAGATGAGCTCATTGTGACATTGTGTGAAGTGGCTCTCAACGTAGTCCATGGTAATATTCCACTAACCGCAACAATATCAGAAACTGAAGAGGAGAAGAAGCAAGATCAAAATTGTTGCAGATAAAAAGATTGGTGTTAGACGTAAAAGACGGTTGATCAACCAGCAAGGTGGCTTTTTATTACCATTATTATCAATAGCTATACCGTATATATCAAGTTTGATTACATCTAAATAAGATTGGTAATTGAGTATGCTGAGAAGATGTTTTTAGTCCCACAACATCAGCTGGATAAACTGAAATCTACAAACACCCGAGAGTCTATACACCAGGTTGTAGAGAATGACTTGGATCTGACCATAAGAAATATTCTGCAAAGGTCTGATCTAGATCCTCATGAAAAAGCTAAGATGTACACTGGTGTTTTACAGATGTTTTTAACTCTATATAGACGAGGGGATAAAGAATCTGCCACAATAACGTTAAGTCTACCACAGCATGACAGTTTTGAAAAAGAAGAAGACACTACATCTAAACGACATGTGAGTGATCGTAGCTATTTAAATGATGTTAAAGATGAGATTTTAAAGAACATACCACAGAGGAGTGTGAAAAACGTTCGTTACATTTTAGATAAAATGTCTAAAACTAAAGACATCACATCATGGAGCGAGTCAGGTGAGTTTGTATTTAAAGGAAGGATAATCCCTGGTTCACACATGCTTGATCTAGTTAAAAGCATTACAGCGCCTCAAAACATTGCTGACGAACGGAGGCCCGATGGTTGGTACGAGTTTTTGGAGGCTTTTGCTAGTTTAAATATGCCTTACTCAGTGGTACCAAATCACCACGTCAGAAATGCAGTTAATTCTTTCAAATCCAATTCAACTCTGACTATAAACAAATCATCTAAGAAGAATAAAAAACAGAAAGCGTATCCGACCACCCCAACACAATCAAAATATACAGAAGACATTGTATTCAAATCACCCACTCTTGACAAAAGCCAGTGGTTACATTTTTAATCGCACTGATTGTATGTATTATTATTGTCATTATTATTATTATTATTTTTTTATTTTATTTATTTTTTTATTTTTTTATCATAATTTGAGAACTTATGACATTATGGGCCCTATTTTAACGATCTGAAACGCAAGTGTCAAAGCGCATGGCGTAAGTAACTTTGTGGGCGGGTCCCGGCGCTATTGCTATTTTCCCGGCGGGATAAATGCCTCTTGCGCCTGGCGCAAATCTAAAAGAGGTTGGTCTGAAGTAGCTTCATTATTCATAGGTGTGGTTTGGGCGTAACGTGAAATAAACCAATCCGAGCGCCATCCAACATACCCTTTAAGAACAGGTGCGCATGGTGCATGACGGATTGTTATTATAGCGGCGGGTTTATTACCAGGCGCGCGCCAGGAGCGTTCACAGCCGATGAGACCGACGTTCTTGTTCTCAGGACAGTGAAAGACAGAAGTGACGTTGTATGTGGATGGGAGAAACTCTTGCACATCAGCGTCGGTTATAGCCTATACGTATATGTTTCTTGCCACTATTGGGCAAACAGGTCTGATCCTTTAGTACTACAATAGCCTTAAGAAATGGGTATTTTGGTTTTTTTCATCTTCATGTAAACCACAATGATTTCCCTCTTGTGTTAATATTTTTCCTTGTTATAATGTATGATTTGCAAAAATAAAAACTACTGCATCTATGTTGATGAGAGAATCAGTAGGCCTATATGCGCGTTGTGTACCCGCTACATTAGCCTATGGCCAAGCATGCGCGCTTAAAATAGCATTATGAACAACGCGCAACGCGCCACTGACTTTAGACCAGTTTTTTTCTGGTCAGTGGCGCAATTGTGTTCTGGAGGTGTAAAATAGCACCAGGGAATGTTTGCGCCGAAACACGCCTCCTTTTTGCGCCGATCCACCCAGGGAGCGCAAGTTCATTTCCTAGTTTACCGACGTGCGTCTGTGGAGGGGAAAATCCCGCTTTGCGCGCGTGCAAAATAGGAATGAGACATGCGTTTGTGTATAAAGTCATTTGCGCCGGGTGCAAGATAGGGCCCATTGAATGTTATGCATGTGTAATAAAAGATGTTTTTTTAAAGAAAACACATTTCTGCTCAATAGTTTTTTGTTTTTCTTATTTATTGTAAAAAAAGATTAAGCATGAGACATGAACATTTCACCAATTTGCACACACTGTATACATTTGAAAACATTGTCATTACATCAAACTCGTTTCAGTTTTTTCACAAATAGTGTCACCTTTTTGTCGTTTTTAACAAGATGGTGGCTATACAATTTCATCACATATCCATAATCAAACCCCTTTGCCATGTGATAGAGATAGCCAACCAATGTTCTCCTGGGAGTCCTGAAGGATGTGTGTTGATTAAAACCATTGCTGGTAGTTTTGTTAAAGGGGATTTAGGTAGATGGTCACACGGTAGCACTCCAAGAAAATATGTATTGCATGAGACCTTATCCATGATGGCCGTAAGCTGTACAGTGTTCATTTTAATGTATCAATAGTAATCAATAAGGACCTGTCGACGATTTGACACTTCAATCATGCTGTCAAATATTGAGTAAACAATTATGTTTATCGCCCGCAGTAGTGGCTGTCTAAAACGGGCTTCTAGTCTAATATTCCCACTTTTGATAAGTGATACATGCTGACCACACTCCTCATCTGGTGTGAAATTGAATTCGTAAAGTGTATAGCCATGCAGAAAATCCTCCCTATCAATACATAGAGCCTGATTTTTTAGATGTCTTCCAGAAGCCAATACTAACTGGTAAAACTCCCGCACTGCAGAACCATTTTCATAATGTGGTTGCAATGGCTTTCCTGGTATTTGAACTCCACCTGCATAAATAGCCATATATTCTAAATTAAAATTCTTAAAGGCAAATGGGTTTTTATCATAAGCCCCAACAAATGCATCATCAACCATTCCTATAATCATTGATTTTGGTAGAGTCCCTAAAAATAAGTTTTCTTGATTGCATACACGTGAACCAGCGGGTATTGAGAAGTTTTTCAGACACACTCTGTCAATGGGGTATTTGGCAGTGGTTGTGAGTAGAGCTTGTGCATGAGCCAGTCTCACGGCTGGCGACATTGTCACTTTTTTCACAAATAGCGATGCAGACACAATGTTCACTTTATAAGCTGTAGCATTACTCCTCATCAGACAGAATTCGTCTTTACCCCTTGTCATGCGAATTCTAATGTCCAATCCGTTAAGCAAAAGCTTCCCTTGAAAGAAGATATCACCGTGAATAGGTGCTAGTAGTTCAACCACATTACTAGCATTGGTGAATGCCGCTCTCTTCGTCAGACCACGATTTCCTCCACTTGGGTCGGCATCATCCATCATTGAAGCTGTATCTTTATAAAAGAGCCCTGCTGAGAAAAGCGTTTCAAGCGCATCTTTACCATAATTGGTAAGGCATTCTATAATGCAGCGATAGGGATAGCTACTGCTGCTCTGAGAAATTAATTGATCTCCAAGTGACACATCCACTTGCGAGAAAAGAGACGCTGACGGATAATTCACGAAACCTACAGGATCGCCGTCTGCCGTGGGCGAGCCGTCTGGTTTGGTGATTTTGACACGCAAAAACACCATTGTGTTGTTTAGATCTATGTAATCCTCTCCATTCCCCGCAATAAAAAACTCCAGTGGTGATGTGTCCGAAATCGCGGATAACGGTAAAACTTCTATATAAGTGTTTTTTTCAATCGATGTTTGTGTTAGCGGTACAGTAAACAGATCCAGTTCGGACTTTAAACACTCTTCGGACATATTGTGTAGTAATGCCATGATCTAGAAATTTGTTTTAACAGATGTCCTTGATCTTTTTGAAGCAGCTCCCTTAGTTGTACCCTGGCGCTTACGCTTTACAACTGATGATTTCTTGGGAGGTCTTTTTGTTTTCTTCGGCTTCTGGCCACTCCTTCGCACACCCGGTGGCCTAGTTGCGCTTTTACGAGCCATTACCATTAGCCCCGATCCGTCTTGAGTATCGTGGTTGTTATTAAAAGACCGTGACAACGTATTACTAACAACGTCACTTAGTATGTTTTTGGCAGCCGATTTAAGATGCGGTTTGGCTATGTTAAATCCTCGTTTTAGTAACGGTATAGCCATTCTAAAGAGACCACGAAAAATGCCCCCCAAACCACCGCCATACATAACACCACCACCTACATAACCGGGCAGTCCGTTGCCCGCCTGGTTCTGGTAATAGGCAACATAACGCACATTGTCGACATTGTGATTATTGTAATATACCATTTTTAAATATGATTTACAGGCCTGAAGTGAAGTTTAATGCATACTTTCCCATAAGAAAATGGGACGTGCTGATTTTGATCGTCCTTCACTTCTATAACAATATCAGTGATGACGGATTTATTGACAGACGCGTAGTGGGGTTTGTCGTATCGAACACTGACTGTGTCGTTGTTACCACCTGTTATTTGTACACACTCCAGGAGTGGTACAAAGGCATCCCCCACAGTTTGGTAGCATATAATATCCGTGTAGATATAAAGAGTATAGAAACCCCCGTGTATGTCTGACTGATGTATGGCGTGTGTTACAACATCCTTTTCAAAATTAGTTTTTTCTGGATTTGTTTTTTGCAGAATAGAATCTCCTATAGGGACACCTGGTTTCAAACCTAAAATGATGGCTAGTTTACCATGGAATGTTATTGAAATGTTAGGTTTTGCTTTCAAAAACACTTTGTTTTTTACATGGTCATAGCCGAATACACCATGCGGTGCCACTAAATCATTTATTGCACTAACTAGAGTTGTGACTTCATCGTAATACCCTGTTCTTATTGGAATGCGTAGTTTCGATAAGCTGGTCTTCTTCACATCTATTCCATGGCGTATGTTATTAGCATATTTTTCACCGTCAGCAGTGGTAGGTCCTATGTTTATCTCGAAAACTGCATCGTTACTGTTAAAGGTGTACCAGCTCCTAGGATATTCAATTTGAACAAGTCCTACCTCCCATTCTCCTTTTATATTTATAGGGATAGCCAGTCTTTTTCTATAATTTGATATTTTATTATCAGGGTATACGGACTGTGACGTGTTGCAGGGTAGTGTAACGTAAAACCCTCCTTCTGCCATGTCTGCTTTTTATACATCTGTGTACATCTTGTGATTGTCATTTGTTTTATGGTGCCTGTACATCAACTAACTCTTTCTGATCGACCCATGATGCAAATTTCACAGGCCATCCGAGCCACTGCACCAGCACTAATGTTTTACGACCCTTCGTCTTCTTATCTAAAATTTTTTCAACTTTAAATGTCTTGTTTTTACAGACACGTATTTTTTGTAACTCTTCTGCATAAAAAACGCTGTATAAATCCTCCCCATCATAATCGCGCAGTTTGTAGACAGGGGGTTCTCTTGGGATACATGACGAAATCGTAAAATATTCTTGTGTGTAGCTTTCCTCATACCCTTTTGCAAACGGTCCTCTGACTTTAGAAATCCGAACTATATCCCCAATTTTGAATTTAAATATAGGCTTAACACTATGCGGTCTCGTACCCCCATATAGGTTATGTAGCACCAGAGATTCGTTTTCTTTACACACATCAATCGGTCTCATCTTGATGCTTCTGTGATAGCTCGCATAGTATCCTTGCGTAATGTCTTGAAGTATATCGATGTAACGTTTGGAGTTTGTAGCAGTTAAATATCGCCACATTCTACTTTTCAATGTTCGGTTAAACCGTTCGACCACAGAAGCTTTTAATTCTGTGGCGGTGGCAAAATGATGGATGTTGTACTTTTTTGTTAAGTTTTGAAAATGTTTGTTAAAAAACTCCTTTCCTTTATCTGTCTGTAATTTCTGTGATACACTGCCCTCTTTCAGTATGGATTCAAAAGCTTTAGAGACCTCTAGACCACTCTTGTTTTTTAAAGCTCTTGTGTATGCAAACTTACTAAACAGATAGATGCATGTCAAAAGAAAGTGGTTATTGTCATTTAACTTGGCATAAGTGGACATATCAACTAGATCAGCCTGGTATTGCATATCAATGCCATAGACAAAAACCCGATTCCTTTTGTATTTTATTGGTGCTGTTCTGTGTAGTGTATATGCATCCTCGCCAGCAAGCCAGTCTGAAACTTCTTTATCGGTTAAACGAACACCTGTGTCTTTTAAAACGGCTTCTTTTAAACGTTTCCCCCCCCCCCTAAAGAACCAGGATTAGATGGTGTGTAATATATCTTTTTCATTTCTTCGGACATATTGCCGCTTTACGCTCCACAAAAGAATAACACATATGTCTTAACCGTATCAGGTTTTTATTTCTTGAAACCGTGTAAAAACAATACAAAGCAAAAGGTGTCATACAACATCGATGTAGTGTAAAAATTTATACACACCACAGTGTTTTTCTCAATTACATAATCAACCAATGTTTCAATAATTTCACAAACATCCATGTGACTGTTTCTTGTTAACATGTCAACACATAGATCAGTCACATATGTACACATACACAATATATCGGCTATTCTAATACTGCTGCCACATTCAGTTATCAAGTCTAAAATTTTTCTGATAGTTACACAAATTGGATCACCAGCATTAATACATATACGCATCATATCAGTCCATTCATTTGACATAGTTCTCACAACAGACATTTGTTTCTTGAGGTTTGTAAAACGTTTGGTATCAACAGCGCATTTGCTTACAGCAACAGATACATTAGCAGATTCATTAATAATCATATACAACAAGCTGGTCATCTCACATCTAACACGTTGTTTAAGTAGACACTTTGCCAGTCCGGATGCAAAACACGTGTTCCCCATGTTGTTTTTAGAATCACACAGTTTGGATATTACCTTTCCAGCAGTCCACAGCGTCATAAACAATTTGTTTGCTGGTGCCGTCCACTACTTTCTCTCTGATCTCACAAAGTTTTTCCACAATGAAAACCTCGTCCCGCAATTCGTGTAAAATAGCATCCACCGACCCCTGAATCCTCTGGGGATGAACCCTTAAACCACATCGGCTCAATGCTTGAGCAACAATATGCTTAAGGTCAGGTCTCACCAGATTACGGGTCAGTTCATCAAAGTATGCATCAAAGAAATAGGGACCTGGTTCAAACAAACAGGAGTGTCTAATCTGACTGGGGTGATCCACTTCACAACCCAAACAGATTTCTTTTAACCTTTTGTTAATGATGTGTTCCAGAAGGACGACGACTGTTGCTTTTATGATCTTGAATCCGTCAGTACAGAATACAACTGTCTGTGTCGTCAATTCCAGCAAGGGTTGCTGCTCCAGCTATTGCACCAGTGTTACCATATGGAGTTGTAAGGAAGGTCAGGTTGTGATATCCAAGGTCCATACAAAATTTATCTAACCAGCTATTGTCGTAAGATTGGGGGTGGGGCTCACCCATTGTAGCATTGTCATCAGGCATCGCAGGGGTAGACTCAGGGTTGTTGCTGTAGGAGTAGGAGGCAGTTGAAAGTTCTTGAGACATGTTGAATGAATGTAGCATTGTGACGATCCGCAGACTTATTTTAATGACTGTAATACATTGCTATACCCCTACTGTCAGGCTCGAAAATGCTACCCAATTGGCCATCCTGAAATAATATACAAGGATTTTCAAAACATTGAAGATTATTACGGTTTAGTCAAGGCAACCGTCCTTCCGCCGCGGAAGTTGCTTCACCCCATACTGCCTTATAGGACCGGGGGTAAGTTAATGTTTCCACTCTGTAGGACATGTGCTGATCATCAGAATCAGACACAGGCGTGTACGCATACTAACGAGGAAAGATCCATTCATGGGACCTGGGTTAGTATCGAGCTAATAAAAGCTATTGAGAAGGGATATGTAGTGACAAAAATTTACGAAGTCTGGCATTTCCCCCAACGATCTGAGACATTGTTTTGTGATTATGTTAAAACATTTTTACAGTTCAAACAGGAGAGTTCAGGGTTTCCAAAATATGTTGTGACCGATGCTGACAAAGAATCTTATGTAAAAGATTACTTTGAGAGAGAGGGGATTAAGCTTAATCTGGACAAGATTGAGTTTAATGCCGCACGCAGATCAATCATGAAACTTGTGCTGAACGCGCTTTGGGGACGGTTCTCGATGAATGAACATTTGCCGACAACCGAAATACTCACAGACCCTGAACAGTTTGCCCGTCACATTTTTGGCACAGAGTATGACATCAAACATTTCTCATTTGTGTCAGACACTGTTGCAATTGTTCAGTGGGCTTACGCCAATGGGAAAGGGGCACAGACTTGTGACATTAACGTCTTTCTCGGTGCTTTTACAACAGCCCATGCAAGGTTAGAACTTTACGATCTTATGGACAAGTTGGGTGATAGACTGCTTTATTGTGACACCGATTCTGTTATATTCACATCTAAAGATGGTGAATATGAACCACCACTAGGCCCATACCTTGGTGAGCTTACAGATGAAATAGGGGGCGGAGACTACATTTTAGAATTTGCTTCTAGTGGTCCCAAAAGTTATGCGTACCTTACTGCTAACGGTGTGGTCTGTATGAAAGCCAAAGGTATCACATTGAATGCTGTGAACTCTGAGGCCATTAGGTTAGACTCGCTAATCGAACTTGTTAATCAGTATGTGCGAGGAAGGGATGATGACAATTACATTCTCGCACACACAGATAGTATAGTACGAAACAAAAAGCAGTTCACATTACACAATAAGTCAGTTGTGAAAAAATTCAAAGTTGTGTACAACAAACGTGTACTGCTACCTGATCTAACAACAATACCATATGGCTTCTGACAACGTTTTTGGGCACCGAGGGGTGCTAGACCCAAATGGTTTTGATTTCAGATTACAACATCCATTTTCATGTGTGTTAAGTGGTCCTTCTAACTCAGGAAAAACATTTTTTGTGAAAAAGTTGTTGGAGAATGCTAAAAGTGTATTTTCTAAAAATGTTGAAAACATTGTATATATCTATGATTGCTGGCAACCTTTATATGAAGAATTGTTGAAACTGTATGATATTAAATTTATTGAAGGTATACCACAGACTCTGAATGATGATCGATTGTTTCCCACCAACATGACAAATTTTGTAATATTGGATGATGTTATGAAAGACGCTAGTAGCAATTCAGAAGTTGAACGTTTGTTTACCAACTATGTACATCATAGAAACTTGAGTGCCATATATATTGTTCAAAACTTGTTTTTTCAAGGTAAATCCAGCAGGACCATCAGTTTGAATACTAATTATATGGTTTTGTTTAAAAACCCTCGAGACAATACCCAAATTAATGTGTTAGCACGTCAGATGTACCCCAGAAACACAAAATACTTTATGGAGTGTTATGAAAATGCAACCAGCATTCCTTTCGGCTATCTATTTATCGACTTTAAAGCGAAAACACCAGAACAGTACCGTCTCAGAACAGATATACTGTCACAGCATCCAGTTGTGTACATTCAGAAAAGAAAACATTGACATCGAGAGAGCGAATTGAAAAAAAAAATGTCTGCGAAACTTTTAAGAAATCTACCTCTTTTAAAACTGTTATTAAAAGCCAAACCTAAACAAAGATGTGTTATTTTAGAAGCGGCCACAGATGAGCTCATTGTGACATTGTGTGAAGTGGCTCTCAACGTAGTCCATGGTAATATTCCACTAACCGCAACAATATCAGAAACTGAAGAGGAGAAGAAGCAAGATCAAAATTGTTGCAGATAAAAAGATTGGTGTTAGACGTAAAAGACGGTTGATCAACCAGCAAGGTGGCTTTTTATTACCATTATTATCAATAGCTATACCGTATATATCAAGTTTGATTACATCTAAATAAGATTGGTAATTGAGTATGCTGAGAAGATGTTTTTAGTCCCACAACATCAGCTGGATAAACTGAAATCTACAAACACCCGAGAGTCTATACACCAGGTTGTAGAGAATGACTTGGATCTGACCATAAGAAATATTCTGCAAAGGTCTGATCTAGATCCTCATGAAAAAGCTAAGATGTACACTGGTGTTTTACAGATGTTTTTAACTCTATATAGACGAGGGGATAAAGAATCTGCCACAATAACGTTAAGTCTACCACAGCATGACAGTTTTGAAAAAGAAGAAGACACTACATCTAAACGACATGTGAGTGATCGTAGCTATTTAAATGATGTTAAAGATGAGATTTTAAAGAACATACCACAGAGGAGTGTGAAAAACGTTCGTTACATTTTAGATAAAATGTCTAAAACTAAAGACATCACATCATGGAGCGAGTCAGGTGAGTTTGTATTTAAAGGAAGGATAATCCCTGGTTCACACATGCTTGATCTAGTTAAAAGCATTACAGCGCCTCAAAACATTGCTGACGAACGGAGGCCCGATGGTTGGTACGAGTTTTTGGAGGCTTTTGCTAGTTTAAATATGCCTTACTCAGTGGTACCAAATCACCACGTCAGAAATGCAGTTAATTCTTTCAAATCCAATTCAACTCTGACTATAAACAAATCATCTAAGAAGAATAAAAAACAGAAAGCGTATCCGACCACCCCAACACAATCAAAATATACAGAAGACATTGTATTCAAATCACCCACTCTTGACAAAAGCCAGTGGTTACATTTTTAATCGCACTGATTGTATGTATTATTATTGTCATTATTATTATTATTATTTTTTTATTTTATTTATTTTTTTATTTTTTTATCATCATTTGAGAACTTATGACATTATGGGCCCTATTTTAACGATCTGAAACGCAAGTGTCAAAGCGCATGGCGTAAGTAACTTTGTGGGCGGGTCCCGGCGCTATTGCTATTTTCCCGGCGGGATAAATGCCTCTTGCGCCTGGCGCAAATCTAAAAGAGGTTGGTCTGAAGTAGCTTCATTATTCATAGGTGTGGTTTGGGCGTAACGTGAAATAAACCAATCCGAGCGCCATCCAACATACCCTTTAAGAACAGGTGCGCATGGTGCATGACGGATTGTTATTATAGCGGCGGGTTTATTACCAGGCGCGCGCCAGGAGCGTTCACAGCCGATGAGACCGACGTTCTTGTTCTCAGGACAGTGAAAGACAGAAGTGACGTTGTATGTGGATGGGAGAAACTCTTGCACATCAGCGTCGGTTATAGCCTATACGTATATGTTTCTTGCCACTATTGGGCAAACAGGTCTGATCCTTTAGTACTACAATAGCCTTAAGAAATGGGTATTTTGGTTTTTTTCATCTTCATGTAAACCACAATGATTTCCCTCTTGTGTTAATATTTTTCCTTGTTATAATGTATGATTTGCAAAAATAAAAACTACTGCATCTATGTTGATGAGAGAATCAGTAGGCCTATATGCGCGTTGTGTACCCGCTACATTAGCCTATGGCCAAGCATGCGCGCTTAAAATAGCATTATGAACAACGCGCAACGCGCCACTGACTTTAGACCAGTTTTTTTCTGGTCAGTGGCGCAATTGTGTTCTGGAGGTGTAAAATAGCACCAGGGAATGTTTGCGCCGAAACACGCCTCCTTTTTGCGCCGATCCACCCAGGGAGCGCAAGTTCATTTCCTAGTTTACCGACGTGCGTCTGTGGAGGGGAAAATCCCGCTTTGCGCGCGTGCAAAATAGGAATGAGACATGCGTTTGTGTATAAAGTCATTTGCGCCGGGTGCAAGATAGGGCCCATTGAATGTTATGCATGTGTAATAAAAGATGTTTTTTTAAAGAAAACACATTTCTGCTCAATAGTTTTTTGTTTTTCTTATTTATTGTAAAAAAAGATTAAGCATGAGACATGAACATTTCACCAATTTGCACACACTGTATACATTTGAAAACATTGTCATTACATCAAACTCGTTTCAGTTTTTTCACAAATAGTGTCACCTTTTTGTCGTTTTTAACAAGATGGTGGCTATACAATTTCATCACATATCCATAATCAAACCCCTTTGCCATGTGATAGAGATAGCCAACCAATGTTCTCCTGGGAGTCCTGAAGGATGTGTGTTGATTAAAACCATTGCTGGTAGTTTTGTTAAAGGGGATTTAGGTAGATGGTCACACGGTAGCACTCCAAGAAAATATGTATTGCATGAGACCTTATCCATGATGGCCGTAAGCTGTACAGTGTTCATTTTAATGTATCAATAGTAATCAATAAGGACCTGTCGACGATTTGACACTTCAATCATGCTGTCAAATATTGAGTAAACAATTATGTTTATCGCCCGCAGTAGTGGCTGTCTAAAACGGGCTTCTAGTCTAATATTCCCACTTTTGATAAGTGATACATGCTGACCACACTCCTCATCTGGTGTGAAATTGAATTCGTAAAGTGTATAGCCATGCAGAAAATCCTCCCTATCAATACATAGAGCCTGATTTTTTAGATGTCTTCCAGAAGCCAATACTAACTGGTAAAACTCCCGCACTGCAGAACCATTTTCATAATGTGGTTGCAATGGCTTTCCTGGTATTTGAACTCCACCTGCATAAATAGCCATATATTCTAAATTAAAATTCTTAAAGGCAAATGGGTTTTTATCATAAGCCCCAACAAATGCATCATCAACCATTCCTATAATCATTGATTTTGGTAGAGTCCCTAAAAATAAGTTTTCTTGATTGCATACACGTGAACCAGCGGGTATTGAGAAGTTTTTCAGACACACTCTGTCAATGGGGTATTTGGCAGTGGTTGTGAGTAGAGCTTGTGCATGAGCCAGTCTCACGGCTGGCGACATTGTCACTTTTTTCACAAATAGCGATGCAGACACAATGTTCACTTTATAAGCTGTAGCATTACTCCTCATCAGACAGAATTCGTCTTTACCCCTTGTCATGCGAATTCTAATGTCCAATCCGTTAAGCAAAAGCTTCCCTTGAAAGAAGATATCACCGTGAATAGGTGCTAGTAGTTCAACCACATTACTAGCATTGGTGAATGCCGCTCTCTTCGTCAGACCACGATTTCCTCCACTTGGGTCGGCATCATCCATCATTGAAGCTGTATCTTTATAAAAGAGCCCTGCTGAGAAAAGCGTTTCAAGCGCATCTTTACCATAATTGGTAAGGCATTCTATAATGCAGCGATAGGGATAGCTACTGCTGCTCTGAGAAATTAATTGATCTCCAAGTGACACATCCACTTGCGAGAAAAGAGACGCTGACGGATAATTCACGAAACCTACAGGATCGCCGTCTGCCGTGGGCGAGCCGTCTGGTTTGGTGATTTTGACACGCAAAAACACCATTGTGTTGTTTAGATCTATGTAATCCTCTCCATTCCCCGCAATAAAAAACTCCAGTGGTGATGTGTCCGAAATCGCGGATAACGGTAAAACTTCTATATAAGTGTTTTTTTCAATCGATGTTTGTGTTAGCGGTACAGTAAACAGATCCAGTTCGGACTTTAAACACTCTTCGGACATATTGTGTAGTAATGCCATGATCTAGAAATTTGTTTTAACAGATGTCCTTGATCTTTTTGAAGCAGCTCCCTTAGTTGTACCCTGGCGCTTACGCTTTACAACTGATGATTTCTTGGGAGGTCTTTTTGTTTTCTTCGGCTTCTGGCCACTCCTTCGCACACCCGGTGGCCTAGTTGCGCTTTTACGAGCCATTACCATTAGCCCCGATCCGTCTTGAGTATCGTGGTTGTTATTAAAAGACCGTGACAACGTATTACTAACAACGTCACTTAGTATGTTTTTGGCAGCCGATTTAAGATGCGGTTTGGCTATGTTAAATCCTCGTTTTAGTAACGGTATAGCCATTCTAAAGAGACCACGAAAAATGCCCCCCAAACCACCGCCATACATAACACCACCACCTACATAACCGGGCAGTCCGTTGCCCGCCTGGTTCTGGTAATAGGCAACATAACGCACATTGTCGACATTGTGATTATTGTAATATACCATTTTTAAATATGATTTACAGGCCTGAAGTGAAGTTTAATGCATACTTTCCCATAAGAAAATGGGACGTGCTGATTTTGATCGTCCTTCACTTCTATAACAATATCAGTGATGACGGATTTATTGACAGACGCGTAGTGGGGTTTGTCGTATCGAACACTGACTGTGTCGTTGTTACCACCTGTTATTTGTACACACTCCAGGAGTGGTACAAAGGCATCCCCCACAGTTTGGTAGCATATAATATCCGTGTAGATATAAAGAGTATAGAAACCCCCGTGTATGTCTGACTGATGTATGGCGTGTGTTACAACATCCTTTTCAAAATTAGTTTTTTCTGGATTTGTTTTTTGCAGAATAGAATCTCCTATAGGGACACCTGGTTTCAAACCTAAAATGATGGCTAGTTTACCATGGAATGTTATTGAAATGTTAGGTTTTGCTTTCAAAAACACTTTGTTTTTTACATGGTCATAGCCGAATACACCATGCGGTGCCACTAAATCATTTATTGCACTAACTAGAGTTGTGACTTCATCGTAATACCCTGTTCTTATTGGAATGCGTAGTTTCGATAAGCTGGTCTTCTTCACATCTATTCCATGGCGTATGTTATTAGCATATTTTTCACCGTCAGCAGTGGTAGGTCCTATGTTTATCTCGAAAACTGCATCGTTACTGTTAAAGGTGTACCAGCTCCTAGGATATTCAATTTGAACAAGTCCTACCTCCCATTCTCCTTTTATATTTATAGGGATAGCCAGTCTTTTTCTATAATTTGATATTTTATTATCAGGGTATACGGACTGTGACGTGTTGCAGGGTAGTGTAACGTAAAACCCTCCTTCTGCCATGTCTGCTTTTTATACATCTGTGTACATCTTGTGATTGTCATTTGTTTTATGGTGCCTGTACATCAACTAACTCTTTCTGATCGACCCATGATGCAAATTTCACAGGCCATCCGAGCCACTGCACCAGCACTAATGTTTTACGACCCTTCGTCTTCTTATCTAAAATTTTTTCAACTTTAAATGTCTTGTTTTTACAGACACGTATTTTTTGTAACTCTTCTGCATAAAAAACGCTGTATAAATCCTCCCCATCATAATCGCGCAGTTTGTAGACAGGGGGTTCTCTTGGGATACATGACGAAATCGTAAAATATTCTTGTGTGTAGCTTTCCTCATACCCTTTTGCAAACGGTCCTCTGACTTTAGAAATCCGAACTATATCCCCAATTTTGAATTTAAATATAGGCTTAACACTATGCGGTCTCGTACCCCCATATAGGTTATGTAGCACCAGAGATTCGTTTTCTTTACACACATCAATCGGTCTCATCTTGATGCTTCTGTGATAGCTCGCATAGTATCCTTGCGTAATGTCTTGAAGTATATCGATGTAACGTTTGGAGTTTGTAGCAGTTAAATATCGCCACATTCTACTTTTCAATGTTCGGTTAAACCGTTCGACCACAGAAGCTTTTAATTCTGTGGCGGTGGCAAAATGATGGATGTTGTACTTTTTTGTTAAGTTTTGAAAATGTTTGTTAAAAAACTCCTTTCCTTTATCTGTCTGTAATTTCTGTGATACACTGCCCTCTTTCAGTATGGATTCAAAAGCTTTAGAGACCTCTAGACCACTCTTGTTTTTTAAAGCTCTTGTGTATGCAAACTTACTAAACAGATAGATGCATGTCAAAAGAAAGTGGTTATTGTCATTTAACTTGGCATAAGTGGACATATCAACTAGATCAGCCTGGTATTGCATATCAATGCCATAGACAAAAACCCGATTCCTTTTGTATTTTATTGGTGCTGTTCTGTGTAGTGTATATGCATCCTCGCCAGCAAGCCAGTCTGAAACTTCTTTATCGGTTAAACGAACACCTGTGTCTTTTAAAACGGCTTCTTTTAAACGTTTCCCCCCCCCCCCCCCTAAAGAACCAGGATTAGATGGTGTGTAATATATCTTTTTCATTTCTTCGGACATATTGCCGCTTTACGCTCCACAAAAGAATAACACATATGTCTTAACCGTATCAGGTTTTTATTTCTTGAAACCGTGTAAAAACAATACAAAGCAAAAGGTGTCATACAACATCGATGTAGTGTAAAAATTTATACACACCACAGTGTTTTTCTCAATTACATAATCAACCAATGTTTCAATAATTTCACAAACATCCATGTGACTGTTTCTTGTTAACATGTCAACACATAGATCAGTCACATATGTACACATACACAATATATCGGCTATTCTAATACTGCTGCCACATTCAGTTATCAAGTCTAAAATTTTTCTGATAGTTACACAAATTGGATCACCAGCATTAATACATATACGCATCATATCAGTCCATTCATTTGACATAGTTCTCACAACAGACATTTGTTTCTTGAGGTTTGTAAAACGTTTGGTATCAACAGCGCATTTGCTTACAGCAACAGATACATTAGCAGATTCATTAATAATCATATACAACAAGCTGGTCATCTCACATCTAACACGTTGTTTAAGTAGACACTTTGCCAGTCCGGATGCAAAACACGTGTTCCCCATGTTGTTTTTAGAATCACACAGTTTGGATATTACCTTTCCAGCAGTCCACAGCGTCATAAACAATTTGTTTGCTGGTGCCGTCCACTACTTTCTCTCTGATCTCACAAAGTTTTTCCACAATGAAAACCTCGTCCCGCAATTCGTGTAAAATAGCATCCACCGACCCCTGAATCCTCTGGGGATGAACCCTTAAACCACATCGGCTCAATGCTTGAGCAACAATATGCTTAAGGTCAGGTCTCACCAGATTACGGGTCAGTTCATCAAAGTATGCATCAAAGAAATAGGGACCTGGTTCAAACAAACAGGAGTGTCTAATCTGACTGGGGTGATCCACTTCACAACCCAAACAGATTTCTTTTAACCTTTTGTTAATGATGTGTTCCAGAAGGACGACGACTGTTGCTTTTATGATCTTGAATCCGTCAGTACAGAATACAACTGTCTGTGTCGTCAATTCCAGCAAGGGTTGCTGCTCCAGCTATTGCACCAGTGTTACCATATGGAGTTGTAAGGAAGGTCAGGTTGTGATATCCAAGGTCCATACAAAATTTATCTAACCAGCTATTGTCGTAAGATTGGGGGTGGGGCTCACCCATTGTAGCATTGTCATCAGGCATCGCAGGGGTAGACTCAGGGTTGTTGCTGTAGGAGTAGGAGGCAGTTGAAAGTTCTTGAGACATGTTGAATGAATGTAGCATTGTGACGATCCGCAGACTTATTTTAATGACTGTAATATGTGGGAGGGGTTAAGAGGCGGTCTTTGTTGGTGGTAACGCCTTGTTCCGGGTGAAACAATTTCATCTTTACAGAACTGTAACGATTGTACATGTTGCACCATCTAAACATCTTGTCTATGCATGTAAATATGCTGTCAAGCACATTTACATCTTTCCACTTAAACAGAAATGTCATATCGTAGCAGCTGTGATGCTCAGATTCAATAATAGGCCAAGTAGGATCACTGAGCCTTGTCTTATTGTAGCAGCAAAAAATGTAAACACAATCCTCTGGTAGCTTTTTACTGTGATCCCCGACCACGCGAAATCTCGTGTTAGGAGCTATACCGTCCCACTCTGATATATACAACGGATCATTACCACAGTCGTTCAAATCTCTCCAAACATTGTTGAAAAACAGAGACCAGTCTTTGTCTTCAAAAATCAGATATGGAGTCTCCAATGTAAATTTGTCGCCAACTTCCGCCATGTAGAGTTTCACTGTACGCAACACTTTGTCAAATACATATCGCACCATACGACCACCATCCAAAGAGAATTCGCGTTTCACATATCCACCGTCTTCATGAAGAAACTTTGTCAAGCTAACATGATGCTTCTTCCTTGGAGCAAATGTTAGATCATCTCTCAGTTCAACGCGTCCTCTTGTCGGCGAAATGCACATAACCTTTCTAGTGGTTTTAGGTGTTCTCGGAGTAGCCATTGTATCGGTAAATCTTGTAGAAGAATTGTCGTCTGTGTTCAGTAGCATGTGTCCTAACTGTATTTAAACAATCATCAGTATGATGTAGGTAGTGACGTATTTGTAGTAAGGTTGTTAGTCCAGGAAGGATTGTACTATAAAAACAAAAAGGGCCAATAGCAATTTGCACAGTGTGACACCATTAAAGAGTCATAAGATCTTACCGGACATAAAGGAACCTGTCACACAACCATAAATCAGAAAACACCGGTTACATGATACAAGAACACTATGATCGTTGTAACTGACACCTGTCAGTCATTAACTGATTTTTAAGGCCATAAATCACATCATAAATCATAAAAAGTGACACAACGTTTATGATACCACTACTATTAAAGACAAAACCGACTATGTTTTGACTATTATACTCACGAAGACCGAAATTGTCACAGTTTTGCATGTTATCCGTGAAAAATAACTTTTGTTACTGGCCAGCTGTTCTTGAGGCGGATTTTCTATGAATGTGCTCATAGAAAATCATCCCACAGAGCGCGCGAGCGCTGATTAGTTTAAAATCGCTTGAATGTTTAAACTGGTAAGACTAAAAAGACGCGCAAATGGTAAACTTCATTCACGATGCACTGCTGGCCACTGCTGATGCACTGCTGCGGCCCCTTTTCCACCAGGGCATTTTGAGAACCGGTTCGGAGCCGGTGCCTGCGCGCGAACCAGTTCTGTATTCCATCATGCCCCGAGACTGGGCACAATGGCTAAGAAAAGGTATTAGAACTATAGGTGATCTGCTGGAGGGAGACAAAAGTCACGATCCTCTGAATTGGATGGGCTATGTACAGTCTGCTTTTAGCCCACCGGCGAAATCGAGGCAATCAGTGGTCTACGTTTAACGGCTTGGCTATAGCCCTGATTTAGACCAGCGATTAGTATAGCCAAAATAAAATCTTACAATTTTTTACTTGTTTTTCACCCACGCAGCTTCATGTTTGCTGTCACAGTCACACTTTAATAAAAATCTACGGTTTTATTTGACTGTCTTTCTTTTTAAATTAAATAAAAATGCAATTACATTTCTCAACAGCCCTACTGAGACATGACTGCTGACAATGCGAGACTTGATAGCACAGATCACCGGTCACGCGATCGACCATTTTCAAATAATTTAAAGGGTACATATCATGCTTTTAAATCATTCATTTTTACTTATAAATCATACATTTGTGGTCTATATAAAGCATAACTGCAATGCTTGGGTCTGAATTCCTCATTATTATAGCTCAACAGGCCCCTTTTCTACCCCTTTTCTGATGTGCTTCTGTGAGCAACCCGTTTCGAAGCGCCCCCTTTAAATAAAAAGGAGTTGCGTCTTTCCCCGCCCGCTCTCCAGGTCGCTGAGTTCACGTTCGGTTCAACTCCCCGCGTTCAGCCATTATTGTAGTTTGATAAGAGATATAAGATTACTATAGTTTCAAAGAACATTTTTATTCACACGTTAACAAAATGTCAACAACGGAAGACTTGTCCATCAAGCGTTACGTATTCGAGCCAGAACGAGCGATTTGAAAAAGACGACGACAAACCTGCAGAACAACGTCTTCATATGGATGCAGTGGTATGTAAAGTTAAGTTAACTATGTTGTGTTATTAGTGAAAGTCGACTATTTCTCTTGTTAAAACAAGCACTCTGACAAGATAAATGACTGCGGTCTGATCTTACCACTAAAAATCTGTATGATAATAATATGATAACTTGCGTTTAGAAAGCGTCAGAAAACACAGCAGCTAATGATAGAAGGAATTTACACCTCATTCAGACGAAGTCGATCGGCAAACCATTCTTTATACTGGCGGAGGTTGTTGGATTGGGGATCCTTGAAGTGCTTCAGGTCACTACATCCAACAACTGAACATTTTGACTAGCCCTCCCGTAACTTCCAGGTAACTTCTGCATCATTGAGCTTGGACTACAAAATCGGAGCGAGAAATAATAATGGCGGATTGCTCGAAGTGTTGGACTGGTAGTCAATGTCCTTATTTGTCAGTTCCGCTGCAAATACTGTGACGTAATTGTTCAAAAAACGTAATAGACAACAGGAAAATCTGAACAGGTTGAAAAATATGACCAAAACAGAATATAAAGATATAAACGAAGCACCTGAAGAGAATAATTTCATCTTTTCTGTACTTATAAACACTCCAAATATACAACAAAATGCATTTAAGGGCTAAAAAAGTGGATTTTGCATGATATGTCTCCTTTAAACGAGGCAGAGCATTGCATTCAGCTGACGGTCGACGACAACAGGTAAAATACATTCCCACTTTTGTCTTAGGCATCTGTGTTTTCATTTTGACGTGTTAATTTTTTAGATAAATTATTTGTTATCATGTGTTGTTGGAATCGTGACATTTTAGCGGGTAACAGTGTATCATGGTACATGCACGTGTAGGCCTAACGTTACTGAATCCAAAGCTGTAAACACGAAACACATGCAACCTATTATAAAGTGTTATGAAAGCCACAATTATATTTGGCTCTTTTCTTTAGATCATTGTGATATGAAAATAGCATTTCCTTGCTAAATCTCTCATCTTTTAAGTCCATCATTGAATAAATTATAAAATTGAATTTGTCTGAACATTGGCTTGTTAGAGAGCATAAGCTAATAGAGTAGAATAATGTTTTTTATTGTACAAGTACAATAAGATGAAGTTTCATTCAAAATGGCTTTCTTAATTCTAGTTTGAAACTTTCAAATTAATTTTATAATACAGCATAAAAATACAAATGATTGGCTATATAAAATAAGCAAATCTAAAAAGTATCCGGCAGTATATCAATAATGCAAATAGCTCAGATGTGCATTAAAACCTAAACAGAACACAAGAACACACACACACACACACACACACACACAAAACGTACAGGTACTTTCAACAATGCTTTTCTTGTGCTAATTATTTTTTTTTTATTTGGCAGATGCTGTAATGACCAACTTCCCAGCAGCAACAGAGTTTTATATTTTATTATCTTAAGTTGTTCATGTTAAAATAATTTTATATTTTTAATTTTAATATTTGGTTTGGTAATTTTTATGTTTTGAAGTTACGTAATGTTGTTCTTTTGCTAAATAAAGTCTTTATATATATATTTTTTTGGAATGGCTTGTCATTTATGAGAACCTGTTATATTTGAGTGAAAAGAATCTTTTAACCATTTTGTTGTCTATTGCATGTATATATAGTCGCTTCATAGTTGTCTAATTGATGACTAGTCTATTCTTGGGCTACATTTAGACGTCTATTAGATTTTCACTGACAGCCCAATTTTAGCCTTGTTTTAGCCTAGACCCATATGCACCACTGTCTATTAGACGTATAAATGTAGTCGTTCAATAGCCGTCTAATTGTTGACTATAGTCTATTCTTGGGCTATGGTTAGACGTCTATTCTTGGGCTATGGTCAGACGTCTATTAAATTTTCACTGACAGCCCAAATTTAGCCTTGATTTAGCCTAGACGTCTGGGCTATGTTTTGACGGCTATTAGACGTCTTTTAGACACAAAATTGCTTGCTGGGGTCATACGATGATATCAAAAGAAAATTTAACTTGGAGGGTCCTGACCATTTTTGGAAGTATTTACAAATCAGAGATTGTTTGAAAGGAAGTGTTAGGTTATTAAATGGGAAAAATCCTATAGAGACCTTTCTGCTACTACCAGGGGCGTCACTAGGCCCTTTTTAGGGGGGCTTCAGCCCCCCTAAATTTATGCCCAGCCCCCCTAAAAAAATGTGATTAATATGCTACACAAATTCGTGTTCGCTTCAGTCTTGTTTTTATCAGATTCAGCGCGTTCTACATCTTAAATCAGTGGCGCCGAGCAGAGAGCACGTCAAAAAGAGAGGAAATTGTGTGTGTGTTCATCTGAGCCCATTGGTCTGTCACTGCTCGTCAATGTCAGAATATTTGAGATGACTAATCAAATCAAAGTAGGCGGGCTTTACAGTACATTCACAGAAGCTGAGCGCGAATTTTAGCAGCACGACTCGACTTCAGTGCACGGGCAAGTGCGAGATATAAGTGCGAGATGTAAGTAGCTAAACTTATAACGTTATATATTTGACAGTTTTTTGAGGTCATAAATGTTAAAAGAATGATAAACAAAAAATTATCAGGAAAACTAGTTTCATCTAATTTCGCCCTTTTGAACTGAAATTAGGCACGTCAGCCTAATGTAATTCGTTTAATGTCATTGTGAGACAAGAAACGTTAACAAATCCGTTTTCATCATGTAAGGTACATGATTAATAATGAATGTGTAGCCTACATATTGAAAATATAATACAAATTGTAGTAAATAAAAAAAGCTCAGCTTTAGGATGGGGAGAGAAAGGGCACGATGAGGAGACAAGCGAGATGATGAGAGAGCAGGTATTAACAAATACTGACATAGTTTTAAAGTTATTTCTTTCTTTTTTTTGGTCTTCAAACGTCTTGAAATGCACATATCAGAGATTAAAAAAATTTAACCCCCAAACCTCCACCTCAAATGTAGGACCTCTTTGGTTATAAAACCCTGCCCACAGCCCTGTATAGGCATCAGAATCAGAACCAGAAAGCGTTTTATCCCAAGTGAGCTTTTTTTTTTTTTTACAAAAATGAAAAGCCTAATTATCAGTCAAAGCTCAACTTTAGGAGGGCAAGAGACAGGCCAAGAGAAAAACATAGAGAAAAGGAGTGTGATGAGGAGAGAAAAATAATCAGCTGCCCACTGACATGGTTTTATAAAAAAAAAATAAATAAATTAAAAAAATGCTTTCAAAACATCTTAAAATGGACATAATAGTTCAGAGAATCCAAAATTTTCCCGGGGAAACCCCGAACCCGAACTACCACAACTCAAATCCAGCACTACAGTGATTATAAAACCCTGCAATTGCATGGTAATGAAAGTGAGCATTAGACCCTAAATTAAACGTTTACCTTGTTTTTTTTTTTATTTAATTTTTTTTAATCATACCCTTCATTGGGGGCTAAGCCCAAGGAAAATCCTAGAATCGCCCCTGGCTACTACCTCCACTACTGTCCAAAGCCTCAAAATGGTATAATATCTGCCCCTGGGTTAAAAACAATACAAGTAAAAGTCTGAAAGTAATATGGGAAAGAGATTTAGGATGTGCAATGGATGATGAGACATGGGATTCTATTCTGTCAAATAGTCAAGTCAAGTCAAATCACATATAGCGCTTTTCACAATACAGATTGTATCAAAGCAGCTTTACAGTGATAACATGAAAGGAGTACAACACAGATCGATAATATTGTTAAATATTAAATAATCCTAAATAATCCTGACTAAGCAAGCCAAAAGCAAGCCAAAAGCAAGGCGACAATGGCAAGGAACCAAAACTCCATCAGATTGGATGGAGAAAAAACCTTGGGAGAACCCAGGCTCAGTCGGGGCCAGTTCTCCTCTGGCTTACATTCATATTTTTATATATAAGTATTTCACGAGTTCACACTTACATCAATTAAACAGAGAAAAGATTATGCGTATTTGGCGTGCTGTCCGGGGGGAGGGCTCCGAGCTCGGATTTCTGCCCGAACCCAGAGTGCTCCCCCCGTTGTGGTAAGAGTATTTAGGACAAGAAGTGAGGAGATGGGGTGGTGGAGGGATGCTGTTAAACTGTCAATGAGTTGAGGTAAGTTTGTTGTGTATATATACACCTCTAACTTGTTGATTGGGTTGATTAACAGAGTGTGCTCCACTCATGTCTAATTAGGCTTGATTACCTGAATGTGCTCCACATGTGTTTAATTATCTGAACGTGCTCCTCCCGAACTTTGTTAATAAAACATAATTTCACGAGTTCACACTTACATCAATTAAACAGAGAAAATATTATGCGTATTTGGCGTGCTGTCAGGGGGGAGGGCTCCGAGCTCGGATTTCTGCCCGAACCCAGAGTGCTCCCCCAAAAGCAAAAGAGCAAAGGACAGCCGCCACACTAAAGACCCCCCAAAACGCAGAAATTTGGCGGGCTGGCGTTTTGGGAGAGGGGCGGGGGCTCGTACCGTTCTCGACGGGAGCAGCTCACTGCGTCGGACGGGCGAGCCCTACCGGCCTATGGATGAGGAACGGCGTGATTTACATCTCCTGACCAGGAGGGCCCTTGTTGCCTCTGGCGGGAGCAGGTCACTGCGCTGGGCGGACAGGCCCTACTAGCTGATGAATGAGGGGCAGCAAGTTTTGGCAATGCCTGACCAGGAGGGCCCGATTAGCTTCCGACGGGAGCAGCTCACGGCGTCGGGCTGGTGGGCCCTTCTGGCCGACGGCAGAGTGTGTGCGTTTTTTGAAAACTCAGACTGGAGATTTCTTTATGTGTCCGCTGGCAAATCGATACCTGTTGGATGGGAAAGAGGAAACAGATGAATGCTACGTCCGCTGGGAGACCAATGCTCGCTGGACGGAGAGGGAGGAAATATAGATGCATGAAGCGTCCGCTGGGAGACCAATGCTCGCTGGACAGAGAAAGAGGAAACATAGATGCATGCAACGTCCGCTGGGAGACCAATGCTCGCTGGACAGAGAAAGAAGAAACATAGATGCACGAAACGTCCGCTGGGAGACCAATGCTCGCTGGACAGAGAAAGAGGAAACATAGATGCATGAAACGTCCGCTGGGAGACCAATGCTCGCTGGACAGAGAAAGAGGAAACATAGATGAATGAAACGTCCACTGGGAGACCAATGCTCGCTGGACAGAGAAAGAGGAAACATGGATGCATGCAACGTCCGCTGGGAGACCAATGCTCGCTGGACAGAGAAAGAGGAAACATAGATGCATGCAACGTCCGCTGGGAGACCAATGCTCGCTGGACAGAGAAAGAGGAAATATAGATGCATGAAACGTCCGCTGGGAGACCAATGCTCGTTGGACAGAGAAAGAGGAAACATAGATGCATGAAACGTCCGCTGGGAGACCAATGCTCGCTGGACAGAGAAAGAGGAAACATAGATGCCTGCAACGTCCGCTGGGAGACCAATGCTCGCTGGACAGAGAAAGAGGAAACATAGAAGCATGAAACGTCCACTGGGAGACCAATGCACGCTGGACAGAGAAAGAGGAAACATAGATGCATGCAACGTCCGCTGGGAGACCAATGCTCACTGGACAGAGAAAGAGGAAACATAGATGCATGCATTGTCCGCTGGGAGACCAATGCTCGCTGGACAGAGAAAGAGGAAACATAGATGCATGAAACGTCCGCTGGGAGACCAATGCTCGCTGGACAGAGAAAGAAGAAACATAGATGCATGAAACGTCCGTTGGGCGACCAATGCTCGCTGGACAGAGAAAGAGGGACCATAGATGCATGCAACGTCCGCTGGGAGACCAATGCTCGCTGGACAGAGAAAGAGGAAACATAGATGCATGCAGCGTCCGCTGGGAGACCAATGCTCGCTGGACAGAGAAAGAGGAAACATAGATGCATGCAACGTCCGCTGGGAGACCAATGCTCGCTGGACAGAGAAAGAGGAAACATAGATGCATGCAACGTCCGCTGGGAGACCAATGCTCGCTGGACAGAGAAAGAGGAAACATAGATGCTGAAACGTCCGCTGGGAGACCAATGCTCGCTGGACAGAGAAAGAGGAAACATAGATGCATGCAACGTCCGCTGGGAGACCAATGCTCGCTGGACAGAGAAAGAGGAAACATAGATGCATGAAACGTCCGCTGGGAGACCAATGCTTGCTGGATAGAGAAAATCATCAATTAGGGGTTTTAACGGGAATATATTAATTCTGAAAAGTGAGGTACTGGAGAGAAGACATCGCTGCAGCAGCAGTAGAGAAACTTACCTGGAGAAATGGAGCTCCTGCAGGAGCAAAGGATACGTCACTGCTGTGTCAGTGGAGAAACTTAGCCAGAGAAACAGAGCTCCTGAGCAAATTGACTTATGGTGTGAGGCCGAGCGCAGGGATGGGTAGACTGGGGCATGGCGGGCCGATGCTCTATTTCTTGAGCGTTAAGCAAAGACGTGAAGAAGAGCTGTGATAAAATACTTGCAAAATTATGCGCACCTGAAGTTTAAGTGGCCGAGCAAAGATAGCAATTCACGTTTAGTGGACGGGATTTTATTTATTTATTTACCCATGGTTTTGAAAAACCTATTTTCTCAATTTAGTTTATTTTCATAATTTCTATGGGTCACATTCCCTGCCGATTTGTTTCGTTCTGAAACAGAAAAACCAACAGTGTGCGTTTAAAATTACCTTCTTCAAAATTAAAAATACATATAAAATGTAAAATGCTAGAACTTTAGTTTCGAAGCGATTTTTGTGAATAAATTCCAGTATAGTGTTAACGAAGGGTTCTTAATGATTCTGTGCAATCTGCACTTAATGTGCAATCTACTGTTTATGTGTGAGTATATGCTATAAGGAAGTATCGCGTTAATGAACGGCAAATCATTTGTACAAACTTTTTAAAACGCGTGTTCCCCCATTTAAAAATTAGTATCCAGATAACAAAAACCTGATTCAAAAAACGTGATTCAACGACTGAAGCGATGCTAAGTTCAATCAGGGACAGAAAAGTTTTTGAGCTAAGCACTCACAGAGCTGACCCGGCAGCTGTTGAGAGTGTGGACTGGCCGGGACTGAATCTGCAGCGCGGCTTACGGGCCTGCTGCGGTGGCCTGGCGCTAGAGAAAGGCTTGTTCCTTCACGTTAAGAGGACAGCATTGCCTTATTGTCCATTTCGCTATGGCAGGAAATATTTAATGGTCCGGTTTCAGAAATTCGCGGAAGTAGATTGCAAATGTTTCGCCCCTGGGTAGCGAGGACCCGTTTGTTTGGCCTGACACCCACAAGATAATAGCAGAGGATTGCGGCAAAGATTCCTAATTCAGAAGGACGAAAGATTCTTCATCAAACGGGAATGCGGTGGATTGTAGGGCGAGAGAAGGTCCGTTAAGTACATAGGAGCTAAACTATTTAGGGCTTTATAGGTCAGTAGTAGTACTTTGTATAGTTGATACGGAACTTAATAGATAACCAGTGCAGAGATGATAAAATCGGTGTTATATGATCATATTTTCTTGTAAGAACTCTAGCAGCTGCATTCTGTACTAACTGTAGCTTGTTTATTGAGGATGCAGGACAACCGGCTAATAAAGCATTGCAGTAATCTAGTCTCGAGGTCATGAATGCATGAACTAACTTTTCTGCATCAGAGAGAGATAGCATGTTACGTAGCTTAGCAATGTTTCTAAGGTGGAAAAAGGCTGTCCTTGTAACATATGAAACATGATTTTCGAAAGATTAGTTGCGGTCTAGTATAACACCCAGGTCTTTTACTGTAGTGGATAGCGTAACAGGACATCCGTCTATACTAAAGTTTTGTTGTAAGAGATTTTGTGAGTGGTTTTTTGGACCAATAAGTAATACCTCCATTTTATCTGAATTTAATGGCAGGAAGTTACGCGTCATCCAGCATTTTACATCTTTGAGACACTCTGTCAATTTAGATGAGTTAGTGTTTTCGTCTGGTCGTGATGAAATATATAATTGAGTGTCGTCAGCGTAACAGTGGAAATTAATTCCATGTTTTCTTATAATATTACCAAGTGGCAGCATATATATTGAGAATAGCAGAGGGCCTAAAACCGATCCTTGCGGTACTCCATAGTCTACTGACGTTATCTTTGATTTTTCCCCGTTTAAACAGACAAAATGATAACGGTCCGATAAATATGATCTGAACCAGCTTAATGCCTGTCCTTGAACACCAGTGTAGTTTTGTAGTCGATCCAAGAGTATTTTATGATCTATAGTGTCGAACGCAGCGCTGAGATCAAGTAGGACCAGTATTGAGATACAGCCTTGGTCAGAAGCTAAAAGTAAATCATTTGTAATTTTAATTAGCGCAGTTTCAGTGCTATGATGCGGTCTGAATCCTGACTGGAATTTTTCATCCATATCATTTTCTTGCAAAAAAGAGCATAGTTGAGCAGACACAACTTTTTCTAGTATTTTGGACATAAATGGAAGATTTGAAATGGGTCTGTAATTCGCTAACTTATTTGGGTCTAATTGTGGTTTCTTAATGAGAGGTTTTATTACTGCCAGCTTGAATATTTTTGGAACATGACCTAAAGATAGAGACGAGTTAATAATATTGAGGAGAGGCTCTTCCACTACAGGTAATAGTTCTTTTAGTAGTTTAGTGGGTATTGGATCTAATAGACATGTTGTTGGTTTAGATGCAATGATAAGTTAATTTAGCTCCTCCTGTCCTATCACTGTAAAGCGGTGTAGTTGTTCTAGAGGGGCCATAATTGCGGCTGAATCATAGGACACCATAGAGGATTGTACATTTATAATTGTGTTTCGGATGCTTTCTATTTTCTCGTTGAAGTAATTCATAAAATCATTACTGCTAAACTGTAACGGTATATTTTGCTCTGGTGATGTCTGTTTGTTTGTTAGTCTAGCCACGGTGTTAAATAAAAACCTTGGGTTATTTTGGTTATTTTCGATTAGTTTGCGGAGATGCTCAGCCCTGGCTGTTTTTAGAGCCTTTTTATAACGTGACATACTGTCTTTCCACGCGATTCTAAAGACCTCTAAGTTAGTTTGTTTCCATTTACACTCTAACTTACGGGTTTCTCTCTTGATAGTGTACGTATCACTGTTGTACCAGGATGCTTTAGTTTTCTCTCTAACCTTTTTAAATCTAATTGGTGCAACAATATCTAATGTACTAGTGAAAATGGTGCTCAAACTGCTAGTCATTTCCTCTAATTCATCTGTTTGTTTGGGTTCACTTAGCAATTTAGATAGATCAGGTAAGGTATTTGAGAATCTATCTATAGTGGTTGGAAGGATTGTTCTGCCTGGTCTGTAACGTGGCGCAACATGACATATTTCAGCAGTGCGTATTATACAAGTCACCATGTAATGATCAGTGACGTCATTGTTTTGCGGTATAATATCTATATCAGTTGGATCGGTTCCATACACTGTAAAAATGAATATGCTTTATCTAATCAATAAAATTGTGGCAACAGATTACAAGCAATATTATTTATTAAACTAAACAAATTAGAATTGAGTAATAGTTAATCAAATTAACATTCTAATTAATTCTAATTTGTACAATTTAATTAATAATATTGCTTGTAATATGTTGCCACATTTTTATTGATTAGATAAAGCATGTTATTTTTTTCAGTGTACGATATAATTAAATCTAGTGTATGATTAGACGATGAGTGGGACCACTGACGTTTTGTTTGACCCCAAAGGAGTTTAATAAGTCTGTAAACGCAGCACCTAAAGCATCATTCATTTGTATTATCTACGTGAATGTTAAAATCTCCAACAATTATTGCTTTATCGACATTCACCAATAGATCTGAGAGAAAGTCTGCAAACTCTTTTAGGAAATCAGCATATGGCCCTGGAGGTCTATATACAGTAGCCAAGGCTAGAGATAATATGGATTTCCTTCTTACATCTAAGAGCGTAACATTTAGCACAAGTACTTCAAATGAATTAAACCTGTGACCTGTTTTCTGAATAACATTAAAAATATCTTTATAGATTGTTGCAACACCGCCGCCACGACCGATCAGACGGGGCTCATGCTTATAACAGTATCCTGGCGGAGTAGATTCATTTAGACCGAAATATTCATTTGGTTTAAGCCAGGTTTCAGTAAGGCACAGAACATCGAAATTATTATCTGTGACCATTTCAAATAACCGCCTTAGGTGTGAGCGATCTAATGTTTAGAAGACCTAACTTTAGAGATTGTTTTTGTTCACTGATATTTAGATTTTCTGGTTTAATTACAATAAGATTTTTGCTAGATCCTACACTACATTTATTGTTTGGCTTCACTAAACGAGGAATAGACACAGTTTCTATATAATGTTCCACACTAAGCATATTAGTTAAGTTTGGGCAACAAATGGTGTGTTTTGGACTTTGACTTAGTCATCTGGTCTGGGGGTGGTAAAAGTACTCAAAAGTTATATTCGAGTAAAAGTATATATACCTAAATAAAATATTACTCCAGTAAAAGTAGAAAGTCCTCCATTCAAACAGCACTTGAGTAAAAGTACAAAAGTATCCGATTTAAAAAGTACTTAAGTAGCGAAAGTAAAATGTAAATATTCAAATTAACTGTAAATATAAATAATTAAGCAGATCAATTGTTTTGGGGGTGACATGCACTTTTTAATTGAACAAATGATTAGATTACATACTGCAATTAAGAATTTGGTAGATTTGCAATCATAAGAGACAATGAAGCACCTTAATGCAACACAGTATGGGGGTTAGACTTGCAATAGACATGTTCCATAGCTGCATCAACCAGAGGATGTGCAAGATACAAGGTAAGACTGTTTCAGAATATTAATGAGGAAGAACCACCTCTTTAAGTTGAAACATCTTCAGAACACACCATTAAGATAAACAGATTACTATTAAAAGTTGTAAAAGCTTTTGTTCAGCTTTAGCAGAAGCTGATTTTCAAAATTGCTAGAGTCTATCCTGGCTCTCCTGGGGCTAAATAAAAGTCCTGCCGTACTAAACAGCCTCTCACACGCCGCTGAGGCAGGAAGGGGTGTGTTTAACCTGATGGACAACTTGCAGATGGAGGGCAAAGTCTTCAGCAGACTGGTGTGGTCAGCAGAGCATCCCAAATATCCCTCAAGTTCTTTGGAACTTTCTTGTGAGTTTGACTTGATGGATGAGAAAAAGTCGTCATCATCAGAAGAGGTGGCATGCAAGTTGCAAGCAAGGGATGCAAGGGCTCCATCTCCAGATTGATATAGTCCAGTCCTGAAAAACAACGCATGTCCCATGCACCCGCAGAAATGGAAGAGAATGGCATTCAGAACATTAGTTAATGATGGATGGCCAAAGGACATATTTTTCTTAGTTCTGTTCTTAACTGTAATTGTCATTTGGCAAATACCCATGATATCATTATACACCATTAACTGACATAAATCTTCCACCTCGGTGATGCATGCAAAATTGGCTGTATTGTCATAGAATGCATGCAACCAATCATTGGAATATAATTACTTTCCTATTTGTATTATTGTGTGTGTTTAATAAGGGGAATCGAGTGGGGCTACGAGCCCGGCCAATTCTGGCCTTTACATGGACAGTGGTATTGCACTGGTCATACAATGAACTGATCATATAGTAAGAGAACAATTACAAATAAATAATTATACCTATGACCTCTGTCGTCCTTTAATGTGAGGTTTAATGCATGAACTATGATCAATGCACAGTAGACATCCCTATTCAGGTTTTTGAAAATAAATAAAAAATATCTGTTAAAAAGAAACACACTTTGCCTTACCCTTTTTCAGGACAGTTTCATCTTTGGTCCACAGCGTCTTGAATTTTGGCAGCAAGATCGCGGCTGCAATCAGTTCTGGGTCTTCCAAGATTTCACTGAAGCGGTTCTTCAAACCCAGTTGAATGGCATCAACAAGTGGCTTGGAATACTTTAATGATGGCTTGATCCGGTCCAGTTTTGCCTTCAGTTGAGTCAGAGTGGGAAGAAGCCATCCCATTTGTATGTTGGTTTCAGCCTGCAAAATATCGATTGCCTTGGCCATTGGACTCATGATTGCGGAGTATTCTGTTAAAAAGGCCAGTTCTGTTGGATTGAGCCTGAAACACAAAACAATCCATTTCAGTCTGGGGTAGTCATAGAGAGAGTTTAATCAAATATTAGGAAGTAGCTTTAGAATGGAATATAATGTTCAATTAAGGATTTAGGACCGTCAGAGTATAGGGTAACTGTAGTGGGTTGATTAGTGTGGGGTAGATTAAATGAATAACTGTACTGTAGTTAATACGTTTAAGAGTTGGGTTAGGATGGGGCAATTTAGTGAGTATGTAGTAGTTACAATAAATCGGACAGTTGTAGAGAGGCTACAATTAAGTTAGTGCGGTGTGTCTATCTTAAATAGTGTAGGAGTAGTGGCATTGGAAAACAATCCCAATAAACAAAAAAACAGTACTCACATTGGAATTTTTAATGATGTGCAGACATCTCGGATGGCTCCCTCTCCCTGTTCTTTGACGATCCTCACTAATCTCTCCACTGCAAGGAACATCGAGTTCCATCTGGTTGCATTGCAAACCTTAGCTTATTAGCTAAGGTTTGCATGCATCTTGGATGGTTTCTGCAGCTAAAGCGGATCGTGCACTCTTGTTCCATAGTGCCTGGCACTTTGAAAATGTGGCTCTGAACACTTTTTTGTAGGCCTCATTCGAGTTTGCCTTTAAAGCATATACTGTTGAAACCAAATTGAGAAGATGGCATGCGCAACGCTGATGCTTGGGTAAATGATACTCAAAGCCATCGCCTATATCAAGCACACTTGCCACTTCTTGGTAGTTAACAACTTCTTCCTCTTCTTGAATCTCCTCCTCATCATCATCTCCATCGCCCGAGTTGCTTAACTCTTCAGTGTACGTTGCATTGTTGTTTTCATCTTGGTCACCATAAATTCGGAATGCTTTTAGAAAATTCGACCCATTGTCAGTCGTTGTTCTAACGATCTTATCATGGATCTGGTACTCTGCATGGATGTCGTTTAATGCAGCCGCAGTGACCACAACTAAATGCTTTATAACTACCTGTATTTACTACATTTACTTACACTTTCTAAGTGATCTGTTTAATGTCATGGTGGTGTGCAGAGAGATGTTTTCATAGTTACATAGTGTGGCGCGAAAGAAAAAAATTTGGGAAACACGGAGCAAACGTGGCAAACCTGCTTTCCCAAGTCTACCCCCCACCCCTATGACCACTTGACTAGCGTAATTAGCTGTTTACCAGGCACGTTACAATATGAAATCACTTGGCTAACATTATAGAAACAAAATTAACGTCAACTCACCTCAATATGTTTTTTTCAGATTCGAGGGTGAATTTTTGAATGCTGAAATGTGATTCAGCCGTGGCAGGCAAAGTAGACATTTCAGCCGATACGAATCTCCCTTTAATTCTGTAAATTCAAACATATCCTTAAGATATGGCCATGGGTGAAATGGGTGATATGGCCATGGGTGATTCCCTGTCGGGAATCTCAGGATCATCATTTCTGATGAGAGCTGTTTCTTCGGTTGCGATGGCGAACTGTACTGACTGCTGTGAGCATACTATGCTGGCAACGAACGCGGGCGCGTCGCGCGTGCACACTTAATATTTTTTTTTTCAAAAGAAAACCACGTTTTTCATTGGTTTGGAAAGCCAAGTGTAGTAAATACTCGGAGCGGGCATGGGGAAATGTATCGGAGTAAAAAGTAAATTTTGTCTTTAATATTGTAGTGGAGTAAGAGTGAAAGTAGATGCAAATAAAACATACTCAAGTAAAGTACAGATCCCCGAAAAAAATACTTAAGTAAAGTAACGAAGTATTTTTACTTCGTTACTTACCACCACGTCTGTAACATCTCGGAGATGTTGTCCGACAGAACAGCCGCTCCGATTCTGCTGGGGTATGGCGAGTGGATAATGCCACGGATAACCTACCAAAGTTGACAGTCGTGTACTTTTACGTGAAAGAAGGGGTACACCGCAACATGTGACACCAACGTGTGACTTCAACGTCGCACCACAGCACGCCGCCGCCAAAGACACGTGACATCAACGTGTGACTCCAACGTCACACCACAATGAATTAATATCTATTTTTTACCTCTGATGACATTGAAAATATAATTGATACAAATTTAGTATTATATATAAAGTTGTATATGTTATTTATGTCATCTCTGAATGGTTTACGAACATAATATTGTTTTTCTTTTTAATAATTCACTCACTTTCTACTGGATATGAGGACTATGCAAATTATACACCATCAAAGTCACAATGTTTTGCACAATAATTAAAAAAACCATTAAAGTTGAACAGATAAATTAATTAATTGTAATCTAAACATAATATTTTGGAAGGTGTTATTCTGAGTTTTTACTTTTGAAGGTGGTAATAATTTTAATGAACACAGTTTGACCACAATGGGTGAATACACACTATGAAACTATTCACAATATTGTTTACAGGAGAAGGTGACAAGAAAGTAGCTATTTTAGCTATTATTTTCAAGAAATCAACAATGGAAAAAATATATATGGCAGGGAAATAGTCTTTTAGTCACAAAATGCAACACAATGTATGTTCATGTTCAAATGTTCAAAACTAGGGCTGTCATTGTCGACTATTTTATTTATATATTTTGTAGTCATAAAGATAGATCTGAAGTGAACAATATCCTTTGACTTACATACATATTACAAATGAGGCAATATAATTGGTACAAATAAAGTATTAAAAGTAATTAATTATATTGTTTTATTTAACAACACTATTAAAATGCATGAAGAAATATATAAACAATAAACTTATGTATATTATGTATTAAAAATGCCAACAGAGGGCGCAAGACATTGAAACCTCAAACATCTATTTGCATTCTTAGAAATATAGGCTGGTAAAAAATTTTTGTGTGTGTTGTTAACGTGTGTTTTTAAGTTGCTAAATAAGTTAAACAGCACAAGTTTCCCAAATGCACATTATTGTGATAAAAGTAACGAAGCATAGAGTAAAATGAATGTCCATTTTTGCCACAAACTCAACTCTGTTGAACAGAATAATAGGTTAAATGTAGGCATAAGGATGTTGTCCTACAACCGTATTTATTTTTCGTTCTTCTTTGGAAAAAAAAAAATACAAGACTTAAGGACTTTTACACGTCACTCAAAAATATGTTTTTTTGGATTTCCTCTGATAAACATTGGCTCATTTCAGAGAAATGTTATAAACTCTGGTTTTACCTGCGTAAGTGATTCCTTACAGGCATTTTTATTCACATTGACATCTAATGAATTGTATATTTATTAGCCTAATTTACTGTAAAAATGCTATAGCCTGGCTATTTATTATCATGTTTAAGTTTAAATCAATAGTTATGTATTTCGTTATAGGGCCTACTCATTTAAACTATGCAGATAACATATCTAATTGCCTTAGCAGCTAGCGACAACCGTAAATTATAATAAATAAATTATGTCAATACAATATTAACATTTAACATTATTTTATATTTTAAAAATATATTTCATACACAGTCTGCTCTGATTCCCGACTTGCAGCTGAAATATGATGTAGCCTAAATAATTTTCCACCTTCAAATATTAGCGATTCATGCATTTCACACATTTATATAAAAATATATCCTATAAAAGTGTACTGTCCACAACAGTGAATAAGATCAATGGATTTATTTCCATTCAAATTGATTGAAACCAAATTAATAACAGTACAAAGGCTAAGAGTAACTACGCAAACAAAGAAACTGAGAAAAAGGCCTTTAAAGTTTTTATACCAGCCAGTCAAACATGTTAAGGGTACATTATGTGGTAATGCATCTCCGAAACGGGACATAATTTAAGCCAGATATTTTTTCACAAGACAGAACACAGAACACAAGCTCATTAGAAGTCTTAACTCATTTTTGACCAAATGTGTAGTTACTGCGCTTTGCCTTTGTAGGGCAGAGTAGACTTAAATGATCCCTTATGGTCCCCTCTAGTGGGCAACGTTAATAAAACAGCCTTCATTTTTTCTTATGGTTTGAGCAGGGGTTATAATAGCAAAACTTTAATTTTAATAGATGTATGAATTTGTGATTCTCGGGAGGAGAAAAGCAAATTAATCCAGGGGTTCTCAATTGATAAGGGTTGGAGCTAAACTCTGCAGGAGAGTGGACCTTGAGGACCAGAGATGACAACCCCTCATCTATTATAATTGGCTTGCCCTTCGTTTTGGTCATAAGTTACCATAACTTATGTTATAAGTTACCAATTTTTAATTTTTATTTTCTGTTATATCTTTGTATTTTTGTATTTATGTAGCATCGTGGTCCTGTGAGGCACGACATTTCGTCCCATTGTATGTCCTCACATGTAGTGGAATGACAATAAACATAAACCTTGACCTTGACCTTGACCTTGATATGTTTCCTTTGTTGCAACAAAAAAATAATATTTTGACAATAAATTGATAAAACATAAGAAACTTAGAATTAAGGCGGAATCGCTAAAAAATGCTTCATTTATTTGATTCAAAATACAGCAAAAAATTTGCACACACAAGTTCAAACTAAGGGATTTCAAAAGCATCTGCAACATTTATCAAGTTCAAGGATAATTGTGCACGCAATTAAAATCATAATAAAGTCAGCTATTGCCTACTATGTCCAAAAAAATTCAGATGTTTAATTTACACGTTAAGAATTTTCCGCCCATATAAAACCATAATAATAACGCTTAATGTGGCTTAATGCAGATTAGAATGTCCCCTTATGTTGAAATAACGATTTATTATGTCTAAATATATAATTATGTGTAATAACAGATATCGAAATAACGACGTATTATGTCGAAATAACGAGATATTAAGTTGAAATATATAATGTTTTAACAATAATATATAATGTTTTAACATAAAAAATGAAAACTTGTTTTTGTTTTCAAAAATGGAAACATAAAAAGAAAACACGTTTATATACTAAAGTAACGGCAAATATATAGACAGTCAAGTTAGTTAAGGCTTCATTTAGGCTATTTGATTCAAAATACAGCAAAAACAGTCATGTTTATATTATTATATTTATTTATTTATTCAATTTAAACTGTATCACAATTTATAATTTGTACAATTTAAACTTTTCTAATTTGATATATTTTAAAATGCAATTTATTTCTCTAAATTTCAGATAGTTGCTGTTGTTTTGAACTTTCTATTAATCAAATAATTGTAAAAACACAATTGTGCACAATTGTTTTTAACATTGATAATAATAATAAATGTTTTTGAGCATAAAATCATCATATTAGAATGATTCCAGAAGGATCATGTGACATTAAAGACTGGAATAATGATGCTGAAAATTCAGCTTTGATCGCAGGAATAGTCTAAATTACATTTTAATATATATTCAACATAGAAAACAATCATTTTAAGTTGTATAAATAGCCTATTTTACAATATTACTGTTTAAAATATCTTACCGTTCAAAAACTTTTGACTGTATAGCCTAAAGCATTGAATAAACTTACAGTAGTTAGCCTAAGCACCGGTGGCCCTTTTTGAGAAATGAGTTTACTAATTACTGTAGGCTAAATAGCCTATAACAAGTACATCTTTGCAAACTTTGAAATGTTTAAAGGCGAAATACATACAGGTAATCATCCAATCAGCGCAAGGAAAGCCAGTATAAATAAAGCCTTCCCTTACCTCCTGTCTCAAGACTGTTTTCTCAGCATTTGACTCCGCCTCAGTGTAGTCATGTCCGAGTTAGAGCTCTTCCCCTCCGACGATGATTCTTTCATCACAGAATCATCTCCACTGCAAAACGCAGATCTAGCGACTCTTCTTTCTCCAGCAGCTAACGACAACATTGAGCCTCCATCCCAATCCAGGGGACATCGGCTACCTAGATCCTCTCCGCACACTCCAAGACGCAGAAGACTCCCCTCACCACCGCCAGAGAGGAATTCTTCATCTTCATCATCATCATTATCATCGTCTTCTGCACCTTCCCATCTTCCATCTACTCCAAACATACCTCCTATAGGGAAGTGGACAGTTAAGGGGCTAAGACAAGCCCTAGTTAATTCTGATAAATTTCTCCCGCAGGATGAAAAAAGCAGAATTATATAATTTATACGTTACCTTATAATCTTCTCAACCTTCTGTTTCAGCTCCAAAGCCTTCGGCTAGAACAAGCAAGGCTCGCCGGACCCCGATCGCTCGTCCCGCAGTATCTCCTTCCGCATTTGCAGCTCCGGGCCCCGCCCCCGCGACACGGTGTCACAGACCTTCCGCTAGCCTGGGCCGCGCCCCGGATCCTGTCACGGAAAGGCGCCAACCTCCTCCAGGCCAACTCACCTCCTCAGCCCCTCCCATGGTGGTACCTCACACTGTAGATCCCGGCAGTTGCACTTTCTTACAGGATCCTCAAACGTTTTTCTTCCCCTCTACGTCTTTCAGTTTTTCTCCTTCTCAAGTGCCAGGTGCTCACCCTAACGTGAGGATGCCTCCGTTAGCCGGTCAATCACCGGCGCAATTCCTTCCGCTCCCCTTCCCACACTATGCTCTCCCCATCCCTCCTCCTCCATCTATCCCGGGGGCCGATCTTCGCTTGAGGATGCCTCCGCAAACGGCCGCAGCCCCGTCTTTCCGCCCCTTTAACCCTCTTCAAGCGCGTTCTCCTTTCTCTCTCTTCTCAGCCACTCCTCAACCAGCCCCTCCGAATGCAGTGGCTACGGAACCTCCTCCAGTGACGAACAACATCCGAGCCCAAATCCTCGCAGGTGCAGATGTAGATCTGGGTTCTCTCCTGTCCTTGTTTCCCAGAGTCCAATCGCCAAGTAGACTGCGGCGACATTTCAGTCACTCTAAAAAATAATTCACAGGTTACATCACGTACGTTGTCACTAGCCGAATTCTGTATAGCCTTCAGCCGTTATACGGAAATCATATGCTCGTCTTTTCCCCATAGGAGGCGCGAGCTGAATGACTATCTGTCTATAATAGCGGAGCTCGCGCTGTCTTATGGGGGTAGTCATTTTTACACGAACCACAAGCTGTTTTCCGCAAAATGTGCCGTCCGCGTTTCCCAGTGGAATCAGTGTCCCTATTGGGGAGCGCTGGACACCGATCTCCATAAGCGAGTCTTCCTAGGGTGCAGAAATATCTCCTGTGCAGTCTGCAGATCCACAATCCATGCCACAACAGCATGCCCCCAAATAAATCCGTCGATCCCTCCCTGCCCAGAGCAAAACGCCATAAAATCTACAAGCTACGTTCCACGTCACGCAAGAGAGGATTCTTCAATCAGAGCACCATATTCGGCACCCGACAGACAAGTTTGCAGGAACTTCAACGAAGGGAGATGCCCAAGACAACGATGCCGTTTTCTCCACGTCTGCGATTTCTGCGGTGGTGCTCACGCCCGTGTGATATGCCCAGTCAAAAAATCAGTAAATAAAAACGCAAAAAACTATCTCTCGACTCCTGTGAATGTTTTCCGTCTAGCCGAAGAATTATCTCGCCGCACCCGGATGCCAACTTCACAAACTATTTATTGACATGTCTCAAGCAAGGCTTTAAACCCGGCGTAGAAAGTCATCCCACGCAAAACGTTATCTGCGCTAACCTTCAGTCCGCTTTAGCAGAACCTGGGATAGTAAATGAGCTAATTAAAAAAGAAATCGAATCCGGTTTCATGATCGGTCCTTTCGAGGCCCCCCCATTCGACAAATTTCGCATCAGCCCCATAGGGGTGGCCACCAGGAAATTCTCAGAGAAAAAGCGGTTAATAATCGACCTTTCAGCACCACATAATTCTCCATATCCGAGCATCAATAGTCTCATCCCTCTCGAAGAATACTCTCTACTATCATGACATCGAACAAGCCATAACCATGATTAGAATAGCCGGACGAGGAGCATGGCTTGCAAAAGTAGATATTTCCTCCGCGTTTAAAGTAATGCCAATCCACCCCGATTCATGGCACTTATTTGGCGTAAACTGGCAGAATAAGTACTATTTCGCTGTGCGCTTAACTTTCGGCTGCAAAAGCAGCCCAAAAATCTTTGACACTCTCTCCATATGTTGCCATATGTTGGATCCTTTCCAATAATTATGCAATTCCTCATCTTCTCCATCTGCTCGACGATTTCCTGATAATTTCACCTCACGATACCCTCCCCGAGGCTCACCTCCTCATAGTGAAAAAAGTTTTCGCCAATCTAGGGATTCCGTTAGCCCAAGAGAAAACATCGGGTCCAACTACATCCATCGAGTTCTTAGGCATCAATCTGGACATCAATCAGTAAAATTCCAGGCCTCGCTGCCTAAGGAAAAAATCGATCGCATCATTTTAATCGCATCCAACTTCACAGACAGCACAGATTGTTCAAAACGCGAACTTCTCTCGCTGCTGGGCCACCTAAATTATGCGATGCGCATTATTCCACAGGGCCATCCCTTTATCGCGCATCTCCTAGCTCTCTCTTCATCTGTTCACGCGCTGGAAGATCGGATCATTCTTTCCGGCGAGTCAAAAAACGAACTAAGACTATGGATTAATTTCCTCAACCAGTGGAACGGCTTAACTTTCTTCTACGACGACTTCATCTCTCGCCCCCTCGACATCAAACTGTTTACGGACGCAGCTCCCTCGATTGGCTTCGGCGGCTACTACCAAGGACGCTGGTTCGCGTCTCCCTGGCCCCCTCAGCTCCTAGACACACCTCAAGCTTCAGCCTCCTCTGCCCTTTTCGAGCTTTACCCGATCGTCGTCGCAGCTTCCCTATGGGGGAAAGATTGGTCAACCAAAAGCATCCAAATCTATTGCGACAACGAAGCAACCGTGCACTGTATTAATAAAGATCGTTCTCGCTCACCGGCGCTCATGCCACTCCTCAGACGCCTTATATGGATCTCCGCTTGTGACCAGTTCTTAATAACTGCAAAACACGTTCCAGGGGTTCAAAATCAAATCGCTGATTCTCTCTCCCGTTTTTCTTTTCAGAAATTCAGGATGCTGGCACCAGAAGCAGACCCCACTCCAACTCCAGTACCTCCTTATTTTCAGCTGATCTTCCCATAAACCATCCGCTAAAATCCCTCCTGGATACGTCCATCGAATCCATCCTCCAAGCCGTTTCTCCCAGAACCCTGCAAACCTATTACACAGCATGGAAATCGTTCAAATCATTCCACCTCTCCCACAACCTGTCGTTTCCCGAATTTTCTCTATTAACAGTTACTTCATTCATCTCACCTTCATAGTGTTAAAGGTCTCCAAGCCGGATCCATTAAAAGCTATCTAAGCGGCATTCAATTCTTCCATAAATTAATCCACGGTAAACCTGCACCTGCAATCAATAATTCCCAAACGTCCCTCCTAGTTAAGGGAATCCAAAGATCCCACCCCACACGCCCAGACGCCAGACAACCAATCACAATCGATATACTCACCAGATGCATCTCATCACTCCGTCTTGGATACCACTCCACCAACACCGCCTATACATTAGAAGCCATGTTCATCCTTGCATTCTTCGGTTTTCTCCGTTGTTCCGAACTGACCATCACCTCCGTATTTTACCCAAATATCCATCCCACTATTTCAGACCTCCAGATTGTACATAATGAATCCATTTCACTCTTCATTAAGCAAAGAAAAACGGACAGAGACAAAAAAGGTCACTTCGTATATATTTTCAAACTACAAACTCCCATCCAACCATACCATGCGCTTTTTAATTACCTGCAGTACAAACTTTCCACGTCCAAATCTCCACTCGACCCACTTTTCACTAACGACTCCAAGCATCCGGCTACAAGATTCTGGTTCCAAAAGCATCTTAGAGCAGTCCTCACCAAATCCGGCGTCCCAGCAGAGCTTTTCTCCAGCCACTCATTCTGCATCGGAGCAGCTACCACAGCTGCTCAAAAAGGTCTCTCACAGCAACAGATCAAAACCCCTAGGTCGCTGGTCATCGAATGCCTTCAAAACCTACATCAGGTCCAGCCGTTCTTACCTCAGAAATGCTCACCAAGCCCTAATTAATTAATTTAATAATTATCACCTGCCGCGCTTCAATTCAATTTCATTCGTTTACACTATACCGTCCGATTACATCTGGACCCGCCGCTTGCACGATCGCTTAATATTCATAGTACGTTTTTCCATTAACATGCAGACTCCCCCGTTCGCACGCAGAGATGACTCACCCGTTCGAAGGCCGGGCTCCGTCCCCCTTCCAAAACGCTGGTTGAACCGACGTCCGCGCTCGCGTTGCTAGGAGGCTCCCCATTCGTCGGGACGTGAGGGGCCTTTCCCGTGCCCCAGCCCCCCTTCGAAGCGCCGGTCGAGCCCTCCCGACCGAGTCCAGCGGGCGCTCCCCCCGTCCAACCCGGAGAGACGTACCCGTCCGATGCCGAGAGCATTTAAGTTCCCATTGGATGCCGCGAGAGTCCTCCCGGGTGAACGGTTGAATTCGTCCTCAAATTTACGCTCGCTAATTCTTACGTCAGCGAGCTGTCAGTTCGACTGCAGAATGGGCTTATCCGTCCGATGCCGTGAGCATCCAAGTTCCCGTCGGTCGTTGCGAGAGCCTTCCCAGTCGAACAGGCAAGCTCGTTCCTTGGCAAATTTCTTAAACTTCACTTTTTGGGGGGTTTAAAAAATTCTACACTCGCTGTCCTTCGTTTATCTGGCATTTTGGGGAGTTCTCTGGGGTCGGGCCGAATTCTGAGCTCAGAGCCCTCCCCTGGACAGCAAGCCAAATACGCATTAAGTAATATGATTTCATTAACATGTAAACTCGTGAAATGAAGTTTTATGTAACAAGGTTCGGGAGGAGCAAGTTCAGGTAATCATCCAATCAGCGCAAGGAAAGCCAGTATAAATAAAGCCTTCCCTTACCTCCTGTCTCAAGACTGATTTCTCAGCATCCCACCACCACCCCTTCACCCCACATTCGGCTGGGTCCGCTATGATCCAGCGATCATATGATAACTATGATCCCTAACCTAAAGGGGAGTTCTCTGGGGTCGGGCCGAATTCTGAGCTCAGAGCCCTCCCCTGGACAGCAAGCCAAATACGCATTAAGTAGCTAATATGATTTCATTAACATGTAAACTCGTGAAAAACAGAGAAAAAGGCATTTTTATCAAACAAGTGCATTTTCAAGCAGAATACATTCAGATGTTGTTTTCTTCATATATAAAACTTTCCAAAATAAATTAAAAAAATAAATAAATGTAAAATATATCAAATTTAGGCACTGTAATTTGCTTTTGAGTGGTAAACGGAGTAACATTTCCCAGGATGTAAGGGGACACCATGTAACGGTTAATTTTTACATTTACATTTATATATGTTTCTTTCCTTTTATGTAGGTTCTTTTATTTTCTTTTGTATGTTTTCTTTTATTTTACTAGATGTGTGTAACTTTTACTAACGTTGGAAAAGATGTATCCACAAGCATTTAAAGGGAAATTATTAATATTATCTAACATACACTCATAAGCATTTAAAGGAAGATGTTCATATAATCTATAGGGGCATTATTAAAGATATAACAAGCTGGTAGAAATGCATAAGTTAATGTAAGCTTAGTTTGAGAATGTACTGTTCTGTGTTTAACAAAAGAGTGAGCAGCATGGAAACATTTTAATAGCTCATTGTATTTTCAAGTGTGAATTGTGTGTGTGCAGAGTTTTGATCAAACAAGAGATAAAGCAGAAAGGTGTGATGTCGAACATTAGTTGCGACCGAGAGATGTGTTGGGGTGTGAAGTCAAGCTGCACTTGGAACAGGAAACTAACACAAACGTCATTGTGCTGTCCGAATTGAAATATATGGTTAACAAGAATAGTTAAATGCAGCACTAACAGGTTTCCTTTCTAGACAGCATAGGGGGACAATCTGCTGCAAACCAGACATAGCTGCATAGGACTGGTTTCCTGGGGTTTTCAGGTATATAAGGATGACGAGAAGGACTAGCCTTCGCCTTCACATGTAGACACTGTCTGTATGTTGAATGCCAATATTTTCTTGCAAGAAAATAAACTTTTGATATTTTGACTTTGAGAGATTTCCACTTGTCTTCTTCCTCCTATCTTTTCGAACAACAGAGAATTATTTCCACGACAAATGGCGACGAGGAGGATGGGATGCTGAACCAAGGATCGGCGTGAGGAGCGAACAATTGGCTGATCACCCCCAGAACGATATACTCTGCGGCTCGAATCCTCAAGCTTAAGGAAAGAGAATTGTTTCACTCATCACGACGACCGAGGTGACGCACTCCCAGAAGTGAACTCACAAGGTCATCAAGAGACGGTGAGAAAAAATTTTACGTGGTAAATAAGAGAATTATTTGCGTATTGAATACTTTTCCTAAAAGGGTCAGAGGTTTTGAATAAACCTGAAAGTAAATTTCCAAAGAGTTTGAGAATAAGCCTGATAGTAATTTTCTCAAATAGCAAGTATTGGTTGTTTTCCCAAAAGGGCCAGAGTTTGAGAATAAGACTGGAAGTGATTTCTCAAACACCAGATGAGTGTCTGTTTAAAATAAGCCTGACAGTAATTTTTGAACAGCACAAAGACACTCATTTGGGAAAGCCCTTCATCGACGGGTGGAGGCAATTTGAAAGTCCTTTATTGACGAATAAAGGCAGGCGTGGTGGCCACGCTGGGGAAAAGAATTAATACAGTAGATAAGAGAACGTGGTGACCACGTGAGGAAAAGATTTAAATATGCAAATATAAATATTGGGGAGCAAGTTAAATAAGATAAATGGGTAATCAAAATTCGAAAAGAGAGGAGGAACTGGTCGATCTTTCTAAACGAATTGATTTTTCTAAGAGCTCATATGTAGCCATGGATAAAATAATGGGAACCTGGTATCATGAGTATGTGCCGTTTTTAACAAACCAATATGGGTTTAATGGAGGTTTTAGTGTGTCACATTTGACTCAGACCAAGGTACATTGGGCGACTCATAATGTTAAAAATAAAGACAGAGATCATTACAATAAGTGTGGTGAGATCATAGGGAAATGGTTAGAAGAGGCAACGCGCAGACAGCAAAAGCAAGTCTCCCGTGCCATCGCACCATCAAACTCTGATAAAGAGAGAGAGGATGCGTCAAAGAAAGCATTACAGAATGTTAAAAATGACTGCTCTAACTTTCCTGATGGTTTCTCTCCTTTCTTTGCTCAATTTATGAAAATGATGATGGATGACGGGGGTTATCCGGCTCGACGCCCACCTGCTCTCAATCTTGGTCTGAGCGGAGCTGCTGCGGGAGAATCACCAGCCAGTTCGCCGTCACAAGTACCAGCGCAAGCCAGCGCGCCGTCTGAAGCGCAAGCCAGCGCACCAACTGCCCCACCGCCAAGTTATACTCCGAGGGAGGAAACCGAAGGAGCGCCGTCTTCAACGCGCTCTGGGACAGTGTATAATGACGAGGGGCGAAAGGAATGCAGCAAAATTCTGGAGGAACTGCTGAGTGAAAATCTGAAAAACTTAACTTTGAACACACTGAGAAATGCGAAACGACAGCGAAAACTAAAACCGTATACACGACGGCAACGAACCAGCAACAAGCGTCAGACTGATGATTCAGAGCCTGAAATAAAGACTGAGAGCAGTGACAAGGACGACGAAGGTCCTTCTGAGACCGTTCAGGCACCAATGGTTGAAGTAGCAGGACCAGAGGGAACGGTTCTGGTAATGAGACCATGGACCGAAGAGGACATGAGTAAGGCTTCTGCACACCTGCCAAGCATCGAATTAGGCGGGGCCAAACTGGGGTCTGACCTAGCTGCCTTCTGCAAAGAATTCAGGCCGAGTCGTAATGAACTGAGGGGACTGATGATTTTGAAGTATGGAGTAGTGCAAATGACCAGACTGCTGGAAAAGTGGCCAGAAGATGCACGTCTGAAACACACCAACTACGACGATCCGTCCAACAGCGACTACACAAAGAAAGTCGTTGACATAATCGAAGTCCTGAAGACAGCTTTTCCACGCACGCTGGACATTCATAAAGTTCGTCAATGTGTTCAAGGAAAAGAGGAAACTACAGAGGCATATTTCCTAAGACTGAAGGCGTGCTTTGATCAACATGGTGGTCTGGAAAAAAGACGACTGCCGCCGCCGACAGAACAAAATGCAGACCAACCACCTCCATCATCTGATCCATATGATGACTATTTAAGATCTTTATTCATGGATGGTCTGAAACTAGAGATTTCAATGGCGATTAAGAAATCCTGTGTTGGGTGGCAACTAGCTGCCTCAGCGGACATTAGGTGACATGCAAAGCATCATGAGGAAGTTCTAAACATGCAACAGCTAACCAAGTCAGCCAAGCACGAAAAAGATCTTTCCCTGGCTCTGATTGCGCTGCATGAGAGCAAGAAAACCAACAAACCACACCACTACCAGCAAAACCAAAGAGGTGGTGTAGGAAGAGGCAGAGGACGAGGTCGTGGCAACGGCAGACATTTTGCACAGAATCAACAACGTCCAGATCGAGACACTTGTTTCATTTGTGGACAGAAAGGACATTGGCGTGATTCGTGCCCGCAGGCAGGCAAGACAACAAGTCAGGCGGATTGAGAGGAGGAGGGTGCGAGCGACGGGTCTCCAACGGTCTCCATATCAGATAAGTATACTTTTCCTTTCTCTTCTGAGTCTGCTCTTTGCAATGAAGACAAGCTTGCTGATGTTTTCTATAAGGCACATAAATCTTTACCTCTGATAGAAGTAAACGTTCTAGACAAGACAATGTTGTTTCTAATTGATACCGGAGCCACATTTTCATTGATAAGAGAGACAGAATTTAAACAACCAGTTTCACTTTCGGGGAAGACAAATCTTTCCAGGAGTGCATCTGGTCATATGGTTGCAGAAGCATTCACAACGCCGCTTGAGTGTTCTATTGATGGGAGAAAATTTGACCATAGTTTTCTGATTACGCAGACATGTCCAGTTAATTTGATGGGTCGAGATTTACTTTGTAAATTGGGTGTTTCTATTCACTGTACTGCTGACGGGATTTCTGCTGACATGAGAATGATGTATGAAACAACAGGGGAAAACCCTTTGTTTGTGTATGAATGGCAAGTTTCTAACACGTGTCTGACCACAAAGGCTCATGACAGAGTGTTGCCATCTTCTGATTTTATGAATGATTCAGACTTGCACTGTACTTCACATGTCAGCAATAACCCTGATGATGAATATGCGCAGCGTTGGTTTGATGATGTGGAGAATGTAAAGACAGATTATCTGTATGGGACAAATCACTGGTGTGTTTTGAGTGAAACTGACTGACAAACAGGCAATGTTTTATGACATGGAAAATGCACAGCCTCATATATCACTGGGTCATAATAGACCAAAAAAGACTGGTCTGCCAAAGCGAAAGTACCGGATGGTTCAAACAGCCATGTCGTAAAACATTGCGAGGTTTGAGAACAGTCACAGTGTTGGAAGAGGAAATGAGATTTGGCAGTCTGACATTATCGCAACTCCCTGTCATCCCGGAAGGGCTGGAGGGAGTTCCGAGTTGCTTGTGGGCTAAAAATAAATATTATGTAGGACTGATTGCTGGGAGCGAACCAGTTCGAATTAAGCCCAAGTCTGACTATAGGCCAAAGAGAATGCAATATCCGCTGAAGAAGGAAGCAACTGAGGGCATTACTCCTGTGTTTAATTCTTTGCTGGAAAGAGGGGTGAATGAAGCCGTTATCGCAAGAGCCCCGAACGTTTCTAATGTTTTCACAATTTTATCTCAAATTCCAGTGGGGACCAAGTGTTACACTCTGATTGACATTTCAAATGCATTCTTCAGCGTTCCAGTACACCCTGACTCACAATTTTGGTTCGCATTTAACTTCAACGGAAAAGCGTACACGTTTACGAGACTGTGTCAGGGGTACTGTGAAAGCCCAACTATTTTTAGTGAAGCTTTGAAACGCAGTTTAGAAGATTTAATTCTTCCGCCTGGCGTGGCTCTTTTGCAGTATGTTGATGATTTATTACTGTGCTGCCCAGATGAAAAGACTTGCATGCAGGCTACTATCACGTTAACTTACTTGGCCGAGCGGGGTCACAAGGTTAATCCGAGCAAAGTGGCTATAAACCAAACCAAAGTCACCTTTTTAGGTCATGTGTTGACACCAAATGGAAAATCACTGTCTGACAGCAGGGTTACAGCCATACAGAACATTCCTAAACCGATCACTAAAAAGCAAATGATGTCGTTTTTAGGAATGACTTCGTACTGTAGGACATTTATTCCTAGCTACAGTGAGAAGGAAGGGCCTTTGTCTGCATTAATTTATGGACAGGATATGGCAGCCCATGACAAACTGACATGGACTGCAGAGGCAGAACATGCTTTTTGTGAACTGAAACAAGCTTTGCTGAGTGCACCTACGCTGGGCATTCCAAATCCTGATAAGCCATTTACACAGACAGTTGCTGAGAAAAATGGTTACATGTTGTAGGAAACTTTTCTTTCCTTGTAGAAAAGTTAGCAACTGAGGAGACCAGTAGACTTTTGAGGTATCTTTCACGCAGAAGTTCTTTATTGCGTCGCTGTAGTCATCTCAAAGATAGTCTAACTAAGGGAAAACATTCCCTTACAATTTATACATTTAGAGGGGAGGAGTTTCCATTGAGGGGGGAGAAACTGAAACAAAAGTAAATGTATATGATTCAACAGGCATCTCAGTTTATCAGCATAGCAGTTTTCTGTGCCTTGAGATGCTAATCTGGAGGAATTACACTGAGGAGGAGTCTCTTGAAACAAAGCAAATGTAAATGATTCAGCAGATTCCCAGAGACGCTAATCTAATCAGTCTGACCAGCCTGGTCACACTTTTACCATTACAAAAGCAAAGCTGAATCTTGAACTTAATGGCCAGGAAGCGCATAAAGACAAAAGCTAATGTGTGACACCTGGAATGCTTGGCTTAATCTTATTGGCCTCAAAATGGTAAACACTGTATACCTTTTACAGTTGAAAATACTGTTAAACCTTTATGAAACATTTAATAAATTTGTATTCCTTCAGTCCCTCCTTTTGAGAGTATTAATAACTCTCACACTATATACAAATTTAAACAATTAAAAGTTCACTCTTGTAACTTTTGCTAGTTACAGGCACATCATGTTCTGTGTTTGCTTTTTCTGTAATTGCATGCTGACACAGAAAACAAAACATGCAATTAGGGTCCGTGAAGTTCTTACGGAAGAATCAACTTCAGTCATCTGGTGTAAGTTTTTGCTGAAAGATCAAGACTATCTGGTTGGAACATCATGTTTGTGCACAAGTGATTCAATGCAGCCATCTTTGGTTGTGGCCTGCAACATCTCCAGCAAAAACAAGGTTTCTGGAGTCTTCAATTTGTGTGATGTCCAGGATGGTTTGTAGGACGACAATCTTGATCATTTTTAATGGATGACTGAAGGTTCCGTAAAGGCTTTTCTCTGCGTTGTGTTTTTTTCTTCTTCTTTACTTCGGTGATAGTTGGCTCGGCAGTGGGTCTTCTTGTTTTTCTGGAAGTGGTGTCTTCATACACAGGTGAAGACGTCTGTGCGTATGGGTCTCGGGACGGCCATCAAGTGGTATCTGCACAGAGGAAAAAGAAAACAGGAGAGCAGTATTTCTTCAAAGACGAGGGTTGTATCCTGCTGAGTAAACACTGAGTCTGCCAGTATTCCCTCTTTCCCTATTCCTTAATTCTTTACACCTAAAGAAACACAGTGAAGTGAGGATTTGACTAAATGGATGGGGGAAACCTATGAGGGAGTCTTCACCGAAAGGGTTGGCCCCCAAAGCCTGTTGCATTTGGTTCTTCCCTTGGCTCCTCACTGTTTTCGTGTCCTATCATGTCCCTGTCATTGGGCAGAACTTTGCAGAACACTTTGCAATGTGACAGAACACTTTTCATTGTGACACATGATACCAAGTTTCTTTTCTTCCTTGACACAATACTGCCGATCAACATCCCTTGATGGGGCACATGCCATATAGGCTCTAATGGCTTGACCTGTCCTGTGACATGTGTACTTTCATCTATGTAACTCTATCATGAGTTATTTTTCCTTCATCCTCTAACAAAACATCAGTCATTGTTGACATCATACGTGAGAATGGGTGAGGGTAGTTAAACCAATTTCCCTAATGGGAAAAGGTGACAAAATTGACTTGATTCATTAGTGCTACACTGCATGTGGGCATTTTCACTCTGACCTAACACTATTATTGATGATGTATTGGCCTGTGAGTTTACTTAACCAGTCCCCCAATGGAAAAGCTGAGACAGTCACTTTCCTTTTGTTCTGTTAAACAAACATAAGTCTTTCATCTCTGTTGTAAGTTTCTGGGGAAATTAAGCACTCACAGCCCAAATGGTTAACACGTCAACAAGCTGCCCCACCCGTTTAATGACGTGGGGAATGGCGGCTTCAGAGTAGCAAGCAAACTGAGAAGTTGGGCAAAAAGGTTGACTTCTCTAAAGTTCTTTCTGCTTTTTCTACACTCTCTGCTCCAATGTCCCGGCTGACCACAGTAATAACACCTGCCCTCTCTCTTAGGACATTTACATTTACAATTTTTTTTTTTAAATATTTGGGTTTGAGAGAGGTAATCAAGAACCATCACATCCAACTGGAACGTCCAATATTGATCAGAGAATTATCTTCAACCTGACGTTCCAACATGGAACACATACAACATAACATAACGCACTGACCAATAATAAGAATGATACATAAACAAATAGCAGTTTTAAAGGTTACATCTCAAAGTAAACCAGTATAGGCAATAGCCAAGTCTCCATCATGCATTTGTTTTTGTCAACACTTCATTTTTTTTTATGTGTATCAGTGATGTTTGCATTTTTCTACAGCTTTGACAACTCAAACAAACAACAATCAATAGAAAATATACGTAGTGTGTGTGTGTGTGTGTGGATGTGTGTGGATGTTCATTTTCTCAGTGTGGACATCCTTTATCCACATGTGTGCATCCACTTGACAACAATATGTCTTAATGCAAATGAGTATGCATATACTTGTCTCTTCATGTTCAGTCTTTGTGTCTTTGTGCATTTCTTAGAGTGGGTATGTCCTCTGCACACTTGTTTTCCATCTATGTGCAAAAACTATTGTCCATAGCCTCTGAAAAGGTTTGATCTCTTCTCGTTTCTTTTCTCATTGTTCATTCTTTTCCACATGGACCATAAGTCATTGCATAAGAAGCAGTCACTGGTGTTGTTCGAGTCTGTGCCTCTTCATCAGTTCCATTCAAAGCGTGGTGGGTCTCAGGGTTTCTAGATCTTTTAGGCCTGGATTTCTGGATCTTGTAGGTCTGGAAAACTCTGTACTCTGTTCTTTTCTTGAGAGAATCCCCTGGCTCCACTGGTTCTACTTCCTTCTCGTCCTTCAAACGACCATGTCATCTTTCTCCAGGATGTTACATGTTTCAGGCAAACATCTCGATGCTTATATCTGAAACACTGATCAAAAGAAGAGGTTGCCCCCCTTTCCCCCACAATCATCTTTTCACATTCAAACATCAAATTCACAGAAGTTTAATCTTAGAACATCAAACATCGGTAACGTTTTTTAAAAAAAATTATTTCTAAACATAATGCCATTAAAACAATGTGTTATAAACAACTACATAGTAATGCAAATAAAACATGTTTCATAAATCATAAAGAATCACCCTAAGAATCACCCCCCTTTTGATAGTAAACCCTTTTCTAAAACGTGTTACTATCATAATAACCTAATTGTAAGTTGCATCAGCATCTGCTTGTGACTGAGCTACAGTCCTGTTGCTCATGCGGTGATTCGTTGGACAAGCTGTGAATCACTTCTTTATTGCCTTTCAACATTTCCAACTGGGTTTCTAAATTGCCTATTTTCTTAAGCAAACCATGGTAGCCCATCTTTCTTTTGTGTGACAAGTGACACCTTCTTGCCTTGTGCCCCATCAGTCCACAAGCAAAACAACTTCCTGATCTTCCTTTCTTTTCTCCAAACAGTTCCTTGCAATGTGACCATCCTTTCCACATGCATGACAGACAAAGCTTTGCAGAGGTCTCTCATTGTCTTCACAATGTCTAGCAATGTGACCAGCTTTTCCACATGCATAGCAAATAATAACACCTTCTGAATTTATTCTTGCAAATCTCCTTGGTCTATGATGGAAACCTTTAGACCATGTACTAGAACATTCTCTCCTGCCAACAGCAGCAACTGGATGTCTAGATTTGACAGTTTTCATTTGACTATTTGCATTATTGTTGTAAAACTGTGTCATTTTACCAATAATGTCATTGTATTCAGACAGTGGTGTCACCAGCATTGTCACAGCAGACCGGGTGAGTTGGTCACATTTGTTAATCAAGGCAGTCTTGAAACTGACATCATTCTTAGTAATATCAGGATTGCCACTGAAAGTTCTAAACATCTCCAATAATCGTTCTGAAAATGCTGCTGGATGCTCCCCTTTCCTCATGCGCATCTCAGATATCCTATCCCAATTAACTGACATCACACCTAAGACCTCAAGCAGTGCCTTTTTCCTCTCTGACTTATTAGCATTTCTGTCCTTTACATTCTGAGTTAAGGCTCCAGACAAAGTGTCAGGCAAGCACATTCTTAACACAACACACACATCACCATCTGTTAAATTGTACACTTCTGCATATTCCTCCAAGTTTTTCAAAAAATCTCATGGATCTTGTTTGGCAGGATCAAATTTACCAATATTCTTGATCATAGTTTCTAGTTCAGTTGGATTAAATCCTCGGACTATGGTAGAGGTCACTGGTTCTTCTCTTCCTTCACTAGCACGCACTAGCACGTCGTAGTATGTACTGGTGCCATGGGAAATCTGACGCTACAGTCTGAGTATTGGCTTCTGAATGACAGAGAATCTTTTTCCCAACCCTCAGCTCCGTCTTCCTGCAAATCTGGCATTTCTGGAACTGAGTTACACAATCTGACACCTAACAATGTCTTACTATGGTTTTTCTCAGTTGTGTCACTCTTTGTCACAAACTGACAAGCTGCCTTTGCTTCCTCCAAATTTTTGGACAATGTTTCCACAGACGATTTAAGCATGCTATTGTTAGTTCTAAGAAGTGTGATCTCATTCTGCATCTTGACCTTTTCTTCTTTCCATATTGTTTCACTAGCCAGGTAATTTTTTGTAGAAATTACTCCAGCACTGAGTCGCTCATTTTCAGCCTTTAACTCATCTACTCTCCTCCTAGTTACTTTGTATGAAGCTAAAAGCGCTTGAAGAGCATTAGCAATTTTCCCATTTTTGTTCTTAGGCATTTTGGGATCATTTTCAAACTTAGAGATCGCCCACTTGTACGGCTTATCAACAATATTCTCTATTCCATCAAACATTCCCTGAGAACAGTGTTTAGCGATGTATTTAACTATAAATTCTTCCATATTCAAAGGCATTATCTGGCTTTAGACTATCTCGTGATCTATTAGTTATTACAAAGTTTGATTTTAAATAACTACCATTCATCTAATTATTCACAGCTCCAGTACTTCGGATGCAAATGAACAAAATAGCCACACTATCTTAACCATGGCCACAGTCTACCATAAATTTTACTGGACAAAACAGTAAAAAAAAAAAATAAATAAAAAATAACACTGTCACAGTAGGGCTGTGCAATTAATCGAATTTCGATTTCAATTTCGATTTTGGTTCCCAACGATCTCCAAAATAGCACAATCGAGAAAAAACGATTATTTTGCCATGCACGTTCTGTTTTGAAAGGACACTATAATTGTGTGTTCTGAATGACGCGCACATCCGCCCCTCCCGAAGCCATAAACTCGCTCAGCCTACAGTCATCAATTGCAAGCACAATAAACTTCACAATAACAATTGGCTAATTTAATATCTAATGGAGTGAGAGACCATCTCGAGCTGACGCGATCTTTGTCTGCACGACCACTGCAGCGCGAGCGCACGTGACCTGATCATCTGTGCCGCCGCTTTACTGAACGAAACAGATCGGAAATGAACACCGGGTAAACAGCTGATCAAAAAATAAAACCATCGCGCGAATTATTAGTGCGTCAAAATCGCGTCCAGTGTGAAAGGACCACACTTGTCTGCACTCCAAAAGTGAATGGTTTTGATCTTATACAGTCAGTATAAAGAGCGAGTGATAATGGATAGGCTAGTGTATTTCTGAAGCTGCGCTGCCTGTCTGAGACTTAGTGAAACAATTAAAATAACAGCACACACAAAACTCACAGAAGAAACATACTGAGGTAAAGTTTGAGGTTTTCTATTTATAATAGGCTATATGCAGTGGCGGGCCGTGCATTTCACACTTAGGCCTTCTGTACTACCTGAATTAATAACTTTCAATAGTGTATCAGCGCAAAGACTCTCTATAATTGTTGTTTTTATTTTGCACCGGCATTTATTGGATTAATGCGGTGAGTTCGGGAAAGGCCGCGAGAAACGAGCGCGTGAGTTCGGTTGGTGCATTTGTACAGTAGTTCTTGCGTTCCGAATCAGATTATAAATTCAGAAACGGAGCCTCCCTTATCTTGTCGTTCAAGGGTTAATGTACAATAGTCCCTTTTCAGACGTTACAATAGTATGCATGTTTGAAAAAAAAAAAGTTTCGATCGTAAATTTATAAGAAAAATTAAGAAGAAAATCATATTCACCACGGGGGGGAAAGCATATTACTCACCAAGATTATTTTTTACACAAAATCCATCCTTATTTCTTTCCTCAAGAAGACTGCAGGTTCTATCTGCGTTTCAGTTCCAACAATGTCGTGTCTGTCTCGTCATATTTCTAGCAGTTTTAATTCACTTTATGGCTGAGAGTGCCGCTCGACAGAAGCACACACAGTCACCGCAAAACATGACGATGTTTACAGCTGCCCCATGCTCTCGCACAGAGTTTTGAACAAAGTCAACGCAATCAGCGGGACTTTTGCCTTTAGAACCATTCGTGGTATAACTTAACATTAGTCAGTTCTGTTTTTACCCGGAGAGATCGAATAGAGTTCCGTATCTGCGTTTAGCTCGGGCTGAATAAGGGATTTTTTTCTGCTGAGGGTCGAGGAGGGAAAGAAACATTAATTTGTGGGTTGAAAAACTATTACATCTACAGGAATATTTAGATTAAGCAGTTCGCTACAGATGCAGATACTAGTAATAGTACGCAGATATGGCTCTAACGTTACGCACTCTGAGCATCCAATCAAAGAACGAGAAAATACAGACGTTATCAAATGCCAGCTAGATGGCCCCGCTGCAGTCAAAGCGAAATCTGATTGGCTGATTAAATCTGACGGATTATCTGATTGGTTAAAGCAACGGCATTCATTTTAAGTTACAGACGCCCGCTCTGTCGATTCTGAAGGCCTCCAGGCAGATTTATTTACCCGGCAACACATGATGGCTGAAATATGATTGGATACAAGAAATATGATTGGATTCAAACATAAAAACACACTACTGGAAGCAGCGCAACCAAGAGAAAAGCTATGATATTAAAATAACGAACTTTTGGGAATAATTTAATACTCATTCATGGAAAAAATATATTAAAGTGCAAGTCAGTGATTCTGATAATGTTTAGGCCAGCAGAGAAGGCCTTGCTGGCCCTGACGGCCCACCACTGGCTATATGATATAGTAACATAACATGACCAAGTAGCTGTTATATCACGATTGCAATTACATTGAATTTATAGTTTAATAAACAAGTTAACTTACCTGGTTTATATGTAGTAACTTACATTTTAGACGCAATATTGACTGGCTTGTTCCATTTCACCGACGAAAATAGTTACAAAAGAAAAGCAACACTAAGCACTGTGTTTTGTTATTGAATGATTCATTATTTTGAACGAATCGTTTTAATGAATGACTCAATGATTCATTTATTAAGATGGTCACTTGCCACCACCTATATTGATTTATTGTTTAAAGGTATCATTGATTTTATTTTATTATTGGTTTAAACATTAACCTCATACAATTATTTATTACAGTGTAAATTAATTAATTTGATTGATAGCAGCTCTTTTTATAACTGAATTTGATCAAATGCAAGAATTTGACATGAAGATAGCACATGTTTAGTTATATTAAGGTTTAAAAAAGTGTCCTTTATAAAAGGTAAATAACACCCCTCCCCCACCCACAAAAAATTACTTAACATGTCACCTCTGTGAGTTTGCAGGTCTGTTTAATAGCTACAACAAAATGCTCAAATTAAAAAAAAAAATGATAATTTACTCACCCTGATGTCAAAGATATCCATGTATTTCTTTCTTTAGTCGAAAATAAATTAAGGTTGTTGAGGAAAACATTCTAGGATTTTTCTACACAGAATGGAATTCAATGGTAACCAAAGATTCAAATTTTCAAAGAAGGTTCAAATGTCCGTCTCAATGTAGCTTCGAAGTCTCGACACAATCCCAGTCAAGAAATAAGGGTCTAATCTAGCGTAACGATCGGTCATTAAAAAAAAAAAAATAATAATTAAAAAATTACTAAAAATAATATATATATATATATATATATATATATATATATATATATATATATATATATATATATATATATATATATATACTTTTGAAACTTCTTTGAACATTTGAAAGTTGGTGAAGTCCATTCTGTGTATAAAAAATTTAAGTGATACTTGGATATCTTGGATGACATCAGGGTGAGTTTGAAAGTCAACTTAATACTTTAAGATGCTGGACATGAATATTAAATTAGCATTATTTTCCTATGTTTTTACATCAAGAAAATCTATATGGCTTTTGTGTAGGACATGCAGTATATGACATATATGATTAAAAATATATTAATATTATGCAATTTATATATGTGGATTTTGCAGCATATATGTCCCTTACATTCTGTTGGAACATATAAGAATCACAGGTGTTTTTAGCAAACCTTTTCCATATGGGTGTGCAAACTGCAAAGTTGCAAACATTCTGAAACAAAATAATAAAATAAATATCTAATACTGAGGTGCATTGAACAAAGAATGCATACTTGAATATAAATTATAAAACACACATGACATTTGGAGTGTGTTGAACATAAAAATTAATAAGACAATCCCTGAATAAACACTGTATTTGGTCTTGGTTAGTTCGGTATTTTACACTTAAAGCCCTGTTTTAAGATAGTTTCTGATGAAATAGAACGGTTAAGATTGAAATTTGGACAAATGCTGTTGTCCCGAGAATTTTAGGTTTATGTGTTAGCACCCACACAATCATTCATAAAACGCATTAAACATTAGAGACGTCAAACTCACCGAGCGGTCAGGGATGTTCACTGATATGCTCACACAAACATCGCTGCAAAATATGCTTTCCAACAGGTTTTATCCTAGTTTTTGTCCGACTCTATTGACTTGACTTGGTACAAAAACTACCATTAAACCCTGAGTTGTTGGTTGTGTGGAATCTGGTGCGCGCGCGGCCGCCGGTGCTGGGCGCACGCGATAGGAAACGGCAGCATTGCTGATACTTATTTTTAGCTCCATACAGACCGATTTCACGCAAAACAGGCATAAATTACATGCATTGTGAACGTCAGACTTATAATCATTTTCGTTCCGTCTCGTCTCGTCAACGAAAAGTCGAAAACGTCTCGTCATGTTTTAGTCACCTCAGACTCAGAGCTATTTTTAGCTAGTCATCGTCGCGTTATCGTCATAAAACAACGGTGCGTTAACGAAATCATTTCGTTATCGTCATCACTGACGAAAACATCACTGTTTACATTGACCGGAGCACATGCAACATTCACCCGCAAGGTAGGGGCGTCACGGTTCCGGAAAACGCTCACTTTGCAGTTTAGCCAATCACAACACACCGGCCCAAACTAACCAATCTAAAGCCACTACGTGTTTCTCGGGTCATTGAATCAGGAAGTCAACCGGTCGTTCAGGGGGCAGAGGAGAGCGCGTCTTACAATAACGGTGAAGTTTATGAAAATTTAGACTTTTTAGAAACTAAAAACCACGAATACATGTTAGATTATACCCCATAAACACAATTATGCAAAGAAAAAAGGACTAAACCACCCCTTTAACTTTAAAGATTAGGAAAAAGAGTGATGATTAATTATTTTTCTGCTTCCATTTCAGAAATCAATTCCATTTACATTGATTAGAGATGTTATTTTTGTTACAAAATGAATAGAACCGAGAATGGGAAATACAGAGTGAGATAGGAGATTTTATACACTACACTACAAAAAACAACCTCGCAAACAATGAACACCTGCTTACTGATTTACAACCCCAAGGGATAGGACCCTTTAACGTCAACGTTTATTTTGTTTGTTATTTTCAAGCACGGAACTGGAGGACTTAATTAGTTAACGAGTTAATTAATGAATGAGTCCAGGCACGGGCAGAAGACTTTTTTAGTTTTTTTTTCTTTTCTTAGATTATTGGGGTTCATTTTAAATGCTTACACATAGATGTTAAATGACACATAGGTCGTTTCTCAATATGCGTACTTGTCTGTACTTGTGTTCTTGTGGACTTGTGAAACGTCATCAGTCGCTGCCCAAGTACTGTTCCAATTCAAAGTTCACATCTAGCCAAGTCCACTTCAAATCCTCGGATGTGTTCTTGATCCGCCCCGTTTACCGAGGATGCATCGAGAGGTGACTTGTGTGGACTTGAGATAGCCAGGTAACCCAGAATGCACCTCGTACCAACCAGCAAGCGTCAATGGGAGCGGAGAAAATCCGTGAAATATCAAAATACTACTGTTATTGAGTCATAAAATGTAATTTTAAAAGTGTTTCAGGCGAGAATGTGGTTGTTTAAATCACAAATCTGTAGTTTATTTATAAAGATAGCGCCTATTTGAAAAATGCATCTGACATTTTCGGAGTTCTGACATCCAAGCCTTCAGCGGGCACTCAGCGAGATCAACCCCGACTGAAACAGCTTATCCTCGGCTAGTGCTTCTGACGGCAGTCTAGTGGATAAACCTTGACGTATAATAATTCGTCTTGTGTATAAGTCTATCTTTGGTCTCATTGAACTATAGTTTGTTCCATGGCAAAAAAAAAGTTTTTGAGGTTTCATAACTTTATGGCTATTTAACTTTTTTATATTATCTTTACTATATGAGCAATAAAATAAAATGACATAACCCTGGTGTTACGGAGCAGGCTCCCGCACCGCCTCCTCTCAACCAGCAGAGGGAACTGTCACCGGAGTATTGACTCTTATCTGAACTTCATTCACCACAATGCACCGCGCCTGGGACTGATTACGCACACACCTGAAACCCATCAAGACTTCCTATTTAAGCCACACCTAAACAGTGACTCAGTGCGAAGTATTACATTGCCACGGCCTGTAATTTCTGAGCGTTTATTCCTGATCTGCCTGTTTTGTGTATCGACCTTGATTGTTTATCACCTCTGCCTGTTTGCCGCCTGTCCTGATTCGGATTGCCTCTTGACTACTGTTGTCTGCTGCCTGCCCTGATCTACTGCCTGTCTCTTGACCATTCTCTGTGCCTGTCCTCTGATAACCCTGCCTTGCCGCTCTCTGACCCCAGCCTGTCTGTTTACTCTCAATAAAGCTGCAAATGGATTCTACTCTGTCTCGAGCTTCGTTACAGAATACTTCGCCTCCTACGAATCCAGCAGTACTACAGCTTTCCTCCGAGCTCACCTCTCAAGCGTCTCGCCTGGATCTTCACCACCAGCAGCTCAGCCACCTGACGACGCTAACAGAGAAGCTTGTTCAAGGTTTGCATGAATTACGAACTGCTATTTCTAATCCGCCTGCCACACCAGTTGTCCCTCCTGTGGGAAGCCCTCCAGTAAATCCTACTACCCCCATGGCCCCGCGATTAGCGTTCCCAGAGAAATTTGACGGCAACCCGGCGAAATGTAAAGGATTCCTCCTCCAGTGTACCCTTTTCGTGGAGCAGCAGCCATCCCTGTATAGCACAGATGCTAGTAGGATAGCGTTTGTTTGCTCGCTGCTAACCGGACGGGCATTGGAGTGGGCGACCGCGGTTTGGAATACTACCGGCTCATCTTTCTCCAGTTACAGTGAGTTCTCCAAACAGTTCCGTCAAGTTTTCGAACACGTATCAGAGAAAGGAGATGCTGGTGAGCAATTACTATCACTATCGCAGGGGAATAAATCTGCCGCTGACTTCGCTCTAACCTTCCGCACCCTCGCGGCACAAACTGACTGGGTTGAAAGCACACTGAAAACGCTCTTTCGCAAGGGTCTCACCATAGAGCTTCAGTCCGAACTCGCCTGCCGTGATGAAGGTAGATCCCTGTCTGAGTATATTGATCTGGCCATCCAAGTTGATTCACTGATTCGTTCACGACGACCAGTCCGGTTTAATCAGCGTCCTCAACCTGAATCCTCCGCTGACCCTGAACCCATGCAGATCGGATTCTCACAGCTCACTCCTGAAGAGAGAGAACGCCGCAGACAGCAGAGATTGTGTATGTACTGTGGTCAGCCTGGACACCTGAAACTCTCATGCCCAGTTCGCCCATCGAAAGCCCCTCGCCCGGTGAGTTCATGCTCCGAAGTCATATTAAAATCCTCTAACTTTAAATTACCTGTTATAATCGTCAATAGAGGAGAACAGTTCAGAACTACGGCTCTCATTGACTCTGGAGCTGCTGGAAATTTCATTTCTCAGACTTTTGCTGATCATTGCCAGCTCACGTTAACCCCTTGTCTTTCCTCCTTGACAGTGGAGGCGCTAGACGGTCGACCCTTAGGGGAGGGGAGAGTTCAGAGTATGACCGAAGAAATTGAACTGCGTGTAAGCTCCCTGCATTCTGAACTAATCAAGTTTTATGTGATTCAATCACCTCATCATCCCATTGTTTTGGGTTTTCCCTGGTTACAAGCTCATGAGCCTCAGATTTCCTGGAGAGAGGGACAAATTGTGCGATGGAACACTTCATGTTTTGAGCACTGCCTGACTCTCGTAATCCGAGTTCCTCTTCCTGCAGCAGAAAATGATTCTCAAGACCTCGAGGAGCCTAATTCACCCCGAATGAAGTCTAGCCCTGTATCTAAGCCTGTTTCTGAGACCATATCTCCCGAGGGAACTGAAATTCCTGCTGTTTACGCTGATCTACTAGAGGCATTTAGTAAAAAGAAGGCTTCCCAGCTTCCCGAACATCGTTCCACGGACTGCGCCATTGATCTCCTTCCGGGCACCTCACCACCTCGGGGCCGTGTATTCCCGTTATCTCAACCCGAATCCGAAGCCATGAAAACCTACATTCAAGAAGAACTCGCTAAGGGATTCATTCGACCTTCAACCTCTCCTGCTGCGGCTGGATTCTTCTTTGTCAAGAAAAAGGACGGAGGATTACGACCCTGCATCGACTATCGAGCCCTGAATGACATCACGGTGAAATTCCGTTATCCTCTTCCTCTAGTACCAGCGGCACTTGAACAACTTCGACAGGCAAGATTTTTCACGAAGCTTGATCTACGCAATGCTTACAATCTAATCCGTATTCGAGAGGGGGACGAGTGGAAGACGGCGTTCTCCACCACTAGTGGGCACTACGAATATCTCGTCATGCCTTTCGGCTTGTCAAACAGTCCTTCTGTGTTCCAATCTTTCATGAATGATATCTTTCGAGACATGCTGGACAAGTGGGTGATAGTCTATATCGATGATATTCTGATCTACTCGAATTCCATGGAGGAACATGTGCAACAGGTCAGGTCGGTCCTGGAACGACTTATTCAGTACAAGCTCTTCGCCAAAGCAGAAAAATGTGAATTCCATCAGACGAGCACCTCATTCTTGGGTTACATTATCAGCCAAGAAGGGGTCGCTATGGACGAGAAGAAGGTAAAGGGGGTTCTGGAATGGCCGTTACCTCAGACTCTGAAGGAACTTCAGCGATTTTTAGGGTTTGCCAACTTCTACAGACGATTCATCCGTAACTTCAGCATCATTGCTGCTCCCCTCACCGCTATGACTAAACGCCAATCGTCCAAACTCAAGTGGTCCAATGAGGCGATACAGGCTTTCGAGGAGCTCAAGTCTCGATTCACTTCGGCACCTATCCTTCATCATCCTGATCCCGAGAAGCAGTTCATCGTAGAGGTTGATGCTTCTAGCACCGGTGTGGGGGCCGTGCTATCTCAACGACAAGGTAACCCAGAAAAGATGTATCCATGCGCTTTTTTTTCCCGCAAACTTTCACAAGCAGAGCAGAATTATGATGTGGGGAATAGAGAGCTACTGGCAATGAAGCTAGCATTGGAGGAATGGCGACATTGGCTGGAGGGAGCTAGTCAACCTTTTATCGTTTTCACCGACAACAAGAACCTGGAGTATCTAAGATCTGCTAAACGGCTCAACCCTCGACAGGCACGATGGGCTCTGTTTTTCACTCGCTTCCAGTTCACCGTCACATATCGCCCTGGGTCCAAAAATACTAAGGCAGATGCACTCTCACGTCAAACAGAAGGTACCATCCAAAATTGTGATCCTGAGAACATTATTCAGCCCAATCTACTCGTGGCACCTGTCCAATGGGATATTATCACAGAGATCCAACAGGCTAACCATCACACACAGATCCCACCCGCATGTCCAGACAACCGATTGTTCGTCCCGGAAGCATTCAGAACCAGACTCATCGATCACGTTCATTCCACCCCCAGTTCAGGACATCCAGGCATTACGGCCACCACCCAGCTCCTACAGAACCGGTTTTGGTGGCCCACATTAACTGCTGATACCATCAAACAGGTGAAGAGTTGCGTGTGCTGCAACATGTCCAAAACACCCAGACAGCTACCGGCAGGTCTATTAACCCCACTCCCCACACCCCAACGACCCTGGTCTCATATCGCAATTGATTTCATCACCGATCTACCCAAATCTCAGGGAAACACCACCATACTCACCATAGTAGACAGATTCTCCAAAGCATGCCGACTCATACCACTACCCAAACTCCCGACCGCTTTTGAAACTGCTGAGGTACTTTGCAATCAAGTTTTCCGTTTCTATGGTCTACCAGAAGACATTGTTTCTGATCGAGGCCCACAATTTACTTCTAGACTTTGGACTGCATTCTTCAAAAGTCTTAACATCAACATTAGTTTAACGTCAGGATACCACCCTCAATCCAATGGCCAAACTGAACGCTTGAATCAAGATGTTACACGATTTTTGAGAACCTATTGTCAAAAGGAACAAACTGAATGGAGCAGATTTTTATTTTGGGCAGAATATGCACAGAACTCTTTAGTCAAGCCAGCCACTGGAGTGACTCCCTTCAAGTGTATACTCGGCTTCCAACCTCCCCTGTTTCCTTGGTCCGGAGAACCTACAGAATTACCAGCTGTAACGGAATGGCTACAGAAGAGCGAAATGGTCTGGGATCAGGCCCACACACACCTCCGCCAGGCCGTTCGAAGACAAGAAAGACAGGCCAATCGTCATCGGCGCCCCGGGCCGCAGTACAGCGCTGGTCAATGGGTGTGGCTTTCTACTAGAGATCTGAGACTTCGACTTCCCTGCCGTAAACTCAGTCCCAGGTATGTTGGTCCATTTCAAATAGTAAGACAAGTTACCCCTGTGTCTTTTCGTCTGGATTTACCTGCTGATTACCGCATCTCTCCTACATTCCATGTATCCCTGCTGAAACCTGCTGAGTGTCCGGGGGGAGTGTCGGAAGCGGGAGCCACAGCCCCAGATCCTGCACCGCTCCTGATTGACGGCGAGGAGGCGTATCGTGTTCATGAGCTGCTGGACTCCAGGCGCCGGGGTAACGTTCTTCAATATCTGGTGGATTGGGAGGGGTACGGTCCGGAGGAGCAATCTTGGATCAACGCCAGTGATATTCTGGATCCATCACTCACGGAGGAGTTTCACCGCAACCACCCGGAGAAACCGGCCCCTAGACCCCGTGGAAGACCCCGGCGTCGTCGACCTTCTCGCCTCAGGAGCTGCTCGCAGGAGGGGGGCTCTGTTACGGAGCAGGCTCCCGCACCGCCTCCTCTCAACCAGCAGAGGGAACTGTCACCGGAGTATTGACTCTTATCTGAACTTCATTCACCACAATGCACCGCGCCTGGGACTGATTACGCACACACCTGAAACCCATCAAGACTTCCTATTTAAGCCACACCTAAACAGTGACTCAGTGCGAAGTATTACATTGCCACGGCCTGTAATTTCTGAGCGTTTATTCCTGATCTGCCTGTTTTGTGTATCGACCTTGATTGTTTATCACCTCTGCCTGTTTGCCGCCTGTCCTGATTCGGATTGCCTCTTGACTACTGTTGTCTGCTGCCTGCCCTGATCTACTGCCTGTCTCTTGACCATTCTCTGTGCCTGTCCTCTGATAACCCTGCCTTGCCGCTCTCTGACCCCAGCCTGTCTGTTTACTCTCAATAAAGCTGCAAATGGATTCTACTCTGTCTCGAGCTTCGTTACACCTGGCTATGTTTGATAAATGTCAAATAAAAATCAATGTTTCATATTTTTAAAACGAAAACAAAAAGATCATGTTCATTTTGTTATAAATATAGCCTATGCAGTGAAGAGAATCGCGTTGCCCACATGGCCATTAAGCTAATATTTTTTTATTTATTTATTTTTGTTAATGAAAATAGGCAGAGTGGTGTTTTAAAACATATTTAGTTTTATTGTTTACGAAAAGATGCAGAGTTGTAGCAAATTTCGTTTTATTGTTGCCAAAAAAAGGCTATATAAAGAGATAACCGGAGTAGAGCGTGCTGCTGAGTGACGCGATCAAGTACGCTCTGTTCCATTTGCAGAAGAACCGGACTTGCGTCCTCTCGTCCTCGGGAGTTCGTTCTCCGGAGTCAAACTTGGCAAGTCTGAACTACCAAGGACGCAAGTCCGAAGTCTGCGTACTTGGTATTGAGAAACGGCAATAGTATACGGGGACATAACATGGGTTGGGTTTTTGTTTGTTATTTGTTTTCTTTCCTTTTCTGTTTCCATTCTTTTGTCTTCTATGTCTATGTCTTGGTCTACTATTTCTCCTCACCACTATCACTTCAATAGGTTGGCCACCTGGAGATGATGGTGTGGAACTGACGGCCGTAGTTCCAGAGGAGGGACTGAAGATTCATAATCTCATCATTTAATGTGGTTTTTAGTATTTCTTATTGTTTTCATTAATAATCATAATCATTAGTATTATGCATGTGTTTTATACTTTTCATATACATTTTTAATCTTTTTATATATTATTCGTAATCTTTATAATCCACATTTTTATGTGTTTTATACATTTCTGAATACATACTGTAAGTGAGAGACTTTGGGGGGACTTTGGGGGGAGTGAATGTATGTGAGCAGAATATACATTCCACGTTAATGGAAACCATATGTTTCAGCCTATATGTACTGTGTACCTCTTTGTTTAAGCAGAGAGAGAAATACAGAGAAGCAAGAAGGAAGATCTTTGCGGGTCCATTATACTCTCTCTCCCTTATGTCTTATATAAATTGGTAAAATAAATAACATATATTGGCAGAATGACTGGTGTCTTTTCATTGAATTAATAACAAGGGGAAACAAAGATTTTAAATCTACAAAAGTCAATGTCCTGGAGGTAAGCATGAACGTCGTGGCCTCCTGCAGGGTTTGGTGTGAAAGTGGGGATGTTTCTTGCCAACTTGTCAAGTTCCTTGAAGCCCATGCCTTGAGGAGTGGCAGGGATTGACGGGCAATCTCCCCCTTTTTCAGAGGGCGGAGACTCTGGCAGGCTGTCCACGGATGTCTGAGACGGTGGACGTCCACTTCCCTTCACAGTTCTGGAGTCTTGGCTGAAATGTGCGGGTTGACTGGTCAGGGAAAACTTTGTAGTGTGTGTTTCCCTGACTCGGTCACTCTGCAGTTTATAGGAGTGTTTCAGTTCTTGGTGGACGGCTTTCGAGCTCGTCTTTGTAAAGGTCCAGTTGTTGGGAAAGTTTGTCAATTTCAGCCTGGGCTGCTTTCAAGTGTTTTTCACAGGCCTTTACTTTAGCGTCTCTGTCTTTCAATTCAGAGTTTGCTCTGACAAGGAGAGCGTCACCACGTTCCAGTTTTGCGGTGAGTGTCTCTCGGGCTTTCTTTTCCTTTAACTCTTTTTGGTCGTTGTCCAGACGGAGATGTTCCAGGGCCTCTCGAAGTCTTTCCACTTCCTTTTGAAGGTCTGGGTCCGTTTCCTCCTCGCTCTGTTCCTCGTTGTCGAGTAGTAGCTGGTCTAGACGACTCTGGGTTTCTGCTTGGTTGCACCGGGCCTCCTCCGCTTGGAGCTGTAGAGTTGCCTTCTCCTGTTCCAGGGCGGTGGCAGTTCTCTCGTGAAGGCGGGCTTGTGCGACCAGCGTATGGGCCAGCTTTCCCATGATTCGGGCCCATTCCTTGTGGCTGTAGCTCTGCGTTGGCTCCTGCCTTATCAGCGTGTCCAGCTCAGCGTCCAGCTGTTCCTGGCTCCGGGGCTCAGCATCTCCATCCTCCTTGGGAAGGAAGGTGGTGGTCATGGCGGTCAGCCATGTCTCGAGGCTGTCCCAGTGGGCTGCTGGGTTGGGAGACTGGGACATACTGGCTTACTGTAGGCGAGAGGAGCACAACACACACACAACAAGAGCAAATGCAAGTTTGTTCAACAATTTAGGCGCTATCCCTTTGATACGGACGATGCCGTTTGCGGGAATTTCGGCTAACTGATGGAGCCAGTGAGGGAGGGACAAATTCTTTAGGTCAGCGCAGGGCCTAAATAAAGATTTTTGACAGGGCCGGAGCCAGTGGGTCACTGCTGCCACTGACGGCTCGGCTGTCAGTCTGTTATTTAGCTTTCCTGGGGTGTCTCTGTAGGCTGTGTCTCTGGGTGACCTGAAAGGCACAGTTCACACAGTGCAGAGAGGAAACAACAGAAGAATAGCAAGGTAAGAGAAAACTTAAATGAGGTTAGGCACTAGGACTAACAGGTCTGTGGATACAGAGAAGGATAACAGTTTAGAAAGTGTTACGGGGACTAAGAAGGCTTGCGCCGAGTATGTGTGTTTTTCTGAGGCAAGGATGGGTAGCACTTAGATGACACAGGAGAATATCTACTATTCTTGTGGCCTATGCTAAGTGGATAATCTGTATTTCTTTACCTTAATTCAGCTTGCCTGGGGTGACCTGAAATCACTCCTGACTGGAGCCAATGGTGAGGGAAATTCCCCCGTCGCTCCAGACACTTAACCGAGGTATCCGCGGGCCTTTCCTGTGCGTCCACCACGGTGCGCCCGCTCAAACAACTTCGACTTTTAACACGACCTGGCAATTCCGAGGATGTCACCTGCTTACGACACTGCAAAAAGGGTGTCCCCCCCAGAACCTCCTTTTCAGGGTGCCCCCTCTTTAGGCCCCGGTTTGTGAGGACGTTCCGAAATTGCCTTGTGTCGCAGCGTGAGTGACCCCTCTTTGTGGAATTTACCAAATCGCTGATGTCGTGTTGCGTGCCGCACCAATGGATAGAGACAGGAGGGTCCGAGACTCACCCACAGCCAGCGCTGGTTACGCCGGTTGGAAAACCCCGTCCACTGGAGACCAACCAGGGATGACAATCAAGTCGCCACACACAAGAGAATGTTCCCTGTAAAATACTAAAATATGGCAGAAAAAGGGCTCTAAAATTAATTAAAGTTTACCTTGTTTAAACCAAATTGAGTATTTGTGGGTGTATAAACACAAGGTCTTGCTACCTAAAGGGCAAAGAAGAAAATACAAAAAGGGAATTATGGCAATGTTTGTTAATTGTCAGAATACCCTAGAGAAAGAGAGTCAGTGAGTGGGGCAGGAGTACACAGGCGCAGTGGCGGGTCTGGGCCACCAGAGGGCGTGTTCTCAGTGGGTCACTGCCTGGTAGAAGACAAACTTAGTTGAAATTGTAATTCAAAGGATTTAAATTAAATTCAAATAAGCGTGTACAGAGATGTTGTGAAACCCCTAAGGCGATGTGATGAGATATCACAGGCTGAATGGGAAGGAAAGGGGAAGTGAGAGAGAAAACTTTTTTTTTCAAAAAAAAAAAAAATTTAATTAATAATAATAAAAAAAATAATAAAAGAACAATTAAGAAGCGTTATTAATTCACAAAATTAATAACCGTTATCGATTTATTAAAAACCAATTAACAGAAATGATCAATTCCTTGACACGAATTAACAAGCCAATCAATTTATCAGAAAGGAGAAAAGGTAATCTGTTAATAAGACTTATTGATCTATCCAAGAGAAAAATCAATAACCTTATTTGGAGGGAAAAGAAATTAAGTGGAATTGCCCATAAAACAATGCACGAGATTAAATGAGAATTTAATTCAAGGTTATCTTCTTACGTTTTCTCAAAACCAAATCTGAATGAGATTATGAAAATTAACAGATGGGATCACTCTCAATGCTGATCAACTTTCTGTAAGTCGATAACACAGAATAAACCCACTTGAAAATAGACTGAAATCTCAAACGGAAAGACGAGACGATCGTCGTTGAACGCTTCAACTATGAAGGATTAGCAATGACATGGAGAGGGAAAAATATTCAAGATAAGTGACCTAGCAACATTTATCCACGCGATGGCGCTGTTTTGCTCACGTCGATGAAAAGGGTCTGGTGGTAATTTGAAACTCTGAGGCGCTAGGCTGCGCTCTAGCGTTGAGGTAGAATTACAATCAGAACCACTTCATTGTCCCTTCTAGGGCGCGCGCAAAATTTAGAATGCAAACAAGTTTAAAAAAAAAAAAAAATCCAGGAGGATTTTACGTGCTATTTTCACGGGTGCGTGAGGCAGACCAGAGTTTTCTGCACTTACACGTACACTTATCACAGGAATTTACGTCTGCGGCTTAACTCCAAACACATTAATCATTTAGCGCTTAATGATTGAAATGTTCTGCTTTAACATTTGGTTAGCTAAATCAAAAGTTAAAACTCGGAGTGTTTCGTTAACCAAACGAATTTAATTTAGGCCTTGGTTAGGACGATTAAAGGAGCATCGCTTTAATCATTCCTCTTTCACCTGGCAAAAGAATCTCGTTTTGAACAGGCGAATCAAAAAGAAAATCTTAAACATGTACACGTCTGTACAGAGGTAATATTTCTTTCGTCGCAAACTACAGTTTAACTTTAAACACTTAACAGTGAATATCAGTATTCTGAACTGCAATTTATTTTAACAATTGCCACGACTAAAACGTTAGGTACATTCAGCCATGTAATTACGGAGTTGAGGTGCTGCAGATTCTCAACTTGTCGCGCGCTTTGTCCAAACACAACGTGCGGTGGCGCGCGCTCGCGTCTCAACCAAACAACAAAATATACAAGATTGTCACTGCATTGATTTCACACACAACAAAGCTTAAAATATTGCCTTTAATCTTCTCCACCAGAAAAAAATTATGTAGAGAATCCCGGTTTAAGGTTGATAGCTCAAATTGAATTCAGGGGAAGAATATGTAAGGGTTAATGCCCGACGAGGTGTCCATTGTCAGGTTTGCCTCCGCCGAAGTCCATTAAAACCTGACAACGGACACCTCGGAGGGCATTAACCCGCTTATACCATGGTCACTTGCCAAATAAAACATTTTTGAAACATTAGTTTATATTTTAATTAGGCTAAATCTAGTTTTTACAAATAATAACTTGCCTTGCTTGACTGTTTAGCAACCGGAGATATTTATAGTCCGCTTAGCTCGTATCCCTTCAGGTTCACAAATGCATTTTTTTTCATGAAACACAAAGGTAGGCATAGTTTTTTTTTATTACACATAAAACAATTAATCAAACAACAATAAAAAACAATTAGCTCTGAGCTCCAGCGATTTGCGCTTAACGTTATAGAGGGCAATAAATGAATCAGATCAAAGAGAGGGTCATTTGCCTCAGGCTCCTTAGGCTTGAAACGCTGTAACGTTGAGCCTTCTCCTGCCTTGGTTGTCTGGACAGCTGCGTAAAACTCCCGCAGGGTCTCATTCAGGGGTGCGTTTCCCCGAAAGCATCCTTAGCCAACTATGGTCGCAAGTTGTCGTTACCAATAGAGTTCAATGGAGCAGAGCAGCAGCGGTGTAATTTTCTCCGTTTTATTTACTTTTTTTTCTTTCTTCAGCAGCATACCAGTCGTCAAAGTTGCCATATTCTCCATAAATGTTAAAAGAAATAGCACGAAGTCGCTCATTGTTGTATTAGGCTATAATATCTAACGTTAGATGATAGAGCACGTGACTGCCTGTTGCTATGGTTACTCACAGCCGTTGTAGGCAGCGCATTTATTTATTAATTTCGAATGGTAAACAGGCAGTTTCGCCAGAACTACTTTACTAGGTGTCCATTATCACTTTTTAACGGACACCCTGCAGCCAATCAGAATCGAGTATTCACCCAGACCATGGTATAATCCAAATTAATGATCTGGATCAATAACTCATAGAATATTCCTTAAAACCGAGTTTCCTTACATAAATTAAATCAAGTCACCCAACGAGGTGTTTACAGTACACACGTCTGCTTCAGATATATATCAAAATTGAACGTAACGAATTATGATCAATTTGGAGAATATATCTTTTACAGAGCGAGGGCTGTTGAGCTTTAAAAGACAAGGATTACACAGTTCTCTCAGTCAGCGCGCCAGCGTGCGGATCTGTAAAACTACCAATCACTTTATCTGTTTAGCTAGATTTTCTGACAATGTTTTGTGCACTCAACAAAATCAGATTGTAGCTTAGGATCTAATATTAAAGAGGCTTTGTTATGTGATTAATACAAACAATGGCAAGTAATGTATAAATGGAGTTTAATAAAAGCACACGACTAAGTACACAACAAAATCACACGATAAATGTATATAGCCTACACAAAAATGAGAATGAAACATAAGAAAGGAAACAAATGGAAAAGGAAAATACAAGGAAAATTACAGTTACTAGCACAACTTTAAACCTTCAGAGACAACCACAGGAAAAGACTCTTGTCTAAAATTTGATGGAACAAATGCATTCAGACCTGTGTTATGCTGAAGCGTGCGGTTGTCCGGAGGGCGGGAGCCGGATTTCTTTGTTCTCCCCACGTGGGATGGTTTCGCGGGAATTCAAAGCGTAGAGAGTTCTATCGTGCTGGATGTTGTCTTCTTGTTGGAGAAGACACACGTACGAACTTTAACTGGCTATTCGCGAAAGTAAACGTGAAGTAAAAGTAACGAAATACTGATAACTTTAAAAAGTCAGTTCAGTTTTAGGCCCTCTGCTATTCTCAATATATATGCTGCCACTTGGTAATATTATAAGAAAACATGGAATTAATTTCCACTGTTATGCTGACGACACTCAATTATATATTTCATCACGACCAGACGAAAACACTAACTCCTCTAAATTGACAGAGTGTCTCAAAGATGTAAAATGCTGGATGACGCGTAACTTCCTGCTATTAAATTCAGATAAAACGGAGGTATTACTTATTGGTCCAAAAAAACACTCACAAAATCTCTTACAACAAAACCTTAATATAGACGGATGTCCTGTTACTTTATCCACTACAGTAAAAGACCTGGGTGTTATACTAGACCTCAACTTATCTTTCGAAAATCATGTTTCATATGTTACAAGGACAGCCTTTTTCCACCTTAGAAACATTGCTAAGCTACGTAACATGCTATCTCTCTCTGATGCAGAAAAGTTAGTTCATGCATTCATGACCTCGAGACTAGATTACTGTAATGCTTTATTAGCCGGTTGTCCTGCATCCTCAATAAACAAGCTACAGTTAGTCCAAAATGCAGCTGCTAGAGTTCTTACTAGGTCAAGAAAATATGATCATATAACACCGATTTTATCATCTCTGCACTGGTTACCTATTAAGTTCCGTATCAACTACAAAGTACTACTACTGACCTATAAAGCCCTAAATGGTTTAGCTCCTATGTACTTAACAGACCTTCTCTCGCCCTACAATCCACCGCGTTCCTTAAGATCACTAAATTCAAGGCTTCTGGTCATTCCTAGGATATCTAAGTCCAGTAAAGGAGGGAGGGCGTTCTCGCATCTAGCTCCAAAACTCTGGAATAGCCTTCCCGATACGGTACGGGGCTCTGACTCGCTGACACAGTTTAAAACTAGACTAAAGACGCATCTCTTTAGTCAAGCATTCACATAATGCCTACCTTTCAGTCCTCTTTTATGCCATACGGAACCGTTTGCCACTGAAATTGCTTAACGCACCAGTGGGGCTCGATAGCCTTTTAGACAAACGGGTCGGTCCGTATGGCTGAGTTGCATTGCGGAGAGTTTGGGTTGCGGAGAGTTCGTGAGATAGTGGTTTTCTAAAACCGACACCCGTACAATGGAAATTATTATGAACATCAGCTATGCTAATTATGAACATCAGCTATGCTAATTATTTCCCATCTGCCTTTCTGCTGTTATCTCGGGACGCTTGTCCCGAGAAAAATGGCGTTCGTCAGGTCCAGCCTTGTATCCAGCATCTCACGGGGGTTTCGGATGCCCCACCGCCTGTGATGAGAAGACCAACGCCTGTGAAGAGACGACTCAACGCCTGCGATATGTTATGGCGCTGTTTTAGACATAAACAATATTTATATTTAATAGTTATAAATAAACAATATGAATGTAAGCCAGAGGAGAACTGGCCCCGACTGAGCCTGGGTTCTCCCAAGGTTTTTTCTCCATCCAATCTGATGGAGTTTTGGTTCCTTGCCACTGTCGCCTTGCTTTTGGCTTGCTTGGCTTGCTTAGTCGGGATTATTTAGGATTATTTAATATTTAACAATATTATCGATCTGTGTTGTACTACTTTCATGTTATCACTGTGAAGCTGCTTTGATACAATCTGTATTGTGAAAAGCGCTATATAAATAAATGTGACTTGACTTGACTTGACTTTAAAAAGCTTCAGAAAATGCAGAGAGAGGGGTCCGAGGGCAGCCGAAGATTCCGGAGGGAGGAGGGAGCCAGGGACCAAAGTAAGCGTAAGAGTAACGCGAGATTGTAAGGTAAGGTTGCAAGAGAAGGAATAAACTGGGGTACGAGCTTTTCTAAGGTGGATCAGGGCTCGTCCCAAAACTCGGCTGGCCAATGAAAGTTGACCACCAAAAGGGCGTGTACGCCCACCTGATTAACATCCCACGTTGTTAATTTTGCGTCTTGAGACAAAGGAAAAATTATGCTAACTTTGCAAACAAACTTATACATGATGGTATACATGTTGCAATATCGATATACAGTTTAAAAGACAGATCTCACAAGGAGGATTATAACGAGACTAAACACTTCAACACAACATGGACAGAATTGTTACATTATGTCTCAATGCATGGTTTTACAGATATTTAGACTCTTTTGGCACTCATAATAACATTCCATACGAAGTTAGGGGATTACAGTTCTTCTACGTGTATTTCAACCATACTAGATACTTTTGGTAACATTTTACAAGCTCTTCACGAGATGTCCGTGTTTGTGTGTGTGCGTGGCATGTTTGGCACGTGGAGCGTTGATGTGTGTGCGTGTGTATTGGACAGGGCAGAATGCGGTCTGGTTTTCTTCCAGACTCTCCTTCCCCCCCTGAAGCTGTCATAGGATCAAAGAGGCGATAGCTAGCTTTGATCGCAACACAAGATTAACTGCGTTGGTGTGGCATCTGCGATGCTTCGCGATGTCTCTGTCTTTGCGATTCATCAAACTAACGTCAATTAACTCCAGACGCTCCGGCGCCTGAGGCAATAACGTCAAATTTGAATTAAAACACATTTGGTTTAGGAATTTGTTAAAAGCTTTCTCTGCGACCACTTGCTGGGTGATCGCATGCCAGCTGGTTAATGATTGTCCGCTCAGAATCTCTACACCATAAACACAATCATGCAAAGAAAAAGAGGAGTAAACCACCCCTTTAAAAGCGCTTGCTCTGCTTGGAGAAAAACTGGGGGTGTTCTTTGCCCATGCTGAACAGCCAATAGCAGCGCTGCTGATCACTGGTTCTGCTATCGACATGTCCCCTTTTAAACCAACGTGAGAACATGCAGTTATCTCAGTTAACTCAATCCAGCTATACTAATCATAAACAGGTGTGTTCAAAGAACCCAATTAGCTGGATGATGATGATATATTATCTTGGATGTCTCATTTGATCTCGGATGTTTTAAGCAACGTACGAAGAATGAGCCCCTGGTGCCAAATTAGTCATGTTTTCGCTCTAAGATTATGAGCCAAATTACTAGAGAGAAGAGCAGCACCAGCCCAGGAGGGATGAATACCATCTCTTTTGAACAGGTCAGGCTTGCCTTAAAAACTTTTCCAATTGTCTATATATTCTACATTATTTGCGGACACCACTCAGACAGCCAACGATTAAGTGAGGATAGTCGACTGACTGATCTCATCACTCCTGCGAACAGGAAGGGGGCCAGAGCAAAATACAGTGCCTGACATCGTACTTGACAGTTCACACACCTCTTTAATATTAATTTTGGTGATCTCCGAATGGCGAAGTCGAACATCATTTGTGCCTACATGAATGATGATTTTAGAGAATTTACGATTAGCATTAGCCAGCACTTTTATATTTGCTATGATGTCAGGCGCTCTGGTTCCCGGCAAACATGTGACTATGGTTGCTGGTGTCTCTATTTTCACGTTCCGTGTGATCGAATCACCAACTACCAGGGCACAATCAACAGGATTCTCAGTGGGTGTCTCATTGAGTGGGGCAAATCGATTTGTTATGGGAAGTGGAACGGAAGAGTGGTTCTTTGATCCGCGACTAGAAAGTTCCCTAATCGTCACCCATCTGCCCTGATGCATGCGCTCTACTTCAGCTGGAACCGAATCATGTGAAGAGTTCACTATGCTAGGCGCATCCAAAACATCTAAAGATCTAGCATTCTTACTATCCTCAGTTAACGTTTGGATGCGCGTCTCTAATTCTGAAATCTTCTCCATCAGCCTGACTGTCTCCTTGAATTTATCACAAACAAATCCTATATTGCCATCGGAGAAGGCTATACTAAACATGTGACGTGACACAGGTGACAATAACAGGACAAGACATTACTCACCGTGTTTGTGTTTATTGATTCTCTCTCACCGCGCTTGTTGACTGGTTTTACTCACCGGACTTTTTCTGAGCTCCAAGGCTGGGGCGCACGAGAGAAAATGAATAAATAAATGAGCACAGGGGTGGCGCGTTAACAGGCTAGCGAGCTACTAGTGTGTTGTACAGTAACAGTAACGGAAGCTGTGTAAGGTTAATCTGAAATATAATAATAAAATGTATTTAGTAGTATAAACAACTAGAAATGATGATTAAAAACAGAAAGAAACACAAAGCTAATACAAGGTTTAAACAGAGCGTACAGCCTTGGAGCAAACAAACACACACAGCACAGCAGGCAGCGAGGCAGGAGTACAGGTGAGTAAAACAGGATCCTGCTTGGTGCAGGCAGCGAGGCTGCACCAAGCAGGATCCTAAGCCCATTCCCTGACCCAAACCCCAGACCAGTTATAATGGCGCTCTAGCCAGGACAAAGGCACACAATGAAGTGAACTTTAGCTAACTAAAGTGTCCGAAAAGTGTGAGGGTTGCATCTGACAGGGCCTGTTACATTGCATGGGCCATATCACACAACATTGCACCATCAGAAAAAATATAAAACATTTCATTAATGTTTAATAAAAGACAAGACAAATATGCTTAGTTCTTTGAGTTTTATTTTAATTGTTCTTTGTAAAGAAAAGCCTAGTCATCTTTTTTCTGCAATAGGAGATAAAGTCAGCAATAGTACTCTGCGTGAAATAATATATTAGCACTTACTCTGAAGTTCCTATGAAGCAACTCTATCTCTAGTGCCAGTTTTTTCTCTTTAAGTAAGTTAAGTTCAAAATACCCTATTTTCAAGGGGTAGGGGTAAACCTGTTCACACATGCATCAAAAATTAAAAGGAAAAGTACAACACTGCCCTCCTCTGCATCACTGCTTTGTGCAGACTCTTCTGTAGATGTGTAAACTAAAGAAGTGGTTTACTGATTTTTTCTTTGCATGATTGTGTTTATGGGGTGCAATATAACATGTATTCGTGGGTTTTCTTTTTTAAAAAGTCTTATTTTTCATAAATTTCACCTTTATTGTAAGCCGCACTCTCCTCTGTCCTTTGAACGACTGGTTGACTTCCTGAGTCTATGAAACCACTCCCTCAGAAACAGGCAATGGGCTCAGATTGGTTAGTTTGGGCCGGTGTGTTGTGATTGGCTAAACTGTAGCTCACATTGTCCGGAAGGTCCACGCCCATTGCCTTTACGGACGAAACGTGCATTGTCAGTACATGATCTGTTCCAGCTGCACGATCCGTTCTACACATGGGCAGTTGAAAACGCGCATGCGCAAATGATAATTCTGTTTTGCGACGCTACTTTTGATTTACGACACTGCACGATCTGTTCCATGCATGCGAATATTTGTACCGCAAGACAGAAAATGGAGTCCAACGGAAGAAATGAGAGAAATAAGAAGTTTGCCCTTTTTGCTGCCAATATTTAGTTGACGGTTTGGTGGAGACGGCGTTGAAGAAGAAGGTTTCACGAATGGCTACAAATTTCGTTATGAGAGGTAGGCCTACGTGAGTGTAAACAACATCATATAGATACACGGCCTATCGACCGCCACTCCCTGTTGGCGTGGTCGAGCCATGGGGCTGCCATTTTAGACCGGTCACCCGCTGTAATCTGTATACGCACAACCAGCGCTGCGTCATAGAATGTCTCTGAATAGGTCACGCCCACTATTTGGGGAAAACAAACTAGACTCCCCATAGACTTCAATACAAAATAACGGCAAAAACCAACATCCTTACACAGCCAACAGGCGTAAATAACTTAAATAAATCACTTATATAAAACATGTCAAGTAATTATATGTCCACCCTTCCTACCAAAGAGCGTGAAAGATACATACACAAACTTAATTTGGCCAATTTAAAAACATGTCCCTTTATTCTCCCAGCATCAAATTGGTGTAACAACCCCACCCAGTGCCCAGAGGTGTCCAGTTACCCAGACATTTACTTGTATCTCATCGGGTCATCAGGTAAGCCAGTGAATGATTGTATTTCGTTTTTTAAAGTAAAAACCCTTAATGTATATATTATGAACTAGCCTGGGCTAGTTGATAACGGACATAAAAAAATGTATCTTTCACGCTCTATGGCAGGCAGGATGGACATATAATTACTTGACATGTTTTATATAAGTGATTTCTTAAGTTATTTATGGCTGTCTGCTGTGTACGGACGTTGGTTTTTGCCGTTATTTTGTATTGAAGTCTATGGAAGTCTAGTTTGTTGGGAGTCTAGTTTGTTTCCCCTAAAAGGGGACGGGAAGAAAATTAACAGTTAAGTTCCCGGATGTGCCGGTTGTGCGTATGGCAGGTGCAATGAGCTGTCAGCACATTAAATTAAACCATACCTCCCTAAAAACTGAACTGATTTTCAAGCAGGTTTTTTTTGCTGCAAAGGTCATTTATGTAGCTATGATGCAGGACACATGGTTCGGCTTATTTTAATAATAATAATAACTAGAATGTACATTTCCAGAAGAAAATGTGAAGTGGTGCTTGCAGTGGCAAAACTCACCACCCGGTTGCTAGGGTCTTCTGGGTGGTTGCTACGGTGTTCTAGGTGGTTGCTAGGCGGTTGTTATGGTATTCTGAGTGGTTGCTATGGGGTTGCTATGTGGTTGCTAGGGTAATATGGGTGGTTGCTAGGGTGTTCTGGGTGGTTGCTAGGGTGTTGCTAGGTTGTTGCTAGGGTGTTCTGGGTGGTTGCTAGGGTGATCTAGTTGGTTTCTAGGGTGGTGTTAGGCAGTTGCTAGGGTGTTCTGGGTGGTTGCTAGGGTGTTGCTAGGGGGTTGCTAGGTTGTTCTGGATAGTTGTTAGGGTGTTGCTAGGCGGTTGCTATGGTGTTGCTAGGCGGTTACTAGGGTGTTCTGGGTGGTTGCTAGGCGGTTGCTAGGGTGTTCAGGGTGGTTGCTAGGCGGTTGGTAGGGTGTTCCGGGTGGTTGCTATGGTGTTGCTAGGTGGTTGCTAGGGTGTTAAGCAGTTGCTAGGGTGTTCTGGGTGGTTGCAAGGGTGTTGCTAGGGTGTTCTGGATAGTTGCTAAGGTGTTGCTAGGCGGTTGCTAGGGTGTTCTGGGTGGTTGCTATGGTGTTGCTAGGCGGTTGCTAGGGTGTTCTGGGTGGTTGCTTGGTGGTTTCTAAGGTGTTCTGGGTGGTTGCTATGGTGTTGCTAGGTGGTTGCTAGGGTACTCTGGGTGGTTGCTATGGTATTCTGGGTGGTTGCTCTGGTGTTACTAGGTGGTTGGTAGTGTTCACAGATGGTTACTATAGAGTTTTTATAATGTTCATGGCATGATTTAGCACTTAGCTAATCAATATTAGCATGTAGCTATTCACTGCTAGCATGTGTAGCATGTAGCAAGTCCTGTTTGCTAGCATGAGTAAAAAGATCCAACCCCCATCTCTATACGATGTTTTGATGCAGAGATATAGGTCTTGCAAAACGGTTGCTAGGGTACTCTGTTTGGTTGCTAGGGAGTGGCTTGGCAGCTGCCAATCATGAAGCTCCAAAGTCAATGTGAATGTATAAACCAACCCCCGTCTCTATACGATGTTTTGATGCAGATATAGGTATTGCAAAATGGTTGCTAGGGTACTCTGTTTGGTTGCTAGGGAGCGACTTGGCAGTTGCCAATAATGAAATTCCAAAGGCCTCTTGTCATTTTGAATGATATAAACCAACCCCCATCTCTATACGTTGTTCTGATGCAGAGATGTAGGTCTTGCAAAATGGTTGCTAGGGTACTCTATTTGGTTGCTAGGGAGTGGCTTGGCAGCTGTCAATTATGAATCTCCAAAGGTTGCTTGTCCGTTTGAATGATATAATACACTTCCATGCCTCTCTGACATTCAGAATGGATTATATCCCTCTTTAAAATTTGGTTGCTAAGGTGCTCGATAATGGTTGCTAGGGCGTGGCCAGAAATTGTTGAGGTGATTCATGATTGGCTGTTTGCTACCCAGAGTCAAACGAGACCACCCTCGTGTTTCTATGACACTTCTATCCGGAGATATCTCTTTGATCTCTTTCAATGGAAGTCAATGGGACTTGTTGCTAAGGAGCTCTAAATGGTTGCTAGGGCGTGGCTTAATAGCTTCACAATGGTCCTGAGAGACTGATTGGTCGTCTGAGTAAAATGAGCCTGCCCCCTTGTCTCTACAACACTGTGATCCAGAGCTGTTCAATACAAAATCCCTGTGCAATTTACCATAGTAGGAAAAACACATGCATTTGATGGGACGTCCTTCACCATAGTAAGTCAATAGGGGAAACTTTGGGCAGCTCCTGCACCCCAGGGGTGCAACTTTTACCCCATTGTGAGGTATGTTCTTACAGAGCCTATCAGCCTCTTCAAATGTGGTGACCCACACGTTTCTGCGAATTCCTCGCTCTGAGCTACGAGTGGTCAAAGTTCATCGCAATGTTAAGTCAATGGGATTTTTCGGCCGCTTTTTCGCCCCTGGGGCGAACATCATACCCCCGATCGCTTAGAAAAGTCATAGCACACCTCTCCTAAATGAGCCGGTCGATTTGACGCCTTACCCATGGGTCTGTGACAAAAGCTGCGGGAGGAGTAGCGTGCCAAAAAGCGGCGGAAGTTGAAAAAAAATAAATAAATAACTATGCAAGATAACAATAGTGTTGCTTTGCAAGCACAACTAATAAATCATTACATTTTTATACCACGGGCTGTTTAAATACTTGATTCTGATTGGCTGGAAGGTGTGCAGTAAAACCCTTTAATGCACAGGTAGTTCCAGTCAGTTTGATTACAGTTTGAAATGAATCCGCTTAGACTGTAAACCATAGACTGTAAAACAAACATTGGTAACCATAGTAACAGTTACGCTTGCAAACAGATTCATAATTCATTCAAATAAATGCAATCCGATGGCTCTACTTTATTTAAAGTGGACAGAGTAGAACTAACGAGCTGTAACTTAAGAAAATAACCGTCATTTTTACATGTCTGTTAAAAAATTACACTGTTAACATCAGTTCTCTTACGAGAGGTTCTCTCGTATTGCGTAAGCTAGCTTACGCTACGGGAAAGATTCATCTTTGCTGAGAAGTTGAAGCCAAAAAATTATTCCATAATTTTGTAATCATTGTCAACGCAGTCTCTCTGCAGTCGACCTTGAGTGGGCTAGCTAGCAGCTCATTGGATCGCTCAGAGAGAATGCATGAGCCTATGGCAGAGCGGCGCTGAACCCGCGTCCAATGAGCGGAGGCCGCTCGCTTATTACCTCAGAGCCCGCCGAAAGGGGCGTGGCTTGAGTGTATATAAGCGCTTGCCAGGCTCAGTTACACTGATTCTTTCATCGTTCAGCGAGCTACACGCATCTGCTGACCTGAGAAAAGAAGAAGCCATCGCCGTCGAAAGGACATCTTCTAGCGAGCTCCGGAGACTGGAGAAGCCGGCCGCCTGCCACCTTCAGCCGCCTAGCAAGCTAGCGTCATCCGACGACGTATCCTTTTGCATTATTCCTAAAAGAGCTCGAGCGTCCTTTTCAGGATGTCTCGCTTTTCCTGTGGCTCCTGCCACTCACTGCTCGAGGACGGAGATCGCCATCCCATCTGCGCGCTCTGTCTCGGGCTTGAACACGCAGAGCTCGCCCTCGCCAACGGAGGATGCGACCACTGCGAAGACCTGCCGCTGTCTTCCCTGCGGGCTTGACTGCAGGCGGTCAGATCTGCTCCCACGCCGCCTCTGACTTCGCCGCGGAAGAAGAAACGCCGCTCCCAGAGGCCGCCGGAGCCCACCGCGGATCCTTGTGGGCCGCAGTCGCCGCCCACCGACCGCTCTCCCTCTCCGCCGCCAGACGTCCCGTTTCCGCCGAGTGGCCGCTCCATCGCCTCCGACGACGGTTCACTGCACGCGTCCGATAGTCTGCACGCGTCTGATAGTGACTGGTCGTCTATCAGCTCCTCAGCTAGAGAGTCTGCGGGGACCCGCGCCGGTATTGAAGAGGAATTGATGCGCCTCCTCTCGCAGGCTGTCGATCGCCTAGGACTCGAGTGGTCGCCTCCGCCGGAGCAACCACCGAACCGCATGGACGGAAAATTCCTCCACCGACGCTCGACCCCCCATCTCCAGCCGGGCTGCCCCCTTTCTGCCGGAGCTTCACGCTGAACTCACCAAGTCGTGGAATGCTCCTCTCTCGGCTCGCAACCGCTCTGATGTTTCCGCCTCGCTGCGCTCGGTGGACGGAGCCGCCGAGAAGGGCTACACAGCCATGCCGCCCGTGGAGGATTTGGTCGCCGCTCATTTATGCCCGCCCTCAGCCAGATGGCGCTCTTCTCCCACGCTCCCTTCTAAAGCGTGTAGGGCGACTTCGACCTTCCATGCCCACGCTTATGCCGCCGCCAGCCAGGCCGCTTCAGCGCTGCATTCTATATCGGTCCTCCAAATCCTTCAATCTGACATCCTGTGCGAGCTGGCGAAGAGCGGGCGGAATTCCCCTGCCTTCACGGACCTGAGAGGCGCTACGGATCTCTCCCGCGCTCTCGCTCTGACAGCCGCCGCAGACAGCCGCCTCCAAGGGGACCCCGGTCCAAGATCACGCTGAAGCCTGATCAGCCGAAGTCTGCCTAGCACTGCTGGGAAAAAGAAGACGGCTTCTTCCAGCTGCGGCCGGACCGCCGTCAAAACATCTTCCTCTGCAAGTCCCCGACACTTCGCTGACTTCAGTAGTGTTTCCCGCCTTAAACAAGCCGGCGCTTCGGCCCGCTTATGTGCGAAAAAAAAAAAAAAAAAAAAGGCCGTTTTCACTGCTACCCAGAGAGTTCAAAGAAAGAGCATAAAAGCCTCCTGTGTAATAAAAGTGCCCACAGACATGTGTTCACTCACACCCACAGGCAACATAAGCCCCCCAGAGCCCACTCACTGGAAGCAGGCGATGCCCGCTCCACTATCAGAGTTCCCAAGCACGCCCACGAGTCCATGCGCGTGCCCCCGCTCTGCTCACTCTGCCTCAGGGCTCACAAGCTCCTCTCTGAGTGTAGGTCCCATTGCTACTCTCAGTATAAGCGCGCCTGCACCCAGTGCCCAGCCCGCTATATTCAGCAATCAGGACAACCCTACCATTCAGCCGCTAGCCGTATGCTTCAAAGCGTGGGAAGCCATCCCCGGCATTTCCCCGTGGGTGCTAAGCATCATAAAGAACGGCTATCTGTTACAGTTTCGCCGCCGCCCGCCCCGCTCTCGCGCTCGGCTTGAATCCACTATCAGTCCGGCGGCTATGAGCACGCTCCGCTCAGAAATATCGAAGCTGACTGAAGCCTGACTGAACTAAAACTGTGCTCGATGAGAGAGAGGTTTTGGAAGGATAGAGAGGGTAATATTGAGAGGGAGAGGAACTGTGGAATAGGTAGAGAGAGATGAGGGGAAAGGACAAGATGGTAAAGTAAGAGGATATGGAGATATATACATCTTAAAAGGTCATAAACCCCCCCTTTTTCAGCTAAAGTCTAGCTCACAATCTTTTTGAAAAATGCCAAACTTAAATGGGCGTGGATAGCTGAGAGAAGAAGGGAGGGAGTGGGTGTGGTATGGCTATCCCTGACAATGTTCCATACATATCGACTGTCACTAAATAGCAGTGGTAAAACGTGAGGAAATGCAAAATTTTTTGGCAAAGTTAAAGTCTTATGAAATACACTGACATTTTATTAGCTATTATCCTTTCAAGTCACTGAATGCCCTGCTACATATAAACATACTAATGTAGGCTACATGTACATTTATAAATGTCATAATAAAATATATAGTGGTTTATATATACACTATAATTGCATTTGAAAATTATTATTTTCCGCTTAAAAAATTGTTCTCTATGCGCCCCCTGAACCCTCATACCGTAATAAAGATGGCTCTGCGGAGGTGGATGACTTCTCATTTTAAACACACACACACACACACCTCTAAAGGGATAGAAAAGTCCTCAGGATAATAATAATAACTTATACTTATATAGCGCCTTTCACGAGACCCAAGGACGCTTTACATATAGGTACATTAACAATAAAGAATAAGGAGAGGAGGGAAAAAAAAAGGATTCCGCATAACTCGCAAGACGCAACTTGGATTTGTTGTCAACAAGGCGAAGTCCACCATTCTCCACTTGTCGCAGCTCTCTCGAGAAAATGTTTGCGGCACAAACTAGTTTAGATAGTGTTTAGATGTGTTCGTGGTTGATGGAAAACCAACCGTTTGGTTTTCCATCAAGAGTCTAGCCCTGGCAGCATCGCAGGGAACATATTCACCACACTTGGACTTTGCACCATGAAAACAAACACTTGCGTCCCATGATTGTCTCTCTCATCTACAATGCAATATCACAGTTTGACAAGTCTGTTGTTCGAAAGATCGTTGGAATAATTAAGAGACCGTGTCTCCTCATAGGATAAGAAAACTCAGTATCGTTAATAATTATGAGACACCAATGAGTCAGCAACGAACTCACGGTGCACGGCCACGTCACAGCGGGTGACATGGACACGATGAAGATTTTAAACCCGGAAGATTTAAAAAAACTAAAATTTAACCATTTTAACCCGACTATTAAATCGAACAGATGATAACATTGTTTTTAATGGTGTTTGACACTAATACCTTTTTTAAAATCTCAGAAAATTTGGTTTGGGGTTTCATGACCCTTTGAGGTAGAAGCAAGAAGAGCTGAGAATGTAAAAGAGGAGTAGAGGTAGAAGTATCTCGATGTTATTTTTGTTAAATGCATTACTAGAATAAAATGCAGTGCTTTTTTATGCAGTGAATACTGAACTGTTTTGTCATCTTAAAAGATTGTTGAGTGTGTGCTGTTAATTGTTTTAAAAGCAACTACATTCTTTGGAGAAATGTGTCAAATCGATTGAGAAAAACTGTAATCATTGGTTAAATTTACAAGTAAAACACTGCAAAATGAGCACTAGAGTATTTGGATGTCTGGTCTCCTTAGTCTCCTAAATCTGTAAGTTTTTTTGGAGTAGAGGAATGAGTATTCTAATATCCGTGAAAACCCTTTTTAGATTACATAAGGAAACAAATTGAATGCTGCCAATTAACTTTTTTTCTTCTATTGTATTGTTAAACCCCCCCCCCCCCCCCCCAAAAAAAAAAAATATGAACTCCATTTGCATGTCTATTAAGCCAGGATCATTTTATTGCACACAGAAATTTCAAAAAATATTCTTTACCCTTTTGTCATTTCTTTTTTTTTTCTTTTTTTTAAACAAAATCAGAACAAACTTAATATTGTGTAGAGAAAAAGGACATTTGCAGTGTGCAAACCATGGGTTAAATAACATGAATCTGGAGTGCTGTTTTCAATGGTTTTCCTTTCCCCCATTCTCTGGAACAACAATTATAGACCTTCAGTTGCATGCCTGCAAAAATTAAATAAAAATGGTCTACATTTGTGTGACACTCGTAATTGACATTGCACATGAGTAAGGCCAAATATTAAGCAAGAGGACTAAATAGATTTCCTGCCTTACAGAGCTTCCTCACTTGGTCGACAGTTCCTTGGCTTGATGAGCCTGAAGTACTGCTACTGCCTCCTCAACCTAAAGAATACAAAAAAAGTCAATGATCTAACACAAACTGATCTCTGTGACAGCATCTTTACTGGCCTTGATTAATTAGTTCGACTGGTGGAACCTTAGAGTGCAGGGACTCTCGAGACTCAAGCATGTGCAGTAGTTCAGAGTTGTCAATCTCCAGAAGCATGCCTGTGATCTTTCCTGCAAGTGCAGGATGCAAAGCCTGGATAAGAGGATACAACCTCTCACCTGAATGGGATGCAAACAATTTAGTTGTTTTAATTACAATATGATGTAGTACGTATAATTTGTGCTTTGTTCTAAGTCTTTTGAAGCCATTCAATAACTTAAATAGTCATACACTGAAAAATGTCAGCATTCTAGTCTTTTTCTTTACTTTTTCCAGCAGTATTGCTCTAAAGGGGATGAATTTATTAGTTTTCATTGTATAAAAATTGCAGGGATTTGATACATTTAATAAACCACTTGTCTCTGTACTGCAGAGTTTAGCTTCAATTTGTCACAAAATACCTGCCTATATATTTCTAGTAATCCTGAAGGACTTGATAACTTTTGATCAGGTGTTTAATTGGGGCTAGACAAACTCTGCAGGACAGTGGCCCTTGAACACCACTGCTGTACTATTTCTACTCTCTACTGAAGAGTAATGTTATTTCACCATCACTTTGATGAGATAAAATTATTCAAAGTGCTTACATCTTCAAACCTAATGTTTAATTGACCATGTGTGTAAAATACCCAGGAGTTGTTTCTGCTCTTTTAATGGTGCAGCTGCCAGCATTGAGGCAGTAAGGGGCTCCTGGCCTCTCACATGAACTGCCGGCTCTGTATTCTGCACCACCTAAAAAAAAGAAAGCCTGTGTTATTAGTTATTTGCTAGTGCACAAATATATTTCCTTATTTAACTGCCAAGTGTCAAATCATAACATTGCGGGGGTCTAAAACTAAACTTTTAATTTGTTTATTTTATTTTCTTTTCTGTAGATATTTAGTTTTTACAGTGTTTTACACTTTAAATCTGCACATATTCAATGAAGTAAGAGCAAACACCTGTTTGCATCTTTTGTATGTTTTGCTATTGTTTTGAGCCATAAGTGGAAGATATTTCATGTATGCGGAAAGCAGAGTTGGGCTGAGAGCCATGAGAGACGGCATAAGGCCAGTGATGGGAAGAGAGCAGTCTCGGGAGTACCCTCATATGTTCCAAGACGGGCAGGTCCGAGAGCAGTGACAGAACAGCACAATGCCAGTCATGGGCCGGGTCTATCCCTTTGGTTGCCTTAGGCGAGATTGATTTTTAGCGCCCCTGCCCCAACTACAAGGCTAAGGGGGTTTCGGTGTCCCCGCAATAAAATGTTGTGCATTTTAATCTTTAATGTTTAAATCAAATTTAAATGTTAAAAGTCAAGGTCAATGTGTCTTTATTAGCAACCGACGGTAAAATCTATATGCAGACAGGAGACTTTCGGCAATCATAAAAACATCAAAATAAACAATAAACATAGAACATTGTGAAGTAACAAAAACTAAAACTTCAAAAAGGAATATGGCAGTGTACCACTACACCACCACCCCCAAACCGCCACTGTCCCAATCTGCCCCCCCCCCTCCCTCCCTGCTTTCCAGTTCTTCTAAGATAGGAGATTAATTTAGCGCTAGTCTCATGGGAGAAGCACTGACTTGAAATGCATTTGTCTTGGCCTACAGCTGTGGAAAATGGACGGTTAACAGGTGAGTTTCTGGCTTACTTTATCTAATTAAACATTTTTCAAAAGAAAATCTCAAAAAGGTTATTACATATCTAGACAGAAATCCACATTAGCGCTTCGTAGCACTTCACTCTCTCTAGGATATGGGAATCTATAAGCTGAAAACTCTGCCATCATTTTTTACATTTTTCCTTAAAAAAAAAAGGTTACTGTGCGACGCCATTGACATGTCTAGCATTCTCTGTCAGCAATGAGGGTTTCAGATGTCATAAATGCAGGGAAACACTGGCTGACAGAGAAGATAACCGAACTAGAAACTCATCTAAACTTTAATTGAGGATAGTAAAAATGGAACTGCTTTAGATACTGTAAGAATACTTTGGAATAGACTAGATTAGCGAACCCAGTACATAGGCTGTAGAGCAGGGAACTGGGCTGGGGTGACTGCAAGACGGCAATTTCTAAACTATTTATTGTCGTAAGGTGAACAGGATATATTAAAATGAAGCACGTGCTACTCTTGGGAGATATCATTGGGAAGCGTGGCATTAGCTTTCACGGTTACGCTGATAACACTCAGCTCTAGATAACACTCCTGCATCCTCAATAAACAAGCTACAGTTAGTCCAAAATGCAGCTGCTAGAGTTCTTACAAGGTCAAGAAAATATGATCATATAACACCGATTTTATCATCTCTGCACTGGTTACCTATTAAGTTCCATATCAACTACAAAGTACTACTACTGACCTATAAAGCCCTAAATGGTTTAGCTCCTATGTACTTAACAGACCTTCTCTCGCCCTACAATCCACCGCGTTCCTTAAGATCACTAAATTCAAGACTTCTGGTCATTCCTAGGATATCTAAGTCCAGTAAAGGAGGGAGGGCGTTCTCACATCTAGCTCCAAAACTCTGGAATAGCCTTCCCGATACGGTCCGGGGCTCTGACTCGCTGACACAATTTAAAACTAGATTAAAGACGCATCTCTTTAGTCAAGCATTCACATAATGCTTACCTTTCAGTCCTCTGTTATGCCATACGGAACCGTTTGCCACTGAAACTGCTTAACGCACCAGTGGGGCTCGACAGCCTTTTAGACAAACGGGTCGGTCCGTATGGTTGGGTTGCGTTGCGGAGAGTTTGGGTTGCGGAGAGTTCGTGAGATAGTGGTTTTCTAACACCGACACCCGTACAATGGAAATTATTATGAACATCAGCTATGCTAATTATGAACATCAGCTATGCTAATTATGAACATCAGCTATGCTAATTATTTCCCATCTGCCTTTCTGCTGTTATCTCGGGACGCTTGTCCCGAGAAAAATGGCATTCTTCAGGTCCAGTCTTGTATCCAGCATCTCACGGGGGTTTCGGATGCCCCACCGCCTGTGATGAGAAGACCAACGCCTGTGAAGAGACGACTCACCGCCTGCGATATGTTATGGGGCTGTTTTATACATAAACAATATTTATATTTAATAGTTATAAATAAACAATATGAATGTAAGCCAGAGGAGAACTGGCCCCGACTGAGCCTGGGTTCTCCCAAGGTTTTTTTCTCCATCCAATCTGATGGAGTTTTGGTTCCTTGCCACTGTCGCCTTGCTTTTGGCTTGCTTGGCTTGCTTAGTCGGGATTATTTAGGATTATTTAATATTTAACAATATTATCAATCTGTGTTGTACTACTTTCATGTCATCACTGTGAAGCTGCTTTGATACAATCTGTATTGTGAAAAGCGCTATATAAATAAATGTGACTTGACTCTATATTTCTTTGCATCCTCAACGAAACTTTTCAATTCACACAATTAATGCATAGTGGATATAAAACAAAATTTCTACTACTAAATTCTGAAAAAAAAGAAAAAAAAAGATTATAATTATTGCAGTTTTAACGTACTGTAATAACCAATACTGTCTAACACTTGATGGGTGTTCTGTCAAGTCGTCATCGTAAGTTAGGAACCTGGACGTGCACTTTACCGAACTATCATTTTAAAACCATATTTCTAACATATGTAAAATCACATTCTTTCATCTTAAAAATACATCCAAACTACGATATGCTCTCAATGACAATTGATTTCCCCCAAGGTTTTTATCCTCCATTCTGTCACCTGATGGAGTTTGGATTTCTTGCCACTGTCGCCTCTGGCTTGCTTAGTTAGGGGTCCTTCTGGTAACACTTTATAATAACTGCTCGTTAATCACGAGTAAACAGTTAATTCATCATATATAAAACATTAATAGACATTAATAAGCAGTTTATAAATACAGCTATAAATACTTTCTTCTTGATTTATAAGCATATCTGTAATGCTTTTAATAATTGTATTTTCATACTTTGTTAATGATCAATTAATAATTTCTAAATGAAGTATAGCATTATTTACAAATCAGTTATTTAAGAGTTGTCAGTCATTCATAAGATCACCTAGAAAGTGTAAGTAAATGTAGTAAATACAGGTAGTTATAAAGCATTTAGAAGTGGTCAGTTAACTATGTTTGTGTTGTAAAGCATGTATAAAGGAGATTTAAAGGAGATCAATCTTCTAAACAGTAAAATGTAACAAACACAACACAGTGATACAGAACATAGAAATATATAACAGCCTTTAAATCTCCTTTATAAATGCTTTATTAGGCATGAATAGTCCTCACTTTAGATGAGCTCACAAACATAGTTAACGGACCACTACTAAATGTTTTAACTACCCTAATTAACCCTGAATTACAGCATAAATACATGTTGATAAAGCATTTATTAACAACTAAGTAACCACCACTATATGTCTGAATAATAAGATGTATGAATGTACATTTAAATAGTTTATTAATCATTTACTTACATGCTCTAAGTAATCGTATGAACTACTGAAAAATTTTAAATAACTTTCATAAAAAATGCGATTCTTCATTTAGAAATGATAAATTAATTATTAATAGAGGATGAAAATACAATTATTAAACAAATTATAGATATGCTTTTAAATCGAGAAGAAAGGATTTACAGCTGTATTTATAAACTTCTTATGAATTAACTGTTTACTCATACTTAACCAATGATTATTAGTGTATAGTTATATACATATATACATACAGACATAAATATACACTAAAAAAAATGCTGGGTTGTTTCTGTAAACAAATTGCTGGGTTGATTGTGCTGGGTCAAAACGCTGGGTTGTTTAGGGCATTGTAAACACATTATTAGGTTGCTCATGCTGGGTAAAATGATTTGTAAGGGGGTAATTCACAAATAAACAGCTGGTTGGGTTATTTTGACCCAGCAACTGGTTTATTCTTTGCGGAACTTTCTGGATTCTTCACTTCTGACTCGAGGAGGACGTCACTCGGAACAGGCAGTGTTTTATGGTAAGTTAACATGAATGTTTACCAATAATTTTAATAATTTCACTGTTCAGCATACAGTTGATATGGAAGTGTGAGGGGTAACGTATTTATTCTGTAAAACATAGTTCAGCTAGACGGTTAGATTTTTTTTTTTGACAAAATGGCGCGTTAGTTGTAAACCAGCAGCCTTATTGAAAGAAACACGAAACATTTTCCATACAGAAATGTTTCATTTCAAATTACAAATTAGGACTAGCAAGAACAGGAATGTAGGTACATAAAAAGTCCTGTAAAATTAAACGAATAAATGGGCCTAATAATATGAATAAAATTTATATAAACAAAAATACACATAAAAGTTTTAAAAGCAAATTATAGGCCAGAATTTTGATAACTGAACTTTTCCCCAACGCACACGATAAAAATGTAAATGGGCTTATAACCATTATACTCACAAACTGCTGTAAAATTAAACGAATAAATGGGCCTAATAGTATAACTAAAATAAAAATATGAACAAAAATGTTAAAAAATATATATAGGCTTACATAAATGTTTAAAAGTAGGCTTATTTATAATTATTATCAAAATTAGGCCAGATTTTGATAAGCCTAACTGATTTTTGCGCAGCGCGCAATATTAAAATTTAAATTGGCTTATATCTTCTGTACACAAAAAAAATGTAAAATTAAACGAATCAATGGGCCTATTTATATAAATAAAAATCATCACATCAACGTGTTAAATTAAATACATTTTGGTAAATTAACTATTAGGCCACCAGACGCCGATATCTAACTGAATTTTTGCACAGAGAGCACGTGGATAACAATTTAAATTGTCTCAAACTAAAAAAAAAAGAAAAAAA